>CM064069.1:36913105-38370605 GCA_032594955.1 Panicum miliaceum | reverse complement strand
AAAGAATGGAAGCATAAGGTCAACTATCACAAGGATCCTGGGTCACAGAACACAATAATCTACTCAATGGAAAGGCACACCAGTATGAAAATAATAAATCTATTCATATTTGTGCTTGCCTGCTTGGTATAATTATTGCTGAACATGCAGTTAACCATTTAGCCAATCAGTTTAATGCTGAAAATATCAATTATCTCTACAATATACTGTGAAAGTAAAGAAATGGGCAGAAAATATCAATTATCTCTAAGCATGAGAATTACCAAGAACACAATGACTGAACCAGTATTTACCAAGGATAACAAAGTTCTTTTGGCATAATATTTTCAGAAACATGGGCTAAGGGAAAGACAGATTTCATATTATTAAATATACATTAAGCACCTCAAACTAATATTTAGCAGCTCTTAAGATATGTAGAACCAGGCATACCAGGGTGAAAGGTTATACCCATCTATTTGAACCATCTCATCAACAGGAAATGGATTCTAATTCCATTTGTAGATAGTATTGAAACTGACAGAATCTTATTCAATTATATTTATCTTGTTTCGGTCTTTAGGAAATCCAGTTCCAGAAATCAAATTACAACAGCTTAAATATTTTCAAAGGCACATATGAAGGGACTTACAACAGCTTGTTGTGCCTGTTCAGTCAGACCCGTTTTGGAGCTTGTATGGCATGTCTGGAAGGCATCCACTGCATCAAGTTCATCATCGTCTTCTAGGGTGGGTTCAACCTCCTTTCTCTTCTGCCTCTGGTACATATGGAACATGTAGAGAACATATTCGCTTAGTTAATTACAGGAAAAAAGTGATTGTTGACTACAGAAGGTAATTGACTTACATATGCATGCGTGGGCAACATAGCATCTAGAACCAGTAGTCTGATGGTACTTCACATTAGACCAGTTTGCTTTGTACTTCTCAGATATTTCCTGCAAACAATAAAGCTTGGCGGCTTGAACCGGGTCATTCGGCCTTCTGTTCCCTTCTGCAACAGCCACAGGAAAAATAAGATGGAGCATAAATTAATTTACAGTAATGCTGAAAAAAATATTTCTTAGCCCCCTACACCAAGAAAGAAGCACCTCGAACATGAGGGGTTGTGGCTGCTCCTCGTCTAAAGATTCATCATCATCATCATCATCTCCTTGAATTTCTTCTTCAAGGAGGTATTCTGATGACTCAGAATCTTCACAACTCAGAATCTTCACAAGAAGTATTCTTCTTGCCTGATTTAGAACACTTGGTTGATGCAGATTGATCGCACAAATTATACAAGTTGTTAATGGTATCATGTATCCCAAATTCTTGCATCCTTCTTATATTGTCGGCCACTCTCTCATTCCGTATCCGTTCATATTCAGATTGATGTTGTAATTGTTCTTACAGGAAATAAATAAATGGTGATTATCAGAATACTAGGTAACTGAATTCAAACCTAGAGAGAACTAACTATCAGCAAGCACTAAAGTAACTGAATCAATCTGATACTAGACCTAAACTGGTACTATACCTAAACTGAATCAATCTGATAAATATGATACTAGACCAAACTACCAACTGAATCAATCTATTGATTAAATATAGATTTAAGCAAATCAAACTCTCCCACGGTAAAGAGACTAGACCTAAGTAACCCAAACTAGTAACCCAAATACTGATTCAATCTGCGAACTAAACTGAAAAGGGGAACACGATGATACTGAGAAGAAATACTTACCGCGGGAAGACATCTCAGTAGACCTTGGCGTACCTCGAGCTACACCATGGCGTGTGGTAACCATGGCGGCGGTGTGGACCCGGCGAGCGGTGTGGACGAGGCGGCGTTGGCGACGAGGCGGCGGCATCGCTGAGGTCCCGTCGGTGAAGTGGCATCGGCGATGAGGCGGCACCGTCGCTGAGTTCCCATCGGTGAGGTGGCATCGGCGACGAGGCGGCGGCGTCGTTGAGGTCCCGTCGGTGAGGTGGCGTCAGCAACGAGGCGACATCGTATTTGAGGTGGCGTGGGCGGCTAGGGTTTGGTGGAGAGGAAATGAGGGCGCTGTGGCGGAGTCGGGGCGGTTAAGTACCCCGGGCATGTGCACGAAATTTTTTTGGGCTGGCGCCCAGATTTCAGGCCCGTGGCACCCAAAATAATTTTTCTATTTTAAAATAACAAATGAGCACGCTCTTACAAAGAATCATGCAAAATTAGTAACTTATATCAATCTAATATATTTTCATATGTAATAGAGAGAATATAAGTTGTCATGTACGTGTTTATCGGAAGAAAATCCAAGGTGAACTATGTGTACATCCAATAATATTCCTTAAATTCCACAAAATTATATTTAGAGTCAGGTGTTGTATTGTAGATCATGTCCCGGAGATGCATGAAAAATTAAATTGTCTCCAAGGGACAATACTGACTTTTATTTGGAGCCTTACCAGAAAATAATGAAAATAATATTTAAATCTTTTGAAAAAGTTATGTAACTTGGCATGTGACCATTTTGTGGACTTATAAGCTTCACAAAAAAGTTTCATATGGTTTTGGAAAAAGTAGAGTATACTTGTTCACAAAATGGATAGATGTATTGTTGTGTTTCATACAACTCAAGTGACACTTTGAAGTTTGTATACCCAAAAGTATTCGGATTCGTCATATACACCTCAATTTTGGATACAAACTTACATTTACCGTCCTATTACCATATCTCAAGTAACATTGGTACTTGTTGTGCACCAAATTGCATTTCTTTTACTTTAAAGCATAGAACTCCACTCTTGTGAAGTAACATGCAAAATTATGAACTTACGTGCCCCCAATTCAACTCCACTCTAGGATTTTTGGAAAGATTTAGTACAAAAAGTAAAAAAATATTATAATAAAGTATAAGGTACAAAGGATTCTTAGTAGGCTTTATGGAAGGGGGGGAAAATAATAGGCTAGGAAAGATTTCGGCTGGTTCAATAGTATTCTGTGAGAGAAATTAAGCGACTAAATTATGGTGTCCAGTAGCAAATTTAATGCTTGGATTATTTAAGATAACTTCTGAATATGGAATCTTTTGTTGGCTCTAAATTAAATTATTCATTTTATTAGAGAAAAAACATTCTGTTTTAATTATTTGCACCTTTCTGATGTATCAAAGAACTTGAAAAAACATTATCTACTAAAAGTAGTTGAAATATATGTTTCTTAAACGTTTTTATATACTAACTTCATTTATAATTGAGCTGTTGCTTGCGTTCGAGTACAAACCATGCACATCTCAAGGCAAATTTATAGACAGCCCGATCCATGCCACAATATATTAAAAAAACCCCTATCAATAACTAACTCAACCCCGATCCAACATAGACCAACATTTTCGATTCTTATTTCACCCGACATTGGCACTTGGCACTAGTCAATCAGCAATACAACTATTACAAATTGGCTTCAATATTCTTATATGAAATTGCTGCTATCCATTGAGCTTTGGCCTTCTGTACTCCTTGATCATCACCACCAGAGATCACAGCAAGTAGCACAATTCAAACTCCATTTCCTCGCAGCAAAGAGGAGCACTGATGCAACCTGAAAATCGTCTGAAGATCGTTAGATGTGCAGCAGACAAGGCAGGTGAAAAAGAATGCCGACTGCTAAGCATAGTAAACAAGAAATTACCAAAGTGGATCAATCATCATCGCTATCTCCACTATCGATATCATCGACTTCCATGTTGCCATTGTCACTGCAGTACTGCAATATGGTGTCATCTTCATGCATTTCATCATCACTGTCTTCCAAGGTCACTTTCTTGTTCCTTGATATTAGGTCTCCTAATTTACCTTCAACAATAGTGACTTCTCCATCATCTTGCAAATTGTGCAGGTCTTCATCAACATTGCATTCTTGAACTTCACGCTCTGTATCAGAAAAGCTGTCATCTTGGTGTACCTCACCACCGTGATCGTCTTTTTCACTCACATTATAGATATGCCTATGTTCAAATTTTTGCACGATATTGGCCAAGAAAAATATCTTCTTCGACTGCGTTGATAGGATGAAAGGGTCAGATTTGTACCATAATGAGTCGATGTTGATGGATTTGACATGTCCATCATCTCTGACCCCTCTTGTCTTCCCAACTTGATTGTACCAATCACAGTGGAACAGAACTACAGTCCGGCGGACTTGTAGATTGGAGTTATTCTCCAGCTCAATTACCTCCCTAAGGACAACATAATAATCAATAATCGCCCCTTCATGTGTACCTTCAGTCATGATTCCACTATTTTGTGTATGCAGGAATTTCTCACGGTCTAGGGTGCTATAACGAATTCCAATTATGCTGCAAGCCGCACATATCTTGACTCGAAGATCAAGTCCACATGACAAAGCATGCAACCCTTCGCTAACCTCTTCCGGTTTTTGTCCTCGAAGCTCCCTGATCAAAAATAGGAAAAGTCAGGACCACATACACAAGACAAATACTTATTTTTTTTATAGGAAGACAAATACTCATGATTGCTATAGACATGACAACACTTACATGGCTGATAAACCACTTAGGAAATTCTTTTTTAAGCCTTTTGTCAACATCATGACCTCCATCTCTCTCTAACTCCACTTTGAACAACCTGTATAACAAAGTAAGACACAATGTTGTATTAGGACATAGTAGCATAGTTTTATATACACATTCATAAAAAAAATTAATTTGACACTTACTCCACATATGGCTCAACCTCCTCGCAGTTATTTAGCACATACCACACTACCTTCTCCATCTCTTCCTCTTCCATGTACTGGACCTTGTTGGCTCCCATGAGTTTGACACCAAGCCTAAAAATAGAGGTGTCATCTTCAAGATATCCATCCTCGCTACTTACATGGGCATCCCGATTAAACCTAATGTCCACATCAAGATCTTTCCCTGGAGATGTTGGACCTGGGATGAGTAATGACCTGAAGCAATTCGATTCATCCATGCATTCCCATGGTGGAAGACTCAAAGGCTTCACAAGGACAGGCCACATGCCGTAAGTAGTGCTAATCTTCCCAAATGGATTGAACCCATCTGTAGCTATGGCAAGCCTTAGGTTCCTAGCTTCTACTTCAAAAGATGGATTTTTCCTATCAAAGTCCTTCCAGGCCTCACCGTCAGCTCGATGGCTCATTTCATTATCCACCCCCACACGCTATTTCTTGTGCCATTGCGTACTCTCGGCTGTAGCTTTGCCGGCAAATATCCTCTTCAGCCTTGGTATTAGTAGAAAATGCCTCAACACCTTATGAGGAACCCGCTTGGTGCCATCTGGATCCTCCCATCTAGATTAACCACATTTTGGGCACACCTCCAGATCAGCATACTCCTTTCGAAATAACACACAGTTATTCTTGCATACGTGGATCGAATTATATCCAAGGCCTAATTCGTGGAGATACTTCTTGCTCTCATCATACGACTTTGAAATTTCACATTCTGGAAATGCAAATGACAATAGCTTCAATATTTCAGAAAATGCCCCATTGTTGATTCGATAAAATGACTTGATATGGAGCATCCGCACAAGAAAAAAGAACCTTGAATACTTAGAGCCCATGCTAAGTATCCGTTTCCCATCTTCAAGGACTCTATGGAATTTTGGTTCTTTTCCATCATCCTCTGCCGCTTTATATAGGTCTCCTAATAGCTCAGATGCTTCATTATTGCCCTCATCAATAGCACACTCACTCACATCTATCCCAAAATCATAATTGCTAGTTTCAGGAACCTCATCCTCTACAAATTCAACTTCCATACCATCCATTGATTCTCCATGATGAATCCATCGAGTATATGTAGCTGACATCCCAAAAAGATGTATGTGATCCTCTACTTTTGGCTGAGACCATGACTCGAGATTGAGGCATCTCCGGCATGGGCACGGTATATCAACATCTTCCCCCAATTTTTGGCCAGCATATTCCATGAACTGACAGACTCCCTCCATATACTCTGCTGTTAATTGTGTTCCATGTATCCATCTTCTGTCCATCTGTTTTGAACATAGAAGTATTAAGTTCAAGCCAATTTTACAAAGCAATTTCACAACAAGATTTGAATTCCTAAACCCTAAGCTACAAACAAATCAATCCTTAAATCTCACACACAAATCTGTATTGACCACCATAGAGCATGAGCAATTACCTTGTAGGATGGGCAATTGCGGACCGGGACCTTGCACTGCGGCGCTACCTTGCCTGTCGGATGCCTGCTGAGATGCCGCCGCTGTTGTTGTGTTCCAGCTGGCTGCCATCGACCGCCGACTCCGCGCCCCCAACCGACGCTGGCGACCACACCGCCACGCCCCTCACCCATGCCACGATCGGCCGCCGCCGCGCCCCTCACCCACGCCGCCGCTCGACGACCGCCAACGCCCCACTGTAACACCTCAGGTGTTTAAATTGCTAAACAAATCTCATTAGCATAACAATATGTATAAATAACTAAGAAAAGTTTAAAAGAAATGTATTATAATTTGGTTTTGCTTTTATATTGAAAATATATGTATCTGTGCATGTACTCTGAGCGAACAAATTAAATAACTTTCACATCGATACAAAAATGGCTACGAAATTGAATAGGCACATCCTCAGTGATATGATAAATAAAAGTCTAGTTGAGAACTTGGGAAGAATACGAACTTTCGCCCATGAAATGACGTGTCATCCGAATCAAGCTTTTTGAGTTTTTAAAATAACTTTTGAACTATAACTCAAATGAACTTTGGCCTGAAACGAAACTTGTAGAACTTTTCATTTCGAACAACTTTTATGTTCAGAGAATTTTGAGTTGCGACACAGAAATGTGAGAAAATATCATTTTTGTGACTAGACCCCTAAATTTCTTCAAATTCTCGCAATTCAATCCCTCCCTCACTTCCCTCCCCTGCTCTTCCCCGACCGCCGCACAGAGGCCGCCGGCCACCTGGCAGGGCATCCCTGCCGCCCGCGCCGCGCCAAGCCAACCAGCGCACGTCTCTGCTGCCGCCCCAGCTCGCCCAACCCCCGCCCGCGCGATCCCCCGTCCCCCACGCCAAATCCCCGGTGCCCAATCCCGTGCCGCGGCCTGCGCACCGCCACGGCGGACAATGCCGCGCGCCCATGCTGATCGGGCCGTGCCTGAGCCGCTGCCCGCCTTGCCGGCGCGTCAACTCCCTCCTCTCCCCGCTGTGCCCCTATAAAGGCCACCCTGGGCCCTGCTCGCACGCCCAGACCACAAGAACGCCGCCGCCCACTGCCATTGCCGGCATCGTGCGCCACCCGCCGTGGAGCCCCATCCCCCGACCCTTCTTCGCCTGAGCCAAGCCTGGGAACGGGTTCCCCTCGACGCCGCGAAGCTAACCGACCCGCCCCCGCCGGCTCTCGTCCGCTGGAGTGCCGCCGCCGCCGCCGCACACCACCGTCGCCGCCCCTACTGCTCTGTGGGCACGCCACCTCCGGCCATCCCCAACCCCAACCAAGGCCCCCCGAGGTAGCTCTTGCCTCCCTGGTACTCCCCTGCCCCTTTCCCCTCGCCGCCGGCGAGCCTCCTCGCCGGAATTCGGACGGCCGCCATGCCAGCCCCGCCAGGGACCCAATTGCTTTGTTTTCAATCTTTCTAAGGGTCTGCACGCAAGTTTTTAGGGGCATATCTGCGAACCAGTGTTTAGACCCTAGATTCAAAAACAGTGAATTTTATAAAAATCGTAGAAAAATCAGAAAAATACAAAATTGTCTTTTCTGTAATCCTTAGAAGAAGATCTACAACTTTTGTTATGTGCATTTCTTCAGTTACTTGCTATTTTTTTCCCTAGATTAAATGGAAGGTTTAATAGCCTTTATTTGTACCCACTGTTGTAGACAAAGGCTGAACCTAATTTTTGGACAGTGGATTTTTTTCTTGATGTGTAGTCCAGTGTAAAAAGTTTAGGACCAGAACCCATCTGTAGCTAAACTTTTTTTTAGACTTTGTTTTATGCCATGAAGGGATAAAACTAATTTTTCCTACTGTTCTATAGTGATTCATGTTATGAATCTTTTTTTGTGCTGTTATATTGATACCTAGATGCCACAGACAAATTTAGCATCTGTTTACCTTTCTGTAACCTACTCACATAATTTTTGTTGTGGAAAAATGCATTAAATCAAAGTAATTATGTTTCCTCCTTGGAAAATGTTTATCTTTTTATTATGGGATTCTTTGTGTTAGGACATGCTGGATAAAAAGTATCATACTCAGAAATCCTGTATAACATCCTGTAGAAATTAATCTTTAATAAAATAGGTGTATCTTGTTCTATTTATTATGCTCTATATCATGCATAATAAAATCTGAAAAATTGATAGTAACACATATATGGATAGATTAACACCATGTAAAAGTTTTAGCATTAATACTTGCATGGTCCGTTCTGTATAAAGATAACTAGGTTCTAGTAGTGGCTGTGTATTACTTTTTTCATATTTAATCTGCTACACAAAAATGCCTGAAATTTTTGTAGTGGTTTTGTCTCTGCATATGGTACTCTGAATAAAAGTTTCATCACCAGAAGTTACCTAGTTCAGTAATTGTGTTTAATCCATGTTGGTGCTTAGAAAATTAAGTTTCCAATATAACACAACCCCTTCTTGTTTAATGAAGTTAAGTAGTTGAAGATGTACTCTATTAACGATTGCCCAAGAAATCTTAACTAAGTAACTTTACAACCAAATCTATATATTTATGGACTGTAACTTTATCATGAAGAAAATAAATGTCATATACCATCACTACAACTCATACTTGTGCATTCATATAGAATCGACTACTCTCACTAACGGAACGTACGAGCTGGTGTCCGAGTCCGAGAGTGAGCAGCATGAAGCTCAAGTTAATCTAACTGAAGTTTTTGAAGACCCGAACAAAAGTTCGAAAGAGCCCAAGCCTAGCATTGCTCAAGAAGGCAAGCCCCGGAGCATGAACCCTATTTTTCTAAATTATGCAACTTATTACTCTATTTTACTTGTGCATTAAGTTGATAGGAGTTGAATGAAAACTTAGTTGCATGATCCTAGGTACCCATGCTCTGAACACTAGATGTAAGGTTCGATAGAATGCTATGCTAATAGGATCCGGTAAAAGTTGAGTGATTTCCTGTCACTCGCGAGAATATAGGAGATGAATGTTTACTGCATGCTGCAATCATAAGGTCGACGGACGGGGCTATGGTGCGATGTTCATGTTGATGATTGAGGCCCCGTCTGTTTAGTGAAAAATGCTAAGGCCGCAGTGTGTGGTAGTGGTGGTTAAGTCTTTGAACGTACTGACCACATGCCGAGAATATGGTAATCGGTAAGCTTATGTACTGGATTGAACCGAGGCTGGAACATACTCCCCACCGTCTTGAATTCGTTCACATCTAGCTAATGGCAGGTGCATTTGCCTCCACGGCCCGGCGTTGTACCGTGGTCTGTGGGGACGTGTAGTCGAGGGCGGTGGGCCTATTACGTGAAGCGGGAATTGAAGGGAAAAGTTGCACTTGTGACTCTGGGAGTAACCACGTGACGTGTGTTTAGGTCTGCCTTGCAAGGTTAAGAAACTTGATTTGAATCGTCCGTTTCTCACGGTATTGAGACTGCTTGTCCCTTTTACCACATAGAGTAAGAAATGGAACAATGATGATGATTAAACTTGTTGGATGCAAATTAATTCTTTCACCATGTATGAAATAGGATAGTTGCTTACCTAGAATGGTTAAAGAAAACTAGAATCTGGAGCTAAAATTTGAAAGTAAGGACCTACTTGTATATGCTTTTCGGCAAAACAAACCCCTCAAGCCAAAAGCCTTGCATGTCTAGGAGTCAGCTAAGTATATTCCACTAGTCGGGTAAGCCTTGCTGAGTATTAGTATACTCAGCCTTGCTTGTGGCTTTTTTTCAGGTGATACTTTTGAGGACATAGTTGCTAGTTTGACTTGGCCGTGTACTCTTCCTCCTGGTTGGTCGGTGGAATGGGATGCGTCCCCGGCCAATAATGATAATGCCGAGTGATGTCTCGTACGGGCTTCATCGAGACATCATGTATCGTCGAGTAGTTTATCGTTGTTTTTCCGCTGCATTGAACTATGAAGAACTTTCTACTTTTGAACTCTGAACTACTTTATTTTTTTGAATTCGAACTCGGTCTGTAACAATAAATTGTCATTGAACTCTGTGATGTAAAATTGTGCAATGTTGTATTCTTTGGGCTCACCTGTGGTTGTATCGGGAGGTTACCCGATAGACCTATGGATTACTCCGTTTGAAGTGCGAGTTGGCCCTGATTGCCCTCGGGGTGATGGTTAGCGCACTTGAGCCGGATTAATTCAGGTGGTTCTGCCACAGCTGGTATCAGAGCCGAAATGCACACACTAGAGAGTATAACAAGCCTTAAAAACTTGTTTTGATAAAACTTGACCCAAAAAATGCGTTTGCAAAATGCGTTGGTTCGTTAAGGATGGTACCTAGTTCGTGAAGCCCTAGGGGATTATGGGAAAGTTACTAGGTGGCTATCTAACTTATGTATATTATCAACTGACTTCCAGCATATTACTTTCTGTCAAAACTTACTTTTATACACAACCGACCTTTAATTTCTGTAACGACGCACTCATCCCTAAGGTAAGAAGGTAAGAATCCTTAGCCAACTGAGAGAGCTTGGCCTTCCTGTCGGTGATACGAGCCGAATGCTGCCCTCAAGCAGTGGCCTACTTGAGGTGCTGCCAATATACCAACTATTAGTTGATTATATTGGGAGTAGAAAGTTTGGCGCAGGGTATGGCGATCGCTGTTCATGCCCCCGTCTCAAGACGGTACCCCCCGTGAATACGCTATCTCGATAGCGTATGTTAACGTCGTCTGTACGACGGGAATTGTACGGATGCCGTTTCTATAGTGAACGGTAATGAATGCAGACGCTTTCATGAGTGCTGGCATAAAAGATTCAATACATATATATATATATATATATATATATATATATATATATATATATATATATATATATATATATATATATATATATATATATATATATATATATATATATATATATATATATATGCTCTATCAAACTTCTGCAGGTACACTAACCGCAATTACGATAAGTTAAAGAATGGTTAGAGAATTTTCGACTATTTATTATGGTGAGAGACGTATTGTGTATGCCACCGAAACTAACTTCGTAAGACCAAATCTATTTGGCAATTATTTTATTTTGTGAGGACGAATAGGGCGTGCATGCATCATGACCATATATATCTGAAATTGAAAATGCGTTGATTGAGAGTGGTAAGGTTCATACGTGCACAAGATTGTCTTACATAAGGATTATCTAGCAAATCTGTCATATTTCTGTCATTTCTGGAAAGATGAATTTATTGAGCATAAAAAATGATCCATTCTGTAGAAGTTCATGTTTAAAGTTTTGTTCCAAAATTTATATTCTACCTCCTGTTTAAATTTGAAAAATTCTGGACATGTAGATAGTGAGAAACAACAGAAACCTTGATATGTCAGTTTTCTGTCTAGAATGAGCACTTCTGTCACATAAATTTTTATGCCCTCTTGCTACAGTTTTCTGCAAAAGTGTTCAACACAAAACTTGTTGTAAATTTACTCAGCCAGCTACTGTTGAAATTTGGTAATTTTTGGCAGGGTAGATTTTCCTTGGTGCACAAAACTTTGGCTCTCTGTTCACTGAAATTTCTGGGTAGACAGTAAAGTAAAACCTTAAGAGAAAAACCATGTTAGAGCCTGATCTAGCTCTGGAGTTGACTAGCAAAGTTGTGCATATTTATCCTAGGAACACTTTAGTGAAGATTGAGAATTTCTGGATTACTTAAATTGGAGTTATGGAGTTTTGAAGTTGCTTCCAGAAATATTGAACTTTTATCCTCCAGTTCATATCCTATGGCATGATCTTGTCGAAATTTTTACCCTTTGAAGATGATCCTTCTGGGCAGCAAGTTAAATACCAAAGTTGTCAACAATTTCATGTCCTGAAAGCTCAAAAAATTTCAGCACTATTGGACTTTGCTAGTTTGAGTTATAGGCAAAATACTATAACTCATTCTGCTGAAAAACAGCCAAAATAGAGAAGCAAAGAATGAATCTTTCGACCATCTTGACCATCGATTTAGCGTCTGAGTTGAATACCAAAGTTGTACATCTCCAAATTTCCTACTCACTGCTAAAATATGAGCTATTTTGGATGAACCTACTGAGAGATATGAATTTTCTTGTAGTGAACAGTATTATGTCCATGATTCTATCCCTGATCTTTTGAGATGGTTGGAGCAACCCGTGGTAACCCGGATGGTTTTGGTGCTAGTGGTAGCGGATCGCAACAGCCACCACCGCCACCACCCAGTTTGGTGGAAGTAATGGCCGCTCAAACCGAGTTGCTTCGTCAGCTTGTTCAAGGGCAGCAGCTCCAGCAGCAGCAGCACCATCAGCGGGGTGGGCACAACGTCCACCAACCTCAAGCTGCCGGTTACGGGGATTCCCTTGGGACTCAACCTCCCTTGTTTCACAAAACGGAGGAGCTCTTGGATGCGGACGCTTGGATACGCACAATCGAGTCCAATTTTTCCCTTCTTGTGGTCCCATGTTCGGATGCAAACAAGGCTCGCTTTGCCGCTCAGCAGCTTCGCGGTACAACTCGTCCTTGGTGGGACCACTACTTTGCTATGCTCCCTGCTGATCACGTTGTCACCTGGGCGAATTCAAAACTGCGTTCTGGGCACACCATATTCCAGAAGGTCTCATGGAAAGAAAGCTAAATGAGTTTCTAGCTCTCACGCAGGGTACCCGCACTGTACTTCAGTATGCTCAGGCCTTCAACAATATGTGCTAGTACGCGGGCTATCATGCTGACACGGATGCTAAGAAGCGTGATTGCTTCCGCAGAGGTTTGAGTACCAAACTCAAGGAACAGCTGAACCTTATCAAGGCCGATACATACAATGAGCTGGTCAATATGGCAATCACTCAAGAGGATTGTATTGTGGCTTATCGTGCTGAAAAGAAGAGGAAGGCGCCAGCTGGACCCTCGGGTGCTCAGCCACCGAGGTATCGCTTAGTGCAAAATGTTGCGCCTACAGCTCCATAGAAGGCCCCTCAGCCAGGACGTTGGATTGTCAGGCCCCCACATCAGCAAGGCATTGTACGACCCGCTGTGCCTCAGCAAACTGGCCCAAGGCCCGCTACTCCACAGTTTCTTCGTCCGAGCATCACCAATTGTTGTTTCAATTGTAGGAGTTCCAGTCATTTTCCTCGAGAATGCCCTCAGCCTAGGCAGCCAAATCAGGGCCAAGGCTCTTACCAGAACAATAAGAACAAAGGCAAGAGGCAGACCATTCAGGTCAAACAAGGGCGGATCAATTTCACCACTCTTGCAGAACTTCCTGAAGGAGCACCAGTGATGACAGGTACATTCTCCATCCATAACAAGTCTGCAGTTATATTGTTTGATTCGGGTGCATCACATAGTTTCATTAGTGCAAAATTTGGTGCAAAAATAGCCTTGGATTTTTTTCACACAAAAGGGTCGTATATGATATCAACACCGGGTGGAAAAATTGTTTCCAACCAGATAATACGACTAGTACCAATAAAATTGGGTAGTAAAACCATCAACACGGACCTTGTTCTCTTACCACTTGAAGCCATGGATATTATTTTGGGTATGAATTGGATGGCTCTGCACGGAGTCACACTGGACCTTTCTTCCCAAGCTGTTGAAATAAATACACCTAGTCACGGAGCCACTACCCTTTACCTACCGTTTCGGAAGTGCACAAATTCTTGTGCTTTCGTGATGGAAGGAATCAAACTGGAAGATATTCTAGTGGTACGCGAGTATGCCGATGTTTTTCGGATGACTTGCCAGGAATGCCACCAGATAGGGACATTGAGTTCGTTATTGAACTACAACCAGACACCGCACCTATCTCAAAAAGTCCCTATAGAATGCCACCTAAAGAATTGGCCGAACTAAAAATACAACTTCAAGAACTGCTAGACAAGGGCTTCATTCGTCCTAGCACATCACCATGGGGTTGTCCAACCCTATTTGTAAAGAAAAAGGATGACAATTTGAGGTTATGTGTTGACTACTGACCTCTCAATGCAGTGACCATTAAGAATAAATACCCACTTCCCCGCATTGATGTTCTCTTTGATCAATTATCTGGAGCTAGGGTTTTCTCAAAGATTGATCTTCGTTCTGGATATCATCAGATAAAGATTCGTCCATGCGATATTCCTAAGACTGCCTTTTCCACATGATATGAGCTATATGAATTTTTGGTCATGTCCTTTGGTCTCATAAATGCTCCTGCCTACTTCATGTATCTCATGAATTCGGTATTCATGCCCGAGCTCGACAAGTTTGTCGTAGTTTTCATTGACGACATCTTTATTTATTCCAAGGATGAGGAAGAGCATGCTAAGCACTTGCACATTGTTCTTCAGCGTCTTAAGGACCATCAGCTCTATGCTAAATTTTCTAAGTGCAAATTCTGGTTGAATAGTGTGAAATTCTTGGGTCACACAATTTCCAGCGAAGGCATAGCCGTTGACCCCAGCAAGGTACAAGAGGAGATGGATTGGAAGCCTCCTACCTCTGTTCATCGGATTCGCAGTTTTCTTGGTTTAGCCGGTTACTATCGCCACTTCATTCCGGATTTCTCTAGAATTGCTAAGCCTATGACTGAACTATTGAAAAAGGGAGTAAAGTTTGTGTGGGATGAGAAATGTGAAGAAGCTTTCCACACTCTTAGAGAACATTTGACTATAGCCCCTGTGTTAGCACAACCCGATAACACTAAGCCGTTCGATGTTTACTGTGATGCATCTGGCACTGGTCTTGGATATGTGCTCATGCAAGAAAATCGAGTTATTGCTTATGCCTCACGAGCACTTCGGCCCCATGAGCAGAATTATCCGACCCATGATCTTGAATTAGCAGCTGTCATTCATGCTCTAAAAATATGGAGACATTATCTCATGAGCACTCATTGTAATATCTACACCGATCATAAAAGTCTCAAATATATCTTCACCCAAGCTGATCTGAATATGAGATAAAGAAGATGGCTAGAATTAATCAAGGATTATGACCTCGAGGTGCACTATCACCCAGGCAAGGATAATGTAGTTGCGGATGCACTAAGCCGCAAGGCTCATTGCCATTGCCTATCAGTGGAAGTCTATAATGAAACATTATGTTCAGAAATGAGGAAGCTTAGTTTGAAAATGATTCCCCAAGGCACTCGGAATCACATCTCAGTGGAGCCTACTCTCCATGATCAAATCATCATGGCACAACTACATGATGAATGTGTTAAGATCATCAAACAGAAACTCTCTCTAGGAGAAGAGAAGTATAAATGTTTCCACCAAGACCATAAGGGAGTTCTATGGTTCGAAAGTCGCATAGTCGTTCCGAAGGATCATGATCTCCGCAAACAAATTCTTGATGAGGCACATCTCTCTAAATTTTCTATTCACCCCGGCAGTAGCAAAATGTATCAAGATCTTAGGCAAAACTTCTGGTGGACTAGAATGAAAAGGAAAATTGCTAGATATGTCTCAGAATGTGACACATGTCAGAGAGTAAAAGCTAGCCACTTGAAAGTAGCCGGTACACTTCAACCTTTGCCTATACCCTCCTGGAAATGGGAAGACATAAGTATGGATTTCATTGTTGGGTTGCCAAGCACCTCACAAAAACATGATTCCATATGGGTTATCGTTGATAGGCTCACAAAGATAGCACATTTTCTTCCGGTGCACACCACCTATACCGCCAAAAAATATGCCGAGATTTATCTTGACCGCATTGTTTGCCTACATGGAGTACCGAAGACTATTATTTCCGATCGTGGTACTCAGTTTGTAGCACGCTTTCGGGAACAATTGCAAGCATCTCTTGGTACTAAATATATTCGAAGCTCAGCCTAGCATCCTCAAACTGACGGACAAACCGAAAGAGTGAACCAAATTCTTGAAGACAGGCTTAGAGCTTGCGTCATTCACTATGACAAGAGTTGGGACAAATGCCTATCCCTAGCAGAGTTCTCATACAACAATAGCTATCAAGCAAGTTTGAAAATGGCACCATTTGAGGCCTTGTACGGTCGAAGGTGTCGAACTCCTTTGAGCTGGTCACAAACCGGAGAACGCAAAATATTTGGACCAGACTTGGTAATCGAGGCAGAGGAAAAAGTGAGAGTAATACAAGAAAATCTTAGAGCCGCACAATCCAGGCAAAAGAGCTATTTCGACAGAAGGAGAAAGCCACTAAAATTTGAAGTTGGTGATCATGTCTACCTCCGGGTTTCACCAACCAAGGGTGTACAACGATTCAGAGTCAAAGGAAAATTAACACCCCGATATGTTGGTCCCTATGAAATCATCGAGAACTGTTTACCCGTAGCCTATAGAGTACGACTACCCCCTCAGCTTGCAGCCATCCATGATGTCTTTCACGTGTCTCAACTCAAGAAGTGTGTTCGAGTTCCTACCGAGGTTGTGGAACAACAAGAAATATTGGTAGAACCCGACCTCTCATATGTTGAGTATCCTATCAAAATCCTTGATCTAAAAGAAAGAAGCACTAGAAGGAAAGTGATTAAAATGTATAAAATCCAATGGAATCATCACACAGAGGAAGAAGCCACATGGGAAACTGAAAGCTATCTAAACCAAAATTTCCCCGGTTTTCTCAACTCTGCCAAAGGTACACGCGCTATCCGCACTAAGCTTATTGTCCGAATCTCGGGACGAGATTCTTTTTGAGGGGGGAAGGTTGCAACACCTCAGGTCTTGAAATTGCTAAACAAATCTCATTAGCATAAAAATATGTATAAATAAGTAAGAAAAGTTTAATAGAAATGTATTATAATTTGGTTTTGCTTTTATATTGAAAATATATGTATGTGTGCATGTGTTCATGTACTCTGAGCAAACAAATTAAATAACTTTCACATCGATACAAAAATGGCTACAAAATTAAATAGGAACACCCTCAGTGATTGATAAATAAAAGTCTAGTTGAGAACTTGGAAGAATACGAACTTTTGCCCATGAAATGACGTGTCATCCGAATGAAGCTTTTTGAGTTTTTAAAATAACTTTTGAACTATAACTCAAATGAACTTTGGCCTGAAATGAAACTTGTAGAACTTTTCTTTTCGAACAACTTTCATGTTCAGAGAATTTCAAGTTGCGACACAGAAATGTGAGAAAATTTCATTTTCATGACCAGAACCCTAAATTTCCTCAAATTCTCGTAATTCAATCCCTCCCTCACTTTCCTCCCCTGCTCTGCCCCGACCGCCGCGCAGAGGCCGCCAGCCACCTGGCAAGGCATCCCTGCCGCCCACGCCGCGCCAAGCCAACCAGCGCGCGTCTTTGCTGCCGCCCCAACTCGCCCACCCCGCGCCCGCGCGATCCCCCTCCCCCATGCCAAATCCCCGGCGCCCAACCCTGTGCCGCGGCCTACGCATCGCCACGACGGCCAATGCCGCGCGCCCATGCTGACCGGGCCATGCCCGAGCCGCTGCCCGCCTTGCCGGCGCGTCCACTCCCTCCTCTCCCCGTTGTGCCCCTATAAAGGCCACCCCGGGCCCTGCTCGCACGCCCAGACCACCAGAACGCTGCCGCCCACTACCATTGCCGCCGCCGTGCACCACCCGCCGTGGAGCCCCATCCCCCGACCCTCCACCACCCGAGCCAAGCCTCGGAACGGGTTCCCCTCGACGCTGCGAAGCTCACCGACCCGCCCCCGCTGGCTCTTGTCCACCGGAGCGCCACTGCCGGCGCACACCACCGCCGCCGCCCCTACTGCTCCATGGGCACGCCACCTCCGGCCATCCCCAACCCCAACCAAGGCACCCCGAGGTAGCTCTTGCCTCCCTGGTACTCCCCTTCCTCTTTCCCCTCGCCGCCGGCGAGCCTCCTCACCGGAATTTGGCCGGCCACCATGCCAGCCCCGCAAGGGACCCAATTGCTTTTTTTCAATCTTTCTAAGGGTCTGTACGCAAGTTTCCAGGGGCATATCTGTGAACCAGTGTTTTGACCCTAGATTCAAAAATAGTGAATTTTGAAAATGCTTTAAAAACTGTAGAAAAATCACAAAAATACAAAATCAAATGTTCTGTAATCCTTAGAAGAAGATCTACAACTTTTGTTACATGCATTTCTTCAGTTGCTTGCTATTTCTTGCCCTAGGTTAAATGGAATATTTAATAGCCTTTATTTGTACCCACTGTTGTAGACAAAGGCTGAACCTAATATTTGGATAGTGGATTAGTTTCTTGATGTGTAGGCCAGTGTAAAAAGTTCAGGACCAGAACCCATTTGTAGCTAAACTTTATGTTAGAATTTGTTTTATGCCATGAAGGAATAGAACTAGTTTTTCCTACTGTTCTATAGTGATTCATGTTATGAAACTTATTCTGTGCTGTTATATTGATACCTGGATGCCACAGACAAATTTAAGGACTGTTTACCTTTCTATAACCTACTCATATAATTTTTGTGGTGGAAAAATGCATTAAATCAAAGTAATTAATTTTTGTGCTTGAAAAATGTTCATCTTTTTATTGTGGGATACTTTGGGTTAGAACATGCTGTATAGACAGTTTCATTCTTAGAAACCCTGTATAACATCCTATAGAAATTAATCTTTATTAAAATAGGTGTATCTTGTCCTATTTATTATGCTCTGTATCATGCACAATAAAATCTGAAAAATTTACAGTAACACTTATATGGATAGGTTAACTCTCTGTAAAATTTTTAGCATCAATACTTGCATGGTCCATTCTGTATAAAGATAACTAAGTTCTAGTAGTGGCTGTGTATTACTTTTTTCATATTTAATCTGCTACACAAAAATGCCTGAAATTTTTGCAGTGGTTTTGCCTCTGCATGTGGTACTCTGAATAAAAGTTTCATTACCAGAAGTTACCTAGTTCAGTAATTGTGTTTAATCCATGTTCGTGCTTAGAAAATTAAGTTTCCAATATAACACAACCCCTTATTGTTTAATGAAGTTAAGTAGTTTAAGATGTACTCTATTGACGATTGCCCAAGAAATCTTAACTAAGTAATTTTACAACCAAATCTATGTTTTTGTGGACTGTAACTTTATCGTGAAGAAAATAAATGTCATATACCATCACTACAACTCATACTTGTGCATTCATATAGAATCGACTACTCTCGCTGACGGAACGTACGAGCTAGTGCCCGAGTCCGAGAGTGAGCAACGTGAAGCTCAAGTGCATCTAACTGAAGTTTTCGAAGACCCGAACCAAAGTTCGGAAGAGCCCAAGGCTAGCTTTGCTCAAGAAGGCAAGCCCTGGAGCATGAACCCTATTTTTCTAAATTATGCAACTTATTACTCTATTTTACTTGTGCATTAAGTTGATAAGAGTTGAATGAAAACTTAGTTGCATGATCCTAGGTACCCATTCTCTGAACACTAGATGTAAGGTTCGATAGAATGCTATGCTAATAGGACCCGGTAAAAGTCGAGTGATTTCCTGTCACTCGCGAGAATATAGGAGTTGAATGTTTACTACATGCTGCAATCATAAGGTCGACAGACGGGGATGTTCATGTTGATGATTGAGGCCCCGTCTGTTTAGTGAAAAATGCTAAGGCCACAGTGTGTGGTAGTGGTAGTTAAGTCTTTGAACGTACTAACCACATGCCGAGAATATGGTAATCGGTAAGCTTATGTACTGGATTGAACCGAGGCCGGAACATACTCCCCACCGTCTTGAATTCGTTCACATCTAGCTAATGGCGGGTGCATTTGCCTCCACGGCCCGGCGTCGTACCGTAGTCTGTGGGGATGTGTAGTCGAGGGCGGTGGGCCTGTTACGTGAAGCGGGAATTGAAGGGAAAAGTTGCACGTGTGACTCTGGGATTAACCACGTGACGTGTGTTTAGGTCTGCCTTGCAAGGTTAAGAAATTCGATTCGAATCGTCCGTTTCTCGCGGTATTGAGACTGCTTGTCCCTTTTACCACATAGAGTAAGAAATGGAACAACGATGATGATTAAACTTGTTGGATGCAAATTAATTATTTCACCATGTATAAAATTGGATAGTTGCTTACCTAGAATGGTTAAAGAAAACTAGAATCTTGAGCTAAAATTTGAAAGTAACGACCTACTTGTATATGCTTTTCGGCAAAACAAACCCCTCAAGCCTAAATCCTTGCATGTCTAGGAGTCGGCTAAGTATATTCCACTAGTCGGGTAAGCCTTGCTGAGTATTAGTATACTCAGCCTTGCTTGTGGCTTCTTTTCAGGTGATACTTTTGAGGACATGGTTGCTAGTTTGACTTGGCCGTTTACTCTTCCTCCTGGTTGGTCGGTGGAATGGGATGCGTCCCCGACCAATGATGATAATGCCGAATGATATCTCGTATGGGCTTCATCGAGACATCATGTATCGTTGAGTAGTTTATTGTCGTTTTTCCGCTGCATTGAACTATGAAGAACTTTCTACTTTTGAACTCTGAACTACTTTGTTTTTTTTTGAATTCGAACTCGGTCTGTAACAATAAATTTCTGTTGAACTCTGTGATGTAAAATTGTGGAATGTTGTATTCTCTGGGCTCACCTTCGTGTCAGTATTTTGTATGTGTGGTTTCGATCGGCAAACCCGTGGTTGTATCGGGAGGTTACCCGACAGACCTATGGATTACTCCGTTTGAAGTGCGAGTTAGTCCTGATTGCCCTCGGGGTGATGGTTAGCGCACTTGAGCCGGATTAATTCAGGTGGTTCTGCCACACCCACCCCCAGTCCCCAACTGATGCGATATGCGAACCATGCCCAAATCTACCGTGTCCCTATATACCTGTACTAAATATTTTGCACTTAAGTAAATATTCAAACACGAGGCAAACAACAAAGATGATGTGGTGTAGTGGTCAAGGTGCGTGCTTCTCATCCAAGGCATCCTAGGTTCGATTCTCAGATGTTTTAATTTTTGCCTCATTTAACGCATTTAACGGTGTTGCTGCCCCTGGGGCCATGTGGCTGGTGGGTCCATGACGTTGGGCTCCTTGGGGTGCCACATGGCAGGTTGGTGGGTCCCGCGGAAGAGCTGGGCCCAAACGGCGCCACGTGTACAGCAGGTGGGGCCCATAGGGTGCCATGTGGCCAGTGGGCCCATGGTGTCCCACGTGTTTGGTGGGTCCCACTCGGAGGTGGTGCTAGCGAATGCCACGTGGCTTGTGGGTCCCGCATAAGAGGTGGGGCCCGCTGGGTGTCACAAGGTTGCAGGCCCATATGAGGTAATCTGTGACGAAATAGATTCATCATCCAAGCTAAGATCTCTTGAGACGGTTTGTCATTCATTATAAACGTCAAGCATAACGTCATAAATTCACAACCTAAATTGTGCATACGAACTATGACGAAACTCATTGTTGTTTTGTGATGCTCAGTTGCTATTCGTCATAATTGTTTAGTGCCTGGGTTCCATCACCAGTGATCCATGACAATCTCTACAATTTTGTCATTGAAGGCCCATGTTTAATGACGAAGTTTATGAATGTCACGAGGAAATTGTCATAGATTAGCACATTTCTACTAGTGAGGTGATGTGTGCCTCCCTTGTATGTGTAATTTTTGGTGAAGTGTGCTTTGTGCCTTGGTTTACCTCCGGTATGAGTTTAGCTTGAGGACTCGCCCATCTATTTGAAATCTTTCCTGCAGGGTTTAGTCCGCAAAAGGATATGCATCCAAAGTCTATGATGATATTAACTCGTTGGTTCATTAATGAAAACTCAACACCGAGTTTCATTTTGATTAAAGAAGACAATCTTAACCTATGCACCATGCTTAATTTAAAAGAGCCTATGGACGTACCAATTGAATACATCCAAACCAGAGCATACGAACATAAACGTTGGGAGCAAGAATTTGGGAGATCAAGTTATGTTCAAATGGAGATAAATATGAGTGAGGAATTGGTGAACCATACCTGAGCATTCTTACTGACAGCATACGGAGATCATCTTCTCGACCAATGCTATAGCTTTGGTGATGGTGAGGTCGAGGAAGGCCCTTCCAGAAGAGCGTTGATGTGGGCTCTTGATTGTAGGAGTCAGCCCATTGTAGAAGCTTTGGAGGATGAGCCATTCGTCCATCCCATGATGAGGATAGTCCAAGATGTATGCTTGTAGCTCTTCACAGGCTTCTGGATGGATTTGTCCCATGTGCTGACGACTTCTTTAGTCTTGTAGAACCATTGTTTCGCCTTCCCTGGTAGGGAGAAGGGAAACAGATGGAGCCTGATGTCATCAGTTGTGACGCCCCATTTGATTATGGTCTTGCTTAGCTTCAAGAAGTTCTGAAGTGTGGGCGTTGGCGTCCTTGTTTGGCTTGCCACGAAATGGGCTTCCATGCACCATGTTATGAGACTCATCTTGAATTCAAAGTCACGTCCCCGTTGTTGATGTTGGGTCTGATGGCCACGTTGGTGGTGGAGGGAACGGAGAAATCACGAAGACTATTGTCGCCCATGATGATTGTTGGTGCTGGGATGACGGGTTCTTCTAGTGTGTAGGAACCATGGTCCATAGTGGCTTGATCCTATTGGCACAATGCTTTAGGATTGGAGGTGCAAAGTACATCTCCTTTCATGCATGCGAGCAAGAGCCAAACGGAGTGGAGCAGCATAGGCCTGCAAAGAAAGAGGAGCATTCCTCTTGCCTTATGCGTGCAGGAGCTGCTAGAGAGAGGCTGTGCAAAAGCAGGGAGTGAAAGAGGTTTTTGTGCTAAGGCTTTGCTAGCATAAGAGAGAGCAAGGCTGAGTGGAGCTAGGTGGCAAAAACGCCATCTATCAAGATGCAATGCCATGGCTTGGAGGAATGCGTAATGCAGCCTTTGATCCATGTGGGGCACATTGGCTCACCCTCACTCTGTTTCCACTCTTTTTTTCTCATTCTTTTCCTCATCATCATTTTTTTCATCTTCTTCCCTGTTCTCTTTTTTCCTCTCCTCTTTTTTTCAGCCTCACACTCTCTCATTCTTTTTCTATTTTTTTTACTCCCTCTTTTTTTTTATTTTCCTCTCTTTTTTTTTCTTTGGCAAGATAGTGCTAGCACCTACCTTGGTACAGATGGATCTTGTTGCGAGATGCTCACAGACCTCTCCAACACTTGAACTTTTGTGTCTCACGACCCCAAAAATCAAGTGTGCGATGTCGGTGTCTCTTCAGATGGTGTTCCATCACCAAGTGTGTAGTTGGTGCAGCTCATATGTTCTTAGGCATCGCATGACCCTCGTTCTTCTAATCCCAACCTGAAATGGTTAGCGACGAAGAATACCCGAAGGTGCATATTATTCTAGAAACAAGTTCTTGCATTTATTGAATAAAGAAAGTCCGGGCCATCTCCCGGCAGTGCTTCATTTAAGGTCACAAGCTCGACCATGGGGGATTTATCCTGCAACCATCAGTGTTGATGTAGTTCCCGGCTTCACCACCATTTGTTGATTTATCATTGTTGTTCAAGCTGCATGGTTAGTGCCGCAGTGCATCCACGAAATTTGCAATGTTTACGATAAATAAAAATATCTACAACCATCCTTCTAAGCATTTTTCAAGAGAAGACCAGAAGGTGGTTGTGATTTTTGTGGAAGCATGTGGTACTAAGTGAGACGAACTCTGGAGACTCCTTATGCGAGCATGATTCTTGAGGAAAAATGAAAGAGAAGTTTTCATCCTCGTTTGTGGAATTCTCATCTTCCAGAGCCAAGGTATCGGGAAGGTCCATGGCACAAAAGTTCTCCTCCTCAAGAGATTCATTGTGAAAGACTGGACCAGAGGGACAAGGCTTATACTCGAGTGAGGGTGATGATGGGTGTTCCATTTCACAAGGATGAAAAGCAGGCCTAGGTGAAATGGACGGGGATACGAACTTCACCACCTCAAGCAGGTCATGGTCGGGATGATGCTTTGCTATTGGAATTTCTGGACAAAAGATAGGAGTGGCAAAAGTAGTCTTTCCATTCATTATAGAGGCTCCCTTGTGATGAATTTTTGTGGAGAAGATTTTCTAAAGGGTAGCCTATGAGGAGATCAAAATCAATGATGGGAAAGATGTGAAAGTCTAGCTGCACCTTGATTTTATCTATCTCGATCGGCACTGCCCGTGTGATCCCTCGACATTCAAAGATAAGTCCCGAGGGACTTTTGAAGAGTCTGTCGGTTGGGACTAGAGGCATGCTGCCTATGAACGTATCTGTGAGGAATTCGGACATGATGCAAGCCTTGGCAGTGGGATCAAGAAGAGCTTCTATGGTAGTTTCTCTTATAGAACTAAAGATGGTCATGGGAGGTGAGCTAATTTGGATTGCTTTGGAAGAACGCCTCACTTCCTCAGATGCCGTAGGTCTCCTTTCGCAGAGGTAAAACAAGGCGTCTCTAAGGATTTCATAGGGGTCATCCTCGAATGGGAAAGAGAACTTCGAAGGTTGAATTTCTTCTTCCTTCGATGTTCGTGGTTCAGGAGAGTGCTCAACAGACGAATCTTTGGATGTGGAAGGTAAAGGGTTGGATTCGGCTGAAGAGGGGTTCTCATGGTGCTTCTTCGACTCCTGCTGGGGCTCATATGGATGGGTGAGAAAAGAAGAGTTTCCTAACATGTGATCTAGGATCTTCTTTCCTTCTGTTGGAATTTTCTGTGCAAACGAACCTCCAGCGGCAATGTCAAGATCATTGGCGGAGTCCATGTCTAAACCCGTGTAAAAGATGTGCAAAGATATATTATCGGGCATAGACCAGTCTGGGCTTGATGCTAAAAGGTTTGAGAATCTAGCCCATGCTGCACCTATGGACTCCTTCTCTAATTGTTCGAATGCAAGGATGTCACTATAGAGAGAGGTTATGTGGATAGAGAATAGAACGAGTGACAAAAGTCTTCTCGAAGCTCTTCCCAATCACCGTCCATACTCCTCATGTTGTGAGTGTACCATTGTTCCGCCTTCTCCATGAGAGAAAAGGGGAACAATTTCCACCTCAAGGTTTTCTGTGTCATGCCTGGAATTACCAAGCATGAACATACTTCCTCAAACTCCTGCAGATGTTGGTGAGGATCTTCATTTTCTAATCCAGAGAAGGTTCACCCCCAAACCATGGTAATGATGCCAGGATGGAGTTCGTAGCCAGAATCTATGATAGGCTTTGGAGAGGTTGATGGCTCTAAGAACTCATCATCGGGAGTAGAGAGTAGGTGGGTAGAAGGATTTTCCATGTTATAAGGATATAAGAAAATAAAGGATAAGAGAAAGGTAAAAGAAAGGATACACGGGCAAACTAGTTTCGAAGACAACTACAGCAACCGTTCCCCGACAACGGCGCCAGAAATGCTTGTTGGTATTTCTTAACGATCATAGATAAATCCGCAAGCGCATGGAAGATACCGTTGTAGCACTTCACCCGGAGAGTATTCAGGGTATCATAATTTCACAGGGAACAGATGTGTAAAGGTCTTCTAGCTAGTTTACCCAAGGAAAAGAAGAGGTAGAATGGCTTAAGGGTAGTGTGGTTATCCAAAGGTAAAGGATTCAAGGAAAGATAAACTTGGGTTGCTAAACATTTACTTCGGGTACCGATCTGACCCGGGTATGCCAGGACCCTCCGGCTATTAGCTCTACTCCGAACCCAGGCGGGAGGACTACGCTAACCACGAAGCAGCTTCGTAGTAGACGGACAAGGGTGTCACCACCTACCGTCTACCTCACAATGCCAGCTGGACTCGTAGCAAACAAAGGTAATCTAGGGCCTAAACACCATGTATATGTCATCGACTACTACTCTAGCGATGCGCAGGGTTATCCCGTCTTTATCAGGGGCCCTCACTAGTGCATCCGCTACTAGAACGGACAATGATCCCGCAAACGAACAACAATGAAAGAATAACTTAACCAAGATCTTACCAGAAGATGAACTCGAATACTTACTCAACTGGATCGTATTCGTAGAGGTACAAGGACGAAGAGTGGCCGACAAGCCCAGCTCTTCCTCTCACTTCTTCCTCACACAGTTCCTACTCTAAAGATACAAGTGGAAGGACCTCTACTCTTCTTCTCCAAATTGTCTTCTTGAAATGAGGGGTGAGGGCTCCTTATATAGCCTCCAAGGGTCGGTTCCCGCGGGAATCAATAAGGAAACATATGGGCACCCCCTTTAGGAAGATCAGAGCTAATCTCCCGCGAAAGGGCACCTAGATAGGAGCTAGTCCAGGTGCGGTCGACCCCGGGACGCCGCCTCTCGCACCTCCTTTCGTCTGGGACACTACCAGGTGGGTCCCCAAGTGTGTCCATGGGTGTTGGCGGTAAGATGAGGCAGTTTCCTCGTGTTTGTGGGCCCTTGAATCCATGTACCAGCCCCTAATTCATCGGAGGTTGTTTCTTGGCATCTTGGGTTGATTTGTTGTGGGCCATTCTTGTAAGTGTAACGTAGAGTGTGATCTTCTATGTATTCTTCTACGTTTTGTGTACACTTCCTCCGTCTTTCCGCTTATGGGTGCCTACAAATCATAATTCACCAAAACTCATGGAATTGGTTAGAGCAAAACCCTATAATTAAGTTTGGTGATTCTTTTGATAAGAATGCTGCAGGAGTTGACGGTCGGATTTATGACTTAAGGACCGTCAACAAGTCACTCGAAGTAGCCTGGGCAAGATTCTTGCAGATAGCTACCTCAGGTCCACCACACAACATTCCAGAGGAAATGCTTATGCAACACTTCGTTCAAGGGTTGAAGCCGGAGAGTGCACATTTCCTAGATAGCGCCTCCGAGGGATCGATCATGTACAAGACCGCGTCTGAGGCAAAGGAAATTCTGGAAGAGTCCTCAATAGTACTTAGTACACGGGAGTCTTAGCTACCCAAACCAAGTGATCAACCCAGAGAGAAGCAGTCGGTACACCACGTTTCAGCTGCATCCTATCCACCTCCATCATACATAGAGGGAACCACCGAACCATCCAAGACCTTCGATCTAGTGCCACTCATTGAGGATATGCCTATGTTCGTCCCTGATCTCTTCACAGAAGAAAAGTATATGGAGTTGGGCAATTCAACAAAGTTGCCCAAAGAGCACGGGTGTATATGCTCAGGATCTGAGGCGTTCATTCTGGAAGCCACTCAGCAGATTGAGGGCCTTACTGCGGTCATGAGCAAGGAATGGACAGAGGAAGCAGAATCAAGTAGCAGTATTATGCGACTCTACGAAGATTTTAGAGTGCTCCTTTGTGCTATTGGGGACTCTATTCAAAGAGATGTTCCTTACAACCTGAAAGTCGGGGTGAATGTGATGTCCAAAGCCATGGTGTGTCACATTGCACCAGAAGGACCCCTGGCTTTCTCGCGTAAGCACTTGAAGTGGATCGACGGCCAGATCATGGAAAGTATAGGTATTCACCGAGTTATTCTCGTTCGCATGGGGATCAACAAGGTATACCTGGACTTCCATATCTTCGATATCCTGGAAGGTGAAGAGTTCATCTTGATTGGACAGCCAATAGAGCCACTTGTCAACCCAAACAGAGACCGAGCACGGCTAGAGGTTAAGGTTGGCAAAGATATCATCCCGATTAGCCTAGTGCATTTGTGCAACACATTTGCCGAAGCTAGGCCGGAGACAGACCCAGTGGAGGAATCAGTGAAGATCGTTCAAGATGGGATCACTCAGCCCATTATTAAAGAAGATGTCATACACTTTACCCAGGAAACAGAATCGGACAGCCAGAGTAAGCTCAGTATAGAGGAGAAACCGCAACCTTCACTACCTGAGTTAAAGCCGCTACCTTCTGGATTAAAGTATGCATTTCTCCAAAACAATCGAGCCACGCCAGTTGTCAATCAGTGATGAGCTTCTCAGGATTTTCAACAAAGTTTGTCGGCAAGGAGAAACCAGTCATACACTACCCTGTTATCATCCAAGCAGGAGAAAACAAAAGCAACATTAGCCTGTATAAGCTACAGCTATAAAGCTTAGACACGACATCATGATCATGTATTAGTAAATCTTTTAATCAATGCCACTCCCCGGCAACGGTGCCAGAAATGCTTGTTGGCGTTTCTTAACATCGTCACCAGGATTGTTAGTCCCCGGCAACAGCGCCAGAAACGCCATGTAGTGGTATGTCTTAACGATTACAGAATGAATCCGCAAGCGCACGGATACACCGCTGTAGCATTTCACCCGGTGAGTATTCGGATATCGTTATTTATATTTTCCCAAAGGAGGGCATGATGTAAAAGAGTTTACTTGGTACATAATCAAGATGGCATGAATAAGGTATAGACTATAAGAATACAGGGGTAAGTTATGATAAAGATAAGGATAATGTGACACACACACTCAAGCCAACTCTAGATAAAGAATAAACAAATAAACCTAAGGTTACTGGGAGCATAGGCATACAACAAAGTCTTAATAGAATCTATTCATGGAAGCAAAGGTTATGCAACATACACAAGGTTAGGACTACATGTGCCGGGAAATTAGGGATACCCGGGAGAATGTCGCGTCCCGAAGTACATCCGGGCCGTTACATCTTTCAGAACTCCTACACCGTACCCGAATGTCGGGGAGTGCACTAACCACAAAGCAGCTTCATAGCGGATAGACAGGGCTATCACCACCTGCCGTCTACCCCAGTAACACCATGGAGCATAGTCATATTCGAAGGATACTTGGCGGCAACTCCACCTCGAAGGTCACATGTACTGGAATCAGTCCAGGTTTGGCCGACCCCCAGGTGAGCCTCCCCCGGCTCTGCCTTCTCTGGTACACTGAGCAGTGGGCCCTTGTGAGGTTTCCATATGTTTACTTGCTTGACGCGCTCGTTTGCTCTGACATGTGGGTCCCTCTTGTAAGTGAGTTGCAACAGATGATCTTCCGTGTATGTTTTGCTGCGTATCCATGGTGTTTTCTTCTTATTTCAGACTTGTGTCCCTGAAAAGGTTAGAGTGACAAAACAACTGTGAAACTAGGTTAATGATACATTTATGCGAGTAAGAGATATAGTTTTCGTTTGATTGTGAGTATAGTTGACGGTCGGATTTTGCACTTAACGACCATCAACAACACCCCCAAGCTAACCTTTTGCTCATCCCGAGCAAAACAAGGCTTTTATGTTGTTGATCAGGAGTTGCTTCAATGCTGCATTTCCAACATATACCTTAGGCACAACAAAGTCTTCTTTCCATGATTTTGAATAAGTTGGCCTTTTTCTTACCTCTTACCTTAGTTTTGTGGGGCTTATAGCTTTACCTTATCATTGGCGGTTGAGAGTCAGAACGGTTTTGTAGAGTGCTAATGTTTCTTACCCCTTTGCTCAACCGTCAATTTCGGAGATTTTTATAGGGTTTTTCAAAAGAAATTTCAAAGTTCGTCATTGTGTATCATTCCTCACCAAGGCTCTTTATTTTGCCTTTCTTCCTCAACCTATCTCTAAACATCAAAATTTTTGGAGCTATAGGTATGAAGGATATGAAGGCACACTTGTTTCTCATGTATTGCTAAGTCAAAAACCAGATCCAAAGGAGAGACAAGTCATAAACCTTGATCAAGAAGTCCAAGTGTGTGGATATTTTTGGTGGATGGTGGATGTACTCCTTTTTATGAACCATCTCTCCATTTATTTGCTTCTTTTGAGCATGGGCTATCTTCTTCTTCTCTTTTTTTTGACATGCCTTGTGAGCATGTGGCATACCTTCTTTGGGCATGCATTTTTTTCTTTTCTCTCTTTTTTTTTGACATGCCTTGTGAGAATGTGGCATACCTTCTTTGGGTATGCATATTTTCTCTTTTTCTTTTGTATAGCCCATACTCCTTTTTCTTGTGGAATTTGGAGAGAGTGGTCATGAGGCAATATGGAGTTTTAATTTGTGGATGGATGAATGGAATGTTTGCTCACTTCTTGTGTAGATGCGTAGTGTATGGTGGAGTGTGTACGTGATCTTGATCATGGGAGTATGAAATGCATCTCACAAAGGGTCACAACAATTTGAGGACGCTCAATGAGATAACAAGTTGCATATTTGGAAGGTTTTCAATAAGAACAACATATGGCTTTGGATAGGAATTTCGTATCATCGAGGAACATTGTTTATTTTTGTACTTTCAAATATAAATACTCCGAAAATCAAGAATCACTTAGGAGAAGGTCATAGCAACTCTATTTAACCATATCATACCTCGCAACAACTAAGATTCGGATCATGCTTTTCGCTACCCACAAGTTTCAAGCTTAAGGTTTAAACATTAGCCAACAAACTCAAAACATAGGAAGAGCACTAAGTTGTAACTAGGCATATGAAGAAAATTAATAGAGCAACTATTCATCATCTCAACAAGCAAAAACTACACTATGCTTACTACACATAAGGAAGCAAGTAAATATTTTTGGTCTTTTTAGGTTTTGCAAATTTTTATTTTGCTTTTAGTTTTGCTGATTTTTGTTTTGTTTCATGCATAAGGTTTTGAAAGCGATTAAGAAATACAAGATACAAGATACCTCTCATGGGGGTCCTCCCTCAAGCAAGCTTCAGGCTTACTGCTGCTGATCGGGGTTGTACTCCATCCAACGGTAGTAGACCCTCCACTCCTCCTGCTGCTGCAACTACCTCTGCTCCATGGCGTGGATCCTATTGCCGGTGTACCGCTGCCATGCTTGGTTGGTTTCAATGTGTTGGTGCATTTTGGCACTTATTAACGCAATCACTAGGAATGGTTAAGTACCCAACGACAGCGTCAGAAATGCTTATTGGTGGTTCGTATGGTCCACAGATATAATTCAAGATTAATTTTACAAGCGCACAGAATCACCGTTGTAGCACTTCACCCGAGAGTAATCCAGAGTATCGTAATTTATATTTTCCACGGGGAAGCACTTATGGCTAAGGCAATCGTTAAATAAATCTCAAGAATAAATCAAGACTATAGTGAATGACAACTCAACAGGGGTAAGATAGTGATAAATAAATGATAGAAGTGACACACGAGGATATCAAGATAAATATATAAGTAAGTGAGCGACCTGAGTAGTGGGAGGACAATGAGACGAGATAGATTCCTAGATACTTCTTATGTTCTTGAGCCAACTCTAGCAGAGATTCAAAGGTGGGAGCAAAGACAGGGAAGAGAAATTGTTGCAGCTGATCCAAGTATGCTTCGGGCGCCCGGACGGGACAAGCTCCAGAAAGGGATGAGAAGGGGAACTTGTGCGGTCTACTCCTAAGTCCTTAAGCACCAACCGCTCTCACGTGGTGGAATACGTAGGCCGGACAGGGCTGTCACCACGTGTCGACTACCACAACTATCTGTGGGGTTGGGTGCAATTCAAGTTAAGCAATAACTCTAGGCACCACGCCTATAGATATAACTTAATACTCTCTTGGGATTCCAAGCAAGAGAGCACCCTCTCCCCGAGGCTCTAAGGTACAAGAGCCTAAGAGAAAGAACGTGAAACCTGCAAACAAGGGACTACAACACTTTACTCTAGTGCCAATCTAACCTGACCTGGTCTAGTACTAGATACTTGCAATAATAATGAAGTAAGTGCTAAAGGAAATTAACTCAAGATAGATAGAAGATAACTTTATATTGAAAGCTCAAAGTCTTAAAAATAGTATAGGAAAAGATATAAGAGCTTATACCAGAACTCCCGAAGATGACTCCGGAACCTCGAGGCGAAGCTCGACTCGACTATAACTCCCAACAACTACTAGCCTAACTCAACTAATAGAACTGAAGTAGATAATTCCTCCTTGGTGCGTGTCGATCAAATGGGTAGCTCACACTATTTATAGTGCTTAGGACACGAAGGGATAACTGTAGGAGAAAGTTGAGGCGGTTTAGCGGTGGGCCCGATGCGGCCGAACATGGGGGGTGCAGCCGAACCAGTGGATACGTCGCCTCAAGCATTCCACGGTGCAAATGATCTCCTAAGGTCGGTAACTCCGTGTCCGAGGCGGTTGAGCTGGATTGGAGCTCAAGCTGGTGCGGCCGAACCAGGGGTGGTGCGGCCGCACCACACCTAGGGCCGTTTCACCCTCCGTTCCACTAACTTGTTGCTTGGACGGTGTATGATGTTCCCAGGGGTGGGTTCCTAGTGAATGAAGTTTCTTTGCTTGAGTTTGTGGGCCCATGGATCCGTGGGTGATACACCGTGTCCCTCGGATTGAACCGACTCAAAACCAATGCTTAGGATGTGTTCCATCTGTGTTTCCTTGCAAGTGGTCGAAGGTGATCCGAAATTGGCTCGGTCCTGGTGCGGCCGAACCAGGGTTGTGTCGGTATCTGCTGATTTTTGGTCTGCTTGTTCCCTGCATCGAATACTTCATAGAAAACTCGTGGAACCTTATTAGTCATATGAAATAAACATGATTCTTGTTATAAACTCTGTTTTATTTTGAGAATGTGGGGGTCGATTATTGAGATAACGACCGCCAACAAATCCCCCAAACTTAAACCTTTGCTCGTCCCTGAGCAAAGCTTAAGACTTAGGCTCGGTGGATCAGGAGTTGCATCAATGTTAATAATCTGCAGGTACCTGTGCACAATACAATACTCTACTTGATTTGAACTTCTTGGATTTTGTGAATTTCATACCTTAATACCTGTGGGGCCTATAGTTCTCCTTGCCTTAGATGGTTGAAAGGTGGAACAGCTCATCTTAGTGTCATCCCTTCATTGCTTGTTTTGGATTCCATCTCGGAGTTTTTGAATATTTTTGAAAACAATGTTCCTCAAATGGTACTCTCAATCTCTCAAGTGGTGTATAATCCTCTCCAAAGGCTTTTTATTTTAGCCTCTACTTCCTACATCTAAAAGGCTTATGTGGAGCTTGGGTAGGTAGTATGAGACTCACTTAGTTTGAAAAATATTTTTAAGCCAAAGATTGGTTCCACAGAGGTGTATGCCAACTCAAACTCCGATCAAGATGGAAGTGATCATGGGATGATGGACTTATGGATGAGACATTGGTCTTTTGAACTCCTTTATTTTGGATGGATATTTTTGTTTCCTTTCTTGGATCATGGACCATATATATATATTGTTTTTCTCTTTCTCTTTTTTTTGACATGCCTTGTGAGCATGTGGCCTACCTTCTTTGGGCATGCATCTTTTATTTCTCTTTTTCTCTTTTCTCTCTTTTTTTTGAATACTAATGGTCCATGTTCTTTCATGCAGGAAATGTTTGGTGGAATTTGGATGGAGTGAAGAATGAACACCATGGAATTTTATTGATGGCATGGATGAGCATGGAATGGTGAACATGGATGATCGGTGATCGAGAAGGCATACCTCTTAGGGACTCAACATTTGACTCAACTCATTTACATAACTAAGTGGTTATATGGTTGGTTCATCATGAAAAATATTTGGCCTTGGTAGGAATTTCTTTACCATTGAGGAACATGCCTTTTTAATTTTTTGAAATAAATCATCTTTGATTTTCACCTTACTAGAGCAATAAAAGAATTCTACCAAAAATTTTGCTATATCATGCCTCGCAACAACTTAGGTTTGGATCTCATGTGCTCCCACAAAGTTTTAGGTACATATTTCACTTATGCCATGTAATTCAAGTACTTGTAGAGTATCATGTTGTAAACAAGGTACTTGCAAAGAATTAACAGAGCAATTATTCATCATTTCCAAATGAAAGGAGCATAACAAGATTCACAACCTAGTTGGGAGTTGAAACACATAAAATATTTTTGGGATTTTCAAAATTTTTGAATGCAGTAAATGTTTTTGGATTTTTTGATTTTTTTAATGCAGTAAATATTTTTTGGAATTTTTTAGATGCGAGATAAATTAACTAAGTAATTATACAAATAAAGGGCTGCAATAGAAAGGGTTGGTCGTGGCGCTTACCTTCGCGGGGCTTCTCCCCCAAATTTAGTCGCTTACCAGTAGGGATCCCAACTTCCGAAGAAGCTGTCCATTAAACTCTTGTGTTCATCGAGTCTCGTCTCAATTTGCGGGACTCTTGCGTTGGTGTCTTCTGTCGTTTCCACCACATGTGAAAAGTTCTCATAGTAGCTTGGTGGGTAACGAGCAGACTGTGTCCTTCCTGGGTTGGCACCAAATTGCTGGTGTGAGGGGCCGGCTTCATATGCTCCTTCGGCGTACCCTGAGCCATATGACCCGGCGTGCCATCCTCCGGAATATGCTTCTTGTGATGCTGTTGTTGCTGAAGTTTCCGGTGGTGGAGGCTTTGGATGAGATGGTTCTGCGGTCTCTGCCCTTCTCCTTGTCCTTGCTCTTGTGGTCGGTCCTCCACCTGAAACATTGTGCCTTGCTAGTTCTCTCCTTGTGGTCAGCTCGGCACCTGAAACACTATGACGAGCTGGTTCTTTCCTTTCCGGATGAGGAGGTCTCCCCTCTTCCAGTGAAAGGGTTAGTCTTTTAACAGCATACAACCCAAGCCTCATGCATGGCAGCGGGACTTCGGTTGTATAACCCCTGTAAATCATGATTAAAGAATCGTCGGCTGCCACGCGAAGCATGTGGCCCTCAACAAAGTGTTCTGCAGTGATTGCTGGGCGTTCCTGCTCAAGAAAAGTGGTTGTGGTGCCCTCAAGAAGGTCGAAGATGCGTGCGATTCGGGTGACTAGGGAGGTTATCCCTATGAAACCGATGCAATTCGGAGTAGAACTCCAATGATCCGCCATGGTTTTTACGGGTTAGAACTTAAACTTTTTACCATGGCATTCAGGATTAAAAGCTCATTTGTGCTTATTGGCCTAGGATAAGAGCATGGGTGCAAGGTTGTGCCTGTCCATTGGTGCATAAACCTTAGTGTGGGGTTATGAATATCATTGGTTCTGCAAGCTCTACTATTATCTTGACCAGAAATTTTCTCCCAAGATTTACCTCTATCAAAGTTGGGCAAACATTCATTAGCATCTAGAGAGCACCTTTTACTAAACCCCAAAGCATTACTTAAGGTGCGCCACGAGCAAATGAACTCTTCATTAAACATGCGAAACTCTATGCCCGTGTCCGTGACCTCAAGTGTGCTAAGAAATTCAAGAGTTAGGAGTTTCGAACCTAGTTCCGTGATGCACCAAAATTCAGACCAGCCGATGGTGTTGAAGATGGCCTCGCATTCGTTGTCCATACCGGTTTTGGTGAGGAGTTCCTCATCAAAAACACAAGTATGTTCGAATGGACGGTCTCTCATCATGGTGAAAGCTTGTCGTTCCTAGTCCTCAGGACAACTTGTCCTTCCGTGTACGGAAGCGCAACGGCTTTCGCGCTCATCCCTTGCTTCAAAACTAAAGGTTTAAGCTCTCCGTTTGCTGGTCACCAAAGACGAGAGCTTCGCCTTTGGAAGCGCCAGTAGCATAGGGCGGCCGGGCCTCGGTTAGGAATCGGATTCTCCAGGATGTTGCTCCTTCTCCGGCTTGCGGGATGGAGTCTATCGACATGCTGTCCGAGACGTGCGTGGGCGTCTGCGAACTGTTGTCGGAGCGACTCTTGAACCATATGTGCATCGCCTTCTTCGCACCGCTCTTGAATTTTGATGTCCATGACATGATTCCTGCAAAAGATTCGCGTATACCCGAAGGACTAATACAAGAAGTGAATTGATTACCTTGACAAACCTTCTTCCTTGCAGCAGAAATTTTATTTGGTTGCTCAAAGAAAGGGAAAATATTTTTGGATTTTTCTAACTAAGAACTACTAATGCAAAGCTTCAAATGCTTAAGAAAATGAGAGCAGAAGTGCTTAGGACCTGGGACTTTGGATGCTCGAGCTGTGGAGTGCGTGAGTGAGGTAGTGAAGTTCTCGGTTTGTGGCAGGCCACAGAGGAGCTGGTGCAACCGAATTAAATTGGTGCGGCTGCACCTGCCCTCATGCTCCACGAGCTCGTCCTTGGTCTATGCATAGGATGGCAGGTAGTAGTGCTCATTTCAGTGGTGAAGCAACGTGGACGATGGAGAGTGAGGTGCGGCCAAACGTGGTGGGGTGCGGCCGAACATGCCCCTCCATCATCCTGCTTAGTGCTTTGATTATTGGGGTTCCTGCACGTCCTGGTAGTCATCCTGCATGAGATCCACTGAAAATATATGGTGGCGGAGCCGGCCGAACCAAATCAATCCGGCCGCACCGCAATTTCTTTGAATTTTGCAAAGACCTTTGGTTGTTAGTGATCCTTTCACATTGTCGTGCTATTCCTGCAGAGAGGCACTCAAACAAATGGGTGTAGGGCCGGCCGAACACATGAGGTGCGGCCGCACCACTCACCTCCAGAAATTTGTCTCCCCTTATTTGCTTAGGCTAATGAAGCTCTTAACTACAAAATTTAAACATGCATATGCAAAAATTAAATTCGTCGAAAAAAATATGAGTGATACATACCAGTTTAACTCACGGCGAGTGCTCGAATTTTTAAGTCCTTGAGCATGGACTTTCTCCTTCATTTTGTTATCATTGGGTGTCCAGAAAGGAGGATGAGGACACTCTCCATTTCTTCTGCCATACCCTTCTTGTTGTTCTTCTTGGTGAATTATTTGACTTGGGCAGTGGTTCACCACATATTGGACTCCCATCTCTATCCTGGTGAATTACAAACATCTGCTCATCTCTGTATCGAAATTTGAAGAATATATTGTCTACTCCGATGCGAAAATGAATTTTTCCTGTCTCCATGTCTATTTTTGCCTTTGTGTCTCTCAAGAATGGTCAGCCCAGGATAAGTTGTAGTCCTAAGTCGCCGTCCATGTCGAGAACCACAAAGTTTGCCAAGATAAAGGATTTCTTAACTCACACAAGAAGGTTTTCGACTATCCCTTCGGGATATCGAATGGTTGAGTCGGCGAGCTGCAGGCACATTAGAGTAGGAGACAAAGCAGGATATTGTAATTGTTAAAATATCACCTTTGGCATGATGTTCACGCTTGCCCCAAGATCGCAAAGGGCTTGATTGAAGTGACAATCATAAATGGAGCAACTGATCATGGGAACCCCCGGATCTCCTTGTCTTATTGTTGTTAATCCTCCCCATTCATTCTTCTATTGATGTGCGGGGCTCCCTGCATGGTTAGTACGAGATGAATTCTGGGATGGGTGATCCCATTTGGTGCTTACCATGTTAACTTTTTCAATTGGAGCTTCAGGTTGCCCCGGGATTCTCCCTATTTCAGTTGAGGGCAAAACGGCAGCAAGTTGAGCTAACTGGATTTCTATCATTTTATTAAAGCTCAATTGATTTTTCATGGCAGAAGAGAAGGATTCCATTTTTGAATCAATGCTTTCAAAGATTTTATCATTGGTTAAGAACTTTTTGCTAATATTCTCATTAATTTTTACTTGGCCTAACACAAGATTTTTAATGGAAGGTTGATTGCTGAAATTATTACCATTATTGAAATTGTTACCTCCCTGTGGATGATCGAATGTGAGGTTTGGCCTTGAGTTCCACCCTTGATTATTGTAGTTGTTCGGGCGGAAACCGTTGTTGTTCTTATTATTCCCGTTGTTGTTGATGTAGCAAGCATCTTCACGGGTTTCAGGATAATTATTTCCTGAATGTCCTGAATTTCCACAAACTTCGCAAGTCATGCGAGCGTCCATGGCTTGAGCTGTCTCGTGTGTTGGAGCTTCTAATTTCTTCATGAGAAGGTCCAATTTGCTGCCAACATGTCCATACTATCAACTTGATGGAATCCACGAGGTCATGTTGGAGCATGTTCATCGCTGCATCCTTGATTTGTGGCCATTTTCTCCACCAGTTGCTTGGTAGGGCCAACTTCTAGTGAAAAGAATGCACCTCCAGCTGCAGCATCAATACGCTCGCGTGCGGAGCGCTTAAGCCCACGGTAGAAGGTCTGAATTAAGAAGCAATTTTTCATGTCATGGTGTGGGCATGTAGTAGTGTACTCTTGAAAACGCTCCCATGCTTCAGCTATGGATTCATCATTGTTCTGCTGAAAGCTAGAAATCTTGTTTCGGAGGGCATTTGTCTTGCCCACCGGGAAGAATTTTGCGAGAAATGCATTGAGGAATTTCTCCCATGTGTCGACGGTAGATCAGTCGGCGTAGAACCATTGTTTCGCCTTCCCTAATAGTGAAAAAGGGAATAATCAAAGGCAAACAGCATCAGCGGACACACCTCTTATAGTGAACGTGTTGCATATCTCCAGGAAATGTTGGAGATGAGCATTTGCGTCCTCATTCATCTTGCCGCAGAACGGCCTAGCTTGCACCATGTTGATGAGTGCTGGCTTGAGTTCAAAGCTTCCATCTCCGACTACCGTTTCCGGTCCAACGCGAACATTGGTGGTGGACGGAGCGGAGTACTCGCGGATCGTCTTGCCGGCCATGCTAGTTGATGTTGATGGTGTGCTGTCGGTACGGGTGACTGGGCTCGTGATCGAGAGTCTCTTCTGAGGAGGAATAACACGAGGTCGTACTCTCCTAACCAGTGACTCCGGATTGTCTTCTAAATTTGATGGTAATTAGAAACCTGTCATGCACTGCTCTGTTTCATCCAAAAAGAAGAAAAAAGAACAAGGGTAAGCCTGCTTGAGAAGTATTTCACTAAGCTATGATCAATCCTTAAGAAATATTTAACGATCTCTTATGCCAATTGCTTCCCCGGCAACGGCGCCAGAAATGCTTGTTGGCACTTCTTAACGCAATCACTAGGAACGGTTAAGTACCCAGCGACAGCATCAGAAATGCTTATTGGTAGTTCGTATGGTCCACAGATATAATTCAAGATTAATTCTGCAAGCTCACAGAATCACCGATGTAGCACTTCATCCGGGAGTATTCCAGAGTATCCTAATTTATATTTTCCATGGGGAAGCACTTATGGCTAAGGCAGTCGGTAAATAAATCTCAAGAATAAATCAAGACTATAGTGAATGACAACTCAGTAGGGGTAAGATAGTGATAAATAAATGATAGAAGAGACACATGAGGATATCAAGATAAATATATAAGTAAGTGAGCGACCTGAGTAGTGGGAGGACAACGAGACAAGATAGATTCCTAGATACTTCTTATGTTCTTGAGCCAACTCTAGCAGAGATTCAAAGGTGGGAGCAAAAACAGGGAAGAGAAATTGTTGCAGCTGATCCATGTATGCTTCGGGCGCCCGGACGGGACAAGCTCCAGAAAGGGATGAGAAGGGGAACTTGTGCGGTCTACTCCTAAGTCCTTAAGCACCAACCGCTCTCACGTAGTGGAATACGTAGGCCGGACAGGGCTGTCACCACCTGCCGGCTACCAGAATTATCCGTGGGGTTGGGTGCAATTCAAGTTGAGCAATAACTCTAGGCACCACGCCTATAGATATAAATTAATACTCTCCTGGAATTCCAAGCAAGAGAGCACCTTCTCCCCGAGGCTCTAACGTACAAGAACCTAAGAGAAAGAATGTGAAACCAGCATACAAGGGACTACAATACTTTACTCTTGTGCCAATCGAACATGACCTTGTCTAGTACTAGATACTTGCAGTAATAATGAAGTAAGTGCTAAGGGAAATTAACTCAATATATATAGAAGATAACTTTATATTGAAAGCTCAAGGTCTTACAAAAGAGTAAAGGAAAAGATATAAGAGCTTATACCATAACTCCCGAAGACGACTCCGGAACCTCGAGGCGAAGCTCGACTCGACTCTAACTCCCAACTACTACTAGCCTAACTCAACTAATAGAACTGAATTAGATGATTCCTCCTTGGTGTGTGTCGATCAAATGGGTAGCTCACCCTATTTATAGTGCTTAGGACACCGGGGGGTACTTGTATGAGAAAGTTGAGGCAGTTTGGCGGTGGGCCTGGTGTGGCCGAACCAGTGGATGCGCCACCTCAAGCATTCCACAGTGCAGATGATCTCCTGAGGTTGGTAACTCCCTGTCTGAGGCAGTTGAGATGGATTGGAGCTCATGCTGGTGCAGCCGAACCAGGGGTGTTGCGGCCGCACCACACCCAGGGCTGTTTCGCCCTCCGTTCCACTGACTTGTTGCTTGGACGGTGTATGATGTTCCCAGGGGTGGAACCTGCTGCATATATAGAGTCAATGCAGACTCCAATGTCCAGGGCCTTGCGCCATATGGCCGATCGCGCCAAACTCGTGAAAGCCCGTGAGGAGGAAAACTCCTACAAACATCAAGCTCAAGAGGTGCATCGGCGAATCAGCTTACTTGAGAACTCTCGTCCAGATATCATCGGTGCCATAGACCGTCTTAAACGGTGAAAAGCAGAGCTAGCCAAAGAGATGGAGCAGGTGACCAAGGCCATAGGTGCTGAAGAAAAAAGACTCCAAGACCTCCCATCTGTCATCGCCGAACTGAAGCAGGAACGGCAGAACCTGGCCCATGAAGCAATAAAAATCCATCGTCATATGCCAGAAGTCCTCGGATCGGCTGATGACGACCAAAGAATCGTAGACTCAGCCGATCAAGTTAGGCAACGAGCGATTGCACCTATTGATGCCCTCCTTGGGTGAACTGTAAAAGTTCTGTAAACATTTAATGTCTTCTTGCCGTTGACTCGCAGATTCAAACTTGGACCGTCCTTTTTGGCAGCTTTTCATTTGTTTACCCTTTTATTCTGACGGGACGCATCCTACCATCCCTTCACCCTCTTCCTTCTATAAGTATGAGATCCCGTATCGTTTTCAAAGGCGTCTGTATTGCCCGTCTTCTTCCCCTCTAACAATTTGATCTCCGTCCTCCCAGACTAGACGTCAAGATGTCCTCTTCATCTTCTTCCTTCTCCGTCAACCAGGTGCGAAATCCTCCTCTATTTCCTCTCTTGACATTTCAATCATTCTAACGCTGGGTGGTTCTTTTCTCTCCTTTTATCCGAAACGCCTTAGTCCCAGTCTGGAACGAGCGATTGAAGTCATGCATTCAGACGAATCATTATCGCAGGCGGACATAGATCTGATCAAAGCTCATTTCAAAGAACTCAAAGGTCATGTCCCTGCTGATGTCCAAAAGGTCTGGGACTATGCAGACGCTAACTGCTCCAGGCGGCCGCCAATTGAAAGCAGTCATCCACTCCCTCGCTCAATCGCCCTTGAAGATGCTGTAGCGGGGACGTCCCAACCACCTCTCGACAGGAGCCACCTACTCCCTCGTCAAGTCGAGGCTGAAGTCGCCATGGAGGATCTGGAGGAAAAGAGCATCTGCCTCTTGATAAAATTAGGCCAGATCGAGAGGGAGAGTAAGAAAAAACATGGTCAATAAATATGTTGGTACTGTTGTTCTAAGGGCGACTTGTACCGTGCCGGCCATGTACCCTGCTGTTCTTACCGAATAGTGAATTGGTCAGACTAAATCGAATGTTTCATCCTTAAGGCGATGTCGTCTTCACATCGGCTATATAGACAGGAGCCAATAGGAGTTGGCCACGTTGTCTTGATGTACCCTATCGTAAGTTATGCACCCACCCATATACTTGGATAGTACCTCTTCAGATATCTCCCGTTTAAGGCTTTTGTGAATTCTTCCCCTTCGATAGTTTCTATTATATATGCATTTCCCAGAGCACATCGGCCAATTTTATACGGCCCCTCCCAAGTGGGCGACCATTTACCGAATTTGGGATCCTTAGACCCTATCGGCAGCACCAACTTCCATACCAAATCTCCTTGGGAGAATTGTTTAACTTTGACCTTCTTGTCGTACCACCTGGCCACCCTTTTCTTGTTTTCTTCGATGCTAATCAGGGCTCTTAATCGCTGACCCGCCAAATCGTCAAGCTCTCCCTTCATGAGGAAGGAATAGTCATCGGCCGTCAACTGATCTTGAAGCGACGTGCGCCTTGACCCCGTCCTGAATTCGCAAGGCAATACTGCATCGTGACCATATACCAACTGATAAGGAGATATCTTAGTGGCCCCGTGGCAAGCCATCCTGTAAGCCCATAGAGATTCGGTTAAAGACATGTGCCACTTCTTGGGTTGTTCCTCTATCTTCCTCTTGATCAACTTGATTATCCCCTTATTGGATGATTCGGCCTGGCCGTTGGCTTGAGCATAATACGGAGAAGAATTCAACAATTTAATCCACATATCGGCGGTGAATTCTTCGAACTCCCCTAAGGTGAACATCGTTCCTTGATCAGTTGTGATAGTTTGAGGGATGCCGAACCGATAAACAATATGGTTCTTCACAAAATCGATCATATCGGCCGATGTCACGGTCTTCAACGGAACTGCCTCCACCCATTTGGTGAAATAATCAGTGGCTACTAATATAAACTTGTGCCCTTTGCTTGATTATCGGATTCATAGCCGAGGCTGGCGCGCACTGCACATTGCCAAACTTCTGACAGTCTTGACAACCTTTATAATATTTAAAACAATCTTCGAGAATCGTCGGCCAATATTACCCGTTGTTTCTGATCATCCACTTCATCTTGTGAGCCGATTGATGAGCTCCGCATACGCCTTCGTGGATTTCTCCCATCAGGACCTTTGCTTCTTCCGTTCCCAAGCATTTGAGAAGAACCCCATCAATCGTCCGGTAAAACAAATCGTCTTCGAGCAATACATATTTTGTGGCCTGAAAACGCACTCGCCGATCCACTTTCTGGGACGGATCTTTCAAGTAATCGGCAATCTCCTTTCGCCAATCGTCGGCCGCAAGTTCCAGAATCATGGCCCCTTGAATCGGCCGGTACCCGGACGTGTGTTGGGCAAGTCTATTGGCCTCTTCATTGTAATTTCTAGGAATGTGCTCAATAACCGCAGACTTGAATTCCTTTAACAGCTGGAGGCAATCTTCATAGTAAATCCTTAAGATATCATCTTTGCATTCAGATCTCCCTGTTAATTGATCTACAATGAGGATGTAATCCCCAAAAATTTCTACCGCATCAGCTTTGACTTCACTTAACAATTGGATACCTTTTAGGACGGCTCGGTATTCCGCCTGGTTGTTGGTCGCGGATGCCTCTATCGGCAGAGAAAAATCATAGCTTGCCCCCTGAGGCGATACAAGAACGACGTTGATTCCCGATCCGGCTCCACACGAGGAACCATCGAAGTATAGAGTCCATGGAACTGGTTCAACGACAGCAATTTCCGGTCCACAATGCTGTGGCAGAACCACCTGAATTAATCCGGCTCAAGTGTATTAACCATCACCATTAAGGCATTCTCGGTTAACCTTACACTTCAACCGGAGTAATCCACTGGTCTGTCGGGTATAACCTCCCGATACAACCACGGTGAACGGATCGAGCGCCATACATACAAACGCTCATGCGACGATGAGCCCAGAGAATACCACATTCCAACAAATATTACATCATTAGCATAAGTAAAAATTACAGGCCAAGTTCTGAGCTTAGAAATCAAGTACTTCAATTAACAAATATAAGTTCTTCAGAGTTAAGTTGCAGCGGAAATAAACAACGGAAACTACTCGACGATACAGAATGTCTCGATGAAGCCCGTACGAGACATCACTCGGCCTTATCTCCGTTGGACGGGGGCGCATCCCATTCCACCGACCAACCAGGGGGAAGAGTGCAGGGCCAAGTCAAGCTAGCAATCATGTCTTCGAAGGTCTCACCTGAAAACGAGCCACAAGCAAGGCTGAGTATACTAATACTCAGCAAGACTTACCCGTGTAGTGGAATCTACTCCACCGACTCTAGACATGCCAGGCTTTTTGGCTCAGGGGTTTGTTTTGCCGAAAAGCATCTACAAGTGGGTCCTTACTTTCAACTTTTAGCTCAAGATTCTAGTTTCATTAACCGTTCTAGATAAGCAGCTATCCAAAAGCATACATGGTGAAGCATTAAATTTTCATCCAACCAGTTCATTCATCATCATTGTTCCTCTTCTTACTCTGTGGGTAAAAATGGTTAAGCAGTCTCAATAGCCGTGAGAAACGGACGATTCGAATCGAATTTCTTAACCTTGCAAGGGAAACCCAAACACACGTCACGTGGTTACTCCCTAGAGTCACACGTGCAACTTTTCCCCTTTCTTTCCGAGTCGTGGATCGGGGCTACCCTCCGAGAGTACAAGAGCCCCACGCCACGGTTCGGCGCCGGGTCGTGGCCACTCTCTGCACTCGCCATATGCACATGGGACCGAAGTTCAAAGGGTAGGATGCCGTCCCCTTGCCGGGCCAATCAGGTACTTAAGCTTACCGATTCCCATAATCTCGGCATGTGTTTAGTACGTTCAAAGACTTAACCATCACTACCACACCCTGCGGCCTTAGCATTTTTCACTAGACAGACGGGCCTCAATCGTAACCATCGTTACATAACCCGTCCGTGTCCTTATGATTGCAGCGTGTAGTAGTCATTCAACTCCTATTTTCTCGCGAGTGACAGGAAATCACTCGACTTTTACCGGAGTCCTATTAGCACAGCATTCTATCGAACCTTACGTCTAGTTTTCAAGCAAGGGTTCCTGACATCATGCAACTAAGTTTTCATCCAACTCCTATAAACTTAATGCACAAGCAAGAGTAATGAGTTGCATAATTTCGGAAAGAATGGGTTATGCTCCGGGGCTTGCCTTCGCAGTTCGCTTGGGGATCTTCCGAACTTGGGCTCGGGTCTTCAAAACCTTCAGTTAAATTTGCTTGAGCTTCACGCTGCTCACTCTCGGACGCGGGCACCAGCTCGTAGGTTCCGTCGGCGAGAGTCGTCGATTCTACATGAGTGCACAAGTTTAAGTCGTGGAAATGGCACTTGATTACGATTTGCGAGTAATTACTACAAGGGATAGTTCCTGGTCATGAAATTTTGGATTTAGCCACATCAAGGAAAGATGTGCTTACTGTAAAATTTTCAGCCAATTTTAATTAACAGATTAATTATGAAAAATATATTTCATAGTTGCTGTTAGATACTTGTTCTTTCTGTATAGAACAATTGGTGCAACAAATGAGTCTAAGATTTTTACAGAGCTCTCACTTAAGCATGCAGAAGCTACTGTAAGTTTTGTAGGATTTATCATGCAGTATCCAGAGCATAGAAAATATGACATTCTACACCTAGGCTATTCAAAGATTCATTTTTACAGGACCCTACACAGGGTTTTTGTCCATGGAACTTTTTACACAGAAACCTCTACCATAGTGTAGCTCCTAGTAAACATTTGAGAATTTTCCAAGCTAAGATACTATTTTCTTAATTTAATGTATGTTATTAGCACATAAATCAAATATGTGGGTTACTGTGGTATAAAAATTCTCCTAATTTTTCTCTGGCTTCTAGGTACGAATGCATTAGCATAGGAAAGGTTTCAATGGGTGACTCGCCACCTAACTGCAGGGATAAAACATTCTACTTACACATGCAATAAAACTAAGTTTAACAAACAGTAAAGCTAGAGATGGAATTTGAGCCTGATCTTCTTATACAGTCCTAATCATCAAGCAACTAATTCACTGCCCAAAATTTAGGGTCAGCATTGTTCTAGAACAGTGGGTACAAAATAAGTCCATTAAAGCTTCTATTTAATGTAGAGCAAAATATTTTGAGATTCTGAGAAAACTTTTGTAACAAAAGTGGTAGAGTTTGTTCTGATGATTCCAGAACAGTTGAGTTTGCATTTTTCTGCATTTTCTACGATTTTATGCGAATTTTACAAGTTCACTGAATTTGAATCTAGGTTTGAAACTTTCTTTTACAACTAGGTCCTTGAATCTTACGCTCAGACCCTTCTAAAGATTTAAATCCTTGCAATTGGGTCCTCGGCGGCTCGGGTGCGGCGGCCGGCCGAAATTCCGGCGAGGGGGCTCGCCGGCGGCGAGGGGCGAGGGTCGGGGAAGGTTCAGGGGTGTGAGGGCTACCTTGTGGGGGTGTTGTTCAGGTGGGGGACGGCCGGGAAAGGCTCGCCGGCGTTGGAGCAGAGGCGGCGGCAGCGCAGCTCGCGTCGACGGCGGTGCTCCGGCGGGCTTGGGGCGGCGTGGTCCGGTCGGTGAGCTTCAGTGGCGCGTGGGGAAGCTACTCAGGGGCTCGGCTTGGACGGAGGGGGTCGGGGTCGTGCTGTCCACGGCGAGCAGGGGCGGCGGCAGCGGCGGCAGTGCGGGCGGCGGCGCTCCGGTGGCTCTGGGTGGCGTTGGGTGGTTCGGTGAGCTGCGGTGAGGTGATGTAGTGGTGGCTGGGGGCTCAGTTTGGGCAGTGGGCGGCGGTGGGGAGCTGTCCACGGGCGGGCGGTGCTCGGCGGCGGCGATGGCGACGGCGAGGCGTTCTGGTGGCGGGGCTTCGCGCGGGCGGTCGGGGCGGGGGTTTTATAGGGACAGGAGGGGGTGTGGAGGTGCCTGGGCGACGCGCGGGGCGGGGCACGGCAACGGCGTGCACTGGGCGCGGCGGGCGGCGGCAGAACGCCGGCGCGACGTGCGGCAGCGCGGGCGCGGTGACTGGGCGGCCGCGATATGGCGTGAGCGCGGTGAGATAGTGCCGGGCGCGGAGTGGGGAAGCAGCAGCGGCAGCGGCTCGGGCGGAGGGCGGGCGCGGCGACTGGTGGGGCGCGGGGGCCGGGGCGGCACGGCGGAGCGCGGCTACTGGGCGGCCGGGCGGCGGGCTGGGCGCGGCAGCACGCGCGGGCGCTGGCTGGCCGCGCGGTGTGGGGGCGCGGCAAAGCCGGCCGTGGCGGGGTGGTGCGGCGGCCACTGGCCTGGCGCTTCGCGCCGGTCAGGCGACGCCGGCCACCTGGCGCGCGGCGGACGGGCGAGCGCGCGGTGCGGCAGAGGAGGGAGGGGTGAGGGAGGGACCGAAGTGCAAAAATTCGAAAAACTTCAGGGGGCTGGGTGCAAACAGGGCGTTTTCTCCTCTTTCTGATTGGAATTTCAAAAACTTTTGAACACGAAAGTTGTTCTAAATAAAAAGTTCTACAACTTTGGTTTCAGGCAAAATCTCATTTGGCTTATGGTTTGAAAGTTAAATTTAAAAGTTCAAAAGTAACCCACTGTGCTTAAATTAAATTTGAATTCCAACTGAACTCGTTTTAATTCTTTCCACCCTTTCGTTAGTTGGTTTAATCATTGAATTAGGCTATTGACATTGATTTTGGACATGTAAATACCAGGGTTGTCACAAATGCTGAGCCACGAAATCGGCCATGACTTGACCCTTGACAGCCTTGGCCGATTCGTACCTTAGGTCAAACTCTAACAGAGCCGGGATCCACTTTCCAATCCGTCCTTTCAAAATTGGCAGTGATAGCATATATTTTACCACATCATTCTTGCATACGACTATGCACTCTGCCGATAACAAATAGTGCCTGAGCTTGGTACACGATAAATATAGACACAGACACAGCCGTTCCACCGGGGAATATCTCATTTCGGCGTCCAGGAGTCTTCTGCTGACATAATATACCACCCGTTCTTTTCCTTCGAACTCCTGTGCCGGCGCCGATCCAATAGCCCGCTCGTTGGCCGATAATTATAGTTTGAACAACTTGTCAGCCTGTGGGGGGACTAATACAGGTGGTGAAATTAGATATTGCTTGATATCTTCTAACGCTTTGCGTTGTTCTTCTCCCCACACGAATTCCAGATTGGGCTTCAATTTCAACAAATGAGTGAAAGCTTGAATACGCTCGGACAAGTTGGATATGAATCTTCTGATAAAGTTGACCTTGCCGATTAGGGACTGCAGCTCAGTTTTATTCTGTGGGGCCACAACCTTATTGATGGTAGCTATGGTCTTCCGGTTGACTTCTATCCCGCGCTCATGGACCATGAATCCTAAGAATTGCCCGGCCGACACACCGAATGCACACTTGTTCGGGTTCATTTTCAGCCCATGCTTCCTTGTGCACTCCAACACCTTTTGTAAATCGGCCAGATGTTCCTGATGACCTTTTGACTTGACTACAACATCGTCGATGTAGATTTCCACCGATACACCAATAAGCTTGTGAAAGATATAATTCATTGCCCGTTGGCGTTCTTTAATCCAAAGGTCATTACCACCCACTCGAATAAACTGAGGTGGCCCGGACACCTGAAAGCCGTTTTTGAAATATCTTCTTTGGCCATTAATATTTGATTGTACCCAGCATTACCGTCCATGAAACTGATGACTTTATGTCCTGCGGCAGCATCTATCAAAATGTCAGCTGTCGGCATTGGGTACCCGTCCATTGGTGTAGCCTGATTTAGGTTTCTGAAGTCGATGCATATGCGCAACTTTTCGTTTTTCTTGTATACGGGTACAATATTAGAAATCCATTCGGCGTAACGGCATTGCCGAATAAATCTTGCTTCAATCAATCTTGTGATCTTGGCCTTTATATCAGGTAGAATTTTAGGGTTGCATCGTCGTGCAGGCTGATGATATGGCCGATATCCTGGTTTTATAGGCAACCGGTGTTCGACAATGGACCGGTCTAGACCAGGAATCTCATGGTATTCCCAAGCAAAGCAGTCTTTGAATTCTTTTAATAAACTTATCAATCTACATTTGTAGTCGGGATCCAAGCTAGCACTAATATACGTCGGCCTTGGCTTGCTACCATCTCCTAAATCCACCATCTCCAATGAATCAGCCGACGTAAATCCATGCCCAAGCTTCCCGTCTTCTCGGACGAACTGATCCATCTAATCTGAATCTTCAGAGCCGACTGCTTGGATCGGCTGTAGGCCAAAATCGGAAACTTTCAGGAAATCAGTGTCCCAAGTCCTACCGGATATACACTTGACATGTTCGCAGCTCCACTGTTGCGTATCAGCCGCCGCAACACTGTAGGCGGAATCGGCGGTGACTATCTCGGTACTGTTGCCGACCCACTGTACGAGGCATTGGTGCATTGTAGACGGGACGCAGCAATTCGCGTGTATCCAATCGTGATCGAGCAACATGTTGTAGGACCCCTTGCCATTAATAATAAAGAAGGTAGTGGGAAGGGTCTTACTGCCGATGGTGAGGTCGACGCAGAGCGCTCCACGGGCGGGAGACACGTTGCCTTCGAAGTCTTTGAGCATCATGTCCGTCTTGGTCAGATCTTCATCGCTTTTGCCCAACTTCCGGAACATGGCATATGGCATGATATTGACTGCAGCGCCTCCGTCCACTTGTAGCCTGGTAACAGGTCGTCCGTTAATGTGTCCTTTGAGGAATAGAGCCTTGAGATGTGTCCTTCCGGTTTCTCAAAAGTGGCTGTCATTGCCTCCAAAACCAATTGCGCCATCTGCTACTCCATCCTTGTCGCGTTGTCTCGATCGGCGGGCGCCATGATCTCCATCGGCAAGATGAACACCATGTTGACATCAGCTGCCGATTCTTGATTGTCGCCCTCCTCGTTGTTGTTTCTTTTGGTGTGCCAGACTTGAGACCTGTCATTTTTCTTATCTACCACCTGCCTCTGCTCTTCCTCTTGTTGTTCCCATTGGCGCAGACGTTGGATCCTTCATTTTTGAGATTTGGACAGTCCATCAGGGCACCACCTGGGGTTCGCGGGTTTGGCCGGTGGTTTGGCGTGCTCCCAGTCTGATTCCCTTCCTAGGGGGTTCTCATCTGACACCCTAGCATCGACCATTTCTTCTAGTCGATCATGTACGCTGGTCCTGCCCCCCAGTCGCTTCTGCTGGTTGATCCTGCCCCTCGACCGGTCATACCGGTCAACTCTGCCCCCCAGCCGATCATGCACTGAAAGGCGCCGACACTCTTGTTCGCGCCAGTTTCTGCTGATCGGCTCTGATTCTCTGTCTCTAGAGCGTGATCTTTTGAGCGGGCGATCATTGTAATTTGATCTGCTGCACTCAGGGCAATTATCAGCTGATGGCAATCTGAGGTCATTTTCCCAGCAATGGATGAAGAACAGGCATCGCCAATGATCTTTGTGTCGGCGTATCATCTCTTCGCGGTGTCTCGATCTTTCCTGCTGCCGCTGATATTTGCTGAGTAAGAATTGGGAAGTGACGGGTCTACGCGATCGTTCTGATCCTTCGCCCTCGTCTTCAACCCGTCTTTTCCCTTTGACATCGTCTACCGTAACCTGCTTTCTGGGGTCCACGGCGCCGCTTCTTTTAGCTGATTCCAACGTCAGCACCTTGGTTTGAAGCGAGTTTTTTCCCGTGTCAATCATGTTAGCAGGGAAAGGATGCTGATCAATTTTCATCGGCTTTGTTGGCTTCATCGGGACTTCAAATTTAAGTCTGCCTTGCTCAATGGCCGACTGTATCTGCTGACGGAAGATTTTGCACTCATTTGTGTCATGAGACGTGGCATTGTGCCACTTGCAATATTTCATCTTTCTGAGCTGATCGGCCAAGGGAATGGTGTGGTAAGGTGAGAGCTTGATCTGCCCCTCTTGGAGAAGTAAGTCGAAGATTTTATCGGCCTTTGACGTGTCAAAGCCGAATGCCTCTGGTTCTTTCTTCCCGAAAGGGCACGATATCGGCTTCTTCCCTTTGACCCATTCTGATAGGCTGATTTCCTCTTCTTCTTCAGATTCAGACCCTTCTAAATATGCCACTTTTTTCTGGAAATTCCTCCGCTGATCAAACAGACGTACTTCTTGACCGGCCAATCGGTGTACGATCTGACTTAAACTTTCAAACTCTTGTGAGGCGTACCTCTCCTCGATGTGTGGCAGGAGACCTTGGAAGGCGATGTCGGCCAGCTGAGCGTCAGTTAGGGCTAGGGTATAGCATTTGTTTCTGACCTCTCTGAACCTCTGTACGTAATTAGTTACTGGTTCGTCGCTCCTCTGCCTGAGGCTGGTCAGATCTGAAAGCTTCATCTCGTGGACTCCCGCGTAGAATTACTTGTGGAATTGCTTTTCCAGATCGGCCCAAGTAACGATGGAGTTGGGTGGTAGGGTAGTGAACCACTGGAAGGCCGACCCAGATAGAGACGACGAGAACAGACGCACCCGCAGAGCATCTTGTGTGGCGGCCTCCCCACACTCGATGATGAATCTATTTACGTGCTCCACAGTTGAGATGTCATCCAGCCCCAAAAATTTGGTGAAGTCAGGAACTTTGTACCGATGGGGAAACGGCAGTAGGTCGTCAGCAGGTGGGTATGGCGTTTTGTACGTATAGGTTTGTACCTTCGGCTTTAACCCGAATTTGTCTTGAATTACCTCCGCCATCCTTGCTGTCCAATCCACTTGCTGCTGATGAACAACTGGTCAGGGGATCAGCACATGTTGGTGTATCGGCGGCGGGACGGCCGGGTGATGGATCAAAGCGTGTGGCGGATTCTGCTGCATCGTGGCTGGCTGAGCAGTTGACAGCTGGTGGCGTAGCGAATCTGCCGCCCCATCGTACAGCATCATCGGCGCCGTGCTTCTGAGTGTTTCTACAGCATCTGCCCCCTTGCCGATTTCTGACATGGCCGGTTGATACTGAGGGACCGTCGGTCGGACAGCCGAATGGAAGGGTGCCTGGATTGGAGAGCTCCCATGACCGGTTGATTGGTCCGGAAAAGCCGTCATTGCTGGTGCCCCCCAAGGTACTGAGTTTGAGGACAGTGATTGCACGGAAGCAATCTGGACAGGCTGAAGCGACGCTTGTGATCGAAAGAATGGTGCACCGTTATATCCTGGAGGCATTGAAGGCAATGAAGTGTTGTATCCTTCGTGTTGCGTCGATATCGGCTGAGGAGCCGAGTGAGACGTGCCTGGTAAGCTTCTGGCTGGAGCTACAATAGGTGGTGCATATGCTGGCTCCTGATATCCCTGAGCTACTTCGCTGACCAAAGAACTGATGATGGCATTGTATACCGTGTTGGTCATTATTGAGGATTGGTCGATGAAAGCCTGATAAACGGACTGTTGAATCATATCGGACATCTTGCCCGAGTCCTCAGCGATGGTGATCTGGCGGGGAACTGGAAGAGGAGCTTTCTTGACAGTCTCCCCGCTTCTGGTACGACTGAAAGATTGCAGACATACCTTCTTGTAGTCTTCCAGGTGTCTTGCCAGTTCTTCTTTCTGGTCGTCCTTGAGGTCTACCTCCGTAACCTCAATGATGTTATTCTCAGAGATTTCGGTGGTCTTGGACATGTTGGATATTGAGGTTGTCCCACCGGGCGTGCCAAAAGTGTGTTGGCGCTAAAAATCGGCCGGGAATCAGCCGATGACCTTCAGCGTCGGACACACGACCCGGGAGAATCTGGTTAACTCCTGTTCGGGTGATTGCCCTGGTGCGGTTCGCGCGACGTGCCAGTCAATCTGACCTGTTGATTGACAAGGAAAGAGACGTATTAAATTCCGGGGTTCCGATCGGCTGAAGTTCCGATCTATCCCGAAAAGCGTATCAGCGAATTGGCCGATTTGCTATGAAGATGATAGGCTATAGATTAGCCGACAATCACGTAACAATTGCAGAGAAACTACTGGAGTAACTTAAACAATTGCTACAGATGCAACACTTGAAATAGATCTAATCGGCTGTATGATGACAAACAAGGAAAAGTAATGATAAAGCCGACAGTTCGATCTCAAGCTGGATAATTGGTGATAAAACTAGAACAATAGGTAAAACCTATAATTCTAGTAAATATCGATAACTGGTGAATAAATCTAAACGAAACAACGGCGATGCACCCGAATTTAAAGCTTAGATGTTATTCGATAAACAGAACCTACCAATTGGCCTAAGATCGTGTCGATGCAGCCCTGCCAATCCGTATGAACTCGTGAAAGAAAAATAAGTATTGGCGAAGTCGCCGACTTGAAAGTAAAGTACGATGAAAAAGTAGATTGTTTGTGTTGATTGATGTGTCTCTGTTACAAAACCTTGACTGCTCCTATTTATACCCTACGACTGAGACTCCTGATCCATTACGATCCGATACAAACTTGATAAAAATAAAAACTACTATATCTATAAGACTTTCCTAAAGGAAACAGGCTCCCGTAGAATCTTCTGCCGCCATCTCCTAGTCCAATCCGGACTCCTTCTACTGCTCCTCGACCGAGTCGGCGTCATTTCTTTGACCAACGTCAGGTCATCTTTGACTGGGATCTTTTGCTGAGATCCCATTGGCTTCATCCCCTATCTGCTGGCACAAGCCCACATTGGCCCAAATGCTCTAATCTTTCAATCGGCCGACCCCTACCAACTCCATTAGCCAATCGCACGAAACACTGCAGCACCAATTGGCCAATTCCTAACTGTAGCGTTAATCGGCCGATTCCCAACTGTAGCCTTTAAATCTGCCGCATCGGCTAATCTCTTCCTTTCCTGATGCCGATTTAACACGTGTCAAAATCTGGCGCCAACACCACCTCTCGAAGAGTGCAAACAAACTGGATTGTGAGGAGACGAGAACCATTCTCCTCAACGGGCACAAAACCATCCCATCCAATCGCATGCCAAACATTAGCAAAGTCTACGTCCATACCTATTTTTGCAAGGAGGTCCGGGTTGAAAGCTTTGGTCTGGCTGAAGCTTCAGTTCTTCAGGATGGCATAGGCTTGTCGTTCGCAGTCGTCTTGCAAGTCGAGGTAGGGTGCATCATCATCGTCTATCTCCATGTACTCGGCTTGCGGTTCGGCTTGCACTTCTTGTTGTTCTTGTTCTTCTTCCTCGTAGTCCATCATGCTTGGGCGTGGCGTAGGTTCGAGAGTGTGGCGGGAGCTTGAGCCACTCCAAGAGCGGGATGAGCTTCCTCCCGTCACCTTCTTCAGCGCACCTGAAACCTTTCACCTAATGCCTTTTATGTTTGAACAAGAACACAAAGAACAACTCGAATCGGGTTACATTAGTGAAACGAAACATAAACTCTTACCCAAAGTTGTTCCAACACAAATGTGGGCTTTCATGCAGCAAAGAAATTAGAGAGAGAGTTCTTGCTCTTGAACTTGAGCACAAAACCAAATGAAACTCAAGAGCAAATGTCTGAGAGAGTGAGAGGGAGTGAAGAAGTGAAGTGTGAGTGAAACTCACCCCTCTTCGGCCTCTATTTATAGAGAAATGGCCGGGAGCAAGCAAGCAACGGGTAGCATGTAACAGCTAGTGACCGTTGGAGGTGGTGGGGCTCAGGCCGACCCCAAAGTGGGCCCACCTCTTCTGCCCTTTCTCGTGTGCTTTCCAACAGCTATATGGAAGATAGCTGTGGGATGCTTGGCCAGATTTTGCCTCAAAAAGATGTACAAAAATATTTTTCAAAAGGTTTTGATGCTCAGAAATATTTTTAGGTTTTTGTAAAAGAAAGAAAAGGCTAAAAAATTTCTAGCATGCAAGAAAAATTTGGGGAACTAAAATATGCAGTGGGCAATTTTAAAATAAAGAGAAAAGGAAAGTTTTGGAAAAATCAAATATGGGGTAAATACCAATTTACCTTTGACAAGGGCTCGTCATTTAGAGTCCGACAGGCAAGACTATTCTCCGTCATTTACTTACCACTTGTCGTCTCATCTCAGAGAAGTAGACGAGGACGAGCTTTCCACCTTCCGCCATACCTTCTTAGGTTTCTTCCCTCTTGGCTTTGCTGGCGGCGGAGTTTCGGGTTCGGGAAGTGGTTCTCCCCAGATACCACTCCCATCATACCCTTGGTGGATTGCGAATTGCTGCTCTTTCCTATATAAAAATTTGAAAAATATGTTGTTGCTTCTGATGCGGAACTGGATTTCTCCAGTCCATACATCGTATTCGGGTATACGGATATACTGCTGTAGCATTTCGCCCGGTGAGTATTCGGGTATCGTTATTTATATTTTCCGAAAGGAGGGCATGATGTAAAAGAGTTTATGATGCGGACATCCCCACCAATGCTCCAACATCATGCGCAAACCATGAATCAGTTACACAAGTTGATGAACCGACTACACAAAATAATGTAACCCAAGGACCGATTACACGAAGTCATGCCAAGAAGCTACAACAAGAGGTGAATTCTCTCCTTGCTGAATTTAAGTTACACACAAATGAGAATTGTTTACTACCTAGGTGTTGTACTCTTGTTATTCTTAGGTTCACACATGAAGAAGAGAACACTACTCTACATGAAGATGACACTTTGAAGATCAACAACGGGCTCCTTGATTCTGTTTCATGGTGTTCAACGAAGGCAAACTTCAAAGGTCAAAAAGGGTCATTCTGATCCTGTTTCTGGCTGTTCGGACTGCTTGAGAATGGACAATGCCATAATAATACCTATTGTTCTAGTATGCATAATTCTAGTCATGTTTTGATTGATCATTGTTTACATGCCAATAAACTTCATCATTTTTAGTTGATTACTCAAGCTGAATTATTTTCAAAGATATCTCCTACTGAATGTCTGTGTTACACCATGCTTCATAAAGCTGTTGATATTAATGAAATGCTTGAGAATGTTTTTATTATAACATCCATGAGATCTTTGAACAATGCTCATAACTGCAAGCTTACATTCAATTTGATTGTTGAACATGTTGTTGATAAGTTATTTGTCTGTGCGATGTGCATAACATGTGACAAGCTTTTTGATTTTAAGTTCAACATACCGAATAACATATCTTGTGAGCCATATTTTTCTAAGGTTAATATGAATAAATCATTTAATGCTTGTTGTTTGGCTTGTTCACATTTTTTACTGAAAGAAAGAGACCATGCGAAAAGTAGTGCAATCTCTTTAACCAAAATTTTTTCATCCACATCAGGGAGCAATAAGTTTGAAAGGTATACATCTAAACCTTTGAATAAATTGTTCAACAAGAAGTTTTGTGATATAAGAAATGCTCTATCACTAAATTTTGAAATGTTCAATGTTGCAATGATGAAATCTGAAATGTTGAATCAATTGTGTTGCTTGAAAGAAATTATTGGTCTCCCATCAACCATGTTGTTTGCAGGGTTACAAACACCAAGGAAATTTCATCAAGGTGAGACTATGCAAGTGAAATTGAAGTTTCAAGCTCATCCTAAAAAAGTGCACAACGCATATACATCATGTTATCATTGAGCACACATGGATATGAATTACAAAGGGAAAAATGAGGAAGTTGAAATGAATTATCACGGAAATTGTTGTATATATACACCATGTGCTTTCTATAGATTGGTTTCAGGTCAACAAAAGCCAAGAACGGCTTTTCTTGAAGGGAGGGAGGATGATAAGACCATCTCAAGAACTTCAACAAATACTGTCAATGTTGAACATTCATACAAGGTGAAAGCTATACTTGACTCCAAATCTTACTATTTTCCTTTAGCAAGGCTACTACTCGGTTTGTATGATTACAGATTCAAACAACTTGGTGTGATGGAAGAAGATTGTGATTTTATTGTAACACTAAGCAATGATAGTCTATAACAATTCTTGGGCTTAGAAGAATCAGAGTCGAGGACGACTCATTTTCAAGAGGGGGAGGATGATGCGGATATCCCCACTAATGCTCCAACATCATACGCAAACCATGAATCAGTTACACAAGTTGATGAATCGACTACACCAAATAATGTAATCCAAAAACCGATTACACAAAGTCGTGCCAAGAAGCTACAACAAGAGGTGAATTCTCTCCTTGCTGAATTTAAGTTACACACAAATGAGAATTGTTTACTACCTAAGTGTTGTACTCTTGTTATGCTTAGGTTCACACATGAAGAAGAGAACACTACTCTACATGAAGATGACTCTTTGAAGATCAACAACGGGCTCCTTGATTCCGTTGCATGCTGTTCAGCGAAGACAAACTTCAAAGGTCGAAAACGGACATTCTGATCCCGTTTCTGGCTGTTCAGACTGCTATAAAGAATCATCCATAACTCTTGCTTCCTGAAAGATCTGGAGACCCATGAGTACTCATTGGAAATATACTCAATTCTACATTCCAACACAACAAACCTCATGTCTTTTAGTGTTCGCAATAAAGAGTTATGACTGATTTAGTGGAGACTGCACAGAAGCCCAACAGCCACACGAGGCTCCTTGGGATTTTAGTTCGTGGTGACTTTTGAGTTACCATAACTCCAGAAACTCTAAGGTCCATTCATATTCAAAATGGAGGGTTGTTCCTTGTATAAATACCCCATGTATCTTAGAGATTAAAACAAGACTTTGATAATTAAATAGAACCCCTTTTGTTCAGCTGTGTGCAAACAAATTCAGAGAGTGTTTCTCTACCCATTTGCTCTTGTGATTTCCCCGTGGGATTACATAGGTGGCCGCTTCATCGGCACCCAATCCGTGCTCCTGCTACTTCGTGTTCAAGTTGCGTTGGTTGGTTCTTTGAGAGTGTGATTAGGTGAATCCTTGGTTCAGGCTGTCGTATAGAGACGGTGGTTGGCTCCTTGTGCGTGTCGTCAGGTTGCACTAGTTGTCGCTGCTTGCAGCAAGTTATCGGCTGTTTTTCAGCTAGTTATCTTATTCAAGATCCTACGTCGTGAAGATCGGGACAACATCCGTATTAGTTTACTTGGTACATAATCGAGATGGCATGAATAAGGTATAGACAATAACAATACAGGGGTAAGTTATAAGAATAAAGAATAAACGAATAAGCCTAAGGTTAGTGGGAGTATAGGCATACAACAAAGTCCTAATACCATCTATTCATGCAAGCAAAGGTTATGTAACATACACAAGGTTAGGACTACACGTGCCGGGAAATTAGGGATACCCGGGAGAATGTCCTGTCCCAAAGTACATCCGGGTCATTACATCTTTCAGAACTCCTACACCGTACCCGAACATCGCGGAGTGCACTCACCACGACGCAGCTTTGTAGTGGATGGATAGGGTTGTCACCACCTGCCATCGACCCCAGTAACACCATGGAGCACGGTGATATTCGAAGGATCCCGCATACCCGAGCGCCACGCTCGTGTATGAGGTGACTACCCTATTGCCCCCGGGTCTCCCACCCTTCGGATGGACAAGTAAAATGCTAAGGCAAGCCCTAAGGCACGACGAACCGATATCCTTACTCAGATAATCTAGCCTAATCTTATGTAAAGCATATCTAATGAGGCACCAAGCCATGATATGATTCACTATCAAAACAGCATAACAAGCCAAAGCATGATAAGCTACTAAGATAGACAAACAACCGTAGCCCAGCTCTGCATTATGAATAGAATACTGACAATCCGAATACAAAGCCATTACCCAAGGCCGAGGAATGCTTCTCCGGCCCCGAGGACGACTTGCTTCGCTGAGAGATGAAGTACTAGCCTAGCTCCACTATCCTAAGGAGTACTAGTCTTGTGAGAGTGAGAGAGAGGCTTCAAGTGTTGTGTGTGTTATGCGGGGGTGAGGGGCCCCTTTAATAGCTCCAAGGGTCGGTTCCCGCCATCTCTTCATATGGAAACGTTAGCTAGGTGAATCAGGAGACTTGGCGGCGACTCCACTTTAAAGGTCACATGTACTGGAATCAGTCCAGGTTTGGCCGACCCCCAGGTGAGCCTCCCCCGGCTCTGCGTTCCATGGTACACTGAGCAGTGGGCCCTTGTGAGGTTTCCATATGTTTGCTTGCTTGACGCGCCCGTTTGCTCTGACATGTGGGTCCCTCTTTTAAGTGAGTTGCAGCAGATGATCTTCTGTGTATGTTTTGCTGCGTATCCATCATTTTTTCTTCTTATTTCAGACTTGTGTTCCTTGAAAAGGTTAGAGTGACAAAAAAATTGTGGAAGTAGGTTAGTGATACATTTATGCGAGTAAGAGATATAGTTTTCCTTTGATTGTGAGTATAGTTGACGGTTGGATTTTGCACTTAAGGACCGTCAACAGGGGGGCATGACAGTAGCCCAAAATGAGAGAAATGAGCTCATACCTCAGCGGACAGTTACTGGATGGAGGATGTGCATCGATTACTAGATGCTAAACAAGGCTACCTGGAAGGATCACTTCCCCCTTCCCTTCATCGCCAAAATGCTTGAACGGCTGGCCAAGCACTCATTCTTCTGCTACCTCGACAGATATTATGGTTATCATCAAATTCCTATTCATCCTGATGACCAGAGCAAGACTACCTTCACCTGCCCCTACGGCACATTCGCTTACAGGCGAATGTCGTTTGGTCTCTGCAACGCACCTATTTCTTTCAACCGATGCATGATGGCGATTTTCTCTAATTTGATTGAGAACATCATGGAAGTCTTCATGGATTATTTCTATGTCTATGGCAAGAGCTTCAAAGAATGCCTTGAGAATTTGGATAAAGTTCTCAAGAGGTGCCAAGAAACGCACTTAGTTCTCAATTGGCAGAAGTGTCATTTCATGGTCAGAGAAGGAATTGTCTTTGGGCATAAAGTGTAAGAGAAAGGGATAGAAGTGGATCGAGCCAAGATCAAAGTCATTGAGCAGTTACCACCCCTGACAAATGTCAAGGGAGTTTGGAGTTTTCTAGGTCACGCTGGATTTTATAGGAGATTCATCAAGGATTTTTCCCATATTGCCAGGCCTCTTACAAGTCTCCAGGCCAAGCAGACCCCATTCAACTTCGACGAAGACTGCCTCGTAGCCTTCTATATCCTCAAAAAGGCACTAGTGTCCGCACCCATCATACAACCGCCGAATTGGAGTCTTCCATTCGAGATCATGTGCGATGCAAGTGACTACGCCATCGGTGCAGTGCTCGGTCAATGCAAGGATAAGCAGCCTTATGCCATATCTTATGCAAGAAAGACATTGACCGGACCTCATTTAAACTATGCAACAACAGAAAAGGAACTTTTGGCGGTGGTGTTCACCATTCACAAGTTCAGTTCCTACTTGGTAAGTGCCACGGTCATAGTGTACACAGATCATGCTGCACTGAAGTACCTCCTTACCAAGAAGGATGCAAAGCCACGACCCATCTATTGGATTCTGCTCCTACAAGAATTTGATCTGAAAATCAAAGATAAGAAAGGATTAGACAATTGTGTGGCAGACCATCTCTCAAGAATGCAATTCAAGGGATCAGATCTACCGATCGACGATTACTTGAGAGATGACACTCTCCTGAAGGTCTCTACATCCAGCCCATGGTATGCCAACTTAGTTAAATTCATGGTGGCCGGATATATACCTCCAGGAGAAGATAGAAAAAGATTGATCCACCTCAGCAAGTACCACCTATGGGATGATCTATCTCTTCAAGGTATGTGCTGATGGTTTACTCTGCCGCTGCATCCCTCTATTTGAGACCCGCAAGTTTCTTAAGCGTTGCCACTACAAACCCTATGGAGGGCATTACGGAGCATTCCGGACCCATGCTAAGGTCTGGTAGAGTGGATTCTTCTAGCCAACCATGTATGGAGACACAAAGGAATTTGTGCGGCGATGCCCAAGATGTTAGAAGCACGAGAACATCAATTCTTTAGATGCTATGCCACTGAACAGCAACCTTCAAGTGGAAATATTCGATGTCTGGGGAATAGACTTCATGAGTCCTTTCCTGATATTAGAGTAGTGTAAATACATCTTGGTGGCTGTGGACTATGTGTCCAAATGGGTTGAAGCACTTCCCTGCGTTGCGGCCGACTCAAAGAACTCGAAGAAAATGTTCCAGGAAATTATATTTCCTCGCTTCAGAGTTCCAAGAGTCGTGATCAGTGATGGAGGCTCACACTTCATTGATAAGACATTCAGGAAGTGTCTTAGTGAGTTGGGAGTAGACCACCGGGTTGCAACTCCGTACCACCCTCAGACAAGCGGTCAAGCAGAAACGTCAAACAAACAAATCAAGAACATTATGCAGAAGACAGTAAATGCTATGGGGAAGTGATGGAGAAGCAAACTACCCGAGGCACTATGGGCTTATCGAACAGCTTTCAAGACCCTGATAGGTATGACACCATACCAATTGGTTTATGGAAAAACTTGCCATCTACCGGTTGAGCTGGAATTCAAGTTCCATTGGGCGATCAAGAAGTGGAACATGGATCTCCAATCAGCTGGAGTGAAACAACAAATCTAACTAGCTGAATTGGATGAATGGAGGGAGAAGGCCTACCACAGCTCCAAGTTGTATAAGGAACGGACAAAACGATGGCATGACAAGCGAATCAAGATCAAGCAATTCAAAGCGGGAGATAAGGTACTTCTCTTTAATTCTTGCGTTCATTTGTTTGGTCATGGTAAGCTTAGGAGTAAGTGGGAAGGTCCTTATCTAGTTATTAACGCTACCGATCATGGCGCTATAACCCTCCAGGACGACGACGGAAATGTTTTCAAGGCCAATGGCCATAGATTGAAAATATTTCTCCAGCCCGAAATACCAAAACTCAAAGAAATAGACGTCTACGAGTTATCCGAGCTATAAACCTCATCTATGGTCGTCACCAGACCTTAAAGAGGCCGTATCTTAGGTAAGATTCTTTTTCTTCTTTCCTTTTTCTTTTCTTTCCACCTTTTCTAGCCAAAACCCTCAAAAACTCCGGAGTACACGAAGAGAGGAGAATCTTCACGAAGCCCAGAGCCCACACTTGATAAGGTGGGGCCGGCCAGCCTCAACCAGGCCGGCCGGCCTTGCTCCAAGCCCTGCGTCGTTTCAAATGTTGAAACCCCTCATCCATTCTCCTCGTCGGGAATTTTGGGCGACCCAATTTCAAAACTCTATTCTTATACCGAAAGGCTTCAGTTCAACATCACTCCAAAGCCATTCACCATAATTCACCTCCTAAAACCCGAGCTTTCACAAGATCGCATCCATGGCCTCATCCTCTTCTCCCAAGACACCAAAGTCGGTGGCCAAACCTATCACTTCGCCCATGGCACCATCAAAATATTCGAGCTAGTGATGCTGGCCAAGGGAATCAACCCTAGGCTGGCCGGCCTAGGGGAGGCCGGCCGGCACCATCTCTGCTTCGGACACTGCCTCATCTCGTGGGGACCTGCCCCAAGGTCCCAAGGCCAGATCCCTCATGTATTCCGGTGCGCGCACGCCATCCACCAGGGGTGCACCACCAAAAAAGATGGTGGGCACGCACATCGTTCTTTCATCATCGATTGAACACGGAGTGCAGGTTGAGTGCCTGCAGATGGTGGAGCCAAGGACCCCTCATCACAGCCCCAACAACAAGGATTACTTTGGGGATGATGAGGGCAGTGGCGAGAAGGAGGAGTGCTCGGAGATCTGAGCATTGAGGGAGCAGCTTGTGGCGCTCGAGCTGAAACTTAAGGACTAGATTAGGTATAATTTTAGGGTTTAGTTTTGGTGTTGCCATTTCTTTTCTTAATTTTAATTTTATTTCAAACAATTTTACCCTTGCAGCACCCCATTTGAATTAAATAAAGAGAATTTAACTTTGAATCATGCCTTGTCTTGTGAGGTTGGTGCACATTTGTGTGCCAACCACACACCCCTGGACTAAAATTTTTTCAAAGTGCATCAAGATTTGCAGGTTTCAGAACTTTACGAACTCACAGTGAAACGAGCATGAATCGACTCGAACCTGAGCTGGGAAGCTTGAACCAGGCCGGCCAGCCTGAGAGTACAACAAACGTGCTAAAAAGGCACGATGCACCGTCATGTTGGAGCCGAGCCTAAGCCTGTGGGACCTTCTCCTCGGGGAGGGGCCATAGCTTAGGCTGGCCGGCCTCTACTAGGCCAGCTGGCCCCACCTGCCAGCCGCCAGTGTGGCGCTTTCTCACCACGACGGTTTGCACCTTTTCTACCTCAGTCCTTCCTGCCTTTGGTTCAAATTTGTAATTTTACTAAACAAATTAAAATTTGATTAAAATAAACAGGAAGAGATAAATTCCTTGCATGTGAATCACAGAATGATTGAGTTATATTTCATTTGGAAAGTACTCTAACCCTTGGAACTTTATGATTAGGATCGCCTAAAATCCTGTTTATTGATTTTTATGGTATAACGACTTGCAAACACTGATATTTCTGATTTTGAAGTCTTGGAGAATTCATAAGAACAAAGACGTAACTCTCAGGCTTATCAAATCCTATCCAAAGCCATATACATATTTCTCTGAGCCCCACACAGCCTTTGTGTGCCCTTGAGCTTGATCAAATCTTTTCGCCGCATGAGAACTGTTATGCACCCTGGCACTCTTAGTCAGTCACGTACACGTTCAAAGTCTGAAAAGTTCAGAAAAGTGTGGTTCTCAAGAAGCTCACCATTCCCCTAAAAGAAAAAGAAACCGTGTCAGGAAAACCATCTGACTCGAGTCAAAAAAAAGGAGAAAGAAAGAGAAGGGGAAATGGATGATGCTCGAGTACTTACCACAAAAGGACAATCGCTTTTCACATGCACGTGGCTAAGTTTCTTAGGACACATGGTTTCTTTGAGACGGAATATTTGAACTTGCAACAAGAGGAGATACAGATTGTGCCACAAAATCCTACCCAAGCTCCTCATATAAGCCTTTAGAAATAGGAGGAATCATGTGAGGTCCCAAAAGATTCATACCTTGCTTGGAGCGAGTGAGTGCCTTGAGTGATTGAGAGTATGCCTTGAAGTTCGAAAAAGAATTTCTCCAGGAACTAAGACTAAGAAGAGTCAGGTTTTGCAATGACTTGTTCTGGAAATCAATAGGTGAAAGAAAAGGCATTAGCCACCTGGAATCCAAGGTATGAGGAACAACTTTGAAATATATTCAGAATTCTTTGAGGATCATGCCCTAGACTTGCTTAGTCATTGGGTTCTATCTCAATCATTTTGCTCGGCACGAGCAAAAGTCTAGGTGCGGGGGTGTGTTGGCGGTCGATTCCAATGATTTTTACCGCAAACATTTCTCTGGTTTTCATGGTTTATAAGTCAAAACTGAGTTAAGAGTAACCACACTAATAAGTTCCACAAGTTTTGCTACATTTATCATTTCAGGGACTTATTGTGCGAATTTGGTCCAAAATGGGAGAAATCCCAGGCCGGTCGGCCTCTCTAGGAAGAAACAAACACATCTAGGAGGATTAGGGATCATGCACTTGAAGTTGGATTGATCCGAGGACTCGAAAGGCTTCACATACGGATCAAAGGGCCCACATGCTTGTCCAAAACAATTGCTTAAATAAAAAGCAATAGTCACCGACCTCAGGAGGTGATCAGAGATGTCCACGTGAAAGGCGGTGCCAAGTGGCACCACCCCCAGGCCGGCCGGCTTGGGGGAGGCCGGTCGGCCCCACTTGTTAGCCAATGAAGCTCAACTTCACGTGGAAGTTACGTTAACCGCCATGGACACATGGTCTTGATGCCCTTCACCGGTTACCGAGCTCTAGCTTCTATAAATAGAGCTCCATTTCTCATTTGTAACACACACCATTTAAGAGAGAAGTGAGACTCTTAGTAGCTCCAGTTCAGTTGTAGAATAGGGAGAGAGTGAGGTGAGAGCTTGTGCAGGAGCCGAGCTAGGAAAGGAGTTAGGGTTTTCTCTTGGTCCTTCTCCACTTTTGTATCCACCTGAGGGGAATATTATCAAAGTAAGTTCCTCGTTTATCTTCAGTATCTCGCTAGTTCTTCTCTTTACTTTTAATACCTAGTTAGTTTACTTTCTTTGATCTGCGGGATCCCTTGTCTGCGTGGTTCAGCAAGCCTGGCCATTTGGGGTTTTTTTTGCCTTAACGTGAGGTGGAAGACAGTAACTGGATAGTTGAAGCCTGATGCTTAGACTTGATAGTCATCTTGGGTTGTGTTCCACCCCACGGAACTGATGTGGTAGGTGGCAGGTGGTGACAGCCCTATCCATCCCTTGTAGTCCACCATGTTCGGGTTTTTTTCATAGAAGTAGATCGTTGGACGAGTTGGACCCCCCATTTCTCCCTCAGTCTGTGGTCCTTCCGCCCCAGCCACCAAAGCAGATCAAGTTAGTATAGCTTCTAGTTATCTGGGTAACGAGTTGCCTAACTGAAGTTAAGCCCTCTACCCTCTTACCTCCTCTCTCAAGGTTGGTCCGGTTGAATAGTTGTAGGTTTGGTTGTGTCTGCCATTCCTTGGATTCGATATCCCAGGTAAACTCCCTAGTGAAAGCTTCATTGGTATCCGTGCGCTTGCGGATTAGTTAGTAAAGGCTAAGGACTGCCAACAGCGTGGTGGCCGACAGTGGGAGCCGCGGTGCAGGCGTGACGTGAGCGGCGGTTTGGCTGTCTTGTCGTGGAGTGGGGAAGGGCGCGGCGAATGCGGAGTGGAGTAGAGTGAGGTGTGCGCGGTGTGAACAGCGTGGGCAAGTGTTGGCACTCCTTAGCCCTTATGAACTAATCTGCAAGCGCACGGATACCGATGTAGCTTTCACCAGGGAGTTTACCTGGGATATCGAATCTAAGGAATGGTAGATGCAACCAGACCTAGAAATATTCAACCGGACCCCACATAGAGAGAAGAGGTAAGAGGGTAGAGGGCCTAACTTCATTTAGCCAACTCACTACCCAGATAACTAGCTTCTTACTAACCCTGATCTGCTTCGGCGACTAGGGCAGAAGGACTTCAGAAAGAGATGAGAGGGGAGTAAAACTCGGTCAACAATCTACTACTATGAAAACACCCGAACGTGGTGGGCTAAGACGGACCGACAGGGCACTCACCACCAGCCGCCTACCACATCAGTTCCATGGGGTGGAACAGAACCCAACATAACTATCAAGCCTAAGCACCACACTTCAACTATCAAGTTACTGACTTCCGCCTCACGTTAAGGCAAGAAGAAACCCCAAATGGCCAGGATTGCTATGCCACACAGACAAGGGATCCCACGATCAAAGGAAAGTAAACTAACTAGGTACTAAAAGTGAGAGAAAGACTAGCGAGATACTGAAGATAAGCGAGGAACTTACTTTGCTAATATTCCCGTGAGGTGGATACAAAAGTATAAGGACCCAAATAAAACTCGGCTCCTCTCCTAACTTGGCTCTTGCTCAAGCTCTCACCTCACTCTCTCCCTATTCTACAACTAAAGTAGAGTGACTAAGAATCTCACTTTTCTCTGGAATGGTGTGTGTTACGAGTGGGAATTGGGGGCCTATTATACTAGCTAGAGGTCGGTAACCGGTGAAGAGCTTCGAGATCACGCAACTATGGCGGTTGACTTAACTTCCATGCGAAGTTGGGCACTAGAGGCCGCCGTGTGGGGCCGGCCAGCCTCCCCCAGGCCGGTCTGCCTGGTGGTGGTGCCAAGTGGCACCACATTTCGCGTGGACGCTCCTGATTGCTTGAATAGGTCGGTGACAGTTGCCCTTTCGGTTACTATCGACTTTTTGCATGCAGGTGGGCCCATCAATCCGTGTGTGAAGCCTTTCGGGTCCTCGGATCAAACCAACTTCAAATGCACCTGGATCAGTGACGTGGCCAGTGGAGAGGATGCCAGGCTGGCCTGCCTGGGATTTCTCCCATTTCGGCCCATTTTCGCACACTAAGTTCCTAAAATGATATATTTGACAAAAATTGTGGAACTTGTTAGTGTGGTTTGTCTTAACTAATATTTGGCTTAGAAACCATGAAATCCGGAGAAATGTTGGCGCTAAAAATCATAAAAATCGACCGCCAACATGCCCCACACCTAGACTTTGCTCACCCCGAGCAAAATGATTAAGATAGATCCCGGGGACCAAGCAAGTCTAGGGTCATGATTCTCAAAGTAATATTTAAGTAAAACCTTGGAGTTTTTCCTCATACCTTGGATTCCGGGTGGCTAACATCCTTCCCTCCACCTATTGATCCCAGAACAAATCATTGCTCAGCACGATCCTTCTTATTCTTAGCACCTGGAAAAATTTATCGGAACTTAAGGCCTGCTCTCATTCTCTCGTAACTCTCGATCACTCGGAACAAGGTGTAGGTAATCTTGGAGCCTCACAAGCTTCACCTAATTCTAAAAGCTATATGTGGAGTTCTGGGTAGGGGTATTTTTGCTCATCCTGTATTACCCTCGATGCAAGGTCAAATCTGTGAGAAACCTTGCTTTTTGAGAACTGTGGTTGTGTGCAAGTGAGAGGGAATGTCCTTTTGTGGTAAGTATTTCAGCTTCTCCCATCTTTCCCCTTCTTCTCTTTTTTTTGACTCGAGTAGGATGATTTCCTTACTCGGTTTCTTTTTCTCTCTTTCAGGGGGATGGAGAGCTGCTTGAAGACCACACTCTTCTAGACTTTCAGGTTCTGAACTTGTATGTGTATGACCACAAGTTCCAGGGTGCGGGTAATTCTCATGAGGCAAGAAGATTTGATTGAGCTCGACGCCACAGAATGGCTTTGTGGGGTGTAAGACCTCCTCGAGAATATATGGCTCTGGATAGTGTTAGAAATATGCCCTAAGAGGTAATCATACTTCCTTTGTATCCATGATGTATTATATATGTGTTCATTGAATATCCATGAAAAGGCAACTTGTATTGATTGACAATTATGTGAATTGTTTGTGAGACTCTTTACTTGTATGGTTATTCTAAAGTTATTCCTAGTCGGAGTTCATGTATGGACACACATGAATATTATATTAGCACATGTATTAGTTGATGACTATATTTCACAAGTCATAGACATGGAGATGTCAAACTAATAATGTGGGCGCATGTATGACATATGGCTGGACAGACCCAACTCAAGAAATAGTGATTTCTCAACACACAATGTGTACGCTATGTCCTTAGACCTGAGATTGTCGCATGTGCTCAAGATGTGATCCAACCTACTTAGGAGCTATCAAACGCTATTTCGTAACTGGGTAGTTATAAAGGTGGTTCTCGAGTTTGTCAAGAAGCATGTTGTGAGACATGGTCAGTCAAGATGGGATTTGCCCCTCTCTATTTGAGAGAGATATCTCCGGGCCCCTCGAGTGACCGGATCAAAAAATGCATGGCCATGCTGGGGTTAAGTGTTAACCAAGTATTCCGGATCACGTTATCGAGAAAGAGAGGTCAGCTTAGAGCTAGACCAAATATCGTGAGGCAAAGGGAATGGCATGTATATGTGATTGTGATGGTTCGTCTGATTTGATATTTGCGCACGCATAGGAGTTGACATGTCTTGCTAGAGGCCGCTGTTAACTATTGGCCGAGTAGGAGTATTCGGGCTATGTCTAATCGCGCACGAGCCCATAGGGTTACACACTTAAGGTGTAGAAGCTCAATGAGGATATGATCCGAATTAAACTAGGCTTATGAGCACTAATGGGCCTCAGTTCGGGAAGCTTATTAGGGGGCAGGTCTAGCGGGGATGTCCGGACGTCCGAATATACCTGCCGAGATGATCGGACTGTCCGAACGTCCCTGGGTGCCTATATAAGCAGGGGTGGGCATAGGGATTAGGGTTAACCTAAGTCGCCTGGCTTCCGCCTGTTCTCCACGCTCTCGCCCACGTCGCCCTCGCGGACCTAGTAGTCCGAATCTCGACACTTCTGCTGCCGTATGTGTGGATACCTTGGAGGTGCTGCATCTGCTGCACAAGGATGAGCTGCACGTGAGAAGATTTTGCAACTGCACTGCCGGCTACCGTACATACTACACCGACGCGCTACAGAAGTTCCGCACCTGCGCGTCTAGTGGTAGTTCCGTGCTCTATAATGGCAGCGTTCCTGTTTATCGGGTAAAGAATTTTGTTTTGCGCTAGCGTAGCGTCCCCATAACCCTACAGTGGTATCAGAGCTGTAGCTGCTTCATTATAGGTTCGATTGTGTGCATATGGAGATATGCGAGGTGTAGATGAAACCCTAATTCTATTTCGTGTCCTTGCTGCGATGGTCGTGTAACGAACTACTCCTATCGGTCGGGTATCCGCCATCGGAGTTAAGTGATACACGTAAACCCAGTTGCAGCAGGAGCAGATCAATAAGATTGGTCGAATCCAAACCTAGGATGGGTCGCCAGATGCATATGATGCGTGGTGGCAGATTGGATCTGCTACCGGGTTGAGAGAAGTTGCAGAAAATATGGTGTTCGGTAAAACAGCCATAACTTTTGCATATGAACTCGGATTGAGGCTATTTTTATATGAAAATTCATCTACAGAAAATTTTACACATGAAATCAACTGCTTTGCTGGTTTTGCTAAATTTAGATTTTCCAAATTCGGCCCGGAAGGTAGAGATATCGGCAGTTTATGTTTCGCCGATGGTAGAACATCTAACTCTGTTTTGCAGGATCTTGTGATCGGTATGGCCTATATGTGTATGTGATGCATGTATGTATTTGATCCATGATCTGCGTGTCATGTGTAAGGCAATATGGCAGGAGCCATATGTATTTGCCACATTTGATGTAATGGCCTACGTGCCAACATGTGATGATGATTCAAATCCGACCATGTAACTAGATTACGGTAGTTATAGTTCTTGGAGGAACTCATCACTTGGAGGAAGACCAGCATGGTAGAAAAGGCATGGAGCACAGACGAGCACGTGCGGACGTCCGAACGTCCTAGCCCAGCAGGGATGTTCGGACTGTCCGAACATCCCTGCAGCTGGGGCCGGACAACTTTGGCATCTTAGTGGACAGAAGCATGATGATGGAGATCGACATGTAATAATAGGCCATACCGTGTCTCTACGTGAATGTTTATCCTCCATGTTTTACTTCTACATGTGATAATAGGGATTTTGCATTCAGTAGAAGTTTTTATTCGATTGATCCCTCACAATATTTAAGTTTATGTGCCCTTCCAACTAAACCTTGCTTCATCATGGGTCTTGTACGATTAGTGGTGGGTCTATGAAATTAGAGTGCCACTAGTTTTCCTTGACTTGATGAGTTCGTATTGGATACTTACACACATAAAGGTTGGTTATCTTGAACAAAGTCGTCTTAACGGTTAAGGACTTTGGTCCATAAGGGTTGGGAGCCGAGACATAGAGATGTCACCCACCAACAAGAGTCATATCTGATATGATTAGCAAAGTGTTGCTTACCGATCTACCTGTCTTCTAGCGGTGATGCTAAAGCTCACTAGTCGACTTGTTAGTTGTGGGCCTTGAATCACTAAGTATCAATTGAGGGATATTGATTTTAGTGGGAGTACATTCTGTCAAAATGTTTAATGTAATTTACTCTATCATGGATACGTTTGTCGTAGTATTTTGCATTATTATTTGTTGTAGATCAATGGCACCTAGCACCACCACATCTTTTACTTTGCGCACGGTCCTTGAGAAGGACAAACTAAATGGGAATAATTACGTGGATTGGATCCGCAACCTGAGAATTGTTCTCAGGGCTGAGAAAAAGGAAGATGTTCTGGACACCCCATTACCACCAGAACCTGTTGATAATGCATCTAACGCTGAAAAGAGTTCTTACAAGAAGGCACATGATGCCAATCTTGAAGTGAGTTGCCTTATGCTTGCTTGCATGGAGCCCGACCTGCAGATGTAGTTCGAGACTAACCATGAGGCGCACAATATGATCATGGCGCTTCAGGACATGTTTCAAACACGGGCCAGGACTGAAAGGTTCAATGTCGCTAAGGCCTTCCATGAGACCAAGCTTGCAGAGGGCGCAACAGTAGGGCCGCATCTGATCAAAATGGCTGGTTACACGTAGAGGTTGGAAACGCTAGGCTTCCCACTCGGCCAATAGTTGGCCACTGATTTCATTCTTGCATATTTACCACCGAGCTATGGGAACTTCATCTCAAATTACCAAATGCACGGGGCTGAAAAGGGCTTGAATGAACTATGCGGCATGCTCTAGACAGCAGAAAGTGACACCAAGAAGAGCACGAGCGGCGGCCATGTGATGGTGGTCCAGAATAAGCCTAACTTCAAGAAGAAGGGTTCTTCTTGGAAAAAGAAGGGTAAGGCTAAGGTTGACAACCCCAAGCCGAACCCAGCACCCAAGGCCAAAACTGGACCCGCTGCAGACAATGAGTGTTATCACTGTGGTGAGAAAGGTCACTGGAAGAGAAACTGCAAGGTGTACCTGGCTTCATTGAAGAACCGTGGAAGTAAGAGTACTTCCAACTTAGGTACGCTTGTTGTTTATATTACAGAAATATTCCTCGCTGATTCTTATGTCAATTCTTGGGTATTTGATACTGGATCAGTAGCTCACATTTGCAATTCAATGCAGGGAATGACAAGAAGTAGAAGCGTGGAAAGAGGAGAAGTTGATTTCCGCGTGGACAATAATGCAAGAGTTGCTGCTTTGACCGTCGGGACGATGCAACTCCACCTCCCGTTAGGATTTATTATGGAGTTGAATAATTGTTATTTTGTTCCAATTATGAGCCGAAACATTATGTCTCCTTCATGTTTGATAGAGGATGGTTATACATTTGCGAGTGAAAACAATGGTTGTGTGATCTATAAGAATGGCATGTTTGTGGCCCTTGCGACCGTTGTGAATGGTTTGTTTATTTTATATGTTGATGAATCACCAGTCTGTAATGTAAGTGCTAAAAGGCCTCGGCCTAATGATTTGAGTCCTACCTACATGTGGCATTGTCGTCTCGGCCATATAAGCGAAAAGCGCATGAAGAAGCTATATACGGATGGACTTCTAACTTCGTTTGATTTTGAATCATATGAGACATGCGAGTGTCACACCCGATTCTAGAAAGAACCAGATGCATCTCATGTGTGCGCCAGGATCATGTTCACACACATGATAGACGGAAAAGTGTAATATATCAAAGACAATGCTCAAATAGTAACTAAATAAAGTATTTAACAATATTACACTCCGAATAAAAGAGACACAAAGGTCTTTAAACGATACACCGATATACCCTATACGAAGTCTGCAACAACTCCGTCTTCCACAGGCGATGACTGGTGAACGCAAGGCCTAGAACTCCTCGAAGTCATCGAAGTTCTCCTCTTCAAAGTTCTCTTCTAAACAGCAGGGGGCAAGGGTGAGTACTCTTATGGTTGGTACTCAGCAAGTGGGGTGAATATGCAAGGCCATCAAGGATAGGCTAAGGTTTGCAGTAGCGAGCACTTTTAGTTGGTCAAGTATTTATTAGCAAGCACCTATTAACTAGGTTTAAGTTTATACCATCCCACTTTAGCAAAAACATAAAGATACCATCAACATAAACATAATCCATGAACCACAATTTAATTAATCTTCAAGTTTCATTATCATGTGAGGGTCCAAGCCACTCTTAACCGTGAGTATGGCTGTTATAACAGTTTTACACTCTGCAGAGGTTGTACACTTTACCCACAAATCGTGTTTCCCTGAGTCGCCCGGGTTTGCAAGGCCCTTAAACACTTCCGAGGTGAGTGGCGAGGGTACACTACGAAGCCTTTACAAAGACATGTCGAGAGCTAGGCAGCCCGCTAGAGTTTCAGTAGCAGTGTGGTCCATAAACCTCCCTAATGGTCAGCTCCTTAGCAAAGGCAGCTACCCCAAGAGGACCGGGCTATGACCCCTATCACCGACCCCCTCCTTGCCCTTTCAGAAAGGCCACCAGGAAACTACACATCTGTTGACGCCAGATTTTGACACGTGTTGAATCGGCGTCAGGAAGAGAAAAGACCGGCCGATGCGGCAGATTTGAAGGCTACAGATGGGAATTGGCCGATTGAGGCTACAGTTGGGGATCGGCCAATGGGCGATGCAGCCTGCGCCAACAGTTAGGGAGATGAAGCCATTGGAATCCCAATAGAGGATCCCAGTCAAAAGTGGCCTGACGTTGGTCAAAAGAACGATGCTGACTCGGTTGTGAAGCAATGGAAAGAGTCCGGATTGGACTAGGAGATGGCGGCAGAAGATTCTGCGAGAGCCCGTTTCCTTTAGGAAAATATTATTGATATAGTAGTTTTCTATTTAAATCAAGTTTGTAACAGATCGTAATTGATCAGGAGTCCTAGTCCTAGGGTATAAATAGAAGTCCTCAGGGTTTTGTAGAATATACATCAATCAATTAACAAAACAATCTACTTTTTCATCATACTTTACTTTCAAGTCGGCGACTTTGCCATTACTTCTTTTTCTTTCACGAGTTCGTACGGATTGGCACAGCTGCATCGACACGATCTCCGGCCAATTGGTAGGTTCCGCTTATCGAATAACATCTGAGCTTTAACTTCGGGCGCATCGCCGTGGTTTCATTTGGATTTATTCACCAGTTATTGATATTTACTAGAATTATAGGTTTTACCAGTTGTTCTAGTATTATCACCAGTTATCCAGCTTGAGATTGAAACTATCGGCTTTATCATCGCTTTTCCTCGTTCATTATTATACAGCCGATTAGATCTATTTCAAGTGTTTAAGTTGCTCCAACAGTTTTCTTTGCAATTATTACGTGATTATCGGCTGATCCACAGTCGGTCATCTTCATAGCAAATCAGCCGACTCGCCGATACGCTTTTCGGGACAGATCGGAACCTCAGCCGATCGGGACGCCCGGAATTTAATACGTTTATTTCCTTGTCAATCAACAGGTCAGATTGACTGGCACGCCGCGCGAACCGCACCTGGGCAATAACCCGAACAGGAGTTAAGCAGATTCTCCCGGGTCGTGTGTCCGACGCTGAAGACCATCGGCCGATTCCTAGCCAATTTTTAGCGCCAACACACTTTTGGCACGCCCGGTGGGACGATCTCGAGATCCAACATGTCAAAGACCACCGAAGTTTCTGAGAACAACATTATTGAGGTCACGGAAGCAGATCTCAAGGACGACTAGAAAGAGGAACTGGCTAAACATCTAGAGGACTACAAAAGGATGTATCTGCAATCTTTCAGTCGTACCAGAAGCGGGGAGGCAATCAAGAAAGCTCCTCTTCCTGTTCCCCGCCACATCACCATCACTAAGGATTCGGGCAAGATGTCCGATATGATTCAACAGTCCGTCTATCAGGCATTCATCGACCAATCCTCAGTAATGACCAACACGGTGTATAACACCGTCATCAGCTCTCTGGTCAGCGGAGTAGCTCAAGGATTGATGGGATAAGTCTTTGTACTGTTGGTCTTTGTGGTCCTCGGCATGGTGGTCTTGCTGCCCCAACCAGGACAACATCTATCAGGACAGCATTTAGCATCTTAGACTAGCTTTTAGGACAGCATTTAGGACAACATCTTAGACTAGCTTTTAGGACAGCATCTAGGACAGCATCTTAGACTAAGCATCACTAGCTTTTAGACTAGCATCTTGGCATATGCTTGGCTGTCTTGGCCAGCTATAAATATGTAACCCCAACCCCTCGGGTTGGCATGGCATTGTGTGAGAAGTAAACTAGAAAATTGCCCCAACTCCTAGTGTCATCCTCTCCATGAGAGTAAGAGCTTCGATTCTAACAAGGATATCAGGGGCCAGCATACGCCCCACCCATTGTACCTCCAGCCAGAAGCTTACCAGGCACGTCCCACTCGGCTCCTCAGCCGATGTCGACGCAACACGAAGGATACAACACTTCATTGCCTCCAATGCCTCCAGGGTATAACGGTGCACCATGTTTTCGATCGCAAGCGCCGCTTCAGCCTGTCCAGATTGCTTCTGTGCAATCGCTGCCCTCAAACTCAGTGCCTTGGGGGGCACCAGCAACGGCAGCTTTTCCCGATCAATCAACCGGACATGGGAGCTATCCGATCCAGGCGCCGTTCCATTCTGCCGTTCGGCCGACAGTCCCTCAGTATCAACCAACCACGTCAAAAATCGGCAGGGGGGCAGACGCTGTAGAAGCACTCAGAAGCACGGCGCCGATGATGATGTACGATGGGGCGGCGGATTCGCTTCGCCACCAACTGTCAACTGCTCAGCCGGCCACAATGCAACAGAATCCGCCACACGTTTCGACCCATCACTCGGCCGTACCGCCGCCAATCCACTAACATATGCTGGCACCCCGAACAGCTGTTCATCAGCAGCAAGTGGATTGGACGGCAAGAATAGCGGAGGTAATTCAAGACCAATTCGGGTTGAAGCCGAAAGTGCAGACTTATACGTACAAGACGCCATACCCATCGGCCTACGACCTACTGCCGTTTCCCCACAGGTACAAAGTTCCTAACTTTACCAAGTTTTCGGGGCTGGACGACACCTCTACTGTGGAGCACGTCAACAGATTCATCATCCAGTGCGGGGAAGCCGCCGCACAAGATGCTCTGAGGGTGCGTTTGTTCTCATCGTCTCTGTCTGGATCGGCCTTCCAGTGGTTCACTACTTTACCACCCAATTCCATTGTTACTTGGGCCGATCTAGAAAAGCAATTCCATAAGTACTTCTACGCGGGAGTACATGAGATGAAGCTTTCAGATTTGACCAGCATCAGGCAGAGGAGCGACGAACCAGTAACTGGATACATACAGAGGTTCAGAGAGGTCAGAAATAAATTCTATACCCTGGCTCTGACCGATGCCCAGTTGGCCGATATCGCTTTCCAAGGCCTCCTGCCACATATCAAGGAGAGGTACGCCTCATAAGAATTTGAAAGCTTAAGTCAGATCGTTCTCCGATTGGCCGGTCAGGAAATACGTCCGTTTGAGCAGCGGAGGAATTTCCAGAAAAAGGAGGCATATTTGGAAGGATCTGAATCCGAGGAAGAGGAAGAAATCAGCCTAGCAGAATGGGTCAAAGGGAAGAAGCCAATATCGTGCCCTTTTGGAAAAAAAGAACCAGAAGCATTCGGCTTTGACACATCAAAGGCCGATACAATTTTTTACTTACTGCTCCAGGAAGGGCAGATCAAGCTCTCACCATACCATACCATTCCTTCGGCCGATCAGCTCAAAAAGATGAAGTACTACAAATGGCACAATGCTACATCTCATGACACAAATGAGTGCAAGATCTTCCTTTAGCAGATACAGTCGGCCATTGAGTAAGGAAGACTCAAGTTCGAAATCCCGGCAAAGCCGATGAAGATTGATCAGCATCCTTTCCCGGCTAACATGGTGGACACGGGAAGGAACTCACTTCAAACCAAGGTGCTGACGTCGGAATCGGCTAGAAGAAGCGGCGCCGTTGATCCCAGGAAGCAAGTCACGGTGGACGATGTCAAAGGGAAAAGATGAGCTGAAGTTGAGGGCGAAGCATCAGAACGATCATGTAGACCCGTCACTGCCCAATTCTTACTCAGCAAATATCAGCGGTAGCAGGAACGGTCGAGGCACCATGAGGAGATGATACGCCAACACGAGGATCATTGGCGATGTCCGTTCTTCATCCATTGCTGGGAAAACGACCTCAGATTGCCATCAACCGATAATTGCCCTGAATGCAGCGGATCCAGTCACAACGATCGCCCGTTCAAAAGATCGCGCTCCAGAGACAGAGGATCAGAGACGATCAGCAGAAACTGGCGTGAACAAGAAGGTCGGCGCCTTTCAGTGCATGATCGGCTGGGGGGCAGAGTTGATCGGTATGACCGGTCGAAGGGCAGGATCAACCAGCAGAAACGACTGGGGGGCAGAACCAGCGTACACGATCGACTGGAAGAAATGGCCGATGCTAGGGTATCAGATGAAAGCCCTCTAGGAAGGGAACCAGACTGGGAGCACACCGAACCGTTGGCCAAACCAGTAAACCCCAGGTGGTGCCCTGATGGACTGTCAAAATCTCAAAAACGAAGGATCCAACGCCTACGCCAATGGGAACAACAAGAGGAAGAGCAGAGGCAGGCGCTGGATAAGAAGAATGGCAGGTCTCGGGTCTGGCGCCCCAAGAGAAACAACAACAAGGAGGGCGACAATCAAGAATCAGCAGCTGATGTCAACATGGTCTGCCCTGATGGACTGTCAAAATCTCAAAAACGAAGGATCCAACGCCTACGCCAATGGGAACAACAAGAGGAAGAGCAGAGGCAGGCGCTGGATAAGAAGAATGACAGGTCTCGGGTCTGGCGCCCCAAGAGAAACAACAACAAGGAGGGCGACAATCAAGAATCAGCAGCTGATGTCAACATGGTGTTCATATTGCCGATGGAGTTCATGGCGCCTGCTGATCGAGATAAAGCGACAAGGATGGAAGAGCAGATGGCGCAGTTAGTCTTGGAGCCGATGACAGCCACCTTTGAGAAACCGGAAGATGAAAAATGGCAACATCTCAAGGCACTATTTCTCAAAGGACACGTTAACGGATGACCCGTTACCAGGCTGCTAGTGGACGGAGGCGCTGCGGTCAATATCATGCCATATGCCATGTTCCAGAAGTTAGGCAAAAGTGATGAGGACCTGACCAAGTCGGACATGATGCTCAAAGACTTCGAAGGCAACGTGTCTCCCGCCTGCGGAGCGCTCTGCGTCGACCTCACCATCGGCAGTAAGACCCTTCCCACCACCTTCTTTATTATTAATGGTAAGGGGTCCTACAACATGTTGCTCGGTCGCGATTGGATGCACGCAAATTGTTGCGTCCCGTCTACAATGCACCAATGCCTTGTACAGTGGGTCGGCGACAGTACAGAGATAGTCACCGCCGATTCCACCTACAGTGTTGCGGCGGGCGACACGCAACAATGAAGCTGTGAACACGTCAAGTGTATATCTGGTAGAACTTGGGACATTGATTTCCTAAAAGTGTCCGATTTTGGTCTACAGCCGATCGAAGCAGTCGGCTCTGAAGATTCAGAGTAGATGGATCAGTTCGTCCGAGAAGACGGGAAGCTTGGGCATGGATTCACGTCGGCCGATTCATTGGAGATGGTGGATTTAGGAGATGGTAGCAAGCCAAGGCCGACGTATATTAGTGCTAGCTTGGATCCCGGATACAAGTGTAAATTGACAAGTTTATTAAAAGAATTCAAAGATTGCTTTGCTTGGGAATATCATGAGATGCCTGGTCTAGACCGGTCCATTGTTGAACACCGGTTGCCTATAAAATCAGGATATCGGCCATATCAGCAGCCTGCACGACGGTGCAACCCCAGAATTCTACCTGATATAAAGGCCGAGATCACAAGATTGATTGAAGCAGGATTTATTCGGCAGTGCCGTTACGCCGAATGGATTTCTAATATTGTACCCGTATATAAGAAGAACGGAAAGCTGCGCGTATGCATCGACTTCAGGAACCTAAATCAGGCTACACCAATGGACGGATATCCGATGCCGACGGCATATGTCTTGATAAATGCTGCCGCAGGACATAAAGTCATCAGTTTCATGGATGGTAATGCTGGGTACAATCAAATATTAATGGCTGAAAAAGATATTTCGAAGACGGCTTTCAGGTGTCCGGGCCACCTTGGTCTATTCGAGTGGGTTGTAATGACCTTTGGGTTAAAGAACGCTGGTGCTACGTATCAGCGGGCTATGAATTATATCTTTTACAAGCTCATTGGTGTATCGGTGGAAATTTACATCGATGACGTTGTGGTCAAGTCGAAAGGGCATCAGGAACATCTGGCCGATTTACAAGAAGTATTGGAGTGCACAAGGAAGCATGGGTTGAAAATGAACCCAAACAAGTGTGCATTCAGCGTATCGGCTGGGCAATTCTTAGGATTCATGGTCCATGAGCGCGGGATAGAGGTTAACCGGAAAACCATATCCGCCATCAATAAGGTTGTGGCCCCGTAGAATAAAACGGAGCTGCAGTCCCTCATCGGCAAGGTCAATTTTATTAGAAGATTCATATCCAACTTGTCAGAGCATATTCAAGCTTTCACTCCTTTGTTGAAATTGAAGCCCGACCAGGAATTCGTGTGGGGAGAAGAACAGCGCAAAGCGTTAGAAGATATCAAGCAATATCTAATTTCTCCACCGGTGTTAGTCCCGCCACAGCCCGGTAAGCCGTTCAAGTTATACTTATCGGCTTATGAACAAGCTATTGGATCGGCGCTGGTACAGGAATTCGAAGGGAAAGAACAAGTGGTATATTATGTCAGCAGAAGGCTCCTGGACGCCGAAACAAGATATTCCCCGGTGGAACGATTGTGCCTGTGTCTATACTTCTCGTGTACCAAGCTCAGGCACTATTTGTTATCGGCGGAGTGCATAGTCGTGTGCAAGGATGATGTGGTAAAATATATGCTATCAATGCCGATTTTGAAAGGACGGATTGGAAAGTGGATCCTGGCTCTGTCAGAGTTTGACTTAAGGTACGAATCGGCCAAGGTTGTCAAGGGTCAAGTCATGGCCGATTTCATGGCTCAACATTGTGGACCGGAAATTTCTGTCGTTGAACCAGTCCCATGGACTCTATACTTTGATGGTTCTTCGTGCGGAGCCGGATCGGGGATCGGCATTGTTCTTGTATCGCCTCGGGGGGCAAGCTATGATTTCTCTCTGCCGATAGAAGCATCCACAACCAACAACCAGGCAGAATACCGAGCCATCCTAAAATGTATCCAATTGTTAAGGGAAGTCAAAGCTGATGCAGTCGAGATTTTTGGAGATTCCATGCTCATCGTAGATCAATTAACGGGGAAATCTGAATGCAAAGATGATATCTTAAGGATATACTATGAAGATTGCCTCCAGCTATATTAAAGGAATTCAGGTCTGCGGTAATTGAGCACATTCCCAGAAATTACAATGAAGAGGCCAATAGGCTTACCCAACACGCGTCCGGATATCGGCCGATTCAAAGGGGCCATGATTCTGGAACTTGCGGCCGATGATTGGCGGAAGGAGATTGCCGATTACTTGAAGGACCCGCCTCAGAAGGTGGATTGGCGAGTGCGTCTTCAGGCCACAAAATATGTGTTACTTGAAGACAATTTGTTTTACCGGATGATTGATGGAGTTCTTCTTAAATTCCTGGGAACGGAAGAAGCAAAGGTCCTGATGGGGGAAATCCATGAAGGTGTATGCGGAGCCCATCAATCGGCTCACAAGATGAAGTGGATGATCAGAAATAATGTGTATTATTGGCTGACGATTCTCGAAGATTGTTTCAAATATTATAAAGGCTGCCAAGACTGTCAGAAGTTTGGCAATGTACAGCACGCGCCAGCTTCGGCTATGAATCCGGTAATCAAGCCGTGGCCGTTCAGAGGTTGGGGAATAGATCTCATCGGGCAGATTCACCCTCCATCAAGCAAAGGGCACAAGTTTATATTAGTAGCCACTGATTATTTTACCTAATGAGTGAAGGCATATCCATTAAAAACCATGACATCGGCCGATATGATCGATTTCGTTAAGAACCACATTGTTTATCGGTTTGGTATTCCTCAGACTATCACAACTGATCAAGGAACGATGTTCACCTCAGGGGAGTTCGGAGAATTCGCCACTGATATGGGGATTAAACTGTTGAAATCTTTTTCTGTACTATGCTCAAGCTAATGGCCAGGCCGAATCATCCAATAAGGGGATAATCAAATTGATCAAGAGGAAGATAGAAGAACAACCCAGGAAGTGGCACATGTCTTTGGCTGAATCTCTATGGGCTTATAGGATGGCTTGCCACGGGGCCACTAAGTTATCTCCTTATCAGTTGGTATATGGTCACTAGGCAGTCTTGCCTTGGGAATTAAGGACGGGGTCAAGGCGTGTATCGCTTCAAAATCAGTTGACGGCCGATGATTATTCCTTCCTCATGAAGGAAGAGCTCGATGATTCGGCGGGTCAACGATTGAGGGCCTTGATTAGCATCAAGGAAAACAAGAAAAGGGTGGCCAGAGGTCAAAGTTAAACAATTCTCCCAAGGAGATTTGGTATGGAAGTTGGTGCTGCCGATAGGATCTAAGGATCCCAAATTCGGTAAATGGTCGCCCACTTGGGAAGGGCCGTATAGAATCGGCCGATGTGCACCACGAAACGCATATATACTAGAAACTATCGAAGGGGAAGAATTCGCAAGAGCCTTAAACGGGAGATATCTGAAGAGATACTATCCAAGTATATGGGTAGGTGCATAACTTGTGGTAAGATGCATCAAGACAACATGGCCAATTCCTATCGGCTTTTGTCTATATAGCCGATGTAAAAATGACATCGCCTTAAGGAGGAGACATTTTGATTTGGTCTGACCGATTCATTATTCGGTGAAAATAGCAGAGTACATGGCCGACGTGGTACAAGTCGCCCTTAGAATAAAAAAGTACCAATATATCTATTGATCACGCTTTTTCCTCATCTCTCGCTCAATCCGGCCTAATTTTATCAAAAGGCGGATTCTCTTCTCTTCCAGATCCTCCATGGTGGTTTCAGCCTCGACTTGATGGGGGAGTGGATGGCTCCTGTCAAGAGGAGGTTGAGATGTTCCCGCCGCAACATCTTCAAGAGCAACTGAGCGAGGCAGTGGATGACTCCTTTCAGTTGGTGGTCGCCTGGAGCAGTTAGCGTCTATATGATCCCAGACTTTCTGGATGTCGGCAGGAACATGACCTCTGAGTTCTTCAAAGTGAGCTTTTATCAGATCTATGTCCGCCTGCGTATGTCTTTCTTGCTTCATATGACGATGAATTTTTATTGCTTCATGAGCCAGGTTATGTCTTTCTTGCTTCAGCTCAGCGATGACAGATGGAAGGTCTTGGAGTCTCTTTTCTTCAGCAGCTATGTCCTTGGTCACCTGCTCCATCTCTTTGGCTAGCTCTGCCCTTCGCTGTTTGAGGCGATCTATGGCGCCAACAATATCTGGACGGGAGTTCTCAAGGAAGTTGATCCGCTGATGCACTTCTTGAGCTCGGTGTTTGTAGGAGTCTTCTTCTTTGCGGGCTTGCGCTAGCTTGGTGCGATTGGCCATATGGCGCAGGGCCCTGAACACTGAAGTCTGCATCGACTCTATGTATGCAGTAGGATCTAGAGTTTCTGTCGCTTCCTCTAGGATTCGGCCTCTGATGTCATTAAGAAGTCGCCGAATCGATGAGGCATCTCCCACTAATCGGCCGATATCGTCTTGGAGGAGGGTCCGCATACTCTCGAGCTTGGCACGGACGTCATCAAGAATTGAGCTCGATGTAACTTGGTGTGAAGCGACCTCTTCATCGTCAGAAAGGGGAACCGCGAAAGAGAAAACACTGTTATTGGGAGTGTCGTGTTCCTGCTAAAGAATAAAGATAAGGATTAGCAGACAGTAAAGGGGAATCGGCCGATTTGGGTGATAAGTTTCTTACCTCTTTGAAGCAGATTTCTCTTGCTTGCACCGGCGGGAGTGCCACCCTCGTCTCAGGAATCGGCGCAATCGGCTTATTAGAAGAGGAAGACTCGACGACTATCAGTGCCCTGCTCGGGCCAGCTTCCTAAAAAGGTATGGGAAACAGACTTTATGAGTATACTGCGAATAATTAAGTCTGATGATATGAGATACTTGCCATACCTCTGGGAGTCTTCTGGCCGATGTTTGTTGGGGGGTACAATCGACGCACCCAGATTGGCCTGCATCAAAATCGGTTAGTTTTTGTTGAATATCAAGAGATTGAGTTAAGAGACTCTCTACCTCAGTGAGGAGAATCGCTGGCGTTTCGGCTTCCGCTTGGGACGTAGCCGATTGCTGCGGAGATTGCGCTGGAGCAATTTGTGCAGCCTGGCAGAAGGAAGAGGTTAATATTGATAGAATACTTAAAGGTATGTGAAGTATGCGAGGTTACCTGAACAGCTTCTACTAGCAGTGATGCAGCGGCCGCTCCAACTTCTGTGGCAGTCTGGAGATCGACCTCCTCGGCAATCGGCAAAGATGGCGCAGTTGGAGTTTCAGCCGATGCCGCCGCCGATTGATCAGCCGGTCCTATGCGGTCACGTACTCGGCGGCTTGTCTTCTTTAAAGTAGGCCTTTTCGGCGTTTGCTTCCATCGACCGCTGGTGATGTCTTTGATGGTCGGGGCGTGATGGCTGATAAGTGGGAATGGTGTGTATGGGTGATTGCTCTCTATCGGCCTGCCACTTCGGCTCCGCGTCGGGGGAAGTTGACTTTCGGACTAAAAAGAGAAATACAAGTTAGCGGCGAGATTGTAGCATGAAAAGGGACAATGTTGAAATCGGCTGGGAGAAAGACAATACCGCTGCACTTGAGTCGACGTTGTCTGGGTCCAAACTATTACAATATGTTGAGGGAGACGAACAGAAGAGATGCTGCTTCCATTCTGCCCACCATAATTTGAATTATTGGATGGCAAAGGGAGCCACTATCCAGTTGTTTAAATTGATGGTACTGGAGTCTGGCATCAGATTGCATAGCCGACTGTAGTCAAGGCTCTTGGTGAGTTCATCACGGAATTTTGCACGGCCGGCAAAATAGACTTGAATCGGCAGCTGACCAAAGCCGAATTGCCGTGCTGCGACTGATGGATTATAAAATTCGTAGGTTGGAAAGTCCTTCCCAGAAAAGAAGTTGGCCGGTAAAATCCCTGGCTTGATCAGAATATCCATGAGATCACCGTCAAAAGAGTTGGATGATGAATCATAACAGACGGGAAGCTCGAAAATCGGCCCGGTCATCTGATACAGATACCAGCTGGTGGTCTCTTCACTAAAGCCGTTGTAAAAACATCTGAAGTATTCGGCCGTTCGGGTGGCAGTGAACTGACAACCAGGGAAGACGGATGCTGCTTCTCCAAAAGAGGTACACAGTCGTCGTATGGTGGGATTCTCCTCTGACTCGATATTGGGAAATGTTTTGGTCTCTATTTGCTGCTGGGAGACTTTGCTCATGTACAGGTTGAGCCAGAGGGTGATGAACCACCAAGGACTACCAGGATTACCAATCGGCTCCCCTTTTGATAATTTGACGCCGATTTGGTGCATCATATGGTAGGCCAATCCTAACAGATGCTTCCCAAGGGGGATGGCCGATCCTATTGACAAAGCTTCTACCAGGGCTTGTGTATTGGATGAGGGGCCAACTGCTCAGCCACAAAAGAAGTGCTTCTCTAGCCACATCATTAAGAACGCTATATGTTCTCTCTCTGAAATCGTCCCGGTCCTCATGTTTTTGCTGATATACCCCTTCCACCCGCCGATTCCTTTTGTCTCTAGCCGATGGGTTGGTTTGATCAGATAATCAAAGGGTGTATCAGGGGAAGAAATGTCAAGGCCGATCAGCATCAAGACATCGGCCAGGGTTGGAGTCATAGGTCCGTGCCCAAAGAGAAATGCGTTGAGCACGTCGGACCAGAAATAGGAGGCCGCTATCACCAAGGGTTCATTTTTCTCCATTTGGGATAAAGAAAGATTGATGCACTGGTCGATTTTCAACTCATCCCACTGAACTCTCTTGGACTTGGCTAATCTCTAGTACCATTCTTTCCAGCCAGGGGTTTCATTTGGCCAAGATCTAAAAGCACCTGCCCACTGACCCAAATCCATAGGTGACTGTTTGAAAGGAATTCTATGGGTTTCTAAGTTGATCAAATCAGTTGGGTTTGGATTCCCCATAGGACCTAAGCAGATGAGACCAGGAGCCTCGGAAAGGGGAATGGTGATTTGGTGCCTAAATGCCTAAAAAAGGGGGGGAAAGGGAGAAAATTGAGAATGGATCAAAAAAGTGCCTGAGCAGTAAAAAGTAAAAGAGGAAAGTTTCGGATGATTACCTCCGGAATGAAACTCATCGTCGCCGATGGAGTCACCGATGGAGCTGCCGATGGGACCGCCGTCGCCGAGGAAGTTGCCGGCGGAACCTCCGCGGTTGGTGAAGTTGCTGATGGCGCCGCCATTGGAGGGATGAAGCAGGATGCAGTTGGAGACCGAGAGGGCGCAGGAGGAACATGAACAGTGATTCGCTGGGAGGAGATTACTAGGCTCATGGAGAAGGAGCGGCGGAGAACGCCAGTACTTAAGGACAATCCGAGAGAGAAAGGGTAAAAGCGGGATTTTTGCCGCCCTGTCTACACGAATTCCAGGGGAACAGTTGTCTCAAGCGCCCGGTTCGAGAAGATTGCAATCATCATGTAGAAGACCACGAAACGGAGGTAGATTTTTTTTTGCTGCATTTATTTCGGAGGAAAGATTAAAGAAAAGAGTTTCGAAGTAAAAGTTATGTTTTACTCCGAAACTGGGGGGCATGTGTTGACGCCAGATTTTGACACGTGTTGAATCGGCGTCAGGAAGAGAAGAGACCGGCCGATGCGGCAGATTTGAAGGCTACAGTTGGGAATAAGCCGATTGAGGCTACAGTTGGGGATCGGCCGATGGGCAATGCAGCCTGCGCCAACAGTTAGGGAGATGAAGCCATTGGAATCCCAACAGAGGATCCCAGTCAAAAGTGGCCTGACGTTGGTCAAAAGAACGATGCCGACTCGGTCGTGAAGCAATGGAAAGAGTCCGGATTGGACTAGGAGATGGCAGCAGAAGATTCTGCGGGAGCCCGTTTCCTTTAGGAAAATATTATAGATATAGTAGTTTTCTGTTTAAATCAAGTTTGTAATAGATCGTAATCGATCAGGAGTCCTAGTCCTAGGGTATAAATAGAAGTCCTCAGGGTTTTGTAGAATATACATCAATCAATCAACAAAACAATCTATTTTTTATCGTACTTTACTTTCAAGTCGGTGACTTTGCCATTACTTCTTTTTCTTTCACGAGTTCGTACGGATTGGCAGGGCTGCATCGACACGATCTCCGGCCAATTGGTAGGTTCCGCTTATCGAATAACATCTGAGCTTTAACTTCGGGTGCATCGCCGTGGTTTCGTTTGGATTTATTCACCAGTTATCAATATTTACTAGAATTATAGGTTTTACCTGTTGTTCTAGTATTATCACCAGTTATCCAGCTTGAGATTGAAACTATCGGCTTTATCATCGCTTTTCCTCGTTCATTATTATACAACCGATTAGATCTATTTCAAGTGTTGCATCTGTAATAATTGTTTAAGTTGCTCCAGCAGTTTTCTTTGCAATTATTACGTGATTATCGGTTGATCCACAGCCGGTCATCTTCATAGCAAATCGGCCGACTCGCCAATACGCTTTTCGGGACAGATCGGAACCTCAGCCGATCGGAACGCCCGGAATTTAATACGTTTATTTCCTTGACAATCAACAGTTCAGATTGACTGGCACGCCGCGCGAACCGCACCAGGGCAATAACCCGAACAGGAGTTAAGCAGATTCTCCTGGGTCGTGTGTCCGACGCTGAAGACCATCGGTCGATTCCTGGCCGATTTTTAGCGCCAAAAACATCTAATTAATTGGCTAAGGTCAGAGCCATATGACTTTGTGGTTGCACTATTTTCTTGGGTGGTTCTCCAAGTTCCCAGTAAACAAAGTTGATCTTGAATTAACGCGGTATAACAACAATATGAAACGTGGTCAACATTGCCATAAGAGTAAACCAATACCAATCCCAAAGTTTGCAACTAAGCGTAACAACCCAACATGAATAGTAAACCCAGGTGTTTCAAGGTTTGGGGTAAAAGACTAGGTATGTCCTTAGTATAGGTAACCCATCAAGTTTATGCAAGCAACAATAAAGTAAAGTGAATTATCATGCTGTTATTGGGATCATATAGAATATGCAGGGGGGGGGGAATCCACTTGCCTTCCTCAAACAGCTGTTGATTCTCTTCCTCGTAAGCTTGCTCTTGATTTTGCTCGAATGTCATGTTGTCTACGCGATCACACAAACAAGCATACATGAACAAATAAGAAACAAATAGTACAAATAGAGAGTAAAAAGATGATAATATTGTAGTTCATGATGCAAGGATCGTGTGAATGCAAGAATCGCTAAAATCGGAGTTGAAACGATGAAAACATGGCTAAAACAGAGATCTAGGGACACTGTGAGAGTTTTGAACTTCCAGGGGCTAGATCTGAAGAAATCAGGGGCTAAAACATAATTAAACCTTAAATAGAGGGTCTGGGTGCAGAACTAGAGGTCCTGGATGGCGGGTACTAATTCTGGAAAGGTCAGGGGTCGGGACAGAAAAAGAAAGGGCTCAACTCTAATTATATTTCTACTGATCTGGACTGTGGGTTGATTCATGGAAAGCCTAGGGGTCTTTCTGCAAAGGTTCCGGGGATGACTAGGGTCGGGCGAATCTGGTCCGTTGGATCAGAATCGAGCGGCGGGGTAAGGGTCGAGCGAATCGGACATGACTCGGATCTGTTCTGGCCATTAGATCTAGATCGAGCGGCAGGAAAAGGGTCGGCTCGGGTCGACCCGGCGGTGTTAGGGTCGGGCGAATTGGACGGTTGCGCTGGGCGCCGGCGGTGAGCGAGTGCGGCGGTGGATGGCCGGAGTTCACCGAATCCGGTGTTCCAGGGCTCGGTTCAGGCTGGGGTTATGCCGGGGAGAGAGTGGGCGGCACGGCGAAAGTAGTGGTGGTCAAAGGACGGCCGTGCGGCGAGCGTAGACCGGTGGCCACGGCGGCGAGCGAAAACAGAGCTCCGACGAGAAATTGGGACTGCGACGAAGCGAGAGAGAGGGGGAAAACGGGGGCGGCTTGGTGCTCACCACCTCGCGGAACTCCGGCATGGGTTGTAGTCGTTGGGGAAACAAAGGGACGGCGAGTCGACGGAGGGGCGGCGACACGGGGCGGCGGCGTTCCTCCGGTGTGCGAATTCCAGCGGCGTGCGATGGTGTGGAGTAGAGGAAAGGGATTGAGGCTAGCTCTGGGTGCAAAGTGGGGCTCCGGCGTGGGTTTCATAGGGGCGGAGAGGAGACGGAGCGGCTGGGAAAAGAGAAGGCGGCGGGCGGCGAGGGAATGAGCAGACGCGTACCGCGGCCAGTAAGGCATCCAACGTCGCGGGGAAGGAAAGAGGAGACGCGGGCGACGGCGCGGAGTCGATCCGGACTCAGGGTGAGGAAGGAAAAAAGAAGGGGAGGCAGCGCGGTGGCGCGTCTGGCGTCGCGGCGGAGAAAGGAAATAGTGGAGCGGTGCGGAGGAAGAAGAAAGGAAGGAAAAGAGAAGGCGCCGACAGGTGGGTCCCATCTGGCGGTGAGAGAGAGGTGAGGGTGAGTTAGGCAGATTGGGCTGTCTGGTTTGGGCCGCTAAGTTGGGCTGCGGGGGAAAAGAAAAGGAGAAGAGAAGGATTTGGGCTGGGCTGAAAGAAAATACTGGGAGAAGAAAAAGAATAAGAGATGCATGCACAATTTTTATTCTGTGGCTTTTATAAAAATGTTTTTAAAATTTTAATTCCTATATTTTTGGGTGTTACAAAACCTACCCCCCTTAAAGAGAATTTCGTCCTCGAGATTTGGAAGGACTAGGGAACAGCTGAGGGAATTCTGCAATCAGTTCTTCTCTCTCCCAAGTAGCCTCATCCTCTGTGTGGTGACTCCACTGTACTTTGCACATTTTGATCACCTTGTTTCGAGTAAATCTCTGAGACATTTCCAAGATTCTAATCGGATGCTCTGCATAAGTCAAATCTTCTTGTACATCAAGTTCCTCCAGCGGTAACTGCTCCTCAGGCACTCTCAAACATTTCTTTAGCTGTGATACATGAAACACATCATGGAAATCTGACAATCGTGCCGGTAACTCCAATTGATATGCCACTTCACCTTTCCTTTCCAGGATCTGAAAAGGACCAATATAACGCAGTGATAACTTTTCTTTCACTTTGAATCTACGTAAACCTCTAATGGGTGATACCTTCAAATACACAAAATCTCCAACTTCAAATGTCAATTCCCTTCTTCGTGTGTCAGCATAACTTTTCGGTCGTGGCTGAGCAGTCTTGAGATTATCCAGGATTATCTGAACTTGTCTATCCACTTCTTGAAGAATCTCTGGTCCAAAAACCTGACTTTCTCCTGTCTGATTCCAATACAATGGTGTCCTGCATTTTCTCCCATATAATGCTTCAAATGGGGCCATCTTGAGACTTGCCTGATAAAAAGTTATTGTAGGAGAATTTTCCATATGGCAAGCTTTTATCCCAACTACCTCCATGCTTGAGGGCACATGCTCTCAACATATCCTCTAATACTTGATTCGTTCGCTCAGTCTGACCGTCTGTTTGTGGATGATATGCGGAACTAAAATTGAGCTTTGTATCCATGGATTCATGTAATTTCTGCCAGAAACGCAACGTGAACTGAGTACCTCGATAAGACACTATCTTCTTTGGAACACCATGCAAACACACAAATCATGACATGTATAGTTCTGCTAACTTGGCTCCAGTGTATGTTGTTTTGACCAGGATGAAGTGTGCGACTTTTGTCAATCTGTCCACAATAACCCATATCGAGTCGTAACCATCACGAGTACGGGGTAACCCTACAATGAAATCCATACCAATCTCTTCCCATTTCCATTCAGGTACTTTCAATGGCTGAAGTAAACCTGCCGGTCTCTGGTGTTCTGCTTTCACTCTCTGGCACACATCACACAAAGCCACGTGAGTTGCTACGTCTCTTTTCAAACTATACCACCAGTACCTTTCTTTCAAATCTTGATACATCTTGGTACTTCCAGGATGAATGGAATAAGCGAAATCATGTGCCTCCTTCAAAATGAGTTCACGAAGGTGATCAATTTCAGGTACACGGATCCTTTTTCTGAACCAAACAGTTCCTTGTTCATCTTTGGTGAAATCCGTAGTCGTGCCTAAACCAATTTGAATCTTGATCTCTTTGATCTTAGCATCTGTCAACTGTCCTTTTCTGATCTCTTGTTCTAATGTAGGTTCCATATCCATAGTCATGGCTTCCGCTTGTGTGACAATTCCAAAGTTCAAACGTGCCATTTCCCAACATAATTCCTGAGGCATCAATCGAGCAATCATCATATTAGCTTGCCCTTTCCGGCATAGGGCGTCTGCCACAACATTTGCCTTGCCAGGATAATACTGAATATCCAAATCATAGTCTTTGATTAATTCTAGCCACCTGCGCTGTCTCAGGTTAAGATCCTGTTGCGTGAAGATGTACTTCAGACTCTTATGGTCCCTGAAGATCTGATACTTGTTTCCGATCATGTAGTGCCTCCAAATCTTCAATGCGAGCATGACGATAGCCAATTCCAAGTCATGGGTAGGATAGTTCTGCTCATGCTTTCTCAACTGTCTTGAAGCATAGGCCACAACTTTGCCTTCTTGCATTAACACACATCCAAGACCCATCCGTGATGCATCGCAATACACATCAAACCCTTTGTGGATATCCGGCATTATCAACACAGGAGCAGTGGTCAATCTTGTTTTCAGCTCTTCAAAACACTTCTGGCATGCAACATCCCACTTAAATTCTTTCCCTTTTTCCAACAAAGAAGTCATGGGTTTCACAATCTTTGAGAATCCCTCAATAAATCTGCAGTAGTAACCTGCAAGTCCGAGGAAACTTCTGATTTCAGGCACAGTCTTCGGTGGATTCCAATTCAGAACATCCTAAACTTTACTTGGGTCTACTAAAATTCCTCCATCTGTGATAACATGTCCAAGGAAAGAAACTTTTCTCAACCAAAAATCATATTTGCTCAGCTTGGCATATAACTAATTCTCTTGGAGTTTCTGTAACACTATCCTCAAGTGCTCTTCATGTTCTTCCTCGTTCTGTGAATACACCAAGATGTCATCAATGAACACAATAACAAACTTGTCAAGATATTCCATGAAAACCTTGTTCATCAGGTACATGAAGTACGCTGGTGCGTTGGTCAATCAAAATGACATCACAGTAAACTCGTACAGACCATATCTGGTAGTGAAGGCTGTCTTGGATATATCCTTTGGTCGGATCCTTAACTGATGATAGCCTGATCTCAGATCAATCTTGGAGAAAACCTTGTCACCTCTCATCTGATCAAACAAATCTTCAATCCTGGGCAGTGGATACTTATTCTTGATTGTCACATCATTCAGCGACCTGTAGTCTACACACATCTTTCTGCTGCTATCCTTCTTATCGACAAAGATCACTGGGGCTCCCCACGGGGATGAGCTAGGACGGATAAATCCCTTAGCTAAAATTTCTTCTATTTGTTTCTTTAGTTCACTTAGATCCTTAACATCCATTCTATAGGGTCTTTTTGAGATAGGTGCAGTACCTGGTAAAAGATCAATACTGAACTCAATGTCACGAATAGGTGGCATACCTGGTAAATCCTCTGGGAATATGTCGGGGTACTCACAGACAACTCTGATATCTTCTAGAGGCATTCCCTTCATTTGGTTCACTGTCCCAACTCCACTGGGTGAAGCTGATGCCACAAACTCTACTTTATCTCCTTGAGGGCTGGTTAAGAGCACTGATCTCTTGCGACACTGAATGACACCATCACATCTTGATAACCAATCCATTCCGAGGATCACATCAATGCCGCTAGTCTTTAGGACTATTAGGTTGGCTATGAATTCTACTCCCATAATATTCATATTGACCCTCGGGCATGAGTGACTAGCTTTCAATTCTTTGCCCGGGGAACTTACTAGAAGTATTTGTTTCATAGGGCTCATTGGTAAATTATGTTTTGCAGCGAATTGCTCGGTAATGAATGAATGTGATGCTCCAGAATCAAATAAGACTGATGCAGGTTCAGAATTAACAAGGAACGTACCGAGCACAACATCGGGAGCCTCTTCAGCTATTTCTGCAGCCACATGATTCACCCTTCTGCGCACATAGTTCTGTTGACCTCTGTTGCCTAGTGGTGTCTAGTTGCTGTTGTGCGGCTACTGCTGCTGAGGAGTCTGCCTCTGCCCACTGTTCCTCTGATTCTGAGGAGTCTGCATGTTACGCTTTGGGCAGTTGTTAGCATAATGTCCCAGTTCTCCACATTTGAAACAACCATTGGGTTGGACCGGTGTGACTGGATTGTTCGTCCGCACTGGTGCACCTGTGGCATAGCCTGAACGGTATGGTTGCGGGTTGGAGTTGCGCTGAGTCTGCTGGTTGAAGCGTTGAGGCTGCTGTGGAGTTCGTTGATTCTGTTGACTCTGCAGATATCCTCCGCATTGTCCTCCAAAGCGCGACTGAAATCCCTGGGGTGTGCTGTAGCAGGGATGAGTGTTCCTGCTAGATTGTTCCTGGGACTGAAGTTTTCGCTTGTGTTCCTCAAGCTCCTTGCGCTTGCTCTCCAGACCAATGGCTTTGTCTAGCAGAGTCTGGAAGTTTGGAAAAGTGTGACTGTGCAGCTGATAGTGGAGTGGCCCTATCAGACCTTCCAAGAAGCGCTCCTGCCTCTTCGCGTCACTATCCACCTCATGGGGCGCGTAACGAGACAACTGAGTGAATTTGTCCCGGTACTCGTTGACAGTCATGCTGCCTTGCTTCAGGGACAGGAACTCCTTCTGCTTGAGCTTCATCAGTCCTGCTGGAATATGGTGGCTGAGGAAGTTGGTTCTGAACTCCTCCCAGGTGATAGTGTTGGCATTGGCGTGGGCAGCAGTGAAAGCATCCCACCAATCAGCGGCTGCACCTTCCAGACATCCTGCAGCATACAGGACCCTTTCACGGTCACTGCATTGCGTGATGTTCAGCTTCTTAGTGATGACCTTCAACCAGTCATCAGCATCCAAGGGATCCACTGAGTGAGAAAAGGTAGGGGGGTGGTGGCTCATGAATTCTCTATGTTTGTCTCTTGGTGGCTGGTTTTGCTGCGGTGCTTGCTGATTCTGCTGAGCTTGTATGTTCTGGATGGTGGCAGTGAGGTTCTGCAACACCTGCATCTGTGCTGCCAAGAATTGCTCCATTGTTGGATTGGGTGGTGGTGGCAACTGACTCTGTCGGTTGACTACGCGAGCACGCCTAGTGCTAGGGGTATCCTGCCTTCCACTTGTCCTGGTGTTTACCATCTGACCGTTAGGGAATAAACCCAGGATAAGACAGGTGTACTTGGTATAGGTAGATAGAAGATAAGATCTTAACAGAAATATGGATTTATAAAGACTCCAACTTATATTAATGGATAGATTATATCAAGCAATTCTTAAAGCACTCAAAGCAAACATTTGTTCTCAAGCAATCATTATTACATCGTCGTCCTCTCAAGCAAAAATGGTTCTAATGAGAGAACTTTAAGAGATACTAGCCTAAGAGCCTAGATGCCTAGTCCTCGGGGCGAGTTATGGAGCCGGGTTCGCCACGGCGAAGCTTCTTGCGGGGCGGTGACATGGCGGGGAAGCGGGGTTCATCCAGCTGTGGTGGTGGCGGCGCCCTTCCTTCAAGTCGGGCCTCCAGTATGCGGATCCTATCATGGGCCTCCAGTAGCTTGTCCTGAGTATCGTCCAGCTCAGTGACGACGCTCTCCAGCTCAGTGTTGAGGGCGGCGGTGAGCAAGGGTGTTGAGGTGGTCTTCATCATCTCCACCCAGAGTAATCACAGTCTCCTCAGTTCCACTGAGACGGCGAGGAAGGTGGCGATACTCCGTGTTCTGAAGCTCCTGGCGGTAGGTGTGGCGGATGGACCACATAGCTCTCCTGGCGGCGCTGCTGACGGCGGCGTCGTAAGTAGCGTGGGGTGTAGCGGAGTCGTGTGCTGTGAGAGTCCTCCATCCTCTGGCACTCTCCGTATCCATCCTGATGTGGACGCGAGTTAGGTAGTAGTCGCCGAGCGCAGGGTCGATGTAGTGGTGTGTGTGGTAGTGGGGTCTCACGTGGTTGCCCAACTCCTGCAGAACACCCTGCAGCACCAGAGACAAGAGACCGACCTCTCTGTCCGAAGTGCGAACACAGCAGAGTTGCCTCGTCCCTAGAGTTTCATCACCCTGATCGTCGTTGTCTTCATTGTTGCCGTTGTCCTCGTCATCATCTCTTCCATCATCAATACCCTCGGAGTTACCCGGGCTTCCTTCGGCGGTGACCGGTGCTGGAGCAGGAGCTGGAGCAGAGACAACTGGGGGTGGTGGCGGTGCCTCAACAACTGGTGATGCCGGTGGTGTGAACTGATTCGCTTCTTCATCAATCGCCATGATGCGGCCATCATCACCATCCACAAAGTAGTAGGCCTCCTCGGGTTCCTCCTCCATAGCTTCCTCCTCTTCAACAGGGGCTGGAACTGGGGCGGGAGGAGCTGGCTCAGCGGGGGCAATGCGAACCTGGCGACCTCCGGTGCGCTTGCGAGCAGTCTGGTAAGTCCTAGCCATCTGACAGAGCGGGGGGGGGGGGGTGGTAAAACTCAGAATATATATTTTTTTTAAAGAAATAAAATAATAGAAGGTTTATGTAAACATAGGTTTTTATGCGAAAATATCAAATAAACACAAAGAAATTTTTGATGCTGACATGGCTTGCTAGAAGATAAATCCTTAATTTTGACCATTTCTAACCAGGCTAGCGTCCTACAGTCAACATAGCTCTGATACCACTTCTATCGCACCCGATTCTAGAAAGAACCAGATGCATATCATGTGTGTGTGAACATGATCCTGGCGCACACATGAGATGCATCTGGTTCTTTCTAGAATCGGGTGTGACAGCGAGGCTTGTTTTCTAGGCAAGATGACCAAGACATCATTCACAGGTATTCCAGAAAGAGCATCGAACTTGTTGGAACTCATACATACTGATGTGTGCAGGCCAATGAGCACGACTGCTAGAGGAGGATTCCAATACTTCATAACTTTCACTGATGATTTGAGTAGATATGGCTATGTCTATTTGATGAAGCATAAGTCTGAAACCTTTCAAGGAATTTCAAAATGACGTTGAAAATCAATGTGGCAAGAAAATTAAGGCCTTGCGATATGATCGAGGAGGCAAGTATTTGAGCCACGAGTTTAGCAATTATCTCAGCGTACGCCGCTTGGAACACCTCAGAGAAACGGTGTGTCCGAGCGATGTAATCGGACTTTGTTGGACATGGTTCGGTCGATGATGAGCCAGTCGGACCTACCAATATTGTTTTGGGGTTACGCTCTAGAAACAACAACGTTCACACTAAATAGGGTACCATCTAAATCCATAGTTAAGACACCATATGAGATGTGGACTAGGAAGAGTCCCAGCATGTCTTTTCTGAAAATTTGGGGATGTGAAGTTTTTGTCAAGCGACTTCAGTCAAACAAGTTAACTCCCGAATTGGATAGGTGCATACTCGTGGGATATCCAAAGGAAACTTTAGGGTACTATTTCTACAACCAATCAGAGAGCAAAGTGTTTGTCGCTCGAAATAGCGTTTTCTTAGAGAAAGAGTTTCTCAGGAAGGAGAAAAGTGGACAAAAGGTGTATCTTGAAGAAGTTCAAGAGGAGCCAATCGGGCAAGATTCAACAAGTGGTGCTAATGTAACAGAACAAGTTGAAGAACTCGTGGCAAGAGAAGAACCACCGCAGCCACGAAGGTCGGCGAGGCTCCTCGCAGCGCGGGAGATATTATTGTCAGACAATGATGAGCCTGCGACATATGCAGAAGCGATGATGGACCCAGATTCCGAGAAATGGCAGAGTGCCATGAGATCTGAGATAGACTCCATGGGATACAATCAAGTTTGGAACTTGGTTGACCCGCCAGATGGTGTTAAAGCCATAGAGTGAAAATGGATCTATAAGAAGAAGAAAGACATGGATGGAAATATTCACATCTATAAAGCTCGACTTGTCGCAAAGGGGTTTAGACAAATTCAAGGAGTTGACTACGACGAGACATTCTCTCCCGTAGCGATGCTTAAATCTATTTGGATCATTCTAGCAATAGCTATTTATTTCGATTACGAGATATGGCAGATGGATGTCAAAACAGCTTTCTTGAATGGAAACCTCGATGAGGACGTGTATATGATACAACCCGAAGGTTTTGTGGATCCGACTAATGCTGGAAAGGTATGCAATCTTCAGAAATCCATTTATGGGTTGAAGCAAGCATCTCTGAGTTTGAATATTCGTTTTGATGAAGTAGTCAAAGGGTTTGGTTTTCTTCAGAATGAAGAAGAAGCTTGTGTTTACAAGAAGGAAAGTGGGAGCTCTATCATATTTCTAATCCTGTATGTGGATGACATACTGCTGATTGGGAATGATATTCCTATGCTGGAATCCGTAAACACTTCATTGAAAAATAGTTTTTCCCTGAAGGACTTAGGGGAAGCCGCATACATTCTGGACATAAAGATCTATAGAGATAGATCAACGAGACTAATAGGATTAAGCCAAGATGCTTATATTGACAAGGTATTAAAACATTTCAGTATGGAACAATCAAAGAAAGGGTTCTTGCCTATGTCACATGGTATGCATCTCAGCAAGACTCAGTGTCCCTCGACGACTGATGAGCGGGATCGCATGAGCAAGGTTCCATATGCTTTGGTAATTGGTTCAATCATGTATGTAATGATAAGTACACGCCCACATGTCTCATATGCTCTAAGTGCTACGAGCAGGTACCAGTCTGATCCAGGTGAGAGTCACTGGACAGCTGTGAAAAAAATCCTTAAGTACTTTAGAAGGACTAAAGGTGTGTTCCTAGTCTATTGAGGTGAGGAGGAGCTCACTGTAACAGGTTACACTGATGCTAGCTTCCAAACTGACAAAGATGATTCAAAGTCGCAATCAGGTTTTATATTCACATTGAATGGTGGTGCTGTGAGTTAGAAGAGTTCCTAGCAAGATACGGTGGCCGACTATATGACGGAAGCCGAGTACATTGCAGCTTCGGAAGCTGCAAAGGAAGGTGTTTGGTTGAGGAAGTTCCTCATTGAGCTTGGTGTGTTTACAAATGCATCTAACCCATTGAACTTCTATTGTGACAACAATGGGGCGATAGCGCAGGCTAAGAAGCCAAGGAATCACTAGAAGAACAAACATGTACTGCGGAAATTTCATCTCATACGGGAGTTTGTGAGATGGGGTGAAATCAAGATATGCAAGATACACACGGATTTGAATATTGCTGATTCGTTGACAAAGGCCCTTCCGCAGCCTAAGCATGAAGCACACACAAGAGCTATGGGTATTAGATATCTTATGGATTAGACTCTAGTGCAAGTGGGAGACTGTTAGAAATATGCCCTAGAGGTTGCCCTAGAGGTAATCATATTTTGTTGTATCCATGATGTATTATATATGTGTTCATTGAATATCCATGAAAAGGCAATTTGTATTGATTGGCAATTATGTGAATTGTTTGTGAGACTCTTTACTTGTATGGTTATTCTAAAGTTGTTCCTAGTCGGAGTTCATGTATGGACACACATGAATATTAGACTAGCACATGTATTAGTTGATGACTATGTTTTATTGACATGTACATGTCAAACTAATAATGTGGGTGCATGTATGACATGTGGCTGGATAGACCCAACTTAAGAAATAGTGATTTCTCAACACACAATGTGTACGCTATGTCCTTAGACCTGAGATTGTCGCATGTGCTCAAGATGTGAACCAGCCTACTTAGGAGCTATCAAACGCTATTCTATAACTGGATAGTTATAAAGGTGGTTCTCGGGTTTGTCAAGAAGCATGCTATGCAACATGGTCAGTCAAGATGGGATTTGCACCTCTCTATTTGAGAGAGATATCTCCGAGCCTCTCGAGTGACCGGATCAAGAAATGTATGGCCACGCTAGGGTTAAGTGTTAACCAAGGATTTTGGATCACGTTATCGAGAAAGAGAGGTCAGCTTAGAGCTAGACCAAATATCGTGAGGCAAAGGGAATGACATGTATATGAGATTGTGATGGTTCGTCTGATTTGATCTTTGCGCACCCATAGGAGTTGACATGTCTATTCACGCGCGAGCCCATAGGGTCACACACTTAAGGGGTAGAAGCTTAATGAGGATATGATCCGAATTAAACTAGGCTTATGAGCACTAATGGGCCTCAGTTCGGGAAGCCTATTAGGGGGCACGTCTAGCGGGGACGTTCGGACGTCCGAATATCCCTACCGAGACGTTCGGACTGTCCGAACGTCCCTGGTTGCCTATATAAACAGGGGTGAGCGCAAGGATTAGGGTTAACCTAAGTCGCCTGGCTGCCACCTGTTCTCCACGCTCTCGCCCACGTCGCCCTCGCGGACCTAGTAGTCCGGATCTCGACGCTTCTGCTGCCGTACGTGTGGATACCTTGGAAGTGCTGCATCTACTGCACAAGGATGAGCTGCACATGAGAAGGTTTTGCAACTGCACTGTCGGCTACCATACATACTACACCGACGCGCTACAGAAGTTCCGCACCCGCGCTTCTAGTGGTAATTTCGTGATCTATAACTGCAGCGTTCCTGTTTATGGGGTAAAAAATTTTGTTTTGTACTAGCGTAGCATCCCCATAACCCTACAGATAGGACTTTGGCAAAGCTGAGCATGAATGAGAGTTGCGCCTTTTTGTTCCAATTAATTCTCCAAGACTTTAAAATTCGAAAGAATCAAAGCTTCGCAAGTCATTGTATCAAAGAAATCAATAAGCAAAGGATCAGATGATCCTATCATGTAAGTTCCAAAGGTTAGAGTACTGAGCTCACTAAGGATAACTTAAATATTCTTTGGTTCACAAGCAAAGGATTTTTCTCTTCCTGCTAGGCTCATTTGGTTTTTAAATTGAGTATGAAAAATATTAATTCGAACCAAAAGCATGAAGGACCGAGGTCAGGGGGATGCAAACCGACGTGACGAGGAATGGCGAGCCTTGCGGCTGCCTGGTCGGGCCGGCCGGCCTAGAAGAGGCCGGTCGGACTGAGGTTGTGGCCAATTAACCAAAGGCAAGTTCCACAGGCTCAGGCTTGGTCTCTTCGTGACGGTTAGTGCATCGTGCCTTTGACACGATTTCTGCACTCTCAGGCCGACCAGCCTGGTACAGGCCGCCCGAACGGGTTTGGCTTGGTCAGTGCTCGTTAGTGCTCGTTTTCACGCAGTGTGTCCGTGACGTTTTGTAACCTGCTGTGGCAGAACCGCCTAAATTAATCCGGTTCAAGTGCACTAGTCATCTCCCATAATGACAAAACAGCTACCATGCACTTCAAACGGAGTAATCCGACAGTCTGTCGGGTAAATCCCGATGCGACCACTGAATGTTTCGATCGAAACAAAGTATACACATAACTCGCACGAAGGCAAGTCCAGAGTTTACAACATTCCACAACTTTTACAACACAGAGTCTGATACTTAATTATTACAAATCGAGTTCATAAACAAAGTTCAGAAACAAGTACTATAGAGTTCAACATAAAACATTTATTCAGAGTTCACAAGCAGCGGAAATAAAACACGTTCATCTAGCGTCGATGTGGATACCACGATGAAGCCCGTACGTGGCATCACTCGGCAGAGTTATCATTGGCCGGGGACACATCCCATTCCACGAACCAACTAGGAGGCAAAGTACAAGGCCAAGTCAAACCAGCTATCATTTCCTCAAAAGGCATACCTGACAACAAAGCCACAAGCAAGGCTGAGTATACTAATACTCAGCCAGGCTTACCTGACTATTGGTATATACTTAGCCGACTCCTAAACATGCATGGCTCTAAAGCTCTAGGTTTCATTTTCCTGAAAAGCAAGAAAGAGTAAGTCCTTATTTTCGGATTTTAGCTTTCAAGATTCTAGTTCACATTAACCATTCTAAGTGAGCATCTATTTCTACTCAAGCATGGTAGATTATTATTCATCCAACAAGATTATTCATCATCATCATCATTCCACTTGTTACTCTATGTGGCAAAAGTATTAAGCAGTCTCATATACCGCAAGAAACGGACGATTCAAATCGAGTTTTATAAACCTTGCAAGGCAAACCTAACACACACGCATGATGCACCGAAGGGTCACACCAAGCAACCGTTCCCTTTTCATTCCGGATCGTGGATCAGGGTCACCATCCTCGACTACAGGGCCTAGCCCTGCACCCGCATGTTGCAAGCACAAGAACCTAGTTCTAGTATGGTGAGAGTAAGTCCCCTTGCCGGGCCGATCAGGTAATGAGCTTACCGAGTACCATATTTTTGGCATGTGGCTAGTACGTTCAAACGCTTAACCACCACTACCACACACTTCGGCCTTAGCATTTTTCACTATACCGATGGGGCCTCATTCAAGAGTATGGTACCACAGCCCCGCCCGTCAATCTTATAGTTGCAGCGTATAGTAAACAATCAACTCCTAAAATTCTCGCGAGTGACCGGCAATCACTCGATTTCTACCGAACCTATTAGCATAGCAACTATTCGAACTCCAGTTCTAGTGTTCAGCTCATGGGTACCTAGGATCATGCATCTATGGTTTCAATCAACTCCTATGAACTTAAATACACAAGTAAATAATAACATAAATTGCATAAGTCGAAAATATTGGGTTCATTCACCGGGGCTTGCCTTCTTGGGCTACACTAGCCTTGGGCTCTTCCGAAACTTGGTTCGGGTCTTGAACTACCTCAGTTAGATTAGCTTGGGCTTCGTGCTCCTCCTCCTCGGGCTCTGGTACTAGCTCGTACGTTCCGTCGGCGAGTGCGGTCGTTTCTATATGAATGCATATGTTGAAGTTATTATAGTGCTACAACCATTTGTTTCCTTCACGATAAAGTTGCAGTCCACAAAACATAGAAGTTTTTGTAAAGTTACTTAGTTAAGATTTCTTGGGCAATCATTAATAGAGTACAACTTTAACTAACTAACTTCATTAAACAAGAAAGGGTCGTGTCCTAAAAACCCTATCTAATAAGCATAACATGGATTAAACATAACTACTAATCTAGAAAACTTCTGATGATGAAACTTTAATGTAGAGCACAACATGCAGAGGCAAATGTACTGTAAAAAATTTTAGACAAATCTAAGCAGCAGGTTAAACATGAAAAATGTATTAAATAGCTACTGCTAGGAAAAAGGATCCATTTATTCAGAACAAACCATGATAGATATGAAGCTCAAAATTTTACTGAATACTTCTAATCAAGTGATGAGTCATCTGTAAATTTTTTAGATTTTTCCTAGATAAGTTTCAGTAACAAATAAATACTTCCAACAAGATCTAACTCTACCAAGAACTATTTCTATAGAGAGTTCCTATCAGTTTCTGGTTCTCAAACATTTTCTATAGCTTTACATAGACAAGAAGACATACTGGTAAAAAGATCAATATTTTTCTATCACAAGAACTACTTGTTTAGATTTTACTTTGCTAAACATGTAATAAATGAAACAGCAAGTTCTAGTGAAGGAACTGGGGTCAAAATTTGTGTACAGCCTCTAATCAGTGACAACAAGATATCAGGAAAATCTTGACTTAAAACTAGTACTACAATTGCATGAATTAAATAGACATTGCAGATCTAGCATATAATAAAAGAGATTGAAAACATCTAGTTTGGGTTGGAACTAGTGCATGAAACTTTTCTGAGCAGCTACATTATCAGTACAGAACCTACCACATGAAATTCAAGCTCAGCACAAATATACAACAGTGGGTATAAATAAAAGTTGTTTAACATTTCATTTAATCTAGAGCAAAAACTATTGCACAACTGAAGATGTGTATGTACAAAAGTTGTAGAGTTTGCTACACAGATTCCAGAACAGTTGAATTTACATTTTTATGATTTTTCTACAATTTGTTCTACATTTTCAAAGTTTGCTGTTTTGAAATGAAGAACTCAAGTTTCTTTTACATCGGGGTCCCTGGAACTTGCAGGCTACCCCCTAGATAGATTGAAATCGAAGCAATTGGGTCCTTGGCCATGGGGCGGCTCGGGTTCGGCGGTGTTCCAGCGAGGGGGCTCGTCGGCGGCAGGGGCCAAGGGGTGGATGAGCAAGAGGGAACTGAGGGCTACCTGTTGAGGCTGGTGTCGCGGGCTAGGGTGGCCGGAAAGGGGGTCATCGGTGAGCGCAGTGCGGCGGCGGCGATGTTGGGCGGCGCCGGTGTGGCAGAACCACCTGAATTAATCCGGTTCAAGCGTGCTATTCATCACCACAAGGGCAATCAGGGCTAACTCGCACTTCAAACGGAATAATCCACTGGTCTATCGGGTAACCTCCCGATACAACCACGGTTGTTGCGGATCGAAGCCACACATACATGTACTCACACGAAGGTGAGCCCAGAGTATACAACATTCCACAATTCACGACTCCGGTTCATCACGAATTATTATTACAACGGAGTTCAAATTCGTAAAACAAGGTACTTCGGATTTCGAAATAAATGAGTTCTTCAGAGTTCAAGCAGCGGAAAAGATAACGACAACTACTCGACGATAAAGGATGTCTCGATGAAGCCCGTACGAGGCATCACTCGGCATCACCACCATTGGTCGGGGGCGTATCCCATTCCACCGACCAACCAGGAGGAAGGGTACAAGGCCAAGTCAAACTAGCAATCATGTCCTCGAAAGTTTCACCTGAAAACAAGCCACACGCAAGGCTGAGTATACTAATACTCAGCAAGGCTTACCCGACTAGTGGAGTATACTTAGCCGACTCCTAGACATGTAAGGCTTTTGGCTTGAGAGGTTTGTTTTGCCGAAAAGCATATATAGTAGGTCCTTACTTTCAGATTTTAGCTCCAAGTTCTAGCTTTCTTTAACCATTCTAGGTAAGCAACTATCCAATATCATACATGGTGGAAGAATTATTTTTGCATCCAACCAGATTAAGCATTATCATTGTTCCTCTTCTTACTCTATGTGGTAAAAGGGTCAAGCAGTTTCAATAACCGCGAGAAACGGACGATTCGAATCGAATTTCTTAACCTTGCAAGGGAAACCTAAACACACGTCATGTGGTTACTCCCAGAGTCACACGTGCGACTTTTCCCTTCAATTCCTGCTTCACGGAACAGGCCCACCGCCCTCGACTACACCTCCCCACAGACCACGGTACGTCGGGCTGTGGCGGCCGATGCACCCGCCATTAGCTAGATGTGAATGAATTCAAGACAGTGGGGAGTATATTCCGGCCTCGGTTCAATCCAGTACTTAAGCTTACCGATTACCATATTCTCGGCATGTGGTTAGTACGTTCAAAGACTTAACCACCACTACCACACACTGCGGTCTTAGCATTTTTCACTTACATGGTTGTTTCGGTTCCCCTCTTAGCAACATTGAGTAAACTCGGGGGCTGTTGCCACGAGTTATGTCAATACGCTGCCTTCTACTAATCTTCAGAAATACTCGAGGGCTACGCCACGAGTAGTCTCGGTCACGATTAACCAACAAATAGCCTCTCAGGTTATCCCCTCAAACGAGTTCAGGGGTCTCTTTCCGACTACCTCCCCTTACGGCTTATTCAAGCTAGGGGGCCAGGTCTTATAGGGTAAAGTCGAAGAGGTTCTTACACCTTCTTATAGAGGTTCTACGAACACAACTGTGTACAAAAGTACAACCTAGTATACAGTTCACCAACTGAAGCGATGCCTTCAGGGTAACTATACACTATAACTAACGTACTAAAGTGTTTTACGATTACGTTTCAACACGCCACTTCACAAGTCGAGCGTAGCAAACAACAATCAAACAAGCACTAATATATTACATGAGCGACTGTTGTTTTTCTAACAAAACAGACACAGTTTAATACAGCTCAGAAGAGCGGAAGGTCGTCTACAATCTGATGAGGAACATCTCGTACTTCACCATGGTACTCGTTGAACTGATTTTCAGTACACTCTCCGATAATGCCTTCTGCGAACGAGCGAACATCCATGCCCTGAAAGTACGACTTCACCACAGCTAAGGCATGAGTAAGAACAATCTTCGCGGTGCCGGATGCGTACTCGATGATGCTTGTTGGAGAATCAACCAGGTGTTGCACCAGAGAATGGCCATCCGGCGTCGGGTCGACAAACTCACAAAGCTGGTGAGCGGCCGTAGCAAGTTGCCCCATCTCCTCCTCCTTGCGCTTCCTGTCTTGGGCCATGGATTGGATTTGCTGCATATTCTCCACGAGCTGCTTATCATCATCCTTTAGCTGGCGAGTCATAGTCTTGTGCTCCTCGTCCATATCCGAGTACTTCAGCTGTAGCTCTTCCAGGGCCTTCTGCAGCTGTTCCTTCTCCTCTGTAAGTTCGTATATGTCACATTTCCTGTCAGTTAACGCTCTTTCAATACGAGCATACTCTGGGAAAAAGTACATACATGTAACTCAGAAAAAAGACAGAGAGATAACACTACTCGGGTTTGAGGAACAGACTACTTACTCTCTTTCTGAGCGATCAAGTCCTTGACTTTTCGGATCGCCAAATCGTGCTTCCGTTGTTGATCAATCATGGCGTCCCGATGCGAGGTCTTCAGGGCCTCGAGTTCTTCCTGGAGCTTGACGTTCTTGGCCTTCGCAGCCTCTAGGCTATCCTCTACATCGTGGGTACGCGGCAGCACGTCTCCAATCCGCCTCAGCAGGGCTGACTTCTCCCTGGAGCACTCAACAAGGCTCTACACAAAGGAAACAACAAGTCAGTATACCTCTACAATAGGACATTAACGCTAGAGGAAGTACTCGAGGCCCTCAAGTCAGTGTAATCGGTGAAGTGACGCCCCAGCTCCATCATGAGCGTGACAGTCTCCGGCTCCACCAGCGGGTCCTCAAAGAGCTCAGCGCATGCAGGAGGAACTTCTCCCTCCCGCTGCTCAAGTACCCGGGAGTCCTCCGGGACCTCCTCCTGCTCCTGCGCCCGAGAAGTCCCTGGGGGTATCTTGCTGTTCCAGGGTACTCGTGACTGCCTACTAGTCGATCCGAGCACTTTCTTCCAGATTCGGCCCGGGAGTAGTCCCCAAGGCTTCTGTCACTGGCTTCGCCTCTGGATCTACCGGAGGCTCGATTCCTCTTCCTATGGTGGCCGCCGGCACATCCCCGACGACTGGAGGCTCGGCGGTACTCGCGGCTGCAGGTACCTTTGGCAACGAGTCCTCACTCGTGCCAACCTGGCCGGTGCTAGAGGTCGCCGGCTTGGGAGTCTCCGACTTCCTGAAATAGATGTGTTAGTACTCAGCATTAACACAAAAGCTACAACACGATACTTCTGGCTACTAACCTTGTAGGCTTTTTGAGGGGGAGTACCGTGGGTACTACCAGCCCTCGCGGCATGGTTTTTATCCTTGAACGGGGGGAGGCCGGCTTAATAGTCGAGGGCGGCAACTGCCCCGCCGCCGGACTCTTCTCCCCGACTTCTCCAACTATCCCTTGCCTCGGGGGCTCAGGGTTCTTGTTAGTGCCACTATAGAAGCAAGTTTACTCTGAGTTCGTGGAAGAAAGGCAAGATCAAGCAGCTAACTGAGTATTAGACTACTTACGTCGCCTAGCGACTGCTTGGTGTTGTCGCTGCTGCAGCGGCTCTCCGCTTCCGCGTTGCCACTCGATGTGGGCATCGAGGATCGGCCGCAACGTCGCCCGCGTCTCTCGCGGCGGGCGGGTCTTGGGCTGCTTCTTCGAAAACCAGTTCAGGCGGGTAAGACCTGAACCGCTCCAAGTCGCCCTACAGACAAAAGCAAGTTATCAACGACTACTTCGTCAACACGACTACATCTCAAAGGTACTCGGATTAGCACTTACCGGATTCAGCGAGTAATCCGCGCTGAACAACCTGGGGATGTAAGGCTCTGAGTTGACCCCTGTAAACAGATGGGTGATCCAGCGCATGATTTCTTCAATGGATGGCACATCCCAGGCCATCCGTGATGGGTCCTGAATACCTTCGTACTCGAAACCCAGGTGGACACGTTGTTGGAGGGGCTGGATGCACAACTCAATAAACGAGTACGCCACAGACTCCCTAGTGACGCCCTTGTCCTTCAGGTGCTTGATCCACTTCATCAGCTCGGGGATGTCATGGTGTTCCTCCTCCGTCGGCTTCTTCAGCCAACATTCTTGGCGCTGGGGCGGGGAGTTGTACTGTCTGGGGAGGCTAGGCTCGTGGTTCACAATGTAGAACCACTGTGCATGCTACCCGGACAGGCTACTTGGGGTCGTGTACTCGAGGTACAGCGCCTTGTCGCGCAGCTGTATCCCGGCACCGCCGACTAGTGCAGGATTGCCTTCGTCCGACTGAGGTTTAAGGCGGAAAAGATTGAAGTGCGGGCGAATTCCTAAGAATGCCTCGCACAAATGCACAAAAATCGAAATGTGCATAATGGAGTTTGGGGGGAGATGGTAATGCTTGATTTTATAAAAAACCAAGCAAACCGCGGAAGAATTTACAAGAAGGTAGAGCAAGGCCGCGGTCGGCAAACGGGGTGAACATTACAGTCTCACCCGTGTTCTCCTATGGCGACGAGTCATTGCCGGCGGGCCGCCACTGCACCACTCCCTCCTCTTGTAACACCCGCTCAGTGATGAGCCAGTGCAGGTCCCTCTCCCGGATGGTCGAGGCCCTCCACGATGCGCCTTCGGCCGTCTTGGCGAACTTCGCCGACAGCGGCGATCCACCTTCGTCTTCGCCCTCCCTTTTCCTTCCACGATCGGTGGCGGCTTTCTTCGGCATCGTGGGTTGAAATGTCACCAGGTTCTTCGTGCGCATGCCGCGGGGAACCCACGCGGGTGTGGACGTGAACAGGGATAGAGGATTCAGGCTTTCTCTTGGCTTGGATTTGGGTGGAGCAGTGGTCATTTTGTGAGCGGCGGCGGTGGCTAGGGTTCTTGGCTAACAGATCTATTTTTACTGCAGTGAAAATAGAGACGGGTAAAAACCCTAAGGGGTAACGCGGGGTTATTTATAACCAGCGGCTCCCCATTTTTCCGTTGGAAGCCGAAGACGCTTTCTCGGGATAACGTTTCGATTTAGAGTGGTTTTTATGGGTTTTGTGCAATGGATAATGGAAACTAGCTGTTTCTTAGGGATAGGCTCCCGAGAGTTCGGACTTTCCAACTTCCAGAGCAAAATAACCCTAAAAATCATCAAATTGAGTTTAAACAAAACATAAATTCCATGCCACGACACTTTAGATCCTTTTTTCCAAACAGTGGAATTTGGATTAAAGGCTCGGGGGCTGCGGGATACGTGTCATCAACGGCTTATTTTTCAAAAATTCTAGGAACATACAGACGGATGATTCAAGACTGGTTTGACCCTCAGCCTGATTCTTCGATTCAACCTAAGTCTGGGGGGCTACTCCATATGGAGTGCGAGTTCATCGCACCCCATATAAAAGAAGACTTGAAAACTACTCGGGGCTTGATCACTTCACAGCCTCGAGGCAGCCAAGATAGTACTCGGAAGACACCTTCTCAAGGGGACTCAACAGGGACCTAAAGACACCTTCCAGAAGTACTCGGAAGCCTGCAGTACTCGGCTACGAAGAGCTCGGGGGCTTGTCAGACCCGGGGCAGCGGGACTACACACTTGGCATACATATTCTTGTAGTATGGGATGGCGCATGAGCCATACCTTATCCTCATTGTAACTAGTCGTATAGAACTAGGACTAGTCGGACGTAAGGAAACTACCCGACAACTTACTCGGGTAGGACTCCTCAGACCGTCCCCGACTAGGACTTCCAAGTAACCCTGTCCCCCTAGACTATATAAGGGTGGGCAGGGACCCCTCCAAAAAATCTCATAACCTCTAAGGCAATACAAACCACACAGGACATAGGGTATTACGCTCTCGGTGGCCCAAACCTGTCTAAACTTTGTGTTCCTTGCACCTTCGAATTGCTGATCTCGGCAACACCCTACCTACAACCTACCACCTTGGGGGTATCCCTAGGTGGGCTTGGCTGTAAAACACTGACAGGATCTCAACAAGCATTGCCCTAAAAACCCCTTCCCTCTTCCACACATCGACCAAGTCATTGACTCTACGACCGGGAGCGTCCGCCTCTCGTTCCTAGATTCCTACTCCGGGTATCATCAGATCACCCTCAACGAGTTGGATCAAGAGAAGACTTCGTTCATCACACCCTTCGGGGCGCACTGCTACAACACCATAACGTTTGGCCTTAAAAACGCGGGTGCTACATATCAGAAAGCCATTCAGAGATGCCTCCAGAGGCAGATCGGCCGCAACGTTAAGGCCTACGTTGACGACGTAGTGGTCAAAACCAGGTCCTATGACTAGTTCATAGCCGACCTAGTCAAAACATTTTAAAATCTTAGTAAATTCAAATGGAAGCTGAACCCACACAAGTGTGTCTTCGGTGTCCCATCGGGAAAGTTACTCGGCTTCATAGTCAGTAACCGAGGCATCGAGGCCAACCCCACCAAGGTCAACGCCATCAGGAGAGTGAAGCCCCCTCGGTGCAAGAATGATGTGATGAAGTTGACCGGGTGGATGGCGGCCCTGAGTTAATTCATCAGTCGACTCGATGACAAGGGACTCCCCTTCTTCAAGCTGCTTCGCAAAGCAGATAAATTCGTATGGAACGATGATGCTTCTAGAGCCTTCCAGGAGCTCAAAGAATTCCTTACCAATCCACCAGTCCTCACAGCTCCAGAGCCCGAGGAAGAACTCCTTCTCTACATAGCGGCAACCACACATGTCGTCGGTACCGTCCCGATCGTTGAGCGAGACGAGCCAGGCCACGTTTACAAGGTGCAATGACCCGTGTACTTCATCAGTGAGGTACTCAGCGAGTCCAAGGTGTGCTATCCTCAGGTCCAGAAGCTTCTGTACGCGGTCCTCATCACGTCCAGGAAGCTGTGGCATTATTTCCATGCACACAGCGTCTGGGTCGTTTCCTCCTTCCCACTCAGCGATATCCTCCACAACCATGACGCCAATGGTTGAGTCGTGAAGTGGTCAGTCAATATGGGCTTGCTCAGCCTGCAGTTCTCCCCTCAGTCCATGATCATGTTTTCGGCCCTAGCCGACTTTGTGGCCGAATGGACAGAGATACAGGCCCCACCACCCGAGGAGCGACCCGAGCACTGGAAGATGTACTCCGACGGTGTCCTCAACCTCGATGGAGTCGGTGCTGGAGTTCTACTCATCTCCCCAAAAGGCGAACAACTAAAGTACGTCCTCCAATTACTTTTCAAGGCAACTAACAATGCTGCTGAGTATGAAGTTCTCATTCACGGCCTCCAGATCGCTGCTTCACTCAGCATCAAGCGTCTCCTCACCTACGGAGACTCCAAAGTTGTTATCCAACAAGTCAACAAAGACTGGAACTGCACAAAGGAGAAGATGGATGCCTACTGCAAGGAGATACGAAAGTTGGAAGCCAGCTTCTACGGGTTGGTTCCACCACATCATTAGAGACTACAACATCGCAGCCGATGTCCTCTCCATGCTCAGCTCCAGTCGCGCCCTTGTTCCAGCCGGAGTCTTCATCCAAGCCTTGAGACGACCCATGGTCGAGGTCGTGGAACCACCCCCCACCAAGCCAGACTTGGTGCCTACTCAGGGCCAAGAGGTGCTGGTGATCGACTCCGATTGGCGCCCTCCCATGCTCGTCAACAACAAGTCCTCCCCCGATAGAAAAGAACATGAGAACCTCTCGCGACGAGCCGCCAGCTACGTCATCATCAGCACTGACTTATTCAAGCACTCGACCTCCTCAGGGACGGTGTCCAAGTACATCGCCCAGAGCGAAGGAGTCGCATTGCTCCATGACATCCACTCGGGCATGTGCGGCAACCACGCAGGTGCCTTTACCATGGTGGGCAAAGCATTCAGGTCCGGTTTTTACTGGCCCACTGCACTCGCTGATGCCCATGATATCGTCAAAACGTACCCAGGGTGCCAATTCTTCGCTAAGCAGCAACACGTTCCGGCTCAGGCCCTGCTAACGATTCCTCCTTCTTGGCCTTTTGCTTGCTGGGGGCTCGACTCGGTTGGACCTCTCAAGATAGCTGTAGGTGGCTACAACCACATATTTGCGGCCATTGATAAGTTCACCAAGTGGATTGAAGTCAAACCAGTTGCGGCGACCACAACACTCAAGGCAGTTGAGTTCATCCAAGAAATCTCCCACAGGTTCGGCATGCCCAACATAATCATCACTGACCTGGGCACATCGTTCACCGGAAGCGCATTTTGGGACCACTGCCTGGAAAATTGCATCGATGTCTACTACGCCTCCGTGGCTCACCCAAGGTGCAGCGGCCAAGTGGAACGCACCACTAGCATGATCCTCCAGGGGTTCAAGGTGCGCATCTTCGACCCACTCGAGAAGTTCGGCCCCAAGTGGATCCAAGAACTACCACAGGTCGTTTGGGGCCTACGCACCAAAAAGAGCTGGGCCACCAGCTACTCTCCCTTCTTCCTAGTGTATGGCTCGGAGGCTGTCCTCCCGAGTGACATAACTTTTGGTGCCCCGCGCATCCAAAACTACGAGGAAGGCAAAGCAGAAACGACTCAGTGCCATAACATCGACCTAGTTGAGAAACATCGCATTACAGCTGCCCTGCAGCACGCACGCTATGACCAGCAGCTCAAACGCTACCCGAGCGGGGCACGACAGAGGGCAACGACTGCGCTACACGAGCGGGCGACCTCGCTGGCCGCCCCTGCTCCTCCTCCTGGTCCTCCTCCTCCGGCTTGCGGGTGGTGAGGCCGGCCTTCTCTGCCGTGGCCTCAACCTCCCCCCTGCTCATGCCCGGAGGGGTCGAGCTCCGACCCCGTGGCGCCGCCCCACCTCGCTGGGTCATTGACGCGGCCACCTTCCGGGTCGGGCGCCGCTTCTTCATGGTGGAGCTGGCACCAGCCGCTGGCCCCGATACTTTAACAACATCGTCTGACTCGCTCCCAATGGAGGAGTTGGACGAGAAACTTCCAACGTCCGCCGCCGGCAGTGCAAGCCCGGCGGGCGGATCAACAGCCTTGCCCTGCTGCCCATCCAGTAGAGACATAGGGCACCAGAATGATACAATTTTTCCCGCAAGAAGCCGAGTGGTGTTACAACCGAATGGGTGATACCGACAGCAAAATGACTTGGTGGAAAACTACTCAGATCAAAATGACTCGGCGACAAGAAAAATGACTCTACAAGCAGACTGCATACCTCTGTGGTGGGCCGCTTCAGGCAGTACGCCTTTGGACCTCCCAGCTCACGATGAGTGTGACCCGCCTGTGAGCCTCGCTGCACGAGACCTTGTAGTTCTGCACGCGAGTTGGGTCCTCACGGCCCAAGTACTCGTACCTGGGGTGAACCCGCTCCTAGATCGGCTAGATCAGCCGCTTCGCGAACGACAGCGCCACCGTGACGCCTGTCAACTTCTCGGCCTTAAGCCCCTGCAGCTCAGCCAGCAGCACCTCCACCTCCACCATCTCCTCCTCGGCGGGCTTCTTCTCCCACCTGGCATTCAGGACTGGCGGGAGCCCCGTGCCGGGTCGACGGCCGGGAGCGGGGTTTGCCACCACGATCTATTCCTCAGCCCACCTCTTGTTGTTGTCCTTGAAGGAGGCCTCCGGGTACTTCCCGTCCTGGCGGAGCGAGAAGGCGGCGCCGCCGACCACATCCGGTGTATCCTTGTTAGGATACGCCCACAGATGATAGAGGGTCCTCCACAGGTTGAAGTGTGGCGCGATCCCCAAGAACCCCTCGCACAGATGGATGAAGGTCGCGATCTGTGCGATGGAGATGGGCTTGAGGTGCATCGCCTCCAGCCGGTAGTAGTGGAGCAGCCCCCGAAAGAACGCCCCTGAGGGCAGGCCAAACCCCTTCTCGTAGAAGGACTGGAAGACGACCATCTCCGTCTGGTCCTCCGAGGGGAACGCCTCCCCGGTGCAGCTTTGCCACCCGGAGATCGCCTTCTCTGGCAGGAGGCCCTACGCCACAAGCGCCTCTATGCCAGCATCTGTCATGGTGCTCGGGGACCAGACCAGTTCCGGTGCTGGCGGCGCGACGGCGGTGGCGGCGGTGCTGCAGGAACCTCGCTGGCCATTTTTTATCAAGGCGAGTGGCGACGGGAGAAGGGGGCGGCTAGTTGCTTGGGAGCCGAGTGCTCAAGAGGGGGCAGGAGAGATTTGGAAGACTCGGTGCTGGCAGAGATGATGGGGCACAAATGGATAAGGCTGTGTCGAGCCAATTGTTTTTATATCGGCTGTAACACTAACGGGCCGTTTGGCTTCTCCCCCATTTGAATTTTGAATGGGCTTCAAGAGCATCCTTTCCTCTCCCCGAGGCAGAGAGGAAAACGCTAACAAAGGATTTGATGGTGGTAATAAAAGGAAAAAACAGCCCCAGAGGATAGGTTGTACAGTTGATTAAAGAGCGGAACAAATCCCAGGATTTTCTGATCAGATTGGATCTGGCCGTCGGATTGGAATATTCCTTTCCGTACCAGCCGATGCCAAAAGCCTCGGTGTGTCTCCGTGACTCCGCTAGCGACCCTGCTCGGGGGCTGAGCCCCGCTATTTGACTCGGCGTGTCTCCGGGACTCTGCCAACGACCCTACTCGGGGGTTGGGCGCCGCTATTTGACTCAACGCGTCTCCGTGACTCCGCTAGTGGCCCTGCTCGGGGGCTGGGCTCCGCTATTTGACTCGGCGTGTCTCCGTGACTCCGCCAGCGACCCTGCTCGGGGGCTGGGCACCGCTATTTGACTCGGTGTGTCTCCATGACTCCGCCAGCGACCCTGTTTGGGGGCTGGGCACTGCTATTTGACTTGGTGCGTCTCCTTGACTCCGCCAGTGGCCCTGCTCGGGGCTGGGCGCCGCTATTTGACTCGGCATGTCTCCGGGACTCCGCTAGCGACCCTGCTCGAGGGTTGGGGGCTGCTATTTGACTCGGCGCGTCTCCGTGACTCTGCCAACAACCTTGCTCGGGGGCTGGGCGCTGCTATTGACTCGGTGTGTCTCTGTGACTCCACCAGCAACCCTGTTCGGGGTCTGGGCACCGCTATTTGAATTGGCGTGTCCCTGTGACTCTACTGGCTACTCTGACTAAGAGCTGGGCGCCGGAAGGCGATTAGAATGAAGGGCTTAAGAGGTTGTTCCTTTTTTGACCCTCGAAACGCTTCTGTGAAACCTTCCGAGGCTCGGGGGCTACACCCAATGGGTGCACCTAGGGGCGCGTCCCGTTGAAGAAGAAACATAAAGGTAGGAGTCTACTGAAGTCAAGTCGCAGCAAGAGCCTAAGGATGCAAGGATTATTATATGATCACCGACTGGCCTCATTGCTCGGTCAAGGCTCGATTCGGTGACTCGGCGCTCGGGGGCTTGACGGAGGAAGACCCAAGGTACCTCCCTGCCGAGTGGAGATGGCTACCCGGCCGAACGACTCCACATGAACGACCCGGTGTACGGGCACTTGGTTGGACGATGGGTGGGATCCTCCGGGGTCAGGATCTAGGTCGAACTGGATAGGCATATCTTGTGCATCTTAACCGATTGGATTCCTTGTAAACAAACCTGAGTAGATTTACCCTAACTTGTAACCCACGGCTTCTCGGATATAAAAGGGGGCCGTGGGAGGACCCATAGGCAATTCAACTCATCCAATTCATTCATGTCACACCCGATTCTAGAAAGAACCAAATGCATCTCATGTGTGCGCCAGGATCATGTTCACACACACATGATAGATGGACAAGTGTAATATATCAAAGACAATGCTCGTAAAGTAACTAATAAAGTATTTAACAATATTACACTCCGAATAAAAGAGACACAAAGCTCTTTAAACGATACACTGATATACCCTAAACGAAGTCTGCAACAACTCCGTCTTCCACAGGCGATGACTGGTGAACGCAATGCCTAGAACTCCTCGAAGTCGTCGAAGTTCTCCTCTTCAAAGTTCTCTTCTGAACAGCAGTTGGGCAAGGGTGAGTACTCTTATGGTTGGTACTCAGCAAGTGGGGGAGAATATGCAAGGCTATCAAGGATAGGCTATGGTTTACAGCAGCGAGCACTTTTAGTTGGTCAAGAATTTATTAGCAAGCACCTATTAACTAGGTTTAAGTTTATACCATCCCACTTTAGCAAAAACATAAAGGTACCAACAACATAAACATAAACCAAGAACCACAATTTAATTAATCTTCAAGTTTCATTATCATGTGAGGGTCCAAGCCACTCTTAACCGTGAGTACGGTTGTTATAACAGTTTTACACTCTGCAGAGGTTGTACACTTTACCCACAAATCGTGTTCCCCTGAGTCGCCCGGGTTTGCAAGGCCCTTAAACACTTCCGAGGTGAGTGGCGAGGGTACACTACGAAGCCTTTACAAAGACATGTCGAGAGCTAGGCAGCCCGCTAGAGTTTCAGTAGCAGTGTGGTCCATAAACCTCCCTAATGGTCAGCTCCTTAGCAAAGGTAGCTACCCAAAGAGGACCGGGCTATGACCCCTATCACTGACTCCCTCCTTGCCCTTTAGGTAAGGCCACCAGCTAACTACACATCTAATTAATTGGCTAAGGTCAGAGCCTTATGACTTTGTGGTTGCACTGTTCACTTGGGTGATTCTCCATGTTCCCATTAAACGAAGTTGATCTTGAATTAACGAGGTATAACAACATTATGAAACGTGATCATAATTATCATAAGAGTAAACCAACACCATTCCCAAAGTTTGCAACTAAGCGTAGCTACCCAACATGAATAGTAAACCCAGGTGTTTCAAGGCTTTAGGTAAAAGACTAGGTATATCCTTAGTATAGGTAACCCATCAAGTTTATGCAAAGAAACATTAAGATAAAGTGAATTATCATGCTATTGTTGGGATAAAATGGAATATGCAGGGGAGGGAAGTCCACTTGCCTTCCTCAAACAGTTGTTGATTCTCTTACTCGTAAGCTTGCTCTTGGTCTTGCTCGAACGTCACGTTGTCTACGCGATCACACAAACAAGCATACACAAACAAATAAGAAACAGTACAATAAATAGTACAAACAGAGAGTAAAAAAATGATAATATTATAGTTCATGATGCAAGGATTGCGTGAGCGCAAGAATCGCTGAAATCGGAGTTGAAACGTTGAAGATATGGCCAAAATAGTGATCCAGGGACCTAACTGCGAGAGTTTTGAACTTTCAGCGGCTAGATCTGAAGAAATCAGGGACTATAACATAATTAAACCTTAAACAGAGGGTCTGGGTGCAAAACTGGAGGTCCTGGATGGCGGGTACTAATTCTAGAAAGCTCAGGGGTCGGCACAGAAAAGAAAGGATTAACTCTAATTATTTTTCTACTAATCTGGACCGCGAGTTGATTTCTGGAAAGCCTAGGGGCTTTTCTGCAAAGGTTCCGGGGACAGCTAGGGTCGGGCGATTCTAGTTCGTTGGATCAGAATCGGGCGGTAGGGTAAGGGTCGGGCGAGGGCGGCGGCTCGTGCGCGGCTCAGATTTGTTCTGGCCGTTAGATCTAGATCGGGTGGCAGGACGAGGGTCGGCTTGGGTCGACCCGGCGGAGTAAAGGGTCGGGCGAATTGGTTAGGCGGCGCTGGGTGCCGATGGCGTGCGAGAGCGGCGGCGGACGGCCGGAGCTCACCGAATTCGGTGTTCTGGGGCTCAGTTCAGGCTAGGGTTAGGCAGGGGAGATAGAGGGCGGCACGGCGAAAGTGGTGGGGGTCACGGGACGGCCGTGCGGCGACCGTAGACCGGTGGCCACGGCAGCGGGCGGAGACAGAGCTCCGGTGAGCAATTGGGACCGCAACAGAGCGAGAAAGAGGGGGAAACGGGAGCAGCTTGGTCCTCACCACCTCGCGGAACTCCGGCGTGGATTGTACTCGTTGGAGAAACAGCGGAACGGCGGGCCCATGGAGGGGTGCGACACGGGGCGGCGGCGTTCCTCCGGTGAGCGATTTCCAACGGTGTGCGACGGTGCATAATTTTATTTTGTGGCTTTTATAATAATGTTTTTAAAAATTTTATTTCCTATATTTTTGGGTGTTACAATTCAGCTCATACAAACCCTAATACAAACCCCCGAACATAGGACGTAGGGTATTACGCTCCGTGTAGCCCGAACCTGTCTAAGTCCCTGCGTCTACGTGTTACCATCAAGCTCACGGACTCTCTTCGATCCACCCTGCCTACAAATCTAATGCTTGGGGCTACCCTTGGCAGACTTGCCGGAGTGCAAATCCAACAGCGAACAACTAAAGTACGTCCTCCTATTACTTTTCAAGGCAACTAACAATGTTGCTGAGTATGAAGGCCTTATTCATGATCTTTGGATCGCCGCCTCGCTCGGCATAAGCGCCTCGTCGTCTATGGAGACTCCAAGGTTGTTATTCAACAAGTCAACAAAGACTGGGACTGCACAAAGGAGAAGATGGACGCCTACTGCAAAGAGATATGAAAGTTAGAAGCCAGCTTCTACGGGTTGGAGTTCCACCACGTCATCAGAGACTACAACGTCACGGCCGACGTCCTCTCCAAGCTCGGCTCTAGTCGAGCCCTCATCCCGGCCGAAGTCTTCATCCAAGCCCTGAGACGACCCATGGTCGAAGTCGAAGAACTCCCTCCCACCAAGCCAGACTTGGTGCCAGCTCAGGGTCAAGAAGCGCTGGTGATCAACTCCGACTGGCGCTCCCCCATTATCGACTTCCTCATCAACAAGTCCTCCCCTAACAAAAAAAAGAACATGAGAAGCTCTCGCGACAAGCCGCCAGCTATGTGGTCATCGGTACCGACTTGTTCAAGCACTCGGCCTCCTCAAGGACATTGTCCAAGTGCATCGCCCAGAGCGAAGGAGTCGCATTGCTCCATGGCATCCACTCGGGCATCCGCGGCAACCATGCAAACACCTCTACCATGGTGGGCAAAGTATTCAGGTCCGATTTTTACTGGCCCACAGCACTTGCCGATGCCCATGATATCGTCAAAAGGTGCTCAGGGTGCCAATTCTTCGCCAAACAGTAGCACGTTCCGGCTCAGGCCCTGCAAACGATTCCTCCTTCTTGGCCCTTTGCCTGCTGGGGGATCGACTCGGTTGTACCCTTGAAGATAGCCATAGGTGGCTATAACCACATATATGTGGCCATTGATAAGTTCACCAAGTGGATTGAAGTCAAACTAGTCGCAGCCACCACCTCGCTCAAGGCGGTCGAGTTCATCCAGGAAATCTCTCACAGGTTCGACATGCCCAACATAATCATCACCGACCTGGGCACATCGTTCACCGGAAGCGCATTTTGGGACCACTGCCTGGAAAATTGCATCGATGTCTACTACGCCTCCGTGGCTCACCCAAGGTGCAACAACCAAGTGGAACGCGCCACTGGCATGATCCTCCTAGGGCTCAAGGCGCATATCTTCGACTCACATGAGAAGTTCGATCCCAAGTGGATCCAAGAACTACCACAGGTCGTTTGGGGCCTACGCACCCAAAAAAGCCGGGCTACCGGCTACTCTCCCTTCTTCCTAGTGTATGGCTCGGAGGCCATCCTCCCGAGTGACATAACTTTTGGTGCCCCGCGCATCCAAAACTACGAGGAAGGTGAATCAAAAACGACTTGGTGCCATGACATCGACCTAGTTGAGGAACATCGCATCACAGCTGCCTTGCAGCACGCACGCTACGAACAGCAACTCAGGCGTTATCATGACCGAAACGTGCAGGAGAGAGACTTCAACATAGGCGACATGGTCCTACGCCGCATCCAGTCTACTACAGGTGCACACAAGTTATCTTCCCTATGGGAAGGACCCTTTGTCGTCCGTGCAGTCGTCGCCCCTGGCACCTACGGCCTGCAGAGGGAAGATGGCACGGACGTAGGCAATCCATGGAACAGGGAGGGTTTATGAATCCGGATGAAAGATTGAGCAAAGAATGGGTAAGTGGTGCTTTATGAATCGTTCTACCTCTATAGCCCAAGACAAGGAGAAAGCTAAAAGCCCCATGAAGAGTAAGATAAAATGGGTGAGCAAAACAATAGCCAACTTATCCAAAGCAAGGTAGAATATTTTGTTGCAATTTTGGTATAACGAAGAGATGAGATATTGTAGGAACTCCTGATCAACAACTTAAGCACAACTTTGCTCAGGACGAGCAAAGTGCAGCTTGGGGGATCTTGTTGACGCTTGCTATCGACCAAAAATGAGCGTCAATTTGGTCATGAAATAAGGATGAACTTGCATTTCTTATACACATTCTGCTAATTAATGTACACTTTCCACATGCCCTTGGAGAATTTTATGATTGCAGGATTCCAGCTGAAAACAAAGGAAAAAGACACCTCTTTGATCCAAGGAAAAGAGCCTCCACCAATCATACGCCGCCACGCGTGCATCACATGGATTGGAGGGCCCACACCCGAGGCAAACTGACCTAATTCCACGCCTATCATCGAAGCGCGCCGACCAACAAAGAGCAGGTGTTTAATTACCAAATTCCATATATGTTGGTTACTATGTGTCTGCAGCTCAAGCAAAAGAGGAAACACACTTCAAGAGCAAGGCAACACACCTCAATCCAAGGCAACACCACTCCGACCAATTAGAACGCACCGTTCGGAGTCACACGGATCAAAGGGCCCACCAGAGCATGCAACCAACATAGGGCCATGCCAACTCATCAACCAGGGACCATAGGGCCCACTTACCAGTCACCCAGGCGAAGCTGAACCCGGTTGGGGCCAGGTTTGGGTCGGCCGACCCAGGTGGTTCGGCCGAACCGGGCCCAGCGCCACCGCCTTACAGCTTCCACGTGGCGCCACCTAATTGCTTCCTAACGCCGGTTCTGCCTGAGCTCATGAGTTTACCGGCCGAGAGCACCCTTGATCACCCCTATAAATACAAGGGGAGGCAGTAAGAATAGAGACACACCTTCACATCCCTCTCAACTCTCTCTTGGAGTTTCTCTTGTGTTCATGATCTCTAGGTTCATCTCTAGAGGTGATTAGAGTTAGGGAGAGAGTGGGGAGGAGTTTGGGGAAGTGCTGGGTTTGTCAGCACTCTTCTCCAACTTGTACCTCGACAGATGCTTTTCAATCAGAGTAAGTGTTCATACTTCCTTATGTGGATCAAAGTGGTGTCCTTGGACGAACCTAAACAGTAGAGAAAGTACACACATTCCTTAGTGGATACAATACCCTTGGAATACTCCTGGGTGAAAGCTGCAACGGTATCCGTGCGCTTGCAGATATATTTTCGTGACGCTAGGAAACGTCAACAAGCTTTCTGGCGCCGTTGCCGGGGAGCGGTTGCTACTTTCTCTTCGAACCTAGTTCGCCCTCGTATCCTTTTTCATTACTTTCATTCTACCTTTACCCCCGCCACCCATGGAGTAGCTATCCGTTCAACAGCTCTCCACACCTAAGCACTGTTGGCATTTCTTAGCTTCACCACAAGGAACGAGGGTGTTAGTCCCATCCCTAGCAGCGGCACCAGGAAACGCCGCCTTAGGTATGTCTTAACGATTACAGAATGAATCCGCAAGCGCACGGATATACCATTGTAGCATTTCACCCGGAGAGTATTCGGGTATCGTTATTTATATTTTCCCAAGGGAGGGCATGATGTAAAAGAGTTTACTTGATACATAATCGAGATGGCATGAATAAGGTATAGACTATAACAATACAGGGGTAAGTTATAATAAAGATATGAACGAGGGTAATGTGACACACACAACCTGGCCAAACTCAGATAAAGAATAAACCAATAAACCTACGGGTTAGTGGGAGCATAGGCATACAACAGAGTCCTAATAGTATCTATTCAAGAAAGCAAGGGTCATGCAACATACATATGGTTAGGACTACAGGTGCCGGGAAATTAGGGATAACAGGGAGAATGTCCCGTCTTGGAGAACATCCGGACCGTTACATCTTTCAGAACACCTACACCGTACCCGAACGTCGGGGAGTGCACTAACCACGAAGCAGCTTCGTAGCGGACGGACAGGGCCGTCACCACCTGCCGTCTACCCAAGTCACACCGTGGAGCACGGTCATATTCGAAGCATCCCGCATACCCGAGCACCACGCTCATGTATGAAGTCACTACCCTAGCGCCCCCGGGTCTCCCACCCTTCGGATGGACAAGTAAGACGCTAAGGCAAGCCCGAAGGCACAACAAACCGATGTCATTACCCAGATCATCTGGCCTAATCATATATAAAGCATAACTAGTGTAGCACCAAGCCATTATATGATTGACTAGCAAAGCAGCATAACAATGCAAAGCACGATATACTACTAGAATAACAAAACAACCAAGGCTCAGCTCTGCATTAAGAATAGAGTACTGACTATACGAATACAAAGCCATTACCAAGACCGAGGACCGCTCTCTGGCCCTGAGGACGACTTGCTTCGCTAAGAGAGGAGGCACTAGCCTAGCTCCACTACCCTAAGGAGTACAAGTCTCAAGTGTGTGAGAGAGAGAGGCTTAAGTGTGTTGTGTGTGGAATGAGGGGGTGAGGAGGTCCCTTTTATAGCCTCCAAGGGTGAGGAAGCTTGGCGGTGACTCCTCCCCAAAATGCACCTGGACGGGAAGCAGGCCTGGGTCGGCCGACCCCAGGTTGTGCCTCCCCAGGTGGATCTTCCTCTGGCACGCTGATACATGGGCCCAGGTGGATATTCTGCATGTTTGCTTCCTTGGCGCGCCCGTTTGGTCTGTCAGGTGGGTCCCTCTTGTAAGTGTGATGCAGCGGATGATCTTCTGTGCATACTTTGCTGTGTATTCTTCGTGTTCTCTTCTTATTTCGGTGTTGTACTCCTGCAAAGGTTAGATAGACAATACATCTGTGGAACTAGGTTAGTGATATAATTATGTGAGTAAGAGATATAATTTTCCTTTGTTTGTGAGTATAGTTGACGGTTGGATATTGCATTTAATGACCGTCAATAACACCCCCAAGCTAGCCTTTTGCTCGTCCTGAGCAAAACAAGGCTTTATGTTGTTGATCAGGAGTTGCTTCAATGTTGCATTTCCAACTTATACCTTAGGCACAACAAAGTGTTCTTACGATGATTTTGAATAAGTTGGCCTTGTTCTTACCTCTTACCTTGCTTCTGTGGGGCTTATAGCTTCAGCTCATCTTGGGCGGTAGAGAGTCAGAATAGTTTTGTAGAGTTCTAATATTTCTTACCCCTTTGCCCAATCTAATATTTCTTAACCCTTTCCTCAACCGTCAATCCGGAGGTTTTTATAAGGTTTTTCAAAGAAATTTCAAAGTTCCTCAAATGATCTTTCGGATCGCTCGTTGTGTATGATTCCTCACCAAGGCTTTTTATTTTGCCTTTCTTCCTCAACCTATTTTCTAAGGGTCAAAATTTTGTGGAGCTGTAGGTATGGAGGATATGAAGGCATACTTGTTTCTCATATGTTTCTAAGTCAAAAACCGGATCCAAAGGAGAGACAAGTCATCAACCTTGATCAAGAAGTGCAAGTGTGTGGATATTTTTGGTGGATGAACTCCTTTTTTATGAACCATCTCTCCATTCAGTTTCTTCTTTTGAGCATGGGCTATCTTTCTTTTGTTTAACATGCCTTGTAAGCATGTGGCATACCTTCTTTGGGTATGGATCTTTTCTCTTTCTTTTTTTTTGACATGCCTTGTGAGCATGTGGCATACCTTCTTTGGGCATGCATCTTTTTCTTTTCTCCTCCTTTTTATATATATATATATCCCATACTCCTTTTTCTTGTGGAAATTGTAGAGAGTGGTCATGAGGTGAATGGAGTTTTTATTTGTGGATGGATGGAATGCTTGCTTACTTCTTGTGTAGAAGCGTAGCATATGGTGGAGTGTGCACGTGATCTTGATCATGGGAGTATGAAATGAATCTCACTAAGGGTCACAACAATTTGACGAAGCTCAATGAGATAACAAGTTGCATATGTGGAAGGTTTTCATTTGGATCAACATATGGCTTTGGATAGGAATTTCATATCATTGAGGAACTTTGTTTGTTTTTGTATTTTCAAAATTAAATACTCCGGAAAACAAGCATCACTTAGGAGAAGATCATAGCAACTCTATTAACCATATCTTGACTCTCAACAACTTAGATTCGGATCATGCTTTTTGCTACCCACAAGTTTCAAGCTTAAGGTTTGAACATCTAGCCAACAAACTCAAAACTTAGGAAGAGCACTAAGTTGTAACTAGGCATAAGAAAGAAATTAACAGAGCAACTATTCATCATCTCAACAAGGAAAATTACACCATGCTTACTACACATAAAAAAGCAAGTAAATATTTTTGGTCTTTTTGGGTTTTGCAAAAAAATTATTTGTTTTTAGTTTTGCAAATTTTTGTTTCGTTTCATGCATAAAGTTCTGAAAGCAATAGGGAAATTTAAGATACAAGATACAAGATACCTCTCATGGGGGTCCTCCTCCAAGCTAGTTTCAGGCTTCACTCCTGTTGGTCGGGGTTGAACCCTCTCCAACGGTAGTATGCCCTCCACTCCTCCTGCTGCTGCAGCTGCCTCTGCTCCATGGCGTGGATCCTTTTGCCGGTGTACTGCTGCCATGTTTGGTTGGTCTCAATGTGTTGGTGCAGCGTATCCTCGATATTGTTGGCCTGAACCCGCAGCTCGCCTAGCTGCTGGGTGATGGAGCCGAAGTCGCGGTTGGAGGCCGTTCGTCATGCAAGGTTCGGAACCCCGCTGGAGCTGGAGCTGGTGGACCGGCGACTCAGAGCCTGCCGTGCCCATTCGTCGGTGCTTGCACTGTGCCAGGCCGACCCACCCGCCTCATGGTGATATGAAGGTTGAGGCTGTTGTGGTGGTGCTGGCTCGGTTCCTCTCCTTGACCTGTTTCGCGTCATCATGCCAGGCACACCAGAAACACTATGTCTGCGTGCCGCCTCTTCTGGGATGAGAGGGGCGGTTAGTGGCTGGCAGTTATACAAACGATACCCCGTGTTTGGCAACGGGATTTCATTTGCATAGCCCAAGGAGAAGAAAATCAAAGGGTCATTCAGGCCTTTCTTGAGTGTGTGCCCATAAATCAAATAGGCCCCATCGATAAGAGTATGGGGATCCTCAACGAAAGGAATGGCATTCCCATCAAAGACCCCGATACTCGAAGCGATGCGTGTAATCAAAGAAGTACACTCAATAGGACCCGTCATCTTGAAATTCGTAAGCCATTGTGAAATCATTGCCTTTATGGGGGAGACTTTGATCTTGTTGACCATGGCATATAATATCATCAACACATGATTGCGCACGGTTCGAACATCATTCCTTGGAAAGAGAGTGATGGCAAACCATTTGTGCATCAACCGAAGAGTTGGATTTTGAATGTAATTGCACCGAGGTGCAAACTTGCCATGAACAACTTGACCCGAAATCAAACCCCAAAAATCATGACGATTAAAACCGCGGCAAGCTTTTTCAAGAGAAACCGGCAAGCGTTTGTTAAAACCGAGGTGGTGACCCAAATCCTTCCAAGTGATATAGTAATCATGCCCAAAACGTCGAAACGAAACACCGCCATCCACCTCTCGAAGAGTGCAAAGAAACTGGGTGGTGAGGAGACAAGAACCGTTCTCCTCAACGGGCACAAAACCATCCCATCCAATCGCATGCCACACATTAGCAAAGTCTACGTCCATACCTGTTTTGGCGAGGAGGTCCAGGTCGAAAGCTTTGGTGTGGCCGAAGCTTCGATTCTTGAGGATGGCGTAGGCTTGTCGTTCGCGGTTATCTCGCAAGTCGAGGTAGGGTGCATCATCGTCGTCCATCTCCATGTCCTCGGCTTGCGGTTCGACTTGCGCTTCTTGTTCTTGTTCTTGTTCTTCTTCTTTGTAATCCATCATGCTTGGGCTTGGTGTAGGTTCGGGAGTATGGTGGGAGCTCGAGCCACCCTGAGAACGGGATGAGCTTCCTCCGGTCACCTTCTTCAATGCTTCCTCCGGTCACCTTCATGCTTGAACAAGAACACAAAGAACAACTCGAATCGGTTTACGTTAGTGAAACAAAACGAAAATTCTTACCCGTAGTTGTTCCTCCAAGTTTGTGGGATTTCTTACAGCAAACAAATGAGAGAGAGAGGATTCTTGCACTTGAATTTGAGCACAAAATCAAATGAATACCAAGAGCAAAGTTTGCAAGAGTGTGAGAGGGAGTGAGTGAATGAGAGTTAAGTGTGTGAGCTCAACACCCACCCCTTGGCCTCTATTTAAAGAGCACGAGATGCAAACGGTCGGGGAGGCGCTGGGCTCAACGGCTAGTAGCCGTTGGAGAAAGCTGACAAGCAGCAATGGCTAAGTGGGGTTCGCCCGACCCCCTTGTGGGCCTGCTGACTGGCAGCTAGGGCCTACAGGCTCCCCAGCGGTCATAAACTTTGAATGCCTGGGTGCTGGGTCCAAACTTGCTCCGAAAAGATATTCAAATTGTTTTCTGAAGAGATTTTGATGCTCGGAAATATTTTTAGGTTTTTTGTAAAAAGAAAGAAAAGGCTGAAAAATTTCAGCATGCAAGAAAAATTTGAGAAATCAAATATGCAATGGAAGAAATTCAAAAAACAAATAAAATTTCGAAAAAATCAAATATGAGATAACTACCATTTTAACTTTGACAAGGGCTTGTCGTTTAGAGTCCAACAGGCAAGACTTTTCTCCGGCATTACTTACCATTTGTCGTCCCGTCGTGGAGAATTTGATGAAGACGAACTTTCAACCTTTCGCAACATTTTCTTGGTCTTCTTTCTTTTTTTGGTCGAGGGTTCTTCTGGCTAGGGTTCTGGTGCCCCCCAGAGCGGGCTTCCGTCATAAGCCTGCTGAATTATAAAGCGCTGCTCTTTCTTGTATTGAAACTTAAAGAAAATGTTTTCTGTTCCAATGCGGAAACAGATGTCTCCCGCCCCAACGTCTACTCTTGCCTTGACGTCCCTTAAAAAGGGGCGCCCAAGGATGAGCTGTATACCCGTGTGGCCCTCCATGTCGAGGACGATGAAGTTGGCGAGGACAAAGGAGTTCTTGACTCGTACGAGCATGTTTTCGATTATCCCCTTAGGATATCGAATTGTAGAGTCGGCGAGCTGCACGTACATGAGTGTTGGGGAAAGAGCAGGATATTGTAGTTGCTCAAAAATTAGCTTGGGCATAATGTTTATGTTTGCCCCAAGGTCGCAGAGGGCCCGGTTGTAGTGCTGGTTGTAGATGGAGCAGTGAATCATTGGCACTCCTGGGTCTCCGTGCAGTGCTGTTGTCAGTCGTCACCATGCACTTGTTTTGGCATGTGAGGTTCTACCTGCATGGTTAACACGTGGCATCCTCCGAGACGGGTTGCCCCATCCGGTAGACACCATATTGGCATTTTCAATGGGAGCTTCCGGTTGCCCCAGGATTTTCCCGTCATCAATAGTAGGAACAGCGGCAGCAATTTGAGCAAGTTGGAATTCAATTATTTTGCTAAAACTTAATTGACTCTTGAGAGCAGAAGACAAAGTTTCAATTTTTAAGTTTATGCTCCCAAGAGTTTTATCGTTTGTGGCAAGCTTTTTAGTTATATTTTCATTAATTTCTGCTTGGCCGAGAACCAAGTCTTTAATGGAGGGTTGGTTCAAATTGAAATTCAAATTGTAATTAGAGTTATAATTATTACCTCCCCCTTGATATGGCGGGCATTCTTGGCCCCACCCTTGGCCTCCTTGTGGACGGTACCCGCCGCTGTTGTTGTTGATGTAGGCAGCATCTTCACGGGTCTCGGGGCAGTCGTTCCCCGAGTGTCCACTGTTGCCGCAGACCTTGCACATAGAGTGCGAGTCTATGTGTGGTAGAACCATCTGAATTAATCCGGCTCAAGTGCGCTAACCATCGCCACGAGGGCAATCGGGGCTAACTCGCACTTCAAATGGAGTAATCCATAGGTCTTTTGGGTAACCTCCCGATACAACCACGGGTTTGCCGATCGAAACCACACATACAAAGTACTCACATGAAGGTGAGCCCAGAAAATACAACATTCCACAAATTTCACATCACGGAGTTCCACATAAACTTAATATTACAGACCAAGTTCGAATTCGTAAAATAAAGTACTTCAGAGTTTAAAAGTAAATGGGTTCTTCAGAGTTCATTGCAGCGGAAAAACAACGATAAACTACTCGACGATACATGATGTCTCGATGAAGCCCGTATGAGACATCACTCGGCATTATCATCATTGGTCGGGGATGCATCCCATTCCACCGACCAACCAGAAGGAAGAGTACACGGCCAAGTCAAACTAGCAATCATGTCCTCAAAAGTATCACCTGAAAACAAGCCACAAGCAAGGCTGAGTATACTAATACTCAGCAAGACTTACCCGACTAGTGGAATATACTTAACCGACTCCTAGACATGCAAGGTTTTTGGCTTGAGGGTTTGTTTTGCTGAAAAGCATACACAAGTAGGTCCTTACTTTCAAATTTTAGCTCCAGATTCTAGTTTTCTTTAACCATTCTAGGTAAGCAACTATCCAATATCATACATGGTGAAAGAATTAATTTGCATCCAATAAGATTAATCATCATCATTGTTCCATTTCTTACTCTATATGGTAAAAGGGTCAAGCAGTCTAAATATCGCGAGAAACGGACGATTCGAATCGAATTTCTTAACCTTGCAAGGCAGACCTAAACACACGTCACGTGGTTACTCCCAGAGTCACACGTGCAACTTTTCCCTTCAGTTCCCGCTTCACGCAACAGGCCCACCGCCCTCGACTACACGTCCCCATGGACCACGGACCCAGCCGGGCCATGGCGGCACATGCACCCGCCATTAGCTAGATGTGAACGAATTCAAGACGGTAGGGAGTATATTCCGGCCTCGGTTCAATCCAGTGCGTAAGCTTACCGATTACCATATTCTCGGCATATGGTTAGTATGTTCAAAGACTTAACCACCACTACCACACACTGCGGCCTTAGCAATTTTCACTAAACAGATGGGGTCCCAATCATCAACATAAACGTCGCACCATAGCCCCGTCCGTCGACCTTATGATTGCAACATGTAGTAAACATTCAACTCTTATATTCTCGCGAGTGACAGGAAATCACTCGACTTTTACCGGAGTCCTATTAGCATAGCATTCTATCGAACCTTATATCTAGTGTCCAGATCATAGGAACCTAAGATCATGCAACTAAGTTTTCATTCAACTCCTATAAACTTAATGCACAAGCAATATAGAGTAATAAGCTGCATAATTTAGAAAAATAGGGTTCATGCTCCGGGGCTTGCCTTCTTGAGCAAAGCTAGCCTTGGGCTCTTCCGAACTTTGGTTCGGCTCTTCGAAAACTTCAGTTAGATTCACTTGAGCTTCACGCTGCTCACTCTCGGACTCGGGCACCAGCTCGTACGTTCCGTCAGCGAGAGTAGTCGATTCTATATGAATGCACAAGTATGAGTTGTAGTGATGGTATATGACATTTATTTTCTTCACGATAAAGTTGCTGTTCACAAAAATATAGATTTGGTTGTAAAGTTACTTACTAAAGACTTCTTGGGCAATCGTTAATAGAGTATATCTTAAACTACTTAACTTCATCAAACAAGAAGGGGTTGGGTTATATTGGAAACTTAATTTTTTTTTAACCACAAACATGGATTAAACACAACTACTGATCTAGGTAACTTCTGGTGATGAAAATTTTATGCAGAGTACAACATGCAGAGACAAAACCTCTGCAAAAATGTCAGACATTTTTATGCAGCAGATTAAAGATGAAAAATGTAATACACAGCCACTACTAGAAGCTAGTTATTTTTATACAGAACAAACCATGCAATTATTGATACTAAAAATTTTACAGGGTGTTAATCTATTCATATATGTGTTACTGTAAATATTTCAGATTTTATTGTGCATGATACAGAGCATAATAAATAGGACAACATACACCTATTTTAATAAAGATTAATTTCTACAGGATGTTATACAGGGTTTCTGAGTATGAAACTTTTTATACAGCATGAGCTACTCTAGAGCGATCCACATTAAAAAGATGAACATTTTTCAAGCAAAAAAACTAATTACTTTGATTTAATGCATTTTTCCACCACAAAACTTATATGAGTAGGTTACAGAAAGGTAAACAGTACCTAAATTTTTCTGTGGCATCTAGGTATCAAAATAACAGCACAGAAAAAGTTTCATAACATGAATCACCATAGAACAGCAGAAAAAATTAGTTCTATCCCTTCATGGCATAAAACAAAGTCTAACAAAAAGTTTAGCTAGAGATGGGTTCTGGTCCTGAACTTTTTACAAAGGTCTACACATCAAGAAACTAATCCACTATCAAAAAATTAGGTTCAGCCTTTGTCTACAACAGTGAGTACAAATAAAGGCTATTAAACCTTCCATTTAATCTAGGGCCAAATATAGCAAGCAACTGACGAAATGCATGTAACAAAAGTTGTAGATCTTCTTCTAAGGATTACAGAACAGTTGAGTTTGTATTTGTCTGATTTTACTATGATTTTTAAAGCATTTTCAAAGTTCGCTGTTTTTGAATCTAGGGTCAAAACACTTGTTCGCAGATATGCCCCCGGAAACTTGCGTGTAGACCCTTAGAAAGATTTCAATCGAAGCAATTGGGTCTTTGGGCGGGGCTGGCATGGCGGCCGGCCAAATTCCGGCGAGGGTGCTCGCCGGCGGCGAGGGGAAAGAGGCAGGGAGTACCAGGGAGGCAAGAGCTACCTTGTGGGGGCCTTGGTCGGGGTTGGGGATGGCCGGAGGTGGCTCGTCGGCGCGGAGCAGGGGGCAGCGGTGGCGCTGTGCGTCGGCGACGATGCTCCGGCGAGCGAGAGCCGGTGGGGGCGGATCGGTGAGCTTCGCGGCGTCGAGGGGAACCCATTCCGAGGCTTGGCTCGGGCGGAGGAGGATCGGTGCTGGGCTGCCCACGGAGCAGTAGGGGGCGGAGGCGGTGCGGGCGGTGCTGGTAGCGCTCCGGCGGCCGAGATGGTCGGGGAAGCGGCCTGTGATGTAACACCTCAGGTGTTTAAATTATGAAATAAGCCTCATTAGCTTAACACGATGCATAAATAACTAAGAAAAGTTTTAAAGAAATGAATTATAAATTGGTTTTGCTTTGAATTAAAAATAGTTGTGTATATGTGCATAAGTACATGTACTTTAATCAAGCCATTTAAATAACTTTCACATCGATACTATCATGGCTACAAAAATTGAATAGGCACATCGTTATTGACATGTTAAACAAAAGTCTAGTTGAAGCCTAGGAGTGAATGCAAAGTTTTGCCCAGGTTGTCACGTGCCCTCTGAATTATACTTTTGAGTTTTTAAAATAATTTCTAAACTAGAACACAAATGAACTTTGGTCTGAAACAAAACTTGTGTAACTTTTCATTTTGAACAAATTTCTTGTTCAAGGATTTTTGAGTTACAACACAAAAATTTGAGAAACACTTGAAATTGCAAACCAATCCCTGCCTTTTCTTCTATTTTCACTGCACACCCTTCTTCTCCGCCTCGCCCGACCCTCGCTTCGCCCGACCCTCGGTTTCGCCCGACCCTCGCTTCGCCCGACCCTCCGCCGCCGCGCAGTCGCTGCAGGCCACTTGGCCGGCGATGCCTGACCGGCGCTAGGCGCCAAGCCAATGCCTGGCCGCGCCCGCACGCCGCGCTCCTCCCCAGTCTGCGCATGCCACGCGCGCGCCGGCGACGCGCGCCCCTGCTCGCCGCCCGCCGCGCCCAATGGGCAAGTCGCGCCGTGCCCGTGTCTTCGCCGCGTCCTGCCAGTCGCCGCGCTCACAGCCCGGCAAGACAGCTGTTGCAGCTCGTCGCCCAACCCGCGCGCTGCGTGATCTCCCGCTCCCCATGCCAAATCCTCAACGCCCAATCCCTTGCCCGTACCTGCCGCACGCTGCGCCGGCTCTGTTCGCCGCCCGTCACGACCAGTAACGCACCCCCGTTGTGCCGCCCGCGCCCGCGCCTCGCAATCCAGTCCCGCCCGTCCTCCCGCCTCTCTACTGCCTACAAAAGGCCGCACTGAGTCCCCCTCTCGCGCCCAGACACCAGAATGCCGCCGCCACCATTACCGTCGTCGTGCCCAGCTCACCGCGGAGCTCACCTCTCCGGCCACCCCTTGCCAGAGCTGAGTCTTCCACCACCACCACAGCACCCCACCGCAGCTCAATGCCCCACCCATCGTCGCCCAGAGCCGCCGGAGCACCGCCCGCGCCACCGCCGCTCCTTGCTGCTCCGTGGACAGCCCACGCCGAAGCTCCTCCGTCCAAGACGAGCCTCAAAACGGGTTCCCCTCAATGCCGCGAAGCTCCTCGACCAGCCCACGCTCTCCCCTCCTCGCCGGAGCACCGTCGCCGACGTTCCGCCGCGCCGCCACCCCTCTGCTCTGCGCCGACGAGCCACCTCCGGCCACCCCCAACCCCGACCAAGGCCATCCCAAGGTAGCTCTCACCTCCCTGGTTCTCCCCGACCCTTTTTCCCCTTGCTGACGACGAGCCCCCTCGCCGGAATCTGGCCGGCCGCCATGCCAGCGCCGCCCAGGGACCCAATTGCATCGATTTCAATCTTTCAAAAAGTCTGCACGCAAGTTTCCAGGGACCCCTCTGTAAAAGAAAGTTTTAACCCTAGATTCAAAATTAGAGAAGTTGTAAAATTCATGTAAAATCGTAGAAAAATCGGAAAAATACAAACTCAACTGTTCTGGAATCTATAGATGAAAATCTAAAACTTTTGTTACATGCTTTTCTTCAGTTGCTTGCTAAATCTTGCTTTAAATTAAATGGAAGGTTTAATAGGCGTTAATTGTGCCCACTGTTGTAGACAAAGGCTAAACCTGAAAATTTAACACTAGATGGCTTGCTTGATTTGTAGGCCAGTGTAAAAATATTAGGGCCAGAATCCATCTCTAGCTAAACTTCTTAATAAAACTTGTTTATAATATGAAGTAATAAAACTAATTTGTAACTGCTGTTATGTTGTGATTCATGAGGTGAAACTTTTTCAGAGCTATTGTATTAATGCCTAAATACCACAGAAAATGTTTAGAACCTTTTTACTCTCTGTAACCTATTTATATAATTTTGTGGTGTGAAAAATGCACTAAATAAAGATAATTAGTTTCTGTGCTTGTAAAATGTTCAACTTTTTACTGTAGCACACTTTAGAGTAGCTCTTGTTGTATAAAAAGTTTCATACACAGAAACCCTGTAAAACATCCTGTAGAAATTAACCTTTATTAAACTAGGTGTATCTTCTCCTATTTATTATGCTTTGTATCTTGCACAGTAAAATCTGAAACATTTACAGTAACACATGTATGGACAGTTACCTAATCCAGAAGTTGTGTTTAATCCATGTTGTGCTTAGAAATTAAGTTTCCAATATAACACAACCTCTTCTTGTTTAATGAAGTTAATAGTTAAGTTATACTCTATTAACAATTGCCCAAAGAAATTTTAACTAAGTAACTTCCCAACAAAATTGATGTTTTGTGGATTGCAACTTTGACGTGAAGAAAAATAATCGTCTTATACCATCACTATAACTTACACTTGTGCATTCATATAGAATCGACTACTCTCGTCGACGGAACGTACGAGCTGGTGCCCGCGTCCGAGAGTGAGCAGCGTGAAGCTCAAGTAAATCTAACTAAAGCTCTCGAAGACCTGAGCCCGAGTTTGGACGAGCCCCAAGCTTGCTTTACCCAAGAAGGCAAGCCCCGGAGCATGAACCCTATTTTCCTAAACTTATGCAACTTATTACTCTACTTTACTTGTGCATTAAGTTTATAGGAGTTGAATGAAAACTTAGTCGCATGATCCTAGGTACCCCTGCTCTGAACACTAGATGTAAGGTTCGATAGAATGCTATGCTAATAGGACTCGGTAAAAGTCAAGTGATTTCCTATCACTCGCGAGAATATAGGAGTTGAATGTTTACTACATGCTGCAATCATAAGGTCGATGGACGGGGCAATGGTATGATGTTTTTGTTGATGATTGAGGCCCCATTTGTTTAGCGAAAAAATGCTAAGGCTGCAGTGTGTGGTAGTGGTGGTTAAGTTTTTGAACGTACTAACCACATGCCGAGAATATGGTAATCGATAAGCTTAAGTACTGGATTGAACCGAGGCCGGAATATACTCCACACCGTCTTGAATTCGTTCACATCTAGCTAATGGCAGGTGCATGTGCCGCCATGGCCGGGCCATGGGGACGTGTAGTCGAGGGCGGTGGGCCTGTTCCGTGAAGCGGGAATTGAAGGAAAAAGTTGCACGTGTGACTCTGTGAGTAACCACGTGACGTGTGTTTAGGTTTCCCTTGCAAGGTTAAGAAATTCGATTCGAATCGTCCGTTTCTCGCGGTTATTGAGACTGCTTGACCCTTTTACCATGATGATGATGATTAATCTTGTTGGATGCAAAATAATTCTTCTACCATGTATGATATCAGATAGTTGCTTACCTAGAATGGTTAAAGAAGACTAGAACTTGGAGCTAAAATTTGAAAGTAAGGACCTACTTATATATGTTTTTTGGCAAAACAAACCCCTCAAGCCAAAAGCCTTGCATGTCTAGGAGTCGGCTAAGTATACTCCACTAGTCGGGTAAGCCTTGCTGAGTATTAGTATACTCAGCCTTGCTTGTGGCTTGTTTTCAGGTGAAACTTTCGAGGATATGATCGCTAGTTTGACTTGGCCTTGTACCCTTCTTCCTGGTTGGTCGGTGGAATGGGATACGCCCCCGGCCAACGGTGATAATGCCGAGTGATGTCTCGTACAAACTTCATCGAGACATCCTCTATCATCGAGTAGTTATCATTATTTTTCCGCTGCTTTGAACTCTGAAGAACTCATTTATTTTGAACTCTGAAGTACCTTGTTTGACGAATTTGAACTTCGTTGTAATAATAATATGTGTTGAACCTGTGATGTAAAATTTGTGGAATGTTATATCCTCTGGGCTCACCTTCGTGTGAGTACATGTATGTGTGATTTCGATCAGCAAAAACCGTGGTTGTATCGGGAGGTTACCTGACAGACCAGTGGATTATTCCGTTTGAAGTGCGAGTTAGCCTTGATTGCCCTTGTGGTGATGGTTAGCGCGCTTGAGCCGGATTAATTCAGGTGGTTCTGCCACAGCTAGTATCAGAGCCAAAATGCATACGCCAGAGAATGCAACAAGCCTTAAAAACTTGTTTTCCTAAAACTTGACCACAAAAATTGTGTTTGGAAAATGCGTTGGTTCGTTAAAGATGGTGCCTAGTTCGTAAAGCCCTAAGGGATTATGAAAAAGTTACTAGGTGGCTATCTAACTTATGAATATTATCAACTGACTTCCAGCACATTACTTTTTGTCAAAACTTACTTTTATGCACAACCGACCCTTAAATTCTGTAACGACGCACTCATCGCTAAGGTAAGAATCCTCAGCCAACTGAGAGAGCTTGGCCTTCCTGTCGGTGATGCGAGCCGAACGCTGCCCTCAAGCAGTGGCTTACTTGAGGTGCTGCCAATATACCAACTATAAGTTGATTATATTGGGAGTAGAAGGTTTGGCGCAGGGTATGACGATCGCTGTTCATACCCCCATCTCAAGACGGTACCCCCCATGAATACGCTATCTCGATAGCGTATGTTACGTCGTCTGTATGGCGGAAATTGTACGGATGCCATTTCTACAGTGAACGGTAATGAATACGGACGCTTTCATGAGTGCTGGCATGAAAGGTTCAATGGATATATATTTATGCTATATCAATCTTCTGCAGGTACACTAACCGCGATTACGATAAGTTTAAGAACGGCTAGAGATTTTTCGACTAGCTATTATAGTGAGAGACGTATTGTGTATGCCACCGAAACTAACTTCGTAAGACCAAAGCTATTTGGCAATTATTTTATTTTGTGAGGACGAATAGGACGTGCATGCATCATGGCTATATAAATCTGAAATTGAAAAAGCGATGCGTGAGAGTGGTAAGGTTCATGCGCCACAAATTTGTCTTTGCATAAGGATTATCTAGCAAATCTGTCACATTCTGCCTTATCTGAAAAGATGGATTTATTAAGCTTAGAAAATGACCCTTTCTGAAGAAACTCATCTAGAAAGTTTTGCTCCAAAATTTGTATTCTACCTCCTATCTAAATATGAAAAATTCTGGACATATGGATAATGAGAAACAACAAAGACCTTGAGATGTCAGTTTTCTGTCCAAAATAAGCAGTTCTGCCACATAAATTTTTATGCCCCATTAATTCAGTTTTCTACCAAAGTGTTCAACACAAAACTTGTTTTAAATTTACTCAGTCAGCTACTTTTAAAATTTGGAAATTTTTGGCTGGGTATATTTTCCCTGGTGCACGAAACATTGGCCCAATGTTCACTGAAATTTCTGGGTAGACAGTAAAGTAAAACCTGAAGAGAAAGACCATCTTAGAGACTTATCTAGCTCTGGAGTTGACTAGCAAAGTTGTTCACAAATACCTTAGGAATGTTCTGGTAAAAGTTGAGAATTTTTGGACAAGAACTGTTGAAGTTATGGCTATTTTAGTGCACTGTCCAGAACCTGTCACTGTGTTGTTAACGGTTTTTCGCTATCTCACCCCTTTGATCTTTTGTTCAGATGGCCGAGCCTGTTGCCATGATGGTGGATGAGGATGGACGCGTTCGCTCGCAGTGTCTCCATTGGGAGGGCTTTCCCTCAATCTTGTGGGATGTTCTGCGCACCGCGGGCTATCCAATTCCCCCACGTTACACCGGACTGGAGTTTGCAGAGAATGGAGTTACCCAGTGTCGTGTCAACGTGACCATCTTTCCGCACCCACTACACCCGGAGTGGCCCACCTTGGAGATTGAGGCTGTTGGTCACCGTTTGGCCGATACTTGGGAGCTTGCTGCCATGAGGGCGCTCACCACTTTCTGTGCGCAGTGCCCCGAGGCCGTCACGCTCACTCCTATTGGTTTGTTTCCTGCTGCCCAGGACAACGACCCCTTTTGTCTCAACAGGGTGCAACACTCACAGTACTTGGTAGACTTTCATGCCCAGGAGACCATCGAGACCTCCGTGCGGTGCATGAATGCACTGTACCGACTTCAGACTCTCCAGAGTCAGGCGCTTGTCCAGCTCACTGATCTTGCACAGGCCTACCACATGATGGCAGATACCAGAGATGAGCAAATTAAGGAGCTCAGTGAGGAACTTGAGGACAGAGACACCCGGATTGGCCAACTTGAGGGCCAAGTTCAGGAGCACGACACTCTCATGGGTGGGAGAGATGACATGATAGCACACTTGGAGGAGCAGCTCCATGATCTGAACCTTGAGTTGAAAGATGCTAATGAGCACATTCAGTGGCACCATGAGCAGAATGCCCCTCCCGACGTGGTGGCTATGGAGGAAGATGAGGAGGAGCCACAGGAGATTGATAGTGTCTCAGGTATGAACTTTGAGGGTGAGGCACCGCAGCCACCTCCGATGGGAGCTCACTCTCCTACTCACAGCGAGTCGTTCGTCAACAACCTAGACGATTTCTAGTTGATGACCTAGGAGGACTTTTGCATATACTCCTCGATAGTGTAGCCTAACTTTTGGCAAGAGTTGTAATAGGCTAACTAAGAGTTGAGTACCTCTTTTGTGATGAGTACAACTTGACTATTGGATACTCTAATCATGTAGGCCATGGCTAAAAACTTGGTGGTTTGATTGTGATATTGGAAAGCAGCGGAATCTGCAATTGCAGAAACTTGTCGGAACTTTTACCCATGTCTCTTTACATTTTTGGACTAAGTGTTGAATACCAAACTTGTCCTAAATTTTTTGATCTAGGTTCTCACAAAATTTCAGCACTATTGGATCTTTCTAGTTTGAGTTATAGGCAAGATACTATAACTCGTTCCACTGAAAAACAGCCAAACCAGCAACGCAAAGAGTGAATCTTTCGACCATTTTGGCCATCGGTTTAGCGTCTGAGTTGAATACCAAAGTTGTACATCCCTAAATTACCTACCCCCTGCCAAAATATGAGAAATTTTGGATGAACCTACCAGGAGTTATAAATTTCTTATGACAGGCAGTATTCGGTCCATGATTCTATCCATGATCTTTCGGAAGTCTACTTTTCCGCACTAATCCTTTTTAATCATGGAAGCAATATGGATCACATTGCTAATGATAAACATTCACCTTTCAGATGGTTGGAGCAACCCGTGGAAACCCGGATGGTTTCGGTGCTAGTGCTAGTGGATCCCAACCACAGGCACCACCACCACCCAGCTTGGTGGAAGTAATGGCCGCTCAAACCGAGTTGCTTCGCCAGCTCGTGCAAGGACAGCACTAACAGCGGGGTGGACACAATGTTCACCAACCTCAAGCCGCTGGTTACACGGATTTCCTTGGGACCCAGCCTCCCTTGTTTCACAAGACGGAGGAACCCTTGGATGCGGACACTTGGATTCGCACAATTGAGTCTAAGTTTTCTCTACTTGTGGCCCCATGTTCGGGTGCAAACAAGGCTCACTTTGCCGCATAGCAGCTTCGCGGTACAGCTCGTCTTTGGTGGGACCACTACTTTGCCATGCTCCCGGTTGATCATGTTGTCACTTGGGATGAATTCAAAACTGCGTTCCGAGCACACCATATCCCAGAAGGTCTTATGGAAAAAAAAGCTAAATGAGTTTCTGGCACTCACTCAGGGTACCCGCACTGTACTTCAGTATGCTCAGGCCTTCAACAATCTGTGCCAGTACGCGGACTATCACGCAGACACGGATGCTAAGAAGCGTGATCGTTTCCGCAGAAGTCTGAGTACTAAATTCAAGGAACGGCTGAATCTTGTCAAAGTTGATACATATAATGAGCTGGTCAATATGGCCATCACTCAAAGAGGATTGTATTGAGGCTCATCGTGCCGAAAAGAAGAGGAAGGCGCCAGCTGGACCCTCGGGTGCTCAGCCACCGAGGTATCGCTTTGTGCGAAATGCTGCGCCTACAGCTCCACCGAAAGCCCCTCAGCCAGGGCGTTGGATTGTCAGGCCCCCGCAGCAACAAGGTGTTGTATGACCCCCTGTGCCTCAGCAAACTGGACCAAGGCCCGTTGCTCAGCAATTCCTTCGTCCAAACATCGCCAATCGGTGTTTCAATTGTTGAAGTTCCAATCATTTTGCCCGAGAATGCCCTCGGCCTAGGCAACCAATTCAGGGCCAAGGCTCTAACCAGAACAATAAGAACAAAGGAAAGAGACAGACCCTTCAGGTCAAACAACGACGGATCAATTTCACCACCCTTGCGGAACTTCCTGAAGGAGCACCAGTGATGACGGGTACATTCTCTATCCATAACAAGCCTGCAGTCATATTGTTTGATTCGGGTGCGTCTCATAGTTTCATTAGTGCAAAGTTTGGTGCAAAAGTAGGCTTGGACGTTCGTCACACAAAAGGGTCATATATGATATCAACACCGGGTGGAAAAATTGCTTCCAACCAAATAATAAGGCTGGTATCGATAAAATTGGGTAGTAAAATCATCAACACGGACCTGGTTCTCTTACCCCTTGAAGGCATGGATATTATTTTGGGAATGAATTGGATGACTATGCACGGAGTCATACTAGACCTTTCTTCCCGAGCCGTTGAAATAAATTCACCTAGTCACGGAACCACTACCCTTTACCTACCGTTCTGGGAGTGCACGAATTCTTGTGCTTTCGTGATGGAAGGAATCAAGCTAGATGATATTCCAGTGGTATCCGAGTATGCCGATGTTTTTCCGGACGATTTGCCAGGAATGCCAGCAGATAGGGAAATTGAGTTCGTTATTGAACTGCACTCAGGCACTACACCTATCTCCAAAAGACCCTATAGGATGCCACCTAAGGAATTGGCCGAACTGAAAACACAACTCCAAGAACTACTGGACAAAGGCTTCATTCGTCCTAGCGCATCACCTTGGGGATGTCCAGCCCTATTTGTAAAGAAAAAGGATGACAGTTTAAGATTATGTGTGGACTACCGACCTCTCAATGCGGTAACCGTTAAGAATAAATACCCACTTCCCCGCATCGATGTTCTCTTTGACCAATTATCTGGAGCAAGAGTCTTCTCAAAGATTGATCTTCGATCTGGATATCATCAGATAAAGATTCGTCCCTGCGATATTCCTAAGACCGCCTTTTCCACACGATATGGACTATATGAATTCTTGGTCATGTCCTTTGGTCTCACCAATGCCCCTGCCTACTTCATGTATCTCATGAATTCGGTATTCATGCCCGAGCTCAACAAATTCGTCGTAGTTTTCATTCACGACATCCTGATCTATTCCAAGAATGAGGAAGAGCACACTAAGCACCTGCACATTGTTCTTCAGCGTCTCAGAGACCATCAGCTCTATGCTAAATTTTCTAAGTGCGAATTCTGGTTGGATAGTGTGAAATTCTTGGGTCACACTATTTCCAGCAAAGGCATAGCCGTTGACCCCAGCAAGGTACAAGAAGTGATGGATTGGAAACCTCCCACCTCTGTTCATCAGATTCGCAGTTTTCTTGGCTTAGCCGGATACTATCGCCGTTTCATTCCGGATTTCTCCAGGATTGCTAAGCCTATGACCGAACTATTGAAAAAGGGAGTAAAGTTTGTGTGGGATGAGAAATGCAAAGAAGCTTTCCACACTCTCAGAGAACGTTTGACTACAGCCCCTGTGTTAGCTCAACCCGATAACACCAAGCCGTTCGATGTTTATTGTGACGCATCTGGCACTGGTCTTGGTTGTGTGCTTATGCAAGAAAATTGAGTTATCGCCTAAGCTTCACGAGCCCTTCGGCCCCATGAGCAGAATTATCCGACCCATGATCTCGAATTAGCAGCAGTCATTCATGCTCTAAAAATATGGAGACATTATCTCATGGGCACTCGCTGTAATATCTACACCGATCACAAGAGTCTCAAATATATCTTCACCCAAGCCGATCTGAATATGAGACAAAGAATATGGCTAGAATTAATCAAGGATTATGATCTCGAGGTGCACTATCACCCCGGCAAGGCTAATGTAGTCGCGGATGCACTCAGCCACAAGGCCCATTGCCATTGCCTATCAGTGGAAATCTATAATGAGACATTATGTTCGGAAATGAGGAAGCTTAGTTTGGAAATGATTTCCCAAGGCACTCTAAATCACATCTCAGTCGAGCCCACTCTTCACGACCAGATCATCATGGCACAACTGCACGATGAAGGAGTTAAGATCATCAAACAGAAACTCTCTCTAGGAGAAGAGAAATACAAATGTTTCCGCCAGGACCATAAGGGAGTTCTATGGTTCGAAAATCGCATAGTCGTTCCGAAGAATCATGAGCTCCGTAAGCAAATTCTGGATGAGGCACACCTTTCCAAATTTTCTATCCACCCCGATAGTAACAAAATGTATCAAGACCTTAGGCAAAATTTCTGGTGGACTCGAATGAAAAGAGAAATCGCTGAATATGTCTCAGAATGCGACACATGCCAGAGAGTAAAAGCTAGCCACTTGAAAGTAGCCGGTACACTTCAACCTTTGCCTATACCCTCATGGAAATGGGAGGACATAAGTATGGATTTCATTGTTGGATTGCCAAGTACCGCACAGAAACATGATTCCATATGGGTTATCGTTGATAGGCTCACAAAGATGGCACATTTTCTTCCGGTATACACCACCTATACCGCCAAGAAATATGCCGAGATCTATCTCGATCGCATTGTTTGCCTACATGGAGTACCGGAGACTATTATTTCCGATCGTGGTACTCAGTTTGTAGCACGCTTTTGGGAACAATTGCAAGCTTCTCTTGGTACTAAATTGATTTGAAGCTCAGCCTACCATCCTCAAACTGACGGACAAACTGAGAGAGTGAACCAAATTCTTAAAGACATGCTTAGAGCTTGCGTCATTCACTATGGCAAGAGTTGGGATAAATGCCTATCCCTAGCAGAGTTCTCATATAACAATAGCTACCAAGCAAGTTTGAAAATGGCACCATTTGAGGCCTTATACGGACGAAGGTGTCGAACCCCTTTGAGTTGGTCACAGACCGGAGAACGCAAAATATTTGGATCAGACTTGGTAATCGAGGCAGAAGAAAAAGTGAGAGTAATAAAAGAAAATCTTAGAGCCGCACAATCCAGACACAAGAGCTATTTCGACAGAAGGAGAAAGCCACTAAAATTTGAAGTTGGTGACCACGTCTACCTTCGAGTTTCACCAACCAAGGGTGTACAACGATTCGGAGTCAAAGGAAAACTATCTCCCCGTTATGTTGGTCCCTCGAAATCATTGAGAGTTGTGGACCCGTAGCCTTTAGAATTCGACTGCCCCCTCAGCTTGCAGCCATCCATGATGTCTTTCACGTATCTCAACTCAAGAAGTGTGTTCGAGTCCCTACCGAGGTTATTAAACAATAGGAAATCTTAGTAGAGCCCGACCTCTCATATGTCGAGTATCCTATCAAAATCATGGATCAAAAAGAAAGAAGCACTAGGCAGAAAGTGATTAAAATGTACAAAATTCAATGGAATCATCACACTGAGGAAGAAGCCACACTGGAAACTGAAAGCTATCTAAAACAAAATTTCCCGGGTTTTCTCAAACTCCAACGAAGGTACACACTCTACCCACATTGTGCCTATTGTCCGAATCTCGAGGCAAGATTCTTTTTAAGGGGGGAAGGCTGTAACACCTCAGGTGTTTAAATTATGAAATAAGCCTCATTAGCTTAACACAATGCATAAATAACTAAGAAAGTTTAAAAGAAATGAATTATAAATTGGTTTTGCTTTGAATTAAAAATAGTTGTGTATATGTGCATAAGTACATGTACTTTAATCAAGCCATTTAAATAACTTTCACATCGATACTACCATGGCTACAAAAATTGAATAGGCACATCATTATTGACATGTTAAACAAAAGTCTAGTTGAAGCCTAGGAGCGAATGCAAAGTTTTGCCCAGGTTGTCACGTACCCTCTGAATTATACTTTTGAGTTTTTAAAATAATTTCTAAACTAGAACTCAAATGAACTTTGGCCTGAAACAAAACTTGTGTAACTTTTCATTTTGAACAACTCTCATGTTCAAGGATTCTTGAGTTACAACACAAAAATTTGAGAAACACTTGAAATTGCAAACCAGTCCCTGCCTTTTCTTCTATTTTCACTGCAGATCCTTCTTCCCCGCCTCGCCCGACCCTCGATTCGCCCGACCCTCGGTTTTGCCCGACCCTTCTCTTCGCCCGACCCTCGCTTCACCCGACCCTCCGCCGCCGCGCAGTCGCTGCAGGCCACTTGGCCGGCGATGCCTGACCGGCGCTAGGCGCCAAGCCAATGCAAGGCCGCGCCCGCATGCCGCGCTCCTCCCCAGTCCTCGCACGCCACGCGCGCGCCGGAGACGCGCGCCCCTGCTCGCCGCCCGCCGCGCCCAATGGGCAAGTCGCGCCGTGCCCGTGTCTCCGCCGCGTCCCGCCAGTCGCCGCGCTCACAGCCCGGCAAGACAACTGTTGCAGCTCGTCGCCCAACCCGCGCGCCGCATGATCTCCCGCTCCCCATGCCAAATCCTCAACGCCCAATCCCCCGCCCGTGCCTGCCGCACGCCGCGTCGGCTCTGTTCGCCGCCCGTCGCGACCAGTAACGCACCCCCGTCGTGCCGCCCCGCACCCGCGTCTCGCAGTTCAGTCCCGCCCCTCCTCCCGCCTCTCTGTTGCCTACAAAAGGCTGCACTGAGTCCCCCTCACGCGCCCAAACACCAGAACGCCGCCGCCGCCACCATTACCCTGTAAAACATCCTATAGAAATTAACCTTTATTAAACTAGGTGTATCTTATCCTATTTATTATGCTTTGTATCTTGCACAGTAAAATCTGAAAAATTTACAGTAATACATGTATGGATAGATTAATTCCCTGTAAAATTTTTGATCTCAATACCCGAATGGTTTATTTTGTATAAAAATAACTAGGTTCTAGCAGTGGTTGTGTTTTACCTTTTTCATAAATTTTCGGCTACGTAAAAATGTCTAAAATTTTTGCAGTGCTTTTGTCTCTACATAATGTGCTCTTGATAAAAATTTCATCACCAGAAGTTACCTAATCCAGAAGTTGTGTTTAATCCATGTTGTGCTTAGAAATTAAGTTTCCAATATAACACAAGTTGGTCGGTCGAATGGGATACGCCCCCGGCCAACGGTGATAATGCCGAGTGATGTCTCGTACAGACTTCATCAAGACATCATGTATCGTTGAGTAGTTATCATTATTTTTCCGCTGCTTTGAACTCTGAAGAACTCATTTATTTTGAACTCTGAAGTACCTTGTTTTACGAATTTGAACTTCGTTGTAATAATAATATGTGTTGAACCTGTGATGTAAAATTTGTGGAATGTTGTATCCTTTAGGATCACCTTCGTGTGAGTACATGTATGTGTGGTTTCGATCGGCAAAAGCCGTGGTTGTATCGGGAGGTTACCCGACAGACCAGTGGATTATTCCGTTTGAAGTGTGAGTTAGCCTTGATTGCCCTTGTGGTGATGGTTAGCGCGCTTGAGGTGGACTAATTCAGGTGGTTCTGCCACATGTGAGCTCCACGGGAGAGAGAGCGAGCTAGCTAGGGGATGGGTTTGGGCAGTGGGAGGCCGGGGGATGGGGCTCCACGGGCGGGTGGTGCACGGCGGAGACAATGGCAACGGCGGTGGCGTTCTGGTGGTGCTGGCGCGCGAGAGGGCTCAGTGCTGCCTTTTATAGGCTGCAGGAGGGAGGGAGAGGGCCGGGCGAGGCTGGGGAGGGTCAGCACGGCCTGGGCTGCACGGGTGCGTGGCATTGGCCGCCGTGGCGGTGCGCAGGACGCCGGCGTGGCGTGCGGCTGGAGCGGGCAGGGGTTGGGCGAGCGGGATTCAGCGTGGGGGAGGAGGAGATCACGTGGCACGCGATTGGGCGAGCAGCTGGCTTGCCGGGCGGCGAGCCGGGGACTGGCGGGGCACGGCGCGCGGTACTGGCTGCTCTGGGCGGCGAGCAGGGGCGCCTTGCCGGCGTGCGCGTGGCAATAGCGGGTTGGGCAGGCTTCGTGGCATGGGGGAGGAGCGCATGCGGCAGGGGCGCAGCCAACCATTGGCTTGGCACGATGCGGGCTACAGGCATCGCCGGCGACGTGGCGGCCGGCTCTGCTGGCGGTTGGGGCAGAGCAGGGGAAAGAGGTGAGGAAGGGACTGAATTGCGAGAATTTGAAGAAATTTAGAGGTGTGGTCGTAAAAGTGATATTTTCTCACCTTTCTATGTTGCAACTCAAAATTCTCTGAACACGAAAGTTGTTCAAAATGAAAAGTTACACAAGTTTCATTTTAGGCCAAAGTTCATTTGAGTTATAGTTCAAAAGTTATTTTAAAATCCCAAAAAGCTTGATTCGGATGGCACGTCATTTCATGGGCAAAACTTCATATTCTCCCCTAGGCTTCAACTAGACTTTTATTTATCATGTCACTGATGATGTGCCTATTCAATTTCGTAGTCATATTTGCATCGATGTGAAAGTTATTTAATTTGTTTGTTTAAAGTACATGTACTCATGCACATATACAAATACTATCAATAAAAATGCAAAACCAAATTATAATACATTTCTTTTAAACTTTTCTCAGTTATGTATGCATATTGTTATGCTAATGAGACTTGTTTAGCAAATTAAACACCTGAGGTGTCACACTATGGCTTGAGCGTAGTTGTTCATACGCTCTTTGTACTGCGCCCGTTCGTCTAGGCGCTTCAGTAGGAGGTCCATCTTTGCGGCGAGCATATCCATCTCTTTGACGGTGTGCATTCCGCCTTTGGTTCGGGGTTGGAGACCATCTTTTCAATCAAGGCCGTAGCCTTGGTTATCGTGAGGTCCAGAAAGGCTCCTCCAGCAGCAGCTTCAAGGTGGGCTCTCGATGTTGTGGTTAGCCCGTTGTAGAAGCTTTGGAGTACGAGCCACTCGTTCATCCCATGATGAGGACAGGCGAGTATGTACTCCAAGAGTCTCTCCCAAGCTTCCGGGATGGATTCCATCCCCGACTGCTGGAAACTTGAAATTTTCCCACGCTGGGCATTCGTTTTGCCCAGCGGGAAGAACTTAGCGAGGAAGGCCGTGGAACATTTGTCCCATGTGCTGACGGCTTCTGCATTTTGGTAGAACCACTGTTTCGCCTTCCCTAAAAGGGAGAAGGGAAACAGGCGGAGCCTGATGGCATCAGCAGCAACGCCCCGTATGGTAACAGTCTTGCAAAGCTCCAGGAAACTTTGGAGGTGGGCGTTGGCATCCTCGTTAGGCTTGCTACAAAAAGGGCTAGCATGCACCATGTTAATGAGGCTGGATTTCAGCTCGAAGTTCGCGTCCCCAACATCAACGTTGGGTCCAGTCGCCACATTGGCGGCCGAGGGGACGGAAAAGTCACGGAGGGTCTTCTCAGCCATGGGTTCGGTTGTTGTTGATGGTGCTTGACGAAGAGCTAGTTCTCTTGACGACAGGACGATCTGAGGAGGGACGACGCGAGGTCGGACCCTTCTCATGAGCTTCTCGGGATTTTCAACGAAGTTTGTTGGCAAGGAGAAATCAGTCATACACTACCCTGTTTTCATCCAAGCAGGAGAAAACAAAAGCAACATTAGCCTGTATAAGCTACAGCTATAGAGCTTAGACACGACATCATGATCATATATTAGTAAATCTTTTAATCAATGCCACTCCCCGGCAACAGCGCCAGAAATGCTTGTTGGCGTTTCTTAGCATCACCACTAGGAACGAGGGTGTTAGTCCCATCCCTAGCAGCGGCGCTAGGAAACGCCCCCTTAGGTATGTCTTAACGATTACAGAATGAATCTGCAAGCGCACGGATATACCGTTGTAGCATTTCACCCGGAGAGTATTTGGGTATCGTTATTTATATTTTCCCAAGGGAGGGCATGATGTAAAAGAGTTTACTTGGTACATAATCGAGATGGCATGAATAAGGTATAGACTATAACAATACAGGGGTAAGTTATGATAAAGATATGAATGAGGGTAATGTGACACACACAACCTGGCCAAACTCAGATAAAGAATAAACCAATAAACCTACGGGTTAGTGGGAGCATAGGCATACAACAGAGTCCTAATAGGATCTATTCAAGAAAGCAAGGGTCATGCAACATACATAAGGTTAGGACTACAGGTGCCGGGAAATTAGGGATACCAGGGAGAATGTCCCGTCCCGGAGAACATCCGAGCCGTTACATCTTTCAGAACTCCTACACCGTACCCGAACATCGGGGAGTGCACTAACCACGAAGCAGCTTCGTAGCGGACGGGACAGGGCCGTCACCACCTGCCGTCTACCCAAGTCACACCGTGGAGCACGGTCATATTCGAAGGATCCCGCATACCCGAGCACCACGCTCGTGTATGAAGTCACTACCATAGTGCCCCCGGGTCTCCCACCCTTCGGATGGACAAGTAAGACGCTAAGGCAAGCCCGAAGGCACAACGAACCGATATCCTTACCCAGATTATCTGGCCTAATCATATATAAAGCATAACTAGTGTAGCACCAAGCCATGATATGATTGACTAGCAAAGCAGCATAACAATGCAAAGCACGATATACTACTAGAATAGCAAAACAACCAAGGCTCAGCTCTGCATTAAGAATAGAGTACTGACTATATGAATACAAAGCCATTACCAAGACCGAGGACTGCTCTCCGGCCCTGAGGACGACTTGCTTCGCTAAGAGATGAGGCACTAGCCTAGCTCCACTACGCTAAGGAGTACAAGTCTCAAGTGCGTGAGAGAGAGAGGCTCAAGTGTGTAGTGTGTGGAATGAGGGGGTCTCTTTTATTGCCTCCAAGGGCGGTTCCCGCCATCCTAAAATATGGAAACCTTATCATCTAGGCTGAGGAAGCTTGGCGGCGACTCCTCCCCAAAATGCACCTGGAAGGGAAGCAGGCCTGGGTCGGCCGACCCCTGGGGTCGGCCTACCCTAGGTTGTGCCTCCCCAGGTGGATCTTCCTCTAGCATGCTAATACATGGGCCCAAGTGGATATTCTGCATGTTTGCTTCCTTGGCGCGCCCGTTTGATCTGTTAGGTGGGTCCCTCTTGTAAGTGTGATGCAGCGGATGATCTTCTATGCATACTTTGCTGCGTATTCTTCGTGTTCTCTTCTTATTTCGGTCCTGTACTCCTGCAAAGGTTAGATAGACAATACATCTGTGGAACTAGGTTAGTGATATAATTATGTGAGTAAGAGATATAGTTTTCCTTTGTTTGTGAGTATAGTTGACGGTTGGATTTTTCATTTAATGACCGTCAACAAGGACGAGTTCTATAAGACATCACAATCTTCAAGACTCATCCCTTCATCTGGCTACGGACTCCTTCCTCGGATATTATCCGCATTTTGGAATCGACCCTTCTCTGGAACGATTAATGAAGATCCCAATGATCATCTGCAATGGTTTGAGGAACTGTGCTCATGCTTGGTAATCCCAGGTATGACATTGTGGTGGAAGTTGTTTCCTATCTGTCTCACAAAGAAGGCGGAGCAATGGTACACCCGCACGATAGGGAGTAGGAGTGGTGATTGGGGAAAGTTTCTAATTGACTTTCGTTACTCATTCTCCCTCTCAGAAGGCATAGACTCTCTACCGACTGACATCCTCAGCTTCAAGCAAATAGAGAAGGAATCCATAGGTGCATCATGGGCTAGATTCTCATGCCTTTTGGCATCTAGACCAGACTTGTCTATACCCGAAGATGTATCATTAGACATCTTTTGCTCGGGTTTAAACATAGTATTTGCCCTAAACCTCGATGGCACTGTCAGAGGTTTGTTTGCACACAAAACTCCGACGGAAGGAAGGGAGATCCTAAATCACCTATCAGAAAATTCTTCCTTCCCTATTGATCATAGCGAATCCCGTCGAGAGGAATCCGAGCCAAGCCATGAGAGTCCCTCAACAGCAAATTCTGAGCTTCCATGTCCCAGATCCCAAGATTCGTCTGTTGAGCCCTCTCCCGAACCAGGAACATCAGAAGGTGAAGAAATTCAACCTTCAATGTTCTCTTCTCAATTCGAGGATGATCCATCTAGAAATCACATAAACTCCTCGAATCTCTTAGGGGAGGAACCCTTTTCTGTCCACATGGATCGATCTCAAAATCCCTTGACAGAACCTTCCCTTAGGACTACGGTACCTCCTTTACCTCTCAATCCTCTCAACAAAACAAATCTCAAGGAGGTCGCGAAGGAGAAATCATCGAGTGATGTGAGACACTTTTTCGAAGCAATTTGGATTAGTTCACCCTCCACGATCATCCCCTGCTCTATAAGGGGAATTACCGTAGAAGCCCATCTTAACCTCCTTATGGAGGTTAACATCACGCCATGGCACTTAGCGTACACACTTTTGGGTACGCTAAAACCATCCGACAAGCTCATCAAGAGTTATCCCTTTGGACACATTCTTGAATGTCGGGGGGTTGCAAGTGCCGTGATGCTCAAAATAGACAAAATGGAGGTCAAACTAGACCTCCATATCTTTGATATCCTCGATTTTGATCTTCTCCTAGGTGACCCACTTGAAGAACTTTTCACACCTCAAGGGAGCCTAGATGAAAAGCTTAGGGAACCCGCTTCTTCCATCACTACCTTTCATTTAGAAAATCCAATGGTGAAGCCATCTCCCAAGCGAGACATGCCCGAGAAGATGATGCATACATCTCCGTTCGTATCATCTGAACCTATTCTCTTTGAAGTTGCAAAATTTGACACTACCAAAGAGTACGTTTCGGAAGAAATTCTTCACTTTTGTGAAGACGAACGATCATCATCACTTTCGGCCGAGTTTGAACCTCTTTCCGCTGGCTTGGAGTACGTTGTTCTCGACCACACTCGAGATACAATTTTGATCTTTCATGATGAATCTCTTGAGATGGAGAATCCATGGGTCGTGGAATGTGGTGAGGCGCTGACTCTGGAGTCCAAAAAGAAGGATTCCTCAAGTGAGCATGGGAGTTTCATTATTGAAGCACCACAAAGACCATGCTCATTCAATGCCTCTCCAGAGTCAGGCAGGTATCATATCAAAAGAAAGTGGTGTTCCATCTTAGTCCTAAGCTTTGCTCGAGGACGAGCAAAGAGGAAGTGTGGGGGATCTTGTTGACGCTCGCTATGGACCAATTTTGATCATTAATTTGACCCGAAAAGTGGGATGACTATCGTGCTTAACCTATGTATTTAACCCAAATAATATTATTTCCACATTTCCCTTGGAGATTTTGCAATGTAGGGATTTGGGCAAGAAATGCAGGTAAAACAAGCTCCATGATTCACACCACAAGACGCCGATCGATCGAAGCGCGTCTACCAACAAAGAGCAGGTGTTTAATTACCAAATTCCATATATGTTGGTTAATATGTGTATGCAGCTCAAGAAAAAGAGGAAACACACTTCAAGAGCAAGGCAACACACCTCAATCCAAGGCAACACCACTCCGAACAATCAGAACGCACCGTTCGGAGTCACACGGATCAAAGGGCCCACAAAAGTATGCAGCCGACATAGGGCCACACTAACTCATCAACCAGGGACCATAGGGCCCACTTACCAGTCACCCAGGTGAAGCTGAACCCGGTTGGGGCCAGGTTTGGGTCGGCCGACCCAGGTAGTTCGGCCGAACCGGGCCCAGCGTCACCACCTTACAGCTTCCACGTGGCGCCTCCTGATTGCTTCCTAACGTCGGTTCTGCTTGAGCTCACGAGTTTATCGGCCGAGAACACCCCTGATCACCCGTACAAATACAAGGGGAGGGGGTAAGAATAGAGACACACCTTCACATCCTTCTCAACTCCCTCTTGGAGTTTCTCTTGTGTTCATGAGCTCTAGGCTCATCTCTAGAGGTGATTAGAGTTAGGGAGAGAGTGGGGAGGAGTTTGGGGAAGTGTCGGTTTTTTCGGCACTCTTCTCCAACTTGTACCTCGACAGATGCTTTTAAATCAAAGTAAGTGTTCCTACTTCCTTATGTGCTCAGTTTCTTAGTTAAGTTATAGTTCTAGCTCTTTAGTTGCTTTGCTGGATCAGTAGTTCACTAGTTATAGTGGGTGCTTTAGTCTAAAGTCATAGGCTAGAGTAGTAATGATAGGGTACACGTGGTGTCTAGACTAGACTTACCTGTTGGTTGTGGTATATCCCATGGTTAGATGAGGTAGGTAGTAGGTGGTGACAGCCCTGTCTATCTAGCGGAATCCTCTCCGTTCGGGTATATCCCAGTGCCGTATTACCAGAACTCACCAGTTTTATTCTGTGGGAAGCTAGTAACCCAAAGCAAGTAGCTAGGATAGTTCTATCTTATCTCTAAAACCCAGCCTTAGGAAACCTCTCTACCCTCACCTCTAGCTGGTGTGGTGTCCTTGGACGAACCTGAACCGTAGAGAAGGTACATATGTTCCTCAGTGGATACGATACCCTTGGAATACTCCTGGGTGAAAGCTACAACGGTATCCGTGCGCTTGCGAATTTATTTTCGTGACGCTAAGAAACGTCAACAGTGGCCACGAATCCATACTCGCGCCCCCCCCCCCCCCCCCCCGCCCCCTCTCGCCACGCCGCTGCCCGAGCGAGCTGCCGGAAGCTCGCGATGAGGGCGGCGGGCCCATCCCCATCCTCCGGCAGATCTGGGTGGGCTTGGCCGCCTCAGCTGTTTGAGGGAAGCTCACCGGCGTTGGCGGCGCCTGGAGGCGGCAGAGTTTGTAGGGTCACTGATCCAGTCCGACGGCAGCCGAATCCGGGGACTACGTGACCTGGGGTGGCCCCGGCAGCGCGCTGTACGCAAGGAGCCGAGCTGCCCCAAGAGGAGGGATGATGGGCACCGTAGGTGGACGCGTCGAGCGAGGCGGCGGCTCGGCGACCGCGTGGGCAGGCTCCAGAGCTGGGAGAGTGAGCGGCAACGGTGGAGTCGTCTGTCTGCGCACGATCCTGCGGTGGCTGCGTGTGGAGAGCCCAGAGCGGAGGCAGCCCGGCGGCCGCGGTCGGCATTCCTCTATGTGGAGGAATGACAGCCGTCGGAGGGACGACTCATACAGCCGGTTTTGACTGGATCTGGGTGCCACTCCCCACCGAGCGAGGACGGTAGCGGCGGTGCACACGCCGGCGGCGGCTGCGCGCAGGTGAGGGGGCAGCACATGCACCTAGCGAGGCGCCGCAGCGGGAGGACTCTCTGCTTAGCTCGTTCGGGAGGTGGGCAAGCACCAGAGAAAGCCATGTCGGATTAGTCGACAAGATAACGGCGACGCCCTCGGGCGGCGTTTACCTCCTTGGAGATGTTGCCATGGTGTCTTCCCACTCCGGCCAGCTGCAGGGGTGCGTAGGTTACGCCGTGGTGGCGTTGCCGGTGGCATCTTTGCTTTGGTGAATGCTAGTGGCACCATGGTGGCGTGGGTGGAGGCACCTGGCTGCTTCTTGTGCTGCAGGTCGTTGAGCTTGGTCGGAGGCGATGGCCGTGAAATGAAGCTTGTGTCGATGATCCAATCCGACCGAGCGGAGTTTTATGTTGAGGCTCGTGTTGATGTTCCAATCCGACCAGGCGGTGGTAGCCCAACGCCAAGCATGGTGAAAGCAAGATGATGAACTGTGTCTCTGGAAGCTTATGTCCGGGCATGCGGTGCAGCTGGGATTCCGGTGGCGGCAAGACGAAGGTGAAGTTAATGGAGCGGCTCGGTGGTACCATGCGCCCGAGGCGGCGTCCCGGATCCTCGAAGAGTGCAGTAGCGGGAGTCCGTGCGCTTTAAGGTGAGGCCCCCGTGCGCTTTAAGGTGGTGTGTCCGAGGAGTGGTGTGTGACGGTGGATGTGGTGAGGCCCCCATGCGCTTGAGTGTCCTTGGAGGTCCAGGATCTCGTGCGGTGTTTGGTGTGTAAGGTGCAGCGGCGGTACTTTGGCAAGGGGTCCTACATGGTAGTGGCCTCTTCGATGTGGTGCAGTGGGCTCCTCTTCTGACTTCCACCAACGAAAGGCCATGGCTGGGAGATCGACGATCGTGTGTGCGCGACTTGAAGACAACAGCAACATGGAGTCGTGAAAGCTACATGGCCTGCAGCGGACTGCGGCAGCCAGTCCTGCATGGTAGCGGCCGGTTCGCGTGGGACCTCGTCAATGACGACGACGCTTGTGATAAGGGCTACTTGGCGGCTTTCTCCTGGATTTTGAGTGGAGTCGAGTTGAGTTGTTGTTCTGATGTCCCAATCTAATCGGCTGATGTTGTTGTTCTGTTTATCGTTGTGCTAGTTTGGGCGTATTCTTCTTTCTAATATAATCGGTGGTTCTCGTGCCTGGTTCGTTTAAAAAAACTTTTCCATCAGGTTTCGGTTTCCATAGCAATTGTAGTGAAACGAGAAAAACGAAGGATCACTCTATTCAGCCGAATGGAAAAAGGCAGGCCCATCTATTCTACCACGAGCTAAGAGAAAAGTACGCAGGCCCATCCACATCCGGGCTCAGGTGGGCAACGAAACAAACAAATTTGGGAAGACATTATCTTTTTCACTATATTGGTGACGATTTGATTGATAAAACCGCCGCTGGAGAATAAAAAAAACATTTTAGTTCGGTGCATGCGTGGTGTCCATGGTTGGAAGTTGGAAACAGGTCAAAAGGTTATTGTGAATTCTCTTAGTGAGACAAGGACACATTATAGGTATTTTAGGTATCAAAATAAAAAATAACCATGTATGATTAACCCTTTGTTGAAAGGGGAAAATATGGCGATGCAGCACTTTTTTGTGACTGCTGCAAAAAGAAAACATTTTCTCGAGGAGCTAAGAGCACACTTTTGATATGGATATATCATGCATGCGCCCCTTGTACCATCCATGATGCATGTCAGGAGCCAGCGAGCAAGTAGTAATACAAAGTCAAAAAATAAGTATACCAGCTTCACTTTTACGTCTCTTTACCCACGACCACAAATTCTTGCAAATACTTGCGGCGTCGATGTCCAACTTTCCATGTTATTATATTGAAAACTTAAACTTTGAATGTTTCAAAACGTTAGTGCTTTTGTACGGGTTTGAGGCACTTTCACTTAGGCGGACAAGCAAATACTCTACGTTTATTTTTCAGGAGTATTAGAATTTTGAAAAGTCAAACTTTGACCCAAAAAATTAGTTTTATTTGATTCTTTTTCGTTTTATTTGATAGCCCCGAGCGTCCAATTTTTTTTGCTACTTTCACGCAGATTTTCACAAGCGAAGACACGAGATTCATCATTTGAATCCAAAAGGCGACATAAATCATTTGAATCCATCTATATTTTGAATGGGAGATTTTCAATATTTTAGATTTTCCGTTCTTCTTATTTTGGTGGGAAAAGCAGGTGCGGGATTTATGGACGGGCCCACCTGACAGCGGTGGCACACGTTTTGTCTTCCCCCTTATCTTTGTCGTCGACGGCGTCGTCAGGGGAGGGGAAGGGGAGCTCAGGGCGTCATGCTGATGGGCAGCGGCGGCGGCGGTAATGGTATGTCAGGAGCTCCAGTCCAGGACGAGGATGAAGATGGCTTGGCCTCCACGTGCCGTTCGAGTATGACCCCTTCTTCTCCCTCTCGCTGCCTTCCTTTTGATTTTTTCCTCCGCACGGATTGGTTTGGCCCATTCAACAGGCGGCGAAATTCAACGTGCTCAGGTCAGGGGGACAGGAGAAAGATGGGTGGAGAACGAGAGGAGAAGGATACACAGGAGGGGAGCAAAGCAATCCTTTTCTGTTCAACACCAATCCCAGGCCCAATCCGCCGCTGTCAGGTCAGTGTGTGTGCATTGCATTTAGTGCTGCTGGGAGCGGTCAATGCTGGGATGGTTGGGAGGATTGGGATTCCGCCTCTTCCTCCCCCTTCCCGGAGAAGCAGCGGAAGCTGGAGGAGCAGGTGGAGGAGGAAAGAAATGGTCACCCAGCTCAGAAATGGTCAATGCAGCTCACTGTCCCTAAACAAGGGTGGTGAGCTCACTGTCCCTAAACAAGGGTGGTGCTACCTTCCTCGCTTGTTCGCACCAGCATCAGTGTCCCTTTCATAGGAGAGATCCCCCTTTTCCATCGCATTCACATACCCTCCGTTTCCTATTTGCCACTACAATATCTTAATCGCCAGCGTAAACTCGCCGTAGTTACCTGCTCTGCTACTCGAGAACTTGCGTCTTTCTTTATCGTGCCGTCCCCTCCACTCGGCGGCTCTGATCGGCTCAATCAATCCCTCTGCTTGGTGGCTACCTGCTGCTTGCCTTCCTACCTGGTGAGTTTAGCTTCCCTTAAAGTTGCTCTTGATTACCTTGCTTTGTTGCAAAATCCAAGTTTTTTTTTGGCTCCGTGAGGACATACCATGCCATGATTTAATCCTTGGTGAGCTCATGTCTAGCTATGGTGTCATGACTATAATTGTTTGTTAGGGATGCAGCACTAAAATTTCCTTCCCTGTCAATATGAGCAGCAAAGGAATTTCTTTCTCCTTGTGCTGTGTTAGAAAAATTTCTCATGTCATCCCATATCATCTCCACTGCTTATTGATCTTTTACTTCAAATTATTTCATGTATCGTCATTGGTGCTCACCAAGCACCTACCAACTGATGCTGTTTTGATAAGAGTTTGCTCCTTTGAGTTCCATAAGCTACCAACTAGCAAAAGTTTTCCTTTAGAATGCATAACTTTCTTAAATTTACCCGGCAGATTCGAGCAGTAATTTAATCTGGTGCCCTTTGTGTATCTTGGATCTATTCAACTATCTTTTGCTCTGTGGCTTCCTAACAGGAATGGATTCTGTCATCAGAGAGAGCCTACAAGCGTGAACTCTGAATATTCTGGCAAAATGGGGCAAAATATGTTACAGCCTCAAGTATTCTTTCTGTGTTCCATTATCCTCACATTTTATTTTGCCCTTTTGCAACCGGTGACTGCACAAATCACTGCACCATGGGAAGGTAAAGTCCTTATTCATTGCATGCATACCTCTTATTTAGTTTGATCCCTGCATATTCTTCATTTGCTTCTATTTTACTTTTGCCTTGTAAGCATGGCCTCTCAAGAGGAGAGGTGTATACAAGTCAGCGATACTACTTCTTTTATTACAGCTATTTTTCATGCCTTCAAATTTCTTTCTTTTTTACATTATTGTTAAACTAATTATATCTAAAATTGGTTCGTCTACTCTGCAGTTGATGCTCTCAAGGCTATCAGAGGCAGCTTGATAGATCCATTTGGACGTCTTAACAGCTGGAACCGTGGAGATCCTTGCACTGGAAATTGGTCCCATGTCATCTGCTATAATGCAACAAGCAAAATCGATGGATACTTGCATATACAGGAATTGTACGAGCATAAGCGATCACCTAGTCAATCAATTGCTTGTTATACATTCCATACTACCCCCTAGCATTTGTTATGAGTTGCTTTTCATGATGAATGACTAAACTTGACCTTGGCTTTAATGCAAATTTGTTTACCGACTTAGTTTAATAGAAAATTGATAACTTATTAACTGCTGGTGGCATCTTTCTTTCTCTCTTTTCCAGCATGCATTACATTCTTCCAGTTTTGGCATTGTTGGAATCTTCACTGTATATTTGAAATATTGGAGGCTTTTACTAACAAAAGGATCCAGAATGTGTTTAGATAGTACTTGGGCCTTGTCCCTTCTGTATCTCTGGAGCTAAACTATTGCTAGTAGATATGATTTGTGCAACACTTGTTTCACTTGATGACTTTTTTCCATCAGCCAGTCGATTCCATGGCTATTAAAGTATTCACATCTATACCATAAACGTGATTGCAGACAGCTCCTAGCGTTGAATTTATCAGGAACTTTGGCTCCTGAGCTTGGTCAGCTTTCTCAAATGCGAATTATGTAAGTGAAATGATTTTAGCTGGCAGTCAATTAACTGTTGAGTTAGCTTTAGCTTGTCATTTGGATTGCCCACTTGTTTACAACATGCACAAAGGGGCTAATTATTATTTTCTCCCCTTTTTTGAAGGGATTTTATGTGGAATTCGATAGGCGGGAGCATACCTAAGGATGTTGGCAACATCACTTCTCTGGAATTAATGTAAGTCATAGAAATTTGGTCAACAACATAGTCTAGCTGAATCAGTTATCTATTTATATTTTGTTTGCACATGGAGCTTGTCATCTTCCTTGAGCTGTTAGTTTAACTTATTATTTACTGCACTGAATCTATGGTGCCCCCTGATACTTTGTATTTCTGCCGTCCACTTTAACATGTCTTTAATAATAATTTAATAGTGTTTCTCTGATACAAGTTGTCAGGTGTGTCTTGCTTCTTTCATGCAATTATTTGTGCTATTATAACAAGGTGCCGTTATATCTATTTGCAGGCTCCTAAATGGAAACCAATTGAATGGTTCTTTACCGGAGGAAATTGGCTTCCTTCCTAATCTGAATAGGATTCAGATTGATCAGAACTAGATATCTGGACCCATACCTAAATCATTTGCTAACCTGAACAAAACCAAACACTTGTGAGTACATTACGGTTTTCATGCCTGCTAGGTCCTAGCAAAGAATAGGTATCCTGAATTCCTAATGCCTTTTCAATTTTGATCCAGTCACATGAACAACAATTCATTGAGCGGTCAAATTCCACCTGAGCTGTCCAGATTACCTTCACTTGTTCATCTGTAAGTTCCAGACAGCTGCGCAATTATTGAAATTACTTTATACTTTGCTGAGAATATTTTCAATTTGCAGATTGTTGGATAACAATAACTTGTCAGGCTATATTCCTCCAGAGCTATTAAAGTTACCGAAAGTGCTGATCATGTATGTAAGCTTCTATTTTGCTGTATCTTGAAACACCCACTGTTATCTTAAGTTGGCTGCATTGCCTACCATTCTTCGATCAGGATTGGATAAAGTTTGCCTTGGCATGAAGTTCACAATTCACTTGCAGTGGTTACTCATATCTGTTGTTTTAGCTCGATTTAGTTTAAGTATTGCTAATCTACAGGTTTGGGAGGACCACAAAGTATTAACCTGTGTGGGTCTAAACTTCTTTTGTGGCAATAGCAGCTAATGTATTTTATCATTCCTTCAGTTTTCTCAGTGAAAACTTTATCAAATTGGCTACTGCAGACCATGCAGTAGTCTTGGTTTAAATCTGGTTTTATCCTGATCTCTATGGTGCTTTATTCTTGCTAACAGTACATAATATAATCTAGTGACCGGATGATATGTGACAGGAACTGGGGTTTTATTAGATGATAATGGCGCAGCAGTAGAACAGGTTCGCCCTCCCTGGGAGGCTCTGAACAGATTGATCTACTTCTGCTTGTCTAAATTCTGGCGCCTAGGGCCCTTATATTGAGCCAGCCAACAACTCCAATCTGACTAGGACTCATCTCTAATTTGACTAGGACTAGGACTCTATTTTGACTAGGACTAGGACTCAACTTTAATCTGACTAGGACTCTATCTCCAACCTGACGCCTAATCTGATTTTGGCGCCTAGGGCCTTCTACTGTACACCCGGCCAATGAAAGAGTCCACAACACTTCCACCCTCCTTTCGAAACAGCTCGTCCTCGAGCTGGAAATCCGGATAAGTAGTTTGAATTCTTCCAGAGGCTCCCAAGTTGAATCTGCAGCGCTTTGACCCAGCCAATGGACAAGGACTTCCCAAACTCCACGGTTGAGACGGGCACGGTGGACCTTATCAGGTTCCGGAACAGCATGGCCATGGACTATAGTGGGAAGGGACACTATGTCAGCTGGAGCTTCCCCGTGAAACTTCTTTAGAAACACCACATGGAACACATTGTGGATGCGAGCCGTAGTAGGTAACTGAAGCCGATATGATACAGAGCCAATTCTTTCAGTCACCTGGAAGGGTCCGTAGTACCTGGGAGCTAGCTTGGCATTCTGGGATGCTTTGATGGAAGCTGCTGCTCGCTGGTGAAGACGAAGCCACACCCAATCGCCTACCGCAAAGGAGACATCCCTGTGGGCTGAGTCATGCTGCTGTTTCATGATGCCCTGCGCCTGGAGCAACCTTTCCCTAACAGCAGCCAAGAATTCATCACGTTCCACCCGTTGCTTGTCCAGGGCTGCCACCCGCGAGAGCCCTGGCTGATACACGGCCAAGGTAGGAGGAGGTCTGCCATAAACCACCTCAAACGGCGTCGTCTTGAGGGCTGTCTGGTAGGAAGTATTATAGCAGTACTCGGTCCAGGGCAACCATCGCAGCCAGCTCTTTGGGCGATCGCCGGCCAGGCAGCGAAGGTAAACTCCCAAAATTCTGTTGGTAACCTCTGATTGGCCGTCAGTCTGCGGATGGAAGGCGGAGTTGAGGCGGAGAGCAACTCCTGACAGGCGGAACAACTCTGTCCAGAAGATGCTGGTGAAAACGGGGTCCCTGTCGCTGACAATGGAGCAAGGCAGCTCGTGGAGCCGCACAATCTGGTCGAAGAACGCTTGAGCAACCGATGTCGCGCTGTACGGATGTCCCAGGGCTATGAAATGTGCATATTTGGAGAATCTGTCCACAACTGTTAGTATCACTGATTTGCCGCCCACCTTAGGAAATCCTTCCACAAAGTCCATTGCAATGTCAGACCATACTGAATGAGGAACATCTAGGGGCTGAAGCAGCCCGGCTGGGTGTAGGTGCTCAGATTTGTTCCGCTGGCAGATTGTGCAGCCCTGCACGAAGTCCCGGACGCGCCTGTTGGCCTGAGGACTGTAGAAGGAAGCACGGAACCGGTGGAGGGTTTTCTGGGCGCCCTCATGACCCGCGCCGTGCGCTGTGTGCAGCAGCTGGGGCCAAAACGCCGACGAATCAGGAACAAATATGCGGCCTCGGTGCATGACAAATCCGTCGACATAGACCAGTTAGCCCCTGCTAGGCCCTGCTCTATTTCCTGGCGCTTGGCGCTAATCTCCGGCAGGGATTCTGTCTCCCGACGGAAGTTGTGGAACAGCTCAAAATCTGGGCGAGAGATGGCGCAGGCAGCCAGGGACGCAGCGTCCTCACGGCGGGACAGTGCATCCGCGGCGGCGTTCTGTCGCCCAGGTTTGTATTCCACCTTGAAATCATAGCCGAAAAGCTTACTTACCCATGTGTGCTGTGGTATTGTGGAGAGGCGCTGATCCAGCAAGAACTTCAGGGTGAAGTGGTCTGGGCGCACAGTGAACGGGCGCGCCCAGACGTACGGCCGCCAATGGCGCACGGCCTTCACCAGTCCAATGAGCTCGTGCTCGTATGCCGCGAGTTTGGCGTGTTGCGGTGCGACGGCGCGACTGAAGAATGCTAGTGGCCCCGTGCCCTGGTGCAGTATGGCGCCGAAGCCGGAGCCAGACGCGTCGCAGTCGATGAAGAACGGTGCCGAGAAATCTGGTAGCTGCAACACTGGCCCCGAAGTTAGGGCCAACTTCAGGGCGTCGAACGCGGCGGCGGTGGCATCCGTCCAGCAGAAGGCCTCCCGCTTGAGGAGAGCCGTCAGGGGTGCCGCGATGACGCCGTAGTTGTGGATGAAGCGGCGGTAATACCCCGTGAGGCCAAGGAAGCCACGCAGCGCCCGAACTGTCTGCGGGCGAGGCCAATCTTGGACGGCGGTAATCTTGGCCGGGTCCATGGCCACGCCGTCGCTGGAGATGATGTGGCTCAGGTACTCTACCCGGCGCTCGGCGAAGGAGCACTTGGAGCGCTTGAGAAACAGCTGGCGGGTGCGCAGAGTCGTCAGAACGACCCTGATGTGCTGCAGGTGCTCGGCGAGGGAGGTGCTGTAGATCAATATGTCATCGAAGAACACTAGCACGAAGCGCCGTAAGAAGGGCCGTAGGACCTCGTTCATGAGGGACTGGAACGTAGCCGATGCGTTCGTCAAGCCAAACGCCATGACCACGAACTCGAAGTGGCCATGATGTGTCCGGAACGCCGTCTTGTGAATGTCATCAGCGCTCATACGGACCTGGTGATAGCCGCTGCGGAGGTCGAGCTTGGAGAAGTAAGTGGCGCCCTTGAGCTCGTCCAGGAGCTCGTCCACGACTGGGATGGGGAACATGTCGCGCACGGTCTTGGCGTTGAGAGCACGGTAGTCGACGAGAACGCTGAAGTGCTGGGGCGGATGAGGCCGTGCTCCAGCATCTCAGCGCACTGGCGCTCCAACTCGTCCTTGAGCAACTGGGGGTAGCGGTAGGGGCGGACGGCTACGGGCGCCGTGCCAGGCAGCAGGTGAATACGGTGGTCACACGACCGTGCCGGCGGCAGCGACGTTGGCGTGATGAAGACGTCGTTGAATTCGGCGAGGAGCAGTTGTAGGAGATCCAGACGCTCAATGGCGTGCAACATCGGTGCCTTGGATGTCGTTGTACCCGTCAGCTTGACGCGCCTGTGCTGGCGCCAGAACGCCATGGACTGGCGCTCAAAGTCCCAGAGGATGGGGCCCAAGGACTTGAGCCAGTGGCAGCCCAGCACCATCTCAACATCAGCGAGGGGGAGGACGAAAAGGTCGATGGCGAATGTTTCTGACCCGAAGGAGACAGGGACGGCCGTGCACACGCCGGCGCACTGGACGCGTTCACCGTTGGCCACCCCCACGGTCAGGCCCGGGCGTGGGGATGGCTGAAGGCCGAGGCGAAGTGCCATCGCCGTGGCGATGAAGGAGTGCGTGGACCCTGAATCCACGAGTGCCTGAAGAGACGCGCCTGCGACAGAGGCTGTCAGGTGCATTGTGTCCGCCATCTTGATGCCGGTGAGGGCGTGAAGCGAGATCTCCAGGTCGTCGTCAGTGTCCGTCGCCTGCTCGGGAATGCTGGGAAGCGGGGTGTCGTCGTCGAGCTCCATCAGGTATAACCCCTTCGTCGTGCAGTTGTGATCCCGCGAAAACTTCTCGGGGCAGTTGAAGTAGAGGCCCTCCACGCGGCGCTGGGCCATCTCCTGAGGAGTCAGTCGCTTGAAACGCGCACCTGCCGGTGGAGCCGTCTTCGTCGGGGCAGCAGGCGTAGATGGCGCCGGCCTGGCTGCCTGGGGAGGCGTCTGGGGAGGCGCCTGGGTGTGGAAGGGTCGGGGACGAGCCGGCGGAGCGGAGCGGCTGGGCGCGCGGGTGGTGGTGCCCGTGTCATCGTCATCAATCTGCAGGCGACGCTCGAAAGCCCTGGCGAGGCTCATCGCGTCGTCGAGGGTGGCCGGGTTCTGGAGCTCCACGTCGGTCTGCAGCGGGTTGCGGAGGCCGCCGGTGAAGAGGTCGACCTGATCCTGCTCCGGGAGGGGACGATAGCGAGCGAGTAGAGGCAGGAACTGCGCCTTGTACTCTTCCACCGTGCCGATGCGACGGAGCTGCATGAGTGTGCCGAGGGGGTTGCTGCGCGTCGGGGGCCCGAACGCCCGCTGGACCTTGTCGACGAAATCCACCCAGGTTGGTGCGCCGTGGTTGCGCTCCAGGCGGTAGTACCAGTCCTGCGCGGCGCCCTCCATGTAGAAGGTCGCCAGCCAGACCCTCTCGTCGTCCTGGGTGCGGTCGGCGCGGAAGAACTGCTCCGCTTTGTGGAGCCACAAAATTGGATCTGTGGTGCCGTCGTAGCGGGGGAAACGCAGCTTGTGCCTAGATGGATCGCGCGGCGGCGTTGACGTCGGTGGCGGCGGCGGGGTGCTGCTGAAGCCGCTAGACGCGAGGAAGTCTGACTGCAGGCGGTTGACCGCCACGCCGAGGCGACTCTGATCGCCCTGCATGGTCGTCATCTCGGACTTGATGGCGGAAAGCTCGCCGAGGATGGTGTCGAGGGCGGTCTTCACGTCGTCTCCCATGGCGGCGGCTGGCCAGGCAGTAGCGGCGCGCAAGGGAGAAAAGGATCCTGCGCAGGGGCTGGGGGGTGGTGCACAGGGGGAGCAAGATGCCGAGGAAAGTCCCGTCTATCAAACTATAGTTCTGTTAATTTTTGGGTGCTTTCCACTCTTTCTTGACCAACAATAATTCAAAACTAGCTGAAAAGAAAGAAAGCACTTCATCCTATTAATTGCACATCGAGCAGTTCACTTTCTTCAAATATTTGAACATGCACTCTTTCTTGACCAACAATAATCAAAACTAGTTGAAAAGAAAGAAAGCACTTCATCCTATTAATTGCATATCGAGCAGTTCACTTTCTTCAAATATTTGAACATGCACTTGCAATTTCACATTTTCGAACCATATAACATCCATTGTCCATTTCATTTCTAACTAACATCTTTTTAAAACATTCCCAGTCAACTAGACAATAATAATTTCTCTGGAAGTTCAGTTCCTCCATCTTATGGCAACATCACTACACTTCTGAAATTGTAAGTTTATTTTACCTCCTTTTTCATTCTTGTATTTTTGTTCTCAAATGAATTTTAGTATCAGAAAATGGAATCCCATACCCTCATTGTTATTTACCAATTTCCATGACAATTTCCCTTCATTTGGTTGGATCTTTGATAGGAAAAACGGAAATCTGGACATGTAGATTTGTACTTCTATATTGTTGCTTATTTATATTAGTAACTGTAGCATAGATATTGATTGAATAGCATATTTTGCCCCTGACTATTGATGACTTCCGTAGGGCCTATCAGTGGTCTACAGAGTAAAATGCACATTGTACCTTGTCCAATTATTAGTTATATGCTACAGTATTGATTAACCAAACTTAAGACATTTGGTTCATTTCTGATCATCTGATTAAACTGCTTGTTTGTCTCTCATAGTGACTATCTGAGGAAATAGTTTGATTAATATTGATTTGTCTATCTCCTAACATTTTGTAACCTAGCTTATGAATATCAAAAGAGTACAGAATTGTTGGAACATTGGGATAGGTTGCAGCAGAAATCCCTGTATGAATGTACATATCGTGATATAAATCACTAGTTGAAGTTTATAGGATAACCTCCCCCACCGCAATGAACTATCACTTCTAATCTAGTGACAGCATGTCCCTATGAAAAGACGAGGATATATAACCAAGAATTTTAACCAGTTGTTACTAAAATTGAAGATATTATAAATTATAACGCTAAAATGTAGGCTTGCATGCATGAGATGTTCAAAATTGTATGCAGTTCATTACTCGCAATGGGGCTTGCCTTTGAATGCCTTGCACATTAAGGTGTAATGCTGCAGTGCATCTCAACAATGAATTCAGTTTTCTCAGGTGCTGGTCGTTTTTTCATTCTTTTCCTCAGGCACCCTCATGTAACAAAACGTTGCCCTGTTGGGCATGTATGAGTCTTCTTAGACTCCTTTTATTCTTCTTAATATTAATGATGTGCAGCTCTCCAACGCTTTCGAGGAAAAAAATGTATATCCAGTTTTCTGCTTAGTTTTTTTCCTGGCACAATGTTTATTACAATTATCACTTAATGTAATTGATGCTCATCATTAGGAGTTTGAGGAACTGCAGCTTGGAAGGACTTGTTCCTGATGTCAGTGGAATACCCCAACTTGGTTACTTGTATGTGTGAAATTCTCTACTACAGCATCACATTTTATGGAACAGGAAATTACATTTTTTTTATTATTAGCAAGACATTTCTTAGTCGTTTCCCATGATGCTTAGGATTAGGAGAATTTGGCAGTCTTTTCTCATCTTGGTCTTATTGCTGTTTCAGGGATCTTAGCTGGAATCAGTTGAGGGGTCCCATACCTTCCAGCCGATTTGCGAGCAACATAACTACAATGTACAAAACACCCCTTGCAGACAAATCATATCATCTTATTATTTTACTAAACATTTGATTAGAACTATCATTTATTGATCCTTCTAATTGCATAGACAGTGATTTCCTGACGTAAACAATTCATGCAGTGATCTTTCCCATAATCACCTTAATGGTTCCATTCCTGGAAGTTTTTCTGGCCTTCCTATCTCCAAAGATTGTATGTACGATCTTACCCTTTTCATGATATTTATATGTTCTTGTGGGCAATTAATGTGATGATCAGTTGGTGATGATCCTTTGGATCATCCGTAGAAGGCTTGCATAGATGAAGGATAAGAGCACCAGAGGTGGTAACTTTTACATCATTGTTGCTTGATAGTGATGGTTACAATATGCCTTATTATAGTAAAGGACTCTTCTTACTTATATATAGATTTAAGCTAATAGATAAACTGTGATGCCTGCAAAAAATAATTATCTTTCACTGAGCATAGTTTAGTTTCTTTATCTCAAACAGTATGCATGGTAGTTATGCTCTGAAATGGACAAACGGTCAGTCAGATCAGACTGAACTGAGACTTCTTTTGTCTTTGTTCAGGTCACTGGACAACAACAACTTGGATGGCTCTGTTCCTTCTAATATCTGGCAAAATATTGATCTCAGTGGAAATAGAAGTCTTATACTGTAAGACATTCAAATGTTCACTCCTTATCATATTTTTCTTGAACAAGGTAATTGATAGTCTAATTCTCTACTGAATATTTTACAGGGATTTCCAGAACAATGCTCTCACCAATCTATCAACTCCTCTTTCACCCCCTGACAATGTTACCATCCTGTATGCATTTCTATTCATTGCTTTCTTCTTATTATGAAAAATATATTGACTTCTTTTTGTTATTAGAAAGATGTTATGTTACCACTGATTGGTTTGATGACCTTTGCTAAGCAAGAACTTATGATGACCTATCTATGTTTTAGTAGCTTCAAAAATACTTCTGCTTCAACATACTATGTAGCTAGGATTTGTGGGATGTCTTTTGTTTGAACATCAGAACATATCAGCATATAAGAAGAATACCTTGTAGTCACCTACCTTGCCTTGTTTGTCTCGGTACACCGGTACTTAGCTTAGTTTTTTTTTTCTATATGTTGACTTGTTCCAAATATTGCTATTAAACTGATGGCAAAAAAAATTCAAGCCCCTCTATAAGTTGCCAGCAGTTTCACACTTCTTTCCATTCAGTTCAATTTCATTTATTTATGCCCATAAGTGAAGGTTACAATATGTAACCTTTTTCAGGCGAGCCCCAAGTCCCAAGAAAAGGGTGGTGTCATGTTGGAGTTATGGTGCTATTGGTCGTTTCATGCTACAGCAATGTACAATTTGTGCCTTACATGGTCCGATATTCTTTTTAGAAAATGGAGATTATTTCCGGTCTCTGCAACTGCACACCGCCAATTCTTACATCATCCTCAGCTCGAAGGCTGAACACAAATAGAATGGAAACGGGTACACATAAATTAGAGAAAAATCAAAAGCAGAGTCTATTATTACATGGTCTGATATAGATATGTATCATAGTACTTGGGGAAAACCACACATGTTCTTTTAATATAAACATGCCCAGTTGAGCATTTGGTGTCAGAACTTTCTTGAAGATCTGTTGTTTCTGTTGCTAATTGGCAAAGACCAAGAGAAACGAAGTGAAAGGTGGTTTCCGTTTTCTCTGTGTAAACCCTTGTCATGGGAATTGAGGATTGCGAGGGTAAACGAATGCTGAACCGGACACTTGAGATAGGGCACGCCGGCGACGGTTGCGTCCAATCTCAAGGCCCGGAGTTAGATGAGGATCTCTCCTGATAATTCTTACTTGATTCCTCTAATTGATAAATCCCCTCTCTTTATATAGAGAAGCTTACTTGACCCTTAAGCAATATATCTAACTCTATCTCTAACCCCAACACTAATGGGGGCCCAATGGGCCTAGCGTCATCCCAGCTGACTGCCCATGACAACCCTATCCATATGCTCCCTTCTGTATAGCTTTGCATTTGACCATTTTCTAAAAAAATGGGGTTGATTGATGATAGGTCTTACAATACCATGATGTAGCCTATAACTTCCTTGATTTTGATTCTAATAACAAAAACTAATGGTTACTTCAATTCTAATTTGCAAAAGAAAATGCAGTTCATCAAGAACTGAAGTGCATATTCTATAAAGCTTTCTATTGCATCTGTTTCAATGCCTTACTTTTTCTGCCTTAACTCATCATGTTTAGGTTACATGGAAACCCTGTATGCACGGTTCAAAACCAACAGAATATTTCTCAGTATTGTCAATCAACGCCAGTTGTTGCACCTGGAGGTTCCTCAAGTAACAGTACACTTTGTGGATCATGTTCTACTGACTTACCTTATGAAAGAGTGCCAATGTCACCGATGCCGTGCTCATGTGCCATTCCACTTTATGTGGATTACCGGCTTAAGAGTCCTGGGTTTTCGAATTTCATTCCCTATGAGGTCCTATTTCAGCAGTACTTATCATCTGGGCTTTCATTGTTATCGTACCAATTAGAAGTCTCTACTTTTATGTGGGAAGAAGGCCCAAGGCTGAAGATGTATCTGAAACTATTTCCAAATAACACTATCCTTTTCAATGCAAGTGAGGTATCCAGGCTCAGAGGTATGTTCACAGGTTGGCAGATTCTGGACTCTGACATATTTGGGCCCTATGAGCTTATCAACTTCAACCCAGGGTGGTACAACAACAGTATGCTATCTTTTCTCTGGATCTATTATTTTCATTTCTGTATTGTATAGTTTTCAGAGGTTTAGAATAGAGTTTTTGTGAGGGTAACTATGATAAGGATAACTTGCATCTTTTTTTTTCCTCAAATACGTAGTGGAGCTGCGTATCTTTATATTAAGAAGGAAAAAACAGTCTTACATATGCTTGTCCAAGCAGAAAGAGTATGTTCACAATACACACATAGGGAGGGCAATAATATAGCAACCAACAAAGAACAGCTAGACTGGACCTAGGGCTCTAAGCCCATTTGCCCAATTGAGCACCACAATTGTACCTCATTTGAAATCTCACACAAGGCGTTATTACAAACTTGCATGTAACCAGAAACTGTGAGAAATGTATGTGACCAACAGCCGATGTGACTTGGTAACGCTCAGCAAGTTAAGAAAAGGATGTATGAGCCTAAATGATACAGTGGAATATGATATCCCGCATGAATAATAGTGGAACATGAATATCCCAAATGAATAGTTTGGAATGGAAAAGGATGGGGTGTAGCACTCACATGGTGCTGTTGATCAAACATGCCTACAAAACTTAGTGTTATGAAAATCTTACTAACCTAAGTTTGCTGCATATTCTTGATCAATTTAAATTTCTGTAATTGTATCATGCCTAGAAGATAGAGAGCTCATCTCTTCTCATTGCTCTCTTTCCAGTATTACCTCATGGTACAAAGTCCAGTCTGAGTACGGGTGCCATTGTTGGGGTAGTCCTGGCCGCATTTGCTGCAGCTGCCATCCTTTCATCCCTAATTACAATCGTTGTATTGAGAAGACGTTCAAAACATTCCTCTTCAAAGAAACGCTCTGGTAAACCCTCCGCCTATACTCTCTATGGTATTAAGTAGTTAACGGTAAGAATGTTTGTAATTTTTTAAAATGGAATATTGTTTCAATTGTCCCCCTTTTTATTTATTTATTTATTTACTTACTATTTTTGTAAAGCACTTAATGTGCATATAACTCTATCCTTTCCATATGATCTACTATTTTGTCTGAGCTATGTTTCCTCTCTGCTGTTCGAATGACAAGGTTTTGTTGTCTGTTGCAGCAAAAAGAATCTCAATGAAAATTTCTGGTGTAAAGGACTTTACTTTTGAAGAATTGTCACATTGTACAAATGACTTCGATGATTCAACACCGATTGGCCTAGGAGGGTATGGCAAAGTATACAGAGGTTTGTTGGCTGATGGAACAGTTGTAGCCATAAAACGTGCACAGCAAGGATCTCTTCAGGGTTCAAAGGAATTCTTCACAGAGATAGAATTGCTTTCCAGGCTGCATCACCGTAACCTGGTTTCTTTGCTTGGTTATTGTGACGAAGAAGATGAGCAGGTAATCCCTGCAAACCTTTTCTTTTTTTTCTCTAAATAATGCAAATTCTAAATTCAATTGCATCAAATGTTGTTGATTATTCAATTGCTTGCTTCTTTTGAACTGAGTTGTGTAAAAGTTGACATGCAAAATTTGCTGCTTCTAATGCACATGTGGAACCTACTTCTGGTAGAGCAATTGAATGAAGTGTTTATTGTCTAGTTCACACGTGCTTCCTTGTTGGTAGCTGCTATGTTTTCTTTTTTATAGAGCTTTGATATTCCATCCTTTTGGAAGTCATGATATGGATGAGTTACTAGTAGGTAATGTACTTAATATTAAACATTACTGTGATATAGCCTCACAGTGTTAAGCCTATATTGCAGATGCTGGTATATGAGTTTATGCCCAATGGTAATCTACGTGATCATCTTTCAGGTGAGAGCTTATTCAGTGCCACTATAATCACCTTAAACTTTACTTATAGTTATTCAATTGGACCAATAAATAAAACTTTAAAAGTATCACAAACCCTATGTTTCTGGCTTGTGTGGCTTGCACCCAAGCAATTTCCCCTTCTTCAACCTTTCTTTTTCTACAGCTATACGATCACATTGTTCATTCTCATTTCCAGTTGGAAAATGTTATTGAAACAGAAATTATGCATCCTTCGTTAGTGTGGATCATTGTGCATTCATATTACCTTCTCTGTTCCAAAAGTTGTGCTTCCAAAGATTCGGAATTTCTGCACTATTGCTTCTGATATACTGTCTTTCTGACCTGACAAGTTTCACGAACACTTATCTATGTGACAGCTAAAGCTAAAGTGCCTCTAGATTTCCCCATGAGGCTACGGATTGCGCTGGGATCATCACGTGGTATCCTGTATTTGCACACGGAAGCAGACCCTCCAATATACCATCGTGACATCAAAGCTAGCAATATTCTACTGGACTCGAGGTTTGTCGCAAAGGTTGCTGATTTTGGTCTCTCACGGCTCGCTCCATTGCCAGAAACAGAGGGGAGTGCCCCTGGCCATGTCTCCACTGTTGTAAAGGGTACCCCGGTGAGTAGGCTAGCATACACTATTTGTCTATTTTGGTGCTTCCTGAGATAGTGAAATACACTGCCACATCATGATCAATAACCAATTTTCCTCTCTTCACTTTTGCAGGGCTATCTTGACCCTGAGTACTTCCTCACTCATAAACTTACGGACAAAAGTGACGTGTACAGCCTGGGTGTCGTGTTCTTGGAACTACTGACCGGGATGCAGCCAATTTCTCATGGTAGAAATATAGTCAGAGAAGTGTTGGCAGCCAATCAGTCGGGGATGATATTCTCGGTGGTCGATAACCGGATGGGCTCATACCCCGCAGAATGCGTGGAGACGTTTGCTGTGCTGGCACTGCGGTGTTGCCAGGACGAGACGGATGCCAGGCCGTCCATGGTGGAAGTGGTTCGGGAGCTGGAGATGATATGGAAGATGACGCCGGGGACAGAGAACATAGCATCGTCAGAGTCCGGTGCCTTGGCGATGGGCTCTAGCAGCAGCAACACCACTGGCACACCCACAGCATCGTCAGCGTCGCGGATGGCTTCTTCGGATGATCACTACATTTCCTCCATGGAGGTTTCCGGTAGCAACCTGCTCAGCGGCGTTGTGCCCAGCATCAATCCGTGCTGACCAGGCATTGTATGCATGTACGAGTTGTGTTGTTATTGTAGATAGTAAAGATGGCATATGGATCTCTTGTTGTACGCTACTAGTATCATAGTGATGTGCAGTGTGGTTACTGCTTGCTTACTGATGCCTGTGACTGCCACCAGATGCATTTGGTTGAATTGGAAAATTCGTTCGGGTCTATAGTGATTCTTTGTGCTCGTAATATGTAATAAAAGTTCGCCTAAGATTCCTTGCTTAACCTGGTCAAGCTTCCAAAGGAGAGTCGGTGGGTTTTGTTTGCCTTTGGTTGGTCGGGAGTAAGCTCTCATCATCAAAATCCAAAGGAGCAAATGTCTGTCTATCTAGTATCACAATTTTTCCATAAAAATGTATACTTAGTTGGACATTTCTTCCACCAAATTATTTTTCATCCCTCGACATATATGTTGACAGTACCAAAATGCCTGAACTTACCTTATTATGATATCACGTAGCCGGCATGACATGGATTAGTCTGTGGATTTAAATTTCATAGAATCATGGTTGAAATAGAAACATGTAGGACTGGTAAGTACGATCGTGATCCTTATTCAAACTATGTCTATATGATTAATTTAGGTTTCATCGGTTGTCCTCCACTCTTTACATGTTATATGTCAAATAATAATATTAAGTAGTTATCAAATAAGATATAAAATCAAGTTAAGTTGGAGTAGATGTGAAAAAAGTGCTAGCCTCAAATAAGATACTAATGTACACAACTTAAATAAAAATATCAAAACCAACACTACCTAGCCTCAATTTTGAGAACATATTGAATTCATTTATAAAATAAACATGGTTTTCTCAAAATACGATGGAATCATGATCCTGTCATCTAATTCTATATATGATATGATGCTGTGAATGAAGAAAAAAAAGACTACCTACGACCTTGATCTTGACAATTTTGCTCATGATAGGCACATAATCAAATTTGTCATGGTTGGGTCCTGTCTCTCAGCTCAAAAAATCACTGCACATATGCTATGTTCTCAACTTGATTAATAGGTCTTTTTTAAGTGACATGACAAGTGAGAACCTGAAGTGATCTAGGCCGATAGATGCATATGGTAAGTTTCAATGTTGATGACAACCGTGTGTGACTAACGTGTGTTTCGAAGGAAATATTAATTCTCGGATATATCACATATGAAATATGAAATGAGACCCCTCAATTCTCATTGATATGCGAGCCAAGGACTCGAAATGCAAGATTAAGGACCTTTCTAGTATCAAGTGTCACAAGGAGAAGAAGGACACTTGATTTAGTATAGGTTTTATAGCTTTTAGTCTTTGACCGTACTGTCAGGGGGAAAAGTGAACGATCGCCTAATGACCACCACGGCGACGATCATGGAGGCCCGGACCCACTTGCGGTGACAGCGACTGTCGTCAGCCCGACATGGGAGAGAAGCGCTCCGCTTCGCCCGACCGAGTCCCTCGGGGTCGGATGCTCCCGACCCCACGGCGGCCGGGCTCCGCCTCGCCCGACCCCTCACCACAGGAGTCCGCCTCGCCCGACCCAGGGCGTGGAGGGTCAGACTCACCCGGGCCCGCCAGGCGGGAGTCAGCCTCGGGCGCGGACGCAAGCGCTGATCACGTGGGCCCGCCGCCAGCCTTGCCATAAATGCTCCACGGCTCGGGCACGCAGAAAGGCGCCCGCGCCCCTGACGTGACCTGTCACACCTACCCGTCCACGACCACGCCGCGCACGGCACAACGGCGCGGTCTTCTCTGATTCGGTGTCAGGCAATCATGATCTGCGTCGCCTGGCACAAGAGCACGCCTGACCGTCCTCGCTCTCACCTACCCGTCCTCGCGCCCTGCAAATCCGGCGATAGGGACGGGACGCCCGCACCACGCAGGCCGTTTGCAGGATAACAAGGGGAGTCGTGGCAGCCGTCTGCCCTGACAGGACGGAGGCCACGGCCATCATCACGCACGCCCGCCGGCACCGGCCCCCGAGGAGGACAGCGACAAGATCGGAGGAAGCCGTCTGATAGAGCCGAAAGCTGAAGCCGGCCATGGCGCCCGAGGAGCTCGAATCTTCCCCTTGGACCCTGCGCCTTCTCTCTCTCTCTCTCTCTCCCTCTCTCTCTCTCTCTATCCCTTCGCACGTCTCGCATGTAACCCGATCGCCCCCCCTGGAACTATAAAGGGAAGGCCGGGGCCCAAGAGATAGAGGGGAAGAAATTTAGACTCTCATACACTCGCGCTCACACTCTCTCACACGGACTTCTTCTTCCCCGGGAAGAAGAACACACTCCCACCATTAGAGCTTCAATGCACACCTTAGAGACTTGGGACCGGTTCCCTCTCTCGCCCTTCTGTAACCCCTACTACAGAACCCGCGTGGGCAACACGAGCAGCTCCACATACTGGACGTAGGGCTTCCTCTTGCTCGAACCAGTCTAAATCCCGTGTCACCCCTGCAACCATCTGGAGTCGTACGCGCATAAAAGAAATTTACTAGTCTAAGTCTTGATCACCAATCTCGACAACGACAGTTGGCGCGCCAGGTAGGGGACCTTTGCGCGTACATGACCGGCTTCAGATGGCCAGCCACGACGCCAGCTTCGCTCCGGGCTCCCTGGTCCGCTTTGGGAGCCTGGACTTCCTAGCCACCGGGGAAGGGATCGATTTGATCCCTCTCCTCGCCTCGCCCACTCGCCTCATCACCTCTGGCTCCGCCGCTGGGGTGGTGGCGAGCGGCCGGGCGCACGCCGGGGGGCATCCTCCGGCGGGACGGCTCTTCGGGCTACGCAACGCCGCGGCAGCCTACAGTCGTTCCCTGGCGCGGTCCATGACCACGCCACCCGCGAGCAACGAGCTCGCGGGCGTGACGGGGGTGATCTCCGACGCTGGCTCCAGCAGCAGGAGCCACCACCCCTAGCACGAGTGCTTCATGGCCGACGTGCACTCCGAGGGATCCAACGGCGACGGCGCCAGGAGGAGGCAGCGAACTCCCCCACCGCATGCTGTGGCCACGACGGGAGCCCTTTCCTGGGCACCGGCACGACCACGACAGCCAGAGACGCGCGTGGCGCCCCACCAGGAGGTTGAGCGCCCCCGCAACAAGGGCGGGGCGTGACTACGAGCACGCGACGTCCAGCAGCACATCTGCGCTGACGAGGATCGCCCCCAGCTCTTCGCCCGCGCCAGCCAGAACATCGCCGCGGCGGCGGCTCTACTTCGATGACTCCCCGAGCCGGAGACGCCCGAAGAACGCCAGGCGCATCGAGAGGTGCGCGACTTGCTCGAGTGCGCCGCCGTCCAGCAGGCGAAGAGCTCCGCGTCCCGGCGACGCGGGCAAAACACCAGCGGGGCGGCCCCCACCGCACCCTCCAAGAGGCGGGGGAGTCTGTCCACCAGCCTCCTCCCCGGGTGAACCAGGCCGCGACCGCTCGACGGACATCGCCACCCGCAGGAGGCGGGGCCCCGTCCATTCACCGGCGCGTCGGTCCCATCCGCGACGCCCGCGATACCCTAAACGCGCGGAGGCGCTCCCGCGCGGACAGGGAGGAGGGGGTGGACCGCGGCTACCACGTCCACCGTGGCGGCCGCTACGACAGCGAGGAAGACCGCAGCCCGAGCCCCGACCCAGCGGAGCCCCGGGCCTTCTCCACGCGCATCCTAAACGCGCCATTCCCGCCGCGCTTCAAGCAGCCAATCAACGTGGCCAAGTACTCCGGGGAAACGAACACCGGGCTATGGCTCAGCGACTACCGGCTTGCATGTCAGGCCGGTGGGGCGGACGATGACCTGTTCATCATTCGCAACCTCCCACTTTTTCTAGCCGACTCAGCGCGAGCCTGGCTAGAACATATCCCCTTAGGACGGATCCGCAGCTGGAACGACCTGAGGGAGATATTCGTGGGAAATTTCCAGGGCACGTACATGCGCCCTGGCAATTCCTGGGATCTCCGGAGCTGCTGCCAGGAGTTGGGTGAATCCCTCCGGGACTACATCCGACGCTTCTCCAGGAAGCGTACCGAGCTCTCCAATGTCGCGGACGCCGACATCATAGGGGCATTCCTGGCAGGAACTTCCTGCCGACCCCTCGTCCACGAGCTAGGGCGCCGAGGCCCACGGACCACGGAGGACCTCCTCAACATCGCCACCAGCTTCGCCTTGGGCGAGGAGGCCATCGGAGCAATCTTCGACCGCTCCAAGGGCGAGGCAAAGCGGAAGGAGGACGCCGACGAGGGCACCTCCAACCATCCACAGAAGAAGAAGAACAAGCAGCGGCGCGAGGCACCCCTCGTGGCGGCTGCTGAGCGCAAGCGGGGTCAGCCGCCCCCGGAGGGCACCCCCGGCTTTTTCGACAAGCTGCTCGAGGGACCGTGCCCAAACCACGAGTTCCCCGCGAAGCACGCTTACAAGGACTGCAACCTCATGAAGAGGTACTTTGCAGGCAACCCGGTAAAGGGCGACCATAGGCGGAAGCCCGACGAGGAGAAGAAGGACGACGGAGGGAAGGAAGACGGCTTCCCCAAGGTGGACGGCTGCTTCGTGTTCTTCGGCGGGCCAGCGGCTTATGATTCCAGACGCCGCCGGAAGCTAGAACGCCGCGAGGTCTACGCGGCGGAGCCTGCGACGCCGACCTTCCTCGACTGGTCGGGATCCGCCATCACTTTCGACCGGTCCGACCACCCGGGGCGCGTCCTGCAGCCAGGGCGCTACCCCCTCGTCATCAACCCCATCATCGGCACGACGCGCCTCACCAAGGTCCTCATGGACGGAGGCAGCGGCCTCAACATCCTCTACGCCGAGACCCTCGACGCCATGGGGATCAACCACTCCCGCCTCTGCCCCAGCAAGGCGCCATTCCACGGCATCGTGCCGGGGAAGCAGGCAATGCCTCTCGAGCAGATCGACTTGCCCGTCACTTTTGGGACTCCGTCCAACTACAGGAAGGAGATCCTCACCTTCGAGGTGGTAGGCTTCCGTGGAACCTATCACGCCATCTTGGGGCGGCCCAGCTACGCCAAGTTCATGGCCATCCCCAACTACACCTACCTCAAGCTCAAGCTGCCGGGGCCCAACGGGGTCATCACTGTCGGCACGTCCTTCCAGAAGGCGTACGAGTGTGATGTAGAATGCTGCGAGTACGCCGCGGCCATCACCGTCGCGGAGGAGCCGGCGGTCCAGCTCGCGGAGAGCGCCGAGGGCCGTCCTGACTCCAAACAGTCGCCCACCTCCTTCGAGGCAACCGAAGGCGTCAAGGAGGTCCCCCTCAACCCAAACGGTTCCGATGGCCAGACCGTCCGAATCAGCGCTAGCCTATCTCCCAAATAGGAAAGCGCGCTTGTCGACTTCCTCCGCGCGAACATCGATGTCTTCGCGTGGAAACCCTCGGATATGCCCAGCATTTCGAGGGAAGTCACCGAGCATTCCTTGAACATCAAGGCCGGCTCCAAGCCGGTGAAGCAGGGTTTGCACCGCTTCGACGAGGAGAGGCGCGAGGCCATCGGTGAGGAGCTTCAGAAGCTTTTGGCGGCCGGATTCATCAAGGAAGTATACCACCCTGACTGGCTGGCTAATTCTGTTCTTGTACGAAAAAAGAATGGGAAATGGCGAATGTGTGTTGACTACACCGGTCTCAACAAGGCGTGCCCAAAGGATCCATTTCCTTTTCCGCGCATTGACCAGATAGTCGACTCGACCGCTGGGTGCGAGACCCTCAGCTTCCTTGATGCTTATTCCGGCTATCATCAAATCGCGATGAAAGAATCCGACCAGCTCACGACCTCTTTCATCACCCCATTTGGCCCCTATTGCTACGTCAAGATGCCATTCGGCCTCAAAAACGCGGGGGCTACATTCCAGCGGTGTATGCTCAAGTGTTTTGGGGACCTCATCGGGCGGACCGTTGAGGCTTATGTCGATGACATCATAGTCAAGTCCAAGAAGGGTGACCAGCTCATCCCCGACCTCGAACTCGCCTTCGAGAGGCTGAGAGACAAGCGCATCAAGCTCAACCCTGAGAAGTGCGTCTTTGGGGTTCCAAGGGGTATGCTGCTGGGCTTCATCGTCTCCGTGCGCGGCATCGAAGCCAACCCGGAGAAGATAGCGGCCATCAGCGACATGGGACCGATTCGAAACATAAAGGGAGTCCAGCGTGTCACGGGATGCCTGGCAGCCCTGAGTCGCTTCATCTCACGCCTCGGCGAACGGGGGCTCCCCCTCTACCGACTCTTGAAGAAGACCGACCGCTTCGAGTGGACCAACGAGGCCCAGGAGGCACTTGATCGGCTCAAGGACCTCCTGATGAAAGCCCCGGTCCTGGTCCCACCAACCGACGGGGAACCCCTCCTGCTTTACATCACGGTGACCACCCAGGTGGTCAGCACAGCTCTGGTGGTAGAGCGAGAGGAGGAGGGACACGCCCTCAAGGTACAGCGCCCAGTCTAGTTCATCAGCGAGGTCTTGTCCGAGTCCAAGGCGCGATACCCATAGATCCACAAGCTCATATACGCCGTCCTCATCACGAAGAGGAAGCTGCGCCACTACTTCACCTCCCACCCGGTGACGGTCGTTTCGTCGTTCCCTCTCGGCGAGGTGGTCCGGAACCAGGACACCACGGGACGCATCGCGAAGTGGGCGCTCGAGCTCATAGACCAGGGCATCACCTATGCCCCCCGCATCGCCATCAAATCCCAGGTACTCGCCGATTTCGTAGTAGAATGGACAGAGGTCCAGACGCCATCGGCGTCGGAGAAGCAGGAGTACTGGACGATGCACTTCGACGGGTCGTTGATGAAGGCTCGCGCCGGAGCGGGCCTAGTCTTCATCTCCTCTCTCGGCGTTCGCATGAGGTACATGATCCGCCTCCATTTTCTTGCGTCTAATAATGTCGCCGAGTATGAGGCTCTCCCCAACGGGCTTGGTATTGCCATCGAGCTGGGCATCCGACGGCTGGACGTCCGAGGTGACTCCCAGCTAGTCGTCGAGCAAGTCATGAAGGTGTGGAGCTGCCACGACCCCAAGATGGCAGCTTACTGCAAAGAGGTCCGCAAGCTCGAGGACAAGTTCGACGGACTAGAGCTCAACCACATCGCAAGGCATTTTAACGAGGCAGCCGACGAACTGGCAAAGGCGGCATCTGGCCGAAAGCCCGTTCCCGACGGCATCTTCATCAGCGATCAGTTCGAGCCCTCAGTCCGCTGTCAGGAACCGGGAAAGGTCGGCGATGCACCACCTGTCTCGGGCCCGGGTGCCGGCCCAGGCGAAGTAGCCCATGCTCCATCTGGCCTGGGTTTGGAGGCCGACCCCTCCTACCCCGAGATCATGGAAATCGACACAAATCCAGCTGCGGGGCCCGACCCCCTGCCTGACTGGAGAGCTCCGTACCTTGACTACCTCATCTGCGAGACGTTCCCGACGGACAAGACGGAGGCACGAAGGATTGCGCGCCGCGCCAAATCATTCATCATCATCAACCAGGAGCTCTACAAGCGGAGCCACACCGGCGTCCTCCAGCGCTGCATCCCGATCGAACAAGGAAGGGCCCTGATTCAGGACATCCACGTAGGGGCCTGCGGCCACCACGCCGCGCCAAGAACCCGCGTCGGGAACGCCTTCCGGCAGGGCTTCTACAGGCCAACGGCGGTCACTGATGCCACCCACGTGGTCCGCACCTGCGAAGGGTGCCAAATTTTCACGCGCCAAACTCACATGCCCGCGCAGGCGCTCCAGACTATCCCCATCACATGGCCCTTTGTAGTCTGGGGACTGGACCTCGTCGGGCCCTTCAAGAAAGCGCCTGGGGGCTTCACCCACTTGCTTGTCGCCATCGACAAGTTCTCTAAGTGGATCGAGGCACGACCCGTCGCGCAGATCACGTCTAAACAGGCGGCGCGGTTCTTCACCGACATCATCCATCGCTTTGGAGTCCCCAACTCCATCATCACGGACAACGACACGCAGTTTACCGGGAAGAAGTTCCTTCGGTTCTGCGATGACCACCACATCCGAGTGGACTGGTCGGCCGTGGCGCACCCCCGCACGAATGGGCAGGTTGAACGAGCCAACGGCATGATACTCCAGGGTCTCAAGCCACGGATCTTCGACCGCCTCAAAAAGTTCGGCGGCCGGTGGGTCGCGGAGCTCCCCGCGGTCCTATGGAGTCTAAGGACGACCCCCAGTAGGGCAACTGGCTTCACCCCGTTCTTCATGGTCTACGGGTCTGAGGCAATCCTCCCCACCGACCTAGAGTACAGATCGCCGAGGGTCAAGGCGTATGACGAACAAGGGAACCAGGCGTCACTCGAGGACGCACAAGACCAACTCGATGAAGCGCGCGATGTAGCCCTGCTACACTCGGCCAAATACCAGCAGGCCTTACGACGACACCACAGTCGCAAGGTGCAAGGCCGAGCCTTATACGTCGGCGACCTGGTGCTCCGCCTCGTCCAGGACAACAGGGGTCACCACAAGCTGACCCCCCCGTGGGAAGGTCCTTTCGTCGTCGCCCAAGTGCTGCGGCCAGGCACGTACAAGCTGGCGACCCCCGATGGGTAGATCTTCAGCAACGCTTGGAACATAGAACAGCTAAGACGCTTCTACCCTTAAATTTTGTTTCCAAGTTTAAACACACGTATTTCTGTAATTTTCTAGTCCACGGAGAAAAGCAATTTTGAGTCGACCTTTTTTGAGTCTCGTCACGAGCTCAGGGATATCCGACCCTGACCCTACCTCAGGGTCGCATATCCCTCTGGGGCTATCAGAGCCTCTGACCCAAGTCACCTGAGGTCTTCTCAAAATAGCTTTTCTCCGAGCCGACCCCCCTTCCTAAACGTTTGGGCGTGAAAAGGGGAGAGTGCGTAAATGACGCTCAGGCAAGACTGATCGGACTGCGAGAAAGCCTACGCCCCAGAGGCTACGGTACTATCTCGCCCATCAGCGCTTACTGATGCGTCCGACCCGCACTCTAAACTTTCCAGACCCAAAAAGACAAGGAAGGGGATCGAAAATGAACTTTAATAAATTACAGAAATGGCCCCTGCGGCCGTTGCAAAAGAAAGTTTGAAATTAACTAACATATTTACATGACGGGGCATCTGAGCCTGACCCAGCTAGCCCGTTCAGGGGTTCTCCGGCGGGACGGCCTCATCCTCCAGCTGCTTCACCAAGGCCTCTGCTAGGTCGAGCACCGACGCATCGATCTCGTCCAGCTCAGCCTCGGAGTACCCGGGGGCATACCCTTCGCTCATCACAGCAAAATTGAGGCCGATATAATGGGACCCAAAGACGCCGAAAGCCCGCTTCACGCCAACGTGAAGCGCCTCCCGGGCGATCTCACGGGCCCGCTGGTACACCCCGAGGGCACGAGCCGCTAGCGAGCTTGTCCCTTCCCCCTGGACCACGCCAAGGACGTCGCAGACGACACGGACTGCGTCCCGCAGGCTGCCGTGCTCGACGCGCTCCGCGTCAAGGGCCCCCTTCAGCCGGTCAACTTCATCCGCAAGACCTGTCCAGGAAAACCCGACCAAATCAGAAACCGCCTCAACACCACAAAGGCAGAAAGACAAGAAGGGCCTTACCCTCGGACTGAGCCTTCAGCGCGGTCGCAACAGTCTGAAGCTGACCAACCTCCGTCCCGAGGTCGGCCACCATCTTCTCGGCCTCAACCCTCTGGGTCGCCTCGAGGTCCCAGTCCTGCCAAGCCTGCTGCCTCTCGTGGCGGATGCGCTCGACGGTCTTCTGAAGGGCTTCATGCTCCTCCTTCACCCGAACGAGCTCCGCGGCATCAAGATGGGCCTTCTCGACAACGGCCTGGAAGTCCTCGCGGTCACGGCGGCCTGCTCGATGGCGGCCAGGAGCTCATCCTGCACCTTCTGCTCGCGCCTTCGCAGGTCACCGATGACTTGCTGGGCGGCGGCAACTTGCATGGTCAACTCCTCGGTCCGCTGCCTCTCCGCGGAGAGGCACTCCTGCCCGAGCCGAAGGAAATCGGATTTCCCCCGGCTGCGCTCCTAGAGGGCCTGCAAAGCAATCCACATTCAACAACAGAGCGGCGGGAGGAAAGTAATCACCAGGAAATGCGTCATACCTAACCAACGGGAGCGGCGACGCCGTCCAACTCCCCCATCAAAGAAGACAGGGCAGCACGGGCGCTGTCGAGCACGCCCTGCATTGTCCGCCACTTCCCCCACTCCTCGGCGTCATCCAGCGTGAACAGGGGCCCCTGCGGGTCGTCGCCAGACGTCCAGCGCACGGTGGTCCTAGCCCCACTCCACGCCTCGAGAACGGGACGAATCGAAGCAGGGACAGAGGCCGCTCCGACCGCCCCCGTCCCCTCTGTCCCCGATACCGCCGCGGGAGCAAGCACCGCCACCGCGGATGCCGCTGTCCTTGACGACGGCTCCGTCGCATGTGCCACCATCCCGGTCAGGGTCGTCGCGGCCACCGTCGGCGCCGACGCGCGTCCCGACTCGTCCGCCGCCGCCGTGGCCTCCGCCGCGATCATCGGGGCAAGCGTCTCCGCCCCTGTTGCGGTCGCCGAAACAGGCACTTCCTCCTCTGCCGCCGCCGTGCCTATCGCAGCCGCGGGGGCGGACCCCTCCGTCTCCGTTGCCGCCGTTGGGGCGGCATGCTCCTCCTCTACCTCGTCATCGAGGTTTATCACCTCCTCGATCCGAGGGCCCCCGGGGGCAATCCCCCATCCCGCGGGGTCCACCGAGGAGGCAGAGGGCGGGGCAGGGGCCGGACCCTGCCTCGTACCCAGCCGCGGCACCTCCCTGCCGGTTGCCAACGTAGGAGCCACCCTGGCGGCAGGCTCCGCAGTTTCCCCGGCAACGCCACCTCTTGCCGTCGACGGGGCCGCGGTCCGCCCCCCGGAGGTGGACGACGCTCGCAGCACCTTCCTCGGCGCCACCAGCGGGGCACGGCTTCGGGGAGCGGCGCTGCAAGACGACAAACGACATCAACAAAAACAACTTGACGTCGGGAAAGGAAAGAGACGGGCGAGGATTTTCCACTTACACTACATGGGCGCTGGGACGGCGGGCGCGCTTCGCCTCTGAGTCCGAGGCCGACACCGGGGCATCTGGCAGTGGCCGCTTGCCGCTGCTCCTCTGCTCCAGAGTCCTGGGCAGAGGGACGGGGGTCGGCCCCATCGACTCCTGGGGCGCATCCCGCACCGGCTCTTGGGGTGCGGCCCTGGAACCTTGAGGGGTCGGGTCCCGGGCGGATGGGCCGCTCGGCCTGTCCCCCGCGGTCGGTTGGGAGCACTGCTCCCGGATAACGAGCGCGCCCGGCTGAGGGGCCGGGGCAGGCTCCTCCTCCTCTTCCTCCTCCTCCTCCTCTTCCTCATCATCATCATCGTCATCGTCATCATCATCATCGTCGTCGTCATCCGATATGACTGGACCTCTCCACCGCCGTTGGAACTCCTTGGTGAGCTTTTTCTGCTTCTTCGCCGCCTTCTCGTCCTTGCGCTGCTTCTTTTTCTTGGCAAAGAGGCGGTTCCGCAGCCGCCGCTCGGCGTCCTCCGAAACGGGTGGACGCGCATCGACGACATTTGTCAACTGGCCCTGCAGGCACAAAGGCTCCGCATCAAAACGACAAGTCAAGAAACGCAAGAAAAGGGAACGGGCGCACAAGATCCTCACCAGGTCGACGAAATCCCTATCCGGCCGCATCGGAGGGTGGCCGGGCACCGGGAAGACGATGTCCTTGTCTTCCAACGCCTCCCGGATGCGCTGCCGGATCTCGGAGGCGGGGAGCGCGCCCGTCGCAAGGACGGTGCCCTCAGTCGGTGCGTCGGGAGCCATCTCGGCGAGCGAGCGGATCCGAAGCATCAGCGGCGCCACCCTTCGAGAGTGGTACGCCCCGATAACTCCGGCCCCGTGAGTCCCTTCGCCTTCAGGTACTCGATGGCGCGGAGGAGGCTGGAGATCCGCTTCTTCTCCTTCTCCACTGGGCCGTACGCCCACACCTCCGGCGTCGCCTCGAAGATGCGGCCGGTGAACTCCGGCAAGGGGGACTCAGAGTAGTTCTTCACATAGAACCACTGCTGATGCCACCCCTTGTGGGACGCCGCGGTCTTCATTGCCATGTACTCCTTGGCGCGGGAGTTGCGAAGGTGGATCCCGGCACACCCAATCGCCACCGGGGTCGTCCGCTGCTGGCCGCCTCGCTTCTCGACCTTCTGGTACAGGCTCACCGCGAAAAAGTACTTCCACAGCGAGAAGTTGGGCTCAATGCCCAGGAATCCTTCGCACAATGCGACGAACACCGTGATGTGTTGGATCCCGTTGGGGTTGAGGTGCTGCAGCTCGAGTCCGTAGTGGTGCAGCAACCCGCGGAAGAAGAGGCTCGGCGGTGTCGTGAACCACCTCTCGTGGAAGTGGGCGAACGAAACGATGTACCCGGTGGGCGGACTCGGCATCTCTTCCGATCCGGGGAACCGCCACTCGCCCCCCTCGGTCCTATCGCAGAGGAGACCCTTCTTCACGAGGTCGTTAGCGCGCGAGGTGCCGAAGCTGGAGCGCTCCCAGGTGGCATTTGCGCAAGGAAGGGAAGCTTGACGGCGGGAGGCGAAAAAAGGCTGGAGCGTTGGGGAGGAAGAAGACGAACGGCTCGCACAGGAAACCAAAAGGCAAGAGGAGAGGCGAAAAGACTCGGAGCACGGTGAGGGCGGAACCGGCGAGGCGGCCCCCCCGTCTTATAGGACGACGCGTGGGGAGCGGAACGGACGCGCCCATCGCAGTTAATGCGGCGTCAGGTACGCCTCGTCACGCCCGTTCCTCTCTTTTTTCGGAAGACGTGCGCACGACCTTGCAGGAAACATCCACTCCTCGCTTCGCGGGTCGGCACCTACCGCCACTTCGTCTCCCGAGAAGTACGCGCCCAAGATCTCCTCCGCACCCGGCCCAAGGCTCAAAGGAAAGGTAAAAAGGGATACGGGGCTGAAAACGCCCCCACGGCCCGTTACGATCCAAAGGTTCGAAGCCTGGCCCACCGTGGGTTCGACAGCCGCCCCAGGATGACCCTGAGCGAGGGGTGAGAAGGGACGGGCCCGCTAGCGGCCATCACCCGGGCACCCGACTGCCCAGGGCATCCCGACCTCACATTCGAGTCCGACCGGCATCAAAGTTCATGGTTTTTCCCCGACGAAAGGCAACGAGCCACCGGGTCCAATCGAACGGACTCGGGAACTATATGAACTGGCCGGCCGGAATCTGGGGTACGCCACCAGCTTGGCCCAAGCCGCCGCCCCCCCCCCCCCCCCCCGAACGGGGACCGGGATCCCACTCGAATCGACGCGTTTGCAGCTCAACGAGCACCACGGTTTGTCCGACGAGGATAACGTGGCACGACTCACCGCCTTCGTCCCAGCAAATGGACGCTTGAGGGGTAACGTTCAGAAGTCGATCCGGCCTCCCGACCGGTCTCCTGCAACGCGCGGGGGCTCGGGGGCTAGCTTCGCAACTAGTGACCACACGGATGGTCACAACATGAGGCCTCCAGATGGAGGGCATCCTCCGGAACGGCGGGAATCCCTCATGTCAAGACAGCCACTGTGCTTCCCGACCTTGGTCAACCAAAACTCGCACGACAAGCAAAAGTTCCCGAGAAATGACAATAACAGCCTCTGGAGGAGCGTCCCCGCTCCACCACAGGCTCGGGGGCTACTGTCAGGGGGAAAAGTGAACGATCGCCTAATGACCACCACGGCAACGATCATGGAGGCCCGGACCCACTTGCGGCGACAGCGACATGGGAGAGAAGCGCTCCGCTTCGCCCGACCGAGTCCCTTGGGGTCGGATGCTACCGACCCCACAGCGGTCGGGCACCGCCTCGCCCGACCCAGGGCGTGGAGGGTCCGACTCACCCGGGCCCGCCAGGCGGGAGTCAGCCTCGGGCGTGGACGCAAGCGCAAATCACGTGGGCCCGCCGCCAGCCTTGCCATAAATGCTCCACGGCTCGGGCGCGCAGAAAGGCGCCCGCGCCCCTGACGTGACCCGTCACACCTACCCGTCCACGACCGCGCCGCGCACGGCACAGCAGCGTGGTCTTCTCTGATTCGCTGTCAGGCAATCATGATCTGCGTCGCCTGGCACAGGAGCACGCCTGACCGTCCTCGCTCTCACCTACCCGTCCTCGTGCCCTGCAAATCCAGCGATAGGGACGGGACGCCCAAGCCGCGCAGGCCGTCTGCAGGATAACAAGGGGAGTCGTGGCAGCCGTCTGCCCTGACGGGACGGAGGCCACGGCCATCATCACGCACGCCCGCCGGCACCGGCCCCCTAGGAGGACAGCGACAAGATCGGAGGAAGCCATCTGACAGAGCCGAAAGTTGAAGCCGGCCATGGCGCCCGAGGAGCTCGAATCTTCCCCTTGGACTCTGCGCCTTCTCTCTCTCTCTCTCCCTCTCTCTCTCTATCCCTTCGCACGTCTCGCATGTAACCCGGTCGCCCCCCTGGAACTATAAAGGGAAGGCCGGGGCCCAAGAGATAGAGGGGAAGAAATTTAGACTCTCATACACTCGCGCTCACACTCTCTCACACGGACTTCTTCTTCCCCGGGAAGAAGAACACACTCCCACCATTAGAGCTTCAGTGCACACCTTAGAGATTTGGGACCGGTTCCCTCTCTCGCCCTTCTGTAACCCCTACTACAGAACCCGCGTGGGCAACACGAGCAGCTCCACATACTGGACGTAGGGCTTCCTCTTGCTCGAACCAGTCTAAATCCCGTGTCACCCCTGCAACCATCTGGAGTCGTACGCGCATAAAAGAAATTTACTAGTCTAAGTCTTGATCACCAATCTCGACAACGACACGTACTATTAAACGTACTATTAAGGGGGTTTCTTAAGTTAGTAGCTTAACCTAGTTCGATTTGGCCTTCAAATTGTGCACACTTGCTCAATCTTAGTTCAAGACAAGTCAAAGAATACATATGAACACTTGGAAGCAGAAGAAACTCGAAGAAAATCCAAACATCAAGTCAATAGTCAAGTACCTGAAATTTACTAAGGTCCGGATGAACCGACACCCTATATGTATAAGATGTCGGTGCAATTCTGCTGAGTTAACATGATCAAGGTTGAAAACCCCATTGTGACAGGATCAACCAGCACCCTCAACTTAAAAAGCATCAGTGCAATTTCAGCTATACTCAAAAAAGGCCAATCGCGTCGGAATATCCGACAACAGTCGGTGCAATTGCACCAGAGAGCATGTTTTTGGCTCTGCAAAGCTACCTTCATGACCGGTTGAACCGACACCCAGCGTCGGTGCATTCGACGACCGATCGGATAGGGCGTCGGTGCAATGACGCCAGCAAAAGAAGCAGTGTTAGACCCCAACGGCTACTATTTGACTTCAGTGTGACCGGATGAACCACAGCATATGACTGGAAGATCTGACGCTATGTACATTTTTGAAACAAAGTACAAACAGCTATATTTTGATCTCAAGTCTATATATACACCTCCCTCGGATCTCATGGACTGCCTTTGCCATTCTGAATACCTGAGGCCACCCTTGAGCTGAAGAGAAACACTTGAAGAAATGAGAAGAAGAGAGCTTTGAAAGTTGATCCAATCTAGAAGAAACCATTCCTTTGGAGTAGCAAGTGTGCTTGATCTTAGGGCCAACTTAGCGTAGGTCAAGTGAAGTCTTGAGAGCTTGTTATTCTTGTTGTTTGACGACACCTAGATGGTCTTGGTGATCGGTGGATCTTGGAGTTTGTGGGAGCCCCAAGAAGAGAAGATTGCACACGGTGTGAAACTCGCCATTTCGGAGATGGACAAGGAGCATTCTTAGTGAAGCACTTGCGTTCTCGGTGATGCAAGGGAGCCATACCCTTTGTGGGTTGTAACACCGAAAATATAGGAGTTAAACTTTTTAAAAGTATTTTTATAAAAGTCATAAGATAAAATTGTGCATGCATCTTTGTTTCTTTTTTCTCCTATTCTTTCTTTCAGCCAGCCTAATTCTTCTCTTCTCCTTCTTTTCTTTTTCCCGCGGCCAACTCAACGGCCGATTCTCTCACCCGACCCTTTCTTCCACCGACAGCTAGGACCTACCTGTCGGCGCCTTCTCCTTCTTTCTTCTTTCCTTACCCAGAGTCCGGATCGATCCCGCGCCGTCGTTCGCGCCCCTCTCCTTCTTTCTTGTTTTCTTACCCCGAGTCCTGATCGATTCCGCGCCGCCGCCTTCCTACTCCCGGCCAATCCGCCCCTATAAAAATCCCGCCGAAGCCCCGCTTTGCAACCAGAGCCAACTTCAATCTCTTTTGCTATTCAACATCGTTGCACGCCGCTGGAAGTTGCACACCGGAGGAACGCCGCCGCCCCGTTACGCCGCCTCTCCGTCGACTCGCCGTTCCACAGCTTCTCCGCCGTCATCAACTCTCGCCAGAGCTCCGCGAGTTGGTAAGCATCAAGCCGCACCAGATTCCTCTTTCTCTCTTGCTCCGCCGCAAACCCGATTTCTCGCCGAACCCCTGTTTCCGCCCGCCGCCGTGACCGCCAGTTTACAGCCGCCACATAGCCATCCCGTGATCACTCCCATCTTCGCCGTACCGCCCTCTCACTCCCTGGCATGAACCCAGCTTGAATTGAGCCCCGGAACACCGGAATCGGTGAAGCTCCGGTCGTCCGCCGCCGCACTCGCTCGCCACCGACGCCCAGTAAAACTCTGCTTCGCCCGGCCCTTTTCGTCCCGTCGAGCCGACCCTTCCTCTGCCGCTCGATCTAGATCTAATAGCCAGAGTCGACCCTCACTTTACACTGCCGATTTACTCGACCTTTTCCTTACTCAGCCGATTCACCTGACCCACTCTTCATACCGCCGATTCGCCCGACCCCTTATCCCGCCGACTCGCCCGACCCGCCGCTCGGTTCTGATACAACGGACCAGATTAATCCGACCCTAGCCGTCCCTGAAACTCTTGCAGAAAGATCCCTAGGTTTCCCAGGAATCAACCCGCAGTCCAGATCAGTAGAAAATAATTAGAGTTGAGCCCTTTCTTTTTCTGTTCCGACCCCTGACTTTTTCTAGAATTAGTGCCCGCCGTCCAGAACTTCTAGTTTTTTTTACCCCGACCCTTTGTTTAAGGTTTAATTATATTTTAGCCCCTAATTTCTTTAGATTTAGCCCCTGGAAGTTCAAAACTCTCGCAGTTAGGCCCCTAGATCACTGTTTTAGCCATATCTTCATCGTCTCAACTCCGATTTCAACGATTCTTGCGCTCACGCGATCCTTGCATCATGAACTACAAATTTAGTATCTTTTTACTTTTTGTTTGTATTGTTTGTTGTACTGTCTCTTATTTGTTGTGTATGCTTGTTTGTGTGATCGCGTAGACAACGTGACGTTCGAGCAAAACCAAGAGCAAGCTTACGAGGAAGAGAACCAGCAGCTGTTTGAAGAAGGCAAGTGGATTTCCCCCTCTGCATATTCTATTTGATCCCAACAACAGCATGAAAATTCACTTTACTTTTGTTGCTTGCATAAACTTGATGGGTTACCTATGCTAAGGACATACCTAGTCTTTTACCCCAAACCTTGAAACACCTGGGTTTACTATTCATGTTGGGTAGTTACGCTTAGTTGCCAACTTTGGGATTGGTATTGGTTTACTCTTTTGTTGACGTTGGTCACATTTTATATTGTTGTTATCGCGTAATTTTAAGATCAACTTTTGTTTAATGGGAACATGGAGAACCACCCAAGAAAACAGTGCAACCACAAAGTCATATGGCTCTGACCTTAGCCAATTAATTAGATGTGTAGTTTGCTGGTGGCCTTACCGAAAGGGCAAGGAGGGGGTCGGTGATAGGGGTCACAGCCCGGTCCTCTTGGGGTAGCTGCCTTGGCTAAGGAGCTGACCATTAGGGAGGTTTATGGACCACACCGCTACTGAAACTCTAGCGGGCTGTCTAGCTCTCGACATGTCTTTGTAAAGGCTTCGCAGTGTACCCTCGCCACTCACCTCGGAAGTGTTTAAGGGCCTTGCAAACCCGGGCGACTCAGGGAAACACGATTTGTGGGTAAAGTGTACAACCTCTGCAGAGTGTAAAACTGTTATAACAGCCGTACTCACGGTTAAGAGTGGCTTGGACCCTCACGTGATAATGAAACTTGAAGATTAATTAATTTGTGGTTCGTGGATTATGTTGTTGTTGATGGTACCGTTATGTTTTTATTAAAGTGGGTTGGTTTAAACTTAAACCTAGTTAATAGGTGCTTGCTAATAAATATTTGACCAACTAAAAGTGACCGCTGCTGCAAACCTTAGCCTATCCTTGATGGCCTTGCATTTTCACCCCACTTGCTGAGTACCAACCATAAGAGTACTCACCCTTGCCCCCTGCTGTTCAGAAGAGAACTTTGAAGAGGAGTACCTCGACGACTTCGAGGAGTTCTAGGTCCTGCGTTCACCAGTCATCGCCTGTGGAAGACGGAGTTGTTGGAGACTTCGTATAGGATATAACGGTTTATCGTTTAAAGACATTTGTGTCTCTTTTATACGGAGTGTAATATTGTTAAATACTTTATTTAGTTACATTTTGAGCATTGTCTTTGATATATTACACTTTCCGTCTATCATATGTGTGTGAACATGATCCTGGCGCACATATGAGATGCATCTGGTTCTTTCTAGAATCGGGTGTGACATGGGTGCTCCAACGTGGATTAGGGGGAGCGTCAACTCCTCGATACCACGGGAAAAATTTGGGTTGTCTCGTGTCCCTCTTTTACATTCAAGTATTTACTTTGCCTTCCGTATTGCAATCTTTGCTAGTTTGCTTGTTTGTTTGAGTAGGATGATCATATGCTAGTGTGCTCTCTTGACTAGGATATATACTTGTTAGTGTGAATCTTTGCTACGAATCATGAACACGCTAGTATGTTTGCCTACCTAATTTGCTTATCTTAGTGTGTTCTAGTTGATAGGTCTTGAATTCTAGGTTTGGGCAACACTACAACGTCGTAGGTTAATGATTCGATAGAAATTGAAGAAAACCCAATTCAACCCCTTCTTGGTCTTCGATCCTTTCAGAGCCACGTCAATATTTTATGATATGGCACATCTCCTGATTTGCTTTTCCATTTATGCTCACTGTAGAGAAGAGATACAAAATTAAATTCATTAATTGCTTTGACGTTTGAACTCTTGGCACCGAAGAACTAGTACCTGTCTTAATTTCTTTAAATCAAATTAACAGCAATGAATCTACCACACTTATTGAATGTAAATATCCTAGGGAAACCGTAGCAAATCTACTAATTATTCGAGAACAAAAGCAGCGAAGCTCTTAAAAAAAGAAAGAAAATTGGACCCCACTTAAACTTTAGACTCTGATGAAACACATTCAGGTTGTCTTTGAAAAAAAAAAGAAACACATTCAGATTCGTGTCTGGAAATTGGTGTTGCAACGTTTGACTTTGTGTTGGTAGACGTACTGGCTCATGGATCTGGATCTGAATCTGGCCCGTCTAATTATACACGTGCAGCACACTACTACTACCTACTTTCTCTACGACTCTACTCCAGTCCAGTGAGTGTTTGTGCCGCGGTCCACGAACGAAACCCCAGCCAAGCCAAGCCAACCAACCCCCGGCGGATTGCCGACTGGATTCCTCTCGTCCCCTACCAAACCCAACCAGCGGAGCGGCCGTCGCCGGTGAGACTGGGGGCATGGCGACGGACTCCTCCTTCTCTGCTGTCTTCTTCAGCAGCGCCTTCGCCGCCTGCTTCGCTGAGGTACTCGCCGCTCCCCCGCATTTCTCTTCTTTTCTAGCCTGCATCCGTGATCCACCTGGGATGCGGAGTGGGATTCAGCCAAATTGGGACTACAGGGCTAGTAATAGTAAGTGGCTGCTGTCTCAAGACCTGTAGTGACTAATGGTAGTACCTCAGCTTTGAGTGCAAGGACCGATCAATTAAAGAGGAATTTGATTGGATGCCAAGTGCTGTATTTTCTGTCTTTATCTATATTGCAACATAGTTTGGATCTACTGGACCCAACATAGATATATGCATTGTTCTTTCTTACTTACTTACTTACTTAGGCCAAGGATTAGCAAGTAGCACTGTAGCAGAGAGGAGAGGATCCTTACTTTTTTTTTCAGCCAAAAGAGGATATGATTCTAGTTTGTTTTTTTTCTGTCGAATTGGTTCTATACGTCTAGTTATTCGACCCAAGTATGCTTCTGTTTGGATTTGTATTTCTGTTTGATTTACCAATGATATAATCAGGTGTGCACCATTCCTTTGGACACAGCCAAAGTGCGCCTTCAGCTGCAAAGGAAGACACCGTCACTGCCAGCGCCACTTGCGTCTGCCACCGTAGGTGGAGGAACGTTGGCCACAATCCTGTGCATCGCCAGGGAGGAAGGGGTGGCCGCGCTCTGGAAGGGCATCATCCCTGGCCTTCACCGACAGTTCCTCTACGGTGGCCTCCGTATCGGCTTGTATGAGCCTGTCTGTACTTCTCCACATTCATGCCCTTCCTTCCTCCTTCAATTCAAAGGGACTTCCTCACAACAACAAAGCAAAACTTCCCTCTCTTCCCATGCAGGTCAAAGCTTTCTTTGTGAGGGGTACTGCTGTGACTGATGTCAGTTTACTAAGCAAGATTCTTGCTGCTCTTACCACTGGTTGGTACTCCGCTTCAACTTTGACAAGTTCAGTTCTTTTCAGAATGCAACATTGCTTGCTGCACAGCGCTTGCTCAGTTATTATGATGCCATGACATCTTACTACTATTCCAGTTCAGCATAAATCATGTGAACGATAAAATCATTTTGTCTTTTTTACTTTCCATATCCAAAACATGTATGCCTTTCTTGATTCATGTCAGATTTATCGTGTACACAAGTGGTTAATTGCCTTTTAAACATCATAATTAATAACCGGGCTGGTGTACTTTAAAGTGTCAGGCTCGGTCAATGTGGAGAAGCACTTATTGCTAAATGATTTTTTTTGGGTCTATTCTCAGGTGTCATAGCAATTGTTGTAGCAAATCCAACTGATCTTGTTAAAGTTAGATTGCAAGCTGATGGAAAGGCTAACACTGTCAAGAGGAACTATTCTGGAGCCCTTAATGCATATGCTACAATAATCAGACAGGTTGCTTCGACAATCATGGACATTTAGTTTAGATGGTTATTTCTTTTTTGTCATGGTCCTTAAATTCTTCATACGTACAGGAAGGCATTGGAGCTTTGTGGACTGGCCTTGGTCCAAATGTTGCACGCAATGCCATAATTAATGCTGCTGAGTTGGCCAGCTACGACCAATTTAAACAGGTACCTGTTTACTCTCTTCTCTCTTGTGATGGGCATTGGCTTTCACTATTATTGTTCATTCCTTTGTTTTGTTCTTGCAGATGTTTCTAAAACTTCCTGGGTTTACTGATAACGTTTTTACCCATCTTTTAGCTGGACTTGGTGCTGGGTTTTTTGCTGTTTGCATTGGCTCTCCAGTGGATGTGGTATGCCCTGCAAATTCTGGATTGGCACACTACCAAGTACCCAGTTGCAATATATGTTTGCTCACTCTAAACCCTGCTTGAATGTATGCCTTGTGTTTTGCCAATTTAACTGTCACGATTTCTGTTTAGGTAAAATCAAGAATGATGGGTGATTCGACGTACAGAAGTACACTTGATTGTTTTGCCAAGACATTAAAGAATGATGTATGGAATTCTTTCCCTGATTTTCTTTGTATAGTCTATTACTCTATGGTACCCCAGATGTTTTAGCACTTGCAGAAAGCATGAGAAGTCTTTCCCATGTGTATACATCCAATATGTCAATATCCATCTTCCCTGAACCCCTGTCACTTTAAAGTTTAAATGTCTTCCATATTCCAGTCCAGAGCTTTGACCATCAATTTAGTTGAGCAATCTGTTACAGGCCAATACAGAATTGACTGCCACTACAGTATAAGTGTATAACTATAAGCCACTCATTTTAGGCTGCAATATTACATTTAAAGCATTAAATTTCAGTCTTTGAATTTGTTGTAAAGAACATTGCTATGTCTTTATTGTTGAAACCTGGGATTGCAATGTTCAGAAAACGTGCTTTCAGTTGGATCATAGTCAAAAACAAGGAATATTGCCTTGTGTTCACACGACTCTTTTAAAGTCCGAAATAAAATTGATTAGGATTTGACATGCTAGAGTGTGGCCACATGTAAGTGAAGTGATGCAGTGAATGCTGATTGCCATTGGGGGCATGACTCTGAGGGATTGGAGGATCTTCATAGTTTTTTGGAGAAATTCCAAAGGGCAAACATCATTAGTGCTCCTGCTGATACTTGCAATGTTATATTCTGATTTATCAATGGCAACTAAAATGGTAGAAAACAAATTAAATTTGTAAAGATCGTATGAAATTCATCCAAGGACCAAGGGTAAAAACACTGCAAAATTCTGCTGCAATTTCTACGTGGCTCAAGCTGTATTCCAGAATTACATGTTAGGCCCACTTGAAAATTTACAGCTAAGGAAACTGACTAGATATTAGGAAGGGAACCGTCTATTTAATCCAGCTACATTATGTGATGGACCATGGTCTTCGGGGCTTGTGATTTGGCAAAGTTTTAGCAAGGGCAGACGTGAATGACAAATTTCACATGCGACTTCTGTAACAGAAGACACGGCTTCTGTTTGTACCCTTGGTTCCTAAGCCTTAATTTATGTATTGGCTCATCTATACTGGTTATATTAGTATTTGTTTTTCTAGATAATCTGTTGAAACTATGTCTAGTTTGCTGGTATTTATATTTTCATTCAGTTTGATGGAAGTTGAGTTGGGGGATAGCTTTTCTGCTGATTTTCTTATTCTGATTATAAGTTTTCCTTTGTATTCTTGGAACATGTATTATTTAGGAGGTAAATTTAATGTATTGCTTTGGAAACATTCTAGTTAAGCTGGTAGAAAATTTCTTAGTTTAGTACCCATTCTTCAACATGCCAAACTAATTAAGCTTTCTGATCTAGTTTTGGATGTGCAGATTCATTATTCTCGTGGAGTGGTTTTTTCTTTCTACTAATTGGGAATATGTCATGTCATAGATGTTCCGCAGAAAATGAACACCGAGCAAGCATATTCATAACTGATGGTTCGTTTGTGCAGGGACCTGGTGCTTTCTACAAGGGGTTCATCGCAAACTTTTGTCGAATTGGGTCATGGAATGTGATAATGTTCCTAACTCTAGAGCAGGTAACAGAACAAGCAGATGCCTTTTATGCTGTTTCAAATTGAAGCATTATCAAGTGCCTGCCAGTCTCGTCACTGAAGGCCTTAATTTTGCCGGAACTGTATTTTTCTTGCTCTCTCTCCTGCTCCTATGAAATGCAGAAAGCCGCTGATTCTTTTTGTATTTGTCTTGTTGAATGAAAAAGGTTAGAAGATTGTTTCTGTAAGGTTGACACCAGCACTGCGGGTATAAGTTGCGCGGGACAAGCGGATATATGGTGACATATTGGGTCAGCATATACATGCATGGTTGCATGATTAAGGAAAAAAGCTACAGGTTCCCATGTTGTCAACCGGCTGAAGGCAGTCATGCCAGATCCGCCTGTCATTTAGATTGCATAGGACAATACGCTCTCTTGTCTATTTTGATTATTACAAGTTGTAATCTCCTTATATGTCACAGATCGATTAGGGAACCAGTCAGTGTCGGTATATTGTAGAGAGAATGGAGTTTACACCCATTCAGATGTATGTGAAAAAAAAAACATAAAGTATAACGCATCCAATACCCATGTTAGTTGATGCAATAATATCCATGTGAAGGATTGTGCTTACGTACGTTCACGATGAGCAAATAAATCAGCAGAATATAGCATTATAATAAATAAAACGGAATTTGTAAACATCACCATTGTGATTTTGTGTGTTATTTTGAGTCTGAGCCTCTGAGGACACAAATCACGGAACCCTAACAAGTTGCCGATAGAACAGAACAATCGATGAAGCAAACAAGGCACTAATATAATTAACCCAAGCAAATTCAACTATATATGGAAATATATAATAACTAATAATAATCGAAATGAGCTACGCTCGGGCCAGCCAGATCTCGCGCGACAGGCCGTAGAGAGTCTTGTCGCGATCTTCGTCTCCGGGGCCGCCAGACTTGACGGCCTTGCTGAACTTTGTCTTGAGGTTGCTCACCTTCTTTTTGAGGTCGTCGGCGGTGAGGTTCGCCCGGTTCAGCGCCGGCGGCGGCGGCGGCGGGTCATCTCGTTCCGGCTCCATGAGGGCCGGGTCTTGTCCGTCCTTCTTCGTGATGGCCTTAAAGAGCTTGGACGCAGACGGCACCGCCCCGGACCTGCGGCGCTCGGCGGCGAGCCAGGTGAGGAGTTCGACCTCGTCGCTGAAGAGCCATTTCTGGTAGATGGGCCCGCGCCTCATCTTGCGGGTGGTCGTCGCCGCCCGGTCGTCGTCGTCGTCGGACGAAGACAGGAAGACGAGGTCGGCGTTGGAGTTGGTCGACGAGTGCGGGGAGGAGGACGAGGACGGAGCGGCGGCGCGTGCAGAGGTTGGCCCGGTGCGCGCCATGGCTGCCAGCCGGAGCAAACGAAGCGAAGGCTAGCTACCTTGGCTGCGTGCTGCTACGTGTAGAATATATATAGGTAGCCAGGCGGCGCGGGCATGCAGTGCGGGATCGGAGGTTGCCATCCGGCTGCGTGACCTTCCATGGAAAACGCGCGCGATCGAGATCCTTGATTATTGTTGCAACTAACTAAATCTGATTATTGCTTCCACATTTAAAAATGACACTGCAGGATCGAGGGTTACCATCCACAGCTAGCCAGCGTGATATCCGCGCGATCGCGCCAAACAATCGTGCGTGTTTCCTGGAAATATATGCCCAGCACGATTGAGCGCTGCATGCAGGCTCGATTGTGTTTCCTGCTTCTGGGCTGCCTGCGGCCTCGGCGCGTGGAATCCATCATCCAAGCATACTTATGGCCCGGATAAAAACGGCCCAAAAGCACAAATCTGCAGACAAAAAAATCGATTGATGAAGTGATCATTAGGAATAATAATACCATTGCAGTTTCATGCTAGCTAACCACTAGGCCAGAAACAATTTGGCGCGGCGGCCAAATCGTATCTGTGCTGGCGGGTGAGACGCTCGCCAGCACTCGTGTGCCAGCACAAATCCTCACCTGCCAGCACACTGTGCTGACGGTCAGCTTAGGACACCCGCCAGCAAAGATACATATCTATGCTGACGGGACACATAACCGACCGCCAGCACAGATTCATTCTGTGCTGGCGGTTCTCATAACTGTCCGCCACAACAATCCTTTTAACAAATAAATTTTAGTATTACTATAATTTTATTTCCCTTTAATTTAAAGTTAATATTTTTTGCTAGATATCGATGTACGTTGCATCAATATTTTAACATGACGCATCAATTAACATGACTAATGTTTCGAAGCAAATAATGTTTACTAACAAGCATCCAACAACATGCATGTTTAGAATAATATTCACACAAATTATTTAAAGATAAACAACCATTAATTATCCTTTAACAAGCATCCAACATGCATGTTTAGAACAGTATTTACACAAATTATTCAAAGATAACAACTATTAATTATCCTTTGTCCAGTTGCTAAGATTCTCGTGCTCGTCCAAAGCCAGCACCCCACCGTGGTCAAAGTATTCGCCCGCCACATGACAAATCTCGCGTTGGATGAACCTTGCAATATTAGCGCAAACATTGTCGATGTCTTTTTGTTCCAGTCTACAGTTGGTCTTGGGGATGGTAGGCATTTGAAAAAAGTAGTAAGATGTATTATGTTCATGTGTCATGATAAATCATGTAGTTAGTATATAGTAGAATATATATGACTTATATGACTTACGTCTTCAAGGTTTGTCCGGTACCTCCCACTGTTTCTAAGGAACTCGCACACGTAGTATCCACATAGCACGGAGCCAGGAGGTTGCTTGTGGCACTTCATAAAAGAAATTATACATTAGGAGTGCCTAATTACATAACTAATAAAGATGAAGTGCTATGTTCTTACATAGAAATGATATCGTATGTTCATAACTTCCTTCCTGTCCTGTGGATGTGGCCCACCTTTCATGACGTAAAGGTGGTACACGCTTTAAGGTCAGAATGACAGAAAATAGGTAAGGTAACTTAGGGAAGCATAAATTATGGACAACATAAGTATACATGGAATTGAATGTCAAGGAATATCTTACTTTTGTAAAATGCCTGTGAACTCCATGTAACGTTTTTGGTCATAGTCGGAGGAGTCTAGGATCACTGCTTTTTCGAGCTTGGGCAAAATCAATATAGCAATCCAATGGTTGCTGCATAATAACATAATTTATTATATGCTACATTAACATTAATTATCACATATTATATAGCAATTAAAGCCAACTTGCTCAAATCCATATGGAGCCATGATATACTTCTTATCAACCCTCTTCAGCATCACTTTTGCAATGTAGACGGACACCTTGTGCCTTTCTTTTTTGTGTAATTCTTCTTTGATCTCAGCTTTTCGCTTCTCGGTCTTTGCAGCTTTTAGTTGTTCTTTTACCTGTTCGGTCACTTTGAAGCTGTGCTCGGTCTGGTGAATTCGTGCCGGGTCAAGGTACGCGACCTTGTGCTTGTGTGTCTTCTCTTCTTCTAGCCATTGCATCCTACAAAGATAGATGTCGGACGTACATGTCAGACACCATGCAATAATCTAAATTCGCATATATGGGACATATATATATTTATCAACTTACATGCAAAACACAGTAATGAGATTGACATCCACATGTTGCTGATGGTAAAGTCTGTGTAAATCCTCAAAATCAATGACTATTTCATGCGGGACTAGGTTGTTGAAAACAGAAGGTGGGACCATCGCGGTGATTGCCGTGTTCCTTGCTTCATTGCCTTCATGATCCAGCCATGAAACTTTACCAGTTCCCACGGGCGCAACTGTAAATCCACGTGAGGCAGGAAAGGCTTGCCATGCACATAATTTTTCGGGCATTCCCAAGGTCCAGGTGAGAAAAGATCCATTACATCTATTTCCCTTTGTACAGGCTCTTTTTCCTTATTTTTGGAAGATGAAGGCATCTTTTTCAGTGCCCCTAGAAACTTATCAACATCTGCAGATGGTGCCTTTTCATATGTAGTGATTTTTTGAGGTATTTCCGGCATCTTTGGTGGAGCTTGCGGTGATGGATTTTTTGTGATCTGGGGTGGTGACGATTGCGGTGATGATAAGACGGATTGCTCGGCCTCAATGTTAGCTTCTAGTAGAAGTGGCTCTGACGGTGTCGGATCATGAGCTGAAAACTCATCTACTCTGTCATTGCTTGCAGGTGTTGTTTGATTCCTCTCCGGATTGTTTCCTTCTGGCACGGGTGATAGCGCTGCGTGCTCTATGTTTGCCTCTGGTGGGGGTTGCAGTTCTTGGCTCGGACGACCTTGCAAAATGATATCTCATCGATGCCACTGGACGTATTGATTGATCGCATCTCCAAGAACCTCAATCCCGTCATCAGTAGTGATGTCTAACTCGCATGCAGAGTCCATCACCTTAACGACTTGTACCCAGGTGTACTCTGGAGCAGGTGACCTTGGAAACACGTGACCCATTACCGTCATGCCAGTTGCGACTACTCGAAACTTATTTTTTTTCCTTCCGTAAGGCACAACCAGCGTGCAAGGTGTATCCACTTGTATGTCATCAACCGGATACCTATGTTGTGTCGTGGACCCGACACTGCTTGGAGCAATCAATCCAGATTGGACAAGCGTCAAGTCTTGGTTAACTTGTGCCACATTTGGCACAAAGGATCCCTGCTGGCCGGCCAATAATTGGGAGAATTCTTCCTTTGCGATTGCTCTCATCTTTTCTTCTAGTTCTTTCTTGTAACGGTCACACTTCTTATAGCTGGGGTCATTGGGAAATGCTTGTTTCCAGGGCAACAGTGATGAAACCCCTCGAACACGTCCAGAGTACTCTGGGGTGCCAATTGCAGCGGTTAATTGATCTTTCTCCCTGTCAAGCTGGAAACGACCTTGTTTTTGGTCCTCAACGATCTTCGCCAACCTTTCATAAATTTCCGCAGTGGTCGGGTTCTCGAATACAATCTTGCCCCCTCTATTTCTTGGTCATTGAGCTAGGCACTAGACTTAGCACGGTCATCAATGCCTTCAAACAAATCTGGTAAACCTGATTTCCTTCGTTCTTCTTCCTCTCTCCTCCAGTGAGGGATCATGCCATCGTATCCACCTGCACCAAAGTGATGGGGATTCTCTGCGGCCTTTTGAGCCTTCTCGATCATCTGTTGACTCAAAGCTTTTGCCTCCGCTGTATTCTTCATCTGTTTGAACTCTTCCCACATCGCATCAAGAATCTTCCCGAATTTGCTTTTAGGACTCAACCCTTTCTTGACATAATTTTTATGAAGAGTATGCCGGAAGTTCCTGAAAGCTGTCCCTAAGGTGATCATCGCAAATTTCTTTGCATCCTCCTTCGGTTTACCTTCAGGGAACCTGAAGCATGCTTTCAGTGCAGCCCACATAGACTCCTTCGTCGAATCGGGCACCTTCTTCCAATCATTAGTAGTGATCTAGGTTTGTAGTTGGTCTCTGGCAACGGCTCCACATACGTTCCGAAATCTAGGCCATATCCCTTGTTGTAATATGGGCTTGCCTCTGGGACTAACCTCTTCCACTACAAGACACACTATAGGGATCTGGTTCTGGCTTCGCTCCCCATGTTTACGTTTCGACTTACTAGTCGAAGCTGTAGTAGTCGAGGGTTGTGGGGCTGAGACAGTGGCCTCCTCTTCAACAATAGTAATTCTACGTTGTCGGCGTGGGGAGTGCGTTGGGGATTCAACATCGTTCTATAGAGCAAATAATAGATGCATTTGTTATCTTCATATATGATCGAATGACACATATAACTAAAACATTATAAACCTAATTATACCTCCGCGGATGGATCGTATTCAGGGTCTTCTTCGCCTAGCCGTCGACGATGCCTCAGTGGGCTTGGTTGATATTCTTCTGGGTTTCAAAACCACCAGAAGAATATCCGTCCTCTTCTGATGATTCCTCGGCCTCTACCAACTAATAGTTAAAATTTCACAAATTCTATCATAATTCTATCACTAATAGTAAAACTAGTTAAATGTGATACCAAAAAATTATAAAAAATCTCACAATATCAATCTCATTTTAGCACCAATATAATTACATTTATGAAAAGGTGCTAGCAATAAATTATAAAAAAATCAACCAATATCATAACCAACTTGTATCACATTTTGTAATTACAATTGACTTAACCAAAATTTTTATAGCAATCAATTTCAATTGAATTAACTATAATTTTTATAGCAATCAATTTCTATAACCAAGAAAATGAATTACATTTTAGTTATAGCAATCAATATTTATAGCATACAATTTCAATTGAATTAACCAAAATTTTTGTAGCAATCAATTTCTATAACCAAAATTTTTATAGCAATCAATTTCTATAACCAAAATCAATTTCTATAACCAAAATCAACCATCACATTTTGCAAATGAATTACAATTGATGAAAAACAGAAATTAAAGAGATCGGCTGCTTCGATGTGGAAGAAGGGGCAGGGGCCAGCGAGGCGGTCATCGGGGCCGGCGGCGTCTACATGGCGGAGGGCCGAGGGTGGCGGCGAGGCCGTCGGGGCAGGGGCGGGCATCGCGGGGCCAAGGTCGTGGCGCTCGGGGCCGGAGGAGTCTGGGCCGAGGGCGGCGCGCTCGGGGCCGGCGGGGACGGAGCAGGGGCAGCGGCGCTCGGGGACGGAGGCGTCGGGGCCGAGGGTGGCGCGCTCGGGGCCGAAGGCGGGCGGTGGCGGGGGGGGGGGGGGGGGGGGGGGACGACGGGGCTCAGCGGACGGCCGGGGCAACCGGCGGCGGGTGGCGGTGGCAGCGGGAAAATTTGGCAGCCTGACAGCGCCTTTTCGGATTCGTTCCAGGGACTTAGAAAATTTTCGGGGAGTGGCGGTATATGCAAGCATGGATCTGTGGTGGCGGGCCTCCTAGGCGTCCGCCAGCACAGATCTGTGCAGGCGGGTCACCTAAGTGCCCGCCAGCAAAGATCTGTCCTGGCGGTCTCTTAGGTGACCCGCCAGCTCAGATCTGTCTTGGCGGGTGCTTAGGAAGCCCGCTAGCACAGATCGTTTTCACAAATACTATATGATTTAATTTGTGTGCTTAACGATTTCAAACATCCTTCAAAATTGTGCAGCATGAACATGTATCATCCCTGGTCTATATAAAAAATATGTACAACCATAAAAGATAAATATTTTGTGCAGTTCGTTCACATATCACTTTGGCTACAAAGTTAGCTTGAGTTATATATGCTAAGTATGAGTCACTCATTTAGTATTATTGTATAAATACACCAAATCAATCAAACCTTGTTTGTTTTTTCCAATGTAAGCATTAATAATGAATTATAAGCATAAATAACTAAACGAATTATAAGCATTAATACAAGCATTAATATAAGCATGAATGTTTTGCAGACAATTAATAGTCTTACAATATAATTAATAAAAGTACACACTTCTTTAACAATTTATCCTTTCACAAATCTTCCTTCACAGTCTTTGCGTGCCCAGGGGTTCTCGGATTTGTCTATGCTTCCTTCTACCTTCTTAATCCTTGTTTCTAGCTCTTTGAACACTTGCAATTCTTCGTACTGATTATATTCCTCAATGTCCTCTACACCATCAACTCCAAGAATCCTTTGTTTCCCAGAGATAGCAATGTGTTTCTTTGCATTTGCGGGGTCGGATATATAGAATACTTGTGCGACACGATCGGCGAGCACCCAAGGGTCATCTTTATAACCGACGTTAGCTAGATCCACAAGTGTCAACCCATAGTTGTCCACTGCAACGCCCTTCGGGTGTTTGACCCATTGGCACCGAAAGACAGGGATCCGAATATTCGCTCCATAGTTAAGTTCTCATATTTCCTCTATGAAACCGTAGTAAGTTACAGTTTGTCCGGATGTGTCAATAGCCTCTATGCGAACACCACTATTTTGGTACACCATGCTGTTCTTGTCCTTTTCGATGGTATAAAATGTGTACCCATTAATTTCATATGCTCCATGATATCTGGTTGACCATGTGGATCATAAGATGCTCCATGATATCAAAAAAGGATGGAGGGAAGCACATCTCAAGTTGGGCCTGAGTTTCGGCTACAAATAGCTGGAGTCTAGCCAGTTCTACGCAACCGATCACTTTCTTAGAAATCGTGTTGAAGAAGTAACACATCCTTGTGATAACCATCTTGACAAATACTGGTTTGATAGCCCGGATCGCAATAGCAAGAAAAAATGTGATCATCACATGACAATCACGGGAGTTATAGCCAGTAATTGTGAGGTCTTTCATCGAGACTAGTGACCTGACGTTTTTGAGAAACCATTCGGCACTCTCAACCCGCGCAAGCACTTGCACACAGCAGTTCTCTCATCTTGTGTTAGGTTGTAGCTAGCTGGGGGAAGGTATTGTTTTCCATTAGGATGTGGTACGGGGTGGAGATCTGGTCTGATTCCGAGTGCAACCATATCCTTGCGTGATTTCAATCCATCCTTTACCTTCCCTGATATTCCCAACAAACCTGTGGTGTTATCAAACACATTCTTCTGTAAATGCATACCATCAATGGCATGGCGTACCGCCAATTCCTTCCAGTATGGAAAATATTTGAAGAAGATAGACATCTTCTTGAATGGCACATCGACGACTTCTGTAGTTTCATCCTGCTTATTCCTCCTTTTCTTTTCAGCACCGGGTGCTGACTTCTTTCCAGGCTTGAACGTGACATTATGGCACATTTCACACACTACTTGTCTTGTAACCGGTTGAGGAGCCTCATCTCTCTCATTGGTGCCATCAAATTTTTCCTTCATCTTTCGGTATTTGTGCATACTCATTAAGAAGCGTCGGTGGTGCATGTACACTGTCTTCATAGATCTCGTAAGATACACGGATGTTGTTTTATCCACACATACAACGCATGTCATCTTTCCTTTTATTTGTCCAAGTAGGGCAAATAGAGCGGGATAATCATTGATGGTAACAAAAATAATTGCCCTTAGTGTGAAGTGCTCCTGCCGTTACTCATCCCACATCCTAACCCCCTCGTACCATAATCTGTGCATATCTTCAAGCAGAAGGTGCTTCCGCTTGTGACATAGCCATGGTGGAGGTTGAATATGGTCAGCAGCACTGGCCATGTGCTATGTGTGCTGCTTCTTTCACCAAATGAATTCATCCCGTCGGTGCTCAATGCGAACCGTACATTCCTTTTTTCATTTCCAAAGAGTTCATGATCGGCATCGAAAGTCTTCCACTGGCGAGCATCAGATGGGTGTCGAAGCTTTCCATCATTCTTTAAGGGCCGATCGTCATGCCACGTCATCAGTTTAGCGGTGTTCGGATTTGAGAACAAATGCTTCAGGCGGTTGACCACTGGTAGGTACCACATCACCAAGGCAGGAATTTTGCGTTGACCCATTTCAGTACCTATACAAATATCATCCTCCGCTTGACAATATGCACTTCTCTTTGCTGCCATCTTCCTCTTGTTCCCTACTGCGGATCCAGCACCATCATCACTAAAATTGGCATTACTTTTGTAACGACTAGCTTCACAAGTTGGGCACTTAGTCAATGCCGCATAGTCACCACGGTATAGCATGCAGTGGTTTGGACAAGCGTGTATTCTTTGTACACACATTTTCAGTGGACTGATAAGCTTCTTCACTTCATATGTATTTTTGGGAACAAAGTTTGGATTCGGAAGAAATTGACCAAGAAGAATAAGAAGATCATTGAAACTATTATCTGACCAGCCGAACTTAGCCTTCAGGATAAGGAGATGAAGCACAAAATGCAGGACTGTCCACTCTTTCCCACAACCATCATACATGCGGTCCCTTGTGGCCTTCTTCAATGTCTCGAATTGCTCTAAACCTTTAGCACTTCCTAGCAACATTTCCTCCATATTGATATCATGTTCCTTTTCTTGAGCATGCAAATCATCATTGACACCAGCATGGTCACAATTTTCATTTTCAAGATCGCCATCATGCATCATACCATGATCACCGGGATCCTTACCATCATCTTCATCAGCAGCACGCACTTCATCATTGACATTGTTGACGCATGTGTTGGCAGTTAATTGTGCCTCACCATGGTGTATCCAAGCCTTGATTATATCAGTGTTCTCCCATACTATATTGCTCTTGCAATCAAAGCACAGACAAAGGATTTGCTTTGTCCTCTCACTGTGAGCGTGCTTTTTCGCGGCATCAACAAACATTGATACTCCTGACATGAAAGAATCTAAATGTCTCTTTATGTTGTACATCCATGCCCTGTCCATCTTGAAGCTCCCTATGGTAATAAATATAATATTAAATAAAACTCAATTAATCGCTAATGTAATTTATTTTGACAACAATTATAGTATGAAAAATTTTCTAAATTTTATTAACAATGAAAGGCAAGCTCTTAGTGGTAGATCAATTGAGCTCCCTATAGAAATAATGTAATATGCCATGAAACTCAATTAAATATTTTTGATAACAATTAAAGTAGGAAAATATTATCTAAAATTTATTAAGATTGAAAGACAACCTCCTAGTTATAAATAATACTAGATCTCCTTGTTATAGACGAATAAACAAACTCTTATTAACAAAACCAAGCTCATACTCTTTCTCTCTCCTATTTGTTCTAGATCTAGATCTAGATCTAGATGATTTTCAAGCTCTTATTTGAGGAATATGCTAAGTAAAACTTGTAACTAGTTGTTCAATCATTTCTACCTAATAATTCAAGGAAAGATGGAAACAAACTCCTAGCTCAATTGCCACGTAACGGCCCGCCAGCACAAAGGCGCCCATCTGTGCTAGCGGGCAGTTAGGTGGCCCGCCAGCACAGATGTCACCTGTGCTGGCAGGCGCTTGGTCTGTGGGCCCTGTTGGCTTTGTGCTGGTGGCCGCGAAACACGCCCGCCAGCCCGGTAAAATGATGGTGCCAGCACAAATCATTTCTGGCCTAGTGAACCACGACTATATCCTAAGCAGGGACGGGTCCGGAAGTTGAATGTTAGGAGGGCTTATCCTCCCTTTCTTCTTCCTTCTCCTTCACTTTCTCTTATTCTTCTTCCTCCTTTTCATCCTCCTCCTTGTCAACCATGGCTAGAAATTGTAGGGGGGTTGCATGAACTTCATGGAGGTAGGGGGGCTGGAGCCCCCTCAGCCCGCCTGGTGGATCTGCCACTAATCCTAAGAGAGATTTTGATATTTGGCATTCGAGCTTTTCAAGATTTGACACTTTTCTTTAGATAATGGAAAAGATTATCCAGCTTCACTCTCCTCATCGAGAGGGATCAAACCAACATTATTACACGTAATGATAACCAAATCATTGTTGACGCCAGATTTTGACACGTGTTGAATCAGCGTCAGGAGGAGAAGATTGGCCGATGCGGCAGATCTGAAGGCTACAGTAAGGAATCGGCCGATTGAGGTAACAGTTGGAAATCGGCCGATTGGTGATACAGCCTGCGCCAACAGAATGGGACTATTTCGGAGGGTCCTGGTCAAAAGTTGGTCAACAGGGCACGCTAAGTCGGTCAAGGAGCAATTGAAGGGAATCCTGATTGGATTAGGGAACGGCGGCGGAAGATTCTGCGGGAGTCCGTTTCCTTTTAAAGTTCTTATAGATATAGTAGTTTTCCTGTTGTTTAAATAAGGTTGTAACAAGTCGTGATCGACCAGGAGTCCTAGTTTTAGGGTATAAATAGGAGTCGTCAGGGTCTTGCAAAAAAAACATCAACACATCAATCAACAACAATATTTCTAATTTTCCAGCAATTTACTTTCAAGTCGGCGACTTCGCCAATATTTTTCTTCCTTCACGAGTTCGTACGGATTGGCAGGGCTGCATCAACCTGATCTCCGGCCAATTGGTAGGGTCCACTTATCGAGTAATATCCGAGCTTTAACTACGGGCGCATCGCTGTGGTTTCGTTTGGATTTATTCACCAGTTATCGATATTTACTAGAATTGCAAGTTTTACCTGTTGTTCTAGTATTATCACAAGTTATCCAGCTTGAGATCAGAGCAATCGGCTTCGTCATTATTCTTCTTCGATTCATCATCTTACAGCCGATTAGATCTATTTCAAGTGTTGCCTCTGTAGTAATCGTTTAGATCGCTCCAGCAGTTTTCTTTACAATTACTACACGATTATCGGCTGACCCATAGCCGATCATCTTTACAGCAAATCGGCCGATTCGCCGCCGACGCGCTCCTCAGGACAGATCGGAACTCCAGCCGATCGACGCGCCTGGAATTTAATACTTTATTTCCTTGTCAATCAACAGGTCAGATTGACTGGCACGCCGCGCGAACCGCACCAGGGCGATAACCCGAACAGGAGCTAAGCAGATTCTCCCGGGTCGTGTGTCCGACGCTGAAGACCATCGGCCGATTCCTGTTTGGCCGATTTTAGCGCCAACACACTTTTGGCACGCCCGGTGGGACCAATCCAAGATCTGATATATCGAAGAACGCAGAAATCTCCGACAACAACATCATTGAGGTCACAGAAGCGGATCTCAAGGACGACCAGAGGGAAGAATTGGCCAAACATCTAGAAGATTACAAGAAGATGTACCTCCAGTCGTTAAGTCGTACCAGAAGCGGGGAGGCCGTCAAGAAGACTCCTATTCTAGCTGCCCGCCACATCACCATTGCTGAGGACTCGGGCAAGATGTCAGAGATGATCCAACAATCCGTTTATCAGGCATTCATCGACCAATCTTCAGTGATGACCAACACGGTGTATAACGCCGTCGTCAGCTCTCTGGCCAGCGGAGCAGTCCAAGGCCATCAGGGACCAGCATATGCCCCGCCAATCACTCTGCCAGCCAGAAGCTTACCATACACGTCCCAACCGGCTCCTCAGCCGATATTGACGCAACACGAGGAGTACAACTCTCCATTGCCCCCAGCGTCTCCAAGATACAGCGGTGCACCATGTCTCCCATCACAGACACCGCTTCAACACGTCCAGATTGCTTCTGCGCAATCGCTGCCCACAAGCTCGGTACCGTGGGGAACATCGGCGCCGATGTATTTTCCCGAGCCAACGAACGGATACGGGAGTTATTCAATCCAGGTGCCGCACCAATCGGCCGCCCGGCCGACGGTCTCCCAGTATCAGCCGATCTCATCAGAAATCGGCAGGGGGGCAAGCACTGTAGAAGCATTCAGAGGCACGGCGCCAACGATGACATACGATGGGGGGGGGGGGGGGCGGACTCACTTCGCCATCAACTATCGGCCGCTCAGCAAAGTTCGCCGATTCATCACCCAGCCGTGCCAGCTCTTCAGCACATGCCTGCACCGCAAACAACTGTTCATCAGCAGCAGGTGGACTGGACAGCAAGAATAGCAGAAGTAATCCAGGATCAGTTTGGATTGAAGCCAAAAGTTCAAACTTACACCTACAAGACGCCATATCCATCGGCCTATGACTTGCTGCCGTTCCCACTCCGCTACAAAGTTCCTGATTTCACCAAGTTCTCAGGGACGGACGATACATCCACTGTGGAGCATATCAACCGATTCATCATCCAGTGCGGGGAGGCTGCCATGCAAGATGCTCTGAGGGTGCGTTTGTTTTCATCGTCTCTGTCCGGATCGGCCTTCCAGTGGTTCACCACCTTGCCGCCAAATTCTATTGTTACATGGGCCGATCTGGAGAAACAGTTCCATAAGTACTTCTACGCAGGAGTACACGAGATGAAGCTCTCAGATTTGACCAGCCTTAGGCAGAGGAGCGATGAACCAGTGATGGGATATATACAGAGGTTCAGAGAAGTCAGGAACAAATGCTATAGTCTGGCTCTGACCGATGCACAGTTGGCCGATATCGCTTTTCAAGGCCTCTTGCCACAAATCAAAGAAAGATATGCTGCCCAAGAGTTTGAAAGCCTGAGCCAAATCGTCCACCGATTGTCAGGACAAGAGGTCCGACCGTTTGAACAGCGGAGGACTTTCCAAAAGAAGGTGGCATACTTGGAAGGATCTGAATCTGATGGGGAAGAGGAAATCGGCCCGGCAGAATGGGTCAAAGGGAAAAAACCGATATCATGCCCTTTTGGGAAGAAGGAGCCAGAGACATTCGGCTTTGACACGTCAAAGGCCGATAAAATTTTTGATTTATTGCTTCAGGAAGGACAGATTAAGCTATCTCAGCATCACACCATCCCTTCGGCCGATCAACTTAAGAAGATGAAATACTGCAAGTGGCACAACGCCACTTCTCATGATACAAATGAATGCAAAGTCTTCCGTCAGCAGATACAATCGGCCATCGAGCAGGGGCGGCTTAAATTTGAGACTCCAGCTAAATCGGCAAAACCGATGAAGATAGATCAGCATCCCTTCCCGGCCAACATGGTTAATGCTGAAGGAAATTCAAGTCAAACCAAGGTGCTGACGTCAGAATCGGCGAGAAGAGGCGGCGCCGTCGATCCCAGGAGGCAGATCACGATGGAAGAAATCAAAAGGAACAGGCGGGGGCCAGAACGACCACGCAAGCCCGTCACCTCCCAATTCTTACTCAGTAAGTATCGGCAGCAGCAAGAACAAGCAAGATACCAGGAAGAGATGATACGCCGGCATGAAGATCACTGGCAATGTCCGTTCTTCATCCACTGCTGGGAGAACGACATCAATTGCCGTCTGACGATAACTGTCCGAAGTGTAACGGATTGAGCTGCAACGATCGCCCGAAGCCACACTCTAGGGACAGAGGATCAGAGCCAATCAGCAAAAATCGGCGCGGACTGTGGCAGAACCACCTGAATTAATCCGACTCAAGTGTATTAACCATCACCATTAAGGCATCCTCGGTTAACCTTACACTTCAAACGGAGTAATCCACTGGTCTGTCGGGTATAACCTCCCGATACAACCACGGTGAACGGATCGAGCGCCGTACATACAAATGCTCATGCGACGATGAGCCCAGAGAATACCACATTCCAGCAAATATTACATCATTAGCATAAGTAAGTATTACAGCCTAATTCTGAGTTTAGAAAACAAGTACTTCAATTAACATAAATAAGTTTTTCAGAGTTAAATTGCAGCGGAAATAACAACGGAAACTACTCGACGATACAGGATGTCTCGATGAAGCCCGTACGAGACATCACTCGGCCTTATCTCCGTTGGACGGGGGCGCATCCCATTCCACCGACCAACCAGGGGGAAGAGTGCAGGGCCAAGTCAAGCTAGCAATCATGTCTTCAAAGGGTTCACCTGAAATCGAGTCACAAGCAAGACTGAGTATACTAATACTCAGCAAGACTTACCCGAGTGGTGGGAACTACTCCACCGACTCTAGACATGCCAGGCTTTTTGGCTCAGGGGTTTGTTTTGCCGAAAAGCATCTACAAGTGGGTCCTTACTTTCAACTTTTAGCTCAAGATTCTAGTTTCGTTGGCCAGTCTAGGTAAGCAGCTATCTAATGCATACATGGTGAAACATTAAGTTTTCCATCCAACCAGTTCATTCATTATCATTGTTCCTCTTCTTACTCTGTGGGTAAAAATGGTTAAGCAGTCTCAATAGCCGTGAGAAACGGACGATTCGAATCGAATTTCTTAACCTTGCAAGGGAAACCCAAACACACGTCACGTGGTTACTCCCTAGAGTCACACGTGCAACTTTTCCCCTTTCTTTCCGGGTCGTGGATCGGGGCTACCCTCCGAGAGTACAAGAGCCCCACGCCACGGTTCGGCGCCGGGTCGTGACCACTCTCTGCACTCGCCATATGCACATGGGACCGAAGTTCAAAGGGTAGGATGCCGTCCCCTTGCCGGGCCAATCAGGTACTTAAGCTTACCGATTCCCATAATCTCGGCATGTGTTTAGTACGTTCAAAGACTTAACCATCACTACCACACCCTGCGGCCTTAGCATTTTTCACTAGACAGACGGGCCTCAATCGTAACCATCGTTACATAACCCGTCCGTGTCCTTATGATTGCAGCGTGTAGTAGTCATTCAACTCCTATTTTCTCGCGAGTGACAGGAAATCACTCGACTTTTACCGGAGTCCTATTAGCACAGCATTCTAACGAACCTTACATCTAGTTTTCAAACAAGGGTTCCTGACATCATGCAACTAAGTTTTCATCCAACTCCTATAAACTTAATGCACAAGCAAGGAGTAAAGAGTTGCATCATTTCGGAAAGAATGGGTTATGCTCCGGGGCTTGCCTTCGCAGTTCGCTTGGGGATCTTCCGAACTTGGGCTCGGGTCTTCAAAAGCTTCAGTTAGATTTGCTTGAGCTTCGCGTTGTTCACTCTCGGACGCGGGCACCAGCTCGTAGGTTCCGTCGGCGAGAGTCGTCGATTCTACATGAGTGCACATTTTAAGTCGTGGAAATAGCACTTGATGACGATTTGAGAGTCATTACTACAAGGGATAATTTCTGGTCATGAAATTTTGGATTTAGGCACATCAAGGAAAGGTGTGCTTACTGTAAAATTTTCAGCCAATTTTATGTAACAGATTAATTCCGAAAAATAGATTTCATTGTTGCTGTTAGACACTTGTTCTTTTTGTACAGAACAACTGGTGTAACAAATGAGTCTAAGATTTTTACAGAGCTTTCACTTAAGCATGCAGAAGCTACTGTAATTTTTGTAGGATTTATCATGCAGTATTTAGATCATAGAAAATATAACATTCTACACCTAGGCTTTTCAAAGATTCATTTTTACAGGGCCCTACACAGGGTTTTTGTCCATGAAACTTTTTACACAGCAACCTCTACCACAGTGTAACTCCCAGTAATAATTTGGGGATTTTCCAAACTAAGGTACTATTTTCTTAATTTAATGTATGTTATTAGCACATAAATCAAATAAATAGGTTACTGTGAGATAAAAATTCTCCTAATTTTTCTATGGCTTCTAGTTACCAATACATTAGCATAGGAAAAATTTCAAGGGGTGACTCACCACCTAACTACAGGGATAAAACATTCCTTTTATACATGAATTAAAACTAAGTTTAACAAACAGCAGAGCTAGAGATGGAATTTGGGTCTGATCTTTTTACACAGTCCTAATCATCCAGCAACTAATTCACTGCCCAAAATTCAGGGTCAGCATTGCTCTAGATCAATGGGTATAAAATATGTCTATTAAAGCTTCTATTTAATGTAGAGCGAAATATTTCGAGATTCTGAGAAAATTTTTGTAACAAAAGTGGTAGAGTTTGTTCTGAGGATTCCAGAACAGTTGAGTTTGCATTTTTCTGAATTTTCTACGATTTTATACGAATTTTACAAGTTCACTGAATTTGAATCTAGGTTTGAAATTTTCTTTTACAACTAGGTCCTTGAATCTTACGCTCAGACCCTTCTAAAGATTTAAATCCTTGCAATTGGGTCCTCGGCGGCTCGGGTGCGGCGGCCGGCCGAAATTCCGGCGAGGGGGCTCACCGGCGGCGAGGGGCGGGGGTCGGGGAAGGTTCAGGGGCGCGAGGGCTACCTTGTGGGGGTGTTGTCCAGGTGGGGGACGGCCGGGAAAGGCTCGCCGTCGTTGGAGCAGGGGCGGCGGCGGCGCGGCTCGCGTCGACGGCGGTGCTCCGGCGGGCTTGGGGCGGCGTGGTCCGGTCGGTGAGCTTCACTGGTGCGTGGGGAAGCTACTCCGGGGCTCGGCTTGGACGGAGGGGGCCGGGGTCGTGCTGTCCACGGCGAGCAGGGGCGGCGGCGGCGACGGTAGCGCGGGCGGCGGTGCTCCGGTGGCTTTGGGTGGCGTTGGGTGGGTCGGTGAGCTGCGGTGGGGTGATGTAGTGGTGGCTGGGTGCTCGGTTTGGGCAGGGGGCGGCTGTGGAGGGCTGCCCACGGGCGGGTGGTGCTCGGCGGCGGCGATGGCGCGGCGAGGCGTTCTGGTGGCGGGGCTTCGCGCGGGCGGTCGGGGTGGCGGTTTTGTAGGGACAGGAGGGTGCGTGGGGATGCCTGGGTGACGCGCGGGGCGGGGCACGGCAGCAGCGTGCACTGGGCGGCGCGGCGTCGGGGCGGGGGAAAGCCGGCCGTGGCGGGGGTGGCGCGGCGGCCACTGGCCTGGCGCCTCGCGCCGGTCAGGCGACGCCGGCCACCTGGCGCGCGGCGGGCGGGCGCGTGCGCGCGGCGCGGCAGCAGAGGGGGGAGATGCCAGGGACCGAAATGCAAAAATTCGAAAAAGTTCAGGGGGCTGGGTGCAAACAGGGCGTTTTCTCCTCTTTCTGATTTGAATTTCAAAAACTTTTGAACACGAAAGTTGTTCAAAATAAAAAGTTCTATAACTTTGGTTTCAGGCAACATCTCATTTGGCTTATGGTTTTAAAGTTATTTTAAAAGTTTCAAATGTGCCCAAATGTGCCCAAATTTAATTTGAATTCCAACTGAACCCGTTTTAAATTCTTTCCACCCTCTCATTAGTTGGTTTAACACATAGAGTTAGGCTAATGACATTGATTTCGGAATTTTTAATTATCAGGGTTGTCACAGCCTTCCCCCCTTAACAAGAATCTCGCCCCGAGATTCGGTAATTCTTAGTGTGGGCGTGGGTGCACATACCAGTGGTTGAGACCAGAAACCCAGGGAAATGTTGGTTCAGGTAGCTTTCCGTTTCCCAGGTGGCTTCTTCTTCCGTGTGGCGATTCCATTGTATCTTATACATTCTAATCACTTTCTTCCTGGTCTCTCTTTCCTTTTGATCCAGAATCTTAATTGGGTGTTCGACATACGAGAGATCGGGTTCCAACGATATTTCTTGTTGTTCCACAACCTCGGTAGGGACTCGAATACACTTCTTGAGTTGAGATACGTGGAAGACATCATGGGTGGCCGTGAGCTGAGGGGGCAGTCGTAATTTGTAGGCTACGGGTCCGCAGCTCTCCATGATTTCGTAAGGACCAATATAACGGGGAGCTAGTTTGCCTTTGATTCCAAATCTTCGCACTCCCTTGGTTGGTGAAACTCGAAGATAGACATGATCGCCAACTTCGAACTTTAGAGGCTTTCTCCTTTTGTCCGAATAGCTCTTTTGTCGGGCTTGTGCGGCTCTAAGATTTGCTTGTATTACTTTTACTTTCTCCTCTGCCTCGATTACCAGGTCGGGTCCAATTAGTTTACGTTCTCCGGTTTGTGACCAGCTCAAAGGGGTTCGACACCTTCGTCCGTACAGGGCCTCAAATGGTGCCATTTTCAAACTCGTTTGGTAGCTGTTGTTGTAAGAGAACTCTGCCAGGGGTAGGCATTTGTCCCAATTCTTGTCATAATGAATGACACAAGCTCTCAGCATGTCTTCAAGAATTTGGTTTACTCTTTCTGTTTGTCCATCGGTCTGAGGATGGTATGCTGAGCTGCGAATCAGCTTTGTGCCAAGAGACGTTTGCAGATGTTCCCAAAAGCGTGCTACAAACTGGGGACCACGATCGGAAATGATTGTCTTAGGTATTCCATGCAGGCAAACAATACGATCGAGGTAAATATCGGCATATTTCTTGGTAGAATAGGTGGTATGTACCGGAAGAAAATGTGCCGTCTTCGTGAGTCTATCAACGATAACCCATACGGAATCATGTCTCTGGGAAGTGTTTGGTAATCCCACGATGAAGTCCATACTTATGTCTTCCCATTTCCATGATGGTATAGGTAACGGTTGAAGTGTACCGGCCACCTTTAAGTGGCTAGCTTTTACTCTCTGGCATGTGTCACATTCCGAGACATACGTAGCAATTTCCCTTCTCATTCTAGTCCACCAGAAGTTTTGCCTTAGGTCCTGATACATTTTGCTACTGCCGGGGTGGATAGAGAATTTGGAGAGGTGTGCCTCATCAAGAATTTGCTTGCGGAGTTTACGATCCTTCGGAACGACTATCCGACTTTCGAACCATAGAACTCCCTTATGGTCCTGGCGGAAACACTTATACTTCTCTTCACCTAGAGAGAGTTTTTGTTTGATGATCTTGATTCCTTCATCATGTAGTTGTGCCATGACGATTTGGTCGTGAAGAGTGGGCTCAACTGAGATGTGATCTAGAGTGCCTTGGGAAACTATTTCCAAGTTAAGCTTCCTCATGTCTGCACATAATGTCTCATGGTAGGACTCCATGGATAAGCAATGGCAATGGGACTTGCGGCTTAGTGCATCCGCGACTACATTAGCCTTACCGGGGTGATAGTGCACTTCAAGGTCATAATCTTTGATTAATTCTAGCCATCTTCGTTGTCTCATATTCAGATCGGCTTGTGTGAAGATGTACTTGAGACTCTTATGATCCGTGTAGATATTGCACTGTGTACCCATGAGATAGTGTCTCCATATCTTCAGAGCGTGAATGACGGCTGCGAGCTCAAGGTCATGCGTGGGATAATTCCGTTCGTGGGGCCGAAGGGCTCGTGAGGCATATGCAATCACTCGATTCTCTTGCATGAGCACACATCCTAGACCAGTACCTGATGCGTCACAATACACATCGAATGACTTGGTATTATCGGGTTGAGCTAACACAGGTGCAGTAGTCAGATGCTCTCTGAGAGTGTGGAAGGCTTCTTCACACTTCTCATCCCATACGAACTTTACTTCCTTCTTTAACAGTTCGGTCATGGGCTTAGCAATTCGAGAGAAATCCAGGATGAAGCGACGGTAGTAACCGGCTAAGCCGAGAAAACTGCGAATCTGATGAACAGAGGTAGGGGGTTTCCAATCCATCACCTCTTGTACCTTGCTGGGGTCAACAGCTATGCCTTCGCTGGAGATCGTGTGACCTAAGAACTTTACAGTATCCAACCAGAATTCACACTTAGAAAACTTAGCATAGAGCTGATGGTCTCTGAGTCGCTGAAGAACAATGCGAAGGTGCTTGGCATGCTCTTCCTCATCCTTTGAATAGATAAGAATGTCGTCGATGAACACTACGACGAATTTGTCCAGTTCGGGCATGAATACCGAATTCATGAGATACATGAAGTAGGCAGGGGCATTGGTGAGTCCAAAGGACATGACCAAGAATTCATATAGTCCATATCGTGTGGAGAAGGCAGTCTTAGGAATATCGCACGGGCGAATCTTGATCTGATGATATCCCGAGCGAAGATCAATCTTTGAGAAGACTCTGGCTCCAGCTAATTGGTCGAAGAGTACATCGATGCGAGGAAGCGGGTATTTATTTTTAACTGTTACCGCATTGAGAGGTCGGTAGTCCACACATAATCTCAAACTGTCATCCTTCTTCTTTACGAATAGGGCTGGACATCCCCAAGGTGACGCGCTAGGGCGAATAAAACCTTTGTCCAGTAGTTCCTGGAGTTGAAGTTTCAACTCGGCCAATTCTTTAGGGGGCATCCTATATGGTCTCTTGGATATAGGTGCAGTGCCTGGTTGTAGCTCAATAACGAACTCAATATCCCTATCCGGTGGCATTCCTGGTAAGTCATCCGGGAAAACATCGGCATACTCGTTCACCACAAGAATCTCCTCTAGCTTAAGTCCTTCCATCTTATAAGCACAGGAATTCGTGCAATCTATGAATGGTAGGTAAAGGGTAGTGGCTCCGTGACTAGGTGAATTTATCTCAACGGCTCGGGAAGAAAGGTCCAGTGTGACTCCATGCATAGCCATCCAGTTCATTCCCAAAATAATGTCCATGCCGTCAAGGGGTAAAAGGACAAGGTCCGTGTCGATGGTTTTACTACCCAATTTGACTGGTACTTGTCTGACCATTTGGTTTGAAGCAATTTTACCACCCGGTGTTGATATCATATATGACCCTTTTGTGTGACAAACATCCAAGCCTACTTTTGCACCGAATTTTGCACTTATGAAACTATGCGATGCACCAGAATCAAATAATATAACGGCGGGCTTGTTATGGATAGAGAATGTACCCGACATTACTGGGGCTCCTTCTGGAAGCTCTGCAAGCGTGGTGAAGTTAATCCGTCCTTGCTTGACTTGCAGGGTTTGTCTCTTGCCCCTGTTCTTAGCGTTCGGGTTGGATCCTTGACCTTGGTTGGGCTGTCCAGGCTGAGGGCATTCTCGCGCGAAGTGGCTGGAACTCCCGCACTTGAAACAGCGATTCATGGGGCTAGGTCGAAGAGACTGCTGGAGAACGGGCCTCGGACCATTCTGCGGAGGCATCGGGGGTCGTACCATGCCTGGCTGCTGTGGGGGTCTGGCAATCCATCTTCCTGGCTGCGGGGCCCTTGGTGGAGCTGTGGGTGCGGTATTTTGTACGATGCGATACCTTGGTGGTTGGGCACTTGATGGTCCTGCGGGTGCCTTTCTCTTTTTCTCTGCCCGGTGTGCCATGATACAGTCCTCCTGGGTAATGGCCATATTGACCAACTCGTTGTAGGTGTCCGCCCTGGCTAAGTTCAGACGTTCCTTGAGCTTGGTATTCAGACCTCGACGGAATCGATCACGCTTCTTGGCATCCGTATCAGCGTGATACCCCGCATACTGGCATAGGTTGTTGAACGCCTGCGCGTACTGTAACACGGTGCGGGTGCCCTGGGTAAGTGCCAGAAACTCATTCAACTTCCTCTCCAAGAGACCCTCGGGAATATGATGTGCCCGGAATGCGGTCTTGAATTCGTTCCAGTCGACCACATGATCAGCCGGGAGCATCGCAAAATAGTGGTCCCACCACAGTCGAGCGGTACCGCGAAGCTGTTGCGCGGCAAAACGAGCCTTGTTGGCCTCTGAGCATGGGGCCACAAGTAGTGTGAACTTGGATTCTATGGTGCGAATCCATGCATCTGCGTCCAGGGGTTCCTCGGTCTTATGGAACAATGGAGGCTGGGTCCCTAGGAAATCCGTGTATCCTGCAGCTTGTGGTTGGTGAGCATGGTGCCCACCTCTCTGCTGGTGTTGCCCTTGCACAATCTGACGCAGCAGCTCGGTTTGAGCGGCCATCACTTCCACCAAACTGGGCGGGGGTGGTGGCGATTGTCGCGAGCGGCTGCCACCGGCACCAAAACCCTCGGGGTTGCCACGTGTTGATCCAACCATCTGAAACGTGAAAGGTTACCATTAGCAACGCGATCCATATTACTTCCTTGATTCATAATTAATTGGTGTAGTCATAGACTTCCGAAGTCTGAGCTAGAAGTATGGACAGAATCTCTGTTTGCTACGAGAAACATCATAGCCTGCTGTGGGTCCATCCAAAACATCTCAAACATTTGTGGTAGTCAGAGAATTTAGGACTGCCCCACTTTGGTATTTACTTCGGTGCTAGAACTATGGCTAAGGTGGTCGAAAAGCTCTTCCTTTGCCTTGCTGTCTTAGCTGTTTTTCAGCAGAATGATCGGTACTGTTTCGCCTATATCTTAAACTAGCGAGGTCCAATGAAGCTGAATTTTTTGTGAGGACCTAGATCACAAAATTTAGCACAAGTCTGGTATTCAACACTCAGCCAAGAAATGCAAGGAGACATGGGTAAAAATTCCGACAAGTCTCAGCGATTGTGGATTCCATCGTTTACCAACTTACAACGAAATCACCAAGTTTATCGCCGTTCCTTACATGTTGTGGGTATCCACATGGTTCAGATATACCCAACACAAAAGAGTTACTCAACTCCTAGTTAGCCTATCACAACACTTGCCAAAAGTTAGGCTACCCTATCGAGGAGTATGTGCAAAAGTCCTCCTAGGTCGTCCTCTAGAAATCATCCAAGTCGTTGACAGACGACTCGCTGTGAGCCGGAGAGTGGGCTCCCATCTGAGGTGCCTGTGGTACCTCACCCTCGAAATCCATACCTGAGATACCATCAATCTCCTGTGGCTCCTCCTCATCCTCCTCCATGTCGTCCTCATGGGGATGGTCATTCTGATCATGATGCCACTGAATATGCTCATTAGCATCCTCCAACTCAAGGTTCAGATCATGGAGCTGCTCCTCCAACTGTGCTATCGTGGTATCTCTCTCACCCATGAGAGTGTCCTGCTCCTGGATTTGGCCCTCAAGTTGGCCAATCTGAGCATCTCTGTCCTCAAGATCCTGACTGAGCTCCTTTATCTGCTCATCCCTGGTATCTGCCATCATATGGTAGGCCTGAGCAAGATCAGTGAGCTGCTCGAGTGCCTGACTCTGGAGAGTCTGAAGCCGGTAGAGTGCACTCATGCACCGCACGGAGGTATGGATAGTCTCCTGGGCATGGAAGTCTACCAAATACTGTGCGTGCTGCACCCTGTTGAGCCAAAAGGGGTCGTTGTCCTGGGCAGCAGGAAACAATCCAATGGGAGTGAGTGTGACAACCTCGGGACGCTGCGCACAAAATGTGGTGAGCGCCCTCATGGCTGCAAGCTCCCAAGTATCGGCCAAACGGCGACCAACAGCCTCAAGCTCCAAGGCGGGCCACTCCGGGTGTAGCGGGTGCGGAAAGATAGTCACGTTGACACGGCACTGGGTAACTCCATTTTCTGCAAACTCCAGTCCGGCGTAACGTGGGGGAATTAGATAGCCCGCGGTACGCAGAACATCCCACAAAATAGAGGGAAAGCCCTCCCAGTGGAGGCACTGCGAGTGCACGCGTCCATCCTCATTCACCATCATCTCAACAGGCTCGGCCATCTGAACAAAAGATCAAATGGAGTGAGATAGCGAAAACTGTGAGCAGCACAAGGACAGATTCTGTATAGTGTGCAAAAATAATCATAACTCCCACAGTTCTCGTCCAAAAATTCTCAAATTCCACCAGGTCACTCCTAAGGTATTTGTGAACAACTTTTCTAGTCAACTCCAGAGCTAATTGGGTCTCTAAGATGGTCTTTCTTTTCAGGTTTTACCTTACTGTCTACCCAGAATTTTCAGTGAACAGAAGGCTAGAGTTTCGTGCACCAGGAAAAATCTACCCAGCCAAAATTTACCAAATTTTAACAGCAGCTTCTGGGATAAATTTGGATCAAGTTTTGTGTTGTACTCCCTTGCAGAAAACCGCAGGAAGGGGGCCTAAAAATTTAAGAGGCAGAAGTGCTTATTCCGGACAGAATTCTGACATTTCGAGGTTTCTGTTATTTCTTATTATCCATAAGTTCAGAATTTTTCATTTTTGAATAGAAGATAGGGCACAAGATTTGGAACAATTTCTTTAACATGAACTTTATCAGAAATGGTCGTTTTCTTTGGTCAATAATTCGCTCTTTTCGATCGTGGCAGATTTGGGACAGTTTCCCTAGATAATCCTTACGCAACCATGCTTAGATACGCAAGAACCTTTCCACTCTCACATAACGCATTTTTTTTTTTTGATTTCAGATACACATGTTCATGATGTATGCACGTCCTATTCGTCCTCACAAATAAAACAATTGCCAAATAGCTTTGGTCTTACGAAGATAGTTTCGGTGGCTTACACAATACGGCTCTCGCTATAATAGCTAGTCGAGTCTTTCTAATCGTTCCTTAACTTATCGTAATCGCGGTTAGTGTACCTGCAGAAAATCGACAAGCATTTATATATCATGAACCTTTCATGCCAGCACTCATGAAAGCGTCCGTATTCATTACCGTTTACTTATAGAAACGATATCTGTACAATTTCCGCCGTACAGACGACGTTAACATACGCTATCGAGATAGCGTATTCACGGGGGTACCGTCATGAGACGGGGGTATGAACAGCGATCGCCATACCCTGCGCCGAACCTTCTACTCCCAAGATGTTCAACTAACAGTTGGCATATTGGCAGCACCTCAAGTAAGCCACTGCTTGAGGGCAGCGTTCGGTTCGCATCACCGACAGGAAGGCCAAGCTCCCTCAGTTGGCTGAGGATCCTTACCTTCTTACCTTAGCGACGAGTGCGTCGTTACAGAATTTAAGGTCGGTTGTGCGTGAAAGTAAGTTTTGACAGAAAATGATGTGCTGGAAGTCAGTTGATACTTTATATAGAAGTTAGATAGCCACCTAGTAACTTTCCCATAAACCCTTAGGGCTTTACGAACTAGGCACCATCCTTAACGTACCAACGCATTTCGCAACACAACCTTCTAGTCAAGTTTTATGAAAACAAGTTTTTAAGGCTTGTCGCATTCTCTGGCGTATGTATTTCGGCTCTGGTGTCCGCTGTTGCCAGCTGTGGCACCAGTTACGGCTCTGATACCAGCTGTGGCAGAACCACCTGAATTAATCCGACTCAAGTGTATTAACCATCACCATTAAGGCATCCTCGGTTAACCTTACACTTCAAACGGAGTAATCCACTGGTCTGTCGGGTATAACCTCCCGATACAACCACGGTGAACGGATCGAGCGCCGTACATACAAATGCTCATGCGACGATGAGCCCAGAGAATACCACATTCCAGCAAATATTACATCATTAGCATAAGTAAGTATTACAGCCTAATTCTGAGTTTAGAAAACAAGTACTTCAATTAACATAAATAAGTTTTTCAGAGTTAAATTGCAGCGGAAATAACAACGGAAACTACTCGACGATACAGGATGTCTCGATGAAGCCCGTACGAGACATCACTCGGCCTTATCTCCGTTGGACGGGGGCGCATCCCATTCCACCGACCAACCAGGGGGAAGAGTGCAGGGCCAAGTCAAGCTAGCAATCATGTCTTCAAAGGGTTCACCTGAAATCGAGTCACAAGCAAGACTGAGTATACTAATACTCAGCAAGACTTACCCGAGTGGTGGGAACTACTCCACCGACTCTAGACATGCCAGGCTTTTTGGCTCAGGGGTTTGTTTTGCCGAAAAGCATCTACAAGTGGGTCCTTACTTTCAACTTTTAGCTCAAGATTCTAGTTTCGTTGGCCAGTCTAGGTAAGCAGCTATCTAATGCATACATGGTGAAACATTAAGTTTTCCATCCAACCAGTTCATTCATTATCATTGTTCCTCTTCTTACTCTGTGGGTAAAAATGGTTAAGCAGTCTCAATAGCCGTGAGAAACGGACGATTCGAATCGAATTTCTTAACCTTGCAAGGGAAACCCAAACACACGTCACGTGGTTACTCCCTAGAGTCACACGTGCAACTTTTCCCCTTTCTTTCCGGGTCGTGGATCGGGGCTACCCTCCGAGAGTACAAGAGCCCCACGCCACGGTTCGGCGCCGGGTCGTGACCACTCTCTGCACTCGCCATATGCACATGGGACCGAAGTTCAAAGGGTAGGATGCCGTCCCCTTGCCGGGCCAATCAGGTACTTAAGCTTACCGATTCCCATAATCTCGGCATGTGTTTAGTACGTTCAAAGACTTAACCATCACTACCACACCCTGCGGCCTTAGCATTTTTCACTAGACAGACGGGCCTCAATCGTAACCATCGTTACATAACCCGTCCGTGTCCTTATGATTGCAGCGTGTAGTAGTCATTCAACTCCTATTTTCTCGCGAGTGACAGGAAATCACTCGACTTTTACCGGAGTCCTATTAGCACAGCATTCTAACGAACCTTACATCTAGTTTTCAAACAAGGGTTCCTGACATCATGCAACTAAGTTTTCATCCAACTCCTATAAACTTAATGCACAAGCAAGGAGTAAAGAGTTGCATCATTTCGGAAAGAATGGGTTATGCTCCGGGGCTTGCCTTCGCAGTTCGCTTGGGGATCTTCCGAACTTGGGCTCGGGTCTTCAAAAGCTTCAGTTAGATTTGCTTGAGCTTCGCGTTGTTCACTCTCGGACGCGGGCACCAGCTCGTAGGTTCCGTCGGCGAGAGTCGTCGATTCTACATGAGTGCACATTTTAAGTCGTGGAAATAGCACTTGATGACGATTTGAGAGTCATTACTACAAGGGATAATTTCTGGTCATGAAATTTTGGATTTAGGCACATCAAGGAAAGGTGTGCTTACTGTAAAATTTTCAGCCAATTTTATGTAACAGATTAATTCCGAAAAATAGATTTCATTGTTGCTGTTAGACACTTGTTCTTTTTGTACAGAACAACTGGTGTAACAAATGAGTCTAAGATTTTTACAGAGCTTTCACTTAAGCATGCAGAAGCTACTGTAATTTTTGTAGGATTTATCATGCAGTATTTAGATCATAGAAAATATAACATTCTACACCTAGGCTTTTCAAAGATTCATTTTTACAGGGCCCTACACAGGGTTTTTGTCCATGAAACTTTTTACACAGCAACCTCTACCACAGTGTAACTCCCAGTAATAATTTGGAGATTTTCCAAACTAAGGTACTATTTTCTTGATTTAATGTATGTTATTAGCACATAAATCAAATAAATAGGTTACTGTGAGATAAAAATTCTCCTAATTTTTCTATGGCTTCTAGTTACCAATACATTAGCATAGGAAAAATTTCAAGGGGTGACTCACCACCTAACTACAGGGATAAAACATTCCTTTTATACATGAATTAAAACTAAGTTTAACAAACAGCAGAGCTAGAGATGGAATTTGGGTCTGATCTTTTTACACAGTCCTAATCATCCAGCAACTAATTCACTGCCCAAAATTCAGGGTCAGCATTGCTCTAGATCAATGGGTATAAAATATGTCTATTAAAGCTTCTATTTAATGTAGAGCGAAATATTTCGAGATTCTGAGAAAATTTTTGTAACAAAAGTGGTAGAGTTTGTTCTGAGGATTCCAGAACAGTTGAGTTTGCATTTTTCTGAATTTTCTACGATTTTATACGAATTTTACAAGTTCACTGAATTTGAATCTAGGTTTGAAATTTTCTTTTACAACTAGGTCCTTGAATCTTACGCTCAGACCCTTCTAAAGATTTAAATCCTTGCAATTGGGTCCTCGGCGGCTCGGGTGCGGCGGCCGGCCGAAATTCCGGCGAGGGGGCTCACCGGCGGCGAGGGGCGGGGGTCGGGGAAGGTTCAGGGGCGCGAGGGCTACCTTGTGGGGGTGTTGTCCAGGTGGGGGACGGCCGGGAAAGGCTCGCCGTCGTTGGAGCAGGGGCGGCGGCGGCGCGGCTCGCGTCGACGGCGGTGCTCCGGCGGGCTTGGGGCGGCGTGGTCCGGTCGGTGAGCTTCACTGGTGCGTGGGGAAGCTACTCCGGGGCTCGGCTTGGACGGAGGGGGCCGGGGTCGTGCTGTCCACGGCGAGCAGGGGCGGCGGCGGCGACGGTAGCGCGGGCGGCGGTGCTCCGGTGGCTTTGGGTGGCGTTGGGTGGGTCGGTGAGCTGCGGTGGGGTGATGTAGTGGTGGCTGGGTGCTCGGTTTGGGCAGGGGGCGGCTGTGGAGGGCTGCCCACGGGCGGGTGGTGCTCGGCGGCGGCGATGGCGCGGCGAGGCGTTCTGGTGGCGGGGCTTCGCGCGGGCGGTCGGGGTGGCGGTTTTGTAGGGACAGGAGGGTGCGTGGGGATGCCTGGGTGACGCGCGGGGCGGGGCACGGCAGCAGCGTGCACTGGGCGGCGCGGCGTCGGGGCGGGGGAAAGCCGGCCGTGGCGGGGTGGCGCGGCGGCCACTGGCCTGGCGCCTCGCGCCGGTCAGGCGACGCCGGCCACCTGGCGCGCGGCGGGCGGGCGCGTGCGCGCGGCGCGGCAGCAGAGGGGGGAGATGCCAGGGACCGAAATGCAAAAATTCGAAAAAGTTCAGGGGGCTGGGTGCAAACAGGGCGTTTTCTCCTCTTTCTGATTTGAATTTCAAAAACTTTTGAACACGAAAGTTGTTCAAAATAAAAAGTTCTATAACTTTGGTTTCAGGCAACATCTCATTTGGCTTATGGTTTTAAAGTTATTTTAAAAGTTTCAAATGTGCCCAAATGTGCCCAAATTTAATTTGAATTCCAACTGAACCCGTTTTAAATTCTTTCCACCCTCTCATTAGTTGGTTTAACACATAGAGTTAGGCTAATGACATTGATTTCGGAATTTTTAATTATCAGGGTTGTCACACGGACGAGAGGAACAGCGCATTTCGGTGCATGATCGGCTGGGGGGCAGAGTTGACCAGTACCACTGGTCAAAAAGCAAGATCGGCCAGCGGGATGGACTGGGGGGCAGGATCAGCGCGCACGATCGGCTGGAAGAGATGGCCGATGACAGGGTATCAGACGAGGATCCCCTAGGAAGGGAACCAGATTGGGAACACGCCAGATCATCGGGCAAACCAGCAAATCCCAGGTGGTGTCCCGATGGCCTATCCAGATCCCAGAAGCAAAGGATCCAACAACTACGCTAGTGGGAGCATCAAGAAGAAGAAGAGAGGCAGGTGCTAGAGAAAAGAAATGTTAAGTCTCGAGTGTGGCGCCCAAAGAAAAATGATCAAGAAACAAGTAATCAAGAATCGGCAGCCGAAATCGATATGGTGTTCATATTGCCAATGGAGTTCATGGCGCCCAACGATCGAGATAAAGCGACAAGAACGGAGGAGGAACAAATGGCACAACTAGTGTTGGAGCCGATGACGGCTACGTTTGAGAAACCAGAAGAGGAAAAACGACAGCATCTTAAAGCGCTGTTTCTCAAAGGCTATGTCAACGGAAGACCCGTCACCAGATTACTAGTAGATGGAGGCGCTGCAGTTAACATCATGCCGTATGCTATGTTCCGCAAGCTAGGCAAGAGCGATGAAGACCTCACCAAGACGGACATGATGCTGAAGGATTTCGAAGGCAACGTGTCACCCGCCCATGGAGCGCTCTGTGTCGACCTCACCATCGGCAGTAAGACCCTCCCTACCACTTTTTTCGTTATTAATGGCAAGGGGTCCTACAATATGCTGCTTGGTCGCGACTGGATACACGCAAACTGCTGTGTCCCATCTACAATGCATCAATGCCTTGTGCAATGGGTCGGCGACAGCACAGAGATAGTCGCTGCCGATTCCGTCTACAGCGTTGCAGCGGCCGACACGCAACAGTGGAGCTGCGAGCACGTCAAGTGTATATCTGGCAGGACTTGGGACACTGACTTCCTGAGAGTGTCCGATTTCGGTCTACAGCCGATCCAAGCAGTCGGCTCTGAAGATTCAGAATAAATGGATCAGCTCATCCGAGAAGATGGGAAGCTTGGGCATGGGTTTACGTCGGCCGATTTATTGGAGATGGTAGATTTGGGAGATAGCAGCAAATCAAGGCCGACGTACATTAGTGCTAATTTGGATCCTGAGTACAAATGTAAATTGATAAGTTTATTAAAAGAGTTCAAGGATTGCTTTGCTTGGGAATATCATGAGATGCCAGGACTAGACCGGTCTATTGTTGAACACCGGTTACCTATAAAATCAGGATATCGGCCATATCAGCAACCTGCACGGCGGTGTAACCCCAAGATTCTACCTGATATAAAGGCCGAAATTACAAAGTTGATTGAAGCAGGATTTATTCGGCAGTGCCGCTACGCCGAATGGATTTCTAATATTGTGCCCGTATACAAAAAGAATGGAAAGTTACGTGTGTGCATCGATTTCAGGAACTTAAATCAGGCTACACCAATGGATGGATATCTGATGCCAATGGCCGATATCTTGGTGGATGCTGCCGCAGGACACAAAGTCATAAGTTTTATGGATGGGAATGCAGGGTACAATCAGATATTAATGGCCGAAGAAGATATTTCGAAAATGGCTTTTAGGTGCCCAGGTCAACTTGGTTTATTTGAATGGGTTGTTATGACTTTCGGGTTGAAGAACGTCAGCGCTACGTATCAACGGGCCATGAATTACATCTTCCACAAGCTCATTGGTTCATCGGTGGAAATTTATATAGATGACGTCGTGGTTAAGTCAAAAGGTCACCAAGACCATCTGGCCGATTTACAAGAAGTACTGGAATGCACAAGGAAACATGGGTTGAAGATGAACCCAAACAAGTGTGCATTTGGTGTATCGGCTGGGCAATTCTTAGGATTCATGGTCCATGAGCGCGGGATAGAAGTCAACCGCAAGACCATAGATGCCATCAACAAAGTGGTGGCCCCACAAAATAAAACTGAGCTACAGTCCCTCATCGGCAAGGTCAATTTTATCAGAAGATTCATATCCAACCTGTCAGGACGTATTAAGGCTTTTACCCCTTTGTTGAAATTAAAGCCCGACCAGGAATTCATATGGGGAGAAGGACAGCGCAAGGCATTGGAGAATATCAAGCAGTATCTGGTTTCATCTCCGGTATTGGTTCCACCACAGCCTGGTAAGCCGTTCAAGTTATATTTATCGGCTGATGAACAAGCTATTGGATCGGTGTTGGTACAGGAGTTTGAGGGGAAAGAACGAGTGGTATACTACATCAGCAGAAGACTCTTAGACGCCGAAACAAGATATTCCCCGGTGGAGCGACTATGCTTGTGTTTATACTTCTCATGTACCAAGCTCAGGCACTATTTGTTATCGGCAGAATGCATAGTCGTATGCAAGGATGATGTGGTGAAGTATATGCTATCGTTGCCAATTTTGAAAGGACGGATTGGAAAATGGATCCTGGCTTTGTCAGAATTTGACTTAAGGTACGAATCGGCCAAAGCCGTCAAAGGTCAAGTGATGGCCGATTTCGTAGTTCAACATTGTGGACCAGAAATCGCCACTGTTGAACCAGTTCCATGGACTCTATATTTTGATGGTTCTTTATGTGGGGTCGGATCAGGAATCGGCATTGTTCTTGTGTCGCCTCGGGGGGCAAGTTATAATTTCTCTCTGCCGGTAGAAGCCTCCACAACTAATAATCAGGCGGAATATCGAGCTGTTCTGAAAGGCATCCAATTATTAAGGGAAGTCAGAGCTGATGCAGTCGAAATTTTTGGAGATTCCATGCTCATTGTGGATCAGTTGACGGGGCGATCTGAGTGCAAGGATGATATCTTGAGGATTTATTATGAGGATTGCCTTCAACTTTTAAAAGAGTTCAAGTCTGCAATAATTGAGCATATCCCTAGGAATTATAATGAAGAGGCCAACAGACTGGCCCAACATGCTTCCGGGTATCGGCCGATTCAGGGAGCGATGACGCTAGAGCTCGCGGCCGATGATTGGCGAAAGGAAATCGCCGATTACTTGAGAAATCCATCCCAAAAAGTGGATCGGCGAACACGTTTTCAGGCTACAAAATATGTGTTGCTTGAGGATGATTTGTTTTATTGGACGATTGATGGAGTTCTTCTCAAATGCTTGGGAACGGAAGAGGCAAAGGTTCTGATGGGAGAAATCCATGAGGGCGTCTGCGGAGCCCATCAATCGGCTCACAAAATGAAATGGATGATCCGGAACAATGGGTATTATTGGCCGACCATCCTTGAGGATTGTTTCAAGTACTACAAAGGATGCCAAGACTGTCAGAAGTTTGGCAATGTACAGCGCGCGCCAGCATCAGCTATGAATCCAATAATTAAGTCGTGGCCGTTCAGGGGTTGGGGAATAGATCTCATCGGACAGATTCATCCTCCATCAAGCAAAGGGCATAAGTTCATATTGGTGGCCACAGATTATTTTACTAAATGGGTGGAGGCAGTTCCTTTAAGGAATGTGACATCGGCCGATATGATTGAATTTGTTAAAAGCCATATTATTTATCGATTTGGTATTCCTCAAACCATCACAACTGATCAAGGGACAATGTTTACCTCTGGAGAATTCGGAGAGTTCACCGCCGATATGGGGATTAAATTATTAAACTCTTCTCCATACTATGCTCAAGCCAATGGCCAAGCAGAGTCGTCTAATAAAGGGATAATCAAGCTAATCAAGAGGAAGATAGAAGAGCAACCCAAGAAATAGCATATGTCTTTGGCTGAATCTTTATGGGCATATAGGATGGCTTGTCATGGAGCCACTAAAATATCCCCTTATCAGTTGGTTTATGGTCATGAGGCGGTCTTGCCATGGGTGATAAGGATAGGGTCAAGACGTATATCGTTACAAGATCAGTTAACGGCCGATGACTATTCCTTTCTCATGAAAGATGAACTTGGCGATTCGGCGGGTTTACGGTTGAGAGCCCTGATTAGTATAGAAGAAAACAAGAAAAGGGTGGCCAGATGGTATGACAAAAAGGTCAAAGTTAAACAGTTCTCTCAGGGAGATTTAGTATGGAAGTTGGTGCTGCCGATAGGATCCAAAGATCCCAAATTCGGTAAATGGTCACCCACTTGGGAAGGGCCGTATAGAATCGGCCGATGTGCCCCTGGGAATGCATATATTCTGGAGACAGTCGAAGGGGAGGAATTCCCAAGAGCTTTAAACGGGCGATATCTGAAGAGGTACTATCCAAGCATTTGGGTAGATGCATAACTTGCAACAAAATATATCGAGATAACATGGCCGATTTCTCATCAGTTTTTGTCTACACATCTGGTGAAGGAAACATTAGGATTCATTATTGGATGAAAATGACAGATTACATGGCCGACATGGTACAAGTCGCTCTTAGAATAAAAATACCAATGTGCCTACTGATTACGCCTACGCTGGATTTCTCTCTCGATGCGACCCAGTTTTATCATAAGGGTGAGCCTTTTCTCTTTCGGGTCCTCTGCAGTGGCTCCAGTTTCAGCTTGGTTGCAAAGTTCTTTCAGCAGGCGGGTCTTCTTCTCCTCCAGATCTTCTATGGCGACTTCAGTTTTAGCTTTACAAGGAAGTGGAGAACTTTTTTTGGAAGATGGTCGCTTGCGGACCAAAAAGTGAGCATCTATAAGGTCCGAGTATTCCTGGACAGCAACGGGGACATGATCTCTGAGTTCCTCAGCATGAGCTCTTATTAGATTTCTGTCTGCCTGTGATAGTGGCTCTTCTGAATGCATGATTTCTATCGCTCGTTCTAGACCGGGGCTGAGATGTTTCGGCTAAACAGAAATAAAAGGGGTTACCCGGCATCAGAGCGATTGAGATGCTTGAGAGAAAGGCAGAAGAGAAGTTCATACCTGGTTGACAGAGGAAGAAGATGAAGAGAACGAAGAAGACATTTTTCCGTTCAGTTTGGGACAGTAAAAGAGGGAGAGAAGATAAGTGACGTGTATGACTCTGGAGATGGTGAATGGTTTACTTATAAATGAAGGGGAGATAGATGGATGGTGAGACACATCCTATCGGAGTAAATACATACATAAATGCAAAGCTGACTGAAGAAGCAGTTCAAAATCAAATCGGCGCAGTGACATTGAAGGAGCAATAAATGTTTAACATATTCTTTACAACCCAAGGAAAGCGTCTATGGCTACAATAGCTCGTCGTCTAATTTGATCGGCCGAGTCTAGTACTCTCTGATCATCATCGGCCGATCCTGGTACTTCTGACACACGGCGACGAAGCTTTATCGTTTCGCGGGCCAGATGCTGCCTTTCTTGCTTCAGTTCGCTGATGATGGATGGGAGTTCTTGGAGCTTCTTTTCTTCAGCGGCTATCTCTTTGGTTATCTGTTCCATCTCCTTGGCCAGTTCTGCTCTCCTCCGTTTCAGCCGATCTATTGTGCCGACGATGTCCGGACGGCAGTTTTCGAGGAAGTTGATCCTGTGGTGTACTTCCTGAGTCCGGTGCTTGTATGAATCGACCTCCTCTTGAGTTTTTGCCATCTGAGCACGATCGGCCATATGGCGCAGCGCCCTGGAAACCGGAATCTACATGTGCTCTATATAGGCAGCATACGCTAAATTTTCTGATACTTCTTCCGGGATTCGACCTTTGATCTCGTTGAAAAGTCGTCGAATCGGCGACGCATCTTCTACCAATCGGCCGATGTCGTCTTGAAGGAGAATGCGCATGCTTTCGAGCTTGGCGTGGACATCGTCGGAGGTGGAGCTTGATGGAATTGGGTGTGAAGCAATTTCTTCGTCATCGGCCAAGGAGACGGCGAAAGAGAAGATGCTGTTGTTGGGGGTATCTTGCTCCTGTGAGGTAATAAAGTAAAGGGTAGGCAAGCAGTGAAGGGAAATCGGCCGATTCTAATGGTAAGATTGTTACCTCCTTAAAGCGAATTTCTCTTGCCTGCGCCGGTGGGAGCGCCTCCTTGTCTCAAGGACTGGTGCATTTGGCTCGTCGGAAGAGGAAGATTCAACGATTATTGGCGCTACACTTGGACCAGCTTCCTGAAAAAGACATAAAAGAAGATCCTGTGAATATGCTATGGGAAATTGAAGTAAGATGGTGACAGAAATTTGCCATGCCTCTGTGGATCTCCCGGCCGATGCCTGTTGTGGGGTTGTAGTTGGCATACCCAAATCGGCCTGCATCAAGATCGGGTAAGTTTTCTGAGAATTAAGAATTTAAGGTAAGAGATCGTTTACCTCGATGATAGGAGCTGTTGGAGTCTCGGTTCCCACTTGGGACGTGGCCGATTGTTGCGGAGACTGCGGTGGGATAACTTGTGCAGCCTAGCAGAGGAATAGAATTGATGTCAGTGGAAGATTTGGAGAATATATGAGATAAATAAGATTACCTGAACAGCTTCTACTAAAAGTGATGCTGCAGCTGCCCCGACTTCAGCAGTGACTTGAGGATCGGCCATCTCGACAACCGGCAAAGGTAAAGGAATTGGAGTCTCGGCTGGTGTCACCACTACTTGGTTGGCCGATCCGATGCGGGAAGTCTCGGCCGATACCACTGCCATCTGGCTGGCCGATCCGATACGGGGAACTTCAGCCGATGCTATTGCCCTTTGATCCGCCGATCCAATGCGAACTCGCACCCGACGGCTGGTTATCTTTGATGTTGGCCTTTTCGGTGCTCGCTTCGATCGGCCAGTGGAGATATCTTTGACAGTTGGAGCATGGAAGCCGATAAGTGGATACGGCGTGTATTGGTGATGACTATCTATCGGCCGGCCGCTTCGGCTCTGCATCGGAGGGACATGGCTTTCAGACTGAGGAGATGAACATGAGTTAATAACAAGATAACAATGTAGAAGGAAATAGCATTGGAATCGGCTGAGAAAAAGGACGTACCGCTGCATTTGGATCAATGTTCTCTGGGTCCAGAATGTTGCAGTAAGACGATGGAGATTTACAGAAAAGGTGTTGCTTCCATTCTGCCCACCATAATTTGAATTGCTGGGTGGCAAAAGAGGCAAGTGACCAATTATTCAGGTCAATAGTACTGGAATCGGGTACTAGATCGCACAGCCGACTGTAATCAAGACTTGAGGTCAGACCATCTCTGAATTTCGCCTGACCGGCGAAGTAGACCCGAATCGGCAGTTGGCCAAAACCCAGTTGCCTTGCCGCAGCCGATGGATTGTAGAATTCGTAGGTGGGAGAATCCTTTCCTGAGAAGAAGTTGGCTGGCAGAATCCCCGGCTTGATCAAGACGTCCATAAGCTCTTTGTCAAAAGCATGGGTGGAGAAGTCGTAGCATATGGGTAATTCGAAAATCGGCTCTACTGCCTGATATGGATGCTAGCTGATCGTCTCTTCACTGAGGCCATTATAAAAACATCTGAAGTACTCAGCTGTGCGGGTAGCAGTAAACTGGCAGCCGGGGAAGGCCGATACCGCTTCTCCAAAAGATCTGCAGCGGCGTTGGACTGATGGATTCTCCTTTGACTCGATATTGGGGAAGGTCTTTGTCTCTATCCGTTGCTGAGAGACCTTGCTCATGTGTAAATTGAGCCAGAGGGTGATGAACCACCAAGGACCACCAGGGTTCCCTATCGGCTCCCCCTTCGACAGCTTGGTGCCGATTTGGTGCATCAGGTAATACGCTGATCCCAACAAATGTTTTCCAAGGGGGATGGCCGATCCTTGTGATAAAGCTTCTGCCAAAGCTTGAGTGTTTGAAGAGGGGCCAACTGCTCTGCCACAGAAGAAATGCTTTTCCAGCCACATCATCAAAAAGGCAGTATGCTCCCTCTGTGAGACTGACCCGGTCTTCATATTTTTGCTAATATATCCTTTCCACCCGCCGATTCCTTTGGTCTCCAGCCGATGTGATGGCTTGAACAGATAATTGAAAGGGGTATCGGCGGAGGAAACATCGAGGCCGGTCAACAGCAGAACATCGGCCAAGGTCGGGGTCATAGGTCCGTGTCCGAAAAGGAACGCATTAAGTGCATCGGACCAAAAATAGGAGGCTGCCATGACCAGAGGTTCGTTTCTTTCCATCTGAGACAAAGATAAGTCTATGCACTGGCCGATTTTTAGTTCTTCCCACTGAACCTTCCAAGATCCGGCTACCCTCTGGTACCATTCTCTCCACCCGGGTGTTTCATTTGGCCAGGATCTGAAAGTGCCTACCCAGTGATCTAAATCCATAGATGATTGCTTAAAAGGGATTCTATGGGTTTCTAAGCTGATCAGGTCCGTTGGATCGGGGTTCCCCATAGGGCCCAAACAGATGAGGTCAGGGGATTCTTAGAGAGGAATAGTAATTCGGTGCCTAGGTGCCTAAAAAAGGGAAAAGGGGAAGAAACTGAGAGAGGGTCCGGAAAATACTGAAGCAGTAGAAAGGCGAAAAGGAGAAAATTTTGAGCATTTACCTCTGGGATGGAGATCATCGTCGCCGATGAGACCGCTGGGGAAGCCGCCGATTGGGCCGCCGCCGCCGAAGGAGTTGCCGATGGAGCCTCTGTGGATGGGGCGGTCGCCGATGGTGACGCCATTGGAAGGTTGGAGCAGGCCGTGGATGAAATCGCTGGAAAGGGGGAAGCGCTTGGAGATCGAGAGAGCTTGGAGGAAGACGAACAGTGGTTCGTTGGAAGAGAATGCTAGATTCATGGGGAAGGATAGGCGGAGAAGGCCAGTACTTAAGAAAAATTAGGGAAGCGAGGGCAAAGATGGTATTTTTACCGCGCCATCTACACGAGTTCCAGAGGAGCGGTCGTTTCGCGCGCTCGGTTCGAGGAAATTGCAATCATTGTGCCGCGGAACGGAAGGAGATTTTACTGCGCCCGTTTCGGAGGAAAGGATTAAAGAAAGAGTTTCGAAGAAAAAGTTATATTTTACTCCGAAACTGGGGGGCACGTGTTGACGCCAAATTTTGACACGTGTTGAATCGGCGTCAGGAGGAGAAGATTGGCCGATGCGGCAGATCTGAAGGCTACAGTAAGGAATCGGCCGATTGAGGTAACAGTTGGAAATCGGCCGATTGGTGATACAGCCTGCGCCAACAGGATGGGACTATTTCGGAGGGTCCTGGTCAAAAGTTGGTCAACAGGGCACGCTAAGTCGGTCAAGGAGCAATTGAAGGGAATCCTGATTGGATTAGGGAATGGCGGCGGAAGATTCTGCGGGAGTCCGTTTCCTTTTAAAGTTCTTATAGATATAGTAGTTTTCCTGTTGTTTAAATAAGGTTGTAACAAGTCGTGATCGACCAGGAGTCCTAGTTTTAGGGTATAAATAGGAGTCGTCAGGGTCTTGCAAAAAAAACATCAACACATCAATCAACAATAATATTTCTACTTTTCCAGCAATTTACTTTCAAGTCGGCGACTTCGCCAATATTTTTCTTCCTTCACGAGTTCGTACGGATTGGCAGGGCTGCATCAACCTGATCTCCGGCCAATTGGTAGGGTCCACTTATCGAGTAATATCCGAGCTTTAACTACGGGCGCATCGCTGTGGTTTCGTTTGGATTTATTCACCAGTTATCGATATTTACTAGAATTGCAAGTTTTACCTGTTGTTCTAGTATTATCACCAGTTATCCAGCTTGAGATCAGAGCAATCGGCTTTGTCATTATTCTTCTTCGATTCATTATCTTACAGCCGATTAGATCTATTTCAAGTGTTGCCTCTGTAGTAATCATTTAGATCGCTCCAGCAGTTTTCTTTACAATTACTACACGATTATCGGTTGACCCATAGCCGATCATCTTTACAGCAAATCGGCCGATTCGCCGCCGACGCGCTCCTCAGGACAGATCGGAACTCCAGCCGATCGACGCACCTGGAATTTAATACTTTATTTCCTTATCAATCAACAGGTCAGATTGACTGGCACGCCGCGCGAACCGCACCAGGGCGATAACCCGAACAGGAGCTAAGCAGATTCTCCCGGATCGTGTGTCCGACGCTGAAGACCAGCGGCCGATTCCTGTTTGGCCGATTTTAGCGCCAACAATCATGTTCTCACAAAGTGTTTAAAGTATGAAGCATTCTTAATGAAAGCCAATCCGTAAACTAAGAGGTCATACATGGGATCCGAAGAAACAAAGAGCCGACGTCTCCAGCAAGCGACATGCCTGAATCAATGTCTCCTTTTGATCCTCACTGTGCTGCAACTGTGCCCAATGGCGTACTAATATGTCCCCCTGAATAAAACCTACAAAAAAGTTTTTTGCTGACATTTGTTAAACACAACATCGTTCCTCGAAATAACCCAACACACAGCCGATATGCCTGTCAATAAAAGTAGTTTTGGTTTATGACCCCCTTATTTTAAACAATGATTGAATAAATGACCAACATCCTTTGGTGGCGCTAAACCAAAAACTAAGTAAATACCACATTAAAATTTGGCGTACGCGCAATTGAAAAAAAAAGGTGTTGGATACTTTCTTCCTGATTACAGAAGCTGCAAACTTTGCTTCCAAACCAATTTCGCCTAGCCAAATTATTCTTGGTTAAAACCTCTTGCTTGTTTTGGAAAATTTTTTTTGGTAGAACAATGCCACTGCACAAAACCATGGGAAATTTACACCTTAAGGGTTACTTGAATTTCCACAGATTTTTATCGCTAAACTGAACATTACAATTCTTCAAAAGATAATTTGAATATATCATGCTGAATATTACAATTCAACAGTTGACCATATTCATAACTGATGGTTCTTTTTTGCAGGGACCTGGTGCTTTCTACAATGGGTTCACCGCAAACTTTTGTCAGATTGGGTCATGGAATGTGATAATGTTCTTAACTCTAGAGAAGGTAACAAAACTTGCAGATGCATTTTATGTTATTTAAAATTGAAGGACGATCAAATGCCTGCTAGTCTAATCACTGAAGGCTTAAATTTTGCCCCAACTACATTTTTCTTGGCCTTTGTCTCCTGCTCATGTGAAATACAGAAAGCCGCTAATTCTTTTTGTATTCGTCTTGTTGAATGAAAAAAGGTTAGAAGATTGTTTCTGTAAGGTTGACGCCAGCACTCCATTTAGGGGTTGTGCGAGGCAAGTGGACGGTATGTAACATGTATGGTGGACATACATATATACATGCATGGTTGTATGATTAAGGAAAAAGCTACATGTTCCTAAGTTGTCAACCGACAGGAAGCAGCTATGCCATACTGCCACACGTGCCTGTCATTTCGATTGCATACATACATACATACATACATACATACATACACGCTGTCATGTTCATTTTGATTATTACAAGTTGTAATCTCCTATCGGAATTTTTTTATTTTTTAATCCTTTTTAATCTAAAATATTAAAAATAACTCAGCCCGAACTAGATTTTTAAGAAGTAGCCCTTTTAGACAAATAGTTCAGCCACGCCAATGCATGTGACGTGACTGTCCTGCCACGCTGGCTACGCTGGCGCCACGAGGATGACGTGGCAGACTGAACCTCATTTCTCCAACCGAACCTGAGCCCATTTATCTTGCTCGGCCTTCCTTCCTCCTCCTCCCCTTCTTCCTCATTTCTCCAACCGAACCTGAGCCCGGCGAGCTCCATGGCGGTGGTGCCAGCCCCTCCCTCTAGATCCGCCCCATTTCCCACCGGATTTGAGGGGGAAACGGTGGATTTCTCCTCCGGGAAGGTATCTCCTCCGCTCTATCCAAGTAGATTCACTCTATTCCCTTGATTTAGTAGGAATTGATATGGCTAGGGTTTAGTTAAGGATTAAGTGCTAATAAAGGATTGAGTATGTATGGGCCTAGATTAGTTGTTGGATATCGTCGGGTTGGTGTACTGTAAAGTCTGTCTATCGTCTAGAATTTGTAGCATGGAAGGATTTCATTGTCATTTTGGATTGTAAATATATGTTGCTTATATGTAGTAGGAAATATTGCAAAAAAAACTAAAAGGTTAGTAGTAGCATGGTGCTTACTAGTATTTACTATTCGATGATATTGTGTATCCGATGGATATGTTGAAAATGTGGATGGATATATTGATAATGTGGATGGATAGATGGATATGTTTTGTTGATAATTTAGCTGGTAATAGGTCTGCAACAAGCCACTTGAAGTATCACATTGGGGTCTTCCCTGAAATTCAGTCATCAAGGAGAAGAAAATATGGTAGTCCAAAGTTGGATATTCCTATCTTTAATCAGCAATGCAGCCGCGAAGATTTTTCCAGAATGGTTCTTGCCCATGGTTACTCTTTTAATATGGCTGAGCACTACTATACCAGAACATTTCTTTATAATCTTTAACCTTCATTCAAACTAGTGCATAGAGCTACTTTGAAGGATGACTGTATGAAGATTTATGAGGAAGAGAAGTTGAAAGTATATCAAGTGTTTGAGAAACAACAGGGTCGGTTCAATTTAACATCTGACATGTGGACTCATACTAAAATGAGTGGTTATATGAGTTTCACTGCACACTACATTGATGATGAGTGGATTTTGCATAAGAGGCTCATAGGATTTGCACACGTAGCGGTACCCCACACTGGTGAGCATATTGCGAAAGAGATCATCAGTAGGCTATATCCTTGGAATTTAGATAGAAAAATATTTTCTTTTGCACTAGACAACTGTACCGTGAACAACGTTGTGTTCCGAGATTTGAAGAAATTTCTCTTGTCAAAGAAAGCTTTGCACTTGGATGGAAATCTCTTTCATGTTCGGTGTGCTGCTCATGTGCTGAATTTAATTTGTCCAAGATGGTTTGAGTGTTATTTCTTCTGCTATAGCGAATATCCGAGAAATTGTCAAGTATGTGAATGGATCCATATCGAGAAAGGAAAAATTCAAGCTACTTGCACAACAAGTTAATGCTCCTAATTTGTCTCTCAAAGCTGATGTCCCAACTAGATGGAATTCTACTTTTCTTATGCTTGAAAGAGCTATGAAATTCCTTGAAGCTTTTGCTAGATTGCATGAATGCGATAGTTCATACAAGTTCTTACCTTCCAAGGAGGACTGGCAGCATATTGATTGTGTAGCAGTTGCCTCAAGGTCTTTTATGAGGTTACAAAAAGAGTTTCAGGTACAAAATATCCCACTTTAAGTCTGTACTTCAATGATTTCTGTGGAATTTATCTTCTTCTCCGTGAGTGGCAATGGGGTGGTAATGCATTTGTTGCATCAATGGCTGTACCAATGGTTGAAAAGTTTGAGAAATATTGGGACATTGCAAATAAATTATTAGAGATTGCAACAATTCTTGACCCCCGCTACAAAATGAAATCCATCGAGTACTACTATAAATTGCTTTATGATCCATTTGTGGCTGAACTGAGAATTGAATCTGCAAGAAAATCATTTCTTGAGTTGTTTGGTGAATGTGCAAGTCAACCCTCCCAAACATCATTAGATTCTAACTCATCAAGGAATTTTGAGGCAGCAGTACCTAGTTCAACACAATCATCATCTAGTCTGTTTGCAACTAGATTGGGACTAGAGAAGTTTATATATGAGAGCAACTCAAGTCGTCATAGTAAATCAGAGTTGGAAATCTATCTTGAAGACCCATCTTCTCCTGGAATTGACAATAGTTATTTTGATATTCTGGCTTGGTGGAGGGTAAATGGCCCAAAATATCCGATCATTTCGCGGATGGCTCGTGATATACTGAGTGTTCCACTTTCAACAGTGGCCTCTGAGTCTACTTTCAGTTCAGCTAAGAGGATACTTGATGATTATTGCTGCAACTTACTACCAGATACAATTGAGGCTCGTATACCAGGTGCATATTTCTACTAAAAAATATTCTTGGTACTTATATATAGGCCTCCTAATATTTTTTTATTTGAAACAGCTGAGCCTAGGGGTGTTCAAGGTGACATACCTACTTCTGAATCATCTCGACCAACTAGAAGCTAAGAAGATCAAACTTATGATGATTAAGGTAGGCTTTCATGTGTCACCCTACTTTGATGGAACTAGATTGCTTTATTTAATTAGACGACTCTCTAAGATATGATGTTTTTTGTTTAGGAGTAAAACATATAGGACATAATCTTATATCCAGCCGTAGTTGCAAAACATATAACTCTGTAGTTCAAAACAGGGCAGCTAAACAAATGGATTGTAATAAACTGAGTTGTTGACATTTATACTCTTCTAAAACAGAACAGGGCAGCCAGCCTTGTTTGACACGTGCCTTACCCTTGCCTAAGCTGACAATATTATAACTTTTCAGCAATCAAGGAAGCTAAGAAGAAGGATCTGGTACGATGTTTGTGGACATTGCAAGTTGCATGCTAGTCAAGTGCCTAAGACATGAATCTTGCTAGGAGTTAGTTTCTGTATGGAGAGAAGAAAATGTTTTTGAATGTTTCTGATCAGGAGTAGCAAAGAATGTCCAACCTATATAGAGATGATGGATGATGTAATGGCATTCTGTTTGCACTTCTATAATATTCTCGTTGTAGAGCTACAGTTCGAGTCTATTCTTATTCATAGTGTGGCTGCATTGACCAATTTCATTGTTGTACGTAGCTGACTAGATTCTTGTTTATTTATCTATATCCTGTGTATTTATATACCCTTGCCCGTATCCATCATATATTCCCCGTTATCCAATGGGTATGGGCAAATTAAAGCGGGTAGGTTATGGGGAGGATAATAATTGGATAATTAGCTTATAGGTATGGGTAGGGAACCATGCGGGTATCCCCAAAGCTTGGCCACCGGCAACGTGAGCAACGGCGGCGACGCCATCACCGGCTCTGTTACCATGCTAGAAAGAAGCTACAAAGGTAGGAGAAATATCTGGATTGATCATATTGCTCAGGTTCTGATATACATATAGGTGAATACAATAGACACTTGGGCCATGGGCCATGCGCCATATGGGCCATTATGGACTATATATATAAAACTATATATATAAAACTATGTATATATACAAGTATTGCTACACATGACAAAAACCTCAGCGTGACCACTTTAGTCCGTTTTTGAATATCCAACATTCTGTGTTGGAGGGCATCCTGGCGTGGCTGCGCACTGAGTCACGCCGTCCTCTTTGGTGTGACTAATTTCGCAGTCACGCCAAGGATCTCGGTACCTGTCGTTGTTAAGATTGGTGATCAAGACTTAGACTAGTAAATTTCTTTTATGCGCGTACGACTCCGGATGGTTGCGCGGGTGACACGGGATTTAGACTGGTTCGGGCAAGAAGAAGCCCTACGTCCAGTATGGGGTGCTGCTCGTGTTGTCCACGCGGGTTCTGTAGTAGGGGTTACAGAAGGGCGAGAGAGGGAATCGGTCCCAAGTCTCTAAGGTGTGCCCTGAAGCTCTAATGGTGGGAGCGTGTTCTTCTCCGCGGGGAAGAAGAAGCACGTGTGAGAGGGTGTGAGTATGAGTGTATGAGAGTCTAAATTCCTTCTCCCCCATCTCTCGGGCCCCGGCCTTCCCTTTATAGTACAAGAGGGGCAACCGGGTTACAGGCGAGATGGGCGAAGGGATGGAGAGAGAGAGGGGGGGGGGAGAGCAGGCGCAGAGTCCGATGGAGAAGATTCGAGCCCCCTGGACGTCGCGGCCGGCTTCAGCTTTCGGCTTCGTCAGGCGGCTTCCTCCGATCCTGTTGCCGCCTTCCTCGGGGGCCGGTGCTGGCGGGCGTGCGTGATGATGGCGTCGGTCGTGGCTTCCGTCCCGTCGAGGCAGATGGCTGCCTCTGTTATCCTGCAGACGGCCTGCGCGGCACGGGCGTCCCGTCCCTGTCGCCGGATTTGCAAGGCGCGAGGACGGGTAGGTGAGAGCGAGGACGGTCAGGCGTGTTCCTGTGCCAGGCGATGCAGATCATGAGTGCCTGACAGCGAATCAGAGAAGACTGTGCCGCTGTGCCGTGCGCGGCACGGTTGTGGACGGGTAGGTGTGACGGGTCACGTCAGGGGCGCGGGCGCCTTTCTGCGCGCCCGAGCTGTGGGGCATTTATGGCAAGGCTGGCGGCGGGCCCACGTGATCAGCGCTTGCGTCTTCCGACCTGCGCCCGAGGCTGACTCCCGCCTGGCGGGCCCGGGTGAGTCTGACCCTCCACGCCCCGGGTCGGGCGAGGCGGACCCCTGTGGCGAGGGGTCGGGCGAGGCGGAGCCTGGCCGCCGGGGGGTCGGGAGCATCCGACCCCGAAGGACTCGGTCGGGCGAGGCGGAGTGCTTCCCTCCCGCGTGGGGCTGACGATGGTCGCTGTCACCGTAGGTGGGCCCAGGTCTCCATGATCGTCGCCGTGACTGTCATTAGGCGATCGTTCACTTTTCCCCCTGACAGTAGCCCCCGAGCCTGTGGTGGAGCGGGGACGCTCCTCCAGAGGCTGTCTTCATTGTTTCTCGGGAACATTTGCTCGCCGTGCGAGCTGCAGTTGACCAAGGACAGGAAGCACGGTGACTGTCTTGACATGAGGGTATTCTCGCCGTCCCGGAAGACGCCTCCATCTAGAGGCCTCATGTTGTGACCATCCGTGTGGTCACCAGTTGCGAAGCTAGCCCCCGAGCCCCCGCGCGTTGCAGGAGACCGGTCGGGAGGCCAGATCGACTTTTGAACGTTACCCCTCAAGCGTCCATTCGCTGGGACGGAGGGGGTGAGCCGTGCCACGTTATCCTCGTTGGACGAACCGTGGTGCTCATTGAGCTGCAAACGGGTCGATTCGAGTGGGGTCCCGGTCCCTGTTCAGGGGGGCGGCTTGGGCCAAGCTGGTGGCGTACCCCAGATTCCGGCCGGCCAGTTCATATAGTTCCCGAGTCCCTTCGATTGGACCCGGTGGCTCGTTGCCTTTCGTCGGAGAAAAACCATGAACTTTGATGCCGGTCGGACTCGAATGTGAGGTCGGGACGCCATAGGCGGTCGGGTGCCCGGGTGATGGCCGCTAGCGGACCCGTCCCTTCTCACCCCTCGCTCAGGGTCATCCTGGGGCGGCTGTCGAACCCATGGTGGGCTAGCCTTCGAACCCCTGGATCGTAACGGGCCGTAGGGGCGTTTTCAGCCCCGTATCCCTTTTTACCTTTCTGTTGAGCCTTGGGCCGGGTGCGGAGGAGATCGTGTGCGCGTACTTCTCGGGAGACGAAGTGGCGGTAGGTGCCGACCCGCAAAACAAGGGAGGAGTGGATGTTTCCTGCAGGGTTGTGCGCACGTCTTCCGAAAAAAGAGGGAAACGGGCGTGACGAGGCGTACCTGGTGCCGCATTAACTGCGATGGGCGCGTCCGTTCCACTCCCCACGCGTCGTCCTATAAGACGGGGGGCCGCCTCGCCGGTTCCGCCCTCACCCTGCTCCAAATCTTTTTGCCTCCCCTTTCGCCTTTTGGTTTCCTGTGCGAGCCGTTCATCTTCTTCCTCCCCAACGCTCCAGCCTTTTTCGTCTCCCGCCGTCAAGCTTCCCTTCCTCGCACAATGGCCACCTGGGAGCGCTCCAGCTTCGGCACCTCGCGTGTCGACAGCCTCGTGAAGAAGGGTCTCCTCTCCGATAGGACCGAGGGGGGAGAGTGGCGGTTCCCCGGCTCGGAAGAAGCGCCGAGTCCGCCCGCCGGCTACATCGTTTCGTTCGCCCACTTCCACGAGAGGGGGTTCGCGACACCGCCGAGCCTCTTCTTCCGCTGGTTGCTGCACCACTACGGACTCGAGCTGCAGCACCTCAACCCCAACGGGATCCAACACATCGTGGTGTTCGTCGCGCTGTGCGAAGGATTCCTGGGCATTGAGCCCAACTTCTCGTTGTGGAAGTATTTCTTCATGGTGAGCCTGTACCAGAAGGTCGAGAAGCGAGGCGGCCAGCAGCGGACGACCCCGGTGGCGATTGGGTGCGCCGGGATCCACCTTCACCACACCCGCGCCAAGGAATACATGGCGATGAAGACCGCGGCGTCCCACAAGGGGTGGCATCAGCAGTGGTTCTATGTAAAGAACTACTCTTAGTCCCCCTTGCCGGAGTTCACCGGCCGCGTCTTCGAGGCGGCGCCGGAGGTGTGGGCGTACGGCCCAGTGGAGAAGGAGAAGAAGCGGATCTCCAGCCTTCTCCACACCATCGAGTACCTGAAAGGGAAGGGACTCACCGGGGCCGGAGTTATCGGGGCGTACCACTCTCGGAGGGTGGCGCCGCTGATGCTTCGGATCCGCTCGCTCGCTGAGATGGCTCCTAGCGCACTGACCGAGGGCACCGTCCTTGCAACGGGCGCCCTCCCCGCCTCCGAGATCCGGCAGCGCATCCGGGAGGCGTTGGAAGACAAAGATGTCGTCTTCCCAGTGCCCGGCCACCCTCCGATGCGGCCGGACAGGGATTTTGTGAACCTGGTGAGGATCTCGTGTGCCCGTTACCTTTTCTTGCGTTTCTTGACTTGCCGTTTTGACGCGGAGCCTTTGTGCCTGCAGAGCCAGTTGACGAATGTCGTCGGTGCGCGTCCGCCCATTCCGGAGGACGCCGAGCGGCGGCTGCGGAACCGCCTCTTTTCCGAGAAAAAGAAGCAGCGCAAGGACGAGAAGGCGGCGAAGAAGCAGAAAAAGCTCGCCAGGGAGTTCCAACGGCGGCGAAGAGGTCCGGTCATATCCGACGACAACGACGATGATGATGACGACGACGACGACGAGGAAGATGAAGAGGAAGAGGAGGAGGAGACCGTCCCGGCCCCTCAGCCGGGCGCGCTCGTTATCCGATAGCAGCGCTCCCAAGCGGCGGCAGGGGACAGACCGAGCGGCCCGTCCGCCCGGGACCCGACCCCTTAGGGTTCCGTGGTCGCGCCCCAAGGGCCGGCGCGGGGCACGCCCCAGGAGTCAATGGGGCCGACCCCCGTCCCTCTGCCCATGACCCAGGAGCAGAGGAGCAGCGGCAAGCGGCCGCTGCCAGATGCCCCGGGGTCAGCCTCGGACTAATAGGCGAAGTGCGCCCGCCGTTCTAGCACCCATGCAGTGTAAGTGGAAAATCCTTGCCCGTCTCTTTCCTTTCCCGACATCAAGTTGTTTTTGTTGATGTCATTTGTCGTCTTGCAGCGCCGCTCCCCGAAGTCGTGCCCCGCTGGTGGTGCCGAGAAAAGTGCTGCGAGCGTCGTCCACCTCTGGGGTGCGGACCGCGGCCCCGCCGACGGCAAGCGGTGGCACTGCTGGGGAAACCGTGGATCCTGCCGCCGGGGTGGCTCCTACGACGGCAACCGGCAGGGAGGTGCCGCAGCCGGGCACGGGGCAGGGTCTGGCCCTTGCCCCTCCCTCTGCCTCCTCGGCGGACCCCGCGGGACGGCGGATTGCCCCCGGGGGCCCTCGGATCGAGGAGGTGATAATCCTCGATGACGAGGCGGAGGAGGAGCATGCTACTTCGACGGCGGCAACGGGGACGGAGGGGTCCGCCCCCGCGGCTACGATAGGTACAGCGGCGGCGGAGGAGGCGAGGACGCTCGCCCCGGCGGCCGCAGCGGAGGCGGCGGCGACGGCGCCGCGAACATCCGCCCGGGACGCCGTGGCGGGGGCGACGATGGCGGCAGAGGAGGAGGTGCCCGCTCCGGCGGCCGCAACGGGGGAGGGGACGCTTGCCCCGGTGATCGCGCCGGAGACCGTGGCGGCGGCGGGTGAGTCGGGACGCGCGTCGGAGCCGGCGGCGGCCGCGGCGACATCGACAGGGTCGGTGGCGCATGCGGCGGAGCCGTCGTCGAGGCCAGCGGCATCCGTAGTGGCCGTTCCTGCTCCTGCTGCAGCGTCAGGGACAGAGGAGCCGGGGGCGGCCGGAGCGGCCTCTGTGACTGCTTCGGTTCGTTCCGTTCCCGAGGCGTGGAGTGGGGCTAGGACCACCCTGCGTTGGACGTCTGGCGACGACCCGCAAGGGCCCCTGCTCACGCTGGATGACGCCGAGTGGGGGAAGTGGCGGACAGTGCAGGGCGTGCTTGACAGCGCCCGTGCTGCACTGTCTTCCTTGGTGGGGGAGTTGGACGGCGTCATCACTCCCGTTGGTCAGGTATGATGTTCTTCCTGGTGATCACTTTCCTCCCGCCACTCCGTTGCTGAATGTGGATTGCTTTGCAGGCCCTCCAGGAGTGCAGCTGGGGGAAGTCTGATTTCCTTCGGCTCGGGCAGGAGTGCCTCTCCGCCGAGAGGCAGCGGACCAAGGAGTTGGCCGCGTAGGTTGCCGCCGCCCAGCAAGTCATCGACGACCTGCGAGGGCGTGAGCAGCGGACCGAGGAGTTGGCCGCGCAGGTTGCCACCGCTCAGCAAGTCATCGATGACCTGCGAAGGCACGAGCAGGCGGCGCAGGATGAGCTCCAGGCCACCATCAAGCAAGCCCGCCGTGACCGCGTGGACTTCTAGGCCATTGTTGAGAAGGCCCGTCTTGATGCTGCAGAGCTCGTTCGGGTGAAGGAGGAGCATGAAGCCCTTCGGAAGACCATCGAGCGCATCCGGCTTGGCAGGACCGGGACCTCGAGGCGACCCGAAGGGTCGAGGCCGAGAAGATGGTGGCCGACCTCGGGACGGAGGTTGGTCAGCTTCAGACCGCCGTGACCGCACTGAAGGCTCAGTCCGAGGGTAAGGCTCTTCTTGTCTTTCTGCCTTTGTGGCGTTGGGGCGGTTTCTGATTCGGCGCGTTTTTCTGGACAGGTCTTGCGGATGAAGTTGACCAGCTGAAGGGGGCCCTCGACGCGGAGCGCGTCAAGCACGGTAGCCTGTGGGACGCGGTCCGTGTTGTCTGCGACGGCCTCGGCGTGGTCCAGGGGGAGGGGACGAGCTCGCTAGCGGCTCGTGACCTCGGGGTGTACCAGCGGGCCTGCGAGATCGCCCGGGAGGCGCTTCACGTCGACGTGAAGCGGGCTTTCAGCGTCTTTTGGTCCCATTACATCGGCCTCAACTTCGCCGTGATGAGCGAAGGGTATGCCCCCGGGTACTCCGAGGCTGAGCTGGATGAGATCGATGCGTCAGTGCTCAACCCAGCGGAGGCCTTGGCAAAGCAACTGGAGGATGAGGCCGTCCCGCCGGAGAACCCCTGAACGAGCTAGCTGGGTCGGGCTCAGATGCCCCAGCATGTAAATATGTTAGTTAATTTCGAACTTGCTTTTGCAATGGCCGCAGGGGCCTTTTCTGTAATTTATCGAAGCACATTTTCGATCCCCTTCCTTGTCTTTTTGGGTCTGGAAAGTTTAGAGTACGGGTCGGACGCGTCAGTAAGCGCTGATGGGCGATAGTACCGTAGCCGCTGGGGCGTAGGCTTTTCGCAGTCCGATCAGTCTTGCCTGGGCGTCGTTTGCGCACTCTCCCCTTTTCACGCCCAAACGTTTAGGAAGGGGGTCGGCTCGGAGAAAAGCTGTTTTCAGAAGACCTCAAGTGACTTGGGTCAGTGCCCCTGATGGCCCCCGAGGGATATGCGACCCTGAGGTAGGGTCAGGGTCGGATATCCCTGAGCTCGCGATGAGACTCAAAAAAGGTCGACTCAAAATTTCTTTTCTCCGTGGACTAGAAAATTATAGAAATGCGTGTGTTCAAACTTGGAAACAGAATTGAAGGGTAGAAGCGTCTTAGCTGTTCTATGTTCCAAGCGTTGCTGAAGATCTGCCCATCGGGGGTCGCCAGCTTGTACGTGCCTGGCCGCAGCACTTGGGCGATGATGAAAGGACCTTCCCACGGAGGGGTCAGCTTGTGCCGACCCCTGTTGTCCTGGACGAGGCGGAGCACCAGGTCGCCGACGTTGAAGGCTCGGCCTTGCACCTTGCGACTGTGGTGTCGTCGTAAGGCCTGCTGGTACTTGGCCGAGTGCTGCAGGGCCACATCGCGCGCCTCATCGAGCTGGTCTTGTGCATCTTCGAGTGAAGCTTGGTTCCCTTGTTCGTCATACGCCTCGACCCTCGGTGATCCGTACTCCAGGTCGGTGAGGAGGATTGCCTCAGACCCGTAGACCATGAAGAACGGGGTGAAGCCCGTCACCCTGCTGGGGGTCATCCTCAGACTCCATAGGACCGCGGGGAGCTCCGCGACCCACCGCCGCCGAATTTTTTGAGGTGGTCGAAGATCCGTGGCTTGAGACCCTGGAGAATCATGCCGTTGGCTCGTTCAACCTGCCCATTCATGCGGGGGTGCGCCACGGCCGACCAGTCCACTCGGATGTGGTGGTCGTCGCAGAAGCGGAGGAACTTCTTCCCGGTGAACTGCGTGCCGTTGTCCGTGATGATGGAGTTGGGGACTCCAAAGCGATGGACGATGTCGGTGAAGAATCGCGCCGCCTGTTCAGACGTGATCTGCGCGACGGGTCGTGCCTCGATCCACTTAGAGAACTTGTCAATGGCGACAAGCAAGTGGGTGAAGCCCCCGGGCGCTTTCTTGAAGGGCCCTACAAGGTCCAGTCCCCAGACCGCAAAGGGCCATGTGATGGGGATGGTCTGGAGCGCTTGTGCGGGCAGATGAGTTTGGCGCACGGAAAATTGACACCCTTCGCAGGTGCGGACCACGTGGGTGGCGTCGGCGACCGCCGTCGGCCAGTAGAAGCCCTGTCGGAAGGCATTCCCGACGAGGATTCTTGGCGCGGTGTGGTGGCCGCAGGCTCCTGCGTGGATGTCCTGAATCAGCGCCCTTCCTTGCTCGATCGGGATGCAGCGTTGGAGGATGTCGGTGTGGCTCCGCTTGTAGAGCTCCTGGTCGATGATGACGAATGATTTGGCGTAGCGCGCAATCCTTCGTGCTTCCGTCTTGTCCGTCGGGAGCGTCTCGCGAATGAGGTAGTCGAGGTACGGGACACTCCAGTCAGGCGGGGGGTCGGGCCCCGCAGCTGGGTCCGCGACAATCTCCATGATCTCGGGATAGGAGGGGTCAGCCTCCAAGCCTAGGCCAGACGGAGCATGGGCTACTTCACTTGGGCCGGCGCCCGGGCCCGGGACAGGTGGCGTGTCGCCGACCTTTCCCGGTTCCTGACAACGGACTGAGGGCTCGAACTGATCGCTGATGAAGACGCCGTCGGGAACGGGCTTTCGGCCGGATGCCGCCTTTGCCAGTTCGTCGGTGGCCTCATTGAAACGTCTTGCGATGTGGTTGAGCTCAAGCCCATCGAACTTGTCCTCGAGTTTACGAACCTCATTGCAGTAAGCTGCCATCTTGGCGTCGTGGCAGCTCCACTCCTTCATGACTTGCTCGACGACTAGTTGGGAGTCGCCTCGGACATCCAGCCGTCGGATGCCCAGCTCGATGGCGATGCGAAGTCCGTTGAGGACAGCCTCATACTCGGCGACATTATTAGATGCAGGAAAATGGAGGCGGATCATGTACCTCATGCGGACGCCAAGAGGGGAGATGAAGACTAGGCCCGCTCCGGCGCGGGCCTTCATCAACGACCCGTCGAAGTGCATCGTCTGGTACTCCTGTTTCTCTGGCGTCGATGGCGTCTGGACCTCTGTCCACTCTGCTACGAAATCGGCGAGTACCTGGGATTTGATGGCGGTGCGGGGGGCATAGGTGATGCCCTGTCCATGAGCTCGAGCGCCCATTTCGTGATCCGTCCCGTGGCATCCTGGTTCTGGACCACCTCGCCGAGGGGGAAAGACGAGAGGACTGTCACCAGGTGGGAGGTGAAGTAATGGCGCAGCTTCCTCTTTGTGATGAGGACGGCGTAGATGAGCATCTGGATCTGCGGATATCGCGCCTTTGACTCGGACAAGACCTCGCTGACGAAGTAGACTGGGCACTGTACCTTGAGGGTGTGTCCCTCCTCCTCTCGCTCAACCACCAGAGCCGCGCTGACCACCTGGGTGGTCGCCGCGATGTAAAGCAGGAGGGGTTCCCCGTCGGTAGGTGGGACTAGGACCGGGGCTTTCGTCAGGAGGTCCTTGAGCCGGTCAAGTGCCTCCTGGGCCTCGGTGGTCCACTCGAAGCGATCGGTCTTCTTCAGGAGCCGGTAAAGGGGGAGCCCCCGTTCGCCGAGGCGCGAGATGAAGCGACTCAGGGCCGCCAGGCATCCCGTGACACGCTGGACTCCCTTTATGTTTCGAATCGGCCCCATGTCATTGATGGCCGCTATCTTCTCCGGATTGGCTTCGATGCCGCGCACAGAGACGATGAAACCCAGCAGCATACCCCTCGGAACTCCAAAGACGCACTTCTCAGGGTTGAGCTTGATGCACTTGTCTCTCAACCTCTCGAAGGTGAGTTCAAGCTCGGGGATGAGCTGGTCGCCCTTCTTGGACTTGACTACGATGTCGTTGACGTAAGCCTCAACGGTCCACCCGATGAGGTCCCCAAAACACTTGAGCATACATCGCTGGAATGTAGCCCCCGTGTTTTTGAGGCCGAATGGCATCTTGACGTAGCAATAGGGGCCGAATGGGGTGATGAAAGAGGTCGCGAGCTGGTCGGACTCTTTCATCGCGATTTGATGATAGCCAGAATACGCATCGAGGAAGCTGAGGGTCTCGCACCCGGCGGTCGAGTCGACTATCTAGTCAATGCGTGGCAAAGGAAATGGATTCTTTGGGCACGCCTTGTTGAGACCGGTGTAGTCAACACACATTCACCATTTCGCATTCTTTTTTCGTACAAGAACAGGATTAACTATCCACTCAGGGTGGTACACTTCCTTGATGAATCCGGCCGCCAAAAGCTTCTGGAGCTCCTCGCCGATGGCCTTGCGCCTCTCCTCGTCGAAGCGGCGCAAACCTTGCTTCACTGGCTTGGAGCCGGCCTTGATGTACAAGGAATGCTCGGCGACTTCCCTCGGAATGCCGGGCATATCCGAGGGTTCCCACGCGAAGACATCGATGTTCGCGCGGAGGAAGTCGACGAGCACGCTTTCCTATTTGGGAGATAGGCTAGCGCTAATTCGGACGGTCTGGCCGTCGGAACCGCTCGGGTTGAGGGGGACCTCCTTGACGCCTTCGCTGGCCTCGAAGGAGGTAGGCGACTGCTTGGAGTCGGGCCGACCCTCGGCGCTCTCCGCGAGCTGGACCGCCGGCTCCTCCGTGACGGTGATGGCCGCGGCGTACTCGTAGAATTCTACATCACACTCGTACGCCTTCTGGAAGGACGTGCCGACGGTGATGACCCCGTTGGGCCCCAGCAGCTTGAGCTTGAGGTAGGTGTAGTTGGGGATGGCCATGAACTTGGCGTAGCTTGGCCGCCCCAAGATGGCGTGGTAGGTTCCACGAAAGCCTACCACATCGAAGGTGAGGATCTCCTTCCTGTAGTTGGACGAAGTCTTGAAAGTGACGGGCAAGTCGATCTGCCCGAGAGGCAATGCCAGCTTCCCCGGCACGATGCCGTGGAACGGCGCCTTGCTGGGGCGGAGGCGGGAGCGGTTGATCCCCATGGTGTCGAGGGTCTCGGCGTAGAGGATGTTGAGGCCGCTGCCTCCGTCCATGAGCACCTTGGTGAGGCGCGTCGTGCCGATGATGGGGCCGACGACGAGGGGGTAGCACCCTGGCTGCAGGACGCGCCCCGGGTGGTCGGACCGGTCGAAAGTGATGGCGGATCCCAACCAGTCGAGGAAGGTCGGCATTGCAGGCTCCGCCGCGTAGACCTCGCGGCGTTCCAGCTTCCGGCGGCATCTGGAATCATAAGCCGCCGGCCCGCCGAAGATCACGAAGCAGCCGTCCACCTTGGGGAAGCCGTCTTCCTTCCCTCCGTCGTCCTTCTTCTCCTCGTCGGGCTTCCGCCTACGGTCGCCCTTCACCGGTTTGCCTGCGAAGTACCTCTTCATGAGGTTGCAGTCCTTGTAGGCGTGCTTCACGGGGAACTCGTGGTTCGGGCACGGTCCCTCGAGCAGCTTGTCGAAGAAGCCGGGGGTGCCCTCTGGGGGCGGCAGACCCCGCTTGCGCTCGACAGCCGCCACGAGGGGTGCCTTGCGCCGCTGCTTGTTCTTCTTCTTCTGCGGATGGTTGGAGGTGCCCTCGTCGACGTCCTCCTTCCGCTTTGCCTCGCCCTTGGAGCGGTCGAAGATTGCTCCGACGGCCTCCTCGCCCGAGGCGTAAGCTGGTGGCGATGTTAAGGAGGTCCTCCGTGGTGCGCGGGCCTCGGCGCCCTAGCTCGTGGACGACGGGTCGGCAGGAAGTTCCTGCCAGGAAGGCCCCTATGACATCGGCGTCCGTGATGTTGGAGAGCTCGGTACGCTTCCTGGACAAGCGTCGGATGTAGTCCCAGAGGGATTCACCCGACTCCTGGCGGCAGCTCCGGAGATCCCAGGAATTGCCAGGGCGCATGTACGTGCCCTGGAAATTTCCCACGAATATCTCCCTCAGGTCGTTCCAGCTGCGGATCCGTCCTGAGGGGATATGTTCTAGCGAGGCTCGCGCTGAGTCGGCTAGAAAAAGTGGGAGGTTGCGGATGATGAACAGGTCATCGTCCGCCCCACCGGCCTGACATGCAAGCCGGTAGTCGCTGAGCCATAGCCCGAGGTTCGTTTCCCTGGAGTACTTGGCCATGTTGTTTGGCTGCCTAAAGCACGGCGGGAATGGCGCGTTCAGGATGCGCGTGGAGAAGGCCCAGGGCCCCGCTGGGTCGGGGCTCGGGTTGCGGTCTTCCTCGCTGTCATAGCGGCCGCCACGGTGGACGTGGTAGCCGCAGTCCACCCCCTCCTCCCTGTCCGCGCAGGAGCGCCTCCGCGCGTCCAGGGTGTCACGAGCGTCGCGGATGGGACCGACGCGCCGGTGAATGGATGGGGCCCCGCCTCCTGCGGGTGGCGACGTCTGTCGAGCGGGCACGGCCTGGTTCGCCCGGGGAGGAGGCTGCTGGACAGACTCCCCCCGCCTCTCGGTGGGTGCTGTTGGCGCTAAAATCGGCCGGATAGGAATCGGCCGATGGGTCTTCAGCGTCGGACACACGACCCGGGAGAATCTGCTTAGCTCCTGTTCGGGTTATCGCCCTGGTGCGGTTCGCGCGGCGTGCCAGTCAATCTGACCTGTTGATTGACAAGGAAATAGAGTATTAAATTCCAGGCGCGTCGATCGGCTGGAGTTCCGATCTGTCCTGAGGAGTGCGTCGGCGGTGGATCGGCCGATTTGCTGTAGAGATAATCGGCTATGGATCAGCCGATGATCGTCTAATAATTGTAGAGAAAACTGCTGGAGCGATCTAAACAATTACTAGAGAAGCAACACTTGAAATAGATATAATCGGCTGTATGATGATAAATCGAAGGAGAACGATGACGAAGCCGATTCCTCAGATCTCAAGCTGGATAACTGGTGATAATACTAGAATAATAGGTAAAACTTGCAATTCTAGTAAATATCGATAACTGGTGAATAAATCCAAACGAAGCCACAGCGATGCGCCCGTAGCTAAAGCTCGGATATTACTCAGTAAGCGGAACCTACCAATTGGCCGGAGATCAAGTTGATGCAGCCCTGCCAATCCGTACGAACTCGTGAAAGTAGAAAAGATATTGGCGAAGTCGCTGACTTGAAAGTAAATTGCTGGAAAAGTAGAAGTATTGTTATTGATTGATGTGTTGATCTTTTTTTCAAAGCCCTAGCGACTCCTATTTATACCCTGAAACTAGGACTCCTGGTCGATTACGACTTGTTACAACCTTATTTAAAACAACAAAACTACTATATCTATAATAACTTTTAAAGGAAACGGACTCCCGCAGAATCTTCCGCCGCCGTTCCCTAATCCAATCAGGATCCCTTTCAATTGCTCCTTGACCGACTTGGCGTGCCCTGTTGACCAGCTTTTGACCAGGATCTTCTGGAATAATCCCATCCTGTTGGCATAGGCTGCGCCACCAATCGGCCGATTTTCAATTGTTACCTCAATCGGCCGATTCCTTACTGTAGCTTTCAGATCTGCTGCATCGGCCAATCTTCTCCTCCTGACGCCGATTCAACACGTGTCAAAATCTGGCGTCAACACATGCCCCCCAGTTTCGGAGTAAAATATAACTTTTCCTTTGAAACTCTTTTCTTTAATCCTCTCCTCCAAAACGGGCGCAGTAAAAATCTCCTTCCGTTCCGCGGCACAATGATTGCAATTTCCTCGAACCGGGCGCGCGAAACGACCGCTCCCCTGGAACTCGGCGCGGTAGAAATACCATCTTTGCCCTTGCTCTCCTGATCTTTCTTAAGTACTGGCTTTCTCCGCCTCTCCTCCTCCACGAATCTAGCATTCTCTCTGTCGCATCACTGTTCGTCTTCCTCCAAGCTCCTTCGATTTCCAAGCGCTCCCCCTTTTCCGGCGATCTCATCCGCGGCCTGCTCCGACCCCTAATGGCGTCTCCATCGGCGACCACCCCATCTACGGAGGCTCCATCGGCTGCTCCTTTGGCGGCGGCGGCTCAATCGGCGGCTTCCCCAGCGGCGTCATCGGCGACGATGGCTTCCATCCCAGAGGTAAATGCTCGAAACTTTTTCTCTTTTCGCCTTTCTACTGTCTTAGTATTTTCCGGACCCTTTCTTAGTTTCTTCCCTTTTTCCCTTTTTTAGGCCCTTAGGCACAGAATCACCATACCTCTCTCTGAGTCCCCCGACCTCATCTGTCTAGGCCCTATGGGGAGCCCTGACCCAACGGATCTGATCAGTTTAGAAACTCATAGGATCCCCTTTAAGCAGTCATCCATGGATTTAGATCATTGGGTAGGCACATTCAGATCCTGGCCGAACGAAACACCCGGGTGGAGAGAATGGTACCAAAGGGTAGCCGGGTCTTGGAAGGTTCAATGGGAAGAACTCAAAATCGGCCAATGCATAGACTTATCCCTGTCTCAGATGGAGAGGAACGAACCTTTGGTTATGGCAGCCTCTTACTTCTGGTCCGATGCACTTAACGCATTCCTTTTTGGACACGGACCCATGACCCCGACCTTGGCCGATGTCCTGCTGCTGACCGGCCTAGATGTTTCCTCCACCGATACCCCCTTCAATTACCTGTTCAAGCCATCTCATCGGCTGGAAACCAAAGGAATCGGCGGGTGGAAAGGATACATCAGTAAAAACATGAAGACAGGGACAGTCTCACAGAGGGAGCACACCGCCTTCTTGATGATGTGGCTGGAGAAACACTTCTTTTGTGGCAGAGCGGTCGGCCCCTCCTCCAACACCCAAGCTTTGGCAGAGTCTCTTGCACAAGGATCGGCCATCCCCCTCGGTAAACATTTGCTGGGATCGGCATACCATCTGATGCATCAAATCGGCACCAAGCTGTCGAAAGGAGAGTCGATAGGGAATCCAGGAGGTCCTTGGTGGTTCATCACCCTCTGGCTCAATCTACACATGAGCAAGGTCTCTCAGCAGAGGATAGAGACAAAAACCTTTCCCAACATCGAGTTAGAGGAGAATCCATCGGTCCGTCGCCGCTGCAGATCTGTTGGAGAAGCGGTATCGGCCTTTCCCGGCTGCCAATTTACTGCCACCCGTACTGCTGAATATTTCAGATGTTTCTACAATGGCCTTAGTGAAGAGATGATCATCTGGCATCCATATCGGATCGCAAAGCCGATTTTCGAACTGCCCGTATGCTTTGATTTCTCCACTCATACATTTGACAGAGAATTAATGGACATCTTGATCAAGCCGGGAATTCTGCCGGCTAACTTCTTCTCAGGAAAAGATTCACCCACCTATGAGTTCTACTGTCCATCGGCTGCGGCAAGGCAACTAGGCTTTGGTCAACTGCCGATTCGAGTCTATTTCGCCGGCCAAGCAAAATTCAGAGACGAACTAACCTCAAGTCTTGACTACAGCCGATTGTGCGATTTAGTACCCGACTCCAGCACCATTTACTTGAACGGCTGGTCAGTTGCCTCTTTCGCTACCCAACAGTATAAATTATGGTGGGCAGAATGGGAGCAGTATCTAATATGTAAATCTCCATCAATTTACTGCAACATTCTGGACCCAGAGAACATCGACCCAAATGCAGCGGTATGTCCTTTTCTCCTTAGCCGATTTCAATGTTGCATTATCATCTCGTTGTTAACTTATGTTTACCCCTTCAGTCGGAAAGCCATGTTCCCCCGATGCGGAGCCGAAGCGGCCGGCCGATTGATAGCCATCACCAATACACACCGTACCCACTCATCGGCTTCCATGCTCCATCTATCAGAGATATCTCCACCGGCCGATCAAGACGAGCGCCCAAAAGACCAACATCAAAGATATCCAGCCATCGGGTACGAGCTCGCATCGGATCGGCCGATCAGGCGACAATAGCATCGGCTGAAATCTCCCGCATCGGATCGGCTAGCCAGATGGCAGCAGTATCGGCCGAGACTCCCCGTGTTGGATCGGCCGATCAAGTGGAAGTGATACTCGCCGAGGCCTCAGGCCCTTTACCCCCACCAGTTGTGGAGACGGCCGATCCCCAAGTCACCGCCGAAGCCGGGGCCGCTGCAGCATCACTATTAGTAGAAGCTGTCCAGGTAACTTTATTTATCTCATATATTCCCCAAATCTTCTACTGACATCAATTCCATTCCTTTGCCAGGCTGCACAAGTTGTCCCACCGCAGTCCCCACAACTATCGGCCACGTCTCAAGTAGGGACTGAGATTACAGCAGCTCCTGTTGCCGAGGTACACGATCTCTTACCCTGCATCCTTAATATTCAGAAAACTTAACCAATTTTGATGCAGGTCGACCTGGGTACGCCGATTATAACTCCATAGCAGGAATCGGCCGGGGAACCCGTAGAGGCATGGCAAATTTCCATTACCATCTTATTTCATTTTCCCATAGTATTTTCACGGGAATTTATATCTTTCTCAGGAAGCTGGCCCAAGCGGAGCACTGATAACGATCGAATCTTCTTCTTCCGGCGAACCAAGTGCACCAATCCCTGAAACAAGGGAAACACTTCCACCGGCGCAGGCAAGAGAGATTCGTTTCAAAGAGGTAACAATCTTACCATCAGAATCGGCCGATTTCCTTTTACCGCTTGCTTACCCTTTGCTTTGTTCCCTTACAGGAGCAAGATACTCCCAACAATAGCATCTTTTCCTTCGCTGTCTCCTTGGCCGATGAAGAAGAAATCGCCTCACACGCAGTTCCATCGAGCTCTACCTCCGATGATGTCCGCTCTAAGCTCGAAAGCATTCGTACTCTCCTCCAAGGTGACATCGGCTGATTTGTGGAAGATGCATCGCCGATCCGACAACTTTTCAATGAGGTCAAAGATCACATCCCGGATGAAGTGTCGGAAGACTTGGGGTATGCTGCCTACATAGAGGGTATGCAGATTCTGGTTTCCAGGGCGCTGCAACGTATGGCCGATCGTGCTCAGATGGCCTAAACTCAGGAGGAGGTTGACTTGCACAAGCATCAGACTCAGGAAGTACATCACAGAATCAACTTCCTCGAGAACTGCCGTCCGGACATCGTCGGCGCAATAGATCGGCTGAAACGGAGGAGAGCAGAACTAGCCAAGGAGATGGAACAGATAACCAAAGAGATAGCCGCTGAAGAGAAGAAGCTCCAAGAACTCCCAACCATGATCAGCGAGCTGAAGCAAAGAAGACAACATCTGGCCCGTGAAACAATAAGACTCCGTCGCCGCGTGTCAGAAGTACCACGATCGGCCGAAAATGATCAGAGAATAGTTGAATCGGCCGATCAAATTAGGCGACGAGCGATTGTAGCCATAGATGCTTTCCTTGGGCTGTAAAAAATATGTTAAACATTGTTGCTCCTTTAATGCCACTGCGCCGATTTGGTTTCGAACTGCTTTTACAGTCTGCCTCGCATTTATGTACGCATTTACTCTGATAGGACGTGTCTCACCATCCATTCAATAATGAATCCCTATATTTCTTTCACCAGATGTGTAGCCAGAAAACCGATGAGAAATCGGCCATATTACCTTGACATATTTTGCATTTGTACTCAGAATCCAAATTGGCACTAATGTACGTCGGCCTTGATTTGCTGCTATCTCCCAAATCTTCCATCTCTAATAAATCGGCCGACGTAAACCCATGTCCAAGCTTCCCATCTTCTCGAACGAGCTGATCCATTTATTCTGAATCTTCAGAGCCGACTGCTTGGATCGGCTGTAGACCAAAATCGGACACTTTCAGGAAGTCAGTGTCCCAAGTCCTGCCAGATATACACTTGACGTGCTCGCAGCTCCACTGTTGCGTGTCGGCCGCTGCAACGCTGTAGACGGAATCGGCAGCAACTATCTCTGTACTGTTGCCGACCCATTGCACAAGGCATTGATGCATAGTAGATGGGACACAGCAGTTTGCGTGTATCCAGTCGCGACCAAGTAGCATATTATAGGACCCCTTGCCATTAATGACGAAGAAAGTAGTAGGGAGGGTCTTACTGCCGATGGTGAGGTCGACGCAGAATGCTCCGCGGGCGGGTGACACGTTGCCTTCGAAATCCTTCAGCATCATGTCCGTCTTGGTGAGGTCATCGTCGCCCTTGCCCAGCTTGCGGAACATGGCATACGGCATTATGTTAACTGCCGCTCCTCCATCTACCAGTAATCTGGTGACGGGTCTTCCGTTGACATAGCCCTTGAGAAACAGCGCTTTGAGATGCTGTCGTTTTTCTTCTTCTGGTTTTTCAAACGTAGCCGTCATCGGCTCTAATACTAGTTGTGCCATTTGTTCCTCCTCTGTTCTTTTCACTTTATCTCGATCGTCGGGTGCCATGAACTCCATCGGCAGTAAGAATACCATATCAATTTCGGCTGCCGATTCTTGGTTGCTCGTTTCTTGATCGTTTTTCTTTGGGCGCCAAACTCGAGATTTGACATTCCTTTTCTCTGGCACATGTCTTTGTTCTTCCTCTTGATGCTCCCACTGGCGTAGACGTTGGATCCTTCGCTTCTGGGATCTGGATAGGCCATTGGGGCACCACCCTGGGATTCACTGATTTGGCCGATGATCTGGCGTGTTCCCAATCTGGTTCCCTCCCTAGGGGATCTTCGTTTGATACCCTGTCATCGGCCATCTCTTCGAGCCGATCGTGTGCGCTGATCCTGCCCCCCAGTCCATCTTGCTGGCCGATCTTGCTTTTTGACCTGGTGTACTGGTCAACTCTGCCCCCCAGCCGATCATGCACCGAAACGCGCCGTTCTTCGCGCTGATTTCTGCTGATCGGCTCTGATCCTCTGTCCCTAGAGTGTGGCCTCGGGCGATCGTCGCGGTTTGATCCGTTACACTCCGGACAGTTATCGGCAGATGGCAACCTGATATCATTCTCCCAGCAGTGGATGAAGAACGGACATTGCCAGTGATCTTTATGCCGACGTATCATCTCTTCCTGGTATTGTGCTTGTTCTTGCTGTTGCCGATATTTACTTAGTAAGAATCGGGAGGTGACGGGTTTGCGTGATCGTTCTGGCCCTCGCCTATTTCTTCTGATTTCTTCCGTCGTGATCTGCCTCCTCGGGTCGACAGCTCCGCCTCTTCTCGCCGATTCTGACATCAGCACCTTAGTTTGACTTGAGGTTCCTTCCGCGTTAACCGTGTTGGCCGGGAAGGGATGCTGATCTATCTTCATCGGCCTTGCCGATTTGGTTGGAGTTTCGAACTTAAGCCGCCCCTGTTCAATGGCCGATTGTATCTGCTGGCGGAAGACTTTACATTCATTTGTATCGTGAGAAGTAGCGTTGTGCCACTTGCAGTATTTCATCTTCTTATGTTGATCGGCCGTAGGGATGGTGTGATGTTGAGACAGCTTAATCTGCCCCTCCTGAAGCAGTAGATCAAAAATTTTATCGGCCTTTGACGTGTTAAAGCCGAATGTCTCTGGCTCCTTCTTGCCAAAGGGGCAAGATATTGGTTTTCTCCCTTTTACCCATTCTGCCAGGCCGATTTCTTCTTCCGCATCGGATTCAGATCCCTCCAAGTATGCCACCTTCTTTTGGAAGCTCCTCCGCTGTTCAAACGGTCGGACCTCTTGCCCTGATAATCGGTGGACGATTTGGCTCAGGCTTTCAAATTCTTGGGCTGCATACCTCTCTCTGATTTGTGGCAAGAGGCCTTGGAAAGTGATATCGGCCAACTGTTCATCGGACAGAGCCAGACGGTAGCACTTGTTCCTGATCTCTCTGAACCTCTGTATATACCCTGTTACTGGTTCATCGCTCCTCTGCCTGAGGCTGGTCAAATCCAAGATCTTCATCTCGTGTACCCCTGCATAGAAGTATTTGTGGAATTGTTTCTCCAGATCGGCCCACGTGACGATAGAATTTGGCGGTAAAGTGGTGAACCACTGGAAGGCCGATCCGGACAGAGATGACGAAAATAAACGCACCCTCAAAGCATCTTGCGTGGCAGCTTCTCCGCACTGGATGATGAATCTGTTGATGTGCTCCACCGTGGATGTGTCATCCGTCCCTGAGAACTTGGTGAAATCGGGAACTTTGTAGCGGTGTGGGAACGCTAGCGAGTCATAGGCCGATGGATACGGCGTCTTGTAAGTATAAGTTTGAACTTTCGGCTTCAGTCCAAACTGATCCTGGATTACTTCTGCTATTCTTGCCGTCCAGTCCACCTGCTGCTGATGAACAGTTGTTCGCGGCGCGGGCATATGCTGAAGGGCTGGTATGGCCGGGTGATGAATCGGCGAATTTTGCTGAGCGGCCGATAGTTGATGGCGAAACGAGTCCGCACCCCCTTCGTACGTCACCGCTGGCGCCGTGCCCCTGAATGCTTCCACAGTGTTTGCCCCCCTGCCGATTTCTGATAAGATCGGCTGATACTGGGAGACCGTCGGCCGGGCGGCCGATTGGTATGGCACCTGAACCGGATAAGTGCCATACCCGTTCGCTGGTTCGGGATAATACGCTGTGGTTGACGTCCCCCAAGGCGCTGAGCTTGTAGGTAGTGTTTGCACAGAAGCCATCTGAACGAGTTGAAACGGCGCTCGCGATGGGAGACATGGTGCACCGCTGTATCTTGGAGACGCCGGAAGTGGTGGAGAGCTGTACCCCTCGCGTTGCGTCAATATCGGCTGAGAAGCCGATTGGGATGCATATGGTATACTTCTGGCTGGCAGAGTAGTTGGAGGGGCATATGCCGGTCCCCGATAGCCTTGAACGGCTCCGCTGGCTAGAGAGTTGACAACGGCGTTGTACACCGTGTTGCTCATCACCGAGGATTGGTCGATGAATGCTTGATACATGGACTGTTGAATCATCTCTGACATCTTGCCCAAGTCTTCAGCAATGGTGATGTGGCGAGGTGCTAGAATAGGAGCCTTCTTGACTGCCTCCCCGCTTCTGGTACGACTGAACGACTGGAGGTACATCTTCTTGTAATCTTCTAGATGTTTTGCCAATTCTTCCCTCTGGTCGTCCTTGAGATCAGCTTCTGTGACCTCGATGATGTTGCTGTCAGAGATTTCTGCGTTGTTCGACATATCAGATCTTGGATGGTCCCACCGGGCGTGCCAAAAGTGTGTTGGCGCTAAAATCGGCCGGATAGGAATCGGCCGATGGGTCTTCAGCGTCGGACACACGACCCGGGAGAATCTGCTTAGCTCCTGTTCGGGTTATCGCCCTGGTGCGGTTCGCGCGGCGTGCCAGTCAATCTGACCTGTTGATTGACAAAGAAATAGAGTATTAAATTCCAGGCGCGTCGATCGGCTGGAGTTCCGATCTGTCCTGAGGAGCGCGTCGGCGGTGAATCGGCCGATTTGCTGTAGAGATGATCGGCTATGGATCAGCCGATGATCGTCTAGTAATTGTAGAGAAAACTGCTGGAGTGATCTAAACAATTACTAGAGAAGCAACACTTGAAATAGATCTAATCGGCTGTATGATGATAAATCGAAGGAGAACGATGACGAAGCCGATTACTCAGATCTCAAGCTGGATAACTGGTGATAATACTAGAATAACAGGTAAAACTTGCAATTCTAGTAAATATCGATAACTGGTGAATAAATCCAAACGAAGCCACAGCGATGCGCCCGTAGCTAAAGCTCGGATATTACTCGGTAAGCGGAACCTACCAATTGGCCGGAGATCAAGTTGATGCAGCCCTGCCAATCCGTACGAACTCGTGAAAGTAGAAAAGATATTGGCGAAGTCGCCGACTTGAAAGTAAATTGCTGGAAAAGTAGAAGTATTGTTATTGATTGATGTGTTGATCTTTTTTCAAAGCCCTAGCGACTCCTATTTATACCCTGAAACTAGGACTCCTGGTCGATTACGACTTGTTACAACCTTATTTAAAACAAGAAAACTACTATATCGATAATAACTTTTAAAGGAAACGGACTCCCGCAGAATCTTCCGCCGCCGTTCCCTAATCCAATCAGGATCCCTTTCAACTGGTCCTTGACCGACTTGGCGTGCCCTGTTGACCAGCTTTTGACCAGGATCTTCTGGAATAATCCCATCCTGTTGGCATAGGCTGCGCCACCAATCGGCCGATTTTCAACTGTTACCTCAATCGGCCGATTCCTTACTGTAGCTTTCAGATCTGCTGCATCGGCCAATCTTCTCCTCCTGACGCCGATTCAACACGTGTCAAAATCTGGCGTCAACAGGTGCGGTGGGGGCCGACCCGCTGATGTATTGCCCGCATCGCCGGGATGCGGAGCTCTCCGCCTGCTGAACAGCGGCGCACTCGAGCAAGTCGCGCACCTCTCGGTGCGCCTGGCGTTCTTCGGGCGTCTCCGGCTCGGGGAGTCGTCGAAGTAGAGCCACCGCTGCGGCGATGTTCTGGCTGGCGCGGGCGAAGAGCTGGGGGCGATCCTCGTCAGCGCAGATGCGCTGCTGGACGTCGCGCGCTCGTAGTCGCGCCCCGCCCTCGTTGCGGGGGCGCTCAACCTCCTGGTGGGGCGCCACGCGCGCCTCTGGCTGTCGCGGTCGCGCCGGGACCCGGGCAAGGGCTCTCGTCGTGGCCGCGGCGCGCGGTGGGGGAGTTCGCTGCCTCCTCGCGGCGCCGTCGCCGATGGATCCCTCGGAGTGCACGTCGGCCATGAAGCACTCACGCGAGGGGTGGTGGCTCCTGCTGCTGGAGCCGGCGTCGAAGATCGCCCCCGTCGCGCCCCCGAGCTCGTTGCTCGCAGGCGGCACGGTCATGGACCGCGCCAGGGAACGACCGTAGGCTGTCGCGGCGCTGCGCAGCCCGAAGAGCCGTCCCGCCGAAGGAGATCCTCCGGCGCGCGCCCGGCCACTCGCCACCACCCTGCGGCGGAGCCAGAGGTGATGAGGCGAGTGGGTGAGGCGAGGAGAGGGATTAGGTCAATCCCCTCCCCGGTGGCGAGGAAGTCCAGGCTCCCAAAGCGGACCAGGGAGCCCGGAGCAAAGCTGACGTCGTGACTGGCCATCTGAAGCCGGTGATGTACGCGCAGAGGTCCCCTACCTGGCGCGCCAACTGTCGTTGTCAAGATTGGTGATCAAGACTTAGACTAGTAAATTTCTTTTATGCGCGTACGACTCCGGATGGTTGCGCGGGTGACACGGGATTTAGACTGGTTCGAGCAAAAAGAAGCCCTACGTCCAGTATGGGGTGCTGCTCGTGGGACTAGGACCGGGGCTTTCGTCAGGAGGTCCTTGAGCTGGTCAAGTGCCTCCTGGGCCTCGGTGGTCCACTCGAAGCGGTCGGTCTTCTTCAGGAGCCGGTAAAGAGGGAGCCCCCGTTCGCCGAGGCGCGAGATGAAGCGACTCAGGGCCGCCAGGCATCCCATGACACGCTAGACTCCCTTTATGTTTCGAATCGGCCCCATGTCGTTGATGGCCGCTATCTTCTCCGGATTGGCTTCGATGCCGCGCACAGAGACGATGAAACCCAGCAGCATACCCCTCGGAACTCCAAAGACGCACTTCTCAGGGTTGAGCTTGATGCACTTGTCTCAACCTCTCGAAGGTGAGTTCAAGGTCGGGGATGAGCTGGTCGCCCTTCTTGGACTTGACTACGATGTCGTTGACGTAAGCCTCAACGGTCCACCCGATGAGGTCCCCAAAACACTTGAGCATACATCGCTGGAATGTAGCCCCCGTGTTTTTGAGGCCGAATGGCATCTTGACGTAGCAATAGGGGCCGAATGGGGTGATGAAAGAGGTCGCGAGCTGGTCGGACTCTTTCATCGCGATTTGATGATAGCCGGAATACGCATCGAGGAAGCTGAGGGTCTCGCACCCGGCGGTCGAGTCGACTATCTGGTCAATGCGTGGCAAAGGAAACGGATTCTTTGGGCACGCCTTGTTGAGACCGGTGTAGTCAACACACATTCACCATTTCCCATTCTTTTTTCGTACAAGAACAGGATTAACTATCCACTTAGGGTGGTACACTTCCTTGATGAATCCGGCCGCCAAAAGCTTCTGGAGCTCCTCGCCGATGGCCTTGCGCCTCTCCTCGTCGAAGCGGCGCAAACCTTGCTTCACTGGCTTGGAGCCGGCCTTGATGTACAAGGAATGCTCGGCGACTTCCCTCGGAATGCCGGGCATATCCGAGGGTTCCCACGTGAAGACATCGATGTTCGTGCGGAAGAAGTGGACGAGCGCGCTTTCCTATTTGGGAGATAGGCTAGCGCTAATTCGGACGGTCTGGCCGTCGGAACCGCTCGGGTTGAGGGGACCTCCTTGACGCCTTCGGTGGCCTCGAAGGAGGTAGGCGACTGCTGGGAGTCGGGCCGACCCTCGGCGCTCTCCGCGAGCTGGACCGCCGGCTCCTCCGTGACGGTGATGGCCGCGGCGTACTCGTAGAATTCTACATCACACTCGTACGCCTTCTGGAAGGACGTGCCGACGGTGATGACCCCGTTGGGCCCCGGCAGCTTGAGCTTGAGGTAGGTGTAGTTGGGGATGGCCATGAACTTGGCGTAGCTTGGCCGCCCCAAGATGGCGTGGTAGGTTCCACGAAAGCCTACCACCTCGAAGGTGAGGATCTCCTTCCTGTAGTTGGACGAAGTCTTGAAAGTGACGGGCAGGTCGATCTGCCCGAGAGGCAACGCCAGCTTCCCCGGCACGATGCCGTGGAACGGCGCCTTGCTGGGGCGAAGGCGGGAGCGGTCGATCCCCATGGTGTCGAGGGTCTCGGCGTAGAGGATGTTGAGGCCGCTGCCTCCGTCCATGAGCACCTTGGTGAGGCGCGTCGTGCCGATGATGGGGCCGACGACGAGGGGGTAGCACCCTGGCTGCAGGACGCGCTCCGGGTGGTCGGATCGGTCGAAAGTGATGGCGGATCCCGACCAGTCGAGGAAGGTCAGCATCGCAGGCTCCGCCGCGTAGACCTCGCGGCGTTCCAGCTTCCGGCGGCATCTGGAATCATAAGCCACCGGCCCGCCGAAGATCACGAAGCAGCCGTCCACCTTGGGGACGCCGTCTTCCTTCCCTCCATCGTCCTTCTTCTCCTCGTCGGGCATCCGCCTACGGTCGCCCTTCACCGGGTTGCCTGGGAAGTACCTCTTCATGAGGTTGCAGTCCTTGTAGGCGTGCTTCGCGGGGAACTCGTGGTTCGGGCACGGTCCCTCGAGCAGCTTGTCGAAGAAGCGGGGGGTGCCCTCTAGGGGCGGCTGACCCCGCTTGCGCTCGACAGCCGCCACGAGGGGTGCCTCGCGCCGCTGCTTGTTCTTCTTCTTCTACGGACGGTTGGAGGTGCCCTCGTCGACGTCCTCCTTCCGCTTTGCCTCGCCCTTGGAGCGGTCGAAGATTGCTCCGACGGCCTCCTCGCCCGAGGCGTAAGCTGGTGGCGATGTTAAGGAGGTCCTCCGTGGTCCGCGGGCCTCGGCGCCCTAGCTCGTGGATGAGGGGCCGGCAGGAAGTTCCTGCCAGGAAGGCCCCTATGACGTCGGCGTCCGCGATGTTGGAGAGCTCGGTACGCTTCCTGGAGAAGCGTCGGATGTAGTCCCGGAGGGATTCACCCGACTCCTGGCGGCAGCTCCGGAGATCCCAGGAATTGCCAGGGCGCATGTACGTGCCCTGGAAATTTCCCACGAATATCTCCCTCAGGTCGTTCCAGCTGCGGATCCGTCCTGAGGGGATATGTTCTAGCCAGGCTCGCGCTGAGTCGGCTAGAAAAAGTGGGAGGTTGCGGATGATGAACAGGTCATCGTCCGCCCCACCGGCCTGACATGCAAGCCGGTAGTCGCTGAGCCATAGCCCGAGGTTCGTTTCCCCGGAGTACTTGGCCATGTTGTTTGGCTGCCTGAAGCACGGCGGGAATGGCGCGTTCAGGATGCGCCTGGAGAAGGCCCGGGGCCCCGCTGGGTCGGGGCTCGGGCTGCGGTCTTCCTCGCTGTCGTAGCGGCCGCTACGGTGGACGTGGTAGCCGCAGTCCACCCCCTCCTCCCTGTCCGCGCAGGAGCGCCTCCGCGCATCCAGGGTGTCACGGGCGTCGCGGATGGGACCGACGCGCCGGTGAATGGATGGGGCCCCGCCTCCTGCGGGTGGCGACGTCCGTCGAGCGGGCGCGGCCTGGTTCGCCCGGGGAGGAGGCTGGTGGACAGACTCCCCCCGCCTCTTGGTGGGTGCGGTGGGGGCCGACCCGCTCATGTTTTGCCCGCGTCGCCGGGACGCGGAGCTCCCCGCCTGCTGAACAGCGGCGCACTCGAGCAAGTCGCGCACCTCTCGGTGCGCCTGGCGTTCTTCGGGCGTCTCCGGCTCGGGGAGTCGTCAAAGTAGAGCCACCGCTGCGGCGATGTTCTGGCTGGCGCGGGCGAAGAGCTGGGGGCGATCCTCGTCAGCGCAGATGCGCTACTGGACGTCGCGCGCTCGTAGTCGCGCCCCGCCCTCGTTGCGGGGGTGCTCAACCTCCTGGTGGGGCGCCACGCGCGCCTCTGGCTGTCGCGGTCGCGCCGGGACCCGGGCAAGGGCTCTCGTCGTGGCCGCGGCGCGCGGTGGGGGAGTTCGCTGCCTCCTCCCGGCGCCGTCGCCGTTGGATCCCTTGGAGTGCACGTCGGCCATGAAGCACTCACGCGAGGGGTGGTGGCTCCTGCTGCTGGAGCTGGCGTCGAAGATCGCCCCCGTCGCGCCCCCGAGCTCGTTGCTCGCAGGCGGCACGGTCATGGACCGCGCCAGGGAACGACCGTAGGCTGTCGCAGCGCTGCGCAGCCCGAAGAGCCGTCCCGCCGAAGGAGATCCTCCGGCGCGCGCCTGGCCACTCGCCACCACCCTGGCGGCGGAGCCAGAGGTGATGAGGCGAGTGGGTGAGGCGAGGAGAGGGATTAGGTCGATCCCCTCCCCGGTGGCGAGGAAGTCCAGGCTCCCAAAGCGGACCAGGGAGCCCGGAGCAAAGCTGACGTCGTGACTGGCCATCTGAAGCCGGTGATGTACGCGCAGAGGTCCCCTACCTGGCGCGCCAACTGTCGTTGTCAAGATTGGTGATCAAGACTTAGACTAGTAAATTTCTTTTATGCGCGTACGACTCCGGATGGTTGCGCGGGTGACACGGGATTTAGACTGGTTCGAGCAAAAAGAAGCCCTACGTCCAGTATGGGGTGCTGCTCGTGTTGCCCACGCAGGTTCTGTAGTAGGGGTTACAGGAGGACGAGAGAGGGAACCGGTCCCAAGTCTCTAAGGTGTGCCCTGAAGCTCTAATGGTGGGAGCGTGTTCTTCTCCGCGGGGAAGAAGAAGCACGTGTGAGAGGGTGTGAGTATGAGTGTATGAGAGTCTAAATTCCTTCTCCCCCATCTCTCGGGCCCCGGCCTTCCCTTTATAGTACAAGAGGGGCAACCGGGTTACAGGCGAGACGGGCGAAGGGATGGAGAGAGAGAGAGAGAGAGGGAGAGCAGGCGCAGAGTCCGATGGAGAAGATTCGAGCCCCCTGGACGCCGCGGCCGGCTTCAGCTTTCGGCTTCGTCAGGCGGCTTCCTCCGATCCTGTTGCCGCCTTCCTCGGGGGCCGGTGCCGGCGGGCGTGCGTGATGATGGCGTCGGTCGTGGCTTCCGTCCCGTCGAGGCAGACGGCTGCCTCTGTTATCCTGCAGACGGCCTGCGCGACGCGGGCGTCCCGTCCCTGTCGCTGGATTTGCAGGGCGCGAGGACGGGTAGGTGAGAGCGAGGACGGTCAGGCGTGCTCATGTGCCAGGCGATGCAGATCATGAGTGCCTGACAGCGAATCAGAGAAGACCGTGCCGCTGTGCCGTGCGCGGCGCGGTCATGGACGGGTAGGTGTGACGGGTCACGTCAGGGGCGCGGGCGCCTTTCTGCGCGCCCGAGCCGTGGGGCATTTATGGCAAGGCTGGCGGCGGGCCCACGTGATCAGCGCTTGCGTCTTCCGGCCTGCGCCCGAGGCTGACTCCCGCCTAGCGGGCCCGGGTGAGTCTGACCCTCTACGCCCCGGGTCGGGCGAGGCGGACCCTGTGGCGAGGGGTCGGGCGAGGCGGAGCCCGGCCGCCGGGGGGTCGGGAGCATCCGACCTCGAAGGATTCGGTCGGGCGAGGCGGAGTGCTTCCCTCCCGCGTGGGGCTGACGATGGTCGCTGTCACCGCAGGTGGGCCCGGGTCTCCATGATCGTCGCCGTGATAGTTATTAGGCGATCGTTCACTTTTTCCCCTGATAGTACCACTTTAGACCGTTTTTAAAACCTAGAGTCCTGTGTTGGAGGGCACTCTGGTGTGACTAATTTCGCAGTCACGCCAAGGATCTCGGTACCACTTTAGACCGTTTTTAAAACCTAGAGTCCTGTGTTGGAGGGCACTCTGGCATGGTTGCTCACTAAGTCACGCCAAAGCATTTGGCGTGACTCAGTACTCAGTCACGTCTACCACTTTGGTGCGACTCGGTCTAGTCATCCCCACGACGACTACGCCTAGCGTGGTAAGATAATCACGCCACGTGCATTGGCGTGGTCAAACTATTTGTCACGTCAAAGTGTTTAGCGTGATCAAAAGGCTACTTCTTGAAAATCTAGTTGCGGGTGGATTATTTTTAATATTTTAGATTAAAAAAAAATAAAATATAAAAAAAGTTTGTCGATTACGGAACCAGTCAGTGTCGGTATATTGTAGAGAACAACGGACAATTACGTGTTATGAAATTTACACCCATTCAGATGTATGTGAGAAAAACATAAAGAATAACAACAGATCGATTAGGGAGCAAATCAGCAGAATATAATATTATAAATAAAACGGAATTTGTAAATATCACCAATGTGATTTTGTGCGTTATTATTTCCGATCAGTTTTTCCGAATCTGAAGACACAGAGCGTTGAAGCCTAACAAGTTGTGAAACAATTTCAATATGGTTCCTAAAACAAACGATGAAGGAACAAAGGCACTACTAACCCAAGCAAATTCAACTATGGAAATATATAACTAACTAGTTACTACGGACGAAAATTATATGTATATATTGGCACACTATAATGTGTAAAGTGATTTTTAAAAATATGGAATATTATACTATACATGTATCCTTTAAGGTATTTTCTAGATAATTAAAAAAGCAATAATTGTAAGATCAGGCGCTAAAAACAGAACTAAGACGAGAAAGATATGAGCCTCTAAAGATCAAGGAGTTTAAGTAATAAATTTTAAAAGCTAGCAAGAAGATTTATTACAGAGCGTACGAGTATTGATTGATCACGAAAAGGTAATACAAAAGCTAGCATGCGCTAGCAGGCATGTGACCATTATATTGCTCAGCCTAAATAACAGGCGATGCACGAACGACTCCAATATACGCTACTCAGCGTGCAAAGCTTCTATCCCCCTATGCAACTTTTTGACTCCATTACGTATTGTGGTTTTCATATATGTTATGTGCTTTTGAAGCCAACAAATAATTTAGAGATTGGATCCTAATTAAACTGGTAGCAAGAATTAAAAAAAACTGATGCTATGTTGAACTTATGCATGCACGTACGTTCAAAAGCCAAGATCTTTCCTAGATTTCCTAGAACTAGATTCGTGCCCGTGCGTTGCTACGGACGATAAAAGATAAGACACGCTCAAATAGATCACACGTAAATATTCAATATAAGAAAGTGCATTACACGTCATCCATCAGAAAATAATAATGTGAAATGAAGCAAAATACTTTCATACTTAATTACAGATTTCAATAGCGTAGTATTTGCAATAAACAAATGCTAAAATTGCTATAGGTAATAGAATATTTTTCATGAATGAACACATCAATAAAACCCGCCTCTAGCCTACACGACCATACCACACACATGATCTAGTTCTGTCCATGAGCGCTCCTTGGCCGTCTCGAGCCAACAATTTTTTCCCCGCGAAACGACAAGCAAAATAATTCACACATCATATATATAGCACCAGAAACACTCTCGCTACACAGATTTAACAGACAAATTTCCACTGCTTCCATTATGTATCACATTCTCACAGCACAAGCTTATAAAATATATAGTGGCAATATTAAGTGTCTCATGTGTTGATCAAAGTAACCAGGTCAAACTATTATGCTACGGGTTCACAACTAAGATACCAGATCAACAAACATCATACACCCAAATCAGTAAAAATTATTGCTTCAAAAATAAAAGTTCACGTTACAGGCTTTTAGCTAGCATGGTCTTAGCCAATCAAAGTAGCTCAATTTTGCTGCTACTTCTTTTTTATTCTGTATCAAAACGTAGTCAGTGAAAGCAAATGGGGCTATCAATGTGTCTATACCAAATACAGCTATAACAAACCTTCAATTTACCACTGAAAAATATCAAGATCTGTAATATTCTTACTGCTTGGGAAACTATTACCTTCAGCCAGAACGCCACCAGATGATACTGCTCCCCTGCACAAGTATAAATCAAATTAGTATAGTGTAATCTGTCGACGAAATCTAAGATATGCTCACATTAGAGTTCATTGTATCGCCTTTTAAACCAGTGACGTACTGATAAAAGAAGCATGTCAAATTACACAACTCTAGTTTGTTACGTGCTAAACTAATAAAATTCGAAGTGGATGTGGTGGCTATTAAGCACGAGTGAATGCCACAGAGAGTTAGATTACGGAATATAACACATGTACAAAATAGGCACAGAGAGTTAGAGACTAAGGAATATAACACAACCCGGACAAAAAATCAAGGTACAAAATAGCCTGCTGCAACAAGACCAGTGGCCAGCCTAACCCTTATTCCTGGCTTGTCTAATCCTCTAAAACAGTATTAGACCTGATCCTCTGGTTTATATCCATCAAGTTCATGCTACCATCAGCTTTGTCAATATATGAGAATGTAAGGAGTCCGCAATCCTTGTAGTGCAATATTCAACGCCTCATATTGATATTATATTGTAACAACCTGAGAACTGAATATTTAGTCAACTCATAAAGAAAAGGAAGAAAATGATTTGGCATAGCACTGAATTAATAACAAAATTATAACAGCTGTTCTTGCAGGCAGCATTCAGCTAGATATATGTTCCTGTACAAGAAAAGATTGGTAATCTTAACAGCTTTCTTATCATAAATATTTATATGAGAGACTTGGTATAGTTAGTTGCTTATGTAAATACATGTTGTGCTAAAAGACATGTGTGCTAAAAAAGCAGATGCAAGTAACTTGCTCAGCTGTAATGCTGTTCTAGAATGAAGACTGCTGACAGAAAAATTGTATAATCAATGTAACCCACATATATGAGCTAGAAAGTAGTATGGCTATTGATAAAGCTATATGAGCAAACTAAATCACGAAAAGATAGACAAGCAGAGGCTGGAGGCAACACGCAGGTCACCATGCCCTACAACTGCCTAATCTTGACTGGTTCATGGATTCTTTTACAATTCAGTCATATTTCAGCTAGCTTATGATTAGTTTTAAATTGCAGAAATGAGTAAAAAAATTCAGTGCTCAACCCAGTTTCGTTGTCCACTGACATATGTTGAACCCAGCATAAAGGTATGAAAAAGTTACAGGTGAGATAGTAAGACTCTGCAGCCAAACTAAAAGTGCACGGCTCATTGGAATGATGTATTTGCATAGCGGAAGTAAGGGCTGAGAATATGCTAACTTATTAGATAAATAACAACACCGCAAGTTTTATGGAATTTGAAGAGCACGAAACAATTGAACACAAACAACTTGTATGGTAACCAAAACATTTTTCCAGTACAACAAGTTAGAGTAAACATGATGTAAAATCCCAAAGTGACAATATTCGCTCCAAGTAAACCTTAGTAACAGTGACTATCAAATTAGGTGAAACATCATCTAGGTTCCTGTATTCACATCACAGTTGCTTTTTACAATCCTGCTTGACCATAACATAGGTTTCAGTTGTTAAAATTAAAGAGGATCTCCTATACAGTTTCAAACAACCTCTGGATGTTTTCAGGGTAAGGCTACAACACACAATGTCAGTTGTTTTTCATCTAGGTACTGTCACTCCTATTGCTAGGGGAACATGTTGTGGATTATTATAAAGATTATTTTGGGTTAGGCTTTGTACTAAAATAATTTTGGGTCCAATTAGGCTTAGCAAAAAATTTGCAAAGAAAGTTACTATCCAGCTGAAATGCTATTGAAATAAAGAAATAGTTTCAGCAAAAGTGTAACGCCGTCGTTTGCACTACAGTTAACAGAATAAGGCTCATAAGGAACAACCAGCAGGTGTGTTGTTCAGAATTTTGGTCAGCACTCTGCATAAGAAAGTAGGTAAACGACGGAAAGTTCTTGCTAGAGGGGACCAAATCCTCTGTCATACTTTACCATGTATACTACAGAAATTTCCTGCTTCTCATGGAGATTGCAGTTATCTTCTAAAAGTTCAGAAACTGCATGATTTACTGAAAAAATATTTCTCATTTTTATGACACTAAGACAGATCCCATATCTCTACCACCTAAATCCAGGTAAGGATGATGCAGACATGACAACACAAGAAGCTCGTCACACTCAGGCATTCAGATTTAATTAGTTTAGCACGTACCTCAGAGGGATGGAGACGTTCCTTTGGTGAGTCGACGGCTCGGGGAGGCGACGCCGAGACTTTGCAGCGCCGGCTTGGGGAGGACGCAAGACCTAGGGCGAGGCTGACCGCGACCGCAGGGTAGGCGAGGCGGCACGACGTTGTCGGGTCGGATCGGATCGCCTCGTCGGTCCTACTTCAATCCCACAGTGTCCTATTATCTACAACCAAGAAGCTACTATAAGACAATTGTAGTTACAAGGTTCAGGCGGTCAGAAAAGTATTCAGCTCAGAAATCATCAACGCAGTGCTTATGACATGGTCAGTAGAAAATAAGAATGTAAAATTGACCTAACTTATTTTGAATATTTTGTAGTTGATGTATAGGTCAATGGGCTCCTTACCGTAGCAGGTTCATAGAATTTTGACAAGAATAATAACTTGCCAGATGCATGACTTAATTCCTCACTTGACCTTGACAGCCAGAGGAAAAAAGGTCAATTGAAACCTGATTTTGCCAGCACAGATATTACTGATATGGTTGTCCTCTAAAGAATCGGAATCACCATGGTTTTGATTTGATTCCATATGCATGTAGGATGTAGATATGTGTTGAGTGCAGGTAACGCAAGGTCTGAACATGCGATTGTTGTGATGCAACGAGTACATTATGGCTCCGATCAACATCAGGGAAAAATGAGAGGAAACAAAAAAAAATCACCTGCTGATGGCGCCCAAGATGGAACGGCGGCAGAAAAGGAGGGCATCAGCTAGCTTCGCGTCCCATCCCACGACCTCACCAAGGAGATCAGATCGGCCTTGAGGTTGACAAGGAGCGGCAGGGGGGAAGGAGCGGACTCAGCGCGGCGCATCGCAGACAAGGGCGGCGGACATGGGATCGGATCGGCGCGCGGGTGGGAGAGGGAGGGGGTTGTGCGAGGAGGGGATGCGGATCAGGGAAGGCGGCGTCCGGATCGGACGACGCGTCTTCATTTTGGCAGGAGGAAGGATGGCGGCAGCGCTGTGGGGACGGCGGCGGCGTCCCGGGGCGGCGCAGAGGCGAGCTGGACGCGGCGTGGATGGCGGCGTCGACCTGAGGTGGCGCAGCTGCAATATGGACGCGGCGGGGACGACAGCGTCGACCGAGGCGGCGCAGAGGCGAGCTGGACGCGGCGTGGATGGCGGCGTCGACCTGAGGTGGCGCAGCTGCAATATGGACGCGGCGGGGACGACAGCGTCGACCGAGGCGGCGCTCCGGGTGCGGCGGCGTGGAGGAGATGCGGGGGAGTTGCCCGGGACGATGGATGGAGCAAGTCGTCGGGGAGGAGGGTGCGGCGGCGTGGAGGCGATGTGGCAGGGGGGTGGTGGGAGAGCGTGGACGGACGGGAGGGGATGACTCGATCGGATCCGACGGCCGATGTGGTCGCACGGCAGAGTAACCACGGGGGAGGGGGCCAGGGTCGCACCAAAAATTTTTCTCCCTTTTCTTCTTTTTAGTTGTATATATATAGTTGTATGTAGAGATTTAACGGCGCTGCACTTTCAATGATAGGCTACATTACCGTCGACAGTGAAGCGTCTGTGGTGACTTCGTCAATCTTGAGAATTTGCCGGCTCAGTATCTCGAAGATGCTTATAGGGATAGGATTACGTGCGTATATTCATAAGGATGAGTGTGCATGCATGTTTCTAAAAAAAGCTAATACCTATTTTTTCATGACAAAATTGGCTATTTTAATTTTTTGCCATGTAGTCCTACGCACTAAACAGAGCATTTGTTTTGGTCAAGATTATCACGTGTCTCTGCGATCTGTACAGGCCAACTCCACGTACAGGCATACTCCGTGTGCAGGCGTACGCCCGTAGAGCGACAAGTAGGGGCGGGATAGCGGCCAGCGGAAGTCCATGTGCACGAGAAGCGCGGTCTCCGTGCAATATCGCGCGGGTTTATCGTGAGGGGTTGGTTTTGCGCAAGGATTTGTTTATCCGGTTTTACAGCTCACACCCCGATGACCTTTTTTTTCCCGCCTGTTGGACACGAGTTCTATACGGTTCAGTTCCAATTTCTTGCATGATTAAGACGAATCAAAAGTCAATATAGCGAAGAAATAATCTATTTTTTAGAAATAGGTAAAGATAATAGAAATGGATTATTCTTGGTCCGGCCAGATCTCGAGTGACAGGTCGTAGAGAATTTTTTCTTTTTGAGATTAAGGTAGTAGAGAATCTGGTCGCGACGTTTCTGGCCGGGGCCGCCAGACTCGACGGCCTTGATGAACTTTCTTCTCTCCCGCACCGGCCCACCTGAAGTTGAAGTCCATTAGCCGGCCCAACCCCACCCAAATCCTAGGCGAAGGCGAGGAGCAAGCAAGCCGGCCAAGGGTGTCGCCGGCGCGCTGCACGGCCAGTGGTCCGGTCCAGGGCCTCCGTGCCTCTGCGGCTGGAGGGTCGCTGCGCACAAGAGTGGTGGGTCGCTGCGCACAGGAGTGGTGACGTCGCAAGGAGTCAGCCGTGCAGGCCGAACAGGTATTGTGATTAATTCCGATGGATGATAGACCTTTGCGAAATGAAGAAGCACATGAGGCATACAATTTGTACCTTTAATCATAGCTATCGTGAGCGTCGTGGTACTTTTTTATTGGTTTTTATTCTTCTTTTTGTGCGGGTAAGATTTTATTCTTTGAAAAATAGGAGTGGCCAATTGCAAGATCCTGATTGTAACCAAGATTCTCGTTCAATTGGGATGATACAGTTTACTTATTACTCCCTCCGTTCAAAATTGAAGGTCGTTTTAACAAATTTTGATCTATAATTTTTACTATAGATCTAGACACAATGTATATCTAAATGCATTGTAAAATCTATATATATCTAGATTTACCATAACGACCTACATTTTAGAACGGAGGGAGTACATAACAAAATGGTATCGACAAGACTGAAGACAACAAGTAATCAAAGAATCAAGAGTAGAAATAATCGGTTGACAAAACAAAAGACAAAACAAAATCCGTGCCCTTGTGCTGCCAAGTTGCTGTTGATATATGAGGAGATCCTCATGATTCAAGTATGGCAGCTCCAGACCACCTGCGCCACGGCCAATAACATAATGTATGATTATTTGTACGCGAATCGGCTTATCAGGATTCAGAAACTCCATAGACGGAAAGTACATCTGTAATAAAAATCTACTAAATTTTAATTGGAATTTATGTAACTATATGTATGTACGTACCTCTATCACTCTATGTCATAGCTAAGAGTGCAAGGATTCCCACAAGCCACTTATTCACAGACATTCACAAAATATGTGGCATTTTTACCTAGATTGCAAATAACCCATCCATGTAATCAATACAAAAGAATATAGAATCGAACTATATAAATAGTCCATTGATAAGAAAGGTTTTGCATAGGTCATCAATATTCGGTCCTATCCAAAATATAAGTCATATTAGAATTCATGTTCTTAGATACATCATGAAAACTTTTATAGCTTCGATTGTGAACAGATGAAAACTTATATAGCTTGAAAATATAAACTTGATGTTGTTAGATACATCATGAAAAGTGCTTTCATAATGTATAGTAGTTTTTATTTGACATATTATATTTTTCATAGAAAATGCTAGTCAAAGGGTCACCTTGTAGACCTTTGCTAGACCTTTGCAATGTCCTGAACTACTTATATTTTGGGTTAGAGGGAGTAGATCAATTTCCATAGATTATTCTTGGTTTAAACATCTTGCTTGTTTTTGGAATTCTTTTCTTTTTTTGGTAGAACAATACCACAGCACAAAACCATGGGAAATTTGCACCTTAAGGGTACCTTGAATTTCCACAGTTTTCTATCGCTAAACTGAACATTACAAATCTTCAAAAAGATAATTTGAATATATCATGCTTAGGCGAAAAATATTCATTGGAATTTTTCAAAATGCTTAGGCACAGTTGAAGGGAATGCGTGCTATGAACTTCTGCTAGAGTTGTGTGTCTATTTCAAACAATTAAAGAAAGAAAGGCACAATTGCATACCATTTTTTAACCTAAAGATATGAAAAAAAAATATTTGACTTTGATTAAGCAAGTCCAGAAATAAGAACCACTCGACTCATTTACAAATAAAAATGAAGTCTTATTGCCCAAGTACTTTCTCCACAAAATATTTAAACACCATCCTCATTTAAAATCTACAATAGGCGATAGTCAAACATTTATTTTATAAATCACAACAATAGGATTCATCCTGAATCTTGGGGTCAGCAAACTATGTTACATCTACCGTTTCTATAATTCCTTTCAAGATTTTCACCTTGATAAAAACAAACTAGATATAATCCAGAGACTCCAACCTTTTATTTCCACCAATAATTTTTTTTCTTATTTCCCCTCTCCTGCTGCCAGGTTGCGGACCATGTATGGAAGGATGCCTCCATGGTTGAAGTATGTCACCTCAAGCTGCGTAACAACCAAGAACACAATGTATGATTTACACGAGAACTGTCTGATAAGGATTAGCCTCTAATGACTGTAGGTATATAGCACTCTAGTAATTTTTGCTTGAAATCTACTAGCTTTTGGAAATTAGTAGGTACCTGTGTGTCCAAGCGAAGAGTGCAAGTGAAGGATCTCCTGTCGTCAGTTGTTACAGTCACGTCTTGGCCAGGACTGATCTCCGCGATGTTAGTAGGGAGGTGGATGGTGTAGCGCTCGCGTCCAGTGAGGCCGAGTGAATCAGCATCCTCACCCTCTTTAAAGCAGAGAGGGATGACGCCCATTCCCACCAAGTTGCTTCTGTGGATCCGCTCGAAGCTCTTAGCAATCACAGACTTGACGCCCTGTAAATTGAAGTCACATATATACTCACATTATTCTTAAATGTTGTCTTGAGGAAAATTATTCTTAAATCTTTGCCGTTTAAGCTTTTAAATTTTGTTCATTCACAGCTAGAACGTACCAGGAGCATTGGTCCCTTGGCAGCTGAGTCACGAGAGCTGCCACTCCCATACTCAGCACCAGCAATGATGACCAAATCATAGCCCTCCGATTTGTATTTCTGCAGCATTATATATATTATATATTATTACGGCAACATATAAGTAGAATCTTTTTGTACATAAGCTTCACATTAGAAAGAGTAATACTGTAGCAGCAATGAAGAATGTTTTACCATGGCGGCGTCGAAGACGTAAAGCTTCTCCCCGGTAGGGACATGAATCGTCCATGGCCCAGCTTGCCCATCCAGCAGCTTGTTGACGATTCTCATGTTGGCAAAGGCTCCCCTCATCACAATCTCGTTGTTGCCCCGCCTGCCGCCATAGGAGCTGAAGTTATTGGAGTCGACGCCGCATTCGCGCAGGTACCTTGCCGCCGGGGTGCCATCTGGGATCTTCCCCGAGTACGAGATATGGTCAGTGGTGATGCAGTCGCCGAGGTTGAGCAGGCAGAAGGCCTCCTTGACGGTGGGCGGGCCGGGTGGCGACATGGACATGCCCTTGAAGTAGGGCGGCTTGCGGATGTAGGTGGAGTAGGGGTCCCATGGGTAGAGCGCAGCCTCCGGCACCGGGAGCTCGTTCCACCGCGGGTTGCGCTTCATGATCGACTCGTACACCTGCCGGAACAGGTGGGTCTTCACGCTAGACTGGATGGCCTGCTCGATCTCCTGGTTTGACGGCCAGATGTTCCGCAGGAACACCTCCTTGCCATCCTTGCCCATGCCAATGGCTTCCTTGTCGAAGTCGATGTCGACTGTGCCGGAGAGTGCGTAGGCGACAACCAGAGGTGGCGAGGCCAGGTAGTTGGCCCGGGTGAGAGGGTGCACGCGGCCCTCAAAGTTACGGTTGGCCGACAGCACGGCGGCAGCGACGATATCTGTGTGCAGGAGTCGAGATTAACTTCCTGCTAAGCTAGAAATGTACATGTTCAGCAGTGTGCAATTGTAGCTAGGAAAATAGACATACCATTTTCTGTGATGGCGGCTGATACAGATTCATCCATCAGGTCGCCTGAGTTGCCGACGCAAGTGGCACAGCCATGCGCAGCGAGATGGAAACCTTGCTGGTTCAAATACTCTTGAAGACCACTGCAGGAACAAAGTACAAGGAGTTTGCGTTGATTCAGAATTTCAAAGTGCCATCGGATACTGACACATTGCGATTCCATGTTTGACTGATAAAACTATTGGATGGCTAAACGTGCGATACCTGTGTTTCAAGTATTCACTGGCAACCACTGATCCAGGAGTAAGGCTTGTCTTTACCCATGGCTTCACCTGAAGATAAAGCGTTGTTCCACAGTGAAAAAAGAGCAGGGGAGACCAATCAACAAAAATATTGTGTCAACACAACACATTATATGAAACTTTTAGAAACATACCTCAAGCCCCAACTCGCAAGCTTTCTTTGCCACAAGACCAGCACCGATCATGACGCTGGGATTTGATGTGTTTGTCGAACTACATATTGCTGCAAGAACAACACTGCCATGCTTGATCTCAGCGGGTTGTCCATGGAAGTCAAATTTCACAACTTTACCCTGCTCTTCCTTTGGCACTGCATAACCCTGGAGTAGCATTTGATGAGAAATCACATCAGATACAATATTATATATATTTTCCTTTAGAGAAAAAAGTTACAAAGAAATCATATATGTTACACAGAACCGAGAGCTTAAGCAATTACTACCTTGAAGCCAACTTTGTTGTCCAGGCAAGAATGCCAATCCGATTTCATTTCCTTCAAAGGGACACGGTCATGAGGCCTACAGAATGACAAATCAAACAATACACCACAATGCTACTCCCCATTAGCATTAGTAAAAATATTTGTCCGGTTAAATAGTTAATAATGAGAATGCAACTAACACCGTATATGTACCTTTTTGGTCCTGCAACGCAAGGCTCCACGTCACTAAGATCCAGCTCCAGATATGAAGAGTAAACACGATCTGTCTCAGTCTGCATGCCATCATGAGTGCAAATCTGTCAATTTCCTAATCTGCAAATAAATGAAATTCAAGCCCTGTAATGCCAAGAAAAAAAAGGCATACCTCATGGTGCTCCACAAACATCTTGTTAGCTCGCAGATATGCTTCAACCATTGACACCTAAATCAAATCCAAAATGCAACATTTCAGTCATCAAAATATCATAATGAAGAATATGTGTAAAAGAACATGTGGATACTGAAACGTACAATTTCATCGCTTCGGCCGGTCAATTTGAGATAGTCCAGTGTCACTTGGTCTACAGGGAAGAAGCCCATGGTAGCTCCATATTCCGGAGACATGTTGGCGATTGTGGCCCTGGCAGGCAAAGACAGCTCACCCACACCAACACCTGAATAGAGCAGAGGAAAGAGAAACAGTTGAGATATATAAATACAAATAATAAATTACATCAAAGATTTTACAGCACGCTCCTGTGCTATGCTTACCATAGAATTCAACAAATTTGCCAATAGCACCATGCTTCCTTAGCATTTGGGTCATAGTAAGAACAAGGTCGGTAGTGGTGACACCATCCTGTAACTTCCCAGTTAACTTGAATCCAACCACACCAGGTAAAACCATGCCCATTGGCTGTATATAAGGTTATGACATATAGGTCAGCTGGAAGTCCATCAAAGGTGCTAGAACAGTACAAGTCATTTACCAAGTTATATATGTTTCTGAACAGAGAGATGTGTGAAGGCTAGAATTAACTTGAGATTTACCTGGCCAAGCATTGCAACAACCGCTTCAATACCACCTACTCCCCAACCAGCAACACCAAGACTGTTAACCATAGTGGTGTGTGAATCCGTGCCAACCACGCTGTCAAAGTACATAATGCCATCTTCGTTGAAGACAACTCGGGCAAGATACTCAAGATTTACCTGAAATTTATATACAGATCAAAATTGAAAATAAAGAGTTGTTTGGATGGAAGAGGATATTAAATTTTCTTGAATCCAGAGCATTTTACCTGGTGTACAGTACCAGAACCAGGGGGGAAGACCTTCATATTGTGGAAAGCAGTGGATGCCCATTTAAGGAAAGCAAACCTTTCTTTGTTGCGGTCAAACTCCAGCTCCTGGTTTCTTTCCAAGGCATCACACGTCCTTGCTACATCCACTCGCACCGCATGGTCAATAACAGCATCCACCGGAATCTGCAGGTTCTCCAAATGGGAATATATATTGTGAAATGGAGGGAGTAGAGAATTTTTGAGATGAACAATAATAAACAAAAAAGAAAGATGTACCAATGGGTTGATCTTGTAGGGATCACAGCCCAACTTTGGCATCATATCACGCATAGCTGCAAGGTCTACAATCGCTGGGACTCCAGTGTTGTCCTAGATCACAAGTTGGATCATAAGCAAAAGGCACTTATAAACCATAAGATTTTTTGTGTTGGTGTCAGATCAAAACCATTAGAATGCATCTCGCTGGCTTGAAAGGTATCTCAGCCTGCTTTGGAGACATGTTCTCCCAATCGATGATTTTCTCGACATCACTCCCTGTGACTTGGAAGTTATCACAATGGCGGATAGCTGATTCCAGAAGAACACGAATGGAGTATGGTAACCTATCTGATAGAGCAGAAAAAGAATATTTTTTCAGTTATTTAAAAAAGTAATGAACAAATTTAATGTAGAGGCATAATGTTACAACATTGCATAACCTTGGATTTTCCCGGGGAAAATATTTTCATCATAGGTTAAAGAGACTTTAAAGTGAAATATAGCTTTAATTTCTCACGAAGAAACGATGCAACATTTTGTTTCGAAAGAGTGGATTTCTAAATAATTTAAAGAGATGGCATACCAATGCTATTTGTATTTGTTGAAAGAAAGTGATGAATATGCCACAGCAGCGTATGAAGTGCATATATGCAAGGGGCACAATCCAAATTGCAATGTTAATTGTAGAGTGAAAGGAGGAGAAACTCAACAGAATTGCAGAAGGAAGCATAGCAATTTACCGATCCTTGGATCATTTAGTGCAGGAAGGCTGAAGAACTTGCCATATTCACCTCCCCCAGGCTTAGGGAGGCTGGTCAAAATACTCTTGAAAGCATGCTTGGTAGCTGAGGCAAACACAAGAAACAAGTAGCCAATGTTAATCTCCATCTATTCATAAATTGGCTCATGCCATGAATTATTGGTAAAGCTGTTCTCTTTTTTTTTTTAATTTCCAAGCCACTCATCAAAGTTAAGGATAATGAATACTTGAACAAAGACGTAACAGGGTATGGCATCAATTCATATATCCCAAGAGGAATTGGGCAGCCAGGGCTCTGTAGAAGTCAAAGTAAGTGGTCCTCACATGCTAACTCGCAGCAATTTTTTGGCCACGGTTAACTAACAACAGTGTCAGCCGAGGGAGGAAAGAGGAAGTACGAAGAGGTTACTACATAACATTTTTTTCCCCAAAGGAAGGCAACTGGTTAAAGTAGAGGTTAATTTCAAGTGAGAAACGGAGGCAGCATTTAATTCAAGTACTTGCAGCTTTTAATTAAACAGAGGAGGATTCACAAAATGGCCACTTTTTAGCTCAACAACTAGTACTAGCATAGCTTTTCAAGTGTGATACTAGATAGGTAAAGCATGTGGGCTTTGCTTGCAGTGCAGGGAGCAGCAGAAGCCGAAATACAGAGCTATCTTTACTTCAAATTGAAGTCAAACAAGGGGAAGTTAGTTGATCAGGTATCTAGGAGATCATAAGAGGTGGGGGATTTGGTTGAAGCACCTCAAATCCATACCGTCGTCGCCGTCTGGGCGTCGGGGGGCAGTGGCGCTGTTGAGGTGGGGCTGGGCGAGCGCGTGGTGGCTCCATGAAAGGCGGCTCTGGCAGGCACGGCCGCCGCGGCGGCGGAAGAACAGAACCTGGTGCCGTGGCGGCGGCGGGCCGGAAGGCGGCGTGTGGCGGCAGCGGCAACCACGGATGACTTGTGTGTCCATGGATCGGAGGGAGGAGGAAGGATGTTAAAGCAGACGGCCGGGCAGGATGGATCGGCCGGGCAGGTGGCCCCTCCGAGAGATCCTCCCTCCCTGGCACTGGCAGAGATCCAGCGTGGCTGCTGCTGCCCATTCCTGGAATGGAAAGCGATAGAAAAGCAGTGGCCTAGATGAGCGCCCATTGGTTGGTTGGGTTCCTCTCCTCTCTACGGCTGACTCCATGCCACTCTCTTCCTCTGCGGAAAATCAAAATATTCGCTCAGGCTGGCCGCCACTTGCGCAGTAGTCTCTTAAAGAAAGAGGGGATCGGAAAAGTCTTGCACAATTAAGGACCGGCCAGTTGTAGCGGCCAGTTGTCTCTTCCGCATCTTCAACTCTTTCATGGGTTGGAGAATGGAGATTATCCATGGAGCTCTACCAAGGTCGCCGCCGCCGCCGCTTGCCTTCTCCCTAACAGAAAAAAAAAAAGATGGCCAGGAGCTCACGGCCGGCGGACACCATGGAGGTCATGTATGCATCTGTCTTGCACCTGACGCGTCGTTGGTCTGCTGCAAGACGCATCTCTCCACGCCGCCGTGAGTCCGGGCAGCTGGTCTGCCAGATGGACAGCGGCGAATGAGCTTCCTCGATCACAACGCCGGCAGTCTTGTACCCGCTAGCAAGCAGCTACCTCCATGCTTAGTAGTAGTAGTTGTTGCCGCTGCCGCCCTCCTCGATCGATCCACAGCTCTCTGCTCATCAGGGGTACGGTAGATGCAGCCATGGTGCATATGCATATAATCCCCAAGACAAGCAAGCAAACTAAGAGAGGTGGATGGATCTATCATATTTATCCGGGGCAAAGCATGCAAAATTCTCCAGATTAATCTCGACATCTGGTGATGTTACGTGCGTCCATATTCCAACAGAAATAAGATCATACAACTAGGCTAGCCAAAAAAAAATCATACAACTAGCAATAAAAAATCAGACAACTACCACGGGTCGATGGTGTTGCTTGCACGAGCCCGGACGGTTGCTGGAAAGATAGAAATTGAAGCTCCATCTATCCATCTCTCTATCTATATATGCATCGGGAAAAACAAAACATATTGCTCTAATTTTTTTGATCCCAGCACACTGCAACCGTACGTGGAATCAGAATCATCTAAATAAATCTACATACTCCCAAGCATCGTTGCAGCTAGCTAGCTAGCTAGTGTATATATATAGGAGCACACAGTGTTCGTTCATCACCAAATTAAACCCACACACACATACACACACAGCACACGAAGCGACGAGCAGGGAAACAAGACAAGACTCTCACGGAGTCTCACCTGACTTAGCCATCTTGAGCTGGAATTGGAATTCAGAGCTGGCTGCAGGGCACAGCCCGACGTACTACGCCGACGACGACCCCGGCAGCCGTGCTCACGGCGGGCCAGCGGACGCAGGCAGTGAGCACCACCACCGTACCTGCGGATCGAGAGGAGACGATGATAGCTGCCTAGCTCCGAAGATGAGGCACACTGACCGGATTGATGGCCAACACCGGATGCCCCTTTCGTTCTTTCTTATACGCGGCCGGACGGGCAGAGATTGAGAGGGACGGAGCTCCAGGAGCGTCGTCGCCTCTTCGTTTTTTTATTAATTATATATATATATATATATAACAAAAAAAATCTTGCCTGGATCAAATTATTAGCTTAGCAATGTACAATTTTCTCTTTTGTTTTTTGACAATTACTTAGCCACGTACACCAGCTTATTTGCGATAGAGCGAGAGACCAGTACATAACACCCCACTCACCACCCTTATGTCACGTTGATTTTGAATTTCTCTACAAAAGCATATCAAAAGTATTAGGTTTGAACACAAATTTAATCCATCACTTTTAATTACCAAACGCACAGCTAAAAAAAATACAGACATGCCACCTAATTTTGGAATAATTGACTTAAAATGATTAAATTAAATATCAAACTCAACGCAAAAAAAATCAAGGACATTATATTGTGATTATAAATATATATATATATAGCAGCATTTCTGTTTTAAAATCATTGCCAAAATACGTATACACGTAGTGTGGATCAGAGCGTCCGGGTGGTGAAGTGTTGCTAAAAGGTGTGTTGCAATACTTCAGGAGGAAACTACTCCCACTCTAACAGGGACAGCATGTGCATTTGTAGCCGGGGAGCTAGCATTCTCCCTTGCCGGATCTCCATGGCTTCTGTTGACAAGTGGAGGGAGGGGCACGGGTCTTTAGTGGTGGGTATGGCTAGCGATCTCGAATCTTCACTCACTGGTCCACTGCACAGTGACGTTCCATCGCCTTTCGTTCGGACAGCCACAGCCCCGCCCAGTTCACGAGCTGCAAGGCAGGAGCTAGCTGCTAGCACAGCACGTGATTATTTCTCTGCACCTACTACTCCCATTGGCCCACCTAGCTTAGCTACCAGCAGCCAATGCAAATTAACCAAAACAAAATTTGATCTCTAATTAATCTTCAAAAAAAATTTGATCTCTACTTTCTGGTACACCGAAATCTGATTTCTTGATCCATGCATACATACCAGTCTAGCTAGAAATTATTAGAAAACACTGGCATGCATTTGAAATCGACGAGTACTGAATTTAGTTTCAAAAGCTATTGCAGAGGCTTTATAATAATTCTCATATATATTAGCTTAATACTAATAACAAACGACTGTCGGCATGCATGCATTGTGATCTGTGAAAATATCAACGGGGCCGGGGACACTAATTGCATGTGTTGGCAATTATTTGCGTGTATGTGTGGTCCTCATTGCTCCTAGATTCACATCCACTGTGCAACGATGATGGCATGTCCTTTTCGTCCCCACGTGGTACACGCATACTTAGGGTAACATCACTTTCACGGTGACCAGTAAACATACTACTTCCGTCCTAAAATACAAATTATTCTAGAAATTTTAAGACAGATTAAGAAGAAGGTAAAATGATCATGTTTGCCCCTATTTACTACCTATATTTGACAGTAATTAATTCTTACATGCACATGCACTTTTAAATAGGGTAAAACGACTTGTTTTGTGGAAAAAATTTTCAATCCTAGAACGACTCCGCAAAAAAAATATATATTGGCTAGCATATTATTAATGGCGTAAGCCTTGTTCTTAATTTCTCCCTAACAAATTGTGAATCAGCTGGATCCGATGCTACCAATCATTGAACCTTTTACACATATTTGTTCATGAGACTTTTACAATGCTTGGAAATACTTCCTAACGCTTTCTAATACCTCCCAGCACCTACCCATAATTCTATTTTTAATTAATTTTAATTATTGAAAGGTAGAATGGTAATTGGGATACCCCAAATCCCCACCATCCCCACTTGCCGCCGCCACGTGCCTCCGCCAAACACTGAAACGAACTGGGTTTTCAAAATGAGAACTCGACTCTCTGTATCGTCGTGATAGTCCCTGAATCAGTAGCTATCACATACAGAACTCATTTCAGGCCATTATCACAGACATACATTGCATAGATTCAAACAAGGGTTTAAATATTACATAATCCGAAGGACTGTATTACGAGTTTTTAGTACAAGCTCCTTGGACTAAAATGTTCAAACAGAAAGCGGAAGCGATAGCTAATCTTCGGGGCCACCCTTCATCTTGAGGGAACACTTCTCCACAGGCAAACTTGAGCGAAGCACGAGCCATCCTGGAATCATCCTTCAGCGTCGGGGTTGAGCATCGGATCAAATCCTGCATCTACCAACTATCCCCAAGGAGAGTGGGATAGGTTCACGTCACCATCCGTATGCAAGTTTTAAGTGGAATGCAAAGGTATAAAAGTAGCCAAAGGATAAGGCTGGGGTTTTCTTATGCATTAGCAGCAAGTTCACAACACCAACCATCTCCGGACTCGGGCCAATCCGGCATCCTGGACTCCCGATCCACACACACCTTCCAACACTACCGAGTCGATGCGAGAACTCCCTCTCCTCGCACCTCAACTGCCCCAGGCAGGAATATCAAGACTAGAGGGAGGTAGAAGAAATAGTAACACTAACTAATACAAGTAACAGAAAAGTAGGGATGCACATGACCGAGTACGCGGCTATACGTATAGTTTTCACCCTGCAGGGGTTGTACACCTAGACCCACTTGAATCATCATCAACCGGTAATGAGCCAACTGACAATGAGACACCGGTTTACTGAGAACGAGAACTAGTAGCCATGGCACCATCCTGCTTTCCCAGGTCTGGGTGTGTTCTCCCGCAAGAGGTCGCCCCGGGACTGTGAAGCCTTCTACACCTGGACCACACAAGATCCTGCTATTCGGGGGCCGTGAGGTCAGCACCTCCTCCCCTTACACTGATACGCTATCCTCCTACAGGCTTGGCACCACGCTTGCTAGCTTCGGACCGGATCCACCCGCATAGTGGATAGGTGGTGTGCACGCTCACAAAGTCCCACTGATCATAGTTACCACAACAGGTCCTCATATTCCGAGGTGAGCATCTTCCTCAAGTGATGTATCCGGCGCAACAGTCCGCCGTTGGCACCCATTAAAGGTATGGCCCTTCAGCACCTCCAGTACCACCATCCGTCCACAAAGGACATGTGCCCACAACAGGCACTCCGTAGGGTCTGCCCAACACACACCCCAAGTCCCTGATCCGAGGATCAGGTTAACTTGCTCGCCTCCAGCTAATAGCCCTATACACCAACTCCTCATGTATGTGGCTTCACTCACGCCAAGACTATATCACAATATCCCACACATACACATGCAATAGTAGCCAAAGCATCTCATAATAGTTCATTCAAGGTAAACATAAGGGAAACAAGGAGTCTGGGTATAAAATAGGCTATGTAGGTTCTTCTCATTGCAACACATCACAGAACAATAGCATCTCTAGCAAGCAATGCCTAATAGGTATTCAATTCATAGATGGACATGAACCTGGTGGTTCTTCATAGTCTCTCGAGGACTTCTAGTGTTTGGGAAGTCATCCTCAATCTTCTGGTCGTCCTGGTCGTCGGTCAGCTTCTCAGCGACAGGCCCTGTTCATAAATACATATAAATACAGGGGCCAAAGTACAAAAGTGCAAAAAAGTATCCAAATAAGACCCAAATCATGAAAAAACCTCCTCTAATGGGTGGATCATGATTTTAGAAGAATTATGAAACTAGTTTCATAATTTTCGGAGGTTCGGTTAATTTATTATGAATTTTCTAAGCTTAAATCATTTTTTGAAATTAATAAAGGATTTTTGGAAAAAGAAAAACACTCATTCACCCACGTGGCAGCCTCTGGGCATGCCACGTGTCATGCTGACATTAGCATAACGTCATCCAATAGTAGTGGTTTGCTGACGTTAGCACGTCAGCGTTAACGGTCAACGTTCACCAGGTCAACGTTCACCAGGTCAACCAGTCAAGGTTAGCAGTCAAAGGGGCCCACGTGTCAGCCAGGAGCTCCCACCGACAGGTGGGACCTACCTGTCAGCTAGGTTAACAGAAAAAGAAAAAAAAGGGGGTCAAAGGTACAGGGTATTGGGCTCAAAGCATTGGGCCAGCTCGGCTCGCACAACACGGCTCGGCTTGGCTCCGTGGATCGCGGCTCGGGCAGGTTGCTGGCTAATGGCTTGGGTCTCGGCTCGGTCCAGCTGATCGGCTTGCAGGCCGGCTGCTCGGCTCGGTTCGTGTGGTTGGGCCACGGCTCAAGGAAGGGCTTGGCTAAACAGGCCAACAGGCCTGCGACTTGGGCTGGCTCGGGCGTGGGGTGGCTCCGGCCCATTTGCTCTTCCTCCTTCTTCTCGCTGACAGGTCGTCCCCACGCGTTAGTGCTTCTTCCTCTTCCCTACAGCTCGGGCCCACTCGTCGGTCTCTGGCGGGATCTAGTGCGGCCATGGAGATCCGGTGTGGCTCAGGCCCTTGTGTGCGTGTGTGCATGCTGTGAGGGTGCGTGTGTGCTTGCCGCTCCCAGGGTGTTTGATGAAATGCCCGAACGGGTTTGGCGTGGCGCAACCGCGACGGCATGGCGTCGTGCGCGGTCACCGGGCGACGGCGAGGCAAGGGCGGTCCTGTGCATGTGCTCAGAAGAGGAAAATAGAGCCTTATGGCCGGTGCAGTGTTGGTGCTCGCGTCGGCAGTGGTCCGGGCGGCAAGGGCCACGGAGCAGCGCCGGCGGGGTCTAACAGCGGCGAGGTTTGCTATGGCGTACGTACGTACGCGCGGGCACCTGGTGTTCCAGGGTCGCGACATGGCCGTGCCAAGCTCGCGTAGCACGGCGGCGCAGACACGGCGACGGCGACTGCGAGGGAGCGCGGCGGCGGCAAGGCTCCTACACAAACGGCGGCGCGAAGGCCGGACATCAAGGGATGGGGAACCTAGGGCTCCTACGGGAGGTTAATCAGCAGGCCATGCCTCACGCCGGCAGCACAAGGGGGGTTCCGAGGTCGGGCGGCGGATGCGGACCTACCAGGGTGGCTTGGAGGCGATGGGCTTCGACGCCGCGGGTTGGCGCGGCCGTGATGAGTCGCTGTCGTGCTGTGCAGCGCAGGGTCACTGGTGTAGCCAATTGGGACGCCGGCGTGGTGATGATGTTCCGGTGGCGGCGGCGTTGTTCCTTGACGGCGGCTCCTCCTCCCCGTCCCCCGAGCGGCTTGGCATCGAGCTGTGGCGGCTCCGGATCCTCTTCCCTCTTGATCACGGCTGCGGTAGCTCCTCTTCTCCTCCTCTTCCCGACGTGGTGGTGGCGGCGGCGAGGGGGAAAAAGCTCCAGAGGTGGCTAGGGTTCCGGGGGCGGCCGATTGATGCTTTAAAGGGGCGGCGCAAGGGCTCAGGGGCATGGACGGCCGGCCAATTTCGGCGTCTGAGCCGGGACGCGTGGCTCGCATGGGTCAAGGCGCGGCGCGGCGGCGAGGCTGTCGCTCCCGTTGTCGTGACGCGGGGGCAGCGTGAGCGGCGTGGAGGCGAGGCGGAGCAAGCGTTGGTGAGGGAGCAGGTGGGAGGTGAGGGAGAAAGCTGACGAGCGGGGCCCGCTCGTCAGTGTCCCCGGGTGAGGAGGTAAGGGTGGTGTGTGGTTCCTGGGCTGAGCGCAAGCTGGGCCGGCAAACGGGCCATGCGCGCGGGTGTCGCTAGCAGGCTGGGGTGGCGCTCAGCAGGCCGTGCTCGGCTAGCGTAGAGTTGGGCTAGGTTCTAGGTTTGGGCTGGTTAGAGTTAGGGACAAGGTCCAAGTTAGGTTCCAAAGAATTATGAACAGTGAAAAACAAAAATCCCAAATAAAATCGAGATGGTTCACACTAACATTTCAAAGTTCCTTAATGTAGTTTAAGTTTTATTTACTAGGAGTTTGGAATAGAAGCAGGGTGTGCTTACAATGGATCTAGCTACTAGCATTTGCGTAAAAAAGTTTTTAAAAATTCACATTTTTGGAGTTATAACATTCCGTAAAAATACGGGATGTTACAAACACCACGCCCTCTGAGCGAGCATCGTCCCCCACCCGGCGAGCGTAGCCCCCCACCACTGCCTCCCTCCGTTTCCTCGCCCTCGCCCGCGTCGCCGCCTCCAGCCACGCCATCGCCATCGCCATCGCCATCGCCACCTCTACCTCTGCCTCCGCCGTGCCGCGTCGCCCTCGCACTCTCCCCCGACGCTGCCTCCGCCACGCCGCGCCGCCATCGCCTCTGCCTCCGCCGCCGCGAAGGGTCATCTTCAGTTTCATGTGGTCAGTTTCATCTTCTGGACTTCTTCCCTGCCATATGGATTGTTGGACTAGCTGTTGAGGTAGTAAGCCAACTTGTGCGGCTGTTGACTTAAGTCTGGATTGCATCATGCTCTGATTATTCAGAGACACTGGCGATTAATTTCAATGTTGCTGTACTAGTCCTGTGTAAATACTGTCAAAACTTCTGATATTCTCCTCGATAGTTTCATTGTTCAATCTTCTGAAGAGTTGAATTCAGTGGCCATCACTGGTTGATCACTGAATGCGAGTGTAACAGCACAGGCACAAATGCACTTGCAATCCCCAACCACATCTACATGTTCAGAAGCGCCATCTACATGTTCAAATGCACTTAGCTTGCATGAGGGAGCACGGCCTCTAGCACACATTCAGAATTGTTAGGCTTAATTGCTTACCTTTATTTGCTATGTTTCTTGTTTGCATGGAACCCATTCATGTTCATTTTCTTGTGATGCATTATTATTTTGCTAGTACCCCTTAACCAGAGTCTTGGTTATTATTACCCCTTTTTTAACTCCGGGTGCCTAAGTACCGTTAACTGACCACAATTAAAGATAAGCCTAGAGTAATTTTCCCCTTGCGTGGGATCGAGAAACTTGGCAGAGTAGTAGCACGGTGGTTGGAAGTTTTGCCTTGTTGTGTGGACGCTCTTTGTGATGGAGTTGTTAACCGGGGTTGGTCATTTTTTTATTCTTTACTGATGATTGCTTGTAGGCAAATAACCTGTTATGCATAAGATACCTTGTAGGATGATGCAACTATTTGGTCGTGGCATACTAATGTCCATTTTTTTTATTGATGCAGGAGGGGATGCCGGGTCTTCAGTACAATGCAATTGTTAGGAAGGTGTTTGATGACGAAAAATAAGGATACAAGTTTTATAACAACTACGCTAAGGGGAAAGGATTTAGTGTCAGGAAAGACTATTGTGAGTGGGACATTAGCCACAATGAAAGGATTCTTCGGCATTTTGTTTGCAGTTGTCAAGGTTTCCGCGAAGAGAAGAAGCTAAAGAGGGAGAATAAGAAGCGGAAGCCGCGGAATATTACTCGATTTGGATGCCCTGCTAAACTTGTGATTGCACGGGATCAGAACACAGGGCAGTGGCATGTGAAGGATTTCATCTGCGAACACAACCATCCGATGGTGGAACAAGATCTTGCATGTCTTCTGCGTTTAAATAGAAGTATCAGAGATGAGCAGAAAGCTGATATTGTGGCGATGCAGATTTCTGGGATCGGCAAACACCAGATAATGGATATCATGGAAATATTGTATGGTGGGTATGATAAGGTTGGATTTATTCTTTACTCTATCAGGACAGTCTTTATGTCGGTAGTAAGCTGAAATTCTTTGTTTAGCACGTGCATTATGGAACATATAGCAAAATTATAGCATCTGTTTAATAAATAAGAAAAGCTTGCAACAATTTGACTTTTAGGTTTTAGTACCATTTATTTCATTATTGTGGCAAAAATGAACTTTATCTGGGCGGTCCACACTCATTGATGAATGCACTCATTCAAGAACTGCAGATCGAGGACCTCCAAGAGCAAGTCGATGCCATAAAAGGTGAGATCATGAACCTCCAAAAGACGGTGGTCGCCATGTCTAAGAAGATCCAGGATCTGAAAAAGCAAGTCCATGCCAACATTGCCAAGATTTAGCAGCCTTAGAAGCCATGCCTAGTTTAATTTAATTTCCTTGTGGCTACGTTCTTGCAGTTTCCGTATACAGTTAGTTCAAAGAACATTGCACTCTCGGTGAGACGGTGGCATCAACGAAATGCACTTTAAATTATTTTTGCCGTCAAATTGCCTGTGATGCGTCCGGATTAATTATGTTTAACGTTTTATTTATTCTGGGTCTGCCTTAGTACAATTGCATAACTGGATGAGCTCAAGAAGACCTTGGAGCGAACGGGCTTGCAGGATTCCATTGCTGATACTGTTTTAGGATAACTTGTTCATGTGAGGATTGCATTTGTATCATCCAGTCTATTTTTGCTTTGCAAGAGGGAAAAGAAGACGAATCTTTGCTACTAGTGGTATTCAGGCAGCAGCTGTACAGCTTCAGGAATGCTGGAAGATTGATTAGTTATATCATATTCGTAGTCAAAGATCATCTTAATCATGCTGCAATTTAAAATTTGCTTTAATTCATGAGTGCAGGCTTGCAGTTTCTGGAGGAAAAAAACAGGGGTTGCCTTTATTCTTCTTCTCTGTTCTCATGCTCTTTTGGTTCGATGAAAATGAACATTACCTGCTAGCACAAAATCAATCTTGTTCGATAAAATAAGCACAAAATCCATGGATGAATTGGTGCAAACAAAACACTGCTCAATCGCCATTAATTCAAGGGGCCAACCCTCCAGAGTAGTTTGTTAGAAACTGTCTGCATTAGTTGACAATCTTAATGGTTTTGGTGACTGGCTATTCCTATTACACGAAACTTTCAGGGACCTGATCTTCTACTGGGGCATCATCAGGGATGCTGCCCGTAAAAAAAAAAATTGGGGGTGCAGCAAAAAGGGAGTGTGAAACAATGGGATGAAGGCGCTGCCGTCCTTGTCGAAGTAGCTGAATGACGCCGCCAGGTACTCGTCGTTGGTCATCTTCTTGAGGTGCAGCGACATGGTCACGAACTCGTCGCAGTCCAGCGTCCCGTTGCCGTCCGTGTCCCCCGCCTCCATGAGCAGTCCACTGGCGTGGCGCGCAAAGGGTCCGCGAGCATCACCCACTTGTGCACGTACTTGGCGACGCAGTACGCGTCCGTCACGCCGCGGCCGTCGACCGTCTTCATCGGGGTGAGCCCCTGTGCGCCGAGGACGCCGACCTCCAGCACGGCGATCGGCGGGCGCCACAGCTGCCGGGCGGTCGGGCGCGTGTCGCTGGCGTACATGGTCGGCTCCATGACGTGGTACGCGCCCTCGAGGCACGCGCGGAGCTGCACACGGCCGGCGAAGACGGCCTCCGACGGCCGCGCCGGGCGCCCGAACGGCTCCAGGCTGAACCACTGCGCGTGGACCTGCGGCGATCCAGCCGCTTCTCGAAGAGCGTGAGCCGCAGCACGGCGCGCCCAATGATCTCCTCCTTCCCGGGGTGCACGCGGGCCTCGATGATGAGCACCGCCGGCTCGTCGAACGGCTCTGCCACGGCGAACACCAGCTCCTCGTTGCACGCCAGGCCCGTCGGACTCCTAGCAGCGCAAGGCCTGGTCCTGAGCGCCATGCCGCCGACTTGCACCTTGGCGAAGACGTCGGTGTGGCGGCCTTTGCCGCGATGCCTCCGGCGCCGGGTGGCACGAAAACGTCCTTGTTAGGTCTGTCACGGGATCATTAGATGTGGGATCGACTCGGGTTTCTACTTCTTGATCTAGTTCTAGGAACCACACTGGTGTACGTGTGCGTGTGCGTGTGCCAGATCAAAACGAGAGGGAAGGGTAGACTAGTGTACCTTGCTCGGACGACGACGACGCCATCACGTTCGTTGGTGGCGTCTGCTCTAGGCAGCATCGCGCAGTGTCAGATCGGGGCGGATCCGCGCTGGGCGGCGATGGTCGGTACAGTGTAGGCTGCTGGAGCTTCCCGACGCCGCAGCACCACCCCTCACGATCGGTCTAGGGTTAGGGTGTAGGTGGGGAGTCGGGGCACGGTCAATCTCGGCGTGCGTGCCCCCCGGCCCCCACCTTCTATTTATTGTGGTGTTGGCAACGGGGGCCCACCAACATGTGTTGGGTTGGGCGCCCCCGATCAGGGCGCGGATCAAGGCTAAGGCCTTTGGGCCTTAGGGTAGAGATCAATCCAACAATCTCCCCCTTGATCTCACATTATCTTTTTCTTTCACTTTTCTATTTTCCTTATCTCATCACAGATTTATGTATAGGGCATATCTCATCGTCACGCGCAACTGCCGATAGAATCAATAGCCACAATACACGCCTCTGTTCAGAAATAGATTCTATAATCCTTTTGGGCCTCTATTATCCAGAGATCATAGGTTGTACCTCATTCCCATGCCGGCTACATGTTCCATGAACACGCTGGGTGGTAGGCCTTTCGTTAGCGGATCCACAAGCATATCTTTTGTTCTTATATGCTTGAGACTTATGGTGTGATCCTGGATTCTATCTTTTATTGAATAAACTCTTATCTGTATCGACTTGGTAGCCGTGCTCTTCTTGTTGTTATGAGCATAAAACACTGCTGGTTGGTTATCGCAGTACATCTTTAGTGGTCTTTCTATACTGTCCACCACTCTTAAGCCAGGTATAAATTTCTTTAACCATTCTACCTACCCGGAGGCCTTGTAGCATGCTATAAACTCAGCATACATCGTCGATGTTGCTGTGACCGATTGTTTAGAGCTTTTCCACGATATAGCTCCCCCTGCGAGAGTGAAGATGTAACCCGTCGTGGATTTTCTATCATCTTCGTCTCCCGCAAAGTCTGAATCTGCGTATCGTTTAATCTCTAAAGAATCGCTTCTTCTATATGTTAGCATGAGGCCTTTTGTGCCTTTCACATATCGCAAGGCTTTCTTTACAAGTTTCCAGTGTTCTAGACCTGGATCTTTCTGAAATCTGCCAAGCACATTAGTGACAAAGGCTAAGTCAGGGCGTGTGCACACTTGAGCATACTGTAAAATTCGGGAACTGCCGAGGCATACGGAACAGTTTTCATCTGTTCTTTTTCATATTTATTTCTGGGACTCTGAAAGTCTCCATATCTGTCACCCTTGACTATCGGAGCAAGAGTAGGCTTACTCGTATGCATACTATATTTTTCTAGAATCTTTTGTAGGTATGTCTCTTGTGACAAACCTAGTACCCCATTTCTTATATCTCGGTGAATCTCAATCCCTAGCACAAATGAGGCTTCACCAAGGTCTTTCATGTCAAAATTCGATGACAAGAATTCTTTTGTTTCTAATAGTAGGCCGACATCGCTACTCGCTAGCAGAATGTCATCCACATACAGTACCAGGAAAATATATTTCCCTTTCTTGAACTTTGCATAAATGCAATTATCCTCAACATTCTCTGTAAACCCAAACCTCTTTATAGTCTCATTAAACTTCAAATACCACTGTCTTGAAGCTTGCTTTAATCCATAAATGGATTTCTTTAAATGACATCCCATATTTTCTTTTCCTTTTATGACAAAACCTTTAGGTTGTGCCATGTAAACTCTTTCTTCGAGATCCCCATTTAGGAATGCCGTCTTTACATCCATTTGGTGCAATTCCAGATCGAAATGTGCAACCAAGGCCATAATTATTCTGAAAGATTCTTTACATGAGACCGGAGAAAAGGTCTCATTATAATCTATTCCTTCCTTCTGTGTAAATCCTTTTGCCACAAGACGAGCCTTATATCTTTCTATATTCCCTTTGGAGTCACATTTTGTCTTGTAGACCCATTTACAGCCTACTGTTTTGGCTCCTTCAGAAATTTCTTCTAGGTCCCAAACTTGGTTGGTCCTCATCGATTTCATTTCATCTTCCATGGCTTCAAACCACTTAGATGAATGTCTGCTTCTCATGGCTTCTTCGAATGAGATGGGATCATCTTCCATTCGACTTTTCTGTGTTATACACTCCATAATCAGCGGGAATAGCTGATCTTCTTTCTCTTTGAGATCTCCTAGGAGCCTCTTCTATTCGAATATTCTCTGCTGGAGCCTGTGATGGCTCCCCCTGATCTGTGGCAACGTTATTATCTATAGGATCCTGAAGGACAGGTTCCACATTTTCATTCTGTGTCGCCATAGAAGGGATCAATTCGGGAACTGGCATCGCAGTAACTCGTACCGCTGGCGCCGTCTCAGTAGGCAGTGAGAAAAAGGTTCCTGAATCATTGGAGTAGGTGCGCACACCCGCTTCTCCTCAAGAACAATCTTTCGAACTGTTGTATTTCCCGAATCATCTCTTCTTCTAGGAAGGTAGCATGTCTCGTTTCTACGAACTTTGTAAATCTGTCTGAACAGTAGAAATGATATCCTTTTGATCTGTCTGGATAACCAATAAAATAGCAACTCACTGTCTTGGGATCCAATTTCCCAATGTTCGGGTTAAATATCTTTGCCTCAGCAGGACTCCCCCACACCCGTAGGTGATTTAGTGAGGGTATCTTTCCTGTCCACAGTTCATACGGTGTTTTTGGCACCGCTTTACTGGGTACTCTGTTGAGAATATAGACAGCGGTTTTCAACGCCTCCATCCATAAACTCACTGGTAGCGTAGAATAGCCGATCATGCTTCGTACCATATCCATCAGGGTACGATTCCGTCTTTCAGCCACTCCATTCTGCTGAGGATCGCCCGACATAGAGTATTGGGCTACTATTCCTTGTTCTGTGAGGAACCTCGCAAAAGGTCCTGGAACCTGTCCGTATGGGGTATGCCGACCGTAGTATTCCCCTCCACGGTCAGAACGGACAACTTTTATCTTTAAATTGTGCTGATTTTCAACTTCAGTCTTGAATTCTTTAAATTTATCTAACGCCCCTCTGATTTCTCTTTTATTGGATAAATATATTCATAACGGGAATAATCATCTGTGAACGTTATGAAAGAGTCATAACCGTCTATGCTTTTAACTGAGAACGGACCGCAGATATCTGTGTGAATTAATTCTAAAATACCTGCGCTATGCTCAGCATTTTTCTTTATTATCTTTACATATTTTCCTTTAATGCAATCAATGCATTTGTCTGAGTCTGAGAACTCAAGAGGAGGTAGAATTTCATTCTTAACCAGCCTCTCTATTCTCCCCCTCGAAATATGGCCTAAACGACAGTGCCATAATTTCGACGACGTGTCATGAGTTCTTTTTCGTTTTCTGTTATTATCTGTGGTTGTAGACACAGTCGCATTCACATCACATACGGAATTCACACTTTCATGTAGCGATAACAAATAAAGATCATTTCTTCTGAAAGCAATCGTAGCAACTGCATCATTAAATTCTATTACACACATGCCGTTTCCAAAACGACATGCAAATCCATCATCATCTAGACGAGACACACTTATCAAGTTTCTTTGTATTACGGAACATAAAATACATCTTTAAGCAATAAATTAAAGCCTGTGTCGAGCTCTAAGAGGAGGTCTCCCACCGCCTCAACATCTGCCTCGACTCCATTTGCGACTTTAATTCTGTTTTTGCCTCTTCCCGTAGTTCTCGTTGAACGGAATCTTTGTAAAGAGTTTGCAACATGAATTGTTGCTCCTGAGTCAATCCACCAAGTAGATTTTGAATAATCTTTATACAAGGATTCATCTACAAATGAGATAATGTTCTCACCTCGTTTCTCCATGATATTTTTAAATAGTCGGGACAGTTTGTCTTGTAGTGTCCCTTCTGTTTGCAGTGAAGGCACTGATCCTTCTCCACTATAGCTTGCCCAAACTTGGGCCTGTGCTGCTGCTGAGCCAACTGGGGTCCCTTTCCCTTGGATGAGGAGGGAATGTCTTTATTGTTTCTTTTCTTATTCACATAGTTTATAGATCCACCATGTGCTGTCTTTATTCTCTCTTCTTCTTGAACACACATCGCTATAGTCTTTTCAATATCCCATTTTCAGGGTTAATGTTGTAATTGACAACAAAGTTGTCAAACTCTTTTGGCAACGAAGCAAAGACCAAATGAACTATGTGTTATAGTTTGAACTCCATATCCATTGGTTTAAGCTTGTTGTTGATGTTCACCAAGCGATGAATGTGCTCTCTTATACCACCTCCCAAGTACCTCTGTGTAACCAGTTGTTTGATCAACTGGGTAGCATAAGTCTTTGAGGAGCCAGTGTACTGACTCCTTATCTTGTCAAGGTACTCAACGACAGTGGAAAAATCTGAGATTGCCCCCAAAATGGCAGGCTCTATTGTGTTCTTGATCACCGCCAAACATTTCTTGTTGGCAGGGAGCCATTTGGCATGATCAGCGTCATACCTCTGTTTGCTCGCCTTGTAGGCGAGCTCTGTTTGCTTCCAAGAAGCATCTGTAACATCTTCCCCTCTGACCGGCCTCTCAGGCTCTACTGGAACCGGTGCAGAAAGGACCCAATCTAGCTCAGCCATGGTAAAGAAGAGATCCAACTTCTTATACCATTTATTGTAGTTGTCGCCTCTCAAAATCGGAATATCCTTGATGGAAACCATCATAAGAAAACCAGCTGAAATGGGTTAGCTCAAGTGAGAACATTGTAACAATAATGATGAATGCATGAAAATCATAATATTGTTATTATCAACTTTGGTCAGAAAATAACAACATTACAATTTAATCTGGAAAAAATTAATCTGTGAAATCATAATATTGGTATCATCAACTTTGGTCAGAAAATAACAACATCACAATTTAATCTAAAATAATCTTTGACTCAAAATTTAAATTATCCCTTTAGTTCAAATTTAAATTCAAGTCAAAACAATTATCTGTGCAGCGGAAACATGAATAAAATAATTCTATTTTGAAGCAAGATCTGTGAAAATCTGTATTTCTATTCTCTAAATATTTATCCCTTTGGTTCAAAATGAAAAGAGATCAAATTCTGTGCAAAACATTAAAATTGCTTCAAAAATAGAATTGAAAAAGATCAAATTTTACTGTTCATCTGCGAAATGGGCCAAAAATCTAGCACTGTGCACCCCAACACTGTGCAGCCCGTTACTGTGCAGCCCAATACCGCCTCCGCAGCCCGGCCCACTCGAGAAAACGGCCTGCTACTGTGTGGCCCGCGGCTTAACAGGCCACAACCTGGGCCTGGGCCGCGAAATTGGCCCACACCGCGCGCGCCGGCCGCCCCACCCGCGTCGATCTCAGCCGTCCATCCAGATCGGACGGCTGAGCGCGCGTTTCGGGAGGTATAAATACCTCGCGGCCGGGCGACGCCCGCGGAAACCCTAGATCATTTCTCCTCTTTCTCTCTCGCTCTCGCCTGGCTCTCTCGCCTCGCTCCCTCCTCGCCTCTGACCGTCGCCGCCGTCGCCGGCTTGAACTCCGGCGCGGTGCACGGCATGGCCGCCGGCCACCTGCCAGCGAGCCAGATCTAGCTCGCCTCCTCTCCCTCTCCTTCTCTCTCTCTTGTTTCCCTCACCCTCTCCCTGACTTCTCTGTTCCGGCCAGAGGCTGCGCCGCCGCGTTCGTCCTCGACGCCGGCGGCTGTGCCATGGCCGGATCTGCTCTCCAGTACCCTTTCTCTTTGTTTTCTTGGCTCGGTGTACGTCCACACGAAGCGAAACTGTGCCCTATGGGCCTCCTCGCCGGAGTCGCGTGTGTCTCGCGCGTGGCTCCGTCGAGGGGATCTCTGGGGTACGGGAAAGAAGGGAAACGGCGGAGGGAAGAGAAGGAGAAGAGAAGAAAAGCAAGAAGGACCAGAGGAGGAAGAAGGGCCAGGTAAGTCGGGTGGGTTAGATCAAGGGTTAGGGTTAGGGTTTCGAGCTCTTGTTGATTTCTTTCTCGATTTGCTTTCTGTTTACTCTATTTGCTCGATTCCTTTGCCCTTCTCTACTTCTTCCGAGTCAAAACCACAAATCTAGGTGGCTCTGGTACCATTGTTAGGTCTGTCACGGGATCACTAGATGCGGGATCGACTCGGGTTTCTACTTCTTGATCTAGTTCTAGGAACCACACTGGTGTACGTGTGCGTGTGCCAGATCAAAACGAGAGGGAAGGGTAGGCTAGTGTACCTTGCTCGGACGATGACGACGCCATCACGTTCGTTGGTGGCGTCTGCTCTAGGCAGCGTCGCGCAGTGTCGGGTCTGGGCGGATCCGCGCTGGGCGGCGATGGCCGGTGCAGTGCAGGCTGGTGGAGCTTCCCGCCGCCGCAGCACCACCCCTCACGATCGGTCTAGGGTTAGGGTGTAGGTGGGGAGTCGGGGCACGGTCAATCTCGGCGTGCGTGCCCCCGGGCCCCACCTTCTATTTATTGTGGCGCTGGCGACGGGGGCCCACCAACATGTGTTGGGTTGGGCGCCCCCGATCAGGGCGCTGATCAAAGGCTAAGGCCTTTGGGCCTTAGGGTAGAGATCAATCCAACAGTCCTAAGCCTCGAGCACGCTGATCTGGAGGTACCACAACTTCGGCGTCACGTACACCTTGGACCGCTCGCTCATTCGCTCCGCCGCCCACCGCACGGCCGTGGCTGGGCTCGCGACCGACGCCGCGCCCACGCCCACCACGTCGTGCGCCGCAAACACCGCAGCGGCCAACACGGCGCCCGCGCACGCCACTACGAGCGCCGCCGCGGCCGTACTCCGCCGCCCACCGCACTGCAGTGGCCGGGCTCACGCCCGCCACCGCCGCCGCCGCGCCCACGCCCACCACGGCGTGCGTCACGAACACCGCCGCGGGCAACACGGCGCCCGCGCACGCCGCTACGAGCTTCGAGAGGAAGGGGAGGGAGAGGGGGGAGGATGAGGCGGCGGCATGGGCGGAGAGCGCCTGGAGGCAGTCGGCGACGTGGGCCTGGAGGGCCGACGGCTGCCGGCGAGGTCGAGGGCGACGGGGAGGTGCGAATCGCCGCGCCTGGGAACCCTAGTATTACATGAATACAATCCTTTTTTTCTTTAAAACAAATACTATAATTGTGAATTTACTATGATACCCTTTATCGTAAAAAATAACTACGACACAGAATTACCATGAATTTCTAATCCTCTTAACTTTCGAGGCATTTGGTGGCGTTACGGCACATATGGGCCCACCCACCGTAGACACGTCTAACGTCTGCCGACGCCTCCTCATTGAGGCCTCCCAACGCCTACCTTCAATTGGGTCCATAAATCATAGACACATGAAATGCCTCCCAACACCTCCCCAAACATTGTAAAAAATTTCATTTGTTCATATCTTTAAGAAAGATACATGAGAATATCTTTTTCGGGTTCTGTATTGTTTAGTCAAATATACTTTAAACTTTGATGATAGTATATATCCCCTGCTGGTATATGTTTGTTATTATTGAATGTTTTGATGATTTTTCTTTTCATGAGAAGAAAATTAATGATACCATGGCAAATTAAAGAGGACTAGCTTGATCATATCATAGTAAAGAGTGCATGTGGATTTAAAACAGGGTGTCATCAACTTGTTATGGACCCAGAAGCAAGGTTGATAGGGTATCATCAACGTAGGGTGAAGCTTACTTGGTACGGCTGAATAATACATAGGACCTAGCTAATTTATAGCCGGCCATAAATTAGGCTGGTCGTACGGCCACCCTTTTTTTGGCAAGTAGATTTATTAGCTACTGTCCACTTTCCTGTCCACTTTCCTCTTCTAGAAAGTACTAGTTTCTTCTTTTCTAGGCGTAAAAGACCTGTCATAGGGAGAGCTCGGTGCCCAGCAGCACCCGCCGTTTTACTGCTAGAAAAACAAGCCAAAAATACTACTAGTACAATAGCCTTTTTGCATGCAAATTTTCCAATTAGAAAATAGGACTCGATCAAGAACAAAATTGCATAATATTCATCACAAAACATATGATCCAAAAACTGCAAGTTCAGGGACTAGGAGATTGGTTGTCCTAATGTCAGCACTAGGACTACATGATTAGAGTCTAGCAATTTTTTGGTTGTGCCTCTCCTAACTATTTGGATTATATAATCTCAATATGACCGCACCTTGAAGGATTGCATGATAAGACACAGCAAATATATACCTCCTAGAACATGTAACACTACTTATTTACAACATTTTGCCACATGCATCTTAGAAACTGCACATGCAGAATAAATGGCCTCCGGTTGAATGACCATATCATATTTTCTTCTCATTACATTATGTAGTATTTGCATTCATAGCCTGCAAAGTATAGTGAGAAAAAGAAACAAAACAATCAGACAGCTTGTAGCACAGATGTTGGAGGGAAAAAAAGTTGTATCAGACTAGAGAACAGTTCAAGTAGTGTATTTCACATAGAAAACTGAAAAGTATCCCGTGATGAGCGAACACAACATTTTGGCCAACTATATATTTTGATTATACTTCTCTCTTACAACAATAAGCATTTTTGCTATAAGTTGTAGGCACACTATAATAAATTCAGAAGCAATTTTAAACAAATGAGCAGGCAAAAATAATAAAAACCCACACAACCTAATTCCTAGCATCTTATATGCTGGTAATCAACTCAGCAAGGTACAATAAGCAATTTTTTGAAACCTCTTAAGCAAAATTTTGAAAAATTATGAGCAAATTAGAACATGGACATAAGCATTTTCAAAGACCAAAATGCAAAGGATTGGCTACATCATTGGTTTGCATGAGCCTACTCTCTAACACCAAGCACCAAGCAGGAACTAAATCAGAAGAAGAAGATGGCAGATCATAAAAAAAATTGATAACTCAAACCTAAAATGCATAATTTTAGGAATAGAAATTTCATATGTTACACACAAGAATGCTCAAAAATGTTTTGTTAAGGGTATTGATCTAACTAAAGCAAAAGGAACATGAACTGCAAGGATGGATCCACTTACTAGTTCCCCTGTGCTATCAACTAAATGTAATCTCCCATACTTGGTTTGAAGTAGCAACCTTGTGGCAGCATCAAGATTAGTATTTTCACGCACTGCAAGAGGTGAAGAAGTCATAACATCACCAATGACTTTGCCATTAGTTTTGCTTAGTAGTCTCTGTATCTCACGGAATGTCTGTAGACCAGTGATTATGAGTTTAAAAAGTCTATGGCTAAGAGATGACCACAAATTCATTATGTCAGTTCTAGGAGAGGGAGTCGTAACAAATATCTCTAGTAATATTTTATCAGGCTCATCTCCATGGCTCAATTGCAAAAAAGCTAAACCATGATATGTAAATTTCTTAACTGTTACCGGAGAAATGCTAAAGTCCCAAGCTATAATTGCAGAATACAATATATTGCTCAACTAAAAGTATTACTTTGCCTAACTAAAAGTATTACTTTGCCTACAGAAAATATTTAAATGCAAGTGAACTGATATAGAATTAGCAAAAAATAACACTCAAAATGAAAAATTCTAACAAATTTGAAGCAAATATTTAACTTAGTCCACAAAAGAATGGTTCATAAAAGCACCTTAGCTCCTACGCTTTAATCTTCATTTCCTCAGGTCAGGCTGGGTTTGTTTGCCTCCATTTTTGAATTAGCTGGTACCTACAAGATGAAAGAAGATAAGTAACATGTAGAAGTATGAGCTAGTAAAAAAGAAATTTTCTTGCTGAAGTGTTAAGAGAGAAAAAATCTGTTGGATAGAAAAAGAAATCTGTTGATCTTCTGAACGGACATATTAGAACACATGACACAAAAATGCTAAACTGAACTGAATAATTTGCTTATTAAGTTAGTATAAGTTGCCTACATATTGACAATCTAAATATTCCTGATTCAACCGCAACACACATCATCATTGACCAAAAAAAGCATGCCCTACATCTAGTGCATGAGAAGAAGTGGGGAGGGGGAGAGAAGGTGATCATAATTTTCACAGTAATGATATCGGAAAAAGCCGTGGGCGTGCCTACGGCAGTAGATAGAAGGGCCAGCAAAAAAGCGAGATAGTGGATGATGAGTGCGAGATCTGCTTGTATATACGACACAACAGCAAAAAAAACAAATCCACATCAAAAAATCAGAGAACAATAAAAATACTACTAGTGAAGCAGCAACTAAATGGTTTCAGTACACATAGCGCATTTTATAAAAAAGCAAATTAGGACATATACAAAGGAGAATCAAACACATACAAAAAGGCATTTTATAAAAGAACCTGCTGCTTCATATTTACTAATTTTCTACATGGATTAGTGGAGGCTGTAGCCGCTATAGCTTTTTCTTAGCTTGTGTAAACATCAGCGCTAATTGGCATAGCCGGTTAAAACATTGGTGCATTCCAATTCCAAAAAATTCAGCATCATATAGTTCAGTATTCTGAGACATAGACGCAAAATCAGAACACAACAGCAATTAAATTTAATCACACTGAACAATGTGGCAAAGTCATATGTAACTCATATATATATATATATATGCACAAAAAGTGCTATTGAACAAAAAAAACACCTCAAATGAAACTCACATTGCTGTCCAGGGGCTACTTAGTCTTCCCTTGCCTGATTCCTTGAGCGCAAATTCAACAAACTGATAGCACCTACTGGTTTCTCTTCGCAAAAAAGAACCAATGATTGACACACAGCGCAGTGACGATTTAGATGCAAAAATAAGGACGATTCCTTAGCCCTTTGTCTGCTGCGATCCCCCCCCCCCCCCCCCCCCCCCCGCCGATTGATGGAATTTCTGAAGGAAAAAAGGCCTAAAAATCTGTTTAGTTCACAAGAGGTGGAAGAGAAGGGATGTGTAGCGCAAAAATTGATGGGGAACCACTCACCTACATGTACATGTTAAATCCGGCGAAATCCAGAGGTGCTGCAGATGGATTGAGAGAGGTCTCACCGGCAAAAAAAAAGCCACAGATCAGTCACTGCGTGTAGGCTGAGAAAAAAAATCCCCGACGAAAATCACCGTGCGAAAATGAACCAGGTGGAGAGGAATTCACCGTGCGAAAATCCCCGATGGGAACCTGGAGAAGCGCCCGCGGATGGAATGCAAGAGGGTAGAGAGAGATGAACCCTAGAGAGAGAGAGATCTCATCAGTCGCCCGCGAAAAATCCCGAGTAAAAATCACCATGCAAAAATGAACAAGATGAAGACGAAATCACCGTACGAGATTCCCAGGTGAAAATCTAGAGGAGCCCGACGGGTAGAGAGAGAGAAAACCTAGAGAGAGAGAGGAAGGACACGAGAGGAGGGGAGGAGTGCGGAACCTTAGAGAGAGAAATGGGGAGAAGAAATGAACCCGCGGGAGGAGGGAGGGAGGAGCAGCCGAAATGAAGCGGTGTGCATCCCAACGTTTTGAATACTATGCGTTCTCATGGTGCACGGTGCGGGAGGAGGTGCGCCCTCTGATTAATGATGGACGACGGAGAAGTTCTGTTCGGTTCCTCGGTTATTTCAAAATTTCGATCATCAGAAACTTGAGATCGATCGGTTCCAACAAAATGTAATACTGAGCACTTCGGTCTTCGGTTATTTCACTTCAATTTCGGTCATAATTGAACTACCCGCTGGCCTACTGGGATGCAGAGGAGGCGCCATCGCCGCCGTTCCACTGCTGCTCGATCGCCGGCTCCACTCGACTGCTGAGGCCGCAACTGGGAGAAGCGGCGCTTGGAAGCAGGCGACGGGCAGCGGGCAGCAAGGTCGACTGCGACCGGTGCAGGTGGTGTGCAGGAGAGGCGGCGGCGGCCTGTGTCGGCGCAGGGGGGGGGGGCAGGGCATCCCGTGCGGCAGGCGTGGCTCCCTGCAGCGAGCCACGTGCAGGTGAGGGGCGCGCGGGGTGGGTTGGTTAGGGGGACTGGTGGGATGGAGTAGGTGGGGTGAGGGTGGTTGGGTAATTGAGCATGCTCAGCTTCCGCGACATACTGCTCCAGTCGCACGAGGAAGCCAAATGACACGTCATCTTCAGTGTCAATCTCGGTGTTTGTGCCGGCAAGGAGTTTGTCGGCGGCGGCATCGACCGGCACATCGAACAACGATGGCCTGGCGATGGCTGGTGGCTGCAGAACCTGTACTTGGGCTTCGACGGCTGGGCCCGCCTGAGCGTGCCACAGATCACGGACTCCCACGCCAGGGCCGACCGGCCGTCCTCCGCACCGAACACGTTCCCGGCGTTCAGCGGCACCACTTCTTGGAACCTGCATTCACGCAACAGTCGAAGAACGGCAGGTCGCCGATGAATCGCACCACAAATCCGGCGGACGAGCAGCTTACCCGAGCACGTAGATGTCAGCGGGCTCGTCATCCCAGCTGGGGCCAAGGCCCTGAGCCATTTGGCGATGTCGAGATCCTCCGGCGGGGCCTGGCACCGGCGTTCCAGGTGCTGACACAATCAATATGAATCATTTGCAACCCATTTTGCATCTAACATGAGAACAACAAATATTACCTCGGTTGGAGCCAGCAGGGAGGACGACGTCGCAGCACGGTTGGAGTTACAGGCGACCGGGCAGGTTCAAGCGGAGCAGTTCGCGGCGGTCGGAGTTGTAGGCGGCTCGAGCGGAGTAGATCGGGGCGGAGCAGTTCGCGGCGCGGCGGAGGAGGCAGGTGCGCGGCGGTTGGTGGCAGCGGGCGTGGTGGATGGACTCCGCCGCCTCGATCCGCCATGGCTCGCGCCCCAACGGTGCGGTGGAGGAGGGGGCTGCTGAGCCTGAGCGCGTAGGCCGGCGGCTCACGCCCTGGCGGTCGCGCGGCGGCGGAGCGGGGTGCCACTCAGATCGCAAACGGACTGGCTTTTTAGGTGTAGAGAATTTCAGTTCTCTTCAGGTAATTCGGTTACTCGAGACTAATAACCAATTTAACTGAGATAATTTCGGTCATCTGAGACTTATGCGTGGGTAATTTTTCGATTTTGGTTATTTCGGTTTCGATCTTGGGTATTTTAATTCGGTTTTCGGTCACCGGTTATTTATGCTCAGCCCTACTAACTAGTAAGTTGGCAAAGTAATTACAAATATTCCTGCGTACGTACGTGCACCTTTTCGGCTGCATCATTTGAAAATCGAAAACAAATAGCCATGCATTATACTTATTTGCATATAATTAATTAGTAACGGGTGCACCAAGTTTGTTTGTTCAGCACACATACACACATATGGATGGGTATGAATTAATTTCGTTGTCGGTGGTTGCATCTTAATTGCCATCAGCAGCATGCAGGGATGAATAATTAGTGTAGCTAAATAAGTGACGATATGGTGGTCGAAGAGGAAGAATGAATTGAATTGATCTTGCCGGGTTGAAATAGCACTGGGAGTCTGCTGCTCATTCTAGTGCAAAACCAACCCGGAGTACTACATGCCTTGCACTGACCGGTTGTGCCCTCAGCAACACGCCAACATCTACCAATAGTGGTATGGCTTAGGGGGTGTTTAGATGGGTGGAAAGTACTGTAGCAAAATATCACATCGAGTATAAAATTGCTAATTAGGAGGATTAAATATGATCTAACTATAAAACTAATTACACGGATGGACGGGAAATCGCGAGACGAATCTATTAAGTCTAATTAATCCATCATTAGAGATTGTTTACTTAGCATGACGTTGTCTAATCATGATCTAATTAGGCTTATTAGATTCGTCTCGCAATTTTACCCGGGTTATGGAATGAGTTTTATCATTAATCCACGTTTAATACTCCTAATTAGTGTGATTAGTTTCGATGTGATGGGTGAATAGTAAAAAGTTGCCGAACTAAACAGGGCCTTGGAGTTGTACTCTCTCGCGGTGTCACGCACCAGCGCTAGCAGCCGGGCACAACACAATCTGCAATTTATATTATTTTGATACAGCATGCATGTGCCAGGTATAAGTACTTCACACCTTATCAATGATCGATCAGTTGATAGCAACATTTGACACCACGCTAGCTGGCACCATTAGCTTATCAGTGATGGTATATGTGTATATGACCTTTGCTCCAATCAGAACGTGCAGTGGATCATATTATATAGCAAACCAACGGTTTCTTTTCTCTTTTCATTTCGGATAAAAAATTAGAGAGAGTATAAAAAGCAACCAGTAAGCTAGGACGATTTATGTTACTATTATTTGATCCGTGGCATGCATGCGTGTGCCAAGTAGTATATTAGTATATTAGGCATGCATGCATGTGCCAGGTATAAGTACTTCACACCTTATCAATGATCGTTCCGTTGATAAAAGAAAGAAAAATAATGGACGGATCTGGGGTGGGCCTGCTAGCTGCTATCTCTCTCGATCGGCCGTACGGGTCCCGCAGTGCTGCCCATCCATCCATTTGACTACACACGCCACGTCGCCATCTGCAGCACCACATGCTCACCTCACCTGCTGTGCCAACAAGCTGTGTGCATGCATGTGCTGTGGCAGTCTCCACTTGGAAACTTCTTTGGGCGCTGATAAGCTTAAGCTAGTCGCTGCTGATATACTTGGTGCCAGATCAGACGGCTCTCGCCCCGTGCATATATCGACGGATCCTAACGCCGACGATGATCGAAACATTATTGTTCATTGTTTTTTTTTCAATTTTAAACATACAAATAACAAATAATGGTGCCGACCAACTGTACAGTACACAGTTGATCGAGCATGTAGTCCTCACTGCATACATAGCATTGATGAAATCGGTTGGGACATTATATTAGATCCACGCCATGCTATATGAAATTATAACATAAACACCCATATAAGGTCTAATTAGAAACTGTATCTACGATATCTATACATACGGTTCAGCTAGCACCCACTAACTTCAATTCATATATTTGTCAACTTGCTCGTTCATCCACAATTCCACATCGTCCTAAAACTTTTAGCCATCCGAATGCTACAAGCTAAGTGCTTGATACCTGATCATTCATATTGGATATATCCCGAGATAGTATCCTACCTTCATATTTTGGTTCCTCTCCCCTCTCACACTTCTTGCTTGGCATGTCCCTGCGGACTCCCCCTAGGGCCATTTTTTTTGAACGAACCAGCATAGATTGTGCGCATTTCTATTAATAAAGAAGGAGGTACAACCGAGAGGCCATGAAAGGCTCCCTAAGAAACAGAAAAAACGAAAAAAGGCAGTCAAAAAACTAAAGTCCGATGAGATCCGCCATGTGTCGAGCTCCCGCAACCCCCCACGCCCGCGCCTCTTCCTTGATTTTGCTTAGGAGCATTGTTGTCGAAGTCTCCTACCGGTTAAAAGTTGTTGCATTTCTCTCCTTCCACATCGCCCAGTAGGAGAAGGGATCTAAGCGTCCTTGGTGGCACACCCCGAAGATTCCCATCATGTGCCACCACTCCTTGACCTGCATGCTGCCCCAATGGCTTGGGAGCAGCCGGTGGTAATGGACCCCTAGGGCTATTTTTGTTAGCAGGATGGATGCTTCCCCTCCGTAGCCTTTTTTTGAGCTGACTATAGGGAGAGGGCTCTCCTCATACCTAATGGTGGAGAGCCCCCTACCCCACCGTTCCCTGTGTTGCATGTGAGGGCATGATAAGTGCATGCATATTAATCTCAAATCTTAAAAAATAAAAAAATGATTGTACCATTATATTCATTTTAACAAGAACTTTAAAACAATAAAACAAGATCTCAATTGAATATATTTTAGTCAAAGTGGTGAACACAACTACAAAAATAATTTATAGAAACACATCCTTTTTCTCTACGAGCAGATCAAAAGGTAAACCGCTCCTTACAAAAAAGGAATGGGGTTGCTGTAGCAATTGATTTGCCCATAGAAAAATGCTAAGGAAAAATTTCTTCAAATATTTTTGGACAATCTTTTCAAAATACGTTTTAAGTTTCTTTGAAACTTCATCAATGCAAGTTCGTTGAAACTTCTCCTAGAACATTTTATTGACCAGCAGTAACATCCTTCTCACCTGGAAAGCATTTTAATTTATAGGGATAGAATGAAGAACCATGATCAGCGATATATACACGAATCAATCACCAGGAAAGGAAAATTAGAAGAAATTGGTGAATCAAACAATCGGAACATGGATAAAATAGAGCCATCGGTTTCTTTTCAATATAAAAAGTGGAATCAACGATCGGTAAGGAGGGTTGTAAAAGACATTGACATATGGGTGAATTACTCCGTATGAGAGAGAGAGAGAGCAGGTCTGGGACCTCACCTCATTCACTTTTTCAGGTGGCCCACAATTTGGTACGGTCCATCTGGCAGTGCTGCCTGTATGCTCACACATTCATGATTCATCTGCTGACGGCCATCTGCATCACCACATGCTCACCTGTCACAACTAGCTGCTCAAAAGCATATGGATTGCTCAGTGCACTGCAGCGACATCTCAACTTGACTAACATTTGAAAATCAAAGTAAGCCACGTGTAAAATAGGCATCTTTTGAAAAATCTTTGGAGTCCAAAACTTTTCAAGTAGGCGCGCGGCTGTGTTTCAATTTTTGACAATGCAAACCACCTAAGCAGCAGAACAACTTCATATGATACATTTCTCTCTGCAATATATATATATGGAAAATCTATTCTACACGAATGTATAACTACTCCACTATATTTCCACATCCAACTAGAGCTAACGGATTCAGAACCTGACCCGCGCACAACTTACGTACGTAATGTCGATGGAAATACCCACGGCGTCCACATTTATACGGAAAGAAAAGAGGAAACCTGCCGATATACTCCGTGCAAATCGGATCAGCCGGTACGTTCCGTCGTACCGTGTTGCTTGCGTGTATATCTACTAGCCTCCTGTCCGACGGCAAGGGATACGTGCGGCCGTAGGGGGTCGTAGATTTCGTAGGTCTCGACTTGGCACCGAGTAGTATGGATGAAGACGCTATGGTGGAATGGATCGTTGCAAGCAGCAAGCGCTGAGAACAAAAGGCAAGTAGCCGCGCTTTTAATATATACGGTCTGAAATATCTGGCTTGAGCGGAATAGAAGGATTTTCCAAGGTGCATCGCAATCTGCAACAAGAGTTCTAGGCTTGATCAAGGAAGAAATGGAGGTCAGGAGGTTCGCATGTGAGGGCCAGGTGGCCACTTAGTTCTTTTATGTATCCAGTTTTTAAGAGTTTGAGTTCTTCAGTTATTTATGTAATCACAACTATTGTACAAACCTGCTTTCTTCTCCTTCTTACATGATCTGGCAGCGCTCCTGCCTTTAATTTCAAAAAAAAAAGAAGACGCTATGGTGGAGATCATGCACGGGGTGAATGTGCAAGCGGTTTTGCTGATCAGAATAGTCAGTCAAGGTATGTAACCCGTGAGGGGCCTCCGATCCATTGCTTTTTGCTTCTCTAGTTTGGATCGATCTGATTTGTTTGCAAGTACGTATAGATCCGTTTTGGTGATGAGTCAGTTTTTTTTCCATGGTCTTGGGATCGAGCAGATTATTATATGTTCTCTAGCCTGATCTGAGCGCAAGGCAACTTGGAGAAGCAGCTGATCTTGTCTTGTATGCCTGCCTGGACGGGATACGGTGGTAGCGATCTACTATGACATATTGGCCTGTGTGGTGTGCCATTCGAACGTCCAACGAACACCTGCATCAGAGGTATGCATCGATCGAGATCCCTGGATAACACACCACCCTGATCACATCTCCCAGATCATCTCGGTGATTTGTCCATGAGAGTGAATCACGACAGTTTTGGAGCTGGTGATTTTTCAGTAGAAATTATTTAAGAATTTATAAAATTACTGTGCGAGACCTCACTATCCATGTAGTATGCACGCATACTCATCATGTTTCCATAATTTTTTGTTGAAAACGTAATTATACTGGAGTTTCTTTTTTTTTTGTTACAGGAAGGGCCCAGCAATACAAAGATCATGTAATGAGTATGGCACGTTGAAGTAGCAAAGTACCAAGAACAGAGCTGAAACCCACTCAACTTTTAGTATGCTAGTCCCTGCATATATGGTTATATATAGTCAACATGTACATGCGTTCAGATCGCGTAGCATCTTGCCTGTATGCTAAAGTTACTGAATATGAATATCAGTAGTCTCCTGTAATACCGTATTAGTGAAAATGGCATAGTTGTTCCAAATCAGCTTCTGAATGACGTTTGAGTTTTCCTACTAAGAGACAGTATATATGTGTAGTATTTACATTTTTAAAACATGAAATAAGCATGTATAAATGGCATGCTTCCTCTCAAAAGAGTATGTACGCATACTCATGCTTCATGTCAAAGAGTATGTACGCATACTCATGCTTCATGTCAAAGAGTATGTACGCATACTCACATGTTTCATGTAAAAAAGTATGTACGCATACTCACATGTTTCATGTCAAAAAGTATGTTCACAAACTCAGCCATGCTTCATGTCAAAAAGTATGTTCACAAACTCAGCCTCCGGTCCCAGTCGGGCAAACAAAAAAAATTTCCCCATACTATTGTAGATAGTATGTACGCATACCTCTTATTAGAATAATATGTATACTTAACCTCTGTCATAAAACGTGAACACGTACTCGTCATAAAAAAAAAAAGTATTCGCACGCAAACTCTCCAAACTCCATTCTAATTAAAAACTGCCGTGTATGCATGCGCACATACCGGCTGATCGATCTTGACGGACATATATACGAACTGTTTCGTTACATCATAACCACCCATCGTGAGTCAATGATAGTATATACGGATAAACTGGTATTTTAATTAAAGTATTTATTAATTAATTAACCAGTGGATCCACTAACCCGCTAATATAGTGGAAGTACCTACACGCAAATGTAGAAAAAACTCGTCATATATAAATATATATATATATATATATATATATATATATATATATAACTCCGCTACCGACTACACGGTACCGAATATTATTATTCAGTACCCGACCCAACCCCACCCGCCGCGCCTGCCTCCCGACGCGCGTGCGCACGCCTCTCTGACGCTGGTTTTTCCATGCGTGAGCGAGCGTGTGAGCGTACGGTTTTTTCCCAGTCCTTTCCCACACGCGAGCGTCTGTTCTTTTTCCGTCCCACGAAATCCCACGCGCGCCACCTGTTTTATCTTGCCGTCCCTCTCCAGAGTCTACGCCACATGACACCCCGCTGGAGCAAAGTAACCAAAATATTTCCATGCAGAAAGGGACAGTGGGAACCTGTCGTGACTCGTGACGTAAATACTACAGCAATCGGAGTAAAAAAGAATAATCTAAAGATTGACATAATCACATGAGCTGCGTACGTTTGTTTTGTATTTGAATCTGGCACTTTGGTGAGCCTCGTGTCGGAACAATAATCTGGCACTTTGTATTTGTTATCAAAGATTTTGTAATGAGATATATGTGCCGTGAATGCCTTGAAGTTGAATCTAGAATCTAGCCCAGTGACCCAGTGTTTGGCATACAAATTAAGGAAAGAAAAAACATGCAAATAGCAGCCTTCGCCTGCATCAGGCTCACATATGATTTCTTTGGAACCCATCATCACGCCATCACAAGGGTTAAGAAGGATCAGAGTACATTGATGTCTCGGAAAGACATGAACCATCACACTAACAAGATTTTTCTACACTTCCTTCACCATTATCTAACAGCTTAGATGGGTGTTTTCCATGATGCAAACAAAAGTCAAGCTTGTTTTGTTCAGACGAATTTGTTCTAATGTGATCGTGGTGCTGCGGGCAGATATCAATAGTTCAGAACAACAGATAATTAGTTTAGATATCAATTCAGCAGAAATGCAAAATGGTCATGCACCATTTTAAACATACTACGACAAGATCAGGTCCAGGCACCCAAATGGTCTGTACGAAGGATGCTCTGTGTTTGAGCCGGAGCTAGCAGAGGTTGGGGGATTCACGTCATATTGTTGTCCTGCTCGTCACTCGAATGGGCTTGGCATGATGGGAACAGGACCGATCCCGTAATCACTGCAGAGACATACGAAGCCAATCAGGCTTACGGCATACCGTATGCATTTCAGATAGAACAAGACATATTGATCATTGTATCATGACTCTTGCACCGCAATGTATAGAGGCAAAATCTTCAGAACATCTGGAATAATTAAAAAACTATATTGATTCAAATATATTAACTCATATCAGACAATCTGACCAATCCATGTCTTCACCTACCACTAAAATTGGATTAGCAAATCAGATCAACATATCAACGTAATTGTTCCACGCCTGTATTACTAAAATCTGAAGACTACTAGATCAATTGTGCACCGCATTAAGCCATCAACTTTTTAAAACATTAAGCCATCAATTAATATAACTGATCATGAATTATTAGTTGCACAGATCCAACACAAAATAGGCCATAAGCCTAAAGGTCAATATACACAATTTAAAAGATATAATGACATGATTTCAGGAAAGTAACCAAAGGCTAGTTCATTTAGCAAATAATGGAATTGACAATCTGATCCACCCTTTACTTCAAAACTTAAACTATTAATCTATAAAAAATTAATCTCAAGAATAAAACAGTTTGCAGAACACATCTAATGCAAGAGCCAAAACAAATTGAATGCGAACTGAAGACAGATTGATGACAATGGGGCCAAAATGAATTAAGTAGCAGGCAGGAATTTGCAAAACTGTCCGAAAAGTTTGCTGGAAAGATGGTCCTGAGGATCAGCAGCTTGACAAAGGGTGCTCTACAGGCTTTGTTCATGTCAGAGCCAGTAGAGGTTGAGGGCTTCACAACACGCTGTCAATCACTCGAGCATGTTCAATGGAGCATCTTAGAAAGAAATTCAGGAGCATAAACTCATATTTGAGCACTCATATATAAACAAAATCATTTCCATCTCTGAACAAAATCATATTGGGTATCAGTGTATCTGAATTCCGAACAGGTACTCATACATAAACAAATAAAGTCATCAATCCATTTTTTAAAAAGGGCATAAAGCTGTAGTGATCTGAACAGGTTAGTCCCCCACCAATACTCGACAGGAAAACAATTAGTGGTAATAAATTGCTTAGTTCTGGAGACAATCAACAGCAGAACAGAAAGGTATGCAATGTTGAAGCAATACAGACCAATCAGATAACAAAGGAAATGTTGAAGCACCTCACATACAACGAAAATATTGTATTACTGCACAACATTTTAACATTATTAATCTGAAGCCTTAATAAATTGTGCACCGGATTATTAATCCATCAAAACATATAGTTGATCTAGTATTATCATCAGTTGCACAAATCCGTCAGAAAATAGTACCTAAGCCTGAAGTTCAATATACATAAACTAAGATAAAAGATACAGATAGCAGGATTTCAGAAAAGCGAAGCCTAGTTCAGTTAGCAAAGCCATGGGATCGACAGTGTAATCCACATTTTACTGTATAACTCGAATTAGTATTCAAATAAAAATAAAAATATAATCTCAACAACACAGCAGTTCACAGAACACATCTCATGCAAGTGCTAAAACAAAATGAAACAGGGCTTAAAGGATGGTCCTGGCACTCAGCAGCTTGACAGATGGTGTTCTACAGGGTGTATCCAGATCCAGGTTGGGAGCGCTTGTTGCCTCTAGACCGTGGGTCAGGGGTGCGTCGGCAGCAGGATCAATCCCCACATCCTTGCAGAGAGATACCAATCGACCACGCCAAAAAAAGGATTAAATAGCAAGCATTCAGAGGAAATCGCGTCCAATTAGTGAGAGATCGTGCAGGTGCGAATACACATTGATGAGTAGGGAAGGGATAACTGAATGAAGAACCCTAGAACAAGGAAACAGGGAAAGGGTCACACAGCTACCGATTGCAACAACCTACGACCTAACTTGAACTATATCCTCCACAAATAATCGGCACCTCGGAGGGAAATATACCAAAATAACAGAAATCAATCATGGCGAGGATACAAGGGTACCTTGCGCTGGTGGGTGAATCACCAGCGATTTATCCAAGATCGAGCCGGCGTTGGGGGTAGCTTGAGCGGGGGAGGACCTCGTGTGGAGGATGACGAATCAGCATGGACGGGCTCGAATTGGTAGCGGATGGCAGCACTTGAGCTCGGGCGTTTGGGCGGATGCGAGCAACCGGAGATGGAGGGTGAGCCGAGGAAAGGCAGGCCGAAGGAGGATTTGGTCGTGGGATCCGGCACCGTCGGCAGGTACTCTCCTGGGGAGACAGTGATAGGAAGACGGAGCATCGAGGAAGGAGCAACGGCGACGGGAATAAAACCGATCTAATCTCGAGCTGCGGAACAGAAACCGCCACGGGTGCGGGGGCACCTCTGAAACGGCGGCCGGCGCGGACGACTTCAGGCTGCAGCTCGAAGGGACAGCACGGAAGCCCGCGGCGCAGGGCCTCGCCGGGACGGAGCCCTCGTCTGCAGCTGGCCGGTGCGGCACGGATACCAGAGGGTCGCCGGCGATGGGTCTTCAGGCTGCAGCTCGCCGGGGAGGCACGGGAGCCAGCGGCGCAGGGCCTCGCCGGGACGGAGCCCTCGTCTGCATCTGGTCGGTGCGGCACGGGTACCAGAGGGTCGCCAGTGATGGGTCTTCAGGCTGCAGCTCGCCTCGGTCGAGCCGGCGGCGCAGGGGGCGCAGCAGTGGAGCCGCGTGCCGGGGCGCCGGAGGTCCGCGCGCCGGTGGCGGGGGGGGGGGGGGGGGGGGGGGGTGGGGCGGGGTCGCGCCGGAGATCGGCGACGCTGGGGTGCGGAGGCGAGGTCAAGATCGTGGTCGGGGGGGGGGGGGGGGGGGGGGGGGGGGGGGGCGGGCGCTCTGTTCAGGGATCCGGGTGGCGAATAGTTACTCTTCCCTAAGAAGTGGGGCTTTCCCCGGCCAATCAACCACGCGTTCCCCACGCCCTGATACGCCTCATGTGCGAGCCGCACGCTGGTTCCCACGCGTCCCAACACGTCAGCTGCTCCCCACACGCGGCTGATCATAAACATCAGTTCTCCGGATCATAAAAACCTTCTACGTAAAAATTAACAGAACGGACAAATGCTACTCGTGCACCTGCCACCTGACGCATGTATACACCTGTCACCTAACATATGCATGCTTGCAAACCCATTATTTTTTCACTATAATTCTTCAATCAAAGATCAAACTCAAAAACGGTTTTCACCACCAGGTTCCTGACATTTTTGTGCAAATTTTGAGATCCATTATGGATATTTTTTTGAATTTTTAGATTCATAAATTTGCAAAGAGCATAGAAATATAGGGACATGATCGTAGAAAGATTTTCGAGCATAGAAATATAAGGACACGGGCATAGAAACATAGCGATACGAGCATAAAAATATTTCCGAGCATAGAAATCTACATGCACGAGTATAGAAATGTTGAGCGGCTCGTATTTCCGAGCACAAGAATATTTCAAGCATAGAAATATACGGGCAAGATGAAAGAAAAAGGTGTGAGCGTAGAAATATTCGTGCATAGAAACCTGTAACTCATGGTTGGCACTAATGTACATATGCAGTGGTCATGGTTGATTTCTATGATCATGTCTTTAGGATTCTATATCTGAGGACGACAGTGATTTTGTACAGTAACATCCTCTTTTAATCAAATTTCTAATTTCAAGTAAAATATAAAAAAAACTTGATTCTATGATCATACTGTTAGGATTCTACACCTGAGCACGATTGGTTGAATTTGTACTTGAGCAACATCCTTTTGTACGTCGATGGGTTGAAATCAAATTTCGTATAAAAAGTAAAATGCTTGATTTTATGATCATGACATTAGGTTCTATATTTGACCATGAGAATACAAATTTCAAATACGATGAAAAAAAAACATTTCTATGATCATGTTATTGGGTTTCTATGCTCGATCAGTCGAGCACATATCGTGGGCAAAAGTTTTATCATGCATAGAAATCTATGCATGTAAGCATAAAAATCACTATCTTTTACTTTTAAGTTGAAATTCGAATATGTTCATGTGAACATATAAACCTCGCGTGGAAGCATATATCTCCAAATTATATTTTCACATGGCATATAAACCTCACATGGAAGCATAGAAACCAATATCCATCTAGAATTTAAATCAAATAGAGATGTACAGTTGTGCGAACCATAAATTTTCTTAAAGAGATGTACAAACTGAAAATACAAAATCAATGATATTTGCACTTTGTTGGTGAGGACTATGATGCTAGCTTGTAGCTGGTGAGGACTATGATGCTAGCTTGCAATTGTGGAAGTCGTCGTCCGGCAGATCCTCGTCAACAACACACCTTGTAATTAAAAAATAAATAAAATTAAATGAGTGCAGTCATGGAAATATGAGAGAAAAATAACAAAATAAATATATGATTGCAATCACATACATCTAAGCAACTACATCAAGCAACAAAAGATATAAAAATCAATGAGAGCAATCATAGAAACATAAGATACAAGTAGCGTATAAACCCAGTGTAGAAACCCAGTGTAGAAAAGTTTTTTATATGAGCATAGAAACCTGTAAAACCAAGCATAGAAGCATGTATCTGATAGGAATGGATGCTCCAATGGAGTAAAAAAAATGTAATGTGATCATAAATCAGTCAGAACGATTATATAAATATGGGAGAAAAATACTAGACAAATATATGATGCATTGTGGGAGCTATCATTAATTGGATCCACCTTGGCAAACCACCTCGATAACAAAAGGCATAAAAACCAGTGAGGGCAATCATAAAAATATGAGTAGCATGTGTATGATACTATAATTTATGCATAGAAGAGACTAGCAACAAATATATGATATTTATGATCCGACACTAGCATATATATTATTGTAAGCATTGGCATACAATTAATTAATAGTATCTATGCACAAACGTAAACGTATATACACGATTTTCTCCCGATCCTGATGAATGGAAAGCGTTCGCGAGTAAAAACCCAGTTTTGCTGAAGAACATGACTCTTCCATACTTAAAGTAAGTATATTTACATCCAGGCCATTCTGGGGCTCCTACGAGGTCCATCGGGGTCTTGTCCTTTTAATATCCTTTTCAAATCTCCAATCCACAAGGGGTAGATCTATCGGGCATACGCGAACACATACCTTTTTTCTAAATCACTTCGGGTGAGCGGGGCCTTCAAGCACCAGGCTGCTGCTGATGCTTGGTACTCCGTGTAGGGAAAAGTTGAAGAAAACTAGAGCTACGAGTGGAAGAGCTGCGAGAGATGAATCTAACACCTGGGTCCAGTAGCATCTTCGGTAGTGCGCTTGAAGGTGGATCGTTGGACTGCTCATCGTTTGTGTTGAGTTGGCACCAATCAACAGTCAAGAAGCATATGTGCTGCAGACAACTGCGGCAGACAACTAGCAAGTTACTGACGCAGCGCCGCAGCCCATAGCACAGAGAAGAAAGAAGGTAAAGAACGAGAACAAAACCGAATCTTCAAAACCAAATTACTCACTCAAATCTCAAGGAATCGAGATGAAACTTCGGCCATAGAAGCACAACCAAAAGGCCTAATAGATCCATAAAGAAGTCCGCAAAAAGATTAAGTATTCATCGCGCATCGAACAAAAAATCAAGCGTCGCTCTCAAAAACACGATTTGGGGAAAACTGCAAAATCCGGCCAAATCCGCGAGAGATTTAAGGGGGGATTAATGCAATAGTGCTCACAATGATCCTAGCAACAAAACCCCTCAATCAATTTCACAAATCCGGACCGAAATCATGACGAGCAAAAATTCATCCAGAAATCACGAAAAAGAAAAATGCTCGTGTGCTCGGGAGAAACAGATGTGGTGGCTGGGAGAGGGAGAGAAAAATGATAGGGTAGGTGGGGGGAGAAAAACCCTAGCTATGCATATATGGGGTGGGGTGAGGGTCCGATAGGTCTTGGGTAATATGTGGGGTTTCAAATTATTATAGGAAGTCTTAGACTTACATATATTATATATATATATATATATATTTTCAAGCTCCATCTCACTCATATATATATATATATATATATATATATATATATATATATATATATATATATATATATATATATATATATATATATATATATATATATATATATATATATATATATAGCTCCATCTCGCTCGATCCCTCTGGTACTCGTGGATGTGCCCTGTCTCTACAAACGGTACAAACGGGGCCACACAACGTGTTGATTGGAGTACCAGCCCCATTGTAGATTTCGCTCCTCTCTCTCTTTCGTGTTAGAATTCTTGCTCGTGTGTCGTCAATTTGCTATGATTTTTGAAAATTTTTTTTGGCTTTTTATTGAGCTTGCTCTCATTCAGCCACTATCTGTATGAGTTGATGGCATCTCGATGCTGATAAACAACAACACCTGACTGCGTCTTTCGCAAAAAAAAAAAAGAAAAACAAAAAGAAAGACACCTGACTGTGTCGTAGCCCATGCATGCCTATAGGAGCAGGGGCCAACAGGTGTACGGGCAGACGCCATTGGGCTGGCTTGTGGCCCAAACAAACCAGCATTCGAAATACACGAGATGCTCATTGTCCATCCATGGATCTTGTTCGTCCCCTTTCTCTCATTTTCCCTTCCTCTAGTACAATCCACAAAAACTTTCTAGACACGTAATCTATCATTTCCATTTGTTGTGTCAAATCAGTTGGATTTGTAGCAGAAAAATAAAGTAAATGGAGTACATGTTTTTCATCAACACTTGCCCAATGAAAATAATTTTGCTATGCAGATATAAAAACAATACAAGCTCCCTCAGAAAAAAGAGGAAACAATACAGGTTCCAGAACAAATTTTGAAGAGCAAATAAAAATAATAATCATGATTACAAGTTGCATTATGATTTTTGGTCTGATTTGCCAGAGTTACCAAGCAGCAATGTTTGTAGATATATATATATATAAAATGCTAACTGCTGTCTACAGTTATACCAAAATGCGAACTCTAGTCATACAAATTTGCCAAGTGATGTACACCGTGCTATTTCTCAGGTCTTAGAGCATCTCCAAGAGTCTCTCTAAACTTCACTCTCAAGATCATTATTTAGAGAGTCATTTGCATAAAAATCGTTTTCTATATCTTTCCGTTTTCCAACAACTTTTCTATATCTTGTGCACACTCTGGAAAGCTATTCTCTTTTCTATATTTAGCTAGCGAGAAATCCGGAATAGAGAGTGAATATATTTAAATAACCAAATAGAGAAGCTGTTGGAAGGTATCTTTTTAATAAAAACTCTAAAACTAGCAATTAAAAAAAATTTAAAGAGTCTTTTGGAGTTGTTCTTAGGAAGCCAAGTTTATTTCAAGTACAAATATGTACGCGAAGCTGGATCATTGCAAATTCAACCAGATTTTTTTAATCGGAATTTACCAAGGTGAGGATCAAACATATTATGAGAACTTCAAATAAGTATGCATGGAAAGAAACACATGGTTACCCAAGTTTGGCAGTATTAATTAAACGAAATAACCAAACAAGCAAGAAAAAAATGGAGAACTTGCCCACTCACACAGACTGCAATTGGGCCCTACCATCAGAAGATTGACTAACTGCAATTTTGCCATTGACAGGGACATCTGCCACCACAGTAATTTCCAATACTCTTCTTCTATACTATAAAAGTTGAAACTACGACCTCCTCTGCAGTCTGCACGGTGGTCATATAGGAATAAATTTTGATTCGTGGAATGAACTAATCTTAGCATTTTGTTGTTAATTCATCAGGTCTACGACCTGGATGATCTGATTCTGGTTTTCCCATTTAAATCAGTTTTATTTCTCAAACTTCTTTCTGATGGTGCTGCAGATGATGCCATGTGAAATTACCCATTGGAGTTTTATTATTTTCTCATTCTTATGTTTGGCAGAAACACCAGAAAATAACTGATTTCGATGTGTTCTCCCATCCTAGATCATATCCCTGTGGTGACTGGTTGTAGGAAGAACATTGCCCTGCGGTCACCCTACAGCTCTGCCTTTGCACCATCTCTCTGTGTGGACAAGCAAGAGAAAGCTTTAGGAGCAGATCAAGGTGCGTTCCAGTTTTTCCTCTCTAGAGATAGCAGTGCAATTGAATCTCCTCTCCTATTATTTTTGCAACCAGACTAGCATTGTAACCCACAAATGTTTTATTTCCAATTATCTTCTTTATTTGCAAAAGTAAATGTTTCTTTGTGAAGGTGTTGTTCTTTTTATGTCACAAAATTATTATTTTCAGATGACTTGTTCAGCCAAAGCAAAAATTCAGAATTTCAGATATTGGACCAAGGTATTCCATAAAATGCCCACCATGAATCAGTACCAGAGGTGTGCTCTACAACTCAGAGGTTTGTTTCTAATCCTTTACTCCATGTTAGCTGTGCTCTCTCTTCCTAAAATAAGTTTTTCACCTATTTATTTTTTGACCTATGTCTAACTGGTCATATTTTGCTTTTATTATTCATATACTATTAGTAGATGGCAAAGTACTTCACAGCTTACAAGATAGGCCACATCTTGGGCTTCTTTATGATATGGGAGCTTCAAGATTATGCTGCAACATGTTTAGTTGGGCATTTACTAGCAAATTGTATTTGATGCAGAGTTAGTGATGTGCTATTTATTTTCATGCTAAATAATCTTTCTGCAATTTAAAGTGGAGAAATTTGGGATGTTTATGAAGTACATCTGACAGAGAGAGGAGCATTGGTATGTTGTAAACTATTTCACAGTTCATATTGTTGATCTTGTGCTTCTGTGCTGTTTATCTCCTGTATAAATACAAAATTTCCTTTGTTCAGTTTGTTCCATGAATGATCTGCATAAACTGTCAGACATTGTCCACATGCAAACGTCTATAAATATACACTAGACTTTCCATCTGCAGGAACTCTGCCCCATTGCCATGCTAATGGAACACGCACAAAATGCCAACCTCTATCCTCTGCAAGTTGTTTACTGCCGATGCTGTGATGGATCTCCGGGAGATGATGACATGAGGCTGATGGTATGTTGATGTTCTCTGAATTGCTCCATATTGTGAAAAAATAAGATAAATCTGGATAATTATATTAGACCACCTTCCATTATGAACAAGTTCATTCACTACTACAGAACCTCAAATATATCCACCCCCTTTACTCCCGGTTAGGTTGGGTCCGGGACTAATGGAGGCATTAGTCCCTGATTCAACGGCTAGGGGGTGGGAGGGGCTCTAAAAGTCTATCTTTTGTCCCGGTTATTGGCTCCAACCGGGACAAACCTTTAGTCCGGGTTGGTAACACCAATCCGGGTTGGTAACACCAACCTTAGTCCGGGTTGGTAACACCAACCTTAGTCCGCGGGTTAGTTGAAAAGGATGACATCCAACTAGAGTCACATGTGCGGTGTAGGTGGAATGGTAGGGAAGTTATATGTGAGGTAAGAGGTCTCGGGTTTGAATCTCGCGAAGCGCATAATTTTTTAGTGTTTGTGACCCTAAAGGGGGTTTTCCAACCGGGACAAATCAAAGGGTCGTGTAGTAGTGATTTAGTAATATGGAAATTTTCTATGCAAATATAAAAGTTATTTCTTGCTCAGACCAAATTTAGGCTGGTAACACCACCATCTCTTACAATAAGTTTTGCATCTTTATCATGTATGCCATCTTTCATTTGACTCTTATGTTATATGTCAGGATCACTAGGTGTAGAAACTAGAGGGTGTTTACATTGATTCGTGGGTAAACAGTGAGGAGTTCATGGTTTGCAGAGAGAGAGGGAGGGAGGGAGGGAGGGAGAGAGAGACCGCCGTCGGTGTTGTTGATGGCGCTCGTGCTAGCCATGGCGATGGCGGTGAGGAGTCGGGGTAGCAGTGTCGAGGAAGCAGCGCAATGGCGGTGGCGTAGTCTATGTAGTGGACTGCAAGTTGGGGAAGAGGTCACAGTGGCGGCGTGGAAGGCGATGGTGACGGTGCGGGCGGATTCCCCTCGCTTCAGCGCCTCTCCAGATCGATGGAGCTAGGGTTTGTGGGAGCCCAGTGGCACAACAATCTTTGGACCGCGTGCCATGGCGGTCCCCTTCTCTTTATATAGCACTGCATGAGAGGGGTCCCACAGCCAATGAATGGCTGGCGCGCCCCCGATCAGGGTGCATGGGAGGCGAAAGAATCGGTCTTCTTGACTGATCGGAGATCACAACTAACATTCTCCCCTTTGATCTCCACCCTACACACTCACTACTTATACTTCACGTCTACTCCCTCCATCCCAAAAAACAAGTCATTCTATGATTCAAAATTTGTCCCAGAAAACAAGTCATTTTACCCTATTTAGAAAGTGCATATGTATGTAAGAATCAATTATTGCTAAATATGATTAATAAATAGTAGAAAACATGGTCATTTTACCTTCTTATTAACCTGTCCTAAAATTTCTAGAATGACTTGTATTTTGGGACGGAGGGAGTACTTCTCAATGAATCAATATCTAGAGCACGATGCATCATGATAGTCACTTCCATACCTTCTGACGCAACCACTACAATACACCTTTCCATCTCGGAATAGACACTAGGCCCCTTTGTAATCCAGAAATCGTAGGCTCTACCATAGACCCATGTCGACTGAGTGTTCTCCGTACACATTAGGCGGTAAGCCTTTGGTTAAGCGGATCCACAAGCAATTGCTTGGTCCTTATACGTTCAATACTTTCAATATGATTCTGGATTTTCTCCCTAACAATATATCTCTTAATGTCAATGTGTTTGGCAGCACACTTGACCTGTTGTCACAGGTGTGAAATACTTAATTCCAGGTATGGCTTTATTAAGTTTAAGTGTTTGCTTGGTGGCTTCAATTCGTGCGACAGGAGGCCAAAGCTGTATGTTGGTTCTTAATGGGAGAAAACACTCAGTGGCTTGGTGGCTTGCTTACCACTGAGTGTTTTCTCCCATTTGGGTCTTCATTGAGTGCTTGAAATGTTAGCAACTACTGCAGATTTCACTACACATCTCGCAGAAGTTCTGTTTTTTGTACCCACAACTGTTTGAGAGCACTTGTTCTTTCTAAGTTAGCATGAGGCATGTAATACTTTGCAAAAATGCAAGACATTGTTAACTCCATTCCAGTGATCTATATCTGGACCGAACTTTTGCCAAAACATTCCGGATACGTGAGCTACGACGGGTGAGTTCTTACTTTAGTACTCTTTAAGCTTCGACAGTTGAAGAACATGGAACTGCTTCCATTTGATCAACCGTTTCTTGGTTCCTGGGACTTTGCAATTTCCCAAAATTATCACCCTTGACTATAGGAGCAGATGTAGGTTTGCTTGCATGCATACTATATTTATTTATAACCTCTTCTGAGTATGCCTTTTGGGATATTCCTAATACCCCTTTTTCTACTATCTCGGTGAACTTCAATTCTTAGAACGAATGACGCTTCACTGTGATCATTCATATCAGAACTTGAGGACAAAACCTTCTTTCCTCTCCAATAGCAGATCGACATCACTACTAGCGAGTAGGATGACATCTGCGTAAAGGATGCGGAAACTAAATTTTCCATTCTTGAACTTTGCATAAACGCAATTGTCCTCCTCATTCTCTTTATATCCGAATTTTCTTATTATTTCATCAAAATTTAAATTCCACTATCTGGAGGCTTGTTTTAATCCATAAATGGATTTCTTCAGACGGCATTCCATACATTCTTTTCCTTCCATGACAAAACCTCTAGGTTGTGCCATGTAAACTTTTCATACATATCCCTGCTGAGGAATGCTGTCTTTACATCCATCTGATGTAATTCTAAATCGTAACGCGCCACTAACACCATTATGATTCTAAAAGAATTCTTACATGAGCCTAGAGAAAAATTCCATTATAATCTATTCCATCTCTTTGCGTGAAGCCTTTCGCCATAAGTTGCGCTTTGTATCTTTCTACATTTCCATTGGAGCCACATTTTATTTTGTAGACCCATTTGCAGCCTACTGTCTTGGCTCCTTTAGGAATATTTTATAAGTTCTAAACTTTGTTGGTACTCATGGATCTCATTTCATCTCACATGGTTTCAAGCCATTTCTGCGAGTGAGCGCTTCTCATAACTTCTTCAAATGAGGTTGGATCACCCTCCATTTGAATTTCCTTGCTAACATAGACTTCACAGTCATCAAGGACGGCTGATTTTCTAACTCTTTGTGAGACCTTCCGGGGCCTCCACTTTTGGCGCATCTTCCATATGGGGCTGTTGCAGCTCGTCCTCATGTGCGACAAAAATTTCTATTGGCTTCTGAAGGACATGTTTCTCATTTTCATTCGTTGTTGCCATGGGAGAACTAACAAGACATGCTATTACCATAGTGCCCCGCACTAGCGATGCAACAGCAATAGGTATCAGGAAATAAAAAAATTGATCCTGAATCATTGGAGTGGGCGAGTATACTGTTGGTATTTCTTAACATTCACAGAAGAATCCGCAATGTTCATTCGGAAGATGAAGCAATATTCATAAGGAGATTGGCATGAGTGAAGGATTGGTGAACATTTAGTTACCTTAACACGTACCTAAGTATCACTACTAGAAATCGAAGCATCCATGACGAAATTCCGCTTGACGTTTCCAACTTTGTCATTGAACATGCCCCATTTTATGACGAAATCCGAGTTTCGTTATAGTTCATCGGCGGCAACCCTCAGCCCCTACTGAACTATGAAAAAAGTAAAACGTACGTCATAGAATGACATCTCATATCGTCACAAAAATGATGCGCCATCAACTTCTGTGATGTTTAAGTAAATTCGTCTGTGAGCAGAGATAATTATTTCTGCAGAAATAGAGATGTAGAGGAGTCGAACATAGGTCTAAGACACCAGTCGTGGAGGCCTAACCAGTGAGTTGCACATCACTTGTGACTGCGCTTGTTATTTTATTTTTTATACCAATATAATATATTTAATTCCAAAATATTTATAATTCAAAAATAATGGTGCATGCGTGCAGCTCACAGGTTCTCGCACGCACACTACTCATCACTAGTATTCATCTGTACCTATATTTTTTTGGTCGAGAACATGCTAGCTATATGTATCGAACTAGAGACCACCCATACCCATACAAGCAAAGGTGGAATTACCACTAGGGTACTGCTTCTTTTTATTGTTGGAATGTGCGGCATTTTCTTAGCTTAGTTACTTGTTCATGTTGGGAGTGATGCGTCTGCAATACAATAAGCATGGCCCACATGTCAGGTACGTTTCTCCGTGGACCCACATGTCAGCACAGATATGAACCCACCTGTCAGGAGGTTTGTTTTAAATCGGGAAAAAAACAGGAACCGAACCTACAACGTCATGACATACCTCAAGCCACAATACCACTAAGCTACTTGGAGTTTTATGTCCAATAGTTGGCATTACACTAAATTAAAATCGTATTAGTTTTAATTCGGAAAAAATAATGCGAGGTCTGGGAATTGAACTAGCAACCTCACAAACATAAGAAGTGCAGATCTCACCACTACGTTATACGCTCAATTAGAATACCGTTTTGCATCTTATTTTATTTGTATGGGGTGCCATCTGGACTTAGTGCTTTTATAATTTAATAAGGTTGTACAGTGGCTAAAGCATAGATCCACGTGCGCCCGGTTCGGCCAATCAGATTGTGCCACATGGTAGATCTAAATGAAGAACACATAAAGAGCTAGTTTTCTCTTTTTTATCCGGAATTAAAATTTGTAACTGGTATTTAATATTTTCTCATTCTCCGTTTATCTTGCCTACATTATGGGTGTTCCATTGCTTCGCTCTCTCATCAAGGGAGAAAGGAAACAACTTCTACCGAAGTATGTCTTGTGCCATGCCTGAGATGGTTAGGCACGAGCACAATTGCTCGAACTCTCGTAGGTGGTGGTAGGGTTTTCATCATCGAAATCTGAGATGGATTGTTCCCGAACCATGACAATGATGGAAGGGCGGAGTTCATAGCCAGAAGCTATGATGGGCTTGGATGATTAGGGTAGCTCTAAGAACTCGCCCGTCGGAGCATAAAGTTTTTGGATAGAGATAGGCTCCATGGTAACAAAGGAAGGGGATAAAAGAAGGAGATAGGTAACAGAAAATGATAAACGAAAGAGAAAGGTTAAAGAAATGGTACACGAGCAAACTAGGTTCGAAAATAACTATAGCAACCGTTCCCCGGTAACGGCGTCAGAAATGCTTGTTGGTATTTCTTAAAGTTCACAGAAGAATCCACAAGCACACGAAGATACCGTTGTAGCACTTCACCTGGAGAGTATTCAGGGTATCTTATTTTCTCAGGAAATAGAGGTGTAGCGGTCTTCAAATTATCTTTATCCTAGAGAACAAGAGTGTTGACGCTCGATACGGACCAATTTTGAGCGTCAATTTGATCAGAAAATTGGGATGACTAGCATACTTAACTTGCATATTTGTCTAGAATAATATCATTTCCACATTTCCCTTGGAGAATTCACAATGCAAGGAAATAGAGCAGAAATCAAGTGTAAACAAGCACTTCAATCCAAGGCAAATGGCGTCGACCAATCAGAGCGCGCCGTTCAGCGTCCCACGGATCAAAGGGCCCACAAACAGGTGCAACCGCCTTAGGACAGCGCCCACTCACGCACAGAAGCAGTGTGGACCCACATGACAGCCACCCAGAAGAACTTGGGCTCGACCTGGGCCAAGCCCAGTTCGGCCGACCCAGGTAGGTCGGCCGGCCCAGCTAGGAGGAACCGACTTACCTCCTTCGACGTGGCAGCTCCTCATTGGTCCCTTAGGGCGGTTTCAGCTGCTAGGGGGTGAATGGGCGCCGTGAAGTTGCTGCACACCCCCCTCACTCACCTCTATAAATATGAGGGGGGTGTACTAAGAGACACACCACAAGTTGAAGCTCATTCTCAATTTCTCTCTTGCTTAGTCTTTAGGATAGTGGAGTCTAGGTGAAGTAGCTCTTCTTCGGTTCCCGAGTCTTCTTAGGAGTACTCGGTATGGGTTTTACTCTTCCTCTCCTTTGTAATGTTTGAAATTCTCTAGTAGAGTTATCTTCTGGTATAATATACTCTTATAGTATATGTTCTGTTTATTCGAATGTGTATTCTATGCTTAGCTTACATCTAGGACCTGTATCTTGCATGATTAGATGTGGTAGTACATCTAGGCTAAGGCATCAGTTCCAGTATTCGTACGTTTGCTCTAGTGTGATGTCTGTCCATCCGAAGGGTGGGGGCTGCGCGCGGGGCACTAGAGTATCGCTCATTAGCGTAGATGTGGTGTCTGAGTTAATCAATATTGCTGGATGCGGCTCTATACCATGGTTAGTTGAGGTAGGCGGCAGGTGGTGACAGCCCTGTTGGGTAAACCCAACGCTCTTCGGGGTAGGATTTCTAGTTTTTAGCGGGCGTCAAATGAGTCAATAATTGAAGTTTGGGAGCAGCTTTAGGAGTACATCCTAGCGTGACCTCACCATGGGATGGACGCTTGGCTCATTCTTCAGAACTTCTACAACGGGCTGACTCCAACAGCCCGTGATCACATCAACGCTGCTGCAGGTGGTGCTTTCTTCTCGCTAACCATTGACAGAGCCAAAACCTTGATCGAGAAGATGGTGTCCAACCAAGGGTGGAACGACGAACGTCTGCAACCTCGCCAGCGGGGCATGCACTCCGTCAAGGAGACAGATATGATCGCTGCTAAGCTTGACCTCCTCATCAAAAAGATTGATGAACAACCCCAAGAAAAGGCTCAAAGTTAGACACTCCAAGCCTTAGATTCTCGCATGACTTGCGAGGTCTGTGGGAACGTTGGACACTCGGGCAACGACTGCCCTAAAACCCATGAAGATGTCATGTTCATGAACAACAACAATGGGTTTCGTCCACAAGGAGGTCAGGGGTGGAGCCAGTCGCACCCTTACTATCAAGGAGGTAATGGTAACTCAAATTCATTTAATCCTAACCAACCTTCCTTGAGAGATCTTGTCTTAAGTCAAGCAAAAACCAATGAAGCAATTCAGAAGAAGTTTGCTGGCAACGACAAGACTTTGGAGACTATCCAAGCGAAGATGGATGGCATCTCCTCAACACTCAAGAACCAGCTGAGTTTCAACAATATGTTTGAAACTCAACTAGCTCAGCTGGCTGCCGCTGTTCCCTCTGCAGAAATAGAAATCCCGAGGCAACCCGAGGCTCCCCTGGAGAGCGTAAACACCATCAGCACATGTTGGGGTAAGCCAGCGCAGGGAATTTCTACTGCTAACTATGTAGGGAACCTTGCACGCCCACGCAGGGCACGGTGAGGTAAACTAATAGCACCAAGAGTGGAAGATTCAAGATACCCGATGATCAGTTCTTCCATCTATGACTGTCACTTCGAGCAAGCTCTTTGCGACCTTGGAGCAAGTGTTAACATCATGTCCAAGGTAACGTTCGAAAATCTTGGATGTCCTGCAATGTCCCCGACCTGTATGTGTGTGCAGCTTGCAGATTCGACAATCCGGTACCGTGAGGGAATCATAAAGAACCTCCTAGTACAAGTCGAGGACTCGTTCATCCCCACGAATTTTGTAGTCTTTGACATGGAAGGAGACTTGGGAATATCGCTCATTCTTGGGCGATCCTTCCTAAGAGACACCAAGGCCCGGATAAATGTCGGAACAGGAAAGATTCATCTCCAAATCATGGGCAGAAAGATGACCAAGGAAGAAAACATGTACCTGATTCATTAAGACCATGAAGGAAATGGGTTGTGGGCAGAACCATGGCCCCCATCAGAAGATCTGCCTCCCACACCACCGACAACACCAAAGAAGAAAACAAAGAAGGTGTGGAGAAAGAAGAAGACGTCATCGTTCTCGACATCCTCTCCCGGTATGGATGATTCGACCTCGAGTTAAACAGGTATGGAGAGGGTCCTGCTCATCGGACAGTAAACCAAGAGCTGGCTTGGGGGAGTCCTTCCACCAAGTGAACTATATCCTTTATTGCTTTCAATAAAATTATAAAAACTCTAAAAACAAAACAAATATTTCCTGCTTTAATTTCCCTTATCCATATGCCTGCTAAGGATGTTCAGTCTTCCTAAGTTGAAAGGATGAATAATTGTATGCTCTTGCTTGTCTGTCTTGCTTAGTCCTAAAGCATGATGTTTCCTAAGTTTGAGTTTGCCGGCTATTTAAACCTTTGTGCCATGAACCCAAACATCCCTTGCGTTGTGTTGACGGTCCTTAAGTCAGAAATCCGACCGTCAACTCCTGCATCTTTCTTATCAAAATAATCACCAAACATAGTTATAGGATTTAACTCTAATCATTTCCACAAGCTTTGGTGAGTTATGATTTGCAGTCACCCACAAGTAAAACACAAAGGAAAAGACAAGTGAACGCGAAAGAAACACAGAGAAGATCCCGTCCTGCGTCTCGCTTACAAAATTGGCCCACTTGGCATCGCAAACCGACGTAACTCTATGGGAAACCTTGAGAACCAAGCAAGGGGTCCACCTAACAGTCTCCCAGAGGAAGGAGGGCCTGGGGGAGGGCCATCTAGGGTCGGCCGACCCCAGGGGTCGCCCGACCCCGGACGGGCTCCCATCCAGGTGCCCTTTGGCGGGAGACTCGTCCTTATCTTCTTGATTGTGGGGGCTAAGGTTTCCATACTTGAGAATGGCGGGAACCGACCTATCCAAGCTATAAAAGGAGGAGAGGAGACCCCCCACAACACACACCAATTTGGAGAAGTGAAGAAATAGAGGGACTCCACCCACTTGTATCATTAGGATAGGAAGTGTGTGAGGAAGAAGTGGCGGAGAAGAGCCGGACTTGTTGGCCTCTCTCCGACTTTGTACCTCGACAGACACGATTCGTTTTAGTGAGTATCCGGGTTTGTTTATCGATAAGCTCTTGGTAAGTTTATTCTTGTTTTTTTATTCGTTTACAGGATCATCGTTCTTGTAACGGTTGCTCTAGTAGAGGGCTCCTGATAAAGATGAGTAACCCTGCGCGACGCTAGAGTAGTAAACGACAGGCATAGACGTGGTGTCTAGGCTCTAGTTTACCTTTGTTTGCTCTGAGCTCAGCTATTATTGTGGGGTACACGGCAGGTGGTGACAGCCTTGTTCGTCCGCTACGAAGCTGCTTCGTGATTAGTGCACTCCCCCTCGCCTGGGTTCAGCGTAGAGCTCATAGCCGGAGGGTCTTGGCAATCCAAGATCAGACCGGTGCTCGAAGTAAACGTTTAGCAACCAAAGTTTATCCTTCCTTGAATCCTTTCCTTTAGATAAATCACACTACCCAGGCCGTTCTATCTCTTTCTTCTCCAAGGGTAAAACTAGTTAGAAGACTGATACACCTCCGTTCCCTGAGAAAATACGATACCCTGAATACTCTCCGGGTGAAGTGCTACAACGGTATCTTCCGTGCGCTTGTGGATTTATCTGTGAATGTTAAGAAATACCAACAAGCATTTCTGGCGCCGTTGCCGGGGAACAGTTGCTGTTTCTATCTTCAAACCTAGTTTGCCCGTGTACCCTTTCTTTTACCTTTCTCTTTCATTTATCCTTTTCTATTACCTCCTCATTCTTTTACCCCTTTTTTACAATGGAGCTTATCTCTATTAAAAAACTTTCTCCTCCGAAGGGCGAGTTCTTTGATCCACCTTCTTCCTCAAAACCAATCACCACATCTGGCTATGAACTCCGTCCTGGCTTTATAGACTTGGTTCGGGAGAAACCCTTCTCGGGGCACGATAATGAAAATCCTTATCACCACCTGCGAGAGTTTGAGCAACTGTGTTCGTGCTTGGCAATCCCAGGCATGACACAGGAAACCATAAAGTGGAAGTTGTTTCCATTCTCTCTCACGGAGAGGGTGAAGCAATGGTTTGCTCATACCGTAGGAAGTTTGAATGGGGATTGGGAAAGACTACGAGACAAGTTTTGTCTTGCGTTCTTGCCCATATCTCGTATCGTCTCCCTACGAAAGGAGATTTTTGACTTTCAGCAGTACGAGAAGGAGTCAATAGGTGCAGCCTGGGCCAGGTTCTCTGATTTAGTACATTCCAGCCCAGACTTGTCTTTACCCAACCATGTCTTCTTACTAGACTTTTATCTGGGTCTTGACAAAGAGTCTGCCCTATACCTCGACATAACCGCCGAAGGTTCGTTCACGCATAAAACTATGATGGAAGGTAAGGAAATCCTTGATCTCATCCTAGAAAGAACTTCCCACGTCCTAGAAACCGAACCCCTCCAGGAGCATGAGTCAAGCCACAAGGATCCTTCAACAGCCAGCTTTGAGCCGTTTCACATCTCATCCTTAGCTGTTGAAACCTTTCCCGAACCACGAACATCGAAGGAAGAAGAAATTCAACCTTCGAAGTTCTCTTTCCCATTCAAGGATGATCCTTATGAAAATCTTACAAACACCTTGAATCTCTTTTGTAAGAGACCTACGGCAGCCCCTTCTTTTCCTAGTAAATCTTATCTCAAAAAGACCATGAAGAAGGAATGGTTGGAGGAAGTGAGACGCTCTTCAGAAGCAATTCGATTTAGCTCACCTTCTACAACCATCTGTTGTTCCATAAGAGAAACTGCCGTAGAAGCCCTTCTTGATCCCACCGCCGAGGCCTGCATCATGTCTGAGTTCCTCACGGACACCCTCATAGGAGGCATGCCTCTAGTCCCGACTGACAAACTTCTCAAGAGCCCCTCGGGACTCATCTTTGAATGTCGGGGGATCGCAAGGGCGGTGCCAATCGAGATAAACAAACTCAAGGTTCAGCTAGACTTTCACATCTTTCCCGTCCTTGATATTGATCTCCTCATAGGTTTCCCTTTAGAAAATCTTCTCCAAGAAAAATTATCACAAGGGAGCCCCTATAATGAATTTGGGAAAATTGCTTTCGCCACACCTAACTCTTGCCTAGAAATTTTAGTGGCAAAGCATCATCGCAACCATGCCTTGTTTGAGGAGGCAAAATTCGTATCCCCATTCATTTCACCTAGGATTGCTTTCCAACATTGTGAAACAGAATGTCCTTCTTCAGCCTCACTCGAGCTTAAGCCTTGTCCCTCTGGCCCAAACTTTCACGATGAATCTATTGAGAAGGAGAACTTTTGTGCCATGGACCCTCCTGATACATCGACCCTGGAATCTGATGAAGAGAATTCCGCGAACGAGCATGAAAACTTCTCTTACGTTTTTACTCAAGAATCATGCTCGCATAAGGAATCTCCAGAGTCCGTCAGGCTTAGTACCACGTGCTTCTACAAAAATCACAACCACCTCCCGGTCTTCTCTAGAAAAATGTTTAGAAGAATGGTTGTAGATGTTTTTGTCTATCATAAGCATTGTAAATTTCGTGGATGCACTGTGGCACTAACCATGCAGCTTGAACAATGATTATAAATAACACATGGTGGTGAAGCTGGAAACTACATCACCATTGATAGCTGCAAGACGAATCCCCCATGGTCTAGCTTGCGACCATAAACAAAGCACTGCCAGGAGATGGCCCGGACTCTCATTTCCATTTCCATTAAAATTTCTCTTTATTCAATAAAAGCAAGAACTTGTTTCTAGGATAGTATGCACCTTCAGGTATTCTTGGTCGCTAACCATTTCAGGTTGGGATTACAAGAACAACGGCCATATGATGCCTAAGAACATAAGAGCTGCACCAACACACTTGGTGATGGAACATACACTCAGAAGGAGACATCGACATCGCACACTTGGTTTTTGGTGTCGTGAGACACAAAAGTCCAAATGTGGGGGAGGTTGGTGAGTACCTCGCAACTGGATTCATCTTTACCAAGAATGGTGTTGGTTCTATCTTGCCAAAAGAAAAAAAAGAAGAACAAAAAAAATAAAAATGAAAAAAAAGAGAGCGATGAAAAAAAGAGAAGATGAAAAAAAAAGGGGGTCAAAAGAAAAGAAAGAGAGAGAGAGAGAGAGAGAGAGAGAAAGGAGAAGAAGAGGAGAAGAGTGAGAGTGAGCTAGCATACTCAACATGGATCAAAGGCTGCATTGCGCATTCCTCCAAGACATGGCACCTTGATAGATATCATTTCACCATTTGGCTGCACCCAACCTTGCTCTCACATACGCTCGAAAAGCTGTCACATTATCCTCATCCGCCCCCAGGTATGGATGATTCGACCTCGAGTTAAACAGGTATGGAGAGGGTCCTGCTCATCGGACCGTAAACCAAGAGCTGGCTGGGGGGAGTCCTTCCACCAAGTGAACTATATCCTTTATTGCTTTCAATAAAATTATAAAAACTCTAAAAACAAAACAAATATTTCCTACTTTAATTTCCCGTATCCATATGCCTGCTAAGGATGTTCAGTCTTCCTAAGTTGAAAGGATGAATAATTGTATGCTCTTGCTTGTCTGTCTTGCTTAGTACTAAAGCATGATATTTCCTAAGTTTGAGTTTGCCGGCTGTTTGAACCTTTGTGCCATGAACCCAAACATCCCTTGCGTTGTGTTGACGGTCCTTAAGTCAGAAATCCGACCGTCAACTCCTGCATCTTTCTTATCAAAATAATCACCAAACATAGTTATAGGATTTAACTCTAATCATTTCCACAAGCTTTGGTGAGTTATGATTTGCAGTCACCAACAAGTAAAACACAAAGGAAAACACAGGTGAACGCGGAAGAAACACACAGAAGATCCCGTCCTACGTCTCGCTTACAAAATGGGCCCACTTGGCATCGCAAACCGACGTAACTCTATGGGAAACCTTGAGAACCAAGCAAGGGGTCCACCTAATAGTCTCCCAGAGGAAGGAGGGCCTGGGGGAGGGCCATCTAGGGTCGGCCGACCCCAGGGGTCGCCCGACCCCGGACGGGCTCCCGTCCAGGTGCCCTTTGGCGGGAGACTCGTCCTTATCTTCTTGATCGTGGGGGCTAAGGTTTCCATACTTGAGAATGGCGGGAACCGACCTATCCAAGCTATAAAAGGAGGAGAGGAGACCCCCCACAACACACACCAATTTGGAGAAGTGAAGAAATAGAGGGACTCCACCCACTTGTATCATTAGGATAGGAAGTGTGTGAGGAAGAAGTGGCGGAGAAGAGCCGGACTTGTTGGCCTCTCTCCGACTTTGTACCTCGACAGACACGATTCGTTTTAGTGAGTATCCGGGTTTGTTTATCGGTAAGCTCTTGGTAAGTTTATTCTTGTTTTTTTATTCGTTTACAGGATCATCGTTCTTGTAACGGTTGCTCTAGTAGAGGGCTCCTGATAAAGATGAGTAACCCTGCGCGACGCTAGAGTAGTAAACGACAGGCATAGACGTGGTGTCTAGGATCTAGTTTACCTTTGTTTGCTCTGAGCTCAGCTATTATTGTGGGGTAGACGGCAGGTGGTGACAGCCCTGTCCGTCCGCTATGAAGCTGCTTCGTGGTTAGTGCACTCCCCCTCGCCTGGGTTTAGCGTAGAGCTAATAGCCGGAGGGTCTTGGCAATCCAAGATCAGACCGGTGCTCGAAGTAAACGTTTAGCAACCAAAGTTTATCCTTCCTTGAATCCTTTCATTTAGATAAATCACACTACCCAGGCCGTTCTATCTCTTTCTTCTCCAAGGGTAAAACTAATTAGAAGACCGGTACACCTCCGTTCCCTAAGAAAATACGATACCCTGAATACTCTCCGGGTGAAGTGCTACAACGATATCTTCCGTGCGCTTGCGGATTTATCTGTGGAAGTTAAGAAATACCAACAGGTTGCACAGGCTTTATCCAAGTCTAGGTTGTTGTAAGTTTAGATATGGAAGATGGAGCTTTATAATCTTATCCTAAGTGAAGCATGATATCTGGAGTATTTTTTTTAAAAAAAATTTAAAAGGGAAAGACAAGTTCCTCAATGATGTTCCAAGTCCTACCAAAGCCATATGTCATTTACATTGAAAAACCATATACATATGCTGCTTGCTATTTCATTGAGCTTTGTCAAATTGTTGTGACCCTATTGAGATGCTTTTCATATCCTCTTGATCAAGATCACGCACACATTACACCCATTGCGACATTCCTACACTGGGAATTAGCAAATCCATCCATCCACCAAATAAATGCTCCATGAAGCTTGTGATCTCTCCTCATGTTTACCCTTGAAAAAAGAATTAGACTTGGTCATCCCCGAAAAAAAAGAGAAAAAGAGAAAAGATGGCATGCCAAAGAAACATGACCCAAAAAAAAGGAAGAAAGAAAGAATAAGAAAAGGGGTTAGCCATGTCTAAAAGAAAAATACAAAAATAAAATAAAAGGGAGAGAGATCACAAACCAAAAAAGAAGTAATCATACCTTCCATGCTTCCACACACATGCACCTCTTGATCATGGGATATAACTTGTTTTCTCTATGGATCCACTCTTTGTCTTGGCAATATATGAAACGCAGGTATGCTTCATCCATCCCGTACCTTGAGCTCCACAAAAGCTTTCGTTATGAGAAAGGTGAAGTGCCTTGGTAAGGATTCATACACCATTGAGCAATCCGAGTGAATCATTCGAGGAACTTAGTCTTGTTTTAGTATTTCCAAAAAGAAACCCCCAGATGGATTGCTGAACAAAGGTAAGGTAAGTTCTGCTCTATCGACCGTTCTAACTTTCAACAGCTCAAGACGAGGAGGAGCTCATAAGCCCCATACATGATGAAGGTAACAAGGGCCAGGTACTCATGCCAACATTACTTATCCTCAAGGAGATCATCTATGCCTTAGACTTGACACGACAGCAGGTAATGAGTCTAACAATTTTCTGATCAACATCCTAATTTGTCCTGATTTTGCTCGGGACGAGCAAAGGACAGCTTGGGGGTTCTTTTTGACGCTCGATACGGACCAATTTTGAGCGTCAATTTGATAAGAAAATTAGGATGACCAGCATGCTTAAATTGCATATTTATCTAGAATAATATCATTTCCACATTCCCCTTGGAGAATTCGCAACGCAGGGAAAAAGAGCAGAAATCAAGTGTAAACAAGCACTTCAATCCAAGGCAAATGGCGTCGACCAATCAGAGCTCACCGTTCAGCCTCCCACGGATCAAAGGGCCCACAAACAGGTGCAACCGCCATAGGATAGCGCCCACTCACGCATAGGAGCAGTGTGGACCCACATGACAGCCACCCAGAAGAACCTGGGCTCGACCTGGGCCAAGCCTAGTTTGGCCGACCCAGATAGGTCGGCCGGCCCAGCCAGGAGGAACCGACTTACCTCCTTCGACGTGGCAGCTCCTCATTGGTCCTTTAGGTCGGTTTCAGCTGCTAGGGGGTGAATGGGCGCCGTGAAGCTGCTGCATACCCCCCTCAGTCACCTCTATAAATATGAGGGGGAGGTGCTACTAAGAGACACACTACAAGTTGAAGCTCATTCTCAATTTCTCTCTTGCTTAGTCTTTATGATAGTGGAGTCTAGGTAGCTCTTCTTCGGTTCCCGAGTCTTCTTAGGAGTACTCGGTATGGGTTTTACTCTTCCTCTCCTTTGTAATATTCGGAATTCTCTAGTAGAGTTATCTTCTAGTATAATGTACTCTTATAGTATATGTTCTGTTTATTCGAATGTGTATGCTATGCTTAGCTTACATCTAGGACCTGTATCTTGCATGATTAGACATGGTAGTACATCTAGGCTAAGGCATAAGTTCCAGTATTCATACGTTTGCTCTAGTGTGATGTCTGTCCATTCGAAGGGTGGGGGCTGCGCGCGGGGCACTAGAGTATCGCTCATTAGCGTAGACGTGGTGTCTGAGTTAATCAATATTGCTGGATGCGGCTCTATACCATGGTTAGTTGAGGTAGGCGGCAGGTGGTGACAGCCCTGTCCGTCCAACGTAACCGTCCCCGTTCGTGTAGTAGCTATAGAAGGTGCATAAAATAGTCGTGAGGGTCTAGTGGCCACCTTGCCATATCCCGTGTGGTCTCCCGATGATGTCTAGAAGCCAAGTACCCATCTGTATTCATGTGTATGTATGTGTTTTCCTAGTATATACTGTATGCTTAGCCAAGAGTACATATGTCCTTAGATTAGCTTTCTTTTTCCTGTCTCTTTTCCTGTAAGCTTTGCATAGAGTAGAACTTGAGCAACTTGTGTGTCATACTACCTTTTACCAATTATTATCTTACCCCTGTTTATTCAATAGAATATCCATGCTAGAATCAATCAACACACTAATCCATTCCAATAACCGCCGCCTTCCTTGCAGAAATTTAAATACGACCCCGTACTCACGGGTAAAATGCTACGATGGTATTCTGTGCGCTTGCGGATCCTTCTGTAACGTAAGAAATACCCCACAACATTTCTAGCGCCATTGCTGGGAATCACCTATCCTGGTGATGATGCTATGAAATGTCAACAAAGAGGTAGAATGACCTTGGGTAGTGTGGTTTACCCAAGGATAAGGGTTGAGGAAAGATAAACTTAGGTTGCTATTCGCTCACTTCCGGCAGCGGTCTGACCCTGGTCTGCCATGGACCTCCGGCTATTAGGTCTACTCCGAACCCGGACGTGGGGATTACACTAACCACGAAGCAGCTTTGTTACGAACAAATAGGGCTGTCACCACCTATCGTCTACCCCGCAAAACCGTGGGGCTCACAGCAAACAAAAATAATCTAAGGCCTAATGACCACATTTATGCCATCGACTATTACTCTAGCGTCGATTAGGGTTATCCCGTCTTTATCAGGGTCCATCTACTAGAGTATCCGCTACTATAATGGACGATGAACCCGCAAACGAATAACAACGTAAGGATAACTATACCAAGAGCTTACCAATAGAATAAATTTGGATACTTACTCAAATGGATCGCATCCATCGAGGTACAAGGTCGGAGAGAGGCTGACTAGTCCGGCTCTTCTCCACACTTCCTCCTCACACACTCCCTCTCCAAATGCTACAAGGTAAGGTGGTGTCCTTCTCTTATCTCCAAATGTGTTGTTGTGTTGTGAGGGGTGAGGGAGGTTCCCTTTATAGCTTGAGGAGGTCGGTTCCCGCCTAATTATTTAAGAAAACCTTAGCCACAGAGATCAGGTGGCGTAGGGGCTACTTCTCCCCAAGATGCACCTGGACGGGAGCAAGGCCAGGTTCGGCCGACCCCTGGTGGCACTCACTCAGGTGCTGCTTCCTCTAGCTGGCTGGCATGTGGGCCCTGACGATGATCCTCAGGTGTTTCTGCCTTGGCATGCCCGTTTGCTCTGCCAGGTGGGGCCTTGAATCGGTGTGCCAGCCTTTGATTTGTCGGAGGTGTGTGTTTTGGCCTCTTGGGCTGATTTGTTGTGGGCCCTTCGTGTAAGTGTATCGTAGAGTGTGATCTTCTGTGCATTCTTCTATGTTTTGTGTACACTTTCTCTATCTTTCCGCGTAAGGGTGCCTGCAAATCATAATTCACCAAAAATCGTGGAATTGGTTAGTACAAAACCCTATAACTATGTTTGGTGATTATTTTGATAAGAAAGATGCAGGAGTTGACGGTTGAATTTGAGACTTAAGGACCGTCAACATATACCCGCTTCTCCTCAAGGCTAATTTCTCGAGGTACCATGCTCCCCCTGGTCTTCTTATCCTCCATGAAGACATCGTGTCTCACTTCTATGGACAATGATGCATGGTTACATCTTTCAGCTACTCCAATCTACTAAGGCTCTTCCAGTGTGAATACTGGACAACTACGATATCTTCTTGTTGGGACTATAAAAGGTCCAGGAATTTAGCTATTTCTTTGCATAGGGGTATCAATATCATGACCGTTGTACTCCCCCGATGGTCATAGTCATTGTTAATAGATCATTCTTGCATTCAATGCATACTATGAATTGCATTCAATGTAAAGAATAGGGGAATATAGAGTGTCTTTCTTAACTGAACTTGCAATGAAGAATATCTTTCTTAACTAATCTCACAATCCCCCCGTTGGAATATGGCATAAACTTTACTGCCATAATTTCAAAAAACTATTCAGAATTCTCATGAATGAAGAGACATTTATCACTTACTTCATTCACACTCTCTCCTCATTCTACTTCAAGAAATTAACTAGGTCCTTTATTCACAATATTTCTGCAAGTTATGCACACATAATTTTTTTACCTTTTGTTTCGTATGTGTTGGTGTTTCTTGTGCCCAATAGAATAATGATTCCACAAGCGCACAGAATACACTGTTGTAGCACTTCACCTTGGAGTATTCCAGGATATCAAATTTCCATGGAGAAGCGTTATGGTCTAAGAGTATCGATTGAATGGATGGTAAACTTTACTTGGAATAATCACCGGCTAGATAGCAGGGGTAAGCTAGATAAATGATAGGACAAATGGCCAGGCGAATGACTGAGTGACACACATGAGACTATACCTTAGAGCGGTAAGTAGCTGGGAGGACAACGAGCGAGAAAGACTCCTAAAACACTTCTAAACCAAAAAGCTAGCCTCTCTAGCCTAAACCTGAACTAACCTAGCTGCCGGGAGAATAGAGCTTACTTCGGCGGCTAGGGCGGAAGGACCACAGACTGAGGGAGAAATGGGGGGTCCAACTTGGCCAGCGATCTACTGCTATGAAAACACCCGAACGTGATGGACTATAAAGGACGGACAGGGCTGTCACCACCTGCCGCCTACCACAGCGGTTCCGTGGGGTGGAACACACTTTCTAGCTAACACTAAGCCAAACACCACGTTTGTACTCGGTGCTAGGATTTCCCCTGTGGCCTACAAGAGAAACCCTCCTTGACCTAGGGAACTAACTTGAGCTCCCTAGTCCGGGCGAGAAAACCTGCAAGATAAGGTCCCGACAAACTAAGACTAGAACAAATCCTAAGCTAAAGGATAGAGCTTCCGCACACAAGCAACAACTTGGAAATAAATAAATAAAAGCGGAAGGTAAAGCTGACTCGATAAATAAAGAAGATAACTTGATATTGATAATGTCAAAGGAAGGATACAAGAGCTTATACCAGACTTTCGAGGACGACTCCAGAATTCTGAGACAAGATCGACTCGACTCTAACTCCCAGACTACTAAACCTAACTCTAGAACTGAAGTGAAGAGAGAATCCTTTTCAGTGTGTGTCTTACAAGTGAGGATGGGAGGTCTATTTATAGCTAGTGAAGGTCGGTAACCGGTGAAGCGTGTCAAGAATACGCTGACTTGTCGGTTGCTTAGCTTCCACGCGAAGTGTGGGCACCTGAGGCTGCCAGGTGGGGCCGGCCGGCCTCCCCCAGGCCGGCCGGTCTGGGGATGGTGCCAAGTGGCACTCTCTTCTGCTGGATGGCTGAGGATCGCTTGAATTGGTCGGTGACAGTTGCCCTTTCGGTTTTAACCGCCTTTGTGCTTGCAGGTGGGCCCTTGAATCCGTGGTTGAAGCCTTTCGGGTCCTTGGATCAAACCGACTTCAAGTGCACGACTCTTGATCAACTTGGTTGTGTTTCCTTGCACCTGGATTAGTGACGTGGCCAGAAGAGGTGGGGCCAGGCCAGCCGGCCTGGGATTTCTCCCAAGCTGGCTCAATTTTGGCATACCTGTTCGTGCATAGAAAACTCATCCAAAACTTGTGGAACTTTATTAGTTTAAATAAAATATGTATGGAACATAGTGCAAAACTCTGAATTATTTCCGAGATGTTGACGGACGATGGTCAAATAACGGCCGTCAACAGTATGCAACTTCCTTTTATCTTGAAACTCATTTTAGGTCAATATGATACTACAAGGTAGGGTTTGAATTATTTTTCAAATAATTCATTGTCCTATTGATGTGCTCAGCACGGTTGAAAGATTCAACCTGTCAAGTCTTGATTTTTTCTTTTCCTTTCAATCCATGTCTAATGACTCCATCTTAGTGGCCATGTTATACATTCAAAAATATGCATTCTACCATTACTAGATTACTTCGCAACGAGCCACTCAATTAGAGTGCCCGCATACGCTTGTAAAGAGTCAGTTAATTCACTCTCCACCTTCTTAAGATTTAGCAATGGAGCAATCTGGATTGCTCCCCTTATGGCCTTAATCCTTGAGTGCTTAATGACCTTGAAACAATAGTAGTACAAGGTCGATTCTAGGATAGCGTAAGAGCTACACAAACTTCTCTCGTTGTGCGAGATGCATAAATAGTACATGAGTCGTCATAAACTTCTCCTGCCATGCAGAATATGAATAGTATAAGAATAATGCTGCCGCCATGCGGGATAATTCCCCAGAAGGGACGTAAATTTCATAATTAGCTCTCAGGATAGATGAAGTGTTTGAACATCCAATGCCATCAAATTTAGAAATAAATCTGAATACTCTGTAACACATGCTTAATTCAACATTGGTCAAATTAGACATGCATCTGACTTATTACTTATTGTAACAAACTTAGTCATAATGAAAAAAAATATTCATTTATACTTCATTATCCGATTAAATCTTCTCGTTGGTTCCAATTTAATTAGAAAATTAATAAACTACAATAGCGGAAGCTAGTGTGAGAATTACTAAACTTATTTTCCTTTCCTTTCACGTACCCCACCAAAACAGCTCATTGGCTTGCAGCCAAGTAATCTCAAGCGCTGATAGAAATCAATGGTCATTTTCCTCTATATTAATTCTACGTCACCGTCGGGCACAAATAGAACTAATGCATGAAAAATTTATGAATAAAACTTATAATATCGCTATCATCAACGTTGGTTAGAAAATAATAATATCATGATTGACCGAAAAAACTCGACTACTCTTCCAATTAAATTTTCCCTGGTTTGAATTCAGTTGGAAGCTAATCATCATAGCAGCGGAAAATCAAATCACTACTGCAAAAACGATTTTTAGGGGCGGTCAAAATGACATTTGCAGAAACGGACCTGGCGCCCGTTGCTGCTTTTCGCTACTAAAAATAGGGCATTTGTAGGAACGGGCCTCGACCTGTGGCTTGCAAATTGTTTTCTAGGCGCGGGCGACGGGACGATCCGTCCTTACAAACGGAATAAAAAATAAAAAAAATCCGGCCTGCCGGCGCCGCGACACCTGCCACCTACATCATCCTCGCCGCTCTGGGCCCTCCGACTGCCGCCTAGGGACGCCGCCGGCCCCCTCCTCGCCAAGGGCCTCCGGAGCCGCCGTGGTCCAGTGGGCCCGCTGCTCCAGCCCTCTCGTCAAAGGCCGCCGCTCCAGATCTTGCCGGAGGCCGCCATGGCCGAGCGCGCTCGGTGCTCCAGCCACGTTGCCGTTGCCGTGCTAGCCGGCCACTGCTCCGTCTCCATCCGGATGCTGGCGTTCATCTGCTACTGGAGCTGGTCCTCCGCCTTGCCTGCGCGCACGACCACAAGAGCAAAGGTCAACAGGATCAAGGAAGAAGAAAGAACAAGCAACAAAAAAATCCCAATAGGATCTCGCAGGACCACAAGAGCAAAGTCAGCAGGATCCAGGTCCCAAGAAGAAGAAAGAACGAAGCAACAAGAAAGCACGTACCGGTGTTGGTGGGCACGCCGTGCCAATTGCTGGGCCCGTGCAGGAGCACGTAGGAGACGAGCATGAGGTCCTCCTCCGTCGTCCATGGCCCCTTCACCTCCCTTCTTCCCGCCGCATGCAGCCGCCGGCTGGAGCCGCCGCATGCCCAGATCCGCGCCGCTCGGAGCTGCGCCGCCACCTGGCCCAGATGCGCGCCGCCACTCGCCGATCGGAGCCGCCACCCGACCCAGATCCGTGCCGCCCGAAGCCACGCCGCCACCCGCCGACCAGAGCCGCGCCGCCGCACCCACCGTGCCGCTATGGCCACCCGAAGCCGCGCCGCCGCCTGCCCTGCTCTCGCACGCGGTGCTCTCAACGGAGGCTAGGAGGAGGGCCGTCGGGGGGGACAGCCGGCCGAGCAAGCGCGTTGAGATGAGGGAGAGAGAGAAAAGATAAGATAAGGGTGCGGCGAGAAAAGGTCGAGAGAGAGAGAGGAGAGTGTGGACTTCGTTTATCGTCTGATCGTAGAGCCGGTGGGAATGGATTTATAGGGCCGGGTGATGTTATCACCTATTTAGGGGTGGATTAGTTGCTACAATATCTACATTTTATTTATAGCAATGGATTGTATTTGGGTCCATCTCCTGAAAAAAAAGAGAACGTTGCTATAAATTATTTTTATAGTAGTAAATTTTCTCATAAATAATTCCATTTACTAAATAATTCTGTGTGTCTACTCTCTAGAATATTTATCCGGTTGGTTCAAAATGAATAGAGATGAAATCTAGACTAAAAACATCGAAAGAATGCTTCCAAAATGAATAAACTTAATTCAATAACGTCACTGTGTTTGTGGCCGGCCCAGCAGCCCGACATCAGCCCAAAAACAGCGTCGGTTCGGCCTGTTCGCGCTCTGTGCTGCCAGCTCTTGCGCGCGGCCCGTGCATGGCCGGCCCACGGCTCAAATCGCGCGTTGGCTCGGCGGCCCAGTTGCCTCTCGGATCGTCTCGCTTGCACAATGGCCCAGCAGCCAAAAAGAGGCACGTGGCCAGTACGCGCGTGGCGCGTCCCGCATCCCAGGCGGCAACCTGGGCCTGGGTCGGGAATATATCATTCCGCCTGGGCCTAAAGCCAGCCTAGCATCGGCCGCCGAATCCTGGCCACCGATCTGCATCGGACGGCCGGCCGCTCGTCTTGCTGGAACAAAACCCCGGTGGCCGGCTCATCCCCTTCCAAACCCTAAATAAAATATGAGGAATAGCTTTGCCTTGCAAAGTTTGCCATCGTGCAAATTTTATAGATTCTGGGTGTTGATTTGATCTTATCAGATAATAAAAAATGTTAAAACTGAAGTATGAGGCCATTTACAGTGTCCAAATTAGTTTGGTCATCCGAAGGCCTAAGTTTGCTCCCTAGATGCAGTTTCTTCTCTATATCTCAATGGTGTATTCTAGAGAAAATTCAGGTTGGCACGTGCTCTGCAGTTTGTATTTGTCCTCACATCAAAATAAGTTTCTGAATTAAAGGGTGGAAAGTGTGGTACGATTGGTCTCTAAATTCTTGGCATGTTTGACCAAATCTGATCATTGCCATAGAACAAACAGGTTCATTTTATTATCTTCCCAGCTAGCATTTTTCAATAAAAAATCTTTATTAAATGAAAAATATGTGAATATTTTTAGATAAAAACATGCTTATAAATATTGATAATATCTTCAATGAACATTTAGGATACTCTTGGCCTTGGTGATATGCCTTCGGTACCTTGAAACGCGAAAATATTTATGTAAGTGCCTTATTTAATGTACATTCTATGCTCCTTATTTGACCTTATGTAATCCCTGTACTATGGCTTTTGAGTTGAGCTATGTATTGATCAAAGTTTGTTACACTGGTTTTGCTATACCAATGCCTTTTGAATTATTTTATTATTTTAGCTGAACATAATATATAGAAGAGTTGAGTGACTTTGTCTACTTTTCTTTTCTCTACCAAAATATTTCTATGATCTTGGAAATGTTTGGTAGTAACATCATTTTGCCTTTTATCTGATTTGAGTCATTTTTTTGCCTTGATTTTGTCATGTGAATATTGTAGTGTCCTTAAGAATATATCTTAGTGTGATTGCTATTGAGTTCCAGTAGCTGCAAATGCTGCAGGACATTGGAACAACGAGCTTTATCTTCGAAGTTGTAGATGTCATGAAGGAGAAAGGCGTTTGCTTGGCGACCATAGCTATGGTGCTCGTTGTGAAAGGTGCCGGTGGCACTCCTTGATGCCATGATAGATCGGAGGACGTCATTGCCCTGGACAGGTACACTTCTGTGGATATATGCATTTGTGATAACACTAAGTTTCACTACTCTGCTATTGTCATTTAGAGCAATGACAATACTTTTTAGCTTGAGACCTCCTAGAGAAGGTGTCTTATTGTTTTAAATCTTGTCAAGATAACATACTGAGTAATTAGCCATCTCTCATGATTCTTTTGACCAGAAGCAAAAGACGCTTGCAACACTGAATATTTGCTTGAATAAGATGTGGTATATACAAGTGAGAACCATGTAGATGGAGTCATTCAATTTAGCTTTTTATAGTTTGAGCTATTGGCTGCCAAATAATCAACTCACCACATATAATGCATTTAACGACTGAATACAAATGTAGAGGATGAATATTCCTACTCACAAGCTACATATTTTTGGTGGAACAAGAGTGTTAGAAGATTGTATTTCGGTTAGGCCTTTTGGGCTTTCTTGGCTGCAGCCGCACAGGCCTATTGGCCTTGTACTCATGCTAGGGTTTTGTAGATAATTGGTTAGGCAAGGATCTCCTGATTTGGTGCTTTCTATAAACCAACCCTAGGACCTCCTTGCCTATATATGTAACATGTGCTTTGCACCTCATAATCAATCTACTATTTCCCTAGTCATCTCTCTTTCATGGTATCACGAGTCCGGGTTCTCCACCCCCCTCTTCCGCTGCCCTAGCGCGCCCCATCAGCTGCGCAGATGACAAGGACTCCTCCTCCCCTTTCTCGTCGCGCCCCGGTCACCACCGAGGAAGAGAAGGCGCATGCTGCACAGCGCGAAGCCGCTCTTGCTCGCGCCGCCAAGGCTAAGAAGGAGGCAGCCCGCGCCGCCAAGGAGTGTGACGCCGCTGCACAGCGCATCTGCGATGCCCTCGCCCGCGCCGCGCATGAGCGTGTGGTCACCGGCAACCCTCCTCTTCCCCGTCCGCGGGAAGATGACGACACCGCGTCTCAGCTTGCCAACCATGGCTATCGCGGCGTCCCTGACGCCATGCTGCTCCGCGAGGCTGCCGCCGTCTTGAACCTCCACATTCAAGCTGTCACCGTGCAGCACGTTCGGTGTCTCATCTTCGTGCTGGACATCAACTCCGTCAACTACACGTGCTGGTGCGAGTAGTTTCTCCTAACGCTCAGCAAGTTCTCCCTCGATCATCACGTCCGTGGTGATCGTGTCGTCATCTCTCCACACTGGATGCGCATGGACTGCGTCAGTCGCGCCTGGATCCTCAGCTCCATCTCCAATGTCCTCATCGACACGGTGCTGTCCTTCCACTCCACAGCACGCCGCATGGCTCGCTATTGAGACTCAATTTCTCAGCAATCGCGAGACACGCGCCCTCTACCTCGACGCGCGATTTCGCACGTTCGTGCAAGGTGATCTCTCCATCACAGATTACTGCAGGCGCTTCAGGAGGATGGCTGGTGCATTGAGTGATTTGGGCGTGCCCGTCACCGATCGCACCCTTGTCCTCAGTGTCATCAGGGGCCTCAACGATCATTTCACCATGATTGACCTGCATCTACGCCGTGGCCACCCGTTCCGTCGATCATCGACGTTCGGGCTGATCTATCGATGGACACCCCTCCACACCATCGACAGCTCTCGTCGCCGTTGCTTCGTGCTTCAGCCCTTCGTTCGCTCCTCCGATCGGTGCAGAACGCATCATGCCTCCACCCTCCCGCTCCGGGGGTGCTAGGTCTGGCGGCTCCTCCTCGAAGCCGAAGAACCAGAACTGGCACAACAAGTGGGCTGGTCGTGGCCGCGATGGCGCCTCTTCCAACCCTGCTGCAGGTTGTAGCAGCAGCGGCAACTGTGCCCCTACTGGCGCAGCCAGCCCAACCATGGGTTCTTCTGGTGGGTCGTGGCCTTCCATCTACAATCCATGGACCGGGTCCATCCAAATGTGGCCTGGTTCGCGGCCCAGGTGTAACATCCCGGATTTTTCCCGAAATGTTATAAATACAAAAATGTGGATTTTCAAAAACTTTTTATGTGGATGTGTTAGTAGCTAAGAAAATGTCAGGTTAGTCACTCTTTCTATCTAAAATTCCTAGTAAATTGAAATTTGATCAAACTAAGGACTATATTGCTAGTGTGGAATTTTCGAATTTATATGAGTTTATTAGCATCTACCATGTTTACTTCATTCTTATTTGGGATTATTTCTCCTGTGTGAAATTGAGTGGAATTCGAATCCAGTTTGTGCCAACCGAATTTGAATTCAAGGACTAACAATCTAACACCGAGTCCTAACCCTAATACGGCCCTAACCTGGATCTAGCCCAGCCCAAGAATCCTAACCTACCCTCAGCTCCAGTTCAGCCCGACCCAAACCTAGACCCAGGACCTAACCCGAACCCAAATTCCGGCCTGCCATTCCAGCTAGCCAGCCCAGCTAATTAGCTCGGCCTGCAAGCCCACATCGCCACCAGCCTGGCCTTCCTTGCGCGCACAACCCAAACTCCGCGCACGGCCTGGCCAAGCCTGCCATCATCCGCTCCCAGGCCCGTCATTGCCCGCACGGCCCGCGAACTAGCAGCCCATCGCCGCACGCCTTCTTCCCCTTGCCCGCGCCCACTGACGAGCTGGCCCCACTGGTCAGGTTTCCTCTTCCTCACGCCACACACGCCGCTCCTCTACTCCGCCTGCCCTACGCGCACCGGCGCTTGCGACCGCCGCCCCCGCTCCACGACAAAACAGAGCAACGGCCGTGCTGCCACCTGCTCGCGTCAGCCACGCACAGCCGTGCCGCGCTTTGACCGCCATGATCCCCCAAAACCCTAGCCTTGCACCCCCAGGTGTCACCACGTGTCTCGGTCCGGATGCCGAGAATCCTCGGCCGTTCGCGCGTCACAGCCCACGCCAAACCCTAGCGCCCCCTATAAGAACCCTCCGCCGCTGCTCGGAAACCCTAGGACCTCAGGGTTCTCCCGTTGCCGCCGCCACCGCACCCTGATGAGAAGTGAGCAAGGAGGAGGAAAAAGCAGAAGGGGACCGAGAAGGAGCTAGCGCCAGGAGCAAGAAGAGGAAGTAGAAGGGGAGTAGGAGGAGGACGTCGCTGAGGGCAGGGAGTGAAGGACGCTGTCGTCGGAGCTGCATCTAGCCGCCGCCATTGGAGCTCTCCATCATGCTAGCGCTCCGTACGGCTACACCGACACCCTAGTGCTGCACAGCATGGCCCCGCCTTGTCACGGCCTCGCCTCGCCGCTATGTCACCCTTTTTGTCACTGAACCACCAGTAGGTCACCGTCAATCAGCCCTTCCTGTCTCCCGTGCTGCCGACGAGCCTCGGCCGCGATGACCCTTCCATAGCAAGCCTAGGACCACCCGTCCCTACCTCATGCAGGAGCCCTTCGCCGCGTCGCTGCCGTTCCGCCATGCAGCCTAGCGCCGCGCGGTCCAGCCGTGCCGGAGTGCCGTGCGTGCGCTGCGGCCGTGTCGCGACCTCGGCTAGACGGAGAGCTCGCGCACGCGCACACCCAAGCCTCAGCCTCTGCTCGTCATCCGCCACTATTGTCGTGACCCTACGCCACGGCCTTGGCAAGCCAAGCGCCTGCGCGCGTGCGCTGCCCCGTCCCTGAGCCTTAGCTCATGTACAGCCTTGCCCACCACCTAGAATGCGCCAGACGTGAACCCTGCCGTCACTGTACCGTCGCCCGCCTCGCCTAGCCTTGGTCCCCTCTGCCCTGCTTTGCCGCTAACCCCACCGCACGCCTAAGCTGAGCTCGCCGCCCTTGTCCCGGCCTTTCCCACGCCGCTTGTTGTCCTCGCGCGGCCATGGTGACCGCGCACGCACCGACCCGTCTCTGCCTCGCCACCCGCTCCCAGAGCACGCACAAGCCACAACGTCGCAACGACAGCCGTCCAAGGCATATCGTCGAACACCTGCATAGCTCACACACACACACACACACACACTCCTCTGCACACCCATGCACGCACACACGGCCACACCGACCCGTGTCGCACCAGATCTAGGCACGGCCGCATGAGATCCAGAGTACCACTGACACCCGAGGCCAGCATGTCAGCGGGCGGAGCGAGCTACTGATCCGTGGGCCCTAGTAGTCAGTGAGAGAGAGAGAGGAGAGAGCATGTGAGGAGAGGAGGAGGCAGGCCGATTGGACCGACCCCGCCCAATTCGCCGAAACAGCCTGCAAAGTCAGCCCACGTGACCCGCCGGCCTGCCGAGCCAATCTATCAGCCGGCCTGCAAAGCTGCAGGCCGAGCCGAGCTAGCCCATTAGCCAAGCTACCCAAGATCCAGCTGGCCTGCCAAGCCACAGGCCAAGCCGACCCCTTAGCCGAGCCAAGCCATGTTGGGTCACCAAGCCGGTCCAGATTCCTTTTGCCCCAAAACCGAGCCACCGGACCCCTTTTTTCCCCTTTACTCGATCTGATGAGCGGGTCCTGCCTGTCAGCCACTGATTTAGGATGACTGGTGAGGCCATTGACCCGTGGACCCCACTCTGCACCCTTTGACCGTTGACCGGGTCAACATTGATCGGTCAATGCTGACGTCAGCAGGGCCGACCCCTTTGATGACATCATGCTGATGTTAGCATGACGCCAGCAAGCCACGTGGCACACCCAGGTTCTGACACGTGGCACTGACTGTTTGTTTTCTATTTCAATAATCAATTATTAATTTTAGAAAACGATTTAAACATAGAAAATTCATAATTAATTAACAGGACCTCCGAAAATTATGAAACCTGTTTCATAATTCTTCTAAAATTATGCTCTACCCGTTAGAGTAGGTTTTGTTATGATTTGGACATTTTTGAGCAGCTTTGTGCATTTTTGCACTTTAGTCCCTATGTTTATACATATTTACAATTAGGTCCCTGCGAGACGGAGTTGAACAACGTACCAAACAACCCGATGACCCAGGAAGACTTCCCAGACGACCTAAAGATCTAGAAGGAATTCCCCAACACATCGAAGACTTAGAAGAACTACGATGAACCATCAGGTTCACGCCCATCTATGATTTGAATACTTATTAGGCATTGCTTGCTAGATACGCTATTGCTCCTTGATGTGTTACCTTGGAATGAACCTGCATAGCCTATTTTTATATCTAGATTCCTTGTACTCCTATAAATACCTTGATTGAATATACATGAGATGCTTTGGCTAATGTTGCATGTGAATGTGTGGGATATGGAGATATAGTCTTGCCGTGAGTACGAGATACTCTGTTGACGAGCTGGTGAATAGGAATCTAATATAGGCGAGTTAAACTTAACTTGATCTTCTGATCAAGGGCTTGGGGTGTGCGTTGGGCACATCCTATGGAGTGCCTGTGGCAGGCACATGTCTTGGATGGACAATTTAGTCCTTTGTGGACGTTGGGTCCTTTGTGGACTTTGGTGGACGAGATGGTGGGCTAAACCTGTAATGGGTGCCGTTGACGAACCGTTGCACTGGATACATCATTTGTGGGAGATGCTCGCCTCAACAATTAAGGCCTGAGTTAGTGGACCTGGAGAAGGAACTATGTCAAACGTGCACACCACTTATCTGTTATGAGAGTAGATCCGGTCCGAGCTAGTGACGCGCGGCACCACTCCAGTAGGAGGATAGGGCATCAGTGTAAGGGGAGAAGGTGTTGACCTCACGTCCCCCAAAATGGTAGGATCTTGCGTGGTCCAGGTGTAGAAGGCATCACAGTTCCGGGGCAACCTCTTGCGGGAGGATGCATCCCAAACCTAGTAAAGCTTGGTGGGGGCTGTAGCAGCTAGTTTTGTAGACCAGTGTTTTGGAGTCAGTCGGTCGACGGACCGACTGACTTCAAGTCGAGTGGGTCCATGTGTACAACCCCTTCCGAGTGAAAACTATATGTATAGCCGCGTACTGGGTCATGTACAACTCTTGATCTGGCTTCACTTTCATAGATTAGTGTTACTTGATCTCTACCTCGCTCTAGTCATGATATTCCTGCCTAGGGGCAGTTGAGGTACGAGGAGATGGAGTTCTCGCATCGACTTGGTGGGTATGGATGGTGTGAGTAACCCAGGAGCCTAGGATGCCAGGATGGCCCGTGTTGAGGTATTGTGGATGATGATAAGAACTTGCTTGCTGCTTGCATAGGAAAACCCCAGCCTTATCCTTTGGCTATTCTCTATACCACTTGCATTCCACTTAAAGCTTGCATACGGATGGTGGCGTGAACCAATCCCACTCCTTGGGGATAGTTTGTAGATGCATGATTCAACCTGAAGAACAACCCGACGATGAAGGATGGACTAAGGACGGCCTGTGCTACGCTCAAGTTTTCCTGTGGAGGAGAGTTATCCTGAGATGAAGGATGGCCCAGAAGTTTAGCTTCCGCTTTCTATTTTTGTTTGTTCCATTAGCGCAATGGGCTTGTACCGGAATACTTTATTACAATCCTTTGGATTATGTAATAAATAAAACCATGTAATGATTTATCGTGTTGTATGACTATGATATGTGTTGACGCTCGCTACAGACCAATTTCGAGTGTCAATTTGATCAGAAAATTGGGATGCCTAGCATACTTAACTTGCATATTTATCTAGAATAATATCGTTTCCACATTCCCCTTGGAGAATTTGCAATGTAGGGAGATTGAGCAGAATTCAAGTGTTAAACAAGCACCTCAATCCAAGGCAAGCGACGTCGACCAATCAGAGCGCGCCATTTGGACTCCCATGGATGAAGGGCCCCCCAAAGCGTGCAACCGACCTTGGATAGTGCCCACTCACGCACAGGAGCGACCAGGGCCCACATGGTGGCCACCTAGAGGAAGTTGGACCTGGGCCGAGCCAGGCCCAGGTCGGCCGACCCAGCCAGGGCGAACCGCCTTACCTCCTTCGATGTGGCAGCTCCCCATTGGTCCCTTAGGTCGGTTTGGCAAGGCTTCGGGCAATTGGGCGCCGAGGAGCTGCTGCACACCCCCCTCGCTCACCTCTATAAATATGAGGGGGGTGCTACTAATGAAGATACCACAAGTTGAAGCCTCTCTCGAGTTTCTCTCTTGCTTAGTCTTTAGGATAGTGGAGTTTAGGTGAAGTAGCTCTTCTTCGGTTCCCGAGTCTTGCCTAGGAGTGTTCGGTATGGGTTTTGCTCTTCCTCTTCTTTGTAATATTCGTAATTTCTTAATAGAGTTATCTTCTAGTTTAGTGTACTCGTATAGTATATGTTCTATGTATTAAGATGTGTGTGCTATGATTAGTTTATATCTAGGACTTATATCTTGCATGATTAGACGTGGTAAGACATCTAGGCTACGACATTGGTTCCAGTATTCACATGTATGCTCTAGTGTGATGTCTGTCCATCCGAAGGGTGGGGGCTCCGCGCGGGGCATTAGAGTATCGCTTATTAGTGTAGATGTGGTGTCTGGGCTAATCAGTGTTGCTGGATGCGGCTCTATACCATGGTTAGATGAGGTAGGCAGCAGGTGGTGACAGCCCTGTCCGTCCAGCGTAACCCTCCCCGTTCATGTAGTAGCTATAGGAGGTGCATAAAATAGCCGTGAGGATCTAGTGGGCACCTAGCCATATCCTGTGCGGTATCCCGGTGGTGCGTGGGAGCCTACAACCCGTTCCTAGTCATATGTAAGTATATGAGTGCTTGGTATAGACTGTATGCTTAGTTAGGAGTACGTAAGTCCTTAGATTAGCTTTCTTCTTCCTTTCTCTCTTCCTGTAAGCTTTGCATAGAGTTAGAAGTTGAGTAACTTGTGTGTCACACTACCTCTTTACCATATATTATCTTACCCCTCTTTATTCAATAGAATATTCATGCTAGAACTAATCAACATACTAATCTTTTCCAATAACCGCTGCCTTCCCTGCGGAAATATAAATACGACCCCGTACTCACGGGTAAAATGCTACAACGGTATTCTATGCGCTTGCGGATCCTTCTATAACGTAAGAAATACCCGACAGCATTTCTGGCATCGTTGCTAGGAAATACCTATCCTAGTGATGATGCTATGAAACGCCAACAAGCATTTTTAGCGCCATTGCTGGGGAAGGCACTGGTTAAAGGAATAGATCAAATGGTTGATGAAATTCTAAAATGGTATTCAATTGTTTAAACAGGCTAACTTGGCTTTGTCTTCTCTCTTTTGTGTGAAGACAGGGTATTGTATGATTGGTTTTGATCTGCTGCAAAATTTCACTGAGAATCTGGAGTCACTTTTGAGAAGAGTTCGACCTCACGTTGTTCCTCCTCAGATTACTCTCTCGACAAGCGAAATAGTCAATATCGCACCATCAACTTCCAAGAATATGGCTTAGAAGACTCTCTGTGATTACTCAGCTCCTTCTGCCGACAATGTCCCAATCGGGCCAAATGTTAATGCTAAAGCTGATAATTTCGAGATCAAGATAGGTCTCATTACGATGGTGCAGGCTAGCCCATTCTGTGGCAAGGCCAATGAGGATGCCAATGCACATCTCCAGCAGTTCCTGGAACTGTGCAGCACTTTTGTCATCAAGGGAGTCATAAAGGATGCAATGCGACTCCGTCTATTTTCGTTTTCTCTTTTGGGGAAGGCGAAACAATGGTTCTACACCAATAGAAGTGCAGTAACTACGTGGGATGAGTGTGCCAAGGCATTCCTCGCGAAGTTCTTCCCGTTGACTAAAATCAACGCTCTTCGGGGAAGGATTTCCAGTTTTCAGCAGGCGTCAAATGAATCAATAACTGAAGCTTGGGAGAGGCTTCAAGAGTACATCCTAGCATGTCCTCACCATTGGATGGACGCTTGGCTCATTCTAAAGATCTTCTACAACGGGCCGGCTCCAACAGCCCGTGATCATATAGACGCTGCTGCAAGTGGTGCTTTCTTCTCGCTAACCATTGACAAAGCCAAAACTTTGATCGAGAAGATGGTGTCCAACCAAGGTTGGAACGATGAACGTCTCCAACTTCGCCAGCGGGGCATGCACTCCGTCAAGGAGATGGACATGATCGTCGCTAAGCTCGACCTCCTCATCAAGAAGATTGATGAATGCCCCCAAGAAAAGGCTCCAACTTAGGTACTTCAAGCCTTATAATCTCGTATGACCTGCGAGGCCTGTGGGAACGTCGGACATTCGGGGAACGACTGCCCCAAAACCCAGGAAGAAGTCATGTACATGAACAACAATAACGGGTTTCATCCACAAGGAGGTCAGGGGTGGAACCAGTCGCGCCCCTACTACCAAGGAGGTAATGGTAATTCAAATGCGTTTAATCCTAACCAACCTTCCTTGAGGAATCTTGTCTTAAGCCAAGCAAAGACCAACGAAGCAATCCAGAAGAAGCTGGCTGCTAAGAACAAGACCTTGGAGACCGTCCAAGTGAAGATGGAAGGCATCTCCTCAACACTCAAGAACCAGTTGAGCTTCAACAAGATGTTTGAAACCCAACTAGCTCAGCTGGCCGCCGTTGTTCCTTCTGCAGAGACAGGGAAGATCCCGGGGCAACCCGAGGCTCCCCCAGAGAGCGTTAATGCAATAACCACAAAATGGGGTAAGCCATCACGTGGTAAATTCTTTACTAACTATGCAGAAATACTTGAACGCCCACGGAAGAGTTCATGGGGTGATCTAGCAGTTACCATAAAGGAGGATCCCGGAACCCCAATGATCAAATTCTCAATATACGACCGTTATTATGAGCATGCCCTCTGCAACCTTTTAGCAAGCGTCAACATCATGCCCAATGTAACTTTCGAAGAACTAGCCTATCCTGCTATTTCCCCTACTTGCATGTGTGTGCAGCTAGCCGACTCCACGATACGATATCCTGAGGGAATTGTGAAGAATCTCCTGGTGCGAGTGCAGAATTCATTCATCCTCGCGGACTTCGTAGTCCTTGATATGGAGGGTGATTTGGGAATCTCGCTCATCCTTGGGCGACCATTCCTAAGAGACGCCAAGGCCAGAATAGACGTGGGGACCGGAAGAATCAGTTTTCGGACTGGGAAGAGGACCATGAAGTTCAGGTTCCGCAACACGCGCGAACAGGTATACCTGCTTCATGAGGATAGCAAAGAACAAGGGCTAGAGACAGAACAGGAATGGTTCGAAGACTAGGAGATACATAGTCTCACACCCGAGGATCCAACTCCCACACCACCGACAACACCAAAGAAGAAAACCAAGAAGGTGTGGAGAAAGAAGAAGACGTCGTCGTCCTCGACATCCTCTCCAGGTATGGACAATTCGACCTCGAATTAAGCTGGTATGGAGAGGGTTCTGCTCATCGAACTTTAAACCAAGAGCTAGCTTGGGGGAGTCCTTCCACCAACTGAACTTTATCCTTTACTGCTTTCAATAAAGATATATAAAAAAACTCTAAAAACCAAACAAATATTTACTGCTTTAAATTTCTCTTATCCATATGCATGGTAAGAATGTTCGGTCTTCCTAAGTTGAAAGGATGAATAATTGTTATGCTCTTGCTTGTCTGTCTTGCTTTGTCCTAAAGCACGTTCTTTCCTAAGTTTGAGTTTGCTGGCTGTTTAAACCTTTGTGCCATGAACCCGAACATCTCATGGGTTGCACAGACTTTATCTAAGTCTAGATTGTTGTGAGTTTAGATATGGAAGATGAGCTTTATAATCTTGTCTTAAGTGAAGCATGATATCTGGAGTATTTTGTTTTCAAAAAAAATTTTAAAGGGAAGGACAAGTTCCTCAATGATGTTCCAAGTCCTACCAAAGCCATATGTCATTTACATTGAAAAACCCTATACATATGTTGCTTGCTATTTCATTGAGCTTTGTCAAATTGTTTGTACCCTAGTGAGATGTTTATCATATCCTCTTGATCAAGATCACACACACGTTACGCTCATTGTGACATTCCTACACTGGAAATTAGCAAATCCATCCATCCACTAAATAAATGCTCCATGAAGCTTGTGATCTCTCCTCGTGTTATCCCTGAGAAAGAGATTGGACTTGGTCATCACCGAAAAAAAAGAAAAAAAAAAGAGAAAAAGAGAAAAGATGGCATGCCAAAGAAGCATGACCCAAAAAAAAATATAGGAAAAAGAAAGAATAAAAGGGGGATAGCCATGTCTAGAGAAAAATACAAAAAAATAAAGAGGAGAGAGATCACAAACAAAAAGGAGTAATCATATCTTCCATTCATCCACACACATGCACCTCTTGATCTTGGGATATGACTTGTTTTCTCCATGGATCCACTCTTTGTCTTGGCAATATATGAAATGCAGGTATGCTTCATCCATTCCGTACCTTGAGCTCCATAAAAAGCTTTCGTTATGAGAAAGGAGAAGTGCCTTGGTAAGGATTCATACACCATTGAGCAACCAGAGTGAATCATTTGAGGAACTTAGTCTTGTTTTTATATTTCCAAAAAGAGAAACCTCCAAATAGATTATTGAGCAAAGGTAAGGTAAGTACTGCTCTGTCGACCGTTCTAACTTTGAACAGCTCAAGACGAGGAGAAGCTCATAAGCCCCATACATGATGAAGGTAACAAGGGCCAGGTACTCATGCCAACATTACTCATCCTCAAGGAGATCATCTATGCCTCAGGCTTGACACAATAGCAGGTAATGAGTCTAACAATTTTCTGATCAACATCCTAATTTGTCCTGTTTTGCTCGAGATGAGCAAAGGACAGCTTGGGTGTTCTTATTGACGTTTGCTATGGACCAATTTTTGAGCGTCAATTTGATCAGAAAATTGGGATGACTAGCATACTTGCATATTTATCCAGAATAATGTCGTTTCCACATTCCCCTTGGAGAATTTGCAATGCAGGAAAATTGAGCAAAAATCAAGTGTAAACAAGCACTTCAATCCAAGGCAAATGGCGTTGACCAATCACGATGATACAGAGAGTCAGGTTCTCGTTCCGAAAACCCGGATTGTTTCAGTTGGTATCAAAGTCATACATGATCGTAGCACGAGCCTTAGCAATGATCGCTAGGTTTAGGACACTCCAAACGACTCTATCTGCTTAATATACTACCTTGAACTATATCCTCTCTGCACCTTGACTAATTTCCCCCATTCCCTGTCATTCTCTTACCTACGCTAACGCCACTTCTACGTGTACATAGAATGGACGCTGCTATGAGAGACCTCTTGGAAAAGGTAATCCATGAGCCAAAGATGTACGCCCACTACCGCCAGGGGCTAGTCTACGTGATGGAACACGTTTTGCGAATAGCCAGCATCACCCAAGAATGCGTCAAGCTCTCTTCCCATTAGATGGAGATCCGCCCGCACTACATCTGCCGCACATGAGTACTGGCTATCATGCCTGATCTAGAAATGCCGGACTTCCTGGGAGAAACGGTCTCCAGTTCAGGTATTCTGCTTGCCACGGCCATTCAGCCTGCTGCCAGGAAGATGACAAGAAGGATCATCGCTTGGTTCTAGGACACCAGGTTCAAGATGAAACAATACCGATTGATTCCCAGAGCTATTTTTGCTACTGAAGATATAAAGGCCGTCCACGCGGCAATTGCCGACGCCCCATACCACATGCAAGGAAAGAATCAGCTCTTGATCCGCACCACTGGGACTTACCTGTTTCATGTGGACTGCCTGCTGAGGGATATGGAGAAAGAGCACCGCACCATATATGAGGGATTCGTTGCTTGTGCGCAGTGCAACCAGATCTTGGAGAGTGACATTCAGAGAGAGACTGAGATTGCCCGTCACACTAAAGGGGACTAGAGCACGCTAGCTCAGAGAATCAACGAGGTGATCACTCTGAGGCTAGCCGCAGAAACCCAGCTTATCCAGGCAAAGGCCGAGCTTGCTGAGCTCAGGACACGCCAAGCTGAGATGAAGGTCAAGGAGGAAGCATACCTCGCAACCATGGAGCTGATGAAGGACAAGGCGGACTGTACCCTGAAGACCTGGATGGAGTCAGACTCGATTCTAGTCAACGAGATTCAGGAGCTATTAGACCAGTTGCCAGAAGAGTACCAACCCATTGTCAGGAAGGAAGACTTTTCAGTGATACCCAAAGACTTTCACTGGAAAGAGCATTCGCTTGAGAACCTGCCACCCTCGGGTGAGACCAAGAAAGTACTAAGGGTCACCGCAAATGATTGGATCATTCCAGAGGGCTACCCTGAAGAGTGCCAGACGATGCAAGCATGCAAGAAGCCCCGCTGCTCTAAGGACTGGAGCATGTGGTGAGGTTCTTTGATAGTAGAGTTGTAACATAAGTAGGATGCCGATGTCACATTCCGGTGTATCCTTGGGTGAGTTGAGTCGTAAGCCGATTACCCATTCCGTCGTGAGATGTCCCGAGTTGTGTCTAAGGCTGATGTCACATACCACCTTAATCGTCCTAAGCTATCCAGTGTTGTCCGAGGAGTCACGTTATAAGTCACCCCTATTTTGTAAGCTTTCACGAGGTACTTTTAGTATGCTAGCTGTTGAGTTATCTGAAAGGTTTGGCTGTAATCTCGAGATAACAAGGGTGTAGGACTTGTAATGCTGAATGAATGAATGATTGGATCTTATGTGTTTTATATGACTTTTTCTTGCTTTTTCCTATTGAGTGAACTTGTAATGTGTGTAATTGCTTAATAACCTCCCTTGAGGTGAGCGACGCTACTAGTTAATGACCACCACTTTACGATGCAAAGATCATGAGGAACCAAAGCCCAGCTGTTAAGATCGAAATAGTCAGACAAGCCAAGAACAACGTGTCGAACCACACCAATAACACAGATACACATCAGCTCAGCAAGAGATTTCCAAGAGCACAATCAGAACAACAAGATCAAGCAAGACCACGGTCTGAATAGGGAACATACCTCAACGAAGCAACACTCTGGCGAGTGCAAGTCCAACGCCACCAAAGAAGGCCACAATCAGACGTTAGAACCACTAGACGACACGGACACAAGAGAGCTGAGTACCCCGGAAAGCTGCGATGAGAACTGACAGAACCAGCTAAGAGAATGCAAATAGCACACCAAAAAGTGGAAGGCCGAACCTCGGGATCAGGATTGGACCTTTCTGGAAATTAGAGATGCATCACCTGTCCACCCCAGTACAACCTGCGATCAAACACTCTTATGCCCAATAGAATAGAGATTCCGCAAGCGCACAGAATACACTGTTTTAGCACTTCACCTTGGAGTATTCCAGGGTACCCAATTTCCATGGGGAAGTGTTATGGTAATAAGAGTATCGATTGAATGGATGGTAAACTTTATTGGGAATAATCACCAGCTAGATAGCAGGGGTAAGCCAGATAAATGATAGGATAAGTGGCCAGGCAATGACCAAGTGACACACAGGAGACTCTTCCTTAGAGTGGTAAGTAGCTGGGAGGACAACGAGCGAGAAAGACTCCTAAAACACTTCTAAACCAACCAGCTAGCCTCTCTAGTCTACACCTGAACTAACCTAGCTGTCGGGAGAATAGAGCTTACTTCGGCGGCTGGGGCGGAAGGACCACAGACTAAGGGAGAAATGGGGGGTCCAACTCGGCCAACGATCTACTGCTATGAAAACACCCAAACGTGGTGGACTATAAAGGACGGACAGGGCTGTCACCACCAGCCGCCTACCACAGCGGTTCCGTGGGGTGGAACACACTTTCTAGCTAGCACTAAGCCAGACACCACATTTGCACTCAGTGTTAGGATTTCCCCTGAGGCCTTCTAGAGAAATCCCCCTCAACCTAGTGAACTAACTTGAGCCCCCTAGTCCGGGTGAGAAAATTCGGAAGATAAGGTCCCAACAAACTAAGACTAGAACAAAGCCTAAGCTAAAGAGAAGAACTTCCGCACACAAGCAAGAGCTTGGAAATAAATAAATTAAAGTGGAAGGTAAAGCTGACTCGGTAAGATAAAGAAGATAACTTATATTGATAATGTCAAAGGACACTTCTGATTGCCTCCTGAGGTCGGTAACAGTTGCTTTTTAGGTAAGCAACTGTTTCAGGCATGCAGGTGGGCCCTTGAATCCGTGTGTGAAGCCTTTCAGATCCTCAGATCAAACCGACTTCAAGTGCACGATGCATGATCCTCCTGGGTGTGTTTGTTGACTCCTAGATCAATGACGTGGCCAGAAGAGGGGGGACAAGGCCGGCCGGCCTAGGGGAGGCCGGCCGGCCTGGGATTTCTCCCAAAGCGGCCCATCTTTGGTAGACTTGCTCTTGCATAGACAACTCATCCAAAACTTGTGGAATTTTATTTGTTTAAATAAATTATGCATGGAACATAATGCAAAACTCTGAATTATTCCTGAGATGTTGACGAACGATGGTCGAATAACGGCCGTCAACACGCCCCCAAGCTTAAACTCTTACTCGTCCTCGAGCAAGGCTTAATACTTAGGCTCGGCGGATCAGGAGTTGCATCAATGTCCACCCCCTACAGGTACCTTGTGCATAGCAAATTACTCATACTCGTATGTACCTGAGGATGCTGATCGCACCTTTGTTTGGAGTGTGGCGCTTAGTCACAATTCTTCTTGCGCCTTGAGCGGTTGAGAAACTAAGCAGTTCCGCCGGAGTTATTCTGCTACCTGTTCAGGTTCCTTCTCAGAATTTGATAATTTTTTCAAAAGAATGGTTTTGAGATTCCCAGTGGCACTCTCAAGATCGCTCAAGGTGTATAATCCTTACCATGGTCGGAACTTGACCGTTTTCTTCCTACTTCTAAGGCTGATATATGGAGCTTAAGGGTAGGAGGAGTGTCTCATATCTTGGTTACCTTTGTTGCCGAGCCGAAGAGTTGTTCGAAGGAGGTAGGTACCCAATCAAATTCCGATATTGTGGAATATGTAATTTTCAGGGGAGAGGGAGAGGATGGACTCACACTTGGAACAATTTTGGTCTTCTATTTGCACTCCTGAGCTCTTTTGGTTTTTGGAGAGTATGGGTTCTATCTCTTTTCCTCTTTTCTTTCTTTTCTCATACTCATCTTTTTTTCAGGATAGCCCATACCCTCATGACGCAGATGGATACATGAGCGGAGTGACAGAATGCGTAGACCTTATATGAATGGGTTCACGGTGGAGATTTTGGGCTGAGGTATTGATGCGATATCTGGCGAAGGTGGTTGTCGATACCTGGAGTAGGTGATCGACCGGCAAGATGACTTTTGAGGCTAGCAAACAATGGGTACACAAAGGAGAAAGATTTGTAGATGATAGGTACCTTTCCTCGGATGGACTGACTGTTCGACAAGGCTCAAAGCAACTCAAGATAGCATATGTGGCTTAAAATGGCAGTAACCATTTTATGGCTCTGGATAGGACATTTAAACCAAAGGGGAGCTCTTTACCATGTTTTCATTTTCAAAGAAATTCCGAGAGGTTCCCTAGTAAAGCATACAGTTTCATTCTAGTTTTACTATCTCAAATTTTTCCCAACAACTTAGGTATGGAAATGTTCATGCTCCCACAAATCCAAAACAGGGTTTACCAGCAAGATCAAGTACTAAGCGAGTAACAAGCTATAAATGAGGCACTTGCAGAACATGAACAGAGCAGCTATTCATTATTTCCGAAGGTAGAGTTTGCACGGATTTCCACACATATAAGTTGGGAGTTCATTTTATTCTCTTTTTTTTAGCATGGCGACTTTATAACGAAAAGGATAGGTTGGACAACTTACCTGGATACTCCCCAAGCTTTGATGAAGCACAGTCCTGAGTGCTCCCCCAAGCTTCAATGATGCTCAGTTCTGCTGGCTTGGGTTCTGTGGTGGCTGCTGGTACGGGTATTGCGGATATGGATAATATTGCGGCGGGTACGGATAGTATTGCTGTGGACGTGGCTGCTGCTGAGGGTCGTGCTGCTGCTGTGGCAGATATGGGTAGTGCTGCTGTGGTGGATGCTGAGGCTGCTATGGTGCATGCAGATGCTGGCCGAGGCCTAAGAGGGTAAAGATGTTGGTGGTGTCATGGAGTAGAGAGGTGTTCACACTCCAGTTCTGCTGGGTAAGCTCGGTGTTGTGTGCGAGGTCGATGCTGAGCTGGTCCTATTGCTGCCCCATGGTGTTGACCCGAGTCATGAGATTGGTGATCCCACGCATGATCGGATTCTTGTAACCGTAGCGTGCTAAGCTCGATGGACCAACCTGCGGACCATAAGAATCCTGCATACATGGGGGGTAGTAGGGTTCTTGGGTTGCACCTTGTTCTGATGTTCCTCCAGCGGTGCTCGTTCATCCCTAAGTAAAATACTCATATGTTTCTTCGAAGCTCATGTGGGAGGTTCCAGCATGGTGAGAGGGCCCTGCTTGTTCTTGCTGCTTGATGCTCGATCGCATTTGTCGTCGAGTTTTTGCACCGGCGACGCTGTGACGAGCTGGCTCCTTATTCTGCATCTGCAAGAGGTAATTCTTCACCAAGTACAGAGAGAATCTCGGGCATGGGAGCTCAATCTCTATATCGTACCCGGGGAAAGTCATAAACAGCGAGTTACCTGGCCCCTCGCGCATCATGTGTCCCTGCACAAAATGTTCCACGCCTACCCATAGCTGGTACACATCCCCCCATGGCAAGTAAGTGACCTGGGCATTGTCCGTGCCTTGACATGCGTAGCAATACGCGTGACCAAGGTGGTTATATCAATGGGACTTCTGCCGGCAATCATCTTCTGCCCGTGAGCAAGCATGCTGATGACTGGGGCGAGCTTTATCTTCTTTGCCATTACAAAGAGATACTGCAATTCGGGGAGACTGCAAAGGTGAAGGTCGGAGCGCGGGTGCACCACCATAAAAATCCACTTTGCTAACATCCTGAGAGTAGGGTGATGGATATAGACTATGCTATTCCAGCTACTCACAGGATGCTCAGAAATTTCATTCCAGCAAGTGGTCCAATCATATTTATATGTTTTAGCCAAAATAATCGGACCTAGCAAGCACTTTTTATCAAAGCCTAGAGCAACACTAAGTTCTTTCACCATTAATTTAAATTTCTCATCGAAGAAAAGGAAATAAATATAAGTGGTATTACCGTTTTCTTTGAAACTGAGAGTCATGAGGAATTCCATGGTGAGAAATTTCGAACCTGGTTTTGTCATGTCGGCGAAGTTGTACCACCCCACGTTGCTGAATGTTCAGGTCATGTCTGCCTTCAAACCCGTCTTTATGAAAAAGAGAGGTTCAAAGATCCTGACGTGGTGGTACGTCTGATTCTTCAGCAGGTCTAGTGTCTCCTGTTCGTAGTCGTGCCGCGGCACGAGCTGTTCAATAGAAGTGAGGACGCGGATACGAGCTTGAACGCGGCTCCTTGGCACTGCGGGGGTTACGTCCTCCTGGGAGTCAGTATCTCGGTGACTTGAGTCAACCGACATATTATCCCTGGAGGATGCCGTCCCGTGCGAGCGCCGAGAGCTGGAGGGGCTGAGCTTCTTGAGCTTGTTCTTCGCGGCTGTCCACATACTGCCTGCAAAAGGTTAGTGCACACACAAAGAAAATACCCGAAGGACTTAACAAAAGAGTTAGTCGTTAGTCATCCTTGTGGGGGATTAACCTCCACAGACGTTCTCATTCAAGCACCAAGAATTTTATTCAAACGAAAAGAGAAATTATTTTTGGTATTTTTCTGTAGCTAAAGCGAAGGTTTAGCACTGATTTTATTTTGTTTTTGGTGGGTGCAGCACTTAAGCTCTTTACTTAATTAGCCCAAGGGCTAAATTAACTAAAGATGCTTAGAGAGGGAGAAGGGATTTCGAGCTCAAGAAAGGGCAGAAGAACCTGAGCTGCTGGTGCATCGAAGAGTGTCGGGAGGCTTGGCTTTTATAGCCGGCCGGCCTGGGACAGGCCGGTTGGCGCCTGAATGGCGCAGCAAGCTCCAGCTCATGAACCAAGGTGTAGGATATTAGGTGGAGGTGCCGAATTTTGGTGGAGATGTGACAGCATCGGTGATGGAGAGGCCGGCCGGCCTGCATGGGGCCGGTCAGCCTGGTGTTGCATTGTCTCGTGCTCCTCCTTCGCCTGCGCACTCGCTCTTGATCATACTCCACTGTTGCATGTGCTCTTTTTCTGCACGACGGGATGTTTGTGGTGCAAAGGAGGTCAACCATCCATGATGGGTTAATTGGCCCTCCACATGCACGATCATGGGTGCAATGCACCATGATTCCTATCCCTGCACATTAGTGGACTTACCTCCTGTTGTACCCTGGCCAGGGGATGAAATGTGGAGCCGGCCGGCCTGCACTCTGGCCGGAATTTTCTGATTTTTTTATGCAGTGCAAAATAAAACTACACATCGAAAAATAAAGATGCATTTTGAAAAAATTTAAACATGCCATGATTGAACTGAAAATTGAAAGAATTAAACTATCCTATATGCAAATGCAAGAATGGATAACTACCATGTACCTCATGGCGAGAGCTCGGGTTTTGAGTCCGGAGCAGGACTCTCCGTTCCTTGAGTTTGGTTGTCCTCACCTGCTAGAGTTGCTGTCGGTGGTGACACTTTCTCATGCCACACTTTCTTTGTGGGCGTGGCTGATTCGACCTCTTTCTTTTCTGATTCCAGAAATTTCTTACGTTGGACCTGTCGCTTTGCATTTCTTTGGTTGTGCACCTTGATTTCCTTCTCTTGAATTCATATGCTTTCTACGAGTTTGATGAGGCTTTCAATGGCAGGAATGGCTAGATCCTCCGGTTTCTTCTTGGTTCTTTTCTCGAGCTCTTTGTCAAGCTTTTTCTTGGATTGTTGTTTCCGGTTGAGTGTCTTGACTTGGGAACATTGTTCTACCTTCGGTCTGAAGGAGAACTTCTCTTTCTGCCCATTGATGTCGAGCTGGATCTCCCCAGCTCCCACATCAATATGTGTGTTTGCTGTGCTCAAGAATGGCCTCCCTAGGATGAGAGGGGTCTTGGTGTTGACTTCCATGTCTATGACGACGAAGTCTACGGGGACGAAAAAGTTCCGGATTTTCATCGGAATATTTTTGGCGATCCCCGCGGGGTAGCGAACTGATTGGTCCACTAGCTGCAAACACATGGCAGTAGGAGCGAGCGCATGATGATTAAGTTTGTTATAGACTACCTTAGGCATGTCACTGACGCTTGCCCCCAAGTCGCAGAGTGCGTGCTTGAAGTAGTGAGTCCTGATTCAGCATGTGATGGTGGGACATCCTGGGTCTTTCTTTTTATCCGGGAGAGGATCGAGTATAGCTGCGCTACACTCTTCTGTAAGCTGTACTACCTTGGTGGTCGGCATGTTCTTCCTTTTTCCAAGAATATCCTTGATATACTTGGCATACGTAGTTACCTGCACTGCATGAAGTAGTGGTATATTGACATACAACTTCTTGATTACCTCGACGAACTTGCCGAATTGTTCGTCGGCCACCGGCCTCCTTCTCCGTTCCGGAAACAGTAAGGCGGTTGTGTCGTAGTATTCTCGAGCAGCCCTTGGGGCTTCCTCAGCTTCTCCGTGGGTAGCAGAGGTGCTTCCGTGAGCCTCCTCCTGCACCTCGTCTTCAGCAATGGTATCCCTGGCGGTTACGGTCTCCCACCGTGAACCTGCATCCTGTGGTAGGGGTGGATCCTGCGTGGACTTTCCAGCCCGCGTAGTCACCGCATTCATGTTTTCCTTTGGGTTAACTTCCGGTTGCCCGGGCAGCTTCCCCGTGTTAGGGTTAGGACAGGATGAGGCCAGTTGAGCTACTTGAGTTTCTATCATTTTATTAAAGCTCAGCTGGTTTTTAATAACATAGTTAAAACCCTCTAGTTGTGCGGCCAGAGACTCCAAAATTTTATCATTAGCTTGAAATTTCTTGCTAATGTTATCATTAATATTTTTCTGGCCGTAAACTAGGTCTTTTAAATAAGGTTGAAATTTTTATTAAAATTGTTACCTTGCTGTTGACCGAAGGGGAGGCTGGGCTTGGAGTTCCATCCTTGCTGTTGAGGACAATATCCTGAATTGTTGGGAAAGTTGTTCCCAACGAAATTCACATCCTCCTGTGTCAATGGGCAGCTGTTGCCCGAATGCCCAGTGTCACCACATGGCTCACATGTGATCCTCGAGTCCATGATCTGATTGACCTCTTGGTTCGGAGATTCTAGCTTCTTCATGAGGAGATCCATCTTGGCCGCTAGCATATCTACACCATCAATCTGGTGTACTCCTTTCGGGCGAACTGGTTGCCATCTCCCTTCCAACTTTGGTTGGAGGTGACCTTGTCAATGAGTGTCTTGGCCCGTGCAACATCCAAAGAGAGGAATGCTCCTCCTGCTGCCGCATCAATGTGGTATTGCGCTCTCTGACTCAAGCCATGGAAGAAGTTCTGAATAATCAGCCACTCTTCCATGCCGTGGTGTGGACATGTTGCTATATAATCTTGGAGTCTTTCCCAGGCTTCCGGGATGGTTTCATCCTGGAGTTGTTGGAAACTCGAGATCCTGTTCCTAAGGGCGTTGGTTTTGCCCACTGGGAAATACTTGGCCAGGAATGCATTGTAGCAGCCATTCCAGGTCGTGAAGTCTGCCTTGTTGGTGTAGAACCACGTCTTTGATTTGCCCAGCAAAGAGAATGGGAACAAACGAAGGCGAACGTTATCTAGTGTAGTGCCTTTGGGGTTGATTGTGCTACTCACTTCCATGAAGTTCTGGAGGTGAGCGTTGGCATCTTCGGTTGCCTTCCCACAAAAGGGGCTAGCTTGGACCATGTCGACAAGTCCAGTCTTCAGCTCAAAGTCATCAGTGCCTTGGGTATTGTCCAAACCAGTAGGGATATGACTGCTAGATGGGGCCGAGTACTGACGGAGTGTCTTCTGAGCCATGGTAAAGACAGATGTTGATGAACTCCCTCCTAAGGTAAGCCTTTTTTGAGGTGGGACAATTCTCTGCCGAACAACACACCCAATTCTTTCTGGATTCGGATTGAAGTTGCTTGGTAGGTCAAAACCGGTCATGCACTGCTCTGCATATATCAAAAAGATAAAGAGAGCAATGGTAAGCCCGCTAAAGCTAGCAGTGAATAAAATAAAAAAATTTACCAAACGATTCAATGATATCTTAGCACCAAATTGCTTCCCCGGCAACAGCGCCCAGAAATGCTTGTTGGTGTTTCTTATGCCCAATAGAATAGAGATTCCGCAAGCGCACAGAATACACCGATGTAGCACTTCACCTTGGAGTATTCCAGGGTATCAAATTTCAACGGGGAAGCGTTATGGTAATAAGAGTATCGATTGAATGCATGGTAAACTTTACTGGGAATAATCACCAGCTAGATAGCAGGGGTAAGCCTGATAAATAATAGAATAAGTGGCCAGGCAATGACCGAGTGACACAGAAGACTCTTCCTTAGAGCGGTAAGTAGCTGGGAGGACAACGAGCAAGAAAGACTCCTAAAACACTTCTAAACTAACGAGCTAGCCTCTCAAACCCAAACCTGAACTAACCTAGTTGTTGGGAGAATAGAGCTTACTTCGGCGGCTGGGGCGGAAGGACCACAGACTGAGGGAGAAATGGGGGGTCCAACTCGGCCAACGATCTACTGCTATAAAAACACCCGAACCTGGTGGACTACAAGGGATGGACAAGGCTATCACCACCTGCCGCCTACCATATCAGTTTCGTGGGGTGGAACACACTTTCTAGCTAACACTAAGCCAGACACCACATATGCACTCAGTGTTAGGATTTCCCCTGAGGCCTTCAAGAGAAATCCCCCTCAACCTAGGGAACTAACTTGAGCCCCCTAGTCCGGGCGAGAAAACCCGCAAGATAAGGTCCTGACAAACTAAGACTAGAACAAAGCCTAAGCTAAAGGGAAGAACTTCCGCACACAAGCAAGAGCTTGGAAGTAAATAAATAAAAGCGGAAGGTAAAGCTGACTCGGTAAGACAAAGAAGATAACTTATATTGATAATGTCAAAGGAAGGATACAAGAGCTTATACCAGACTTCCGAGGATGACTCCGGAATCCCGAGACAAGCTCGACTCGACTTTAATTCCCAGACTACTAAACCTAACTCCAGAACTGAAGTGAAGAGAGAACTCCTTCTAAGTGTGTCTTACAAGTGAGGATGGGAGGTCTATTTATAGCTAGTGAAGGTCGGTAACCGGTGAAAAGCGTCAAGATGATGCAGCCTTGACAGTTGCTTAGCTTCCACGCGAAGACTGGGCATCAGTGGCCACCTAGAATGCGTCGGATGTGAAACCCGCCGTTTCCGTCCCGTCGCCCACCTCGTCTAGCCTTGGCCCCTTCTGCCCTACTTTGCCGCTAACCCCACAACGCGCCGAAGCCAAGCTCGCCGCCCTTGTCCCGGCCTTGCCCGCGCCACTCGTTGTCCTCGCCACCGGTGCCATGGCCACGCCACGGCCATGGTGACCGCGCACGCACCGATCCGTCTCTACCTCACCACCCGCTCCTGGAGCACGCGCAAGCCACGGCGTCACAACAACAGCCCTCCGAGGGATATCGTCGAACATTCATCGAGCACCAACACATACACACACACACTCCTCTGCACACCCATGCACGCACACACGGCCACACCGACCTGTGCCACACCAGATCTGGGCACAGCTGCACCAGATCCGGCGTACCACTGACACCCGGGGCCCGCATGTCAGCAGGCGGAGTGAGCTGCTGACCCGTGGGCCCTAGTAGTCAGTGAGAGAGAGAGGAAAGAGCGTGTGAGGAGAGGAGGAGGCAGGCGGATTGGGCCGACCCCGCCCAATTTGCCGAAACGGACTGCAAAGTCAGCCCACGTGACCCGCTGGCCTGCCGAGCCAATCTCCGAGCCGGCTTGCAAATCTACAGGCCGAGCCATGCTGGCCCGTTAGCCAAGCTGCCCAAGATCCAGCTGGCCTACCAAGCCACAGGCCAAGACGACCCCTTAGCCGAGCCAAGCCATGTTGGGCCACCAAGCCGGCCCAGATTCCTTTTGGCCCAAAATCGAGCCGCCGGACCCTCTTTGCCTCTTTACCCAATCCGACGAGCGGGTGCAACCTGTCAGCCACTGATTTAGGCTGACTGGTAGGGCCACTGACCCGTGGACCCCACCGTGGACCATTGATCATTGACCAAGTCGACATCGACCGTGGTCAACACTAATGTCAGCAGGGCGCACTGCTGATGTCAGCATGACCTCAGCAAGCCACGTGGCACACCTAGGTGCTGACACGTGGCACTGACTATTTGTTTTCTTTTTTGATATTTAATTATTAATTTCAAAAAATGATTTAAACTTATGAAATTCATAATTAATTAACCGGACCTCTGAAAATTATGAAACCAGTTTCATAATTCTTCTAAAATCATGCTCTACCTGTTAGAGTAGGTTTTTTTTGTGATTTGGATCTTTTTGAGCAGCTTTGTGCATTTTTCCACTTTAGTCCCTTCATTTATACATATTTACGATTAGCTCCCGGTGAGACGGAGTAGACCGATGTACCAGACGACCCGACGACCCAAGAGGAATTCCAGGACGAATTGAAGATCCAGAAGGACTTCCCCAACTCCTTGAAGACCTAGAAGAACTAAGAAGAACCATCAGGTTCACGCCCATCTATGATTTGAATACCTATTAGGCATTGCTTGCCAGATACGCTATTGCTCCTTGATGTGTTACCTTGGAATGAACCTGCATAGCCTATTTTTATATATAGATTCCTTGTACTCCTATAAATACCTTGATTGAATATACATGAGATGCTTTGGCTACTATTGCATGTGAATGTGTGGGATATGGAGATATAGTCTTGCCGTGAGTAGGAGATACTCTATTGAGGAGCTGGTGAATAGGAATCTAGAGGGGGCGAGTTAAACTTAATGTGACCATCTGATCAAGGGCTTGGGGTGTGCGTTGGGCACATCCGACGGAGTGCCTGTGGCGGACAGATGTCCTGGATGGACAATTTAGTCCTTTGTGGATGTTGGGTCCTTTGTGGACGTTGGTGGAGGAGATAGTGGGCTACACCTGTAATTGGTGTCGTTGACGGACTGTTGCGCCGAATACGTCATTTGTGGGAGATACTCACCTTGGCAATTAAGGCCTGAGTTAGTGGACCTGGAGAAGGAACTATGTCAAACGTGCACACTACTTATCTGTTATGAGGGTAGATCCGGTCCGAGCTAGTGACGCGCGGCACCACTCCTGTAGGAGGATAGGGCATCAGTGTAAGGGAGGAGGTGTTGACCTCACATCCCCCGAATGGCAGGATCTCGAGTGGTCCAGGTGTAGAAGGCATCACAGTTCCGGGAAAACCTCTTGTGGGAGGATGCATCCCAAACTCGGGAAAGCAGGGTGGGGGCCGTAGCAGCTAGTTTCGTAGACCGGTGTCTTCGAGTCAGTCGGTCGACGGACCAGCTGACTTCAAGTCGAGTGGGTCCAGGTGTATAACCCCTACAGGGTGAAAACTATACGTATAGCCGCGTACTCGGTAATGTACAACTCTTGATCCGGCTTCACTTTCATAGATTAGTGTTACTTGATCTCTACCTCCCTCTAGTCATGATATTCCTATCTGGGGGCAGTTGAGGTGCGAGGAGAGGGAGTTCTCTCATTGACTTGGTGGTGTGGAAGGTGTGAGTAACCCGGGATTGTGGGATGCTAGGATGGCCCGTGTTGAGGTGTTGTGGATGATGATAAGAACTTGCTTGCTGCTTGCATAGGAAAACCCTGGCCTTATCATTTGGCTATTCTCTATATCACTTGCATTCTACTTAAAGCTTGCATATGGATGGTGACGTGAACCTATCCCACTCCTTGGGGATAGTTGGTTGATGTAGGATTCAACATGAAGAACAACCCAACGATGAAGGATAGACTAAGGATGACCCGTGCTACGCTCAAGTTTGCCTGGGGAGGAGAGTTATCCCGAGATGAAGGATGGCCCAGAAATTTAGCTACCGCTTCCGATTTCTGTTTGTTCCTTTAGCCCAAGGGGCTTGTACCGGAAAACTTTATTACAATCCTTTGGATTATGTAATAAATAAACCCATGTAATGATTTATCGTCTTGTATGATTATGATATATAATTGAAATGAGTTCTGTATGTGGTAGCTACTAATCTAGGGACTATCACGATGATACAGAGTCGGGTTCTCGTTCCGAAAACCCGGATCATTTCACCAGGCCACCGTCCCCCACCCACCCTAGTCGAGAACCGGCCCACCTCCTCAGTAGCAGTAGAAGCAAACGTTGTCGGGCCTCAGCTAATAGGCTGTCATCCCGCAAGTTGCTACACCGTCGGGTTTCCCTCCACAGGCCGACTTATAGCAGTTCTACTACCCCGGCCTCCTCGCATTCCAGCGCGTACCAGCTGCCATTGCCCCTGGAACCTGGGTCACTGCTCCAACCGGCTCCGTCAGCTCGCCATCTTGGGATCAACAGTCTCTGGCCTCCATTTTCAGCACCATGACGCTGAATCAGCCTTAGACAAATGAGTGGTATTTTGACTAAGGTGCTTCTGCTCATATGCTTTAGATTCCGGTATCCTTTCCCATACATCCTTTCCCCGGTATCCTACTCCGTCTTCAATTGTTGTCGATAATGGATCGTTACTTCCTGTTACTGCCAATGGCATCACCAACCTTTCTGGTTCTTTGCATCTTAATAACATTCTTGTTTCTCCACAACTAATCAAGAACCTTATTTCTATTCGCTAGTTTACTATTGACAACAATTGTTCTATCGAGTTTGACCCGTCTGGTTGCTTTGTGAAGGATCTCTCATCTTGGAATCTGATCGTTAGGTGCAATAGCTCTGGGCCACTGTACCCTTTGCGCCTTCCAGTCACCCACTCCTTTGCCGTCCACGCTCCAGCACCCCTTTGGCACGCCGTCTTGGACACCCCGGTCATGAGGCCCTCTTGAAGCTCGCCTCTGTCATTCCGACATGTTCTACCAACCCTAGCGCCATTTGTCATGCTTGTCAGCTCGGTCGACATGTGCACCTTCCTTTTTTTGTGTCATCATCTAGAACCTCTAATAATTTCAACCTTATACATTGTGATTTGTGGATATCGCCTGTATTAAGTGTCTCAAGTTATAAATATTACTTGGTTGTTCTTGATGATTGCTCACACTACCCGTGGATGTTTCATCTGTGCCTCAAGTGTAACACTTTTTCCACCCACACAAGCTTTTTCGCTTATGTTTAGACTTAGTTCGGCGTCACCATGAAAGTTCTTCCTCATACGGTAGCGAGTTTGACAACTCCAGCGCCCACACGTTCTTCGTTACTCACGGGGTCCATCATCGCATGTCATGAAGACACTGGTGCCTTGACACTATCACCATGTTGGACATGCACGAGCCAGCGTCATCAACGAGCTACAAGTCGTCGCCAACTTGGGCTGCGAGTTCGGTTCATTCAGCCGACAGCCCTGCACCGAAATGGTGATATCTCCCTCATACGGCGTCCAAATAAGGTGATCTTGGATGTGTTGGAAACCTGACGACGAGACGCTTCTTTTGGTTCTGGTCCCAGCTCCAGAAGGTTCGTGGATAATTCTGTGTGATCACGACAAGGTGCTGCATCACCTGTTTTGGGCTTTTTCAGGCTTTGTATCGTGTCGGGCCTTAAGCCCATGTTGTGGGCGCCCCCCTGGTTGCCCCCAACCCTAGGATGCCCCCTTTGCTGTCATAAACTCAGTAGCCGCCACACATTAGGTTTTGGGTTTTGTTTAGTCTAGTTTTTCATTGAGAAACAGATCTTGTTCATAGTAACTGTAACGTCGAGTCCTTTTGCTGTGAATTCAGGGCCCCTATTCTTGTTCTTCACCACTACGGCGATTAGTTCTTTTGTGATTCGAACTCGAACCCCATCTCGTTATTTGCTTCATACACATCTGCAATTTCATATTGCGTGTTTATCCTCTCTTGCTTGTGTTCTTCGATTCGCTTGCAGGATAGCCTTCTCGGCAAGGTCAATCAAGTTGTGCTTGGTTGATAACCAAGGAGCATTTGTGGGCGCCCCCCTGGTCACCCCCAACCCTAAGACACCCCCTTTGCTATCATAAACTCAGTAGCCGCCGCACGTTAGGTTTTGGGTTTTGTTTAGTCTAGTTTTCCATTAAGAAACAGATCTTGTTCATAGTAACTTTGACGTCGAGTCCTTTTGCTGTGAATCAGGGCCCTTGTTCTTTTTCTTCACCACTGTGGTGATTAGTCCTTTTGTGATTCAAACTCGAACCCCATCTCATTATTTTCTTCATACGCATCTGCAATTTCAGATTGCGTGTTTACCCTCTCTTGCTTGTGTTCTTCGATTCGCATACAGGATAGCCTTCTCAGCGAGGTCAATCAAGTTGTGCTTGGTTGATAACCAAGGAGCAGCGGTGTAACGGTTGTAGGGCTTTAAATCATGTCTGATTAGAAGCTCGGATTGCCAACGTCGAGTCTCCACCAATCGAATCTACCAATACCTATCAGAAGATCGGGCCAGTGCTACATCAGCATGTCCTACCCCTACACCTCCCCACAGAAGGGTAAAGCTAAATGGATCATTTGTACCACTAATAATGTCATCCGTTCGCTTTTGTTTTAGGCTAGCATGCCACCATCCTACTGGGCAGAGGCCCATCAGTCCGCAACACACCTCTTGAATATCTTGCCCACCAAGACCCTCCAGTTCTTCACGCCTCACCATGCCCTTCACGGGACCCGCCGACGTACGATCATCTCTGGGTTTTCGGGTGCAAGTGTTACCCCAATCTTTCTTCCACTGCCAGCCATAAACTCGCCCCTCGTTCCACCTTGTGCGTGTTTCTCGACTACTTTGCTCATCACAATGGATACCGGTGCTTTGACACTATCTTCAATAGTGTCATCATCTCCCGACGCATCTTTTTCGATGAGCCCGCCTTTCCTTTTGCCGAGCAGTCCTCCAAAATCACCGCTAATGATTTTGCTTTCTTGGACTACCTGACTAGCATGGCGCTGACCCCTATAGGTTCACCCCTATCTTTTGCAGGTCTTCCTGGTCCTGGTCGCACCCAGCCACGTGCGAATTAGGGGGGCCCAGCACCACTTGATGACACCGCGCTGCCACGCACGGCCCCGCTCATCGCCCAGCCTGCACGTCCACGCGCAGACACGACGGCCCCAAGCTCGGCCTTGCTCGATGCCTCTACTGTGCGTCCATGTGTGGACACGGTGGCCGCACCTCCCGCACCGTGCGCGGCAATGACAACTTCTGCAGCTAGTCCGTCTGCGCCTACGGGTGCCCCTGGGTCCCCTATCCCCGTGGCCGTGCCCTCAGGCACCTCTTGTGGCCCCCAGAGCTGCTCCAACCACTCCACCAACCATTGCTGCCTCACTGCCCAAGGGTACAGTTCCTGTTCCACCGGTGGTCAACCAGCACCCGATGATGACGCGCAACAATCCATGTTGCGCATCTATCGCTTGTGCCCAAGACCTTCCGCAGCGCGCTCACTGATCCGAATTGGCGTGCTGCAATGGAAGAGGAACATGCTGCACTTCTCCAGAACCACACCTGGGGCTTGGTTCCGCATCCGCTGTGGTCCAATGTGGTCTCTGGCAAATGGGTCTTCATGCACAAGTTCAAAGCTCATGGATCTCTCGAGTGCTACGAAGCCCGTTGGGTTCTCCATGGCTTCACTCAGCGCCCCGATGTGGACTTCAACGAGACCTTCAGCCCTATCGTGAAACCTACCACGGTTCAAACAATGCTCTCCCTTGCACTCTCCCGGACTTGGCTAGTTCATCAACTCGACGTGAAGAACGCCTTCCTTCACGAGACCCTCTACGAGATAGTCTACTACGTCCAGCCTTCAGGTTTTGAGGATTCCTCTGACCCGGATTTCATCTGCCGCCTCAATAGGTTGCTCTATGGTCTGAAGCAAGTGCCTCGAGCATGGTATAGTTGGATTGCATCATACATCCTCTCGCTTGGCTTTGTAGAGGCCAAGTTTGATGCATCACACTTCGTCTTTGCCCCGGCACCGACAGGGCTTACCTGCTCCTATATGCTGATGACATCGTCCTCACCACCTCCTCCACCGCATCATTAGGGATCTGCAACAGGAATTTTCCATGAAGGATCTTGGTGAGCTCCATCATTATCTTGGGATGCAGGTGCAACACTGGAATGGCGGCCTCTTTCTGTCTCAGCGGCAGTACATGTTGGATATTCTGGCTTGCGCAGGCATGGCTGATTGCAAACCGTGCTCTACACCCGTTGACACTAATCCAAAGGTTTCAACAGTCTCAGGTGTTCCAGTTTCAGATTTCGTAGCCTGGCAGGAGCTCTTCACTATCTGACTTTCACCAGACTAGATATTGCCTATGCTGTCCAGCAGGTTTGTCTTTATATGCATGATCCTCGGGAGCCTCATCTTGCTGTGTTGAAGCGTATTCTTCGCTATGTCCGTGGCGCTCTACACTTGGTGGTTGAGTTTCATCCTTCGGTGCCAGCTGATCATGTAGTTTATTCAGATGCTGATTGCGCCGGTTGTCCAGATACGTGCAAATCCACCTCTGGTTATGTTGTGTTTCTCGGTAACAACCTTGTTTCATGGTCCTCCAAGCGTCAGGATACAGTCTCCCGCTCTAGCACCGAGGCTGAATATCGTGCCATCAACAACGCTGTCACCGAAGTCTCTTGGTTGTGCCAGCTCCTTCATGAGCTTCATAGACCGCTGCCTCGCGCTACTTTGGTCTATTGTCATAACATCAGCACTGTATACATGTCTTCTAACCCAGATCAGCATCAGCGTACCAAGCACATTGAGATCGATCTCCACTTCATCTGGGAAAGAGTTGCTCTTGGGAATGTCCGCGTTCTGCATGTACTGACATCCTCACAGTACGCCGACATCTTCACCAAGGGCTTCCTTCTTCTGTCTTCACGGAGTTCAGCTCCATCTTCAGATCCAGCCTGATCATCCGCAGTGCCTAAGATCAGACTGCAGGGGCGTGTTAGAAGATTATATTTCGGTTAGGCCGTTCTGGCTTTCTTGGTTGCAGCCGCACAGGCCTATTGGCCTTGTGCTCATGCTAGGGTTTTGTAGATGATTGGTTAGGCAAGGGTCTTCTGATTTGGTGCTTTCTATAAATCAACCCTACGACCTCCTTGCATGTATATGTAACCTGTGCTTTGCACCTCATAATCAATCTACTATTTCCCGAGTCATCTCTCTTTCAAACAGCTGGAATCTTTAAGATGAAAAGCATAAAATTGTTGGGAGGTTCATAATTCAGGTTTTCTTTTCTGTTCAGATTCTAATTTGACCAAATACAAGTGAAGCTGAAATGTTGAATGCACATGATACAAGGTCAAACATAAGATATATGGTGAAGTTTCCTATTTCTGTTCAAAGATTTTGCTTTCATATTTGTTTGTGGCATCTCAGTACGCAATATTGTTTTATAAAATTAGATGTTCATTCCATCGAGCACCTACAAGTCTGACTCCTTCTGGGCCAAGCATTTCTCGGATTGTTTCATTTTTTTCTCTCAGTTCTTGGCTGGTTCCTCGAAGAATTACAAGAATGGTTTTGCTTTTCTTTTCCTAGGTTCTTGGTGCTTTTGTTCCCCCAGAAAATGCATGAATTTGTGGATTTGAATGATTCGCTCAATCTGAATGACAACTATTTGGGGAATATATATGTTACACTTATCATGTTGAAAATTTGGTAGGTAGTTTCTGAATGGGTTGCAGCATAATATTGCTTTTGTTCAACAATATTCAGATATCTGATGCTTTTTGTTGTAGTGTGTGCAGATAGAGCTGGTATACGTCAATTTGGTAGGTAGTTTTTGTTGTAATCAGGATCGATGATACATCAAGAAACTTTAATGTATTAGAATTATCTGGTATACAAATTTGTGATCATGTTAGGATGTTCTCGAATCATCATGCTCTGAGCTAAGAACCAGATGGTAATCCCCATGACCTCAGTGCATTGTTCCATAAATCTGGGTGAGTTCAGTTCAGCCTTTATTCCTTTTAAAGGTGTTCTTATATATCCTGTCAATTATAAGAATTTAGGAATCAGATGATGTAGGTCAGCTATAGTGCAAATATTGCATTTGTGCTGAATGTCCTTGAAAGGCCTGGTTCCCTTGAGGGTTGGATCTCTAGGATGGCCATGATATGTACACCATTGCAACATCCCCTGTTCTGTATACTTGCATTAAGAAAGATCATGTTTTGATCTTGCCGTGCCTTTTATCTTGCCAATTCTTCTCAAAATGAAATGTTTTCAGCATACTACTTGGTTTCAAATAGATATTTTTTATATGTCATGTTGCACTTGTTAGTTATTTTGGGAAAAGAGAATTTTTTTTCCAACATCCAACATAAATGTCTTTTTACCTTTTCTCAAAAAAAATCAGTAGTGTATAGTATATGCAAGGTATCCCATCAGTAGTGTACAATATATGCAAGGTAACCCATCACTGCCAATAGCTCTACCACACGTAGGCCTGTTGCAGTTTCTTGGATTGAAGTACTTCAAACACACTGGTATTTAGTACATTTTGAACTCGTTTTCAGTTTTGTGGATCAAAGTACTTCAAATACATTTGTAGTCTCTCAGTCTTGGAACTCTTTTTTTCTTTTGGTCAAAACACCTGCGTTTCTACTACTTATGGAAATTGGTTACCTTGATGTTTATCTGTTCAGGCGGAAAAAATGCTCTGCAGAGTAGGAGTGATGAGTCACTCCTGTATGTTCAATCACTTTTGTAACAGCAGCCTGGTGAGATAAAGTAATATCAAGTTTGCAATGCAAAATTATTGATTTTTTATTTACTTAGGTGGCTGTCATCTTGGTGTAATCATAAAAGTAGTGTTTTTCCCATGTAAAACTAATATATTTCTGCATGTTCCAGTTTTGTTTTTCTAACATGAGAGGAAGCTTGTGGCAATGAAAACTTGGTATTAGCCTGCAGTATGACCTGCATCTATTCTGTTTGTAGCCAGGAGAAAGCTAAGCTCCACATCGGAGGCTCGCGCCAAGCTACCTGCCCTTAGCGTAGTCCCATCGAAATGCTTGGTGCTTGCCGGAATTAGACACCGTGACTAGCTTGGAGCAGCAAGGAGCGATCTCTGTGAGGAGTAGTGATTTACTCAGTTGTTAGCACATATTTCCAAACATTAGAGACCCTTTATCCAGATCATGGACCAGTGTCAAAGATATACGCAAAGATGCTGACATATTTAGGAGATGCTTAAGGAGAAAGATATATTCAAATCTGCAGGTAACCTAATCGAAACCATTTTTTCTGAACAACGTAGATATTTTGAAAGCTTGAATATTTGTAATAATTCATTTAGAGAAAATATTTGAATAATTGAAAATTTCATTTTATTGCCAATTGTAACATATCTCTTGAAAGCCCAAATATTAGTTTGTTCCAAAGGAATGCTTTTTATAGGAATCGAAACCTCAAAAATTCCATTGTTATTCCTCTATTACCAAGGAAGCATAATTCCATTGTTATTTCTATGAATCGTCAAAATTCTTATATACTTGATTTTTTGAAAGTATGTGTGTGCCGCACAAGTCTGTCTCCACATGTATATATTTGTTGTAAATATAAAATTATTGTTTACTTGATTTTATATAGACTCGTGCGATGAAAAGAGAAAAAAGAGAAGAGAAAGATACACAAATTTGACGGAAGACCAACGTACTGATCTTGATCCTTTAGTTGAGGGCGAAGTAGTTGCTAGCTTCAACAGTGGTACACCTATATTCTCAATTTGTTATGCTATATAAAAATTTATCTGATAATATAGACTCAGGCTATGAAAGGAGAAAAAAGAGAAGAGAAAGATACGCAAGTTTGATAGAAGTGCAAAAGGAGGTCAAGCGTGCAAAGGCTAGGAAGAACTACGATCATAGGAAGGCTGCAGCCGAGTAAGCATAACAACTAAATGTGCCTCTGGTAAGAAATGGAAGTTGTGAATGTTAGACGGTAATTGTTCATTTATCTGCTAATAGGGTTGTTTACATATACAGGGACCATGCACGAACATGTTCCATTAGATGACACAAATAATATTAATGTACTAGGGCTAATGGTGGAGGTACCGAATACAATCCAAATAAATCATATTCAAACAAATCTACATTATATATTCTAATTATATTATCTTCTAATTTATTGAAATAGTTGTGATTTGAATATTACAGGTTCATCGAGCTACGTTGTACGTGACAATGGAAGTGATGTCTGGTTTCATAGAAACAATGACTACTCATGGAAGTTTGATAGAGCCCAGTATTTACGAGATATGAATTTAATCAGGAAGTCTCCACTCGGAATTGAAGATGACATTATTTTACACACAGAGATTTAGTTTGTTTATATTAATTTTTTTTGTTGTACTACCCAATCTATTTTATTTTTATCATGAAGAAGATCAAAAGGTCACTCCACTGAAAAGCAAAAGGGAGAAAGAAAGGTAATTATGCTAATATGTCTAATGCAAAAATCAAGAAAGGATTTTAAAGCAGAGTGACTGTCGAAAACAGATTTTTGAGCCCACACAGGGTGAATTATTTTAGTCTATGCATTTAGGATTTGCACTGTATATGTTTTTGAATTGTGACTGGTGCAATTTTCCACTTGTGGCGTGCAGGATTTTCATCATATAGTTTGAAACTGCGCAATCTACGATAATACAGTTAGCTTCTGGCCTAATTACTAGAAACACTACCAATGGTGTGATTTCCTTGATCCATCAACAATACTTTTTGTTGATTATTAGTAACTATAATAATTGAATTATCATTGATGTTTTTTTATTATATAGGTGCTAGGACCTCCAGAAACAATAATGGTGTTGATGAGATGCGTTTGACCTACCACAGTTCAATTTCTTTAAGCAATGCTAGAGGATACTCACGGGCATCAGCTTTAGAAGGTGATATAATAGTAGTATTAGTTATTGGTGTTCGTTAGAAAATATATATATTTAAGAATTATATATGCTACATCATCAACAATTGTAGTTTTTTTTGTAGATAGTAGAATTGGCATATGTACGAACCCTGTACTGCAAGATGACATCAAATTTGCAGTTATTGGTTCAGTTGAGGAGCTGAAGAAGTTCAATGATGTACCATGCTCAGGTTACGAAGACCATAAGTCTGCAGTGGAATACATGTATATGAGAAGCACCGGAAGTCTTCCAGAAATAAAAACATAAGAATGTTCGTATGAGTCCGTCGTTTAGTTTAAATTGGAGTGAAGAAGTTCAAATTTTTTAGTAGCTATTTGATGGAATCAAATTATTTTTAAATATTTTTTTCAAAACATGTGCATCTCCACTAGTCGCAATAAAACAAACAAAACTATAAGTTGTGTCTCCGTGTCCCATGCAGAAAGATAAAGCCAAAACAATCTATCCCTCCCTAATATATTTCATATTTGCGCTGCCTGCCCATGCACCAGCCATCTCGATCGTTTCCATTCTCACCAGGCTGGGCCATCTCGTTTCCATTCTCACCGGCATGGCACCGTGAGAGCGAGCCCATCTGTGAAGTGTATAGGCATCCAAGCCCAAGCTACGGTGGTAGAAGCATTGGAATTGCGAGAACAGGACATTCAGTTTAGGTGTGTGTAACCAATATCATAAGCATTTCAGAACATTTGTTTTTCAGAAAAAAGTGGCTCGCTAGCTGTTACAATTTCAGAACAAACGTGGAAGATGGTGACGTCGAACAAGATCATGCACAGCATCAAGCCATGCATGATACCGAAATTTGAATTTGCATCTCTAACCCGTACGTGCAGAATAGCAACGAAAAGGGGAACACCTGGATTGGCCATGCATTGTCTTCCCTCGCGCTAGGCCACATCGATCACATCGTCCATCGTCGTTGGTCGTTGGCACTGCTAGCTGCCTTCTCTATCAGCTTCCAATTCGATCAGAACGTACGTAACTAGCTTCAATTCCACGAGAGTAAGAACTAAGAAGCAGCTACTAGTAGACAACACGTGTGCGATCCATACATCAGAACGAAGCTACACGGTGGGCATCGTCATCCGAGACAGACGCCCATCCACACGCGCAATCACCGCACCGGCCGGAGCGAAGGAAATAAACCCCCGCGGCTCGCGAGCCGATCTTTTTTTCTTCCCAGGGAAGGATTAAAACGGATCAAAAAAGAAATCGTGCAGGTGAATGGAATGGAATCGCATCGTACAGTGGAGGAAACGATGTATATACATATATGGCGGGCGGGCGGCGGCGAGTTTTGGGAAGGGAAAGAAACAACCGTGATCACGAGATTTGGGGGGCGGGCGGGCGGGAGGGAAACAATATATGTACAGTGCAGCAGGGAGGATCCCGGCCGACGATCACGGAGCGCAACATCTATCCGTTTTGCAGTTGCAGGACGCGTATACGTGCGTCCTGACTACTAGATTATTCATACAGATATATATACCGTCAGCAACAAATCGATCACCACACCACACGGCAAGCTAGCAAACGCACCGCCGCCGCTACGCCACGCCACCGTACGTCTTCGCCTTCCCCAACCCACCGTCGGCACTATGTCGTCGTCGTCCTCCTCCCCCTCCGAGGATGCCTCCGCCGACGCACGGGAAGTGGCGTCCGTGCAGCTCCCGGCCATGAACTCTCCGGTCCCGGAGGCGCCGGTGCCGGCGCGCCATGAACGCAGCGGCGACGAGGGGGACGCGAAAAGCGACGGCGACGAGGGGGATGAGGAAAGCAACAGCGACAAGGGGGATGAGGAAGACGGCGACCGGGAGGAGGGAAAGGAATACGGTGATACTGAGGCAAGCGAAGAGGATGATGGCCATACCTCCGACCAAGACTACGAGAATGAGGTGGTGGAAGACTCCGAGCCCGATGAGCCGCCGCCTCCGCCGCCACGCACCAAGTCCAGGGGAAAGGTGCAGCCTTCTCCCCAGGCGCCGCCTTCTCCCGTCCTTACCAAGCCGCTCGTTGTGAAGCGGAACGCGGCAGCGGCCGGGCTCGCTGAATCGTCTTCATCCAAGAAGAGGGCGCCGCTGGCTGCCCGCACCAAGTCGTTGCCACTGAAGCTGGTGGAGAAGAAGCTGCCCCCGCCGGAGGAGGAGGTCGCCAAGTCGACCACGCCGAAAGCTGCAGCGAGGCGGCCGAGGAGGAAGAGGAGGAACAACTCATCGACGAAGACCAAGGATAGCACCAAGTTGTCCCCGTCCATGAACGACAAGGCTGCACCTGCTGCGTTGGAGCACGGCAAGGAGGTCCCCAAGTCGTACAAGTCGCCTAACAAGGTGAGGGTCGCCAAGCCACCTCCTGCTCCTGCTGCCGCCGCCGCCGCCACCCCTTCCGGAGCAGCTGAGGGTGGCCAGGTGGAGAAGAGCGCGAGGTACTGGCACCTCCGGAAGGAGGTGGGGCTCCTGGAAGTGGCCAACAACAATCCAGGCATGCTCGATGCCGCCTTCCTAGAGTTGGACGAGGACAAAGCTGCCATGCTCAACAACAAGATCATTAGACAGAAGGTGGCCGAGTGCAAGGTGAAAAACGAGTGGTTTGACATCAAGAAGGAGGTCACCAAGGCGCTGCTCGACACGATCAACAAGTGATGTTGCAGCTAGGTCAATTCTATTCACTCTCCTTTGTCCGCGTCATGCATAAATCAGCACTGCTATTTTGATATTGACTTTGGTAATTGTTTCGAATAGTAGTTGTAATTTGCTAGTCTGATTCTGATAGTTTCTTGTGCTACTTGCTAAAACACGAGGTTGTCAGAAAAACAAGAGCTTGCTCTGCATTGGTAGATATGATCATGTCCCTTGCAGATCACAGCCTTAACTACGTAAACTCGTCTTGTTTCCTGTTACTTCTGATACAATTAATAGTGCCGCTGGATCCATGCTCTGACTGGACTTGCCTGCTTGTTTGCTTCTGATACATCGAATATTCAATCTATTTGCTACGACTAGAGCAATGTTCTGACTTGTGACTTGCTTTAATTTGCTTGTTGCAGGAATAATGGAGCAAGCTGCAAAGGTTGGGCCACGCCGTATTTTTGTGTTAGAAACTGCATTTTGGTGTCAGAATTGGATTCGTTTCGGTAGCTGCTTCTGCTTAGAATTGTGAACCGTATGCTAGCTGTTTAAGGGCCGTCGTCATAAACTATGAATAATGAATAAAAGGAGTCAAAGTGGAGTCATCAGACATACATGGTTGCTGTTTTGTTATTTTCCCTTTGTTGGACGATGATGCATGCCTTCTGTTTTCTTGCGTTCTGAGGGATGAGCTCTCCATCAGCTAGCAATTATCTTTTTTCCCTGCAAATCATGTTTGGTTCTTTGAACAACGTAATACACAAATGCATCCAATGAGACAATTTGTTTGGGCTACATTTTCCTCATTCAGTTCTACCTCCCTACTATTATATTCTGACTATTGGCAAATGGAAAATTGTTCCCCAAACAAGATCAATGGTTGATTTGCAGCTCGTACTATTCCGACTACACAACATTTAACTATGACATATATACCTTAAGCAATCCTATTATTTATTTATATATATATATACAAATAAATTAATGCACACAATGTTATGCTAAAGCCCTGCAAAGATATGTAAAAGTGCCATGCATCATGTAGAAAAGGCTTTAGGATTGAGTTGCATTATATATGAAATGAACTTTTGAAAACTACTGACCACTACTGATTGCACAGGACTGAATATCCACACAATGTACAGAGGAGGCAGATGCTTTCATGGCTCAGCTACAAAAGATAACAATGTCACAACCAGTCCACCTTACTATCCTCACTATTCACATATACTGTTAGCTGATTTTTTTTTCACATGCATGTCGCAACATGCGAATTCTATTATAGTTAAACCTAATACAAACAATTAATGCCGTCATATTCAAGAACACAAATTAAACTGTCCGTGAAACTTCAAATAAGAACCGTGATATGCCGTTTAACTGTTTGTCTAGTACTTCCAATAATCCACTCATCATGCCATTCACTACACTTCTCAACTGGAGTAGCTCAGAACTATAGCACTAGCTAGCAGCATGTAGCTGTGGCTTCTTGCATGACGGGAGGTGAATTACTTGTGCCGGCGGGTCATGAAGGGAGGTGAATTACTTGTGCCGGGTCGTGCGGCTGAACATGGCGTGTAATGTACCTCTATTTTTGCCTCTTCCGTCCCATTACACCTCTATCCAAAGAAGTTAGTACAGTAGTATATAATCGTAGCCTGTTCATTTATAATCGTTGGAAGATACATATCGATCTGCATCTATAATCATTTGGCCGGGTTGTGTACTGTGTACATGGCAACTACTCCAAGAAATGCAACGCCACTTGTATAAGCGGCCGCGGAGCTTATCTCCGCCGCACATCTGCCCTCGGATCGCTCGCTCGGGTCCACGGTGCATGCAGCATTTCGAGTTTTATAATGTACGTGGGTTCTGCTTTAGTCAAACAAAATGTCCGGGTTCATCTTTGGAGGAATTTTTTGCCGGGCGGGCGGGGGGATTGAACTTTACCCCGGCAGGCGGGGGAATGAAATTTTCCTGTGGTTGGCGGGGAACTGCGTGTGGATTAGGTCGAAGCCAAAAACTCAGGTTGGGAAATTCTTTTTTTTTTAAAAGGCAGGTTGGGAAATTCTAGTATCATTCCGAACGGCTCTCTTTCCTCTTTCCTGGCGGCGGCGAGTTAATCCGCCGCGCCAGTGTTCCAATCATGGCCCATCACCGTGAAACTCCCTGCCGAGCCCTGCCCCCGCAACTCGCGCCCTTGTCGCCGCTTATCTAAGCGAGGCCACCTTATCCCTCTCGGCAGCCGTCGCCGCAGTCGACAGCGCCGGAGCCGTTGGGCCGACAGCCGTCCGGCCGCCAAGTGTGCAATATCCAGCAACCCGGGGACCGGAAGCTGCGCCATACCCAGCAATTGGTTGCTGGTCAGGACCTCCGTATCCACCAGCAGGCGGCGCCGGTGGAGCTCCGCTGGTGCCGGTGGAGATCGAGGTGCATGGGAGGGGAATGGTTTGGAACTCTAGAAGACGTGGATTTATGGACGTTTGGGAGCTATCCTAGAGCTTGGAGGTCTCTATTCAAATCCATGGAGCAGCAACTTTTTTTTAATTTGCCCTTTTTTGTCAGTCATTTTTTATTTCTCCCTTTTTTAGCCTTTACTATGATCCTTAAATATTTAAATATTTTAGGCTATATAAAAGCATTAATGATGTATTTGCTAACGCATATTTTTATCTTATGGGTGTGTTTTGATCACTGGCTAGTAATTAGCGCTGCGCTTCTCTATGGCTCGATGGCTAAAAATCGAAGGCGGGGATGTAGACTGTTCAGGCGGATGACCAAAGTCCACTGTGTGGGGTGTTCTTCATGTTCCTCATGTTCGAATGCAGGGTGCTTACAATGGGGCGCTTGCAAGCGATGCGTATGTATGTGTGGTAATGTCGAGGCCTCTCAAAAAGCTTCCGAGAGAAGCCCCAGCTCCACCTTATATACGTGGTGGGCTGGACTACATAGCATGAGAGAGGGGTGCCTCACCCCCGGGGTCGGCACCCCGAGGAGGAGGTCAGTATCCTACACGTATCCTGTGCGGGGTCCTCAGTCAGGCGTGCCCGCCACTTCCCGAAGCAAAGTTCTATCTTCCTTGTCCACGGCGCCGCCTGACATGTCCTTGGCCCTGTTCACCTTTCTTGTGGCAGGAGATGGCACCGTCGTACTTGCTGCACACACCTCCTGATGCGCTGGCGGCGGGCCTCTCATCCAGTCGGTAGGGCTGTCCTCCCTCACGGTGGCCGGGAGTTCGGGCACCCTGCTGTCGCTGCCGTTGGTCTGAGGTGGGGCCTGCTAGCTCGGCGTGCCTGTATCACCCTACGCCTGACGGTGGAGGGTGACTCGGTATGAAATGTCCCATCGAGCCGACGAAGGGGGGTGTTGGTATTCCTTAGCCTATACAAACTAATCCGCAAGCGCACGGATACCGATGTAGCTTTCACCAGAGAGTTTACGTGGGATATCAAATCCAAGGAATGACAAGCGCAACCAGACCTAGAACTAATTCAACGGGACCCACTAGAGGAACCTAGAACTAATTCAACCGGACCCACCAGAGGAAGAGAGGTACGCGGGTAGAGGGTCTAACGATGGTTAGCCAACTCATTACCCAGAAGACTTGCTACTAAACTAACTTGATCTGCTTCGGCCTCGAGCCCAAGATAACTATCAAGCCTAAGCACCACACTTCAACTATCAAGTTACTGACTTCCGCCTCGCGCTAAGGCAAGAAGAAACCCCAAATGACCAGGCTTGCTAGACCACGCAGATAAGGGATCCCGCAGATCAATGAAAGTAAGTAAACAAGTAACTAAAGTAAGAAGAGGGACTAGCGACATACTGACAAGAGGCGAGGAACTTCACTCCAAAGATGCTTCATTCCTCTGAGGCTACAAGTTGGAGGTGAGCCGAAGAACCCGGCTCGCCTCCGGACTCTCACCTCACACCCTCCCCATTCTACTCTAAGGATGAACAACTGTTGCTCTAGACTCTTCTTCTCTCCAAATGGTGTGTGTTACAAGTGAGGGGGGAGGTCTCTATTTATAGGCCTCCAAGGTGGGTCGCTTAGCTTGTAAGCAAAGCTAAGGTCGCTTAGCTTGTAAGCAAAGCTAAGCTTGCGTAGCTTGTAAGCTAAGCTAAGATTCCTCATCCTCCATGCAGGTAAGGCGGTTATGTAACTTCCACGCGAAGGAGGGCATGTGGCGTTGCAGGGCCAGGCCGGCCGGCCTAGGATTCCCACCGATCGCCACCGTCTTTTGCGTGGACGCTCCTGATTGCTCCTGGAGGTCGATTACTGCTGCCCTTTGGACGTTTGTCTGAGTCTTGCATGCAGGTGGGCCCTTGGATCCATGTGTTAGGCCTTTCGGGTCATCGGATCAAACCAACATAAAAGGCACGATCCATGATCAAGGACATGTGTTTCTCTGCATGTTGGCAAAAGTGGAGCCTGAAAGGCCACAGTGCCAGGCTGGCCGGCCTGGGCTAGGCCAGCCGACCTGGGATTTCTCCCAAATCGGCTCAAATTTCTTCAGTGAGTTCCTGCAGTCACATATGCACCAAAACTAGTGGAATTTCATTAGTTTAATAAATTTAGCTTGGTGTAGGCTTTGTAACGATGAATTTTGGAGAAATATTAGTGGTCAAAATCATCGGAAATCGACCACCAACACGCCCCCACACCTTGACTTTGCTCGTCCTGAGCAAAGGGTAAACTTAGATCCAAAGGATAAGGCAAAAGTCCGGGGTCATGAGATCAAAGTATGCATAAGATTTATTTCTAAGCTTTCCTCATACCTTGGATTTCTGGTGGCCAACACCATCACCTTTGAATATTGATCCCCAGAACAACTTGATGGAGACCATGCTTCATTACCTTTTCTCAGTACTTGGAGATTTTACAGGGTTTTCAAAACAGGAGGCATACTCTCAATTCTCTCAATTTACTCTCGGTCTCTCATTTTGTGTTTGATCCTCACTAAGGTTTTTTCAAGAAACCTCTCCTACCTCTAGATTGGCCTTTGTGTAGCTCATGGTAGGGATGGAATTGCATATCTTCCTTATTTATTTTGCAAGATCAAAAGTCTTGTCTTTTGAGAGATCATGTCATCCTTAGAACTTGGTCAAGTGCAAGTGTGTGTGACGGATGAATGTCCTTGGGTAGTGTTTGATCTCGGCTTCTCCATCTTTCCCCTAAACCTCTCTTTTTTTTGCTCAAGTAGGATTGATTCCTCACTCCTCATTTTTTTTCTTCTTTCAGGGGGATGGAGAGCTTATGATAAACCACTTGATAGACCTTATTGATGAACATGTGTGGTGGTTGACCAAAGTACCAGATGATCATGACATTTCTCGAAAGGCACAGATATTTGATCAAGCTCAAAATGTTCAAAGATAGCTATGTGGGTTCAAATCTAAACATTGTATGGCTCTGGATAGGACTTTGGCAAAATGAGAGCGAATGAGAGTTGCCTCACATTATTATTTTCAAAATAAATCTCCAAGACTTTGAATTAGATAGGAGCATATCTCTGATTTCATCATATCATGGGAGCCAATAAACAAAGGTTCAAGTGATCCTATCGTGTAAGTTCCAAAGGCAACAAGTTATTGCAGAAGAAATAAAGCTTAGGCACCCTTGAAACCCTTGAAACTCATATAGGAATTCATCTCTTCCAAGGTTTTCATTCAAATTTTAGTTTCATTTAGTCAGGCATGAATTTGAATAAAAACCAAGAAAGGAAAGGAAGATGGGGTTGCAAACCTCCATGACGGGTTGTAGTGCAGCAGGTTTCTTGTCTGATCGTGCTAGGTTTCGTCCAAGGGTTCATCTTAGTGATGCTCATGTTGTTCCTCTGCTCACTTGGTGAAGGTTAAGAACAAGGGGTCGGTTGGCACACAAGTGTGCACCAACCAACAAGCAAAGCCTGAAGCAATTTTGTTGTTTTTTTAATTTTATTTATTATCTTTTTTCAAACTCGATTAGGCGCTGTTGAAAACAAAGTTTTGGGAAAACAAGTTTGAGGAAATAAATTTTGCGACTAATCCTAGACTATCGTAGATAACAGCACGGTTAAGGTCTGACCATGACCAAAGACTGAGGGGATAAAGCACCACAACCAAACAACTGAAAGTGGGAATTAAAGAATGGTACCTTATATCCTTCTTTGAAGTGCTTGGCCTTGATCCAATTATATTGCCATCTATTCATTTGCTTCTATAGAGCTTGGAGCTGTGGTAGGCCTTCTCCCTCTATTCATCCAATTCAGCCAGTTGGATTTGTCATATAGCTTCACTGATTGGAGATCCATAATTCACCTCTTGATCGCTTAGTGGGATTTCCTCTGAGTTCAACCAGTGTCTTGCAAGTTGTTCGATAAGTCCATAGTGCGTCGGTAATTTGCTCCTCCATCCCTTCCCCATGGCCTTAACTGTCTTCTGCAGAATGTTCTTAATTTGTCTTTTGGATATTTCTGCTTTGCCACTTGTCTGGGGATTGTTTGGAGTAGTCAGCCGCAACATAGGAAGTGCTTCATCCCATTTGGACAAATAGTCCTCTCCAAGATGTATTGACATAGGGAAAAGACCCGCGAAGTCGATCCCCCATACGTCGAATATCTCCATCTGAAGGTTCCTTCTTTAGTGGCATAGCAACATGGGAATTGATATTCCCATGTTCCTGACATCTTGGGACTCGCATGAATTTCTCAACTTCTCCAAACATGGTTAACAAGAATCTCACTCTGCCAAACCATAGCATGGGCACAGACGCTCCGTAGTCTCCTTCATATGGCGAGGAGTGGTAACACTCAAGATTCTTGCGGGTCTCACATAGCGGGATGTAACGACGGAGTAAACCAGTAGCACTGACTTTTGAGTGATAGGGTTCATCCCAAAGGTGAAATCTGCTGAGGTGAATCTTCTCCCATAGGTATATATCCAATCGCCGTAATGTTCACAAGGTTTGCATACCATGGGCTGGATACAGTGAGCTTCAAGATAGTATAATCTCTCAAGTAATCATTGTCGGGAGGTCCGATCCCATGAATCCTCTAGAGATGATCTGCCATAGTGTTATCTGCTCCCTTCATATTACTTATTTCCAATTCAAACTCTTGAAGGAGCAGAATCCAACGGATAAGACGTGGCTCAACATCCTTCTTGGTCACTTGGTACTTAAGTGTAGCATGATCCGTGCAAGCTGGGTATGAACTTGTTAATGGTGAATACCACTGGCAGAAGTTCCTTCTCCGTTGTTGCTGAATTCTGGTCAATGCCTTACTTGCATAAGATATGGCATAATGCTTCTTATCCTTGCATTGAACCAGCACTGTACCGATGATGTAATCACTTGCATCGCACCTAATCTCGAATGGAAGGTTCCAATCGGGAGGCTGTATGATGGGCGTTGATACTCTTTGTCCAAGGACAATATCTTTCTCCGACCATGAACTGCCACTTTCTTCAATAAGTGTGTCTTTTTGGCATCTCTTGAAAACTTTGTCCAAAGTTTCAAAGTTCTTGCCATAGACTGAGAATTCATCCATGAATACGTCCATGTTGTCCTCGAGTAGTTGGAGAAGATCACCATCATACAACCTTTTGAAGTGAAGCAGGTGTGTTGCAAGGACCAACGACATCCGCCTGCAGGCAAAATGTGCCATAGGGACAGGTGAAGGTAGTCAGATTCTGGTCATCCGAATGAATTGGAATTTTGTGATAACCAGAGTATCCATTGAGGTCGCAGAAGAATGAGCGCTCGGTACCCATTCAAGTATCTTTGGAGCAACTTGAACTAGGCTGATTCACTCACTGTCTTGCACGGAGTAGATGATGCCCACGTGCAGTAGCTTAACTACTTTCCTCATCGCATCACTTAGCCATCTTTTGTGCTCTTAGGGAAGCCTATGGTCTGGTTCCATAGGATGCGATGGATGCACAAGTTGGGGTTGATCCCCTTCAAGTCCTACAGAGAATACCCGATGACAGACCGGTACTTCTCCAGGACTGCAGCGAATCGCCAAGTCTCACTCTCTGTCAGTTTATCACTGATGAAGACTGGCGGGCTTTGGTGTTTTTGGAGGATGGCACACTTCAACCCAAGAGGCAGTGGTTTCTGCTCAGGAAGAGGATGTTGCGGTTTCTCCTTTCCATTGAGTTTGAAGTAGCCGCCCGGATCTGTTTCCTGGGTGAAGTTGAATGGCATCTTCTTCAATATTGGGCTGAGTTTTTCCTTCTTGAATGATACTCATTGCTTCCTCCACTAGGTCTTGCTCTGGTCTAGCTTCTTTAATGAACTTGGCTGACCAGGATTCTATCTTTGCCAACCTTACCCTCGAGGCTTGCTCGGTCTCTGTTCGGGTTGACAAGTAGATCTATTGGCTGACTGATCAAGATGAATTCTTCACCTTCAGGGATATCGAAGATGTGAAGATCTAAGAATACCTTGTAATGTCCCATCTTCAAGGAGAATTCATGTACTCTTCACAATCTGGCTGTCGATCCACTTTAGGTGCTTACGAGAGAAAATTAGGAGTTTTTCAGGTGATGTGGCATCACATCCACCCTAACTTTCGGATCGTAACTGATTTCTTGCAGTGTGTTGACGCAAAAAGCCGTGGGTCGGCTTTAAGCACAGGCACATGCGAGGACCCGGGAGCCTCTTGCTCAGCTCCTGCGCGGCATCCAAATCGGCTACGTGGTGGTGTAGGGCGTGCTAGTCAATTTGACCTACAATTGACAAGAGATAGATAAAATGGTTAATTAACTAGAACATATCGGCTGTTGTCCGAATCATTCCGTCACGCGCGTCGGCCAAGCATCCGACGCATCAGTAGATCAATCGGCCAAAGCTTCGGCCGATTGTGCAGGCAAGGCAGCGCTAAACGGGTTAGTGAAGCCTCGGTAGACAACACCTAGATCCGAACCCGATCGGCCTGATGAGGAGCAACAAACAAGCTGTGCGTCGGCCGATGTTATTTAGATCTAGGCTGGATAAATTATGGTAAAACTAAATAAAAATAAGATCAAACAAATCTAATTCTGCCAAATCTAGTAAATACCGATAACTTGTGATAACAGCAAGAAACAAGCTAGACTAAGCAGATTAATCTAACAGGAACAAGCTGATATCGATAACTTGGTGAACAGACCAGACCTATATCCAACCTGCTCGATAACTTGAACTAATACAGGATAGAGAGAGAAGAGATGCACCGTCAACCTTGAGCCTATTTACCTTGTTCGACGCGGAACTTACCAGCAAGTCAGAGATTGAAGTCGATGCAGCCCCACGTGCAGGAAAGAACTCATAAAAGAAAAATCTACTGCAACTGAGGCGCAGCCGCCAAAAAGAGAAAAAAAGGAAAAAAGGGTTTGTGTATTGATCATTGGATGGTTTGGTACATGCCCGAGGGCAGCTATTTAGAGCCTAAGCTACAAACCCTAGTAGATTACGACGTACATTACTTGACAATAAAGAAAACAAACTTTCCTAATTTCTAAAAGATAACTTGCTGACGTAGCTTCGTCAGCTCCTCCCATGCTCCATCGGCTGCAACGCTTCTCTTGGCCCAAAAACCCCATCATGCTTTATTCTTTGTTTCTGGTCCAGCGTCGGCCCAATTTCTATTAGCCTCTGCCCCCCAATTTCGGAATGAAAAGTTTTGTTCCGAAATTTTAGTCAAGCTCTTCTTCTGCATCTTCTAATCCTTTGCAGCTCCTTGATCTCCCGCGTAGCATTTCGATTTTCTGCAACTCATCGATGCTAGAGTAAAACAACCGATACTATATAACCTTTGACTTCCTCGACCATCTTCACCATTACTCCTCCGTGGGAAAGTACGATCAGCCATTTATCAACCACCCCATCTTATCAAGTAACTCCACGACTCCTCGATTACCGGGATGGTAAGTGGAACACGTCTCCGACTCCTCCACTTCCCTTTTAATTATAGTCGTTCGGCCTCAGGAACCCTCCATCAACAAATCCCAGTGCACAGTAGAGCGTAAAGAAAACCACAACTCTGCTCTTCTTCTTCCTCGGCTCTCATCCCCATCTGTGCTTTTGCTTTGACGCCTCCATGGCCGACAACAGGCGCTCGGATGACGAATCTCCTAGGCCAACTCAGCACCTATGTCAGACCCGGGGCAGCGGGACAGCTCACTTGGCGTACATATATATGTAGTATGGGATGGCACATGGGCCATACCTTATCCTCATTGTAACTAGCCGTGTAGCACTAGGGCTAGTCGGACGTAAGGAAACTACCCGAGCCGTACTCGGGTAGGACTCCTTAGGCCGTCCCGACTAGGACTTCCATGTAACCCTGTCTCCCTAGACTATATAAGGGCGGGCAGAGACCCCTCCAAAGCATAACCAACAACCTTATAACCTCCACGGCAATACAAACCACACAGGACATAGGGTATTACGCTCTTGGCGGCCCGAACCTGTCTAAACTTTGTGTTCCTTGCACCTTTGAGTTCCAGATCTCGACGACACCCTACCTAAAATTTACCACCTCGGGGGTATCCCTCGGTGGGCTTGACTGAGAACTTGATGGCATCCACCAACGTCACTAGCGCCGTGCTCGACAAGGGCACAACTTTCATCTTCGGCTCATGGATCTGCATTGCCAACGGCTCGAGTGGTTTTGACAGCCACCTAGCCAATTCCACGGTGCCCAAAGCTTCGAGCTGCTTGAGCGGACTCGACGAGTTCATCGACAACCTCAACGAGATGCATCCGCTTCTCACCAGCGAGACCGAGGAGAATTCCGTCACCGACGCATTTTTGACTCGTGCCCCAGCACGACTCTCCGGGTCAGGCTCAAGCCGATCTGGGGGGAGCGTACCCGATTCCACTTCAGATTATGCAACGCGGCTTCTTCTTACGAGGAGGCCCTACGGTCTAAGTCCTTCTCCGATCTGGAAGCAGACTTAGATCTCCTACTCAAGCTCGGAGACGAGGATGCCACCGCTAGCCGGGAGGCTCCCGTTTTTGACGCCTACTCGAATTCAGATGACGAGCTCGACTCCTCTGCGGTCAGTCATCTGGGTCTGACCATTACAACTACTGAGTAGGGCAGATTCATATATTGGAAGGGCATGGAGCCCTCCGAACTACTCAACAATGATGCCCGCTTAGTAGCCACCATCCAACAGCTGCCTTTTCAAGAGGGCAGACCTCTCGCTCCTATCCAAGAGGAGACAACCAGGACGTCCACCACGACGGTCCTGGCCACCGATTATTCATGCGACTACACGCTAGAGCGCGAAGTCTACATGGCTTCCATCCGCGAGGTCGACGACGATGAGCCTGGCATCAAGTTCGACAATGAACTCGAGGACACGATCTCCGGCGACGAGTTCACCACTGACGCCCCTCAAGGTGAAAACGAAGAGCAAAAGCGATGCCGTTGCCTGAGGAACTCTAAACGCAACAAACGCAGGCGCAATGCTCAAGAGCGCGCCCGCAACTCGGGCTGCGGCGGCGGCACGGACTACTCCGACTACTTCAGCTCAGCGAGGACGCTCGATGACTCGCCGATAACTACTCCGACTACTTGTCTCGACAAGAAAATTAGTTGGAAGCGGGTCTTACACCGTCAGCAACTTGTCCAAATCGACTCCGACTAGTCGGACTTCATCAACAATTCACAATGGCTTCATCAACGAGCGCCACGGCTTCATCGACAACCGTCCACGATTCAATCTAAGTCACTTATACCTTTTCCGACTTGTTCTTTGACTTGTTCTTAACAGGATCAGCTACTACATTGGAACGCCTTTTGACGGGAACTACCCTCGGGGGCTATGCCATGATCGACTACTTCTAGGGTTTGCTAACAGCCCACACGTTTGGTACATCGAGTTCGTAGGGTGCTGCCCACGTGTTTGGTACACTGAGTTGTGTTGGGCTCACAGCAGCTACACCCTACGGCCATGCGCGCTACAACACGCGCTCTCGCCGACTGCTTTTTGCGCATCGCGCATCCTCTTTGTCGCATGCCGACTACTTATTTCTACTTTCGTTACCTTCTATAATGGTTACTAAAGTACTCGGCTAGCACATGCCTTAATCTGTGAAACCTCAACTCTTCTGTACGCCTCTTTTTCGACCTCGCGGATGGAAGCCATGTAGACTTCGCGCTCTGGCATGTAGTTGCATGAATAATCGATGGCCAGGACCGTCGTGGTGGACGTCCTGGTTGTCTCCTCCTGGATAGGAGCGAGAGGTCTGCCCTCTTGAAAAGGCAGCTGTTGGATGGTGGCTACTAAGCGGGCATCATCGTTGAGTAGTTCGGAGGGCTCCATGCCCTTCCAATATATGAATTTGCCCTGCTCAGTAGTTGTAATGGTCAGACCCAGATGATTGACCGCAGAGGAGTTGAGCTCGTCATCTGAATCCGAGTAGGCATAAAAAACGGGAGCCTCCCGGCTAGCGGTGGCGTCCTCGTCTCCGAGCTTGAGTAGGAGATCTAAGTCTGCTTCCAGGTCGGAGAAGGACTTAGATAGTAGGGCCTCCTCGTAAGAAGAAGCCGCATTGCGTAATCCGAAGTGGAATCGGGTACGCTCCCCCCAGATCGGCTTGAGCCTTACCCAGAGAGTCCTGCTGGGGCACGAGTCGAAAATGCATCGGTGACGGAATTCTCCTCGATCTCGCTAGTGAGAAGCGGATGCATCTCGTTGAGGTTGTCGATGAACTCATCGAGTCCACTCGAGCAGCTCGATGCTTCGGGCACCGTGGAATTGGCTAGGTGGATGTCGAAACCACCCGAGCTGTTGGCGATGCAGATCCACGAACCGAAGATAAAAGTTGTGCCCTTGTCGAGCACGATGCTAGTGACGTTGGTAGATGCCATCAAGTTCTCCGGTGGATGCTCGATGAACACCCCTACCTAGCGCGCCAGCTGTCGGTGTTTTATCGTCAAACCCACCGAGGGATACCCCCGAGGTGGTAAGTTGTAGGTAGGGTGTCATCGAGATCAGGAACTCGAAGGTGCAAGGAACACAAAGTTTATATAGGTTCGGGCCACCGAGAGCGTAATACCCTATGTCCTGTGTGGTTTGTATTGCCTTAGAGGTTATAAGGTTGTTGGTTATGCTTTGGAGGGGTCCCTGCCCGCCCTTATATAGTCTAGGGAGACAGGGTTACATGGAAGTCCTAGTCGGGACGGCCTGAGGAGTCCTACCCGAGTACGGCTCGAGTAGTTTCCTTACGTCCGACTAGTCCTAGTGCTACATGACTAGTTACAATGAGGATAAGGTATGGCCCATGTGCCATCCCATACTACATGTATATGTACGCTAAGTGAGCAGTCCCGCTGCCCCGGTTCTAACAACCTATGAACCATTCTGCACCAACAAGGGTGAGGATTCCTTGACACTATGCTCTTTATTTTGGCTTCCGATCTGATCTTCTTTCTTCATTGCTTTAGGGCCATCTCATTGGCCGATGCCGGTACATCACAGCCCACACCAAGTACCGCAATTGCGGATACCTCCAGATCCAGCAATGCCTCTCACCCCCGGGTAACTGAGCTGGAATCTTCTCTGCGCACAACGAGAGCCGTCTTAACCACTGTAGAAGCAAGGCTCACCACAGCCCAAGCCATGTTGGAGCAATCCGACTCAAGAGTAGCAGGTATATCTTTTCGCTTTACTGGATTTGATCCGTTCTCTTCACTTCTAACCCCTGAATTTCTTCAGCTCTTGAGGCCCAGCTCCAGGATCTTTAGTTATCATAAAATCAGGCTGTTTATTTTGTCAATGCTCGAGGGGCTTCACTTGCCGACCGCCTACATGATGTTCCCGCCCATATCCGGGAGATCGCTGAAACTGGCATTCACATTGCGGCGGCTACAACCCTGGCTACAGCTCAGATCCAATTGGGTCTCGATGTCCAAGACCTTGAGCCTGTTCATGCCGAGGGGAAGCTCTCCTTGATTTTTGGGACCTCAGGGACGACCTCAAGTATACTGCTGCTTCTGTTACCGAAGATATCAGTGTAGATTTTGTGATCAACTCGGTTTTTTACGATGACTAATTTCATCGTATGTAATAATGTACTAGTCTGTGTATCCCATGAATTCATCCATTTCCTCTTCGCATAATCTTTCTTTTCAATCCACATGCACTTGTGATCCATATTTCTGACCAATAACAGAAACTAATCGTATATTTTTCCTTTTTGTGCTAAGGGCGATACATATCGTATCAGCCATTTGAGCCTGACCAACGTGATCGGCTTTTACAAGAGTAGTTCATCGGCCAGAAACTCTGCGTTGCTTTTCTTCAGCCGATGAAACACTTGTTCAGATTTCTTTATGGAGTAGAGACTTCTGAATTATCTTCTTGAACTGGGTTGAGACCAAAATCTTCCATCTTCAAGAAATCTCCTTCCCAGATTTTGCCCAATATTCACTCCACGTTGTCAAAGCCCCAAACTGGTGGATCGGCCGATGCAACACTCAAAGATGAATCTGCTTGTACCATTTCGACCAAGTCATTTTCCAGCCACTGAATAAGGAACTGATGCATTGTGGATGGAAAGCAACAATTGGCATGAATCTAGTCTCTTCCCAGGAGCAAATTATATGATCCCTTCCATCCATGACAAAGAACATAATAGGCAGGGTCTTGCTTCCAATCGTCAGTTCAACAGTGATTGCCCCCGGAGCAGATGATGTATTTCCTTCGTAGCTCTTGAGAACCATGTCAGTTCCCATCATGTCTTCTTCACCAAACTCGAGCTTCCAAAAGACAATGTATGGCATGACATTGATAGCGGCTCCTCCATCGACCAACATCTTAGTCATCGGCCTGCCGTCAACGTGCCCTTTCACATACAAAGGCTTCAAATGCCTTCGTTCCTTCTCGTCTGGCTTCTCGAATGATGCTTGAACTGGATCCAGCGCAAGCTCTGCTACTGCTACCTCATCATCATCATGAAATGGTGCTTTTCCATTGGTAGCATAAAAACCATATTGACCGATGCTGACGGGGTAGTTTCATCGGTCTTCACACGCCATAATTCTAGAACATGTTCATCGGTCTTCATCGGTCTTCTTCTGGAACATGTTCTTTTTTGCATCGTAGGCTCGAACATCAACATTAGCAAGCCTGGATGCTAGATGACTCAGGCTTTCGAACTCCTGGGATGAGAACTTCTCCTTGATATGTGGCAGAAGTCCCTGAAAGCAAAATTCAGCTAATTGGCCGTCGCTAAGAGATAGGTTGAAACAACGACTTCTGACGTCCCTGAATCTCTGAATTTAATCCGAGACGGGCTTGTTGTTCCTCTGTTGCACCTCAGTCAGGTCGGTGATCTTCATCTCCTGTACTCCTGTGAAGAAGTACCTGAGAAAGTGCTTCTAAGATCGGCCCAAGTGATTATGGAGTTGGCTGGCAGTGATGCAAACCAGGCAAAGGCCAATCCAGAGAGAGATAGCGGGAATAAGCGGATCTTCAAGGCGTGTGTCATTGTGGATTCCCCGCATTGTACTAGGAACCTACTGATATGCTCAACGGTTGACATGTTGCCCTGTCTAGAGAACTTGGTGAAGTCTGGTAACTTGTACCGATGAGGCAGTGGGATCTGATCGTAGGCTTCTAGGTAAGGCTTCCTATACATGAATGTAGACTCCTTTGGCTTCAAGCCGAACTGATTCTTCATCACATCGGCTATCTTCCTGTCCCAATCAACTTCAGGCTGCTGCACCATGAGGTTTGGCATCTGAAGGTTTGTATCCTGAAAGGCCCTCTAAATTTGGGGACTCATCGGCTGTCCCACAAGATCTTCCATCGGCTGGATGGCCGATGCATCTGTGCGATGCCCCCAGTCTGAGTTAGCGCTGGTGGAGTCTGTGGTGGATGCTGGATGATCGGAGCAGACGGCACCAACGACAGCGTGGCAGTAGGGAAGTTCATCGCGTTGCTACTTTGTCCGAACATCTGTGGATAGATGTAGGTTAGCGCTGGTGGAGTCTATGGTGGATGATGGATGATCGGAGCAGACGGCACCAATGACAGCGTGGCAGTAGGGAAGTTCATCGCGTTGCTACTTTGTCCGAACATCTGTGGATAGATGTACGGCCAAAATTCCATTGGCATGCCCAGCGTAGAAGGTACGAGCCCTGTTGGAGTGCTGAACATGCCTCTGTTTGGCGTTGATGTGTTCATCACAAGATTGACACTGAATATCGTCGCTGGCAGCGATGAAGCATGTGTTGCCGAAGGGCCTAGACGCCTCAACACGTAAGGCGATGAGCTTGTCCCAGTGTCGGTCATCGGCCCACTTGTCGTACTGGGCAGAACGCCATCGGTCATCGCTGCTGATATTTTGACACCAGCAGTGGCCGATGACACCTCATTGGAGCAGGATGGACCCATGTTACTCCCTTGAGTGCCCTCTGCTAGGACGTTCTTGACAGCATCCTTGATGGTCTCGATCAGCACCCCTGATTGATTGATCGGAGCGTGGCTTATGGACTGATCGAACATCTCCTTGAACTTGGCCGAGTCTTGAGTGACAGAGATGCCTCCCAGCCCTGGTAGCGGCTGCTTCTTTATTACCTGCCCCTCCTTGGTCAAGATAAATGACCTGAGGCAGGCGTCTTTTGATCGCTTCACGGCTTCTTCAACTAGCCGCTTTTGTTCTTCATTGTGGTCATCCATGGTAGGCAACAAGATCTTGTCACCATCCATGCCATTGGTCTTGGTCATCGTGGTGTTGTTGTCGTGTCCCACCGGGTATGCCAAAAGCGTGTTGACGCAAAAAGCCGTGGGTCGGCCTTCAGCACCGGCACACGCGAGGACCCAGGAGCCTCTTGTTCGCTCCTGCGCGGTGTCCAAATCGGCTGCGTGGTGGTGCAGGGCGTGCTAGTCAATTTGACCTACAATTGACAAAAGACAGATAAAACGGTTAAATTACCGGAACGTATCGTCTGTTCTCCGAATCGTTCCGTCGCGCGCGTCGGCCAAGTGTCCGACGCGTCAGTAGATCAATCCGCCAAAGCTTTGGCCAACTGTGCAGGTAAGGCAGCGCTAAACGGGTTAGCGAAGCCTCGATAGACAACACCTAGATCCAAACCCGATCGGCCTGACGAGGAGCAACAAACAAGCTGCGCGTCGGCCGATTGTATTTAGATCTAGGCTGGATATATTGTGGTAAAACAAAATAAAAACAAGATCAAATGAATCTAATCCTGCCAAATCTAGTAAATACCGATAACTTGTGATAACAGCAAGAAACAAGCTAGACTAAGCAGATTAATCTAACATGAACAAGCTGATATCGATAACTTGGTGAACAGACCAGACCTAGATCCAATCTTCTGGATAAGTGAACTAATACAGGATAGAGGAAGAAGCGATGCGCCGTCAACCTTGAGCCTATCTGCCTCGTTCGATGCAGAACTTACCAGCAAGTCAGAGATTGAAGTCGATGCAGCCCCACGTGCTGGAAAGAACTCATAAAAGAAAAATCTATTGCTACTAAGGCGAAGCCACCGAAAAGAGAAAGAAGGAAAAAAAGGGTTTGTGTAGTGATCATTGGATGGTTTGGTACATGCCCGAGGACAGCTATTTATAGCCTAAGCTACAAACCCTAGTCGATTACGATGTACATTACTTGACAATAAAGAAAACAAACTTTCCTAATTTCTAACAGATAACTGGCTGACGTAGCTTCGTCAGCTCCTCCCATGCTCCATCGGCTGCAACGCTTCTCTTGGCCCAAAAAGCCCATCATGCTTTATTCTTTGTTTCTTGTCCAACGTCTGCCCAATTTCTATCAGCCTCTGCTCAACATGCTAACACGTATCAAAAACCAGTGTCAACATAGTGCAACATCCCCAATAGTGCAGAGGAGTAGTGCGATAGAGTTGTACGATGCTATCGTTGGATTTTCCTCCTCTATCCATTCCTTGCTCATAATCGCAGTAAGACCCTCAATCTGTGATATGGCTTCTAGAATAAATGCCTCAGACCTTGAGCATATGCGCTTGTGCTCATTCAGCAAGTTTGATGTGTTGCCAAATCTCCATATACTCTTCTTCTATGAAGAGATCAGGGACGAACACAGGCATATCTTCAATGAGAGGCTCATGATCTATGGACTTTGGTGGTTCGGTATTTGCTCTATGTGTGTCGGAGGTGGAGAGGATGCAACTGATAGGATGTGAGCTTGCTGATTCTTTTTGGGCTGATCCGTTGGCTTGGTTGGCTCGTCCAGGACTTCCAGTGTGCTGAGTATTGCTCTACTTCAGCAGTTGTCTTGTTCATGACGGATCCTTGGAGGTGGATTTATTAAATCTGCACTCTCCAGCTTATGTCCACCAATGAAGTGCTGGATTAGCATTTCTTCCAGAATAGCATGAGGTGGCCCGGAATCTATGCCATCAGCCTGAATTTTTCCCACTCTGCTCTAATTCACTCTTTGCCTTGCTTGAATGATAGCGGTTGATTACGAAGTCGAACACTTTGGTAGTAGGGAAGAAGAACAAGCAGAACTCATCCTTTAGCTTAATCGAATCTCCTCCAAATCTCCTGTCTTCCGGTCGTACGAGACTATTGCTTCTCCCGTCAGAGAGAACGGGAAGAGCTTCCACTGTAGGGTGTCTTGGTTCATACCGGGTACGGTCAATAAAGAGCAATTTTGCTCGAATGCCTGCATTGAGCATAGGGACTCTCGTGCTTTCTACTAGAGAAAGACTAAGCATGAACCATGGCTATGAGAATGGGACTGGTCTCATAACCATCAGATAAATGGGGTGGTAAGGTGGAGGCGGTTCCATGTACCCACGGAATGGAACTGCCGGATAACTAGGAGAAAAACTCCATGTGGTAGGGTGGAAAGGTGTACGGCTGAAAAAGTTCTAGCCTAGTATTGCTACCGTCCCCCGGCAACGGTGCTAGAAAGGTTGTTGGCATACCTTAGCCTATACGAACTAATCCGCAAGCGCACGGATATCGATGTAGCTTTCACCAGGGAGTTTACCTGGGATATCGAATCCAAGGAACAATAAGTGCAACAAGACCTAGAACTAATTCAACCGGACCCTCCAGAGGAAGAGAGGTACGTGGGTAGAGGGTCTAACGATGGTTAACCAACTCATTACCCAGAAGACGTGCTACTAAACTAACTTGATCTGCTTCGGCGGCTGGGGTGGAAGGACCTCAGAATAAGGGAGAAATGGGGGGTCCAACTCGGCCAACAATCTACTGCTATGAGTTGGAGGTCCCGGCTTGCCTCCGGACTCTCACCTCACACTCTCCCCATTCTACTCTAAGGATGAACAACTCTTGCTCTAGACTCTTCTTCTCTCCAAATGGTATGTGTTACAAGTGAGGGGTGAGGTCTCTATTTATAGCCCTCCAAGGTGGGTCGTTTAGCTTGTAAGCAATGCTAAGGTCGCTTAGCTTGTAAGCAAAGCTAAGGTTGTGTAGCTTGTAAGCTAAGCTAAGATACCTCATCCTGCATGCAGGTAAGGCGGTTATGTAACTTCCACGCGAAGGAGGGCATGTGGCATTGCAGGGCCAAGCCGGTCGGCCTCTCCTAGGCCGGCCGGCCTAGGATTCCCACCGATCACCACCGTCTTTTGCGTGGACGCTCTTGATTGCTCCTGGAGGTCGGTTACTGCTGCCCTTTGGCCGTTTGTCCGAGTCTTGCATGCAGGTGGGCCCTTGGATCCATATGTTAGGCCTTTCGGGTCATTGGATCTAACCGACATAAAAGGCACGATCCATGATCAAGGACATGTGTTTCTCTGCATGCTGGCAAAAGTGGAGCTTGTAAGCAAAGCTAAGGTTGTGTAGCTTGTAAGCTAAGCTAAGATACCTCATCCTGCATGCAGGTAAGGCGGTTATGTAACTTCCACGAAAAGGAGGGCATGTGGCATTGCAGGGCCAAGCCAGTCGGCCTCTCCTAGGCCGGCCGGCCTAGGATTCCCACCGATCACCACCGTCTTTCGCGTGGACGCTCTTGATTGCTCCTGGAGCTCGGTTACTGCTGCCCTTTGGCCGTTTGTCCGAGTCTTGCATGCAGGTGGGCCCTTGGATCCATATGTTAGGCCTTTCGGGTCATTGGATCTAACTGACATAAAAGGCACGATCCAAGATCAAGGACATGTAATTCTCTGCATGCTGGCAAAAGTGGAGCCTGAAAGGGCACAGTGCTAGGCCGGCCGACCTGGGCTAGGCCGGCTGACCTGGGATTTCTCCCAAATCGGCCCAAATTTCTTCAGTGAGTTCCTGCAGTCACATATGCACTAAAACTAGTAGAATATTATTAGTTTAATAAATTTAGCTTGGTGTAGGCCTTGTAACCATGTGTGGCAGAACCACCTGAATTAATCCGGCTCAAGTGTATTAACCATCACCATTAAGGCATTCTCGGTTAACCTTACACTTCAAACGGAGTAATCCACTGGTCTGTCGGGTATAACCTCCCGATACCACCACGGTGAACGGATCGAGCGCCATACATACAAACGCTCATGCGACGATGAGCCCAGAGAATACCACATTCCAGCAAATATTACGACATTAACATAAGTAAATATTACAGGCCAAGTTCTGAGCTTAGAAACCAAATACTCCAATTAACATAAATAAGTTCTTCAGAGTTAAGTTGCAGCGGAAATAAACGACGGAAACTACTCGACGATAAAGAATGTCTCGATGAAGCCCGTACGAGACATCACTCGGTCTTATCTCCGTTGGACGGGGGCGCATCCCATTCCACCGACCAACCAGGGGGAAGAGTGCAGGGCCAAGTCAAGCTAGCAATCATGTCTTCGAAGGGCTCACCTGAAAACGAGTCACAAGCAAGACTGAGTATACTAATACTCAGCAAGACTTACCCGTGTAGTGGATACTACTCCACCGACTCTAGACATGCCAGGCTTTTTGGCTCAGGGGTTTGTTTTGCCGAAAAGCATCTACATGTGGGTCCTTATTTTCAACTTTTAGCTCAAGATTCTAGTTTCGTTAGCCAGTCTAGGTAAGCAGCTATCTAAAGCATACATGGTGAAGCATTAAATTTTTCATCCAACCAGTTCATTCATCATCATAGTTCCTCTTCTTACTCTGTGGGTAAAAATGGTTAAGCAGTCTCAATAGCCGTGAGAAACGGACGATTCGAATTGAATTTCTTAACCTTGCAAGGGGAAACCCAAACACACGTCACGTGGTTACTCCCTAGAGTCACACGTGCAACTTTTCCCCTTTCTTTCCGGGTCGTGGATCGGGGCTACCCTCCGAGAGTACAAGAGCCCCACGCCACGGTTCGGCGCCGGGTCGTGACCACTCTCTGCACTCGCCATATGCACATGGGACCGAAGTTCAAAGGGTAGGATGCCGTCCCCTTGCCGGGCCAATCAGGTACTTAAGCTTACCGATTCCCATAATCTCGGCATGTGTTTAGTACGTTCAAAGACTTAACCATCACTACCACACCCTGCGGCCTTAGCATTTTTCACTAGACAGACGGGCCTCAATCGTAACCATCGTTCCATAGCCCGTCCGTGTCCTTATGATTGCAGCGTGTAGTAGTCATTCAACTCCTATTTTCTCGCGAGTGACAGGAAATCACTCGACTTTTACCGGAGTCCTATTAGCACAGCATTCTATCGAACCTTACGTCTAGTTTTCAAGCAAGGGTTCCTGATATCATGCAACTAAGTTTTCATCCAACTCCTATAAACTTACTGCACAAGCAAGAGTAATGGGTTGCATAATTTCGGAAAGAATGGGTTATGCTCCGGGGCTTGCCTTCGCAGTTCGCTTGGGGATCTTCCGAACTTGGGCTCGGGTCTTCAAGAGCTTCAGTTAGATTCGCTTGAGCTTCACGCTGCTCACTCTCGGACGCGGGCACCAGCTCGTAGGTTCCGTCGGCGAGAGTCGTCGATTCTACATGAGTGCACAAGTTTAAGTCGTGGTAATGGTGCTTGATTACGATTTGAGAGTAATTACTACAATGGATAGTTTCTGGTCATGAAATTTTGGATTTAGGCACATCAAGGAAAGATGTGCTTACTGTAAAATTTTCAGCAAATTTTATGTAACAGATTAATTATGAAAAATACATTATATAGTTGCTGTTAGATTCTTATTCTTTTTGTACAGAACAATTGGTGCAACAAATGAGTCTAAGATTTTTACAGAGCTCTCACTTAAGCATGCAGAAGCTACTGTAATGTTTGTAGGATTTATCATGCAGTATCCAGAGCATAGAAATTATGACATTCTACACCTAGGCTATTCAAAGATTCATTTTTACAGGACCCTACACAGGATTTTTGTCCATGGAACTTTTTACACAGAAACCTTTACCATAGTGGAACTCCTAGTAAAAATTTGAGAATTTTCCAAGCTAAGATACTAGTTTATTGATTTAATGTATGTTATTAGCACATAAATCAAATAAGTGGGTTACTGTGGGATAAAAATTCTCCTAATTTTTCTCTGGCTTCTAGGTAGCAAAACATTAGCATAGGAAAGGTTTCAATGGGTGACTCACCACCTAACTGCAGGGATAAAACATTCTACTTACACATGAATTAAATCTAAGTTTAACAAACAGTAGAACTAGAGATGGAATTTGGGCCTGATCTTTTTACACTATCCTAAACATCAAGCAACTAATTCACTGCCCAAAATCTAGGGTCAGCATTGTTCTAGAACAGTGGGTACAAAATAAGTCCATTAAAGCTTCTATTTAATGTAGAGCAAAATATTTTGAGATACTGAAAAAACTTTTGTAACAAAAGTGGTAGAGTTTGTTCTGACGGCGGTGCTCCGGCGGGCTTGGGGCGGTGCGGTCCGGTCGGCGAGCTTCAGTGGCGCGTGGGGAAGCTGCTCAGGGGCTCGGCTTGGACGGAGGGGGTCGGGGTCGTGCTGTCCACGGCGAGCAGGGGCGGCGGTGGCGGCGGCAGCGCGGGCGGCGGTGCTCCGGTGGCTCTGGGCGGCGTTGGGCGGGTCGGCGAGCTTCGGTGTGGTGATGTAGTGGTGGCTGGCGCTTTAGTTTGGGCGGTGGGCGGCGGTGGGGAGCTGTCCACGGGCGGGCGGCGCTCGGCGGCGGCGATGGCGACGGCGAGGCGTTCTGGTGGCGGGGCTCGCGCGGGCGGTCGAGGCTCGGCTTTTATAGCGGCCAGAGGGGGTGTGGAGGTGCCTGGGCGACGCGCGGGGCGGGGCACGGCAACGGCGTGCACTGGCTGCGGCGGGCGGCGGCAGAACGCCGGCCGTGGCGGGGTGGTGCGACGGCTACTGGCCTGGCGCTTCGCGCCGGTCAGGCGACGCCGGCCACCTGGCGCGCGGCGGGCGGGCGAGCGCGCGCGGTGCGGCAGAGGAGGGGGGGGAACGAGGGACCTGGATGCAAGAATTTGGAAAACTTCAGGGGGCTGGGTGCAAACAGGGCGTTTTCTCCCCTTTCTGATTTGAATTTCAAAAACTTTTGAACACGAAAGTTGTTCAAAATAAAAAGTTCTACAACTTTGGTTTCAGGCAAAATCTCATTTGGCTTATGGTTTGAAAGTTAAATTTAAATGTTCAAACGTAACCAATGTGCTCAAATTAAATTTGAATTCCAACTGAACTCGTTTTAATTCTTTCCACCCTTTCATTAGTTGGTTTAATCATAGAGTTAGGCTAATGACATTGATTTTGGAAATGTAATTACCAGGGTTGTCACAGCCTTCCCCCCTTAACAAGAATCTCGCCCCGAGATTCGGTAATTCTTAGTGTGGGCGTGGGTGCACATACCAGTGGTTGAGACAAGAAACCCAGGGAAATGTTGGTTCAGGTAGCTCTCCGTTTCCCAGGTGGCTTCTTCTTCCGTGTGGTGATTCCATTGTATTTTATACATTCTAATCACTTTCCTCCTGGTCTCTCTTTCTTTTTGATCCAGAATCTTAACTGGGTGTTCGACATACGAGAGGTCGGGTTCCAACGATATTTCTTGTTGTTCCACAATCTCGGTAGGGACTCGAATACACTTCTTGAGTTGAGATACGTGGAAGACATCATGGGTGGCCTTGAGCTGAGGGGGCAGTTGTAATTTGTAGGCTACGGGTCCATAGCTCTCAATGATTTCGTAGGGACCAATATAGCGGGGAGCTAGTTTGCCTTTGATTCCAAATCTTCGCACTCCCTTGGTTGGTGAAACTCGAAGATAGACATGAGCGCCAACTTCGAACTTTAGGGGCTTTCTCCTTTTGTCAGAATAGCTCTTTTGTCGGGCTTGTGCGGCTTTAAGATTTGCTTGTATTACTTTTACTTTCTCCTCTGCCTCGATTACCAGGTCGGGTCCAATTATGTTACGTTCTCCGGTTTGCGACCAGCTCAAAGGAGTTCGACACCTTCGTCCGTACAGGGCCTCAAATGGTGCCATTTTCAAACTCGTTTGGTAGCTGTTGTTGTACGAGAACTCTGCCAGGGGTAGGCATTTGTCCCAATTCTTGTCATAATGAATGACACAGGCTCTCAGCATGTCTTCAAGAATTTGGTTTACTCTTTCCGTTTGTCCATCGGTCTGAGGGTGGTATGCTGAGCTGCGAATCAGCTTTGTGCCAAGAGACATTTGCAGTTGTTCCCAAAAGCGTGCTACAAACTGGGGGCCACGATCGGAAATAATTGTCTTAGGTATTCCATGCAGGCAAACAATACGATCGAGGTAAATCTCGGCATATTTCTTGGTAGAATAGGTGGTGTGTACCGGAAGAAAATGTGCCGTCTTCGTGAGTCTATCAACGATAACCCATATGGAATCATGTTTCTGGGAAGTGTTTGGTAGTCCCACGATGAAGTCCATACTTATGTCTTCCCATTTCCATGATGGTATAGGTAACGGTTGAAGTGTACCGGCTACCTTTAAGTGGCTAGCTTTTACTCTCTGGCACGTGTCACATTCCGAGACATACGTAGCAATTTCCCTTTTCATTCTAGTCCACCAGAAGTTTTGCCTTAGGTCCTGATACATTTTGCTACTGCCGGGGTGGATAGAGAATTTGGAGAGGTGTGCCTCATCAAGAATTTGCTTGCGGAGTTCACGATTCTTCGGAACGACTATACGACTTTTGAACCATAGAACTCCCTTATGGTCCTGGCGGAAACACTTATACTTCTCCTCACCTAGAGAGAGTTTTTGTTTGATGATCTTGATTCCTTCATCATGTAGTTGTGCCATGACTATTTGGTCGTGAAGAGTGGGCTCAACTGAGATGTGATCTAGAGTGCCTTGGGAAACCATTTCCATATTAAGCTTCCTCATGTCTGCACATAATGTCCCATGGTAGAACTCCATGGATAAGCAATGGCAATGGGACTTGCGGCTTAGTGCATCAGCGACTACGTTAGCCTTGCCGGGGTGATAGTGCACTTCAAGGTCATAATCCTTGATTAGTTCTAGCCATCTCCGTTGTCTCATATTCAGATCGGCTTGTGTGAAGATATACTTGAGACTCTTATGATCCGTGTAGATATTGCACTGTGTACCCATGAGATAGTGCCTCCATATCTTCAGAGCGTGAATGACGGCTGCAAGCTCAAGGTCATGCGTGGGATAATTCTGTTCGTGGGGCCGAAGGGCTCGTGAGGCATATGCAATTACTCGATTCTCTTGCATAAGCACACATCCTAGACCAGTACCCGATGCGTCACAATACACATCGAATGGCTTGGTATTATCGGGTTGAGCTAACACAGGTGCAGTAGTCAGATGCTCTCTGAGAGTGTGGAAAGCTTCTTCACATTTCTCGTCCCATACAAACTTTACTTCCTTCTTTAACAGTTCAGTCATGGGCTTAGCAATTCGAGAGAAATCCGGGATGAAGCGGCGGTAGTAACCGGCTAAGCCGAGAAAACTGCGAATCTGATGAACAGAGGTAGGGGGTTTCCAATCCATCACCTCTTGTACCTTGCTAGGGTCAACAGCTATGCCTTCGCTGGAGATCGTGTGACCTAAGAACTTTACAGTATCCAACCAGAATTCACACTTAGAAAACTTAGCATAGAGCTGATGGTCTCTGAGTCGCTGAAGAACAATGCGAAGGTGCTTGGCATGCTCTTCCTCATCCTTGGAATAGATAAGGATGTCGTCGATGAACACTACGACGAATTTGTCAAGTTCGGGCATGAATACCGAATTCATGAGATACATGAAGTAAGCAGGGGCATTGGTGAGTCCAAAGGACATGACTAAGAATTCATATAGTCCATATCGTGTGGAGAAGGCAGTCCTAGGAATATCGCATGGGCGAATCTTGATCTGATGGTATCCCGAATGAAGATCAATCTTGGAGAAGACTCTGGCTCCAGCTAATTGATCGAAGAGTACATCGATGCGAGGAAGGGGGCATTTATTTTTAACCGTTACCGCATTGAGAGGTCGGTAGTCCACACATAATCTCAAACTGTCATCCTTCTTCTTTACAAATAGGGCTAGACATCCCCAAGGTGACGCGCTAGGGCGAATGAAACCTTTGTCCAGTAGTTCTTGGAGTTGAATTTTCAGCTCTGCCAACTCTTTAGGGGGCATCCTATATGGTCTCTTGGATATAGGTGCAGTGCCTGGTTGTAGTTCAATAACGAACTCAATGTCCCTATCCGGTGGCATTCCGGGTAAGTCATCCGGGAAAACATCGGCATACTCGTTTACCACTGGAATATTATCTGGCTTAAGTCCTTCCATCTTATAAGCACAGGAATTCGTACAATCTAGGAACGGTAGGTAAAGGGTAGTGGCTCCGTGACTAGGTGAATTTATCTCAACGGCTCGGGAAGAAAGGTCCAGTGTGACTCCATGCATAGCCATCCAGTTCATTCCCAAAATAATGTCCATGCCGTCAAGGGGTAAAAGGACAAGGTCCGTGTCGATGGTTTTACTACCCAATTTGACTGGTACCTGTCTGATCATTTGGTTTGAAGCAATTTTACCACCCGGTGTTGATATCATATATGACCCTTTGGTGTGACAAACATCCAAGCCTACTTTTGCACCGAATTTTGCACTTATGAAACTATGCGATGCACCAGAATCAAATAATATAACTGCAGGCTTGTTATGGATAGAGAATGTACCCGACATCACTGGGGCTCCTTCAGGAAGCTCTGCAAGCGTGGTGAAGTTAATCCGTCCTTGCTTGACTTGCAGGGTCTGTCTCTTGCCCCTGTTCTTGGTGTTCGGGTTGGATCCTTGACCTTGGTTGGGCTGTCCAGGCTGAGGGCATTCTCGTGCGAAGTGGCTGGAACTCCCGCATTTGAAACAGCGATTCGCGGGGCTAGGTCGAAGAGACTGCTGAAGAATGGGCCTCGGACCGTTCTGTGGAGGCATCGGGGGTCGTACCGTGCCTGGCTGCTGGGGGGTCTGGCAATCCATCTTCCTGGTTGCGGGGCCCTTGGTGGAGCTGTGGGTGCGGCATTTTGCACGATGCGATACCTTGGTGGTTGGGCACTTGATGGTCCTGTGGGTGCCTTTCTCTTCTTCTCTGCCCGGTGTGCCATGATACAGTCTTCCTGGGTAATGGCCATATTGACCAATTCGTTGTAGGTGTCAGCCCTGGCTAGGTTCAGACGTTCCTTGAGCTTGGTATTCAGACCTCGGCGGAAACGATCACGCTTCTTGGCATCCGTGTCAGCGTGATAGCCCGCATACTGACATAAGTTGTTGAACGCCTGGGCGTACTGCAGCACGGGGCGGGTGCCCTGGGTGAGTGCCAGGAACTCGTTCAACTTCCTCTCCATGAGACCCTCGGGGATATGATGTGCCCGGAACGCGGTCTTGAATTCATCCCAGTCGACCACATGATCAGCAGGGAGCATCGCAAAATAGTGGTCCCACCACAGTCGAGCGGTACCGCGAAGCTGTTGCGCGGCAAAACGAGCTTTGTTGGCCTCTGAGCATGGGGCCACAAGTAGTGTGAACTTGGATTCTATGGTGCGAATCCATGCATCTGCGTCCAGGGGTTCCTCGGTCTTATGGAACAAGGGAGGCTGGGTCCCTAGGAAATCCGTGTATCCGGCAGCTTGGGGTTGGTGAGCATTGTGCTCACCCCTCTGCTGGTGTTGTCCTTGCACAATCTGTCGCAGCAGCTCGGTTTGAGCGGCCATCACTTCCACCAAACTGGGCGGGGGTGGTGGCGATTGTCGCGAGCGGCTGCCACCGGCACCAAAACCCTCCGGGTTGCCACGTGTTGATCCAACCATCTGAAACATGAAAGGTTACCATTAGCAACGCGATCCATATTACTTCCTGGATTCATAAATAATTGGTGTAGTCATAGACTTCCGAAGTCACAGCTTGACGTATGGACGGAATCTCTGTTTGCTACGAGAAAAATCATAGCCTGCCGTGGGTCCATCCAAAACATTTCAAACTTTTGCAGTAGTCTGAGAATTTAGGAATGTACCACTTTGGTATTTAACTTCGGTGCTAGAACTATGGCTAAGGTGGTCGAAAAGCTCGTCCTTTGCCTTGCTGTCTTAGCTGTTTTTCAGCAAATTGATCGGTACGGTTTCACCTATATTTTAAACTAGCGAGATCCAATGATGCTGAATTTTTGCGAGAACCTAGATCACAAAACTGAGCACAAGTCTGGTATTCAACACTCAGCCAAGAAATGCAAGGAGACATGGGTAAAAATTCCGACAAGTCTCGGCGATTGTGGATTTCATCGTTTACCAAATTACAACGAAATCACCCAAGTTTATCGCCGTTCCTTACATGCTGAGGGTATCCACATGGTTCAGGTGTACCCAACACAAAAGAGTTACTCAACTCCTAGTTAGCCTATTACAACACTTGCCAAAAGTTAGGCTACCCTATCGAGGAGTATGTGCAAAAGTCCTCCTAGGTCGTCCTCTAGAAATCATCCAAGTCGTTGACGGACGACTCGCTGTGAGCAGGAGAGTGGGCTCCCATCTGAGGTGCCTGTGGTACCTCACCCTCGAAATCCATACCTGAGATACCATCAATCTCCTGTGGCTCCTCCTCATCCTCCTCCATGTCGTCCTCATGGGGATGGTCATTCTGATCATGATGCCACTGAATGTGCTCATTAGCATCTTCCAACTCAAGGTTCAGATCATGGAGCTGCTCCTCCAACTGTGCTATCGTGGCATCTCTCTCCCCCATGATAGTGTCCTGCTCCTGGGTTTGGCCCTCAAGTTGGCCAATCTGAGCATCTCTGTCCTCAAGATCCTGACTGAGCTCCTTTATCTGCTCATCCCTGGTATCTGCCATCATGTGGTAGGCCTGAGCAAGATCAGTGAGCTGCTCGAGTGCCTGACTCTGGAGAGTCTGAAGCCGGTAGAGTGCACTCATGCACCGCACGGAGGTATGGATAGTCTCCTGGGCATGAAAGTCTACCAAGTACTGTGCGTGCTGCACCCTGTTGAGCCAAAAGGGGTCGTCGTCCTGGGCAGCAGGAAACAATCCAATGGGAGTGAGTGTGACATCCTCGGGACGCTGCGCACAAAACGTGGTGAGCGCCCTCATGGCTGCAAGCTCCCAAGCATCAGCCAAACGGCGACCAACAGCCTCAAGCTCCAAGGCGGGCCACTCCGGGTGTAGCGGGTGCGGAAGGATAGTTACGTTGACACGGCACTGGGTAACTACATTTTCTGCAAACTCCAGTCCGGCGTAACGTGGGGGAACTAGATAGCCCGCGGTACGCAGAACATCCCACAAAATAGAGGGAAAGCCCTCCCAGTGGAGACACTGCGAGTGTACGCGTCCATCCTCATCCACCATCATATCAACAGGCTCGGCCATCTGAACAAAAGATCAAATGGAGTGAGATAGCGAAAAACTGTGAACAGCAATAGGGCAGATTCTGTATAGTGTGCAAAAATAATCATAACTCCCACAGTTCTCATCCAAAAATTCTCAAATTTCACCAGATCACTCCTAAGGTATTTGTGAACAACTTTGCTAGTCAACTCCAGAGCTAATTAGGTCTCTAAGATGGTCTTTCCTTTCAGGTTTTACCTTACTGTCTACCCAGAATTTTCAGTGAACAGAGGGCTAGAGTTTCGTACACCAGGGAAAATCTACCTAGCCAAAATTTACCAAATTTTAACAGCAGCTTCTTGGGTAAATTTGGAACAAGTTTCGTGTTGTTCTCCTTTGCAGAAAACCGCAGGAAGGGGGTCTAAAAATTTAAGGGGCAGAAGGGCTTATTCTGGACAGAATTCTGACATTCCAAGGTTTCTGTTATTTCTCACTATCCATAAGTTCAGAATTTTTTCATTTTTGAACAGAAGATAGAACACAAAATTTGGAACAATTTCTTTAACATGAACTTTATCAGAAATGGTCATTTTCTTTGGCCAATAAATCGCTCTTTTTGGTCACGGCAGAATTCGGACAGTTCCGCTAGATGGTCCTTATGCAAACCATGCTTTAGACACGCAAGAACCTTACCACTCTCATACAACGCATTTTTAATTTCAGATACATATGTTCATGATGTATGCACGTCCTATTCGTCCTCACAAAATAAAATAATTGCCAAATAGCTTTGGTCTTACGAAGATAGTTTCGGTGGCTTACACAATACGGCTCTCCTATAATAGCTAGTCGAGTCTTTCTACTCGTCCCTTAACTTATCGTAATCGCGGTTAGTGTACCTGCAGAAGATTAACAAAGCATATATATATTTCATGAACCTTTCATGCCAGCACTCATGAAAGCGTCCGTATTCATTACCGTTTACTTATAGAAACGATATCTGTACAATTTCCGCCGTACAGACGACGTTAACATACGCTATCGAGATAGCGTATTCACGGGGGTACCGTCATGAGACGGGGGTATGAACAGCGATCGCCATACCCTGCGCCAAACCTTCTACTCCCAATATGTTCAACTAACAGTTGGCATATTGGCAGCACCTCAAGTAAGCCACTGCTTGAGGGCAGCGTTCGGTTCGCATCACCGACAGGAAGGCCAAGCTCCCTCAGTTGGCTGAGGATCCTTACCTTCTTACCTTAGCGACGAGTGCGTCGCTACAGAATTTAAGGTCGGTTGTGCATGAAAGTAAGTTTTGACAGAAGGTAATGTGCTGGAAGTCAGTTGATAATATATATAGAAGTTAGATAGCCACCTAGTAACTTTCCCATAATCCCTTAGGGCTTTACGAACTAGGCACCATCCTTAACGTACCAACGTATTTCGCAACACATCCTTCTAGCCAAGTTTTAGTAAAATGAGTTTTTAAGGCTTGTCGCATTCTCTGGCGTATGTATTTCGGCTCTGGTGTCCGCTGTTGCCAGCTGTGGCACCAGCTACGGCTCTGATACCAGCTGTGGCAGAACCACCTGAATTAATCCGGCTCAAGTGTATTAACCATCACCATTAAGGCATTCTCGGTTAACCTTACACTTCAAACGGAGTAATCCACTGGTCTGTCGGGTATAACCTCCCGATACCACCACGGTGAACGGATCGAGCGCCATACATACAAACGCTCATGCGACGATGAGCCCAGAGAATACCACATTCCAGCAAATATTACGACATTAACATAAGTAAATATTACAGGCCAAGTTCTGAGCTTAGAAACCAAATACTCCAATTAACATAAATAAGTTCTTCAGAGTTAAGTTGCAGCGGAAATAAACGACGGAAACTACTCGACGATAAAGAATGTCACGATGAAGCCCGTACGAGACATCACTCGGTCTTATCTCCGTTGGACGGGGGCGCATCCCATTCCACCGACCAACCAGGGGGAAGAGTGCAAGGCCAAGTCAAGCTAGCAATCATGTCTTCGAAGGGCTCACCTGAAAACGAGTCACAAGCAAGACTGAGTATACTAATACTCAGCAAGACTTACCCGTGTAGTGGATACTACTCCACCGACTCTAGACATGCCAGGCTTTTTGGCTCAGGGGTTTGTTTTGCCGAAAAGCATCTACATGTGGGTCCTTATTTTCAACTTTTAGCTCAAGATTCTAGTTTCGTTAGCCAGTCTAGGTAAGCAGCTATCTAAAGCATACATGGTGAAGCATTAAATTTTTCATCCAACCAGTTCATTCATCATCATAGTTCCTCTTCTTACTCTGTGGGTAAAAATGGTTAAGCAGTCTCAATAGCCGTGAGAAACGGACGATTCGAATCGAATTTCTTAACCTTGCAAGGGGAAACCCAAACACACGTCACGTGGTTACTCCCTAGAGTCACACGTGCAACTTTTCCCCTTTCTTTCCGGGTCGTGGATCGGGGCTACCCTACGAGAGTACAAGAGCCCCACGCCACGGTTCGGCGCCGGGTCGTGACCACTCTCTGCACTCGCCATATGCACATGGGACCGAAGTTCAAAGGGTAGGATGCCGTCCCCTTGCCGGGCCAATCAGGTACTTAAGCTTACCGATTCCCATAATCTCGGCATGTGTTTAGTACGTTCAAAGACTTAACCATCACTACCACACCCTGCGGCCTTAGCATTTTTCACTAGACAGACGGGCCTCAATCGTAACCATCGTTCCATAGCCCGTCCGTGTCCTTATGATTGCAGCGTGTAGTAGTCATTCAACTCCTATTTTCTCGCGAGTGACAGGAAATCACTCGACTTTTACCGGAGTCCTATTAGCACAGCATTCTATCGAACCTTACGTCTAGTTTTCAAGCAAGGGTTCCTGATATCATGCAACTAAGTTTTCATCCAACTCCTATAAACTTACTGCACAAGCAAGAGTAATGGGTTGCATAATTTCGGAAAGAATGGGTTATGCTCCGGGGCTTGCCTTCGCAGTTCGCTTGGGGATCTTCCGAACTTGGGCTCGGGTCTTCAAGAGCTTCAGTTAGATTCGCTTGAGCTTCACGCTGCTCACTCTCGGACGCGGGCACCAGCTCGTAGGTTCCGTCGGCGAGAGTCGTCGATTCTACATGAGTGCACAAGTTTAAGTCGTGGTAATGGTGCTTGATTACGATTTGAGAGTAATTACTACAATGGATAGTTTCTGGTCATGAAATTTTGGATTTAGGCACATCAAGGAAAGATGTGCTTACTGTAAAATTTTCAGCCAATTTTATGTAACAGATTAATTATGAAAAATACATTATATAGTTGCTGTTAGATTCTTATTCTTTTTGTACAGAACAATTGGTGCAACAAATGAGTCTAAGATTTTTACAGAGCTCTCACTTAAGCATGCAGAAGCTACTGTAATGTTTGTAGGATTTATCATGCAGTATCCAGAGCATAGAAATTATGACATTCTACACCTAGGCTATTCAAAGATTCATTTTTACAGGACCCTACACAGGGTTTTTGTCCATGGAACGTTTTACACAGAAACCTCTACCATAGTGTAACTTCTAGTAAAAATTTGAGAATTTTCCAAGCTAAGATACTATTTTCTTGATTTAATGTATGTTATTAGCACATAAATCAAATAAGTGGGTTACTGTGGGATAAAAATTCTCCTAATTTTTCTCTGGCTTCTAGGTACCAAAACATTAGCGTAGGAATAGTTTCAATGGGTGACTCACCACCTAACTGCAGGGATAAAACATTCTACTTACACATGAATTAAAACTAAGTTTAACAAACAGTAGAACTAGAGATGGAATTTGGGCCTGATCTTTTTACAAAGTCCTAAACATCAAGCAACTAATTCACTGCCCAAAATCTAGGGTCAGCATTGTTCTAGAACAGTGGGTACAAAATAAGTCCATTAAAGCTTCTATTTAATGTAGAGCAAAATATTTTGAGATACTGAGAAAACTTTTGTAACAAAAGTGGTAGAGTTTGTTCTGAGGATTCCAGAACAGTTGAGTTTGCATTTTTCTGAATTTTCTACGATTTTATACGAATTTTACAAGTTCACTGAATTTGAATCTAGGTTTGAAACTTTCTTTTACAACTAGGTCCTTGAATCTTACGCTCAGACCCTTCTAAAGATTTAAATTCTTGCAATTGGGTCCTCGGGCGGCTCGGGTGCGGCGGCCGGCCGAAATTCCGGCGAGGGGGCTCGCCGGCGGCGAGGGGCGAGGGTCGGGGAAGGTTCAGGGGTGCGAGGGCTACCTTGTGGGGGTGTTGTTCAGGTGGGGGACGGCCGGGAAGGGCTCGCCGGCGTTGGAGCAGAGGCGGCGGCGGCGCGGCACGCGTCGACGGCGGTGCTCCGGCGGGCTTGGGGCGGTGCGGTCCGGTCGGCGAGCTTCAGTGGCGCGTGGGGAAGCTGCTCAGGGGCTCGGCTTGGACGGAGGGGGTCGGGGTCGTGCTGTCCACGGCGAGCAGGGGCGGCGGCGGCGGCGGCAGCGCGGGCGGCGGTGCTCCGGTGGCTCTGGGCGGCGTTGGGCGGGTCGGCGAGCTTCGGTGTGGTGATGTAGTGGTGGCTGGCGCTTTAGTTTGGGCGGTGGGCGGCGGTGGGGAGCTGTCCACGGGCGGGCGGCGCTCGGCGGCGGCGATGGCGACGACGAGGCGTTCTGGTGGCGGGGTTCGCGCGGGCGGTCGGGGCTCGGCTTTTATAGCGGCCAGAGGGGGTGTGGAGGTGCCTGGGCGACGCGCGGGGCGGGGCACGGCAACGGCGTGCACTGGCTGCGGCGGGCGGCGGCAGAACGCCGGTCGTGGCGGGGTGGTGCGGCGGCCACTGGCCTGGCGCTTCGCGCCGGTCAGGCGACGCCGGCCACCTGGCGCACGGCGGGCGGGCGAGCGCGCGCGGTGCGGCAGAGGAGGGGGGGGAACGAGGGACCTGGATGCAAGAATTTGGAAAACTTCAGGGGGCTGGGTGCAAACAGGGCGTTTTCTCCTCTTTCTGATTTGAATTTCAAAAACTTTTGAACACGAAAGTTGTTCAAAATAAAAAGTTCTACAACTTTGGTTTTAGGCAAAATCTCATTTGTCTTATGGTTTGAAAGTTAAATTTAAATGTTCAAACGTAACCAATGTGCTCAAATTAAATTTGAATTCCAACTGAACTCGTTTTAATTCTTTCCACCCTTTCATTAGTTGGTTTAATCATAGAGTTAGGCTAATGACATTGATTTTGGAAATGTAATTACCAGGATTGTCACACCATGAATTCTGGAGAAATTTTTGTGGTCAAAATCATCGGTAATAGACCACCAACAGGGGGCGCGGCTGGCGTAAGGCCGGTCGCGGTGTCATGATGACCCAGCTGATCGGGAGTGCCCCTGCTGGTCCTCAAGTGGCGCCCCCATCCCGACTATCGGGCGAAGGACGCGTGTGCATGTCTTGTCGAATCCGGCACAGTTAATGCTGCTTCGCGCCTTTCCTAGGAGATCTCGTGGTCGGGCTCCTCCCTGGGATCAGCACGGGCCTCGCGACCCCCATGGTGATGCCGTGGGTCGGGAGGACGCCATGTGTCCCAGGTTCTGCTGCTGCTGCTGGCCGTGGCAGCTTCCTTCGTTGACAGGCCGGCGCAGGCTGCGCCTCCGCCCAGGTGGGCCAAGCCGCCTGACGGCGGCTAACCAACTCTTGTTTAGGCCCTTGAGGGCCGTCCTTTGGGTACCAATGGTACTTAACCCTGTCACATCTTTATAAGAAATGCATCTAAGTAAATGTTATAAATGAATTGTGGCACTGTACATGATCACACCTAAGCCATGTGAATCAATTAGGAACCGCAATCAAATATTTATCAAATTCCACTGCTCCACATCTCCTCACTGGGTGCCGCGCGATGTGGGAGCTCGCTCATACAGGCGGAGCTCCGCCGGCTGCACTGAGCTGGCCGCACAGGCAAGCTCTGCCGGATACACTGAGCTAGCCGCATAGGCGAGCTCTACTGATCATGCCAAGCCGCCTGCATGGGTGAGCTCCCTCCGCTGCACCTAGCCGGCCGCGCAGGCTTGGGTGGGTTTACCGACAGTGAGGAGATGTGGAGGAGCAGAATTTGATAAATATTTGATTGGGGATGGTAACTGATTTACATGCCTTAGGTGTGATCATGTAGAATGCCACAATTCAGTTATCACATTTTCGCATTTCTTATAGAGATGAAAATATGCGTTAGCAAATGCATCATTAATGCTTTTGTAGCATTGAGGTTCATAATAAAGGCTAAAAAAGGGTGAAATAGAAAATGATAGAAAAAATTGCAAATTAAAAATAAAAGTTGCTGCTCCATGGACTTGAACCAAGAGCTCAAAGCTCCAGGATAGCTCCCAAACTATTGCACTATGGAAGTACTACATTTGTATAGTAGATTAGTGTCTTCAATAAATCAACGTCTTCTAGAGTTCCAAACCGTTCTCCTCCCAATGCACCTCCATCTCATGTCCCCACTTCGGCCTTGTTCGGTTAATCCCCTCCACAAGGGAATTGGGAGGGATTGAGGGGTATTTTGACTTGTTGGGGATTTAATCCCTCCCAAACCCCTCCAATCCCTACCATCTCAGGAATAATAATCGAACAAGGCCTGTGTCCTAGCCATTTTACATAATTCTGACGGCTAGCTTGACCACACCTCTTAGCATACATCAATACTAATAGGATCCAAAAGAATTGAAAGTCACCTCCACTTCAAATATTCCCCCATACCCCTCGCAGCCGGGTCCGCTTGTCAGGCCGGTGATCGCAAAAGTTTTGAGACGTTGATGAAAACTACCATTTCTAAAATGGTTGTGCCTTTTTAGCGCTTTTTTTTTCCTAACATTTTGCTTACCCGCCCACCTATACCCAAAATACTTTCCATGTTTGTGCCCCTCCAAAATTGCCGCGTTCATCCCCGCACGTCCAACGCGGCGCCGGGCCGAGATCTCAGGCTGCGCCCGCTGCTCCTTTACTTTCCATCCAAACGACGCTGCTCCTTTCCATCCAGTTGATCTCGCTCGCAGCCCGTAGACACCGCGTTCATCCCCCACACGTCCAAAGCGGCGCCGAGATCGAGCTCAGTCTGCGCCCCGGCGGCGTCGCCGTGTTCGAGCACAGGCTGTGTCCCGGCGGCGTCGGCGTGTTTGTGCTCCACGTCGCGCCGATCGCACGCAGCGCAAATGGGCTCTGGTCTTGCTAGCCGGCGGTGGGTATTCCGTGATCTCTGCCTTCCGTGATCGCTGCCTTACGTGATCGACGCGGCGGCTAGGCGATATCTCTTGTTGCTCGCGACGTTCACAGATTGCCGCTCGCCGGCGTTCACGACGACGGGACGATGACGCAAATGCGGGCTCTGGTCCTGCTCGCCGGAGGTGGGTAATCCGTGATCGATGCCTTCGGTGATCGACACCGCGGCCAGGCGTGTTCTCTTGTTGCTCGCTGGCGTTCACGACGACGGGACGACGACGCAAGCAGACAAGTTTTGATTCTGCTCGCCGGTGTGGATAGTCGACATCCATTATCTGACCTCACCAACACCCCGATCACTACTCGATCAAAGGTCTGATGCTGCATTAGATGACGAATTGACGATGTGAACACAGATCATGGCTCACGAGGTAACTTGTCCCGTTCCTGCGTGTTCGGTTTGTTTTGTTCACGTTCATCTGTTTCGTTTTGGCGTGGTCGTTCCTCCGCCGATCCTCCCTTGCCGAAGGGGAAAACGAGGACGGACCGCCTCCGCGTCGCCTCCGCGTCAACCGTCGTCGCCCATCTCGTCCGCTGGTGGAGGGGGGGTGGCGTTGTCGGGGGATGGAATGCACCTGCAGATGCGCAGCTGATCGGCGATGGTGGCGAGCAGGTTGGGGCCGCGCGGGCGTTCACATCGCCGTCCGCCCCGGCCCACCTCAGCGCCGCCGTCCACGCCTGCCGCGCCGCAGGGTTTTCCTCCAGTCCGCGCGACCGCGCCCACAGCGGCATCGCGCTGCGAACTGGGCCCACCAGCCTTGCAGCCCCAGGCCTCCCGTCCGCTTTGTAGCCCCTGTCGTCGTGCCCATGGCGGAGCAGGCACGGCGCGGCCCCCTGCGGCGCGAGGATGGCCCAGTGGGCACCGCCCACAGCTCTCGAGGATGGCAGAGGCAGCCAGGCAGGTGCTGTCTCGGCCACGAGGATGGCGCGGGGGCTGCTACTGCCGACGAGTACGGCGCGGCCTGCTGCCGCGGCCGCGAGAACATTGCCTCTCACGGCCCTCCTCACTCTCCCTCCTCTTTAATTTCTCTCTCCTGCCGAGTGCTAATCCCGGGCCTTCTCTTCCCTTTGCATTGCCTGCCCTGCAATTAAACCACTTTACCCTCACGCTGCAGGAGAGGGAGAGAGGAACCAATGTAGCTAGCTCCCTTTCCTTGCTTGCGAGTCCAAGAAACGATAGGAGGCCGGCGGAGGGGAACAAGGTAGAGTAGTTTTGCTTTTTCAGCTAGATTATCTCTACGGCAGTTGCTTAATAATTCGCATTCATTCATACCTTTTAGGAAGCTGTCATCAAATAATCTCAGTGGAGCACTTCCAATTTAGGCAGCAAGAATGAGAAATGTAGACAAGCTATAAGTAATTGCTCTCAAATAATTGCTTTGGATGTTAATATGCATGTTTATCTTTCTGCTAATGATATTCTTTTCAGAAATCAGAGAAGCAATGAGGATGCATCAAACTGGCGAATCAAGAATGGCAATCATGGTATTGGAAACTCTCGTGTTTGGAGAAACCAGTCGTAGAACATGATTTCAGTGCAGCATCCCCGCACCATCATCATCGACTATTCGACTCCATCCTCTATTAGCTGTCATAGAGGTGAACGAGGGGAAGAAGATATATGGTCATAAAGGAGCCCTAGAGCAACCCAAGGCACATATGTTCCTGAAGATGGTAGCAACATTTGGATTGAAGGATAAGTTCGATGGGGAGCTCTTGAGGAGGCTGTTTGTTGCTAATGGATGGAAGAGGGAGCTTGCCAGGATTGCATGTGTACATGGATTCGAGAAGAGCCTCGGAGGTGATGATCAATGAACCTTGTTTGTTAATTGCATTATAAGTTCTATTTATCTGATTCAGAACCTGATTGCTATTGTTTGATTATGATTGACTGACTGTGTGCTTGTTGCAGAATTATGCTTGTAGTTAGAACAAATACCTCCTAATATGCCATGATATCATGCAACTTTTCTGAAAAGTGGAAGTTTGGTGTCTCTACAAATTGAAACTCCAGGCATTGTCATGCAGTTTTCCTGGAAACTGAAAGTTCAGCATTCTATTGCTGGGATGCTATCTAGGAATTGTATTATTCTTTCATAATTTGTTTGGAACATATGGGAAATAGTTGGTAATAAGTTCTAGGAATCATTGCTATAAGACACGGCGAGTGACACATGATGAGCTTGATCATTCAAAAAGCATGCTGCCGGTACCTTATTTTCTCATCCTGCAATTCGAACAATACTGAAGTGTTTGAAATTTGGAACGAGAAATCACAGCAGCTACCAATACAAAGGTATTTTTCTTAAATTTATTACAAAGCTGCAATTCGACTAATTTGAGCCAGGTAGTGTCGACCCAAAGTGTTGACTATTGTGGATGCATTCCTTTCCTTCATGTGTTAAATGATCAAATAAATTATTCCTTTCCTTGATGTGTTAAATGATCAATTAAATTATCTCATATTTGGCTTCTGAGCATATTTACTGAAAGAACCATCAAGATATGCTGGACCTCATGGATGGAAGTGCTTTCCACAATTTCAGTGATAATTTGTTATTCAATGCCATAGAATATGTTGCAGAATAGCGGAGAGGTGCAAGTTTCACGGACCAAGATAATGTTTCGTCGACCAGCAATGCAGAGGTTCATTCCTCTCTATTTGTTCCAGCATTGCCCTGTTCTCAATACTGTTCAGAAAACATAGACATATTGTAGATTGCTGTCATAAAAAAATTTTGGTTGGATAGATTCAATATAAATGCCTATGCTTTGTCGAGGTATCATGTTCAAAAATCAATATCTAAGTTCCTGATATATGATCAGTCCTATGGAAAGCACTTGGAGCAGCTACATAAAGTAGCAGCTTATACCGTTTCATTTTCTTTTCAGCATGTGCAGGTTCATAGCACTTTTTTTATGAGAAATTATCTATCTTGATAACCAAGTTTTTACCATTAGTGGTTCAATTGACTGTGTCAGGTTATCCTAAAATGCTGTAACTAAACTGATATCTTGATTTTAGCTGGAACCGTGTAACTTTTAGTGTTGCCACATCCCATCCTGTTCATATGTACAGTGTTATTGGTCAACAATGTCTGAAAATGTAGAAAATAAAGAAATTTGGTTCAGTTAGTGAGAATCAGTTAATAATTATAAAAATGTATAAGATGTTTGGCTGTGGTTTGTTTTGAATAAATCCTCCAAACTGCTGTTAAGATTTGCAACCTTTGGCCAGGAAGGGAGGGAGGGAGGGGGAGAGGGAAGGAGGGAGGGAGAGATGAAATTAAGTTACTGATTGCTCTTGGAACTTTGAATGGAGTCTTTCATTCCATTGAAGATTTATATATTTTAAGTTTTTTTGTTTTTAATAATGTGTGTTAATATTGTAGAAGTACTAATGTAGCAGGTGAAGATAGCTTGTCCTCAAGCTTGTCCTCAAGCTGTCCTCAAATCTTCCCACGAAGCTGAGGAAGGAGGAAGCCCTTCCCATTGCACCAATATTTAACGAACACCTCGGCACAGACGGGCCATGAGAGCCTTGGCTGGTACAGCAACTATAGCACCATTATGAGTTGGCGGCAGCGGCGGAGGACCCTGCGGAGGTCGGCCCACAAACTCCTTGAGGAGACCGACATCGAAAGCATTATGTAAGCGAGCTCCTGGTGGCAGGGCGAGGCGGAACGCCACCTCATTAATCTTCTCGGTGATCTGATAAGGCCTAAAGAAGCACTGGCTTAGCTTGCCGCGGACAGCTTCAGGCAAGGAGCCATGTGGCCGGTGATGAAGGCGGAGCCACACCCAGTCTCCAACGGTGAGCGACAGTGGATGATGGGAGCGATCATAGGTGGCTTTGGTGACCGCCTGAGCCTGTTCTGCCGCAGACGCACATCTTCAATGAACGTGTCGCACTCAGCCATAGATTAGGTGACGGCCGCCACCCTGATCTCGCCGGGGTCGTAGGAGGATCCTGGCCATAAACCACCCGGAACGGCGTATCCTTGAGGGCGGTGTGGAAGTCATGTTGTAGATGTACTCTGCCCAGGGATACCAGCGGACCCATCGCCGAGGGCAATCGCCTGTCATGCATCGAAGATACACACCAATCGCCTTGTTTATTGCCTCTGTCTGACCGTCCGTCTGAGGATGGAAGGTGGAGTCATGAGGGCTTGGACCCCGAAGCGGCGAAGAGGGCCTTCCAGAAAGCCGACGTGAACACCGGATCGCGGTCGGAGACAATGGACATCGGAATTCCATGCAGCCGGACAATTTTAGCAAAGAATACGCGCGCCACCATTTCCGCCGTATATGGATGCCCTAGTGGAATAAAGTGCGCATACTTGGAGAAGCGGTCCACCACAGTAAGGATAACGGACTTGCCACCGACCTTGGGCAGCGCCTCGACAAAGTCCTTACTGATATCTTGCCAGATCGTCATCAGGACAAGTAGGGGCTGCAGGAGGCTGGCGGATTGCAAGTGTTCGACCTTGTTCCGCTGACAGACGACGTAGGCGCGCACGAAGTCTTGGACGACTGTGCGGGCGTTCGCCACATGGAAATCACGGCGGAGTCGATGGAGGGTGCCGCGGTGATGATGGAAGGCAGCATGGAGAATGCGGCGGGCACGAACAAGCGGTTTTGGAAGGTCACCAAACCATCCACTACCCGCCATTGATCCCCCAGCTCGCCGGCCTCCGGTCGAGTGCGCAGCTTGCACAGGGTCTCGTCTTTGGTAGCCGCTGCTCAGAACGCCGTGAGCAGATCGAAGGAAGGTGCTGTCATGGCGTGCAAGGCGACTGAGTTGGTGTCGCGGCGGGAGAGGGCATCCGCGACGATGTTCGCCCACCCTTGCTTGTATTCCACTGTGAAATCAAAACCCAAGAGTTTGCTTACCTAGTGATGTTGTGGAATTGTGTCCAGGCGCTGGTCGAGGATGAACTTCAGGGGTTGATGGTTGGTGCGGACGATGAAGGCACGACCCCAAAGGTAGGGACGCCAGTGGCGCACCGCTTGTGCCAATCCAATCAGTTCCCGTTTGTAGGCTTCAAGACCGCGATGGCATGGTGGAAGTGCGCGGCTGAAGAAGGCAATGGTGCTGTCGCCTTGATGGAGGACTACACCAATGCCCGAGCCAGAGGTGTCACATTCAATGATGAAAAGCTCAGTGAAGTCAGGGAGAGCCAGCACCGGTGCCGTCGTGAGCACGTGCTGCAGTGCCTTGAACGTGAGCTCGACCACGGGCGACCACTTGAACGCGTCCTTCTTCAGTAGGCTGGTGAGCGGCGCCGCGATGGAATCGAACTCCTTGATGAAACGGCGGTAATAACCGGCCAAGCTGAGGAAGCCGCGGAGGGCGTGCACTAAGGCTGGTGTGGGCCAGTCCATTATCACCTGCACTTTGCTGGTGTCCATGGCTACACCTTGGCCCGAGACCACATGCCCCAAGTAGGCCACTGACGTCTCGCCGAAGGAACACTTGGAGCGCTTCAGGAGGAGTTGGTGTTCGTGGAGGGTGTTCAACACAGTGCGAATGTGACTCAGGTGTCTGCCCAGGACGTGCTGTAGATCAAGATGTCGTCGAAGAAGACAAGCACGAACTATCGTAGGAAAGGGCGGAGCACGTCACTCATCAGAGCTTAAAACATGGCCGACGCGTTGGTGAGGCCGAAAGGCATAACGAGGATCTCATAGAGATCATCATGAGTTCAGAAGGCTGTCTTGGCGATATCGGCTGGGTTCATGCGCACTTGGTTGTAGCCGGAGCGGAGGACGAGTTTGGTGAAGAACCGAGCGCCATGTAGCTCGTCCAGGAGTGTCGGTGTTTTACCGCCAAGCCCACCGAGGCATACCCCCGAGGTGGTAGGTTGTAGGTAGGTTGTCGCCAAGATCAGGAACTCGAAGGTGCAAGGAACACAAAGTTTAGACAGGTTCGGGCCGCCAAGAGCGTAATACCCTATGTCCTGTGTGGTTTGTATTGCCTTAGAGATTATGAGATGTTTTGGAGGGGTCCCTGCCCGCCCTTATATAGTCTGGGGGACAGGGTTACATGGAAGTTCTAGTCGGGCTGGTCTGAGGAGTCCTATCCGAGTACGACTCGGGTAGTTTCCTTACATCCGACTAGTCCTAGTTCTATACGACTAGTTACAATGAGGATCAGGTATGGCCCATGCGCCATCCCCTACTACAAGAATATGTACACCAAGTGTGCAGTCCCGCCGCCTCGGGTCTGACAAGCCCCTGAGCTCTTCGTAGCCGAGTATTGCAGGCTTCCGAGTACTTCTGGAAGGTGTCTTTAGGTTCCTGCTAAGTCCCCTTGAGAAGGTGTCTTCCGAGTACTTCCTTGGCTGCATCGAGGCTGTGAGGTGCTCAAGCCCCGAGTAGTTTTCAAGTCTTCTTTTATATGGGGTGCGATGAACTCGCACTCCATATGGAGTAGCCCCCGAGCCTTAGGTTGAAACGAAGAATCAGGCTGAGGGTCAAATTAGTCTTGAATCTTTGGTCTGTATCTTCCAAGAATTTTTGAAAAATAATTTATCGTTGACACGTATCCCACAGCCCCCGAGCCTTTAATCCAAATTCCCAGGTTCGGAAAAAAGGATCTAAAGAGTCGTGGCATGGAATGTATGTTTTTGAATTCAATTTCATGATTTTTAGGGTTAAATTGCGCTGGAAGTTGAAAGGTCCGAATTCTCGGGAGCCTATCCCTGAGAAACGGCTAGTTTCCATTATCCATTGCACAGAACTCGTAAAAACCTCTCTAAATCGAATCGTTATCCTAAGAAAACTCTTCGGCTTCCAACGAAACAATGGGGAGCCGCTGGTTATAAATAACCCTGCGTTACCCCTTAGGGTTTTTACCCCATCTCTGTTTTCACTGCGGTAAAAATAGATCTGTTAGCCAAGAACCCTAGCCACCACCACCGCCCCAAAATCGACCAGTCCTCCTCCCAAATTGAAGCCAAGAGTAGCCTAAATCCTCGATTCCCATCTTCTTCCACACCTGCGTGGGTTCCCCGTGGCATGCACATGAAGACCCTGGTGACATTTTGACCCGCGATGCCGAAGAAACAGGCCGCCGGTCGTGGAAGGAAGCGGGAGGGAGAAGGTGAAGGTGGATCGCCACCGTCGGTGAAAGTTGCCAAGATGGGGGCGGAAGGCTCGACATAGAGGGCCTCGATCGTCAAGGAGAGGGACCTGCTCCGACTCGTTGTGGAGCAGGTATTGCAAGAGGAGGGGGTCCTATAGTGGCGGACCGCCAGCACCGACTCATCGCCGTGGGAGAACACTGGTGAGACCGTGATGTTCGCCCCTTCTACCGATCGCGGACTTGCACTTCCTTCTTCTGATTTCTTTCGTGGTTTGCTTGGTTTTTATAAAATCAAGCGTTACCATCTTCCCTCGAACTCCATTCTGCACATTTCGATTTTTGTGCATCTGTGCGAGGCCTTCCTAGGAATTCGCCCGCATTTCAATTTATTCCGCCATCTCTTTCGCCTTAAACCTCAGCCGGATGAGGATAGTCCCGCACTAGTCGGGAGTGCCGGGTTACAGCTGCGTGACAAGGCGCTGTACCTCGAGTACTCGACCTCGAGTAGCCTATCTGGGTGGCATGTGCGGTGGTTCTACATCGGGAACCACCAGCCTAGCCTCCCCGGACAGGATAACTCCCCGCCCCAGCGCTAGGAGTGCTGGCTGAAGAAGCCGACGGAAGAGGAGCGCCGCGACATTCCCGAGTTGATGGAGCAGATCTAGCACTTGAAGGACAGGGGCGTCACTGGACAGTCTGTGGCGTACTCGTTTATCGAGCGGCGCATCCAGCCCCTCCAGCAACGCGTCCACTTTGGTTTCGAGTATGAAGGTATTCGGGACCTGTCATGGCCAGGGATGTGCCATCCGTTGAAGAAATTATGCGCCGGGTCACCCGCCTGTTCATGGGGGTGAACTCGGAGCCCTACACCCCTAGGTTGTTCACCGCGGATTACTCGCCGAATCCTGTAAGTGTTAACACAAGTACCTTGAAATGTAGTCTTGTTGATTGGATAGTCATTGATAACTTGCTTCTATCTATAGGGCGACTTGGAACGGTTGAGGAGCCAGCCTAAGACCCGCCTGCCGCGAAAGACGCGGGCGATGCAGCAGCGAATCTGCCACGCACAAAGTGAGTGGTGATGCAGAAGTGGAGAACCGCTGCAGCAGCAACAACACCAAGCAGTCGCCAGGCAACGTAAGTATTCTACCACTCCTTATCTGCTTGATTTTGCCAATCTTCGTTGAGTACTCGGTTAAGTTGTTCCTGTAGTGGCACTGAGGAGAACCCCGAGCCCCCGAGGCAAGGGGAAGTTGGAGAAGTCGGGGAGAGGAGTCCAGCAACAGGGCAGACACCGCCCTCGACTATCAAGCCAGCCTCCCCCCATTCCGGGATAATAACCGCGCCATGAGGGCTGGTTGTGCCATCAGCACTCCCCCTCAGGAAGTCCACGAGGTTAGTAACCATAAGTATCGTGTTGTAACTTTTGTGTTAATGCTGAGTACTAACTCATTTGTTTCAGGAAGTTGGAGACTCCCAAACCGGCAACCTCCAGTACCGGCCAGGTGGGCACGAGTGCAAACTTGTTGCCAAAGGAAACTGCAGCAGCGAGTACCGCCGAGCCTCCCATCATCGAGAACATGCCGGCGGACACCGGAGGAAAGGATCTCGAACCTCCAGCTATTGCAGAGGTGGAGCCGGAGACAGAAGCCCCCGGGAGTACTCCTGGGGCAAATCTTGAAGATGGTACTCGAATCGCTCAGCAGGCGATCGCGAGTACCCCGGACCAGCAAGAAGTCCCAGGGAGTTCCCGGGCACAGGATGCCCCGGAAAGCTCTCGGGCTCGGCAACAGGAGGAGGTCCCGGAGGACTCCCGGGTACCCGAGCATCAATAAGATGAAGTCCCTCCTCCACGCGCCGAGCTCTTTGAGGACCCGTTGGTGGAGCTGGAGACCGTCACGCTCATGATGAAGCTGGGACGCCGCTTCACCGACTACACCAAGGTACATAGTCGAGTACTTCCTCTAGAGTTGATATTGTATTGTAGAGGTATACTGACTTGTTGACTTTGCTTTGTGTAGAGCCTCATGGAGCGCTCCAGGGAGAAGTCAGCCCTGCTTACCCGGATTGGGGACGTGGCGCCGCGTACCCACGATGCGTAGGACAACCTGGAGGCTGAAAAGGCCAAGAACCTCAAGCTCCAGGAGGAACTCGAGGCCCTGAAGACCTCGCATCAGGACGCCATGATAGATCAGCAACGGAAGCACGACTTGGCAATCCGGAAGGTCAAAGATTTGACCGCTCAGAAAGAAAGTAAATAGTCTGTTCCTCTGACCCGAGTAGTGTTGTCTTTCTGCCTTTTTTTTGTGTTGCGTACGTGTACTTTTTCCCAGAGTATGCTCATATTGAAAGAGTGTTAACTAACTTGAAGTGTGACATATACGAACTTACAAAAGAGAAACAGCAGCTGCAGAAGGCGCTGGAGGTGCTCCAGCTTAAGTACTCGGATCTGTTCAAGGAGTACAAGACTGTGACTCGCCAGTTGAAGGATGTTGACAAGCAACTCATAGAGAATTTGAAGCAGATCCAGTCCATGGCCCGAGACAAGGAGCGCAAGGAGAAAGAGATGGAGCAAATTGCGATGGCTGCTCACCAGCTCTGTGAGTTTGTCGACCCGATGCTGGATGGCCATTTGTTGGTGCAACACCTTGTTGATGGTCCTAGGAGCATCACAGGGTACACATCCGACACCGCGAAGGTCGCGCTGACTCATGCGCTGGCAGTGGTGAAGTCGTACTTCCCCGGGATGGATGTTCACCCGTTCGCGGAGGGCATCTCCGGGGAGTGCACCGAGGAGCAGTTCAACGAGTACCGTGCTGAGGTGAAGGATGTTGCCCATCAGATAATCGCTGACCTACCGCTCTTTTGAGCAGTATTGAACTGTGAATGTTTTGTATGAAAAACAACAGTTGCTCATGTGTAATATATTAATGCTTGTTTGATTGTTGTTTGCTACGCTCGACTTTTGAAGTGGCGTGTTGAGACATTTAATTGTTAAGCTCTTTAGTATGTTAGTTCTAGTGTGTAGTTACCCTGAAGGCATCGCTTCAGTTGGTAAACTGTAAACTAGACTTGTACTTTTGTACAGAGTTGTGTTTGTAGAAACTCTGTGTATAGGTGTAAGAACCTCTTTGACTTTATCTTATAAGACCTTGCCCCGTAGCTTGAATAAGCCGTAAAGGGAGGTAGTCGGAAAGAAATCCCTTAACTCATTCGAGGGGATAGCCTGAGAGGATAATCGTGACGGAAAGTACTCCTGGCATTAGCCCCTGAGTATTCCAAAGATTAGTTAGTGGTAGCATATTGACGTAACTCGTGGCGACAGCCCCCGGGTTTACTCAATGTTGCTAAGAGGAAAATAAAGACACAGTAGTCGTTTGGGGAACCGAAATAACCATGTATTATTATAATGAGCTGCGCTATTGCTGATAGGTTTTGTACAAGTTTCTTAGGCATAGAAACGATGTAGGTGCTCGATGTTCCATGAGTTTGTAACCTCCAGGCCGTCAGGGTATTGTAATCGATACGACCCTGGGTTGGTTACCTTCATGACAATGAGGGGTCCTTCCCATCTAGAGTTGAGCTTGTGAAGTCCAGTCTCGTCCTGGATGCGGCGTAAGACCAGGTCCCCAACATTGAAGGATCTTTCTTGGACGTTACAGTCATGATACCGTCGAACGCCTTGTAGATATCTTGCTGATCATAGTAAGGCATTGTATCTGACTTCTTCAGCGTAGTCGAGTTCCAAGTGCCTTGCTTCATCAACTTCTCCTTCCTCATACATCTCCAATCTGGGGGAGTTCCACATGATGTCTGCTGGGAGGATAGCTTCTGACCAGTAGACGAGAAAGAAAGGTGATTGTCCTGTGGCTTTACTCGGTTGAGTACGAAGCCCCTAGACAACCGTGGGTAGTTCGTCAATCCAGTTGCCTCCCTTTTTGTTGTTCTCATCGTAGAGTCTTTTCTTGAGTCCGTCGAGAATCAAGCCGTTGGCGCGCTCCACCTGGTCATTGGCCCTTGGATGGGCTACCAAGACGTACTTGATCTCGATGCCGCTTCATTCGCAGAACTCCCAGAACTCGTGTGAAGTGAAGTTGGATCCCGGATCAGTGATGATCGTATGAGGAAAACCAAATCGATGAAGTATGTCACAGATGAAAGTGACTACTCTGTCGGCCGTCTGGGTTGTAATAGGCTTGTACTCGATCCACTTGGTGAACTTGTCGATGGCCACCAATACGTGGGTAAAACTTCCTCGTGCTATTGTTAGTGGACCAATCATGTCGAGGCCCCAACAGCCGAATGACTAGGATGGTGGTATGGCGATCAACTTGTGAGCAGGGACATGAGCTTGTTTACCGAAGAATTGGCAGTTGGTGCATCGACGAACGAGGTCTTCGGCATCTGCCAAAGCCGCAGGCTAATAGAACCCAGACCTGAAGGCCTTCCCGACTAGTGTACAGGAGGCTGCATGATTGCCGCACGCGCCCTCATGTATTTCCCCCATCATCTCTCGCCCTTCTGTGGTAGTTACGCACTTCATGAGTACTCTTGATGCTGATCCTCGCTTGTAGAGCTTATCTCCCACCAAGACATAACCCTTGCTGCACCTGACTAGTCGGATAGCCTCGGCGCTCTTGGGGTCAAGGTTGGGAGGTAGCTTCTTTTCTTTGATCAAGTCGATGAATTGGGAACGCTAGTCCACGTCAATCATCAGAACCTCTCGACTAGACTCCGCAGGGCCTTGATCGATGGCGCCTTGCTCTATTCTTGGAATAGAGGGGGGTGGTGGAGCTCATGGATGAAGACTCCAGCCGGAACTTGGGCTCGTTCAGAGCCTAGCTTCAAGAGTACGTCTGCCCCGACGTTGTTATCACGGAGCACGTGACGGATCTCGAGACCCGAGAACTTGTTCTCAAGGTTGCGAATTTCTGTGACATATGCGTCCATGGTTTCTTTGTTAGTGTCCCACTCCTTGTTGTATTGTTGGACCACAAGTAAAGAATCACCGAAGACAAGTAGTCGCTGGATGCCGAGGGAGACAACCAGGCGTAGCCCATGTAGTTGTGCCTCGCACTCGGCCTCGTTGTTGGAGACCTTAAATAGTATTTGAAATATGTATTTAAGTTGCTCACCAGTCGGGCTGATAAAGAGTACTCCCGTGCCACCGCCTTCGAGCTTGAGGGAACCATCAAAGTACATGACCCAATGCTCTGGTTCGCTGGCTAGAGTTGGTACTTGGTTTTCTTGCCACTTTGACAAGAAATTGACTAGAGCTTGTGACTTGATGGTAGTTCGAGGCTTGAAGTTGATGTTGAGAGCTCCCAGTTCCACTGCCCACTTGGAGATGCACCTAGTGGCATCCCGGTTGTGGAGTATATCCGCCAACGGGAAGTCAGTGACAACTGAGATTTTGTACTCGTCAAAGTAGCGGCGAAGCTTTCTGGAGGTAATGAGTATGGCATAGAGAAGTTTATGAATCGAAGGGTAACGAACCTTCGACTCATAAAGGACTTCGCTAACGAAATACACTGGCCGCTGCATGCCGAACGCATGGCCTTTCTCATGTTGCTCCACCACAATAGCCGTGCTGACTACGTGAGTAGTCGCAGTGATGTAAAGTAGCAGGTTCTCGCCTGGGTTCGGAGTTGTGAGGATGGGGGCGATTGGAGGTGAGTCTTAAGGTCCTCCAATGCCTGCGCCGCTTCTTCGGTCCAAACAAAGTTGTCCTGCCGCTTAAGGAGCTTGAAGAAGGGTAGACCCCGTTCCCCAAGTCTAGAGATGAATCTGTTTAGTGCCGCCATACAGCCGGTGAGCTTTTGCGCATCTTTGATCTTCCGTGGAGCCCCCAGCCGTTATCTTCTCAGGGTTAGCCTCAATGCCTCGGTGACTGATGATGAAACCGAGGATTTTCCCTTGGGGTACGCTAAAGACGCACTTAGTCGGGTTGAGCTTCCACTGAAATCTTCGCACGTTGTTGAAGGTTTCCTCGAGGTTGGAGATGAACTCGTCGGAATTTCTAGTTTTGACAACCACGTCATCCACGTAGGCCTCAACGTTGCGGTGTAGTTGATCAGCGAGGCATAGCTGTATGGCTCGCTGATAAGTCACACCCGCGTTCTTCAGCCCAAATGACATAGTCGTGTATGCGTAGGTGCCAAACGGGGTGATAAACGCAGTTTTGATCTGGTCTTCTTCCTTGAGGGAAATCTGATAATAACCTGAGTAGCAGACAAGGAAGGAGAGCAGAATGCAGCTGTTGGTGGAGTCGATAACCTGATCGATGCGGGGAAGCGCGAGAGGATCTTTCGGGCAGTGCCTATTGAGATCGGTATAGTCGACACACATCCTCCATTCATTATTATTCTTTTTCAGAACAAGTACAGGGTTGGCTAGCCATTCTGGGTGGTACATCTCTTTGATGAAACCAGCCGTGAGTAGTTTAGCTAGCTCTTTTTTAATGGCCTGCCTCTTTTCTAGAGAGAAACGACGTAGTCGTTGCTTCCTCAGAGTGGCCTTGGGGTCAACTTTCAGAGCATGCTCGATCAACTCCTTGGGCATACCTAGCATATCCGCTGGTTTCCAAGCGAAAATGTCTCGGTTGGCCCTAAGAAAGCTGACGAGCGCGAGTTCCTATTTGCGGTCCAAGTTTCCGTTGATCAGGGCGGTCTTGGATGAATCACCCTCATGGAGCTGGATGGTCTTGATGCCGACGTCGGGGTTTGGCTTGACCCTCGACTGGCTTGGCCTCTTGTTGGCTACCTCCAATTCTGTCTCGGAGAGTTGCTGCGTGGCTGTGAGTACTTTGGATGAAGGTTCTGGCACGCGCGCGGATGCAGCGTACTTGATCACCACCTGATCGCAGTCGTAGGACTTCTCGACGTCGCCGTGGAGGGAGAGTACACCACTATTACATGACATTTTTAAGACCAAGTAGATGTAATGGGGTACCGCCATGAACTTGGCCAAGGCGGGCCTACCGAGGATGGGGTTGTATGAAGATTCGAAGTTCGCGACATCGAATTTTATGTATTCCGTATGGAAGTTGCCAGCTGCCCCGAAGGTAACTGGCAATGTGACCAAGCCGATCGGCGTAACCGCGTTACCCGGGATGATCCCATAGAACGGAGCTTTGCTGGGGGTGAGCATCTTGCCAATGTCCATCCTCATTTTCTTTAGAGTACTCGGGAAGAGCAGGTTCGACCCGCTTTCCCCGTCGATGAGTACCCGGGTTTGTGTGGAGCCGGCGACTACCGGGTCCAGTACGAGCGGAAGTTTTCCCGGCTCATAGAAGCTGGTCCACTGATCCTCTATGGAGAAAGAGATTGCGACCTAGTTGTGTTTCAAAGGATGCGGTACTGCTGGCTCGACTGACAAGATTTCGCGCCGGAACAGTTTCTGAGCACGCTTGGTGAGTATACCATCATCGCCTCCGAAGATGACGTTGACGGTATTAGTGTGGTGCTGGAAACCCGGAGGCCCTGATTTGTCATTGCCTTCATCCGCCTTGTCCTAGTCCTTCTCCTCGTCATTCGGAGGAGGTGGTGCGTTAAGGCTTTTGCGGAGGACGGTGCACTGGAACATGGTGTGCTTGGCCTTCAGGTGCATTGGACACTGCTTGTGAAGGATCTTTTCGTACTGATCCTGGAGCTTTCCCGACTTCTTGCTGCGAGGGTTGCACTCAATGCTGGCCACTTGATCCTCGGGCTTCCGCTTGCGAGAGGCGCTCGAGTTGTTGTACTGGCCCTTGTCGGAGCGGTTGTTGTTGTTACCCTTGTCTTTCTTGAGCTTGGGGAAGCGTTCGTTCTCCTCGTCTTCTTGATCCGGCCATCGTTGCATCAAGTCACGGAGCTAGAGTATGGTAGTCGGGAGGTTCCTCCTGAACTTGCGGTATGTCTGCTTTGTGGCCAATCCGTTGCGGAAGCAGCGGATGACCTCCTCGTCGGCGATGTTGACAATGGTGGCGCGGGTGTCGAAGAAACGGCGCGTGTACGGCCTTAGGGTCTCGTTCTCCTCCTGCTTGACCTGTGACAGGTTGTGACGAGTACCTGCCGGGATCATGGAGCCCTGGAGGTTGTCGATGAAAACCTGCTTCAGGGCCTCCCAAGAGTCCATGGAGTTTGGTCGAAGGGATTCCAGCCATGTGAGTGGTGCTGATTCTTGGGCCATAGGGAAGTAGAGGGCTTTAGTCGGGTTAGAGCCCCTGCACACTTCGATGGCCACGGAGTAGCATTGCAGCCACCGCCGCGGGTCTTGTTTCCCGTCGTATTTCGGGATGTTCGTAGGCTTGAAGTCCCTCGGGTACTCGCGGTTAGTGATGTTTTCCGTGAAGGCCGGGAAACGATCACTATCATCGCGAGCAGTGTTCTCCAACCGCTCACACTGCCTGTTGGTGATGATGGAGCGCACATTGCGGTTGCTGTTGATGTGCTGTCTTAGGTCGCCGGGAGGTGGAGGAAGCTGGTTGCCCTGGTGGCCTTGGCCTACCGCGGGTTGCCCCCCACCCCTGGGCCTAGTGCCTTGTTGCTGAACCTCCTGGTCAACTTGCCGGTTGTTGCGGGGGTTGGGATGACCTCCAATGGCATGACTACCCTGAGGAGCAGAGCTACCATGTCGTTCCGATCTGGAGCGTGTGTGTTGAACAGATTTCAGCGGGTCCATCTTATCGAGTTGGACTGCAGCTTGTTTGACAAGTCGCATGATTCGCTGGGTTGCGTCCGTTTGCGGGATTTGCTGCAGGAGTAGAGATGTTTCATAGATGTTACCCATAGGAGTAACGAATTCTTCATCTGCTGCAGCATCAAAATCCCTTCGCAGATCCCTTTGCCATTGCGGGTTGCGGGTGCACTCCTGAGCATTGCGCCTACGCTTGTTCCGCTTGGAGTTCCTTAGGCGGCGACGTTGCCTCTGCTCTTCATCTTCTCCTTGAGGAGCGTCAGCGGTGTTTTCGTCGCCTGAGATGTCATTTTCGAGCTCATCGTCGAACTTGATCCCTGGCTCATCATCGTCGACCTCGAGGATGGAAGCCATGTAGACTTCGCGTTCCGGCGAGTAGTTGTCAGAGTAGTCGGTGGCTAGGACAGTCGAAGTAGACATCCTAGAGGTCTCTTCCTGAATAGGAGAGAGAGGTCTGCCCTTTTAAAAAGGCAGTTGTTGGATGGTGGCTACCAAGCGGGCGTCATCACCGAGTAGTTCAGAGGGCTCCATGCCCTTCCAGTACACAAATCTGCCCTATTTGGTAGTTGTAATGGTCAGGCCCAGATGACTAACCGTAGAGGAGTCAGGCTCGTCCTCTGAATCCGAGTAGGCATCGAAAACGGGAGCCTCCCGACTAGCGGTGGCGTCCTCGTCTTCGAGCTTGAGTAGGAGATCTAAGTCCGCTTCCAAGCCGGAGAGGGACTTAGTCCATAAGGCCTCCCCGAAGGAGGAAGCCGTGTTGCATAGTCCGAAGCAGAATCAGGTACGCTCTTCCCCAGATCGGATCAAATCCGAGCCGGAAAGTCGTGTCGGGACATGAGTCGAAAACGCGTCGGTAATGGAATTCTCCTCGGTCTCGGCGATGAGAAGCGGATGCATCTCATTGAGGTTGTCGATGAACTCATCGAGTCCGCTCGAGCAGCTCGATGCTTCGGGCTCCGTGGTGTTGGCCAGGTGGCTATCGAAGCCTCCCAAGCCGTTGGCAATGCAGATCTAGGAGCCGAAGTTGAAAGTTGTGCCCTTGTCGAGCACGGTGCTGGTGACGTTGAACGATGCCATCAAGTTCTCCGGTGGATGCTCGATGAACACCCGTACCTAGCGCACCAGCTATCCGTGTTTTACCGCCAAGCCCACTGAGGGATACCCCCGAGGTGGTAGGTTGTAGGTAGGGTGTCGCCGAGATCAGGAACTCGAAGGTGCAAGGAACACAAAGTTTAGACAGGTTCGTGCCGCCGAGAGCGTAATACCCTACGTCATGTGTGGTTTGTATTGCCTTAGAGGTTATAAGATGTTTTGGAGGGGTCCCTGCCCGCCCTTATATAGTCGGGGGGGATAGGGTTACATGGAAGTCCTAGTCGGGACGGCCTGAGGAGTCCTACCTGAGTACGACTCGGGTACTTTCCTTACGTTCGACTAGTCCTAGTTCTATACGACTAGTTACAATGAGGATAAGGTATGGCCCATGCGCCATTCCCTACTACAAGAATATGTACGCCAAGTGTGCAGTCCCGCTACCCCGGGTCTGAAAAGGAGCTTTTCTACCACTGGAATGGGGAATTTGTCCTTCACCCTGCGCTTGTTGAGAGCCCGTTAATCCACCCAGAGGCGCCAGGTGTCGTCTACCTTCTTGACGAGGAGGACCGGTGCAGAAAAAGCTGAGGAGCTGCACCGGATCAACCCTTGCTCTTCCAAGGCGCGACATTGTCGTTCTAATTCATCTTTCTATAGCTGCGGGTACGGGTAAGGTCGCACGGCCACCGGCGCGGTGCCTGGCAGAAGGTGGATGAAGTGGTCTCGAGCGCCCGGTGGTGGCAGGCCCACCGGTGTGGCGAATTCGTCGGCGAACTCCTCCAGGAGGAGATCCAGCAGCTCGGGCCCCTGGGTCGCATGCAGGCATGAACCGCTCGGCCCAGTCACGCCATGCCAGCACACGCGCTAGTTAGAGCGCCACAGGGACATTGTATGGCGGCCAAAATCCCAAAGTATTGGCCCCAGTCCCTGGGCGTGCAGGGCCATCTGCTGTTGCGTGGACTCGATGCAGCCGAGTCGATCTTCAAGCGCAGTCAGGACGTCGAATTTCTTGAGGAGAGCCGCCATGAGCTCTCGGTGTTCCTTCTCCGCTTCCGCTAAGGACTCGGCCATAGACTTGTCTTTGGAATCTTCATCCATGGCTGCGGATCGCCAGTCGTCTTATACCAATGTAATGACTAGGGTTTAGCCGGGTAGATGACGATAGAGGAGAGGGATCAAGTCCCTCCTGCTCCACGCTTTGGCAGATTTAAAGGGAGGAGAAGATACTTTCATTCCTCGAGAGTTTGGAGATTACACGGCTGGTTATATACCCAGCATTGTTGCCTCACGCCCAAGAAACCAATCTACTAACCAAACCTGCTAACAACTCATATCTGGAACTTACCAAACTAAACAAGCTATCAACCAAATCTAATTGACCAACTAACCTAGGATAACTTGTGGCTTAACCTGCCACTTTCTTATTACGGCGTACATAGTGTTTGCCCCACATAACATACTAAGTAGCAGGTGAAGATAGCTACGAAGAAGTTTAGGTGACAATGCTTGTAAGCCTTTTCTTGTTCTTTTAGGAGCTATGTATAACACTTGTGCCTTTTAGGAGCTGTGCTCCTTTCCTTTTGTTTTCTGCAATTAATAGGAGACATGCTGTAAGATCCAGATTTCATTTTTTCTGTGGCTACAGAATCTTTATTTTATTTTAGGACTTATTCTTGGTTGTAAAATATTTATTTGGTTTTATGACTTATTCTTGTTTTAGAATTGATACTCGTTTCAGGCCCTCTATTGTAGATTTTTTTTCTCTCTTTTGCAGCAAAACATGTAACTTATGTAAAATATATCAATATATCATAGTGTCGTAAATTTTCTCCAGTTCCATATTAGTGGGAGACAATTTTCTTATGATCAGCTCTACTTGAATATATGGATATGGATGGACTCGACCACTCTACTAGGTGTATGGAGATGCTAGAGCAGACAATATGATGTTAAACGGGAAGCATACATAAAAATTTTTTTGTTTCTGATTTGTGTTGACATGTGAAAGTAGAATTTTGGAAATGTGAAAATGGAGAATGAGGAGTGACAGTGCGACATGGAACATGAAAGCGAAGGGGGAGAGACATGAAGCAGTCAAACTCGACCAAATGGATTGCTAAAAAAATTATTATTATCAGGTGACATAAACTCTTTTGGGGGCATATGCGAACAAGTAGGTAGTGTTATGCATATAAATTGCTTGTGATAGAGAGATGGGATAAACCATTAGTTCGAAGTCCACTTACTGTAACAACATAAAAGACCATTTCTAAATTTAAGTTGATAAGATCTGCGTGGTAGTTGAAAAACTTCTAAATTTAAGTTGATAAGATGTGTGGTACTGACAAACTTCTGGTCCGATGAGTTAAATTGATCTGTACCTAATGGTCAAAGGTGTTTGTAGAGGTTCGGTTGTTCCTTGTGCATTTCTCTCCATATGTGTGTAGGGATATAACAAGAACATGGTATTAGTGCCATGGTGATGGTGCTTATTTTTTTTAAACACGTGGGGTCGGCTCTTCCAACAATGATATTTTGATATCTATATAGATTTTTGATATTTTATAGTTATATATTTTTTATAGTTTTTAAAAGGCTTGTAGAATCTAAAATTTAGCATGAGTATTTTTTCGCAACATTGTCTTTTACACAGGTGCGTGCAGCACGTGCACCCTACTAGTGAGAGCAAAGATCTGATCAATGTGGAGTGGAGGATCGATGAGGGTACTGGTGCCTCATCTGGACCGGATGGGTGGTGGAGTGATGAGGGCCGGAGATGCTCGGACTTTTTGCCGTGCGGAAGAGAATTGAAACTGGGTGAGTAGCATTTTATTTATCAAGCAATCTGACAAACTTGGGTTGATGGTGCAATGGTATGGTTGTAGGTTTGAAACCTTACGGGTCACGGTTCCATTCCATATTGCTGCACTTTTCTTGAATTGACATTGTTTACTTCCCTAATTAATTATAATATTATTTTTTACTTTGCTATTTTTTAATTATAATATTTTCGGCCTGCTTTACCAGTTCGAACATAAATGAATTTTTTACTTCGCTATTTTTGAAATTCTGATATTTTCACATCAATATAAAAGTATAAGTGTTATATAGTTGTTGGATATTTTTACCTCTAATAAATATCTATGTAAGATTTATACTTGCATTGTGGTGTTCCGGATGGGCACGCACTACATCACTTGTAGCAATGACAAATGTATCTTTCTCATCATCCTTTTCCGAATGATTTTCATTTTGGAGATGTTTTCAGTTTCGCATCAAAAAGTATCTTGACATGCCTATAGACAGTTAATTGATACGCTTTACCATGTGTCTACATTTTATTCACAGTTGAAAACATGTCTAACCTTGTATCATTTTGTTACGTTTTTAGTATCGCTTCAAAAAGCATCTTTAGGTGACTCTAGACAATTGTCTGACACGCTTTATGAAGTGTATAGATGCTAGTAACAGTTAAAACATGTCTACCGCCGTGCAACTTTGAGATATTTTTAATATCGTGTTAAAATATATCTTTAGATATCTTGTAGCATTATTCAAAGCGTGTCTAATATCGTCTTACTTTTAGGCGTCCTTAAAATCGTATAAAAAAGTATGTGTACGACCGCATCAAGAAGCAGACTCTGGACGAGCTCAAGCTTTCTGCCAACCCCAGCAGGACATCTACACCCAGGTCGTCATGGCATGCATTGACCCACTTGATCATCTGATAGGTTTCGCTAGCTTGCTGCTCCTCCCAGGTAATTAATTTAACAAGGGTCTATTAAATACTCAGTCGAGCTCTCCTCCATTCTCGACATATATCGATCCACGCTGATTGTTTCCGCCGAATAGCTGTTAGGAGGCCATGTTCATGCTGATTGTTTTATCCGAAATGATCGATCAATCCATTAAGATGAGAGCTAGTACGTGTCCATCTCTTGACACGCCACGTGCTAATCCACATCTAGAGGCATTTGACCAATGTAAAATTACATAAAACGAAAGCAAATCGGTTAGTCCCGGCATGTGCTCCACAGCATGCCTAAGATCAAGCATATACACATACCGTTTATAAATACACATATAGCCAAAGAATCATAAAGAGCAATTTTAGCCATTACAAGGATTCAACATTAAATATTACAAGTTCATGACATAGAAGGTTCAAATCTGAAGTTAAAAGGTTACAATTCCGAATACAAGCCTCGGGCTCACGAATGATAATAAAAGAGACATGAAATTAAAGTTTAGTGTTTGATCAGGCCTTCACAAAAGTCTATAAAAGTGCGACAATGGCATCTTGCTCAAGGGCACCATTGTGGCCACAACGACATACTCCTCCCCCGCACCGAGATCAGCGGGGTAAAAGTGGCCGAACACAACCTCCAGCTCATCTGCAACTTAGTTTAAAAGGCAATATGAGTACAAATGTACTCGCAAGACTTACGCACATAAAGAAATAAGGATTATGCAAGAGGTCTCAACAAGGGTGAGGCTTTATGGTTAAATAATTATTGCAAAGCGTGAGCTCTCTAAACTAACATTTAGCTCTCTAGCAAATTAATTATCTTGCCCAACCCACAAGAATAACAAATAAGAAGAACAAATAATTGATCATAAAGGTGCCATGAAACCCTTTCCAAGATACACAAAACTTCTACGAAGAGTTCAACGGAAAATTGAGCTTGCTCATAACCGAGACCGCGGCAATTCGAATTGATTATTAGACCTTGCAAGAGTGTACTTATTTACCCACATGATGTAAGGACCATGCGGCTCACCCCACCGATCACGTTGGATGAGGGGGTACTTTCATCAACCATTCCCAACAAGCCTCGGCCATTGAGGGTATGCCTAGCTTACGCGAACAGTCACCTAGGTCCACCGGGGACACCCTAAGCCTCTCTACATAGCCCTATGGCCACGCATCTAGGACTGGGCCTGAATGACCAAGTCAAAGGAGATAATAGGCTCATCCATAACATGATTGGATATGTGGTAGCATGAAAAGTTGCTAAAATTCAACGTCATCCACGGATAGTCCTTAAACGGTTCGAGAGGACTATGCCTCCGAGACTCCTTTCTCGAGGCCCTACCATTCCACCCAAACCATGATAGTACTTCCAACATGACCACCACCGATCTTTCTAACATATCCTAAACCAAGCATGTGTGATCAAGAGTAACTGAGTGAGTGTAGTGACTCTAATCCATTCTTTCCTTTCCTTTCAAGTTATAAAATATCTCTGAGCATGGCTAAGCAACTAGTCAAATTAATTAGTTATCCAACTATCGGTGTTTTACCGCCAAGCCCATCGAGGGATACCCCCGAGGTGGAGATTTGTAGGTAGGGTGTCACCGAGATCTGGAACTCGAAGATGCAAGGAACACAAAGGGTTTAGATAGGTTCGGGCCGCCGAGAGCGTAATACCCTACGTCTTGTGTGGTGGTTTGTATTGCCTTAGGGTTTGATGAGGTGTTGGTATGTTTGAAGGGTGTCCCTGCCCGTCCTTATATAGTCTGGGGGGACAGGATTACATGAAAATTCTAGCCTGATACTTGCGCAGAAAGCCTATCGAGATACAGTTCGGGTAGTTTCCTTATATTGAATAGTCCTAACTCTATACAAGTAGTTACATCTAGCGTAGGGGGTGGGCCATGCATGGTCCCCTATCTCGTGGAATCTTCATGACGTCAACAGTTTCGTAGTCCCGGGTCTGAGCCCCCGAGCTCTTCATAGTCGAGTACTGCAGGCTTCGAGTACTTCTGGATGCGTCTTTGAGTACTTCCTTGAACTCCATCCTGAAGGTGTCTTTGGGTACTTCTAAGGGCGTCTTCGAGTACTTTCCTTGGCTGCATTGAGTCTATGAGGTGCTCAAGCTCCGAGTAGTCTTAAAGTCTTCTTTTCTTTTATGGGGTGTGATGAACTTGCACTCCATATGGAGTAGCCCCCGAGCCTTAGGTTGAATCGAAGAATCAGGCTGAGAGTCAAATTTGTATTGAATCTTCTTCTCTTTATCTTCCAAGAATTTTTGAAAAAACTATCTCCTGATGACACGTGTCCCGCAGCCCCCGATCCTTCAATCCAAATTCCTGGATTTTGGAAAAAAAGGGTCAAAAGTCATGGCATGGATCCATAACTTGTCTTGATGGTGCTCAAATTTTGGAAAATGTCTAAGAACGTGATCCCTGATTTCAGCCATAGCCGATAGCATAGGGAACTCGAGCCACGTGCACACATAGGAACGTAGGCGTACAAAAGAGTCAAGTCTCATGAATTACATCATGTACTACCCAGAGATTCTATCAACCAGTAAGAGAAAAATGAATGCAGAAAAAAGATAGTCGGCATGCGACAAAGAAAAATGCACGTGGGCATTGCGACAAAGAGGATGCATGAGATGCATAAAGTAATCGGTGAGGTGTAGCTCTGGAAGGTTTATTGACCGTCAAGAGGCATACACAAAAAAGTAGTAGATCTTTTGAGGAACAAGTCGAGAAAAGGTATAAGTCGCTTAGCTTGATTCATGATTGATTGTCGATGAAGCCGTGGCGGTCATCGATGGAGCAATGACGATTTGTTGATTAAGCCTCGACTAGTCGGAGTCGATTCCGACTAGTTGTTGATGGTGTGATGCCCACTTTCGACTCGTTTTCTAGTCGAGATAAGTAGTCGAAGGCGAGTCGCCGAGCGTTCTCGCGAAGTCGAAGTAATCGAAGTAATCGTAGGCGAGTCGCCGAGCGTCCTCGTGAAGTCGCAGTAGTCATCGACGAGTTGCCGAGCGTCCCCTCGGCGCGAGTTGGAAATCAGGCCGAGTAGTTGGGGTCGGCCGAGGCAACGTGGCGGTGTCGGGTCACGAGGTGGAGCGGAATTGTGCAGCCCGAAATCGCCGCTGCGTGACTGGCCCAAGATCCACGATTCCTTGATTTGTTCCATGCATTGCGGCATGTAGATTGATTCTCCTTGCCGCATGAACACACGGTCGGGAGCATGATGACGATGGACTAGCTATGTAGATGGATCCTGAGTGACGTCCCATCCGGTGAAGATGAGTGATTTGTCGCTTGTGGAGTCCTCGTACTAAGAAAATAATACGAGAAAAGATAATACTATCATGATCCACAGTTGATTGGAATAGAATAGATTAAAGAAAAGGAACGTAATGCGGCTTGTTGATGCATGTCATTCGCATGCGCACGCCAGGGTCGATCAAAGCGCCGCAGCCTGTTGCCCCACGCGCATGTAGTCTTCTACGCCGAGGGCGTGCATGACACGAGTCCTGCGCAGCTTATTCCACTCGGACTTCTCGTGCCATGCCCGTTTGGATCTGCATGCACCACGCACATGGCCTGACGGACGGCATGTTCGTGTGCGCTGCTGCACCGTAGCTGTTGTGCAGCCACATTTGTATGCACCCGTCACCGGCGCACGGGTTGTCGAAGCGCCGGACCTGGATTAGAAAACTGCCATCGAGCTCGCCAGGTGATCGTCAATGATCGTCCCTACCTGGCGCGCCAGCTGCCAGTGTTTTATCACCAAGCTCATCGAGGGATACCCTAAGGTGGAGATTTGTAGTTAGGGTGTCACCAAGATCTGGAATTCGAAGCTGCAAGGAACACAAAGGTTTAGACAGGTTCAGACCGCAGAGAGCGTAATACCCTACGTCCTGTGTGGTGGTTTGTATTGCCTTAGGGTTTGATGAGGTGTTGGTATATTTGAAGGGGGTCCCTGCCCGCCCTTATATAGTCCGAGGGACAGAGTTACATAGAAATCCTAGCTTGATACTTGCATAGGAAGCCTACCGAGATACAGATTGCGTAGTTTCCTTATATCGACTAGTCCTAGCTCTATTCGAGTAGTTACCTCTGGCGTAGGAGGTGGGCCATGCCCCATCCCCTCTCTCATGGAATCTTCATTACTTCAACAGTCTCGTAGTCCCGGATCTGACACCAACTACACGTGACAAGAACATGGATAACAATTCAGGGAAGGGTAGATGCATGAAAGTAGGTACAACAATGCGATAAATAGATGTAATACATAACCATAAATACCCAAAGTGACATAAGTAAACTAAAACAATTTAGTTGGGTAAGGAAATCACGCTTAGCTGCTTGCCTTGGTTTTCTTCTGGATCAACTACGAACTCGACACCGGACTCGGGCTCTACGGTGTCGGTAGGCTCAACGGGTTTGCTCTCCAGTATTTCGGTCACTAAAATGCATGAATGGATGCATATATTAGCATGATGCAATGTTTGTGCATGAAATGATATCCAATGAAGAGTGAATGGCACAACATGCAAGGATACGCAATTGCAAGCACTAACATAAAACAACCAAGCATCGACTCTAGGTTGACTCAAGTCGGAAAGGCGCAGCTTCTCCATCGAAGATCGGATCTGGTCCGAATAAACGGAGGAGCTGGAGCAGAGCCTGAACGGGGCCTCACGGGCCGAGTCGCGGGGACGGCAGAGTGCCGACTCCGCGAGCTCGATGCACTCGGCCAGGGAGGCATCGACTCCGTCCAAACCCGCAAGGATATCTTCAATGTTGATGCACGGGCGATGGATCATCCGCGAGGGGTTTTGGGCCTCGTCCTGGATGGACAGGTCCTCCACCTGGTGCAACACTAAGCTGGAGAGGGTCAGATCGGATCTAGAACCCTGGAGGCTTTCTGTCCCGGAGACAGATGAACTTGGTGATGAGCTCCTGGAAGCAGACATCTCTGGGAGGCTTCCAAAGATGATGGAGTGGCTGGCGGCGGCCTGGATCTGGAGCGTCACTTGCACGGAAAAGAAGACGCCGGAGCTGGATGCCATCAAGTTTGCCAAGAGGACCCTGGAGATCCACCTACCTGGCATGCCAACTGTTGGATTTGCACTCCGGCAAGTCTGCCAATGGTAGCCCCAAGCAGTAGATTTGTAGGTGGGGTGGATCGGAGAGAGCCCGTGAACTTGGTGGTAACACAAAGACACAGAGGTTTAGACAGGTTCGGGCCGCGAGGAGCGTAACACCCTACATCCTGTGTTCGGGGGTTTGTATTAGGATTTGTGGTATGAGCTAAATGAGATGGGTTGAATTGCCTATGGGGCCCCCCACGACCCCCTTATATATCCGGGCAGCCGTGGGGTACAAGTTAGGGTAAATCTACTCGGGTTTGTTACAAGGAATCCGATCGGTTAAGATACCCAAGATCATGCTTATCCAGTTCGACCTAGATCCTAACCTCGGGGGATCCTGCCCATCGTCCAGCCGAGTGCCTGTACACCGCGTTATTTATATGGAGTCGTCCAGCTGGGTAGCTATCTCCACTCGACAGGGAGGTACCTGGGTCTACCTCCATCACAAAGTATAACCAATTTGTTTTAACAGCATAGACCTATACCTAAGGAGTCCAACAAAACAAGTCTCATATTTTTTAGAGATTTACACAATTTTATACACATTTTGCAAGTTTTCGGATCTTCAAACTAGTCAATACCACATCAAAACGCTAGATCTACTCCACACCAGGCCAGCCCGAGTCGCTGACCGGCGGGCCCGGGGGTGAGACGGGCCCAGGCAGGATCAAGGCCGACCGCTATCCATGACCCACAACTAGTGCGTACTCAGGAAGCGCACGGTGGATGCCGCCTCGGACAACCGCGCCGTGCCATGGCGGCATCCACCGTGCGCGTCCTGAGTGCGCACTAGCTGCGGGTCAATGCCAGCGGTCGGCCTTGACCCTGCCTGGGCCCGTCTCACCCCCGGGCCCGCCGGTCAGCGACTCGGGCTGGCCTGGTGTGGAGTAGATCTAGTGCTTTGATGTGGTTTTGACTAGTTTGCAGATCCGAAAACTTGCAAAATGTGTATAAAATTCTGTAAATCTCTAAAAAATATGAGACTTGTTTTGTTGGACTCCTTAGGTACAGATCTATGCTGTTAAAACAAATTGGTTATACTTTGTGATGGAGGTAGACCCAGGTACCTCCCTGCCGAGTGGAGACAACTACCTAGCTGAACGACTCCATATAAATAACCCGGCGTACAGGCACTCGGCTTGACGATAGGCAGGATCCCCTGGGGTCAGGATTTAGGTCAAACTGGATAGACATGATCTTGGGTATCTTAACCGATCGGATTCCTTGTAACAAACCCGAGTAGATTTACCCTAACTTGTAACCCACGGCTGCTCGGATATATAAGGGGGTCGTGGGGGGACCCATAGGCAATTCAACCCATCTCATTTAGCTCATACCACAAACCCTAATACAAACCACCGAACACAGGACGTAGGGTGTTACGCTCCTCGCGGCCCGAACCTGCCTAAACCTCTGTGTCTTTGTGTTACCACCAAGTTCACGGGCTCTCTCCGATCCACCCCGCCTACAAATCTACTGCTTGGGGCTACCATTGGTAGACTTGCCGGAGTGCAAATCCAACAATTGGCGCGCCAAGTAGGGAGATCTCCAGGGTCCTCTTGGCGAGCTTGATGGCATCCAACTCTGGTGTCTTCTTCTCTGTACAAGTGACGCTCCAGATCTAGGCCGCCGCCGGCCACTCCATCATTTTCGGGAGCTTTCCCGAGATGTCTGCTCTCAGGAGCTCATCGCCAAGCACTTCTGTCTCCAAGATAGGGAGCTCTCAGGGTTCCAGGTCCGATCTGACCCTCTACAGCTTAGTCCTACATTAGGTTGAGGACCTATCCATCAGCGGCGAGGTCCAAAACCGTGTCCGGAAGACCCGTCGTCACGCATCAACATCGACAACATCCTCTCCGGGTTGGTCTTGGTCGACTGCTCTCTTGCCGAGTGCATCGAGCTCGAGGAATCAGCACTCCACCACCCAAATGACTCGGCCTCCTAGATCCCGTTCGGATCTCGTAACAGCGCCTCCATCTACTCCGACCAAATCCGAGCTTCGATGGAGAAGCTACGTCTCTCCAATCTAAATCGACCCAGCATCAAGCAGATTGGATCTGATATGGTCCCAGGACCACATGCTGACTATCAGGAGGCATTGTTCACCCTCCCACCCTACCTAGTAAGCTCTCAAGATCGATGGGAGATTTCCGTCGTCTCCTCCGATGAAGCAACCGTCGATGGAGAGGATAAGAAGGCCAAGCTCCAGCGACTTCATCGCAACCAACTCCGCCATGACCGATGCGTTAATGAGGCCAACATCGACCAGGCTGAAGAGGCTCTACACAACGCTAATGGTCGAAACCCGCGGTTTGCACCTCGCCGCGAGCCAGCAACCCCTTGGAACCTCGACGACGACTTCAACCTCATGTGCGACAGCCAGAACATCTTCGCGACTCCATCTGCTAACCTAGCCGCCGCATTTGAGGTACTGGAGACTCTTCCTCACTCACCCGAGCTCGAAAGAGCCTAGACTCATTTGCATGTTGCTGCTGCCCAGCTCCAACGATTAAGGAAGGACTACTCGGCTCTTCGAACCCAGTCCAGCAACTCCTGTCATTCCACGGCTCACCACCACGATGACGATGAGGTCAACCAGCTGGATCTGCACCCCAACCTCAACAACTGCGACATCCGGCAGGCCATCAATGACTGCCATCGCCAAAGTGACGACGCGAAACGCGAGCGCTGCTGCAAGTACAATGAAGAATATGGCCCACTCAGAGCTAACTGAGGGGTCGGCCTCGGCATGGCAACACCAACCAGCGTCCACATCGACCCCTGCAAGCTCCAATCAACCTCGATGACGACGCTATCGGGGATTTGGACAGCTTCGCCACCTTCTCCAAATGACTCCGCGGAGTTTCCTGGCACTCTATGTTCAAGCCGGTCGGCATCACCAATTCAATAGCGACTCCGACCCCAAGACATGGCAGCGCACCTAATCCATCACCGTCCGAGCGGTCAACGGCAACAACGACATCATGGTGGCCTACTTCCCTGTCATGATGAGTCGCAAGGCTCTCAACTGGCTCAAAGGACTCCGCTCGGGCTCCATCAATAGCTGGAAGGATCTCTGCACGGCTGACGGTGGGTGAGAACCGCGAGCAGGGATTCGTAGGAACCCCCGTTTAGACATTGTGCTAGGGGTGTAACACGCAGTGAGATTCCAACCGTGTGACAAGGGATTTAGACAAGTTCGGGCTGCTCGGGAGCATAGCAACCTACGTCCTGTGTGTGGTGTTCTTGTTCTTTGCTTGAGTGAGTTCAACGTGGTTGTGTTGGGAGACTTGAGTCTGTCCTTTACATGTTGCCCCTATGCTCTATTTATAGTCCCTCCCATGGGCCCAGGGAGAAGTTTTTACTACCTTTGAGTTTACCGTCCTTGAGCGTGAACACAGTGCCAATTAGTTTGGAGCATCCCTGCAAGTGGAGCGGATTCGCCAGACGCCTTCTTGATCTGTGGGCAAGGGTTAGTCAGCTCCGGGATCTCCTCCTGTGGCACCCCCAGGATGCCCCAGGATCCACCGTGGGCTCTTGGGACGTCCTTTGTGCCCAGAGGGTACCTGCGGCATGCCCGGGGGTGTTCCGGGGTCCTCCCTAAGGACCCTGGGGACCTCGGGGGCTCTTACCTCATTTACCCTGATGTGACGTGCAGAGCAGCCGGCGGGCACCGCCTGCGCCATCCACGACCAGGCTGATGGGACGCGACCAGGCGAGGGAGGGCTCCCCCGCACTGGTCCTTGCGACGTCTGATCACACGCCTCTCTCGTAATCATGATGTTTTTACGGGGAGGGGGTGCGGCCGTGGGCCCCTGTTGATGGCTCTTAAGTCTGAAATTTATGACGTCAACTCCTACAAAAACATATAAAGAATGATCATCAACAGTAGTAGTAGGAGTTATCACTAACCTATTTCCACATGTATTGTTTGAGAAGCCATTTCAGGAGCACATGTTGGGAAACGAAGGGAAACACGAAGATGCACAGAAGATCGTCCGCTACATCACATGAATAAAGAAGGGCCTACATGACATGCTAAACCAACATAACTTCAGGCCAACACACACAAACCCACATAAGAAGCCCACAAGGAGCGCACCGACCAAAGATGGGCCCAAACGGCCCCAGAAAGGGGTTGTCCGACCCCCTACTGAGGCCGATCAGGCCCAACTTTCTCTTAGAGTCTCCCATCACAGTGCCTACGCCGGTGCTGGGTTGTTCCACCTCGACTATTCTCTCAAGGATGCACCTTTGGGGGGCTATATAAGGAGCAGGAGAGCTCCACATTCACACAACACCACCAATTGGATCAACGTCTTCACTTGAAGATGTAGTCATTGTTGGCACTCCTTAGCCTATACGAACTAATCCGCAAGCGCACGTATACCGATGTAGCTTTCACCAGGGAGTTTACCTGGGATATCGAATCCAAGGAACGATAAGCGCAACCAGACCTCGAACTAATTCAACCGGACCCACCAGAGGAAGAGAGGTACGCGGGTAGAGGGTCTAACGACGGTTAGCCAACTCATTACCCAGAAGACTTGCTACTAAACTAACCTGATCTGCTTCGGCGGCTGGGGCGGAAGGACCTCAGAATGAGGGAGAAAAGGGGGGTCCAACTCGACCAACGATCTACTGCTATGAAAACACCCGAACGTTGTGGACTACAAGGGACGGACAGGGCTGTCACCACCTGCCGCCTACCACATCAGTTCCGTGGGGTGGAACACAACCCAAGATAACTATCAAGCCTAAGCACCACGCTTCAACTATCAAGTTACTGACTTCCGCCTCGCGCTAAGGCAAGAAGAAACCCCAAATGGCCAGGCTTGTTAGACCACGTAGACAAGGGATCCCGCAGATCAATGCAAGTAAGTAAATAAGTAACTGAAGTAAGGAGAGAGACTAGCGAGATACCGACGAGAGACGAGGAACTTCACTCCAAAGATGCTTCATTAATTTGAGGCTACAAGCTGGAGGTGAGCCATAGAACTTGGCTCGCCTCCGGACTCTCACCTCACACTCTCCCCATTCTATTCTAAAGATAAACAACTCTTGCTTGAGACTCTTCTTCTCTCCAAATGGTGTGTGTTACAAGTGAGGGGGGAGGTCTCTATTTATACCCCTCCCAGGTGGGTTGCTTAGCTTGTAAGCAAGGCTAATGTCGCTTAACTTGTAAGCAAAGCTAATATTCCTCAACTTCCGGGCAGGTAAGATAGTTGTGTAACTTCCACGTGAAGATGGGCTCGAGAGGCTGCAAAGTGGGGCCGACCGGCCTCCCCCAGGCCGGCCGGCCTGGGATTGTTGCCACTTGGCACCGCCTTTGGCGTGGACGCCCCTGATGGCTTCCTTATGGCGGTTACTGCTGCCCTTCAGTTGTTTGTCTGAATCTTGCATGCAGGTGGGCCCTTGGATCCATGTGTGAGGCCTTTTGGGTCAATGGATCAAATCGACGTAAAAGGCACGATCCATGATCAATCACTTGTATTTCTGTGCATGCTGGCAAACGTTGAGCCTGAAAGGCCACCATTGGCATTTCCTAACGTCGCCACTAGGAATGAGGGTGTTAGTCCCATCCTAGCAGCGGCGCCAAGAAAACGCCGTGTGGTATGTCTTAACGATTACAGAATGAATCCACAAGCGTACAGATATACCGTTATAGCATTTCACTCGGAAAGTATTCGGATATCGTTATTTATATTTTTCCCAAAGGAGGGCATGATGTAAAAGAGTTTACTTGGTACACAATTGAGATAGCATGAATAAGATATAGACTATAACAATACAGGGGTAAGTGATGATAAAGATATGAATGAGGGTAATGCGACACACACGTTCAAGCCCACTCTGGATAAAGAATAAACAAATAAACCTAAGGTTAGTGGGAGCATAGGCATACAACAAAGTCCTAATAGTATCTATTCATGTAAGCAAAGGTTATGCAACATACACATGGTTAGGACTACAGGTGCTGGGAAATTAGGGATACCAGGGAGAATGTCCTGTCCCGAAGTACATCCGGGCCGTTACATCTTTCAGAACTCCTACACCGTACCCGAACGTCGGGGAGTAAACTAACCACGAAGCAGCTTTGTAGCGGATGGACAGGGCTGTCACCACCTGCCATCTACCCCAATAACACCATGGAGCACCGTCATATTTGAAGGATCCCGCATACCCGAGCACCACGCTCGTGTATGAGGTCATTACCCCAGCACCCCCAGGTCTCCCACCCTTCGGATGGACGAGTGTAAGGCTAAGGCAAGCCCTAAGGCACGACGAACTGATATCCTTACACAGATCATCTAGCCTAATCATATGCAAAGCATAACTATTGAAGCACCAAGCCATGATATGATTAAATACCAAAGCAGCACAACAATGCAAAGCATGATATGCTACTGAGGTAGTAAAACAACCAAGGCTCAGCTCTGCATTAAGACTAGAGTACTGACTATTCGAATACAAAGCCATTACCAAGGCCGAGGATTGCTCTGCGGCCCTGAGGACGACTTGCTTCGCTAAGAGATGAGGCGCTAGCCTACCTCCACTACCCTAAGGAGTACAAGTCTTGTGAGAGGGAGGGAGAGAGGCTTCAAGTGTTGTGTGTGTTGAATGAGGGGGTGAGGGGCCCCTTTTATAGCTCCAAGGGTCAGTTCCCGTCATCTCTTCATATGGAAACATTAGCCAGGCGAATGAGGAGACTTGGCGGCGATTCCACCTCGCAGGGCACCTGGACTGGAATCAGTCCAGGTTCGACTGACCCTAGGGTTCGGCTGACACCCATGTGAGCCAGAACTAGAGTTGATGGATCGACGGCTTGGAGCCTACCGTGCCCACTGGTCGGTGCTTGCGCTATGCCAGGACGAACCACCTGCCTCATGGTGATGTGAAGACTGAGGTTGTTGTGGCGGTGGTGCTGGCTCAGTTCCTCTCCTTGACCTGTTTCGCGTCATCCTGCCAGGCAAACCAGAAACACTATGTCTGCGTGCCGCCTCTTTAGGGATGAGAGGGGCGGTTAGTGACTAGCAGTTATACAAATGACACCCCGTGTTTGGCAACAGGATTTCATTTGCATAGCCCAAGGAGAAGAAAATCAAAGAGTCATTCGAGCCTTTCTTGAGTGTGTGTCTATAAATCAAATAGGCTTCAACGATAAGAGTACGGGGATCCTCAATGAAAGGAATGGCATTCCCATCTAAGACACCGAGACTCAAAGCGATGCGTGTAATCAAAGAAGTACACTCAATAGGACCCATCATCTTGAAATTTGAAAGCCATTGCGAAATCATTGCCTTTTACGGGGGAGACTTTGATCTTGTTGACCATGGCGTATAGTATCATTAAGTCATGATTGCGCACGGGTCGGACATCATCTCTCGAAAAGAGAGTGATGGCTAACCATTTCTACATCAACCGAAGAGTTGGATTTTGAATGTCATTGCACCGATATGCAAACTTGGCATGGACAACTTGACCCAAAATCAAACCCCAAAAGTCAGGACGATTAAAACCGCGGCAAGCTTTTTCAAGAGAAACTGGCAAGCGTTTGTTAAAATCGAGGTGGTGACTCAAATCCTTCCAAGTGATATAATAATCATGCCCAAAAAGTCGAAACGAAACACCGTCATCCACCTCTTGAAAAGTGCAAAGAAACTGGATGGTGTGGAGATGAGAACCGTTCTCCTCAACGGGCGCAAAACCATCCCATCCAATTGCATGCCAAACAGTAGTGAAGTCTACATCCATACCTGTTTTGGCTAGGAGGTCCAGGTCGAAAGCTTTGCTGTGGATGAAGCTTTGATTCTTGAGGATGGCGTAGGCTTGACGTTCGCGGTCATCTCGCAAGTCGAGGTAGGGTGCGTCATCATCGTCCATCTCCATGTCCTTGGCTTGTGGTTCAGCTTGCGCTTCTTGTTGTTGTTCTTGTTCTTCTTCTTCATAGTCTATCATGCTTGGGCTTGGCGTAGGTTCAGGAGTGTGGTGGGAGCTCGAGCCACCCCGAGAACGGAACGAGCTTCCTCCCATCACCTTCTTCAATGCACCGGAAACCTTTTGTGTATGCCCTTCATGCTTAAACAAGAACACAAAGAACAACTCGAATCGGGTTACATTAGTGGAACGAAATGGAAATTCTTACCCGAAGTTGTTCCTCCAAGTATGTGGGATTTCTTGCAGCAAAGAAATGAGCGAGAGAGAGTTCTTGCACTTGAACTTGAGCACAAAACCGAATGAAACTCGAGAGCAAATGTTTGAGAGAGTGAGAGGGAGTGAAGAAATGAAGTGTGAGTGAAACACACCCCTCTTCGGCCTCAATTTATAGAGCAATGACCAGGAGCATATGGGCAACAGGCAGCATACAACGGCTAGTGACCATTGGGGCCCAGAAGCCATTGCTCCTGGGTCAGACGAACTGTGAGGTCGGCCGACCCCATAGTGGGCCCACCTCTGCTGCCCTTTTTCGTGTGTTTCCCAACGGCTATATGGAGGATTGCCGTGGGATGCTCGGCTAGAATGTGCCTCGAAAAGATGTTCACAAATATTTTTCAAAAGGTTTTTGATGCTCAGAAATATTTTTAGGTTTTTGTAAAAAGAAAGAAAAGGCTGGAAAATTCCAGCATGCAAGAAAATTTTGGGGAATTAAATATGCAGTGGGAAGATTCAAATAAAGTGAAAAGGCAAATTTTGAAAAATCAAATATGGGGTAAGTACCAATTTACCTTTGGCAAGGGCTTGTCGTTTAGAGTCCGACTGGTAGGACTTTTCTCCGTCGTTTACTTACCACTTGTCGAAGCATCCATACCGGGAGAAGCAGAGTCGGATGTTGAGGCTTCTTTCACCTTCCATACCTTTTTGGGTTTCAGTGTTTTTGATGGGGTGGTTGGTGCTTGTTGCAAGGGCTTTGAGGCTTGTGGCTTTTTATGAGGTTTGATTTTTGTTTGCTTACTCTGCCCTGGCCTTTGTTCCAGCTTTTCTTTTTCTCTTATAAATTCTTTCATGAGGGTAAAGAGGTTATCTGTCTTGGTTGGAGTTACTTCAACTTCCTGAATGCCTTGTGCATTCGGCTCGTACTTGATCTTGATCATTGAGCACTGCTCCTTTCTGGGCTAAAACGGGAACATTTCTTCTCTGCCATTGATATTGAAGAGGATCTCTCCTGCTCCAACATCTATTTGTGCTCCAGCAGTGCTAAAAAATGGTCGCCCCAGAATGAGTGGTGTTTCTTTGGTTATCTTCATGTCGAGCACCACAAAGTCGACAGGGATGAAGTAGTTCCTGACTCGCACCGGGACGTCTTCTGCAATCCCCTCTGGGTAGCGAACAGAGGAGTCCACTAGCTAGAGATGCATCGGTGTTAGTGTGAGATGAGTGAAGTTCAGCTTGTCGAAGATGGCATTGGGCATCACGCTGACGCTAGCCCCAAGGTCACACAAGGCATGCATGAAGTCCTAGGTCCCGATGGAGCACGTGATCGTTGGGCCCCACGTGTTTGTCTTCTTTTCTGGAGGCTGGTTGAGTATAGCTGCGCTACACTCTTCTGTAAGCTTTACGACTTCTGAGGTAGGGAGCAGTCGCTTGTTGTTGATGATGTCCTTGATGTAGCGGGCATACATTGGTACATGCATAACGTCTAGCAAAGGGACGTTTACATGTATCTTCTGGATCATCTCGACAAAATGAGTGAACTACTCGTCCACCGCCGTCTTCCGATTACGAGTGGGAAACAGCAAGAAGCTTGTGTCAACAAACCCTTTTGGGGTTGTTCCCTCCTCGGGTTCCCTGTCATTCTCTTGGCCTGATGGCCCTACATCCTCTTGTGGTTCTGCTATCTTTTCTACATGGTTAGGGTTAGGCGGATCACGAGTGGACTTACCACCCCTCGTGGTCACCGCGTTAACTTTCTCGGAAGTTGGAAAGGCAGCAGCAACTTGCTTAAGCTGGGTTTCGATCATTTAATTGAAGCTTAGTTGGTTCTTAAGAGCAGACGAAAGAGTTTCAACTTTAATGTTTATGCTCTCAAGAATTTTATCGTTGGCAACAAGCTTTTTAGTTATATTTTCATTAATTTTTGCTAGGCCAAGAACAAGATCTTTAATGGAGGGTTGCTTCGAATTGTAATTGGAGTTGTAGTTGTTACCTCCTCCTTGGTATGGTGGGCGTGCTTGACCCCACCCTTGGCCTCCTTGTGGACGCTACCCGCTGTTGTTGTTGTTGATGTAGACAGGGTCTTCACGGGTCTCGGGGCAATCGTTCCCCTAGTGTCCACCATTGCTGCAGACCTCACACATAGGGTGCGAGTCTACGGCTTGAGTGTAGTTGTTCATACGCTCTTTGTACTGCGCCCGTTGATATAGGCGCTTCAGTAGGAGGTCCATCTTTGTGGCGAGCATATCCGTCTCCTTGTCGGTGTGCATTCCGCCTTTGGTTCGGGTTTTGGAATGCTCCTCGTTCCAACCCTGGATGGAGACCATCTTTTGTATCAAGGCCGTAGCCTTGGTTATTGTGACGTCCAGAAAGGCTCCTCCAGCAGCAGCGTCAAGCTGGGCTCTTGAGGTTGTCGTTAGCCCATTGTAGAAGCTTTGTAGCACGAGCCACTCGTCCATCCCATGACGAGGACAGGTGGGTATGTACTCTTGGAGTCTCTCCCAAACTTTTGGGATGTCCATCCCCTTCTGCTGGAAACTTGAAGTTTTCCTGCGCGGGGCTTTTGTTTTGCCCAGCGGGAAGAACTTAGTGGGGAATGCCATGGAACATTTGTCCCACATGCTGACAACTTCTACATTTTGGTAAAACCATTGTTTCGCCTTTCCCAGAAGGGAGAAGGGAAACAGGCGGAGCCTTATGGCGTCAGCAGCAACGCCCCGTATAGTTACGGTCTTGCAAAGCTCCAGAAAACTCTGGAGGTGGGCGTTGGCATCCTCCTTAGGCTTGCTGCAGAAAGGGCTAGCCTGCACTATGTTGATTAGGCTGGACTTGAGCTCAAAATTTACATCCCCAACATCAACGTTGGGTCTCGTCGCCACATTGGCGGCGGAGGGGACGGAAAAGTCACGGAGGGTATTTTCAGCCATGGGTTCGGTTGTTGTTGATGGTGCTTGAGGAAGGACTGGTTCACTTGATGATAGGATGATCTGAGGAGGGACGACGCGAGGTCGGACCCTTCTCATGAGCTTCTCAGGATTTTCAACGAAGTTTGTCAGCAAAGAGAAACCAGTCATACACTAGCCTGTTTTCACCCAAGAGGGAGAAAACAAAAGCAACATTAGCCTATATAAGCTACAGCTATAGAGCTTAGACATGACATCATGATCATGTATTAGTAAATCTTTTGATCAATGCCACTCCCCGGCAACGACGCCAGAATTGCTTGTTGGAATTTCTTAACGTCGCCACTAGGAACGAGGGTGTTAGTCCCATTCGTAGCAGCAGCGCCAAGAAAACACCATGTGGTATGTCTTAACAATTACAGAATGAATACGCAAGGGCACGGATATACCGTTGTAGCATTTCACACGGAGAGTATTCAGGTATCATTATTTATATTTTCCCAACGGAGGGCATGATGTAAAAGAGTTTACTTGGTACACAATCGAGATAGCATGAATAACATATAGGCTATAGCAATACAACGGTAAGTGATGATAAAGATATGAATGAGGGTAATGCGACACACACGCTCAAGCCAACTCTGGATAAAGAATAAACAAATAAACCTAAGGTTAGTGGGAGCATAGGCATACAACAAACTCCTAATAGTATCTATTCATGCAAGCCAAGGTTATGCAACATACACATGGTTACGACTACAGGTGCCAGGAAATTAGGGATACCAGGGAGAATGTCCCGTCCCGAAGTACATTCGGGCCGTTACATCTTTCAGAACTCCTACACCGTACCCAAATGTCGGGGAGTACACTAACCATGAAGCAGCTTCGTAGCAGACGGACAAGGCTGTTACCACCTGCCAACTACCCAGTAACACCATGGAGCATGGTCATATTTGTAGGATCCCGCATACCCGAGCACCACGCTCGTGTATGAGAACACTACCCCAGCGCCCCCGGATCTCCCACCCTTCGGATGGATGAGTAAAACGCTATGGCAAGCCCTAAGGCATGACGAACCGATATCCTTACCCGGATCACCTGGCCTCATCATTTGTAAAGCATAACTATTGAAGCACCAAGCCATGATATGATTAACTAGCAAAGCAGCATAACAATGCAAAGCATGATATACTACGGATGTAGTAAAAGAACCAAGGCTCAGCTCTACATTAAGAATAGAGTAGTGACTATTCGAATACAAAGCCATTACCAAGGCCGAGGACTGCTCTCCGGCCTTAGGACGACTCGCTAAGAGATGAGGCACTAGCCTAGCTCCACTACCCTAAGGAGTACAAGTCTTGTGGGAGGGAGAGAGAGAGGCTTCAAGTGTTGTGTGTGTTGAATGAGGGGGTGAGGGGCCCCTTTTATAGAGCCAAGGGTCGGTTCCCGCCATCTCTTCATATGGAAACATTAGCCAGGTGTTGACGCCAGATTTTGACATGTGTTGAATCGGCGTCAGGAGGAGAAGATCGGCTGATGCAGCAGATCTGAAAGCTACAATAAGGAATCAGCCGATTGGGATAACAGCTGGAAATCGGCCGATGGGTGATGCAGCTTGCGCCAACAGGTTGGGGCTACTTCGGACGGTCCCGGTCAAAAGTTGGTCAACAGAGCGACGATAAATCAGTCAAGGGGTAATTGAAGGAAATCCTGATTGGATTAAGGAACGGCGGCGGAAGATTCTGCGGGAGTCCGTTTCCTTTAAAAGTTATTATAGATATAGTAGTTTTCTTGTTTTAAATAAGGTTGTAACAAGTCGTAATCGACCAGGAGTCCTAGTTTCAGGGTATAAATAGGAGTCGCTAGGGCTTTGAAAGAGATCAACACATCAATCAACAACAATACTTCTACTTTTCTGGCAATTTACTTTCAAGTCGGCGACTTCGCCAATACCTTTTCTTCTTTCACGAGTTCGTACGGATTGGCAGGGCTGCATCAACTTGATCTCCGGCCAATTGGTAGGTTCCGTTTACCGAGTAATATCCGAGCTTTAGCTACGGGCGCATCGTTGTGGCTTCATTTGGATTTATTCACCAGTTATCAATATTTACTAGAATTGCAAGTTTTACCTGTTATTCTAGTATTATCACCAGTTATCCAGCTTGAGATCAGAGTAATCGGCTTCGTCATTGTTCTCCTTTGATTTATCATCATACAGCCGATTAGATCTATTTCATGTGTTGCCCTTGCAGTAATCGTCTAGATCGCTCCTGCAGTTTTCTTCACGATTACTACGCGATCATCGGCTGATCCATAGCCGATCATCTCTACAGCAAATCGGCCGATTCTCCACCGACGCGCTCCACAGGACAGATCGGAACCCCAGCCAATCGACGCGCCTGGAATTTAACACTCTATTTCCTTGTCAATCAACAGGTCATATTGACTGGCACGCCGCGCAAACCGCACCAGGGCAATAACCCGAACAGGAGCTAAGCAGATTCTCCCGGGTCGTGTGTCCGACACTGAAGACCCATCGGCCGATTCCTGTCCGGCCGATTTTAGCGCCAACACACTTTTGGCACGCCCAGTGGGACCATCCAAGGCCTGATATGTCAAACAACGCAAAAATCTCCGACAGCAGCATCATTGAGGTCACAGAAGCTGATCTCAAGGACGACCAGAGGGAAGAACTGGCCAAACATCTAGAAGACTATAAGAAGATGTACCTCCAGTTGTTCAGTCGTACCAGAAGCGGGGAGGCAGTCAAGAAAGCTCCTATCCTGGTGCCTCGCCACATCACCATTGCTGAGGACTCCGGCAAGATGTCAGAGATGATCCAACAGTCCGTGTATCAAGCATTCATCGACCAATCCTCAGTGATGAGCAACACGGTGTATAACGCCGTCGTCAACTCTCTGGCCAGCGGAGCCGTCCAAGGCTATCAGGGACCGGCATATGCCCCTCCAACTACTCTGCCAGCCAGAAGCCTACCATACACATCCCAATCGGCTTCTCAGCCGATATTGACGCAACGCGAAGGGTACAGCTCTCCACCACCTCCGGCGTCTCCAAGATACAGCGGTGCACCATGTCTCCCGTCGCTAGCGCCGCTTCAACCTGTTCAGATGGCTTCTGTGCAAACACGACCTACAAGCTCAGCGCCTTGGGGGACGTCAGCCATGGCGTATTTTCTCGAGCCAGCGAACGGGCATGGCACTTATCCGGTTCAGGTGCCGTACCAATCGGCCGCCCGGCCGACAGTCTCCCAATATCAGCCGATCTTATCAGAAATCGGCAGGGGGGCAAACACTGTGGAGGCATTCAGAGGCACGGTGCCAGCAGTGACGTACGAAGGGGGCACGGACTCATTTCGCCATCAGCTATCGACCGCTCAGCAAAGTTCGCCGATTTTTCATCACCCGGCCATACCAGCCCTTCAGCATATGCCCGCGCCGCGAACAGCTGTTCATCAGCAGCAGGTGGACTGGATAGCAAGAATAGCAGAAGTAATCCAGGGTCAGTTTGGACTGAAGCCGAAAGTTCAAACTTATACTTACAAGACGCCGTATCCATCGGCCTATGACTCGCTGCCGTTCCCACACCGCTACAAAGTTCCTGATTTCACCAAGTTCTCAGGAACGGATGACACATCCACCGTGGAGCACATCAACAGGTTCATCATCCAGTGCGGAGAGGCTGCCATGCAAGATGCTCTGAGGGTACGGTTATTTTCATCATCTCTGTCCGGATCGGCCTTCCAGTGGTTCACCACTTTACCACCAAATTCTATCGTCACATGGGCCGATCTGGAGAAACAATTCCACAAGTACTTCTATGCAGGAGTACACGAGATGAAGATTTCGGATCTGACCAGCCTCAGACAGAGGAGCGACGAACCAGTGACTGGGTATATACAGAGGTTCAGAGAAATCAGGAACAAATGCTACAGTCTGGCTCTGACCGTTGCACAGTTGGCCGATATCGCTTTCCAAGGTCTCTTGCCACAAATCAGAGAGAGATATGCTGCCCAAGAGTTTGAGAGCCTGAGCCAGATCGTCCACCGATTATCAGGGCAGGAGGTCCGACCGTTCGAACAACGGAGGAGCTTCCAAAAGTAGGTGGCATACTTGGAGGGATCTGAATCCGATGCGGAAGAAGAAATCGGCCTGGCAGAGTGGGTACAAGGGAAAAAGCCAATATCTTGCCCCTTTGGCAAAAAGGAGCCAGAGACATTCGGCTTTGACACGTCAAAGGCTGATAAAATTTTTGATCTACTGCTTCAGGAAGGGCAGATTAAGCTGTCTCAACATCACACCATCCCTACGGCCGATCAACTTAAGAAGATGAAATACTGTAAGTGGCACAACGCTACTTCTCACGATACAAATGAGTGTAAAGTCTTCCGCCAGCAGATACAATCAGCCATTGAACAGGGGCGGCTTAAGTTCGACATCCCAACCAAATCAGCAAAGCCGATGAAGATAGATCAGCATCCCTTCCCGGCCAACACGGTTAACGCTGAAGGAGACTCAAGTCAAACCAAGGTGCTGACGTCAGAATCGGCGAGAAGAGGCGGTGCTGTCGACCCTAGGAGGCAGATCACGACAGAAGAAATCAGAAGGAATAGGCGAGGGCCAGAACGACAGCCTAAACCTGTCACCTCCCAATTTTTACTCAGTAAATATCGGCAGCAGCAAGAGCACACAAGATACCAGGACGAGACGGTACGCCGGCATGAAGATCACTGGCAGTGTCCGTTCTTCATCCACTGCTGGGAGAACGATATCAAACTACCATCTGCCGATAACTGCCCGGAGTGTAACGGATTGAGCTGTAACGATCGCCTGAAGCCACATTCTAGGGACAGAGGATCAGAGCCGATCAACAGAAATCAACGCGAAGAACGGCATGTTTCGGTACATGATCGGCTGGGGGGCAGAGCTGACCAGTACAGCAGGTCAAAAAGCAAGATCAGCCAGCGAGATGGACTGGGGGGCAGGATCAGCGCACACGATCGGCTGGAAGAGATGGCCGATGACAGGGTATCAGACGAAGATCCCCTAGGGAGGGAACCAGATTGGGAACACGCCAGATCATCGGCCAAACCAGTGAATCCCAGGTGGTGCCCCGATGGCCTGTCCAGATCCCAGAAGCGAAGGATCCAACGCCTACGCCAGTGGGAACATCAAGAAGAAGAACAGAAACAGGTGCCAGAGAGAAGGAATGTGAAATCTCGAGTTTGGCGCCCAAAGAAAAATGATCGAGAAACGAGCAACCAAGAATCGGCAGCTGAAATTGATATGATATTCATACTGCCGATGGAGTTCATGGCGCCAAGCGATCGGGATAAAGTAACAAGAACAGAGGAGGAACAAATGGCATAGCTGGTATTAGAGCCGATGACGGCTACGTTTGAGAAACCAGAAGAAGAAAAACGGCAGCATCTCAAAGCGCTGTTTCTCAAGGGCTATGTCAACGGAAGACCCGTCACCAGATTACTGGTAGATGGAGGCGCGGCAGTTAACATCATGCCATATGCCATGTTCCGCAAGCTGGGCAAGGGCGACGATGACCTCACCAAGACGGACATGATGCTGAAGGATTTCGAAGGCAACGTGTCACCCGCCCGCGGAGCATTCTGCGTCGACCTCACCATCGGCAGTAAGATCCTCCCTACTACTTTTTTCGTCATTAATGGCAAGGGGTCCTATAATATGCTGCTTGGTCGCGATTGGATACATGCAAACTGTTGTGTCCCATCTACAATGCATCAATGCCTTGTGCAATGGGTCGGCGATAGTACAGAGATAGTCGCTGCCGATTCCGTCTATAGCGTTGCAGCGGCCGATACGCAACAATGGAGCTGCGAGCATGTCAGGTGTATATCTGGCAGGACTTGGGACACCGACTTCCTAAGAGTGTCCGATTTCGGTCTACAGCCGATCCAAGCAGTCGACTCTGAAGATTCAGAATAAATGGATCAGCTCGTTCGAGAAGATGGGAAGCTGGGGCATGGGTTCACGTCGGCCGATTTATAAGAGATGGTGGATTTGGGAGATAGCAGCAAATCAAGGCCGACGTACATTAGTGCCAATTTGGATTCTGAGTACAAGTATAAATTGATAAGTTTATTGAAAGAGTTCAGGGATTGCTTTGCTTGGGAATACCACGAGATGCCAGGACTAGACCGGTCTATTGTTGAACACCGGTTACCTATAAAATCAGGATATCGGCCGTATCAACAACCTGCACGACGGTGTAACCCCAAGATTCTGCCTGACATAAAGGCCGAGATTACAAAGTTGATTGATGCGGGATTTATTCGGCAGTGCCGCTACGCCGAATGGATTTCTAACATTGTGCCTGTATACAAAAAGAATGGAAAATTGCGTGTGTGCATCGATTTCAGGAACTTAAATCAGGCTACGCCGATGGACGGATATCCGATGCCAACGGCCGATATTCTGGTGGATGCTGCCGCAGGCCACAAAGTCATAAGCTTCATGGATGGGAATGCCGGGTACAATCAGATATTAATGGCCGAGGAAGATATTTCGAAAACGGCTTTTAGGTGCCCAGGCCATCTTGGTTTATTTGAATGGGTGGTTATGACTTTCGGCTTGAAGAACGCCGGCGCCACATATCAACGGCCCATGAACTACATATTCCACAAGCTCATTGGTTCATCGGTGGAAATTTACATAGATGACGTCGTGGTCAAGTCAAAAGGTCACCAAGGTCATCTGGCCGATTTACAGGAAGTGCTGGAGTGCACCAGGAAACATGGGCTGAAGATGAACCCAAACAAGTGTGCATTTGGTGTATCGGCCGGATAATTCTTAGGATTTATGGTCCATGAGCGTGGGATAGAAGTCAACCGCAAGACCATAGACGCCATCAACAAAGTGGTGGCCCCACAAAATAAAACTGAGCTGCAATCCCTCATCGGCAAGGTCAATTTCATCAAAAGGTTCATATCTAATCTATCAGGACGTATTCAGGCTTTTACTCCTCTGTTGAAATTGAAGCCCGACCAAGAATTCATATGGGGAGAGGAACAGTGCAAGGCACTGGAGAATATCAAGCAGTATCTGGTTTCACCTCTGGTGTTAGCCCCGCCACAGCCTGGTAAGCCGTTCAAGTTATATTTATCGGCTGACGAACAGGCTATTGGATTGGCGTTGGTACAGGAGTTTGAGGGAAAAGAACGAGTGGTATACTACGTCAGCAGAAGACTTTTGGACGCCGAAACAAGATATTCCTCGGTGGAGCGATTATGCTTGTGCTTGTACTTTTCATGTACTAAGCTCAGGCACTATTTGCTATCGGCAGAATGCATAGTCGTGTGCAAGGATGATGTGGTGAAGTATATGCTATCGTTGCCGATTTTGAAGGGGCGGATTGGAAAATGGATCCTGGCTTTGTCAGAATTCGATCTAAGGTACGAATCGGCCAAAGCCGTCAAAGGTCAGGTGATGGCCGATTTCGTAGTTCAACATTGTGGACCAGAAATTGCCACCGTTGAACCAGTTCCATGGACTCTATATTTTGATGGTTCTTCGTGTGGGGTCGGATCAGGAATCGGCGTCGTTCTTGTGTCGCCTCGGGGGGCAACTTATGATTTCTCTCTGCCGATAGAAGCCTCTGCAACTAATAACCAGGCGGAATATCGAGCTGTTCTGAAAGGCATCCAATTATTAGGGGAAGTCAGAGCTGATGCAGTCGATATCTTTGGGGACTCCATGCTCATTGTGGATCAGTTAACAGGACGATCTGAGTGCAAGGACGGCACCTTGAGGATTTATTATGAGGATTGTCTTCAACTTTTCAAAGGATTCAAATCTGCAATAATTGAGCATATCCCCAGGAATTATAATGAAGAAGCCAACAGACTGGCTCAACATGCTTCTGGGTATCGGCCGATTCAGGGAGCGATGACGCTAGAACTCGCGGCTGATGACTGGCGGAAGGAGATCGCCGATTACTTGAAAAATCCATCCCAAAAGGTGGATCGACGAATACGTTTTCAGGCTACAAAGTATGTGTTGCTTGAGGATGACTTATTTTATCGGACGATTGATGGAGTTCTTCTCAAATGCCTGGGAACAGAAGAGGCAAAGGTTCTGATGGGAGAAATCCATGAAGGCGTGTGTGGAGCCCATCAATCGGCTCACAAGATGAAATGGATGATCAGGAATAATGGATATTACTGGCCGACCATCCTTGAAGATTGTTTCAAATACTACAAAGGATGCCAGGACTGTCAGAGGTTTGGCAATGTTCAGCGCGCACCAGCATCGGCTATGAATCCAATAATTAAGCCGTGGCCGTTCAGAGGTTGGGGAATAGATCTCATCGGACAGATTCATCCTCCATCCAGCAAAGGGCATAAGTTCATATTGGTGGCTACAGATTATTTTACTAAGTGGGTGGAGGCAGTTCCTTTAAGGAATGTGACATCGGCCGATATGATTGAATTTGTTAAAAGTCATATTATATATCGATTTGGTATTCCTCAAACCATTACAACTGATCAAGGGACAATGTTCACTTCTGGAGAATTCGGAGAGTTCACTGCCGATATGGAAATTAAATTGTTAAATTCTTCTCCATACTATGCTCAAGCCAATGGCCAAGCAGAATCATCTAACAAGGGGATAATCAAGCTAATCAAGAGGAATATAGAAGAGCAACCCAAGAAGTGGCATATGTCTTTGGCTGAATCTTTATGGGCGTACAGGATGGCTTGTCATGGGGCCACTAAAATATCCCCCTATCATTTGGTTTATGGTCATGAGGCAGTCTTGCCATGGGAGATAAGGACAGGGTCAAGACGTATATCGCTACAGGATCAGTTAACGGCCGATGACTATTCCTTTCTCATGAAAGATGAACTTGATGATTCGGCGGGTTTACGGTTAAGAGCCCTGATTAGTATAGAAGAAAACAAGAAAAGGGTGGCCAGATGGTATGACAAAAAGGTCAAAGTTAAACAGTTCTCTCAGGGAGATCTGGTATGGAAGCTGGTGCTGCCGATAGGATCTAAGGATCCCAAATTCGGTAAATTGTCACCCACGTGGGAAGGGCCGTATAGAATCGGCCGATGTGCTCCTGGAAATGCATATATTTTGGAGACAATAGAAGGGGAGGAATTCCCAAGAGCTTTAAATGGACGATATTTGAAAAGGTACTATCCAAGCATTTGGGTAGACGCATAACTTACAGCAAAATATGTCAAGGTAACATGGCCGATTTCTCATCGGTTTTCTGGCTACACATCTGGTAAAGGAAACATTGGGATTCATTATTGAATGGAAATTACAGATTACATGGCCGACATGGTATAAGTCACCCTTAGAATAAAAAATACTGGTGTGTCTATTGATTACGCCTACGCTGGATTTCTCTTTCGATGCGACCTAGCTTTATCATGAGGGTGAGCCTTTCCTCTTTCAAGTCCTCTGCAGTGGCTCCAGTTTCAGCTTGGTTGCAGAGTTCTTTCAGCAGACGGGCCTTCTCCTCTTCCAGATCTTTCATGGCGGCTTCAGCTTCAGCTTCAGCAAGTCGATGTGAAGATGAGGAATTCTCGTCAGAGGTTGGCATTTGTTCAAAGCAGGCGAGGTCCATATAATCCAAGATTGGTCGGATATTGGCAGGAGCATGATCTTTGAGTTCTTCAGAATGAGCTTTTATCAGATCTATGTCAGCTTGCGATAATGGTTTGTCTGAATGTAAGATTTCGATCGCTCTCCCCAAACTAGGGTTAAGATGGTTCGGCTGAAAGAAAGGACAGATAAACATGTCGGAACAAAGTAAAATGTCTCAGGAAGGAATGGAGGGAAAATTAATACCTGGTTAACAGAAGAAGAAGATCGAGAAGACATTTTGATGTCTGAACTAAAGATGGCGAAGGTCGGGATTCAGAAGGAAAAGAAGACGAGCGAGGTGAGTATTTTTGGAAATAGTACGAAGAATCGTATTTATAGAAAGGAAGAGACAAAGGGTTGGCAAGATGTGTACCATCGGAGTAAAGGCATCAGTAGATATAAAGCTGCCAGGAGAGATGCCACGCTTGCAGAAAGAGCATTAATGAAGTGAAGGCATTGATAAATGTAAAGCTGCCAGGGGAGATGGTCAAAGTTTGAGTCTGCACGCCAACATGATGTTTATCCTGTTATCGGATTTCATGTCATTAAGCCGATTCTAGAGAAAGGATCAGGTGCAGAGAAAAAAGTAGCGCAATTGATTTTGAGGTTTACTCCCGTCACAATTGGGAAGCTTAAAGAGGAAGATTAAAGAAAAGAGTTTCGAAGGAAAAGTTATATTTTACTCCGAAACTGGGGGGCATGTGTTGACACCAGATTTTGAGACGTGTTGAATCGGCGTCAGGAGGAGAAGATCGGCTGATGCAGTAGATCTGAAAGCTACAATAAGGAATCGGCCGATTGGGACAACAGCTGGAAATCGGCCGATGGGTGATGCAGCTTGCGCCAACAGGTTGGGGCTACTTCGGACGGTCCCGGTCAAAAGTTGGTCAACAGAGCGACGCTAAATCAGTCAATGGGTAATTGAAGGGAATCCTGATTGGATTAAGGAACGGCGGCGGAAGATTCTGCGGGAGTCCGTTTCCTTTAAAAGTTATTATAGATATAGTAGTTTTCTTGTTTTAAATAAGGTTGTAACAAGTCGTAATCGACCAGGAGTCCTAGTTTCACGGTATAAATAGGAGTCGCTAGGGCTTTGAAAGAGATCAACACATCAATCAACAACAATACTTCTACTTTTCCAGCAATTTACTTTCAAGTCGGCGACTTCGCCAATACCTTTTCTTCTTTCACGAGTTCGTACGGATTGGCAGGGCTGCATCAACTTGATCTCCGGCCAATTGGTAGGTTCCGTTTATCGAGTAATATCCGAGCTTTAGCTACGGGCGCGTCGCTGTGGCTTCGTTTGGATTTATTCACCAGTTATCGATATTTACTAGAATTGCAAGTTTTACCTGTTATTCTAGTATTATCACCAGTTATCCAGCTTGAGATCAGAGTAATCAGCTTCGTCATTGTTCTCCTTTGATTTATCATCATACAGCCGATTAGATCTATTTCAAGTGTTGCCCTTGCAGTAATCGTCTAGATCGCTCCAGCAGTTCTCTTCACGATTACTACGCGATCATCGGCTGATCCATAGCCGATCATCTCTACAGCAAATCGGCCGATTCTCCGCCGACGCGCTCCACAGGACAGATCGGAACCCCAGCCGATCGACGCGCCTGGAATTTAACACTCTATTTCCTTGTCAATCAACAGGTCAGATTGACTGGCACGCCGCGCGAACCGCACCTGGGCGATATCCCGAACAGGAGCTAAGCAGATTCTCCCGGGTCATGTGTCCGACGCTGAAGACCCATCGGCCGATTCCTGTCCGGCCGATTTTAGCGCCAACACCAGGCGAATCAGGAGACTTGGCGGTGACTCCACCTTGAAGGGCACATGGACTAGAATCAGTCCAGGCACGGCCGACCCTGGTGTTCGGCCGACCCCAAGGTGAGCCTCCCCTGGCTCTGCCTTCTCTGGTACACTGAGCAGTGGGCCGTTGTGGGGTTTCCATATGTTTGCTTGCTTGGCGCGCCCGTTTGCTCTGACATGTGGGTCCCTCTTGTAAGTGGGTTGCAGCAGATGATCTTCTGTGTTTGTTTTGTTGCGTCTTCATCGTGTTTTCTTCTTATTCAGGACTTTGCATCCCTGAAATGGTTAAAGTGACAAAACAACTGTGGAACTAGGTTAGTGATACATTTATGCGAGTAAGATGTATAGTTTTTCTTTGATTGTGAGTATAGTTGATGGTCAGATTTTGCACTTAACGACCGTCAACAGCCACAGTGCCAGGCCGACCGGCCTGGGATTTCTCCTAAATCAGCCCAAATTTCTACAGTGAGTTCTTACAGTCACATATGCACCAAATTTAGTGGAATTTCATTAGTTTAATAAATTTAGCTTGGTGTAGGCCTTATAACCATGAATTCTTGAGAAATGTTGGTGGTCAAAATCATCGGAAATCGACCGCCAACACGCCCCCACACCTAGACTTTGCTCGTCCAAGCAAAGGGATCCAAAGGATCAAGCAAAAGTCCGGGGTCATGAGATCAAAGTATGCATAAGATTTATTTCTAAGCTTTCCTCATACCTTGGATTCCTGGTGGCTAACACCATCACCTTTGAATATTGATCCCTAGAACAACTTGATGGAGACCGTGCTTCATTTCCTTTTCTCAGTACTTGGAGATTTGCAAGATTTTCAAAACAGGAGGCATATTCTCATATTTCTCAACACACTCTTGGTCTCTCATTTTGTGTGTGATCCTCATTAAGGTTTTTTCAAGAAACCTCTCCTACCTCTATATTGGCCTTTGTGTAGCTCATGGTAGGGATGGAATTGCATATCTTCCTTATTTATTTTGCGAGATCCAAAGTCTTGTCTTTTGAGAGATCATGTCATCCTTAGAACCTTGTTAAGTGCAAGTGTGTGTGACGGATGAATGTCCTTGGGTAGTGTTTGATCTCGGCTTCTTCATCTTTCCCCTGAACCTCTTTTTTTTTGCTCGAGTAGGATTGATGCCTCACTCCTCATTTTTTTCTCTTCTTTCAGGGGGATGGAGAGCTTCTGATTAACCACTTGATGGATCTTATTGATGAACGTGCGTGGCGGTTGACCGAAGTACCAGATGATCATGACATTTCTCAAAAAGGCACAGATATTTGATCAAGCTCAAAATATTCAAAGATAGCTATGTTGGGTTCAAATCTAAACATTGTATGGCTCTGGATAGGACTTTGGCAAAATGAGAGCGAATGAGAGTTGCCTCACATTATTATTTTTAAAATAAATCTCCAAGACTTTGAATTAGAAAAGAGCATGTCCCTCATTTCATCATATCATGAGGGCCAACAAACAAAGGTTCCAGTGATCCTATCATGTAAGTTCCAAAGGCAACAAGTACTTGCAGAAGAAATAAAGCTTAGGCACCCTTGAAACTCATGTAGGAAATCATCTCTTCCAAGGTTTTCATTCAAATTTTAGTTTCATTTAGTCAGGCATGAATTTGAATAAAAACCAAGAAAGGAAAGGAAGATGGGGTTGCAAACCTCCATGACGGGTTGTAGTGCAGCAGGTTTCTTGTCCGATCATGCTTCGTTTCGTCCAAGGGTTCATCTCAGTGATGCTCATGTTGTTCCTTTGCGCACTTGGTGAAGGTTAAGAACAAGGGGTCGGTTGGCACACAAGTGTGCACAACCAACAAGCAAAGCATGAAGCAATTTTTTTTTCAATTTTATTTATTATTTTTTTTCAAACTCGATTAGGCGCTGTTGAAAACAAAGTTTTGGGAAATTAAGTTTGAGGAAATAAATTTTGCGCCTAATCCTAGACTATTCTGGATAACAGTGCGGTTAAGTTCCGCCCATGACCAAAGACTGAGGGGTTAAAGCGCCACAACCAAACAACTGAAAGCGGGAATTAAAGAATGGTACCTTATCTCCTTCTTTGAAGTGCTTGGCCTTGATCCAATTATATTGCCATCTTTTCATTTGCTTCTGTAGAGCTTGGAGCTGTGGTAGGCCCCTCTCCCTCTATTCGTCCAATTCAGCCAGTCGGATTTGTCATTTAGCTTCAACTGATTGGAGATCCATAATTCACCTCTTGATCGCTTAGTGGGATTTCCTCTTGCAAGTTGTTCGATAAGTCCATAGTGCCGCGGTAATTTTCTCCTCCATCCCTTCCCCATGGCTTTAACTGTCTTCTGCAGAATGTTCTTGATTTGTCTTTTGGATATTTCTGCTTGGCCGCTCATTTGGAGATGGTTTGGAGTAGTAACCCGGTGATCTACTCCTATTCGGCTGAGACACTTCCTGATGGTCTTATGAAGTGTGAGCCTTCATCACCTATTCGACTCTTGGAAGTCCAAAGCTAGGAAATGTGATTTCCTAAAATTCTTGTTTGAATTCTTCGAGTCGGCCGCAACATAGGAAGTGCTTCATCCCATTTGGACAAATAGTCCTCTCCAAGATGTACTGACATAGGGAAAAGACCCGCGAAGTCGATCTCCCATACGCCAAATATCTTCATCTGAAGGTTCCTTCTTCAGTGGCATAGCAACATGGGTATTGATATTACCATGTTCCTGACATCTTGGGACTCGCATGAATTTCTCATCGTCTCCACACATGGTTAACCAGAATCTCAGTCTGCCAAACCATAGCATGGGCATGGACTACTCCGTAGTCTCCTTCATATGGCGAGGAGTGGTAACGCTCAAGATTCTTGCGGGTCTGACATAGTTGGATGTAACGGCAGAGTAAACCAGTAGCACTGACTTTTGAGTGATAGGGTTCAACCCAAAGGTGAAATCTGCTAAGGTGAATCTTCTCCCGTAGGTATATATCCAGTCGCCATAATGTTCACAAGGTTTGCATACCATGGGCTGGATGTAGTGACCTTCAAGAGAGTATAATCTCTCATGTAATCGTTGTCGGGAGGTCCGATCCTGTGAATCCTCTAGAGATGATCTGCCACAGTGTTATCTGCTCCCTTCATATTACTTATTTCCAATTCAAACTCTTGAAGGAGCAGAATCCAACGAACAAGTCTTGGCTCAACATCCTTCTTGGTCACTTGGTACTTCAGTGTAGCATGATCCGTGTATACTATCAGTTTAGCACCGCCCAGGTTGGGTATAAACTTGTCAATGGTGAATACCACCAGCAGAAGTTCCTTCTCCGTTGTTGCTGAACTCTGGTCAATGCCTTACTTGCATAAGATATGGCATAATGCTTCTTATCCTTGCATTGAACCAGCACTATACTGACGACGTAATCACTTGCATCGCACCTAATCTCGAATGGAAGGTTCCAATTGGGAGGTTGTATGATGGGCACTGATACTCTTTGTCCGAGGACAATATCTTTCTCTGACCATGAACAGACAGTTTCTTCCAATAAGTGTGTCTTCTTGGCATCTCTTGAAAACTTCTTCCAAAGTTTCAAAGTTCTTGCCATACACTAAGAATTCATCCATGAATACATCCATGTTATCCTCAAGTAGTCGGAGAAGATCACCATCATACAACCTTTTGAAGTGAAGCAGGTGTGTTGCAAGGACCAACGACATGTGCCTGTAGGCAAAATGTGTCGTAGGGACAGGTGAAGGTAGTCAGACTCTAGTCATCCAGATGAATAGAAATTTTGTGATAACCAGAGTATCAGTTGAGGTCGCAGAAGAATGAGCACTTGATACCCATTCAAGTATCTTTGGAGCAACTTGAACTGAGCTGATTCACTCACTGTCTTGCATGGGGTAGATGGTGCCCACGTGCAGTAGCTTAACTACCTTCCTCATCACATCATTTAGCCATCTCTTGTGCTCTCAGGGCGGCCTATGGTCCGGTTCCATAGGATGCGATGCATGCACAAGTTGGGGTTGATCCCCTTCAAGTTCTGCAGAGAATACCCAATGACGGACCGGTACTTCTCCAGGACTGCAGCGAATCACCAAGTCTCACTCTCTGTCAGTTTATCACTGATGAAGATTGGCAGGCTTCGGTGTTTTTGGACAATGGCACACTTCAACCCAAGAGGCAGCAGTTTTAGCTCAGGAAGAGGATGTTGCGGTTTCTCCTTTCCATTGAGCTTGAAGTAGCTGTCCGGATCTGTTTCATGGGTGAAGTTGAATGCATCTTCTTCAATATTGGGCTGAGTTTTCCCTTCTTGAATGATACTCATTGCTTCCTCCATTGGGTCTTGCTCTGGTCTAGCTCTTGTAATGAACTTGGGTGACCACGATTCTATCTTTGCCAACCTTACCCTCGAGGCTTGCTCGGTGTCTGTTCGGGTTGACAAGTAGCTCTATTGGCTGACTGATCAAGATGAATTCTTCACCTTCAGGGATATTGAAGATGTGACGATCCAAGAATACCTTGTTATGTCCCATCTTCAAGGACATAATTCAGAGAATTCATGTACTCTTCGCAATCTGGCCATTGATCCACTTTAAGTGCTTACAAGAGAAAATCAGGGGTTTTTCTAGTGATGTGGCATCACATCCACCATGACTTTCGGATCGTAATAGATTTCTTGCAGTGCATCATCCCCAATAGTGCAGAGGAGTAGTGCGATAGATATGATGCTATCGTTGGATTTTCCTCCTCTATCCATTCCTTGCTCATAATCACAGTAAGACCCTCAATCTACGCTTGTGCTCATTCGGCAAGTTTGATGTGTTGCCGAATCTCCATATACTCTTCTTCTATGAAGAGATCAGGGATGAACACAGGCATATCTTCAATGAGTGGCTCATGATCTGTGGACTTTGGTGGTTCAGTATTTGCTCTATGTGTGTCAGAGGTGGAGAGGATGCAGCTGATAGGATGTGAACTTGTTGCTTCTTTTTGGGCTGATCAGTTGGCTTGGTTGGCTCGTCAAGGACTTCCTATGTGCTGAGTATTGCTCTACTTCAGCAGCTATCTTGTTCATGACGGATCCTTGGAGGTGAGATTTATGAAATCTGCACTCTCCAGCTTAAGTCCACCAACAAAGTGCTGGATTAGCATTTCTTCTAGAATACCATGAGGTGGCCCAGAATTTGTGCCATCAGCCTGAATTTTTCCCACTCTGCTCCAATTCACTCTTCGCCTTGCTTGAATGATAGCGGTTGATTACGAAGTGCAAACACTTTGGTAGCAGGGAAGAAGAACAGGTAGAACTCATCCTTCAGCTTAATCAAATCTCTTCCAAATCTCCTGCCTTCCGGTCGTACCAGACTATTGCTTCTCCCGTCAAAGAGAACGGGAAGAGCTTCCACTGTAGGATGTCTTGGTTCATACCGGGTTTGGTCAATAAAAAGAAATTTTGCTTGAATGCCTGAAGTGAGCATAGGGACTCTCATCCTTTCTACTAGAGGAAGACTAAGCACGAACCATAGCTATGAGACTGGGACTAGTCTCATAACCATCAGATAAATGGGGTGGTAAGGTGGAGGCGGTTCCATGTACTCGCGTAATGGAACTGCTGGATAACTAGGAGAAAAACTCCATGTGGCAGGGTCAAAAGGTGTGTGGCTGAAAAAGGTCTAGACTAGTATTGCTACCGTTCCCCGGCAACGACGCCACTAAGCTTTTTGGCACTCCTTAGCCTATACGAACTAATCTGCAAGCGCACGGATACCGATGTAGCTTTCACCAGGGAGTTTACCTAGGATATCGAATCGAAGGAATGATAAGCGCAACTAGAGCTAGAACTAATTCAACCGGATCCACCAGAGGTAGAGAGGTACGCGGGTAGAGGGTCTAACGACGGTTAGCCAACTCATTACCAAGAAGACTTGCTACCAAACTAACCTGATCTGCTTCGGCGGCTGGGGCGGAAGGACTTTAGAATGGGGGAGAAAAAGGGGGGTCCAACTCAGCCAACAATCTACCGCTATGAAAACACTCGAACGTGGTGGACTACAAGGGACGAATAGGGCTATCACCACTTGCCGCCTACCACATCAGTTCCGTGGGGTGGAACACAACCTAAGATAACTATCAAGCCTAAGCATGACGCTTCAACTATCAAGTTATTGACTTCCGCCTCGTGCTAAGGTTAGAAGAAACCCCAAATGGCCAGGCTTGCTAGACCATGCAGACAAGGGATCCCGCAGATCAATGCAAGTAAGTAAACAAGTAACTAAAGTAAGGAGAGAGACTAGCGAGATACCAATGAGAGACGAGGAACATCGCTCCAAAGATGCTTCATTCCTCTAAGGCTACAAGCTGGAAGTGAGCTGAAGAACCCGGCTCGCCTCCGGTCCCTCACCTCACACTCTCCCCATTCTATTCTAAAGATAAACAACTCTTGCTTGAGACTCTTCTTCTCTGCAAGTGGTGTGTGTTACAAGTGAGGGGGGAGGTCTCTATTTATAGCTCTCCCAGGTGGGTTGCTTAGCATGTAAGCAAGGCTAACGTTGCTTAACTTGTAAGCAAAGCTAATATTCCTCAACTCCCGGGTAGGTAAGGTGGTTGTGTAACTTCCACTGGAAGATGAGCTTGAGAGGCTGCAAAGTGGGGCCAGCTGGCCTCCCCCAGGCCGGCCGGCCTGGCATTGTTTCCACTAGGCACCACCTTTGGCGTGGACGTCCCTGATTGCTTCCTTTTGGCGGTTACTGCTGCTCTTGGGTTGTTTGTCCGAGTCTTGCATGCAGGTAGGCCCTTGGATCCATGTGTGAGGCCTTTCGAGTCATTGGATCAAACCAACATAAAAAGCACGATCCATGATCAAGCACTTGTGTTTCTCTGCATGCTGGCAAAAGTTGAGCCCGAAAGGCCACAGTGCCAGGCCGACCGGCCTAGGATTTCTCCCAAACCAGCCTAAATTTCTATAGTGAGTTCCTACAATCACATATGCACCAAAACTAGTGGAATTTCATTAGTTTAATAAATTTAGCTTGGTGTAGGCCTTGTAACCATGAATTCTGGAGAAATGTTGGTGGTCAAAATCATCGGAAATCGACCACCAACAGTCGTCAACTCCAATGCGAAGCACTGCTTAGGCTAGTGCATAGAATAGGTAGAGAGAGAGGGGGTCGCTGGGAGGGGTGCTGAGTTCCTCAGCACTCTGCTCCGGTTATGTACCTTTACGGATGCTGGCTTCCTTATGAGTAAAGTAAGTTAGTATTTGTGATTCCTGTCTTGCATAGTTCTTATTCTTGAGTGAGATCAGTTCTCTTACTCATGGGATCATCGCTCTATATTTATACAGAGTGCCCTTGGATTCGATACCCTTGGAATACTCTTCTCTGAGGGGAAAGCTTCAACGGTATTCCGTGTGCTTGCGGAGTCAGTTTTGCATATGTTAAAATAACCAACAAGCTTTCTGGCGCCGTTGTCGGGAACGGTTGTTGTTTATTTACAAACCTATTTGTCCTCGTATCTTTTGTTTTTCTTTATCTCTACTTTTACCCCTACTATCCATGGATGGTTATCCTCGTACACACCTTTTGACTCTATCTTTTGCTTTTCTTTATCTCTACCTTTACCCCCGCTACCCAAGAAAGGTTATCCTCGTACACACCTTTCTATCCTTTAGGGTGAGTGTTGGTAGAGGGTACCCTTCGGGAGGAAGAAGCACCACAACAGCCCGTGGAAACTAAGTCAACAACACAAAATAACAAGACACTTCGGATTGCACAAGTAAAGAGTATTAAATTGCACAAAGATTTGTCCCATCAGCTACAGTTACAGGGGTATTTATAGGGGCGGTTACAACTACCCTGATCACAATTACACCTTTTTATGCCCGAACGGCTATATTCTAGGAATATTCTAGGGGCATGCAGTAATTTCACTCATGCCCGACTTTTAAAGCTCATCGCCTTCGCCTCCTTCGGCCAAACTTCGGTCCTCTCGCACCGAAGGTCCACCGAAGGGGTCGGCCTTCCCTCCGGGTGGGGCCTTTCGCAACCCGGGCCTCCAGGTGATGTGGTACTTCGGGGTGCCTTCGTGGACCCTCGGCCTTCGGCCTTCGGTGATGTGGCCCTTTGGCGGGACTCCGAAGGTGGTGTCCCAAACAGGAGCCCCTCGGCGATGAGGGGCTGCCTTGGGAAGCCCCGAGTCGACGATCTTTCCTCATGCGTAGCATGCCTCAAAGCGCCACCCTTCAGATCCCGCCTCGTGTCCTGCGTCACAAAGTGGGGTCCGTAGCTTTTTCCTGTCTTGCTGATCAGAGGATATAAAATGGGCAAAAATTGGAGAATTATTTTTATTAGTGCCAAAAATGTGAAAAGACGCGTTTGCCCCTGCGACCGTTCGACTTCCACCTAACGCGAAGTTAACGGTCAGGGGCACCGTGGTCTTTCCACGTTTCCACGGCTATAAGAGGATGGCGTTTTGCCATTTTCACCGCGCCCTCTCATTTTACTTTACCCTTGAGTTTTTTCAAGCTCTCAGTTCTGTGCCTTCGTGAGTGCTCTGACTTCGGATCTGCATCCTTGTCAAGGACGGCGGACCTCGACAACCCCACGGAGATGGCACCAAAGTCGGAGCGCTTCCTGCCTCCCACGCTGGAGCTGGGGTGGAGCCGGGTGACCGATGTCACCATCAAGGCCTTGGTCAGCGCTGGGGTTCTCGCCGTTGGTGATGGGCGGCCTCCACCGAAGGGTGAAAAGGCGAACCCCAGGCCCGATGAGGTGATCATCTTCCGTGACTTTTTCTCAACTGGCCTTCGGTTTCCGTTGGACCCCGTGGTCGTTTAAATCCTTGAAGCCTTCGACCTGATGTTTCACCAGCTGACGCCGAATGCCTTCATTTAACTTGGCCTGTACTTCTGGGTGTCGAAGACGTGCCGGCTGTAGCCGACTGTCGAAGGCTTTGGCTTCATGCATCGTGTTCACTTCCAGCGCAAGACCGTGCTAGCCCCTGCCGGAGGGAAGTCAACAGATGATAGCACGGAGGCCGAAGCCCAGTACGGCTGCCACAACTTCACATATCACGATGTTGTCTCCGGTCCGGTGGCTGGGTACAAGAACAAATGGGAGGATTGGACTTCATACTGGTTTTATCACAAAGCCCCAGTCGACGCCTCCGGTCAACCGTGCTCTTTAGCCGGGAAGAAGGTGGAGGTACTCCTGAAGTCCTGCCCCCGTTTTGATGTTGAGGAGAAGGCGGAGCACCAGGCTTTTGTTTTGGTGCTTCGCAAAATTTCCAAGGTCTTCGGCACACATGACCTCGTGGAGGAGTACATTGCCTGCAATTGCTGGCCTCTTTGGGCCGGGTGGGCCATCAGTGATTGGGCCGAAGATGTCGATGGCCTTCCGATGCCAGACTTTGAGAAGAGCTTCAGTTTGACCAAAGAAGGTGAGGTATTCTGTTTGTGTTATTCTCTGCTGTTGTAGGTCGTGTAGGTTCTAAATTCGTATATTTTGTAGGATTGGCCACGTCGACAATATCTTGGGGCCGAGGCACCTGTTGAGTACCGTGTTGTGCTTAGGGCCCTCGGTGGGACACGCACAAATCGCATGTTCCAATTTTTTCATCTGGAAGTTCCCCCTCGTGCTGCTTCATTGAAGCATCATGAGGCTGAAGAGAAGAAGAAGGCGAAGGCTGCTGTGGTGGCGAAGCCCGCTGAAGCCCCGGGGCGGAGCTTGACTGTTGCCCTTGAGAAACGGAAGGGAGGGGTCGCACCGAAGGGGGTTGCCAAAAGCGAGCGCCCACGCCTGGCGAGTGACGGTGAGTGAGGACCAGCAGCAGGGGTTCGTGGGAACCCTCGTTTAGAGATTCGGCCAGGGGTGTAACACGCAATGAGGTTTCAACTGTGGGATAAAAGAGTTTAGATAGGTTCGTCCCGCTCGGGAGCATAAGACCGTACATCATTTGTGTGTTCTTGTTCTCTTGCTCAAGTAAGCTTGTAGCAGATGTGTTGTAGGACTTTGGACCTGTCCTTTACATGTTGCCCTGGTATCCTATTTATAGCCCCTCCCCTGGGCCCAGGGAGGAGTTCTACTGCCTTAGATTTACCGCCTTTGGGTGTCGTGTTGGAGGGTGCCCCACTGCAAGTGACGCCGTCCTATCCTGCGGGCCCCACCTGGTCGGCTCCCGGGGTTCTCCCCAGGTGCCTTGGGTGGTCAGGCCGTCACCCAGGGTGCCCGTGGGGCCCGCAAGGTCCTCAGGGCCTACTCTTGGGTCGTCCCGGGGTCTGAAGACCCCGGGGTCTCACCGGCGGCCCACCCGATGCGTCGAGGGAGCCAAACGGTGGACTCCGCCTGCACCGTCCTCTGCTGGGTTGACAGGACATGACGGGGGGGAGGGGCTCCCCTTCCTCTGGTCAGGGCACCGTCTGATCGCACGCCTCTCCGTAATCATGGGACTTTTACGGGGAAGCTGCGTCGTGGTGGACCCCGCTCTGTACCGCGCTGGCGCGGTAAAAAAATCCGAGCCTGAGGTAGTTCCTTATAAGCTAAGGAACCGCCCCGACTGGTGGGGCCGTCCACGCCCTTGCTCAGCCCATCAGCTCGTGTTCCCGACGACCTCCGTGCTGGGCCGGGCCTCGATGCCCGTGATAGGCCCACCGGCCTGCTTCTCCTCTGTTTTGTCACGTGAGGTGGGGACCCCCGTCCTCACGAAGCCGACAGTAGCCCCTGGCCCCACGTTCGGATCAGGGAGGGGATCCGAGCATGGGGCCACAACTTTAAGGCCGACGCCTTGCTTCCTGCCCGGCCCTGTCTCTTTGGGAGTCGTGCCGGCTCTCCCGTGGGGGGTGCGGCCCACGCCCCGCGCGAATCCCGCAGAGTGAGTGCGCCGCATCCCCTCACCTTCCATTAAGTATAAAGCTCCGGAGAGAGGGAGGATTGCGTCTTCGCGTTTTCCACTAGTCCTTGTGCCTGCACACCCTCTCCCCTTTCTGCTCGCCGCTCCCGCATCCTTTCGCTGCTCGCCTTTGTGACACCACAGGTGTTTAAATTGCTAAACATGTCTCATTAGCATAACAATATGCATAAATAACTAAGAAAATTTTAAAAGAGATGTATTATAATTTGGTTTTGCATTTATTTGCTTTTTGAGGGGTCCCTGCCTGCCCTTAGTATATCCCGGGGGGGGGGGGGCAGGGTTACATGGAAATCCTAGTCTAGTACGAGCTTAGGAGTCCTAACCGAGTACTCTCGGGTAGTATCCTTCTGTACCGACTAGTTGTACTAGCTTATGAGTACTCTACATATGGATAAGGTATGGGACATGCCCCACCCCTTACTCTAGAATGTTCTACGCCACGCGTGCAGTCCCGTTGCCCCGGGTCTGACAGGTAGGTAGAAGGATAAATAGACCATGGGATAATTTGTTTTTAGTTAAAAAGAAAATTCCAAGTTCAGCAAGTGAAACAGGTAGAGGAACTTTCATAAAAACCATATCTCATCAATCAACAACTTTAGCATTATGGGTTCCCTAACTGGTGGTTCGCAAACTCAAGCATGGTAAAGAATAAAATTTATGCATGAATCACCCAGCGGCACGGCGGGTTCTTCATGAGTTAAACCGTTTTAGATTAGGCAATTTTAATACCATGTTTAAAACTTGGAGAATAGGGAGAAAACGGGTGAAGACGTAGAAACCATGAATCCAGAACAAGACGATATTTGAATATTTACTTGCGTACGATTCCGTCCTGCGGCGCATATGAGTCGTGGGGGCGTGTATCTAGATGTAGCGAGGATGTCCCCCACACTTCTTTTCGAACCTGTCTTTATTCAATCAAAGCAAAAAGAAGTAAAATGCAAAGAGGCTCTGCCGGCATTAATACCGGGGAGACAAAGTTTTAAATTATTCAAATTAAATGGGGGCGCTTACAATGAAAACAAAATGAAATGAAGCAAACTAATTGAAAGAAATAAACCTGATCCTAGCGCATGACTAAACTAAACTAAGGAAGATCCTCGGATGAGTTACCATCCAACTTACTTCCCTCCCCTAGAGCTTCAGCCAGCCAATCTATGCTGCTGCTTAAGCTGCTGTGAAACAACCGGAGATCCTTATAGACTCCAGCCACTGCTGCCTTCTGATTTCTCAATCCTTGGCGCAACTTGTTGTGTTCCAGTTGTAGACTCTTCATTAGGAAGATTAGCTCCTCCTTGGACCATAGCTTTGGGGAATCAACTGGTCTCCTCATATCATCCGCCTCCCTAGCTAGTGGTTGCACAACAAAAATCTTGAGGCGTGGCTACAGTGGTGGATCGTCTGGGGATATCTTCTCTCTTCTGTAGTCATGGCTTATGACATCCCTATCCTTGTATAGCAGCGATCCCACGTACCTCTCATCCGGCTTTAGCCTTGGCCCCAGAGCATCCTTGTCTTGAAACAGCATGACTCTGACTGTCTCAATTACCTCCTTTGGGCGCTGTTTACGCGACTTCTGGCATCAAGCCTCCTCTATTTGTGCTTAGCGGCTCCTCCCCTGGCTTGACCGACCTAGGGGGTCGGTGACCTAGGCCTGGCGTCTCTCGGCCTCCCGCTGCGCACAGCAGTGGGTTTTGCTGCTGGGGGCGCTACTTCGGTTGATTGGATTGTTTCTTCCACTGGCTTGACAAGTTTTGGGGTCTTGGGACTGTTCGACGGACTTGGTGCTACCATCAGCTGATCAACGGCGGTGGAGTTGATGAATGCGATGACCTCTTTGCCAGCTATGGGTGGTTTCAAGTAGTGCAGATGGGTTTTGGAGGTGGAGAGGTAAAAGGTAGATGGAAAGAGGTTGAGAGGAGGAAGAAGGGTTTTCAAGGGAGAAGAAAAAGGGAAGAAACCCTATTTTCTACCGTCGAAAAGACCCGAGGCAGCCAGATCTCGGGCTAAGACACGGGGATAGCCTAGCCTGCCAAAGATGGGCTGCTGGGGCTGCCACCCTGGTTTGGCTGATATAGGTAGGTTGGCCGAACTGGGCTTGGCCCAGATGGCCTCCCTCCTTCTCTAGGCAGTAGTGGGGAGAGTCTAGGAAGTTTATACAAGTGGCTTACCTTAGGATATGGCCTATAGAGCGTTTAATGAAGTATATAGTTGTGTTGAACGAGTTCAATCATGTCTATATCTTCATCTATAGCTGTATCAGGATCTAAAACGAATTTTAGACAATGGCCATTTACCTTGTGGATGTTACCTTCATCATCTTGGATCGTTACGGCCCCATGCGTTGATGTGTCAATGATGAGGTAAGGTCCCATCCACTTGCTTCTTAACTTCCTGTGGCCGAAGAGTTTTACCCTAGAATTGGAAAGTAATACCTTATCTCCGGGCGTGAAGACTTTCAGCTTTAGCCTCTTATCATGCCATCTCTTGGTTCTTTCTTTATATAGTGCGGCACTGTGATAGGCTTTGTCTCTCCACTCCTCCAATTCTGATACCTGCCTCTTCTTATGCTCTCCTGCTAGATCCAAGTTCATCTTCCATTTTTCGAAAGCCTAATGTGCTCTATGCTCCAGTTTGATGGGTAGATGACACGTCTTCCCATAGACAAGTTGATAGGGTGACATACCAATGGGAGTCTTGTAAGCTGTGCGATATGCCCATAATGCATCCGCTAGCTTAGGCTTCCATTGTTTACCCATCTCATTGACGGTCTTCTGCAGAATATTCTTGATTTGCTTATTTGATGTTCTGCCTGACCACTTGTCTGAGGGTGATACAGGGTTGCAATGTTATGCTTTGTCCCGAGTTTCTTGAGGAAACTTCGAAAAGCCGCATCAATGAAATGCGATCCTCCGTCGCTAATTACCATCCGAGGTGTCCCTAACCTTGGAAAGATTACCTCTTGAAACATTTTCCGGGTGTGCTTTGCATTGGCAGTCTTGCATGGCATTGCTTCTACCCATTTGGAGACATAATCCACAGCAACCAAGATATACTCACAGACATGGGACTTCGGGAAATCCTATATAGTCAATGCCCCATACATCAAAAAGCTCCACTTGAAGGTTATATGTGAGAGGCATGGCATTCTGAGCTGAGATTCCTCCATGTTTCTTGCAACTGGGACACCTTCGAATGAAATCCTTGGTGTCTTCATACATTGTTGGCCAATAGAAACCACTCTGCCATATTTCCGCTTGAGTGAGGAACACACCATAGTGCCCTCCATATGGTGCTGCATGGCATTTCTCAATGATCTTGATCCCTTTTGCTGTGGGGACACATCTTCGGAGTAATCCATCTGCACAGACTCTGTAGAGGTATAGCTCATCCCATAGGTGTCATCTGCTCTCGAACGCTAGCTTCTTCTTGTTCTCCCTAGGTGGGACATACACTGAAACCATAAAATTAACAATATTTGCATACCAGGGGTTCGAAGCCATTAGCTTGAGTAGCATGTCGTCCCAAAGGAAATCATTTATCGGCAATTCCTGTGTGTTAGTGATATTCATACGCGACAAATGATCTGCAACCGAGTTTTCTACTCCCTTTTTATCCCTAATTTCTAAATAAAACTCTTGGAGTAGAAGGATCCACATTATGAGCCTTGGCTTCGCATCTTTCTTTGTGAGAAGGTACTTTAGAGCTGCATGGTCAGTGTATACAATAACCTTTGCACCCACTAAGTAAGATCTAAACTTATCTATAGCAAAGACAACTGCTAGGATCTCCTTTTCAGTTGTGGCATAATTAAGCTGAGCTCCTGTTAGTGTCTTGCTCGCATAGGCGATAGCGTGATGCTTCTTTTCCTTGGTTTGCCCAAGTATGGCCCCCACCGCATAATTGCTAGCATCACACATGATCTCAAAGGGAAGCTTCCAATCTGGGGGTTGAATGATTGGAGCTGAGATGAGTGCCTTTTTGAGTGTGCGAAAGGCTGTTAGGCACTCATCATCGAATTGGAAAGGGGCGTCCTTAGCTAGCAGGTTTGTGACGGGTCTAGCAATATGGGAAAAGTTAGCTATGAAGCGCTGGTAGAACCCTGCATGACCTAAGAAGCTTCGGATTTCTTTCACATTGGTGGGAGGCAGAAGTCATTCAATGACTTCGATTTTCATCTTGTCCACCTCGATTCCTCTCTCAGAGATGAGATGTCCGAGAACAATGCCCTCGCGGACCATGAAGTGGCACTTCTCCCAATTTAGTACCAGGTCCTTCTCTTGGCATCTCTGCAAGACCCTATCCAAATTCTTGAGCAATGATCGAAGGTTTTACCGTAGACCGAGAAGTCATCCATGAAGACTTCCATAATTTCTTCGATCATGTCCGAGAAGATGGATGTCATGCACCTTTGGAACGACGCGAGTGCATTACACAACCCGAATGGCATTCGTCGGTATACATAAGTTCCATAGGGGCATGTGAACGTAGTCTTGCTTTGGTCGTCGGGATGGATTGGGATTTGATGAAAACCAGAATAGCCATCAAGGAAACAGAAGTAGGAGTGCTTTGCTAACCTTTTGAGCATCTCGTTGATGAAGGGAAGCAGAAAGTGATCCTCCTTTGTGGCCTTGTTGAGCTTCCTGTAGTCTATGCACATTCTCCATCCCGTGATGGTTCGCTGTGGGATCAACTCGTTCTTGCAATTCTCCACAACCGTCATGCCTCCTTTCTTGGGCACTACTTGTACTGGGCTCACCCACTCACTATACTGGACTGGATAGATGATTCCGGCATGTAGGAGTTTCAGGACCTCCTTCTTCACCACTTCACGCATCTCATTGTTAAACCTGTGTTGAGGCTCCCTAGAGGGTGCCATAGAGGGATCTATGGGAATGCGATGAGTGCAAAGAGTAGGGCTAATGCCCTTGAGGTCTTGGATGGCGTAACCAAGAACAGCTCGATGCTTTTCTAAAATAGTGATGAGCTTTGAGGTCTCCTCTTCTGAAAGTTTATCACTGATGATCACGGGAGCTTCTACATCGCTGTTTAGGAAGGCATATCGAAGGCCAGAAGGTAATGGCTTAAGCTCAACTGGAGGTCGGGCTGGAATTTCGAACTCTTTGAACTCTAAGATTTCATTATAATCTTCCTCTTCTCAGATGAACTCTTTAGCTTCCTTTTTGAGGGCCACTTCTGACAAATCTAGACGGTCAGTGTCCAGCACCTCCTCAATTGGCTCTACTATGTGGGAAACCTCTGCCACTGAATTTACAGATCGAGTGATAGGGACAGAGAGGGTTTCTTTCCCCAAACTGATGTTAAGGGTTGCCGAATTCGGCACATTCGTGAGATGCTTTATGATTGGATGGCTGATAAGAATATCAAAGTTGGCACTTCGAACACATGGAAATCTAGATCCACCTTAACATCGTTGTGCCGCACTGACACCTTCTGAAGTACCTTGTGGCTTCCTATAAGGGAACCTGAAGACCCCCTAAGGGTCCTATCCGTTGGGATTAAAGCTTCGCCTCCTAAGAAGGTGTGCGCGAATTTGTAGGACATGATGTTCGCCCCAACGGTGGGGTTATAAAGAGCGTCCACATCCTGATTCTTTATGCGGGAGCTGATGAGAGAAGAAGGGTGGCTAATTTGAATGGGAGATGAGCTCGACTCTCCTTCTATCGACCATTCGCTGCTCATTACAGCTGTCAACTCCTTGATAGTCTCTAAAAGGTGGTTCTTTTCATATGGTTTTAAAGGAGTGAACGGGAATGGTGATCGCTTTTGGCATAGGTACTTCAAGGTGTTGCCAAGATCTTCAAAGAGATCCTCCTCGAATCCATGCTCAAATTCCAAAGGTAGAGGGTCCTCTACCTCGGGTGTTTCGAATTCCAGTTCAGGAAGAGGTACGGGAGTCGAATCTAAAGGTTGGAGATCCACGAGCTTGGACTCGGCTGCACTGGTTTCCTCTTGGGTACCTCTTGTTCTACTTGAGGTGGTTCCCGGTAAGAGATGTAGGAAGTTCTCTCCAAGATTTTGTCGAGGATTTCTCTTCCTTCGACTGAGTTCTTGTACAGGAACGAACCTCCGGCTGTGTTATCGAGGTACTGTGCATCATCCACATTCAGTCCCGCATACAAATGTAACAAAGGGTCGAGTACAAGTCAGGACCGCATTGGACTAGAAGGGAAAATCTGGCCCACGTTGCAGCAAGGGATTCCCTCTCGTTTTGATGGAAAGTCAGAATCTCTGCTCGTAAAGCGCATATACGAGTGATCGGAAAGTATCTGAGACAAAATCGCTCTCGCGACTTCTTCCAATCCCCATTTGCAAGTCTCATGTTAGACGTGTACCATCGCTTCGCCTCTTCTATGAGAGAAAAGGGAAACAACTTTCACTTCAGAGTCTCATGTGTCATGCCTGAGATTTTTAGACATGAACACACTTGCTTGAATTCACGCAGATGATGGTAGAGATTTTCATCCCTCCATCCTAAGAAGGTTCTTTCCTGAACTTTGCTTAAAAATCCGGAGGGAATTTCGTAACCAGATGAAAGAATTGGTTCAGATGAAGGGGCTGGTTTGCAAAATTCACTCTTGGGTGCGGAGAGCTGAAACATGGATTGCTGCTCCATGGGTAGTGGGGGTAGAGATAGAATCAAAGAAAAGAAAAGGATACGAGGGCGAACTAGGTTCGATGAGAAGGTAGCAACCGTTCCTCGGCAATGGTGCAAGAAAGCTTGTTGACAATTCTTAGCGTCACGAAAATAAATCCGCAAGCGCATGGATACCGTTGTAGCTTTCACCTAGGAGTATTCCAAGGGTATCGTATCCACTAAGGAATGTGTGTACTTTCTATACGGTTAAGGTTCAAACAAGGACACCACACCCGCTAGAGGCGAGGGTAGAGAGGTTTCGTAAGGCTGGGTTTCAAAGATAAGATAGAACTGTCCTAGCTGCTTGCTTCGGGATACTACCTTCCCATAGAATAAGACTGGCGAGTTCTAGTAATACGGCACTGTGATATACCCGAACGGGGAGGATTACGCTGGATAGACAGGGTTGTCACCACCTACTACCTACCTCAACTAACCATGGGATATACCACAACCAACAGGTAAGTCTAGTCTAGACACCACGTCTACACTATTGTTACTACTCTAGCCTATGACCTTAGACTAAAGCACCCACTATAACCTAGTGAACTACTGATCCAGCTAAGCAACTAAAGAGCTAGCACTATAACTTAACTAAGAAAGTAAGCACATAAGAAAGTACGAACACTTACATTGATTGAAAAGCATCCATCGAGGTACAAGTTGGAGAAGAGTGCCGACAAACCCAGCACTTCCCCAAACTGCTCCCCACTCTCTCCCTAACTCTAATCACCTCTAGAGATGAGCCTAGAGCTCATGAACACCTTAGAAACTCCAAGAGGGAAATGAGAGGGCTGTGAAGTTGTGTCTTCTTTTGAAGCACCCCCTTATATTAATAGGGGTGTGAGGGGTGTTTCTGCCGTGCAACGCACTGAAGCTTGCCCAAACCGCCTTAAGCAACAAATCAGGAGGCAACACGTCGAAGGGGTATGTCGGTGGCCACTTCCCTGGGCCGGCCGACCTAGGTAGGTCAGCCGAACCAGGCCTGGCCCAGCTCAGCTCCTCCCTTTGCCACGTGGTCTGTAGGTGGGTCCTAAGGTCCTTGGCAGGTGAGTGGGCCCTGGTTGAGGCTGGTGCCTTGCCTTGTTGTCCTCCTTTGCTCTTTGCCTTGCCCGTTTGCGCATTCTGGAATTACGCCTTGAATCTTAGTTGCTCATTTCCTGCAATTTCGTCCAGTAATCGCCTGCATACAGAAATTGACCAGCACTGGTGGAATTTGTCAGATAAAGCCCTATTCTAGTGTTGATCCTTAGATAATTGTTGCTTTTATGCAGGTTTTGACAGTTGAAAAGTGGTCCGTATCGAGCGTCAACATCCACCCCCTCCAGGTACCTTGTGCGTAGCAAATTACTCTTACTCGTATGTACCTGAGGATGTTGATCGTACCTTGGTTTGGAGTGTGAGGCTTAGCCACAATTCTTCCCTCGCCTTGAGCAGTTGAAAAACTGAACAGTATCCACCAGAATTTTTCTGCTACCTGTTGAGGTTCCTTCTCGGAATTTTGGTATTTTCCAAAAGAATGGTTTTGAGATTCCCAAGTGGCACTCTCAACGTCGGTCAAGGTGTATAATCCTCACCATGGTCGGAACTTAACCATTTTCTTCCTACCTCTATGGCTGATATGTGGAGCTTATGGGTAGGAGGAGTGTCGCATAACTTGGTTACCTTTTACTACTGAGCCGAAGAGGTTCGAAGGAGGTAGGTACCCGATCAAATTCCAAACTTGTGGAAGATGTAATTTTCAGGGGAGAGGGAGAGAATGGACTCACACTTTTAATATTTTTGGTCTTTTATTCGTACTCCTGAGCTCTTTTGATTTTTTTGGAGAGTATGGGTTCTATCTCTTTTTTTCCTTTTTTTTCTCATACTCATTTTTTTCAGGATAACCCATACTCTCATGATATAGATGGATACACGAGCAGAGTGACGGATTGCATAGACCTTTCACGAATGGGATCACGGTGGAGATTTTGGGCTGTGGTATGGATATGATCTCATGCGATGGTGGAGTTCAATACCTGGAGTAGGTGATTGAAAGGCCAGATGACTTTTGAGGCTACCAGAACAATGGGTACGCAAAGGAGAAAGATCAGTAGATGACAGGTACCTTTCCTCAGTCGGACTCACTGTTCGACAAGGCTCAAAGCAACTCAAGACAGTGTATGTGGCTTAAAATGGCAGTAAGTGTTATGGCTTTGGATGGGACATTTTAACCAAAGGGGAACTCTTACCATGTTTTCATTTTTTTTCAAAGAAATCCCGAGAGGTTCCCTACTAGAGCATGCAGTTTTATTCCAGTTTCACTATCTCAAATTTTCTCAACAACTTAGGCATGGAAATCATGTTCATGCTCCCACAAATCTAAAACAAGGTTTACTAGCAAGATCAAGCACAAAGCGAGTAACAAGCTATAAACGAGGCACTTGCAGAACATGAACAGAGCAACTATTCATCATTTCTGAAGGTAGAGTTTGCACGGATTTTCACACATATAAGTTGGGAGTTCATTTTATTCATTATTTTTTTTTAGCATGGCGACTTAAAACCAAAAGGATGGGGTTGACGACTTACCTGGATACTCCCCCAAGCTTCGATGAAGCACAGTCCTGGGTGCTCCCCCAAGCTTCATTGAAGCTCAGTTCTGATGACTTGGGTCCTGTGGTGGCTGCTGATATGGGTATGGCGGTGGCGGATATGGATAGTACTGCGGTGGGTACGGATAGTACTACTGTGGACGTGGCTGCTGCTGAGGGTCGTGTTGCTGCTGCGGTGGATATGGATAAGGAGGATATGGGTAGTGCTGCTGTGGTGGATGAAAATGTTGGCCGAGGCCTAAGTGGGTTAAGATGCTGGTGGTGTCATGGAGTAGAGAGGTGTCCATACTCTAGTTCTGCTGGGTGAGCTCAATGTTGTGTGCGAGGTCGATGCTGAGTTGGTCGTGCTGCTGCCCCATGGTGTTGACCTGAGTCGTGAGATCGGTGATCCCCCGCATGATCGGGTTTTCATACTCGTAGCATGCTGAGCTTGATGGACCAACCTGCGCACCATAAGAATCCTGCATACCTGGAGGGTAGTAGGGCTCTTGGGCTGCAACTTGTTCGGATGTTACTCTAGTAGTGCTCGTTCTTCCCTGAGTAAAATGCTCATATGTTTCTTCGAAGCTCATGTGGAAGGTTTCAGCATGGTGAGAGGGCCCCGCTTGTTCTTGCTGCTGAGTGCTCGATCATGTTTGTCGCTGAGTTGATGTACCGGCGACGTTGTGTTGGGCTGGCTCCATTTTCTGCATCTGCAAGAGATAACTCTTCACCGAGTAGAGAGAGAGTCTTGGGCATGGGAGCTCGACCTCTCTATCGTACCCGAGGGAAGTCATGAATAGCGAGTTACCTGGCCCCTCGCGCATCATATGCCCTTGCACAAAATGCTCCACGCCTACCTTGAGCTGATACTCATCCTCCCATGGCGAGTAAGTGACCTGGGCATTATCTAGTGCCTTGACATGCGTAGCAATACGCGTGTGTTGGTGGTCGATTTCCGATGATTTTGACCACCAAGATTTCTCCAGAATTCATGGTTACAAGGTCTACACCAAGCTAAATTTATTAAACTAATGAAATTCCACTAGTTTTGGTGCATATGTGACTGCAGGGACTCACTGTAGAAATTTGGGCTGGTTTGGGAGAGATCCCAGGCCAGCCTACCTTGCACTGAAGCCTTTCAGGCTCCACTTTGGCCAGCATGCAGAGAAACACAAGTACTTGATCATGGATCGTGCCTTTTACGTTAGTTTGATCCAATGACCCGAAAAGCCTCACACATGGATTCAAGGGCCCACCTGCATGCAAGACTCGGACAAACGGTCGAAGGGCAGCAGTAACCGCCATAAGGAAGTTATCAGGGAGGCCGGTCGGCCTAGGGGAGGCCGACCGGCCGCACTTTGTAGCCGCTCGATCCCATCTTCGTGTGGAAGTTACACAACCATCATATCTGCCCGGAAGTTGAGGAATTTCAGCTTTGCTTACAAGCTAAGCGACCTTAGCCTTGCTTACAAGCTAAGCAACCCACCTTGGAGGGCTATAAATAGAGACCTCCCCCCTCACTTGTAACACACACCATTTGTAGAGAAGAAGAGTCTCAAGCAAAAGTTGTTCATCCTTAGAGTAGAATGGGTAGAGTGTGAGGTGAGAGTCCGGAGGCGAGCCGGGTTCTTCGTCTCACCTCCAACTTGTAGCCTCAGAGGAATGAAGCATCTTTAGAGTGAAGTTCCTCGCCTCTTGTCAGTATCTCGCTAGTCTCTCTTCTTACTTTATTTACTTGTTTACTTACTTGCATTGATCTGCGGGATCCCTTGTCTGCGTGGTCTAGCAAGCCTGGCCATTTGGGGTTTCTTTTTGCCTTAGAACGAGGCGGAAGTCAGTAACTTGATAGTTGAAGTGTGGTGCTTAGGCTTGATAGTTTTCTTGGGTTGTGTTCCACCCCACGGAACTGATGTGGTAGGCGGCAGGTGATGACAGCCCTCTCCGTCCCTTGTAGTCCACCACGTTCGGGTGTTTTCATAGCAGTAGATCGTTGGCCGAGTTGGACCCCCCATTTCTCCGTCAGTCTGTGGTCCTTCCGCCCTAGCCGCCGATGCAGATCAAGTTAGTTTAGTGGAAAGTTTTATGGGTAATGAGTTGGCTAACCATCGTTAGACCCTCTACCCCCATACCTCTCTTCCTCTGGTGGGTCCGATTGAATTAGTTCTAGGTCTGGTTGCGCTTATCGTTCCTTGGATTCTATATCCCAGGTAAACTCCTTGGTGAAAGCTACATAGGTATCCGTGCGCTTGCGGATTAGTTTGTATAGGCTAAGGAGTGCCAACAAGCTTTCTGGTGCCATTGCCGGGGAATGGTAGCAATACAAGTCTAGACCTTTTTCAGCCGTACACCTTTCCACCCTACCACATGGAGTTTTTCTCCTATTTATCCGGCAGTTCCATACCGCGAGTACTTGGAACCACCTCCACCTGACCTCCCCATTTATCTGATGGTTATGAGACTAGTCCCGGTCTCATGGTCATGGTTCGTGCTTAGTCTTTCTCTAGTAGAAAGGACGAGAGGCCCTATGCTCACTGTAGGCCTTCGAGCAAAATTGCTCTTTATTGACAATACCCGGTATGAACCAAGACACCCAACAGTGGAAGCTCTTCCCGTTCTCTCTGACGGGAGAAGCAGTAGTCTGGTACGACTGGAAGGCAGGGAGATTTGGAGGAAATTGGATTAAGCTGAAGGACGAGTTTTGCCTATTCTTCTTCCCTGCTACCAAAACGTTCGCACTTCGCAATCAAATGCTATCATTCAAGCAAGGCGAAGAGTGAATTGGAGCAGAGTGGGAAAAATTCAGGCTGATGGCATAAATTCCAGGCCACCTCATGGTATTCTGGAAGAAATGCTAATCCAACACTTCATTGGTGGACTTAAGCTGGAGAGCGCGGATTTCATGAATCTCACCTTCAGGGATCCGTCATGAACAAGACAGAGGCTGAAGTAGAACAACACTCAGCACACTGCAAGTCCTTGACGAGCCAACCAAGCCAACTGATCAACCCAAAGAGAAGAAAAAAATTCACATCCTATCAGCTGCATCCTCTCTACCTTCGACACACATAGAGCAAATACCAAACCACCAAAGTCCACAAATCATGAGCCACTCATTGAAGATATGCCTGTATTCTTCCCTGATCTCGTCATAGAAGAAGAGTACATGGAGATTCGGCAACACATCAAACTTGCCGAATGAGCACAAGCGCATATGCTCAAGGTCTAAGGCATTCATTCCGGAAGCCACATCGCAGATTGAGGGTCTTACTACGATTATGAGCAAGGAATGGATAGAGGAAGCAACCCAGCGGTAGCATCATACAAATCTATCACACCGCTCCTATGCACTATTGGGGACGCTGCACTACAAGAAGTATTTTACGATCCAAAAGTCAGGGTGGATAACAAGATCACCAGAAGAACCCTTGATTTTCTCTTGTAAGCACCTGAAGTGGATCGACGGCCAGATTGTGAAGAGTACATGAATCTTCCGCATTATGTCCTTGAAGATGGGACGTAACAAGGTATTCTTGGATCTTCACATCTTCGATATCCCTGAAGGTGAAGAATGTGTCTTGATCAGTCAGCCAATAGAGCCACTTGTCAACCCGAACAAAGACCGAGCAAGCCTCGAGGGTACGGTTGGCAAAGATAGAATCCTGGTTAGCCAAGTTCATAACCGAAGCTAGACCAGAGCAAGACCTAGTGGACGAAGCAATGAGTATCATTCAAGAAGTGAAAACTCAGCCCAGTATTGAAAAAGATGCCATTCAACATCACCAGGAAACAGATCCGTGCGGCTACTTCAAGCTCAATGGAAAGGAGAAACCGCAACATCCTCTTCCTGAGCTGAAACTGCTACCTCTTGGGTTGAAGTGTGCCATCCTCCACAAACAGCGAAGCCTGCCAGTCTTCATCAGTGATAAACTGATAGAGAGTGACACTTGGTGTTTCGCTACAGTTCTGGAGAAGTACTGGTCCGTCATCGGGTATTCTCCGTAGGACTTGAAGGGGATCAGTCCCAACTTGTGCATCCATCGCATCCTATGGAACCGGACCATAAGCCGCCCTGAGAGCACAAGAGATGGCTAAGTGATACGATGAGGAAAGTATTTAAGTGTCAGACCCGGTGCAACGGGACTGCAGACGTGGCGTAGAACATTCTAGAGTAAGGGGTGGGGCATGTCCCATACCTTATCCATATATAAAGTACTCGTAAGCTAGTACAACTAGTCGGTACAGAAAGAAACTACCCGAGAGTGATCGGTTAGGACTCCTAGGCTCGTACCAGACCAAGATTTTCATGTTACCCTGTCCCCCCAGGGTATATAAGGGCGGACAGGGACCCCCTCCAAACAATCTCATAACCTCCAAGGCAATACAAAACTTAGGGTATTACGCATATTGCGGCCTGAACCTGTCTAAACCCTTGTGTTCCTTGCACCATCGAGTTCCTAATCCCAGCGACACCCTACCTACAACCTACCACCTCGGTGGTATCCCTCGATGGGCTTGCCGGTAAAACACTGGAGAATTCGATGGCGACTTTCAACTTCACCAGCGCTGTGCTCCCTGCGGGCACAACCTTCATCTTCGGCTCCTGGGTCTGTGTCTTTGACGGCACAGGCAACTTCCGTCGGCACCTCATCGACAACAAGCCGGAGGCACGTGCAGCAACTCCAAGCAGTGCCCTCGACGAGTTCGTTGACAACCTCGACGAGATGCTGCTCCCTGACCTCGCTAGGGAGATCGAGAAGTTGTCCGTTTTTGACGCGACTTCGACTCGTGCTGCACCAGGTTTCCCCGGATCGGACTCGACTCCATCTGGGGATAGCGTGACCAATTCCTGTTCGCTTTGTGCGGCCACTGTTTATTAGGAGGCCACAAAGTTCTAATTCTACTCCGCATTGGAGAAGGATCTAGACGAACTACTCGAGCTCGGGGAGAAAGATGCCACCACATATCGGGAGGCTCCTATCTTCAACGACTACGACTCGGACTCCGATCCCGAGGCCGAACCCTACTCGGGTGGCCAGGGCTTGGTTATAACCTTCACCCCAGAGGGTCGCTTCATGTACTGGAAGGGCATGAAACCCTCTGAACTACTCGGAGACGATGAAATATTGGTTGCTCATCTTGACTCCCTTCCTTTTCAAGAGGGCAGACCACTCGGTGAGATCACCCCCGGTAGAATTGTATTCGTGGATTACAGCTCCGAAGACCCATCCAACCTCCGTCACGTCTTCATGGCGGAATCTGATGAGTACATCGGCAGGCACCGCAATGAAAGGCCTGAGCAGATTTCAGAGGATGAGCACACTGCGGACGCTGCCAACGAGACCACGGAAGAGAGCGCCGCTCGTCGGCTGCGCAACCGGAACCTCGCCAAGCACAGAAGGGACGCCAATGAACGCCACAACCGCGCCCAATGCAACCTTGAGGCAGAGTTTGCAGCAGCACAAGATGCGGGTTTCAATACCCCTATCGCTAACATCGCTGGTATAACCATGGTGCTAGCAGGCAACCCCGACCTGCAAGTCCAAACCGCCTTGTGCTTGGCTCAGAAAGCATTCATCCAGATCAACCAGCAGAACCCACTACGCTCGGTCTCACAAAGACGCAAGGGCCAAGGCGAGAGCCAGATCAGCAGAACACCTGGATGCCACCCAGGTGCTAGGCTCCGTCAAACAACCAACAGGGGAGCCACCCTGCTGGCCTATAGGGGAGCCATCCTGTCGCTCCCCAACGAAGCCGCCCAGCATCCCACGCTCCCCGACCAGAAGGATCCATTGGCAACTACCACCGCTCAGAGCTCGAGAAGCTACCAACGGACAACTTCCACGACAAGATCAAGGACAGGATGGACGCTCGCTCTATCATCGACAACCGGAGGAAGGAACGCGCCGGAGCCAAGGGGAACTACAAGTACCAAGAGGGATTCAAACCTATCGGCCCACAAAGTACGATGGTAAGCAATCTCCTCAGTAGTGGGTACGAATCTACTCGACAGCCATTGAAGTTGCAGGCCGCACCAACACCACCAAGGTCGTCTACTTCCCGATGGTCTTGGAGACCACCCCACTCACGTGGCTGGAGAGCTCACCAAGAACTCCATCGACTCCTTGGAGCAGCTGCACGACATCTTCATCGACAACTTCCGAAGGGTGATTGCACGAGCAGGTACTCGACATGACCTATCCCAGTGCAAGCAAGAAAGGAACAAGCTCATACCCTTGTACAAACGCCACTTCTTCGACACCCGAGCCACGATCGCCAACATCTCGGAGAGTGACGTCATCGACTGCTTCCACAACGGCCTCACCGACCAGGCTCTATTCCGCGACTTTGGCCGCAACCGTCCCAAGACCGTTGCTGCCCTCCGCAACATGATGCAGACCTGGGCAGACCAAGAGGAGTAGGAGCGCGATCGGTTCTCGAAGTGCGGCAATGACTACTCCAAGCGCAACAACGACCACCGTAACAACAAAAGCCAGCGGGACTACTCGGGATCCTCCAAAAAATGCAAGTCAGACGAGCTTGTCGCGACTATCAATCATGCCCCGCGAGGCAAGAAGAACTCCAACCTGCAAGAGGAATTCGACAAGCTCATGCAGAAGCAGTGCCCGTGGCACCCGCACTCAAAGCACGCCGCTTACAAGTGCTACCAACTCCGAAGATCCCTCAACGCCCCGCCCTTGGAGAAGGGTGACAAGAAGAAGAAGAAGGACAAGGACGACGAGAACCCGGAGAACAAGACAGATGACGGGAATTCCAGGATGTATCCAAAGTGGTCAACGTCATCTTCGGTGGCGAATCGGGGTTTGTCTCCAAGAGGACTCAGAAGCTCCACCGCCGCGAGATCTTGTCCATCGAGCCTGGGGTACCACGACCCCTTTGGTGGTCGGAGGTCCCCATCTCGTTCTCCAGGGCTAATCAGTGGACGAACTTTTCTGAGCTAGGAAAGCTCCCACTAGTCCTAGACACCATGGTCGTGGACGTTAGGCTCGCAAAAGTACTCATCGACGGAGGCAGTGGCCTCAACATCATCTTTGCGAGTACTCTGAGGAAGATGGGGGTGAACTTCTTCGATAAGCTCACTCCCAGCAAGGTTCCCTTCTACGGCATCGTACCGGGGAACGTAGGAACGCCGCTTGGCACGGTGGTGCTTCCCATCACCTTTGAGACGAGGGAAATCTACCGTACTGAGTACATCAAGTTCGAAGTAGCCAACTTGGAAACTTCATATAACGTCATACTGGGTAGACCGGCATTGGCCAAATACATGGCCGTTTTGCACTACGTGTACTTACTCCTGAAGATGCTAGGAAAGAACGGTGTCCTCACCTTCTGCGGTGATCTAGAAAAGTCCTACGACTGCGACCAGAAGGCCATCGAGTACGCCTCGACTATACGTGTACAAGATACTTTAAGAGAAGTACTTGCGGTTGCGCAGAAGCTCTCCGAAGTAGACGTGGAGGTTCCCCAGAAGATGGCTAACCACTCGAAGGTACAGCCCACTGGCGAACTCGTACTGAAGACCATCCAGCTCCACGAGGGAGATTCGTCCAAGACAGCTCTGATCGGGACACAACTCGACTCCAAATAGGAAAGCACGCTCATCAGTTTTCTTAGGGCCAACCGAGACATATTCGCGTGGAAACCAGCGGATATGCCAGGGGTGCCCAAGGAACTAATCGAGCAAAGTCTGAAAGTAGATCCTGACACCACCCCTAAAAAGCAGCATCTCCGTAGATTCGCTTAGGATAAGAGGGAGGCAATCAAAAAGGAGTTGGCTAAACTACTCGCGGCTGGTTTCATCAAAGATGTGTACCACCCAGAGTGGGTTGCCAACCCTATCCTTGTAAAAAAGAAGAATAATAATGAATGGAGAATGTATGTTGATTATACTAATCTCAACAAGCACTGCCCGAAGGATCACTTTGGGCTACCGCGAATCGATCAAATAATCGACTCCACTGCTGGCTGCGTACTACTCTGCTTCCTTGATTGCTACTCGGGCTACCATCAGATCGCCCTCAAGGAAGAAGACCAAATCAACACCGCCTTCATCACGCCCTTTGGGACTTATGCCTACAAGACTATGTCCTTTGGGCTGAAGAACGCGGGGGCTACATACCAGCGGGCGATACAAATGTGCTTTGCAGACCAACTACACCGCAATGTGGAAGCCTATGTGGATGACGTGGTCGTTAAGACCAGAATTCCCGAGGACCTCATTGCGGACCTGGAGGAAGCGTTCAACAGCCTTCAGAAGTTCCAATGGAAGCTCAACCCGACGAAGTGCGTCTTCAGCGTACTGTCAGAGAAACTACTCGACTTCATCATCAGTCACAGGGGGATTGAGGCCAACCCGGAGAAGATCACCGCCATCACCGATATGAAGGCTCCAGCAACAATCAAGGACATGCAGAAGCTGACAGGGTGCTTGGCGGCATTAAATAGATTCATATCGAGACTTGGAGAGCGGGGCCTTCCCTTCTTCAAGCTCCTGAAGCAGAAAGACAAGTTCCACTGGACGGAGGAAGCTAAGCAGGCACTGCAGGACCTCAAGCAACACCTGCAGTCGCCTCCTATTCTTACAGCACCACGTCCAGGGGAGACCTGCTGATGTACATTGCAGCAACTACTCATGTGATCAATACAGCAATAGCGGTGGAGCGCAACGAGGAAGGCCATCCATTTTGAGTGTAGAGGCCAGTCTATTTCATCAGCGAAGTACTCTCTGAGTCGAAGGTCCGTTACCCTCCAATTCAGAAACTACTCTACGCCATACTCATCACATCCAGGAAGCTCCGCCACTACTTCGACGAGTACAAGATCTCAATTGTTACTGATTTCCCGTTGGCGGATATACTCCACAACCGGGATGCCACTGGTCGTATATCCAAGTGGGCAGTGGAACTGGGATCCTTATCCATCAACTTCAAGCCAAGAACAGCCATCAAGTCCCAAGCATTGGTTGACTTCATGGCCGAGTGGCGGGAAAACCAAGTGCCAACACCAGCCAGCCGACCAAAGCATTGGACGATGTACTTTGATGGATCGCTCAAGCTCGAGAGTGGCGGGGCTGGAGTACTTTTCATCTCTCCAAAGGGTGAGCAACTCAAATATGTCTTGCAAATCCTTTGGAAGGTGTCCAACAACGAGGCCGAGTACAAAGCACTATTACACGGGCTCCGCCTGGCAGTCTCTCTGGGCATCAAACGACTACTCATGTATGGTGATTCTCAACTGGTCGTGCAGCAAGTCAACAAAGAGTGGGACTGCACAAAGGAGGAGATGGACACGTATGTCATGGAAGTGCGCAAGCTGGAGAACAAATTTGCCGGTCTGGAGATTCACCACGTCATCCGGGATAACAATGTTGGAGCAGATGTACTCTCCAAGCTTGGATCTACTCGAGCCCAAGTCCCAGCTAGAGTATTCGTCCAGGAACTCAAAGAACCATCACTCAGGACCACGAGTCAGGCAACCACCGGCTCGGGACCCTCGGATCCTAGTCGGGAGGTCATGATGTCGGAGGTTGATTGGGCGGGGATTTTCATCGACTTCATCAAGGAAAAGAAACTACCTCTTGGGGTGACCAAGAAAATCCCAGAAGCAATCCGCAGCATGAGGCGCAGCAAGGGGCTTGTCATCGTGGGAGATAAACTTTACAAGCGAGGGGCTAGCACCGGAGTACTCATGAAGTGTGTCCCAAGGGGATGGGGCCGCAACATACTACTCGAGATACATGAGGGTACTTGCGGAAATCACGTAGCGTCCAAGACAATAGTTGGAAAGGCTTACAGGGCAGGTTAATGGTGGCCAACTGCAGTTTCAGACGCCGAGGACCTTGTACGGAAGTGCCAGAAGTGTCAGTTCTTCGGCAAGCAGTCGCATGTCTCGGCGCACAATCTCATCACCATACCGCCCTCCTGGCCATTTGCATGCTGGAGCCTTGACATGATTGGACCTCTTACTACTACTCCAGGAAGCTTGACACATGTGTTGGTGGCCATAGACAAGTTCACTAAGTGGATTGAGTACAAGCCGATCACCAAGCTCACCCCTGACAGGGCGGTCGACTTCATCTCGAACATCATGTACCGTTTTGGCTACCCCAACACCGTCATCACAGACCTGGGCACCAACTTCACTGCAAACCAGCTCTAGGAATTCTGTGACAACAACGCGATTGAAGTGAAGTACGTGTCAGTCGCACACCCAAGGGCCAATGGACAAGTCAAGAGAACAAATGGCTTGATTCTGGATGGCATAAAGAAGAGACTCTACATGGAGAACAACAAAAAGGGTGGCAAGTGGACATACGAACTGCCCCATGTCGTCTGGGGGCTTCGAACTCAACCATCGAAAGCCACAGGACATACCCTATTTTCCTCGTCTACGGGTAAGAAGCTATACTCCCTGCAGACATCATGTGGCTCTCTCCCAGAGTTGAGATGTACAACGAAGGACAAGCGGATGAAGCTAGGCTGCTGGAACTTGATACACTCGACGAAGCTAGATGTAGTGCCCTAGTTCAGTCAGCCCGCTATCTGCTGGGCATCCGGCGCTACCACGATCGCAATGTACGCGAGCGGTCATTCAACATCGGTGATTTGGTCCTCCGCCGCATCCAGGATGAGACCGGCCTACACAAGCTCAATTCCCGGTGGGAGGGTCCCCTCATCGTGTCAGAAGTTACAAGACCAGGATCATATCGCCTGCAGTACCCTGATGGCCAGGAAGTTCCTAATTCCTGGAACATAGAGCATCTCCAGAAATTCTACGCCTAGTAGAAGTTGTAAATAATTCGCCAGCTGCATGTCAGCATTATTATAAATGAAGAGTTGATTTCACCATAATTCGACTACTTTTTGCATGTTTTAACTCGGGGATTCTGCCATGAGTTCTTACATTTCACGCCTATGTTAAACTTGGAGGCTCCGCCACGAGTATATACGTTCTTATGACTACTTATACTCAGGGGCTTCACCATGAGTACATGTACTTATCTCGCCTATGCTCGGGGCCTCCGCCACGAGTACTTGCGCTTTAAGTACAGCCCATGAGGCAAAGCACTCGAGTACTTAACGTACTCCTCGTCTCTTGTTGGTATCTCGCTAGTCTCTCTCCTTACTTCATAATGGCGACCCGCTAGGGTTTGATTCCCAATCTTTCGATGAGAGGCGTGGATAACTCGATTAGTCGATGGAGGCGACGTTCACGGCCCGACTACTGCCTTCCAAGATGCGCCTTAGCAACCGATACACCCCCTCCAATGGCTGTCACGATGTTGTGGAGCGCGGCACCCGGCCACTAGGGCACTCGTCCTGCAAGAAATCGAAGAACTAGCAAGAACAAGTATGACAAGTACTGAATTTACTAGATGTAAATGAAGGTTTCACATGCAATCTCAATTATGGTGGGGTTCCGAAGACAAGAAGACGGGCGGCTGATCTAGCACGCGCGCTTGCAAGCAAGTAGCGAAGGCTAAACTTTATCTAAACAAAACCCAAGCATCCTTGGCGGCGGCTAAGGGGTATAAGTACGTGAAAGGACGACCACAGGAGTGCTGGGGTCGTACTCCAACCCTAGGACGTGTCCGTAATGGACTCAACTTGATACACGGCCCATTGGACCAAAACAGGGTGACGCAGCACCATGGGCAGAAAAGGACTCTGTATTAACTTTACGATTGCGGCCGACTCGTAATAGATATGGATATGAGGCCGGATCCGTTTGAAAGAGGACTTCATAATCTTTCCACGAAGTACTTGAACGCCCCAATCCGAGTTCATATGCGACCGTGGTGTCCGTCACAAGTTGGTACTGTTTTGCAGTCCGAATCCAGCCTGCGCGAATCCGTTTCCCTTTCGGTCGTCTCCTTGGTTCCTAAGCAAAATAAGAGTACACGGGTCTCCATGGTCTAAACATGATGTAAATGAGCTTAGATGTGAACTCACCTGATGATTAAGTTGATGAGCACGAGCACGAGCACGAGTAATAGGACCAGCAATAGGTACTTGTGTCGGAGTGGATGTATCGTTGGTGTTGATGTCCTCATCATCCTCCCCTTCTTGCATTTGAGTCATCCTCGACTCAAGCTCATCTTCCTCTCCCAAATATGGCTTCAAATCTGGAATGTTAAATGTGGGACTAACCCCAAAATCCGCAGGCATATCGAGCTTATATGCATTATCATTGATTTTCTCTAACACTTTAAATGGTCCATCAACCCGAGGTAGCAATTTAGATTTTCTCAATTAAGGAAACCTTTCCTTTCTCAAATGCAGCCAAACTAAATCTCCAGGTTCAAACTTTAATTCCTTCCTACTTTTATCACCAGCAATCTTATATTTAGCATTCATGCGCTCTATGTTTGCTTTAGTTGTTTCATGCATTTTGGACATCAATTCAGCACGCTTAGTAGCATCAAAATTCAGTTTTTCAGAAAATGGCAAAGGTATTAAATCAATAGGAGCACGAGGCAAGAAACCATATACAATCTGAAATGGGCACATATTTATAGTAGAATGCAGCGATCGATTATAAGCGAATTCATTATGAGGCAAACAATCTTCCCACATCTTAATGTTCTTCTTTAAAACAGCCCTTAACATAGTAGACAAAGTTCTATTAACCACTTCAGTTTGACCATCAATTTGTGGATGACATGTAGTAGAAAAAGACAACTTAGTTCCCAATTTAGCCCATAAAGTCTTCCAAAAATAACTAAGAAATTTAGCATCATGATCAGAAACAATTGTGTTGGGCACACCATGCAAATGAACAATTTCCCGAAAGAACAAATCAGCAATGTTAGTAGCATCATCAGTTTTATGGCATGGTATGAAATGGGTCATCTTAGAAAATCTATCAACAACCACAAACACACTATCACGTCCCTTCCTAGTCCTAGGCAATCCTAACACAAAATCCATAGAAATATCTTCCCAAGGAGCACTAGGAACAGGTAGCGGCAAATACAAACCGTGTGGATTCAATCGTGATTTAGCCTTTTGACATGTCGTGCAGCGAGCAACAAATCTCTCCACATCTCTTCTCATCTTTGGCCAAAAGAAATGACCAGCAAGTATATCTTCCATTTTTCTTGCTCCAAAATGCCCCATTAAGCCACCTCCATGCGCTTCCTGCAACAATAACAAGCGAACGGAGCTAGTTGGAATGCATAGCTTGTTAGCTCTAAAGACAAACCCATCACTAATGATGAATTTGTTCCATCCCTTCCCATCTTTACAATGCAGCAACACATCTTTAAAATCAGCATCATTAACATATTGATCTTTAATCATTTCCAATCCAAAGATTTTGTAATCAAGTTGGTTCAGCAAGGTGTATCTCCTAGACAATGCATCAGCAATTATATTCTCTTTCCCTTTCTTGTGCTTAATAACATAAGGAAAAGATTCAATAAATTCAACCCACTTAGCATGTCTACGGTTCAATTTTCCTTGACTATGAATATGTTTTAAAGATTCATGATCTGAATGAATAACAAACTCTTTGGGCCATAGATAATGCTGCCATGTTTCTAATGTGCAGACAAGAGCATACAATTTCTTATCATAAGTAGAATAATTCAGAACAGGCCCGCTCAATTTTTCACTGAAATAAGCAACAGGTTTGCCTTCTTGTAACAAGACACCACCCAAACCAATGCCACTAGCATCACATTCAAGCTCAAAAGTTTTATTAAAATCAGGGAGTTGGAGGAGAGGTGCATGTGTCAACTTATCTTTCAGCGTGTTGAAGGAGTTCTCTTGTGTTTTGCCCCAACTAAAAGGCACTACCTTCTTTGTAAGTTCATTCAAAGGCGCTGCAATGGTGCTGAAGTTCTTCACAAAACGACGAAAGAAACCAGCAAGTCCTAGGAAACTCCGCACTTGCGTGATAGTCTTCGGTATAGGCCACCCCTGTATAGCTTCCACCTTGGCTTGATCAACCTCGATTCCTTGTGGAGTCACGACATATCCAAGAAAAGACACTCGATCGGTGCAAAAGGTGCACTTCTCAAGGTTACCAAATAAACGTGCATCTCGTAAAGCATTAAAAACAGCACGTAAGTGATCAAGATGTTCATTGAAAGTTTTGTTGTAAATCAATATATCATCAAAGTAGACAACAACAAATTTCCCAATGAAAGCACGCAGAACCTCGTTCATTAATCTCATGAAAGTACTAGGTGCATTAGTTAACCCAAAAGGCATGACTAACCACTCATATAACCCGAACTTAGTTTTGAAAGCAGTTTTCCATTCATCTCCCAATTTCATACGAATCTGGTGGTACCCACTACGCAAATCAACTTTGGAAAACACAACAGCACCACTCAATTCATCAAGCATATCATCCAAACGTGGGATAGGGTGTCGATATCGAATTGTGATATTATTAATAGCCCTACAATCAACACACATACGCCATGTTCCATCCTTTTTAGGCACTAAAATAACCGGAACAGCACAAGGACTAAGAGACTCACGCACATAACTTTTGTCGAGTAGTTCTTGCACTTGTCGCTGAATTTCTTTAGTTTCTTCCGGATTTGTCCTGTATGGCACACGGTTTGGCAACGATGCACCAGGAATAAGGTCAATTTGGTGCTCAATCCCTCGTATTGGTGGCAGCCCCGCTGGTATCTCACTTGGAAACACATCAGAACACTCCTGCAAAAGGTTAGCAACAGCCGGGGGCAAAGAATGCTGCATATTGTGAACTGAAATCAAAGCATCTTTGCACACCAAAGCATAGGCAACAGAAGTGGAAGCAATCAATTCATTAATATCAGACTTAGTAGCAAGCAAGCAATGTCCTTTCAATCTTATCTCATCTTCCTTGCTTCTAACAGATTTGGCATTCTTATCGATCTCAGTTTTAGTTCTCTTAGCTTTAGCAACATCATCACGCACAATAGATTCAGGTGACATAGGAAGCAAAACAATTTTCTTATCATAATGTATAAGAGAATATTGATTTGATCTACCATGATGCATGCTATCGGTATCAAATTGCCATGATCTACCTAGCAGAATATGACAAGCTTCCATAGGCACAACATCGCATTCAACAACATCATGATATGAACCAATAGCGAAATTAATTCGTACCAATCTCCTTACCTTGACCTTACCACTATTGTTGAGCCACCAAATGTGATATAGATGTGGGTGCGGTTTTGTTGTAAGTGCAAGCTTCTCGACCATATCGCTGCTAGCCAAGTTGTTGCAGCTACCTCCATCAATTATAAAACGGCACGAACGCTCTTTAATAACACACTTTGTTTGGAACAGTGTATGCCGTTGATTTTGCTCTGCCTTTTCCATTTGTGCATTAAGTACACGCTGCACAATGAGGCTCTCATAATGATCTACATCCTCTGCACCAATCTGCTCTTCTGGTTGTTCCTCATAACCTGCATGGTCAGCAACAAGCAAAGCAAGTGTATCTTCATCAAAATCACTAGCAGAGGAATACCCACCATCTCCTTTGACCACCAAAACGCGCTTGTTAGGGCAATCATGTTGCACGTGTCCAAAGCCCTTGCATTGATGGCACTGAACATCTCTTGTCCTTCCCGTGGAGGCAACCGAAGATGCACTCGTGGCTGGTTTCTGGACAGTCGTGGTTGCTGAATTTGTCGGGGGAGCACGTGTCTTGTCGTTGGATGGAGCGGGTATTGTCGGCCGACTCGGGAATGTAGAAGGTGCAGGAGCTCGTCCGGTCAATGAGGTAGATGTGCGCGGCTGCCATGATGAAGGTTTTCCTGCAGAAATATTAGTTCTTGTACTAGCACGTCATCCCAGCACTTCCCTTTCAGCTTTACAAGCAAGATGGAACAAACGGGTTACGTTAGTATAATCTTTATAAGCAAGAATATCCTGAATTTCTCGGTTCAAACCTCCTAAAAATCTAGCCATAGCAGGTTCCTCATCCTCCACTAAATTACAACGCAACACACCTATTTGTAATTCCTGATAGTATTCTTCTACACTTTTATTACCCTATCTCAATTGTTGCAATCCATGTAAAAGATCACGCGCATAGTAAGAAGGTACAAATCTATCCCGCATGACCCGTTTTAGAGCATCCCAGGTTTGTGGAATATTATTAGAATTTTTCTTAGCATGTTCTATCCACCAAACAGAAGCAAAATCAGTAAACTCACTAGTAGCAGCCCTAGCACGTATATTCTCAGAAAATTCATGACATGCAAACTTTTGATCAACAGCAATTTCCCAAGTAATGTATGCATCAGGATCGTATTTTCCATTGAAAGAAGGTATCTTAAATTTTATTTTACTGAAGCATCATCATTATTATGTACCTCACGTCATCGATGTCCACCCATACCTCTCCGATTAGTTCGCAGTCGTCGGCGACTAGGAGCATCTTGGTCATCTAGTTCAGTATCAGCGACATAATCATCCCAATTATCCTCGACACGCTCATCCTTGTTGTTTTCTCCCTCATGCCCATTTGCAGTTCTAGCATGCATCTCATCAAAACGCCTCAAAAGAGCAGCAAGGCTTTGGTCAATATGAGCGACCGACGTCTCCAGCCTTGTAAGCTTGGTGTTGGTGGCAAGCTGCGTGGCCTCCAACTGCCCAATCTTATCATTTGACACCAGCATATCTTCAGCAAGCCCATCTACATGCCTCCTCATCTTATTTTCAAAATGTTGTATGATTCCCTTTGTACGAGGAGAGTGACCTAAACTCCCATCACCCTCTGATCCTGTCATGGTTAGATGAACAAAGGAAACACGAAAATAGGTGAAGAAATAAGATCCTACAACTAATGGGATGTAGCTATTGTAAGGCACTCACTCTCAACCTGTTACACAAGCTCGTACCAATTCTTACCTTGCTCAACAGGAGGGGACGGCAACCAACAAGTCTGCAACCGTGGGATGAAGTGTATCGGTGCCGCAACAACAAGACCTATCAAGCTGTAGTCGAATATGTGGAGCTATAGGTGGGCTAAAGCATGGATGAACTAGCACCACGTTAGTTACAAAAGCAAGCTGAAGAATCGTTCAACGGCGGCACTATGCTGATCCTAGCCTAGACCGTGCTAGAGATGCGAGCCTGGACACAAATGAAGTCATGAGACACCACCGAAGAACAAAAATGATGCACAAAGAACAGCCCCTTTTTCTTCCCTTCTTTTTCTTCTTCTTCTTCTTTTTTTTCTTCTTTTATTTTTTTTCTTTTTTTTATTTTTTTTCTTTTTTTTTCAAGGGATCCTAAAAACTGATTATATAACCTAAAAGACTTCAAAAGAGCCACACACCACACAAACTTTTCCCGAAAGGGTAGGGGTATTCCGGTAAAAAAAGATACTCTCTCTCTCCCTCTCTCTCTGGAGTAAGCCGAGACTATATGTATGCGTGCAAAGTTGCGGTTTGAGTAAGCCGAGACTATTTCTGCCTTTCTGGAGCGCTACAAAATATGCAGTACAAGTGCGAATAGCAATGGAATTTTATAACACGGCGCAATAACCAATTCGGACTCGGAAACCGATTCCTACTCAAATCACAGCACCACGTGCGATTCGGTCACAAACCAACACAGAATCTAACTCGGACTTGAACACGAATATGGACTCAGATTCCGCCAACATGGAGTATGTATGGTAGCGCACGGTTGTGACTAGAACGTGACAAGAACTCAAAACTCTAAAGGACTAAAACTAAGACCAGCAACTCGACGCAACCGATGCAACCGAAAGTTCAACAAGCCCTAACTAAGCAGTGCTAGAAAAGGCTCAAACGAGTTGATTGAAGGTAAACTAATCTACTATTTTTTTGGCTTTTCTGGACAATAGGAAAAATAAAACAACGAAGAATTAGAAGTCTCTCACCGATAAACCTTGCTCTGAGTACCAACTAATGGCGACCCGCTAGGGTTTGATTCCCGATCTTTCGATGAGAGGCGTGGATAACTCGATTAGTTGATGGAGGCGACATTCACGGCCCGACTACAGCCTTCCAAGCTGTGCCTTAGCAACCGATACACCCCCTCCAATGGCTGTCGCGATCTTGTGGAGCGCGGCACCCGGCCACTAGGGCACTCGTCCTGCAAGCAATCGAAGAACTAGCAAGAACAAGTATGACAAGTACTGAATTTACTAGATGTAAATGAAGGTTTCACACGCAATCTCAATAATGGTGGGGTTCCGAAGACAAGAAGACGAGCGGCTGATCCAGCACGCGCGCTTGCAAGAAAGTAGCGAAGGCTAAACTTGATCTAAACAAAATCCAAGCATCCATGGCGGCGGCAAAGGGGTATAAGTACATGGGAGGATGACCACAGGGATGCTGGGGTCGTACTCCAACCCTAGGACGCGTCCGTAATGGACTCAACTTGATACACGGCCCATTGGACCAAAACAGGGTGACGCAGCACCATGGGCAGAAAAGGACTCTGTATTAACTTTATGATTGCGGCCGACTCGTAACAGATATGGATATGAGGCCGGATCCGTTTGAAAGAGGACTTCATAATCTTTCCACGAAGTACTTGAACGCGCCAATCCAAGTTCATATGCGACCGTGGTGTCCGTCACAAGTTGGTACTGTTTTGCAGTCCGAATCCAGCCTGCGCGAATCCGTTTTCCTTTCGGTAGTTTCCTTGGTTCCTAAGCAAAATAAGAGTACACGGGTCTCCATGGTCTAAACATGATGTACATGAGCTTAGATGTGAACTCACCTGATGATTAAGTTGACGAGCACGAGTAATAGGACCAGCAATAGGTACTTGTGTCGGAGTGGATGTATCGTTGGTGTTGACGTCCTCATCACTTCAGTTACTTGTTTACTTACTTGCATTGATCTGCGGGATCCCTTATCTGCGTGGTCTAGCAAGCCTGGCCATTTGCGGTTTTTTCTTGCCTTAGCGCGAGGTGGAAGTCAATAACTTGATAGTTGAAGCGTGGTGCTTAGGCTTTATAGTTATCTTGGGTTGTGTTCCACCCCACGGAACTGATGTGGTAGGCGGCAGGTGGTGACAGCCCTGTCCGTCCCTTATCATCCACCACGTTCGGGTGTTTTCATAGTAGTAGATCATTGGCTGAGTTGGACCCCCCATTTCTCCCTCAGTCTGTGGTCCTTCCGCCCCAGCCGCTGAAGCAGATCAATTTAGTTTAGTGGCATGTCTTCTTGGAAATGAGTTGGCTAACCGTCGTTAGACCCTCTACCCCCATACCTCTCTTCCTCTTGTAGGTCCGGTTGAATTAGTTCTAGGTCTGGTAGCGCTTATCGTTCCTTTGATTTGATATCCCAGGTAATCTCCCTGGTGAAAGCTACATTGGTATCGGTGCGCTTGCGGATTAGTTCGTATAGGCTAAGGAGTGCCAACAGCGTGACTAAGGTAGTTATATCAATGGGACTTCTGCTGGCAATCATCTTCTGCCATTGAGCAAGCATGCTCAAGACTGGGGAGAGCTTTATCTTCTTTTCCATTGCAAAAAGATACTGCAGCTCGGGGAGACTGCAAAGGCGCAGGACGGAGCGCGGGTGTACCACCATACAGATCCACTTCACTAGCATCCTGAGAGTATGGTGATGGATAGAGACTATGCTATTCTTGCTACTCACAGGTTCCTCAGAGATTTCGTTCCACCAAGTGGTTCGATCATATTTATAGGTTTTAGCCAAAACACTTACATCTAGCAAGCACTTTATATCAAAGCCTAGAGCAACACTAAGTTCTTTTGCCGTTAATTTAAAGTTCTCATCGAAGAAACGAAAGTAAATTTCAGTGGTATTGCCGACTTCTTCGAAACTGAGAGTCATGAGGAATTCCATAGTGAGAAATTTCGAACCTGGTTCCATCATGTCGGCAAAGTTGTACCACCCCACGTGGCTGAATGCTCGGGTCATGTCTGCCTTCAAACCCATCTTTATGAAAAAAGAAGGGTTCGAAGATCATGACGTGGTGGTACGTCTAATTCTTCAGCAGGTCCAGTGCCTTCCATTCATAGTCGTTCCGCGGCACGAGCTAGTCAACAGAAGTGAGAACACGGATACAACCCTGAATGCTGCTCCTTGGCACTCTGGGGGTAGCATCCTCCTGGGAGTCAGTATCCCGGTGACTTGAGTCAACCGACATATTATCCCTGGAGGATGTCGTCCCGCACGAACGCCGAGAGCTGGACGGGCTGAGCTTCTTGACCTTCTTCTTCGTGGCCGTCCACATACTGAGCTGGTGGTGCGATGATGGATGCTGGGAGCCTCGACTTTTATAGCCGGGCGATGAGGGCAGGCCGGCCGGCCTGGGCCAGGCCGGTCCGCTCATGAGCGGCGCCGCGAGCTCCAAATCACCACCCTATGCATAGAGTGTTAGGTGAAAGTGGCCTCGTCGGTGATGATGGGACTGCAACGGTGATGGAGAGGCCTGCCGGCCTGCATGGGGCCGCTCGGCTTGGTGCTGCACTCCCTTGTGTTTTTCCTTCCTCTGGATTGTTCCTTGCTGATCACTCGTGTCCCCTACATGTGTCTTTTAGCAAAATTCCTGCACGGTGGGACGTTTTCGGTGCAAAGGAAGCCAACCATCCATGATGGGGTTCAATGGCCCTCCACATGCATGAAGATGGGTGCAATGCACCAGGATTTATAACACCACGTGGTGCACCCAGGCAAAGAGTGACAAGTGGGGCCGGCCGGCCTAGCTGGGGCTTGCCGGCCTGCACTCTGGCCAGAAAGTTTTCCTTTTTTTTATGCAATGCAGATTGAAAGTAAAGTTCAAAAGATAAAGATGTGTTTTGCAGAAATTTAAACATGCCATGTTTTGAAATAAAAATTGGAAGAAATAAACTATCCTATATGCAAATGCAAGAAATGGATAACTACCATATTACCTCTTGGCGAGAGCTCGGGTTTTGAGTCCGGAGTGGGACTCTCCATACCTTGAGTTTGGTTGTCATCACCTGCTGGAGTTGCTGTCGGTGGTGACACTTTCTCATGCCACAATTTCTTCGTGGGCGTAGCTGTTTCGACCTCTTTCTTCTCTGATTCCAGAAATTTCTTACGCTGGATCCATCGCTTCGCATTTCGTTGGTTGTGCACCTTGATCTCCTTCTCCCGAATTCGTATGCTTTCTACGAGTTCGATGAGGCTCTCAAAGGCAGGAATGGCTAGATTCTCTGGTTTCTTCTTGGGTCGTTTCTTGGGCTCTTTGTCAAGCTTTTTCTCGTATGGTTTCTTTCGATTGACTGTCTTGACTTGGGAGCATTGTTCCACCTTCAGTCTAAAGGAGAACTTCTCTTTCTGCCCATTGATGTTGAGCTAGATTTCTCCAGCTCCCACATCAATATGTGCATTTTCTGTGCTCAAGAACGGCCTCCCTAGGATGAGAGGGGTCTTGGTGTCGACTTCCATGTGCAGGACGATGAAGTCTACGGGGACGAAGAAGTTCCGGATTTTCACCGTAATATTTTCTTCGACCCCCTCGGGGTAGCGAACTGATTGGTCCACTAGCTGCAAACACATGGCTGTAGGAGCAAGCGAATGATGATTAAGTTTGTCATAGACTACATTAGGCATGATGCTGAAGCTCTCTCCCAAGTCATAGAGTGCGTTCTTGAAGTGTTGAGTCCCGATTGTGCATGTGATGGTGGGACATCCTAGGTCTTTCTTTTTCTTCGGGAGAGGATCGAGTATAGCTGCGCTACACTCTTCTGTGAGCTGTAATACCTCGGTGGTTGGCATGTTCTTCTTGTTTCCATGAATATCCTTGATATACTTGGCGTACGTAGGTACCAGCATAGCATCAAGCAATGGTATATTGACATACAACTTCTTGATTACCTCGACGAACTTGCCGAATTGTTCGTCGGCCACCGGCCTTCTTCTCCGTTCCAGAAATGGTAAGGCAGTCGTGTCATAGTATTCTCGAGGAGCCCTTGGAGCTTCCTCAGCTTCTCCATGGGTAGCAAAGGTGCTTTTGTGTGCCTCCTCCTGCACCTCGTCCTCAGCAATGGTATCCCTGGCGGTTACGGTCTCCTGCTGTGAACCTGCATCCTGTGGAAGAGGTGGATCCTGCATGGACATTCCAGCCCGCATAGTCACCGCATTTTATTAAAGCTTCCCCATGTTAGGGTTAGAACAGGATGAGACCAGTTGAGCTACTTGAGTTTCTATCATTTTATTAAAGCTCAACTGGTTTTTAATAACAGAGTTAAAACCCTCTAGTTGTGCGGCCAGAGACTCCAAAATTTTATCATTACCTTGAAACTTCTTGCTAATGTTGTCATTAATTAGTTTCTTGCCGTAAACTAGGTCTTTTAGAGAAGGCTGAAAATTATTATTAAAATTATTACCTTGCTATTGACCGAAGGGGAGGTTGGGCTTGGAGTTCCACCCTTGCTGTTGATGATGATATCCTGAATTGTTGGGAAAGATGTTCCCAACGAAATTCACATCCTCCTGTTTTAGTGGGCAGCTGTTGCCCGAATGCCTAGTGTCGCCACATGTTTCACATGTGATCCTCGAGTCCATTATCTGATTGACCTCTTGGTGCGGAGATTCTAGTTTCTTCATAAGGAGATCCATCTTGGCCGCCAGCATATCTACACTATTGATCTGGTGTACTCCTTTCGGGCGGGCTGGTTGCCTATCTCCCTTCCAACTTTGGTTGGAGGCAATTGTAATACCTCAGGTGTTTAAATTAGAAAATAAGCCACATTAGCTTAACACGATGCATAAATAACTAAGAAAAGATTAAAAGAAATGAATGATAAATTGGTTTTGCTTCGAATTGAAAATAGCTGTGTATATGTGCATAAGTACATGTACTTTAATAAAACAAATTAAATAACTCTCACCTCAAAGCACTTATGGCTGCGAAATTTAATAGGCACACCGTTGATGACAGGATAAACAAAAGTCTAGTTGAAGCCTAGGAGAGAATACAAATTTTTGCCCAGGAAATGACGTGCCCTCCGAATCATACTTTTTGAGTTTTTAAAATAACTTCTAAACTAGAACTCAAATGAACTTTGGCCTGAAATAAAACTTGTGTAACTTTTTATTTTGAACAACTTTCATGTTTAGAGATTTCTGAGTTGCAACACAAAAATTTGAGTAACACTTGACTTTGCAAATCAGCCCCTGCCTTTTCTTCTATTTTCACTTCAGACCCTTCCTCCTCCACTTCGCCCGACCCTCCGCCTTCCACTGCAGACCCTCCGCTTCGCCCGACCCTCCGCCCGCCGCGCAGTCGCCGCTGGCCACTTGGCCAGCAATGCCTAACCAGCGTTTGGCGCCAAGCCAATGCCTGGCCGCGCCCTGCTCGCACGCGCTCCGCCCGCACGCCGCGACCCTGCCCAATCCGCGCGTGCCACGCGCCCGCCAGCGACGCGCGCCTCTACTCACCGCCCGCCGCGCCCAATGACCTGCCCACGCCGTGCCCGAGCCTCCGCCGCGCCCCGCCAGTCGCCGCGCTCGCCGCCACGACAAGCCGCTGCTGCAGCTGCTTGCCCACTCGCGCCCGCGTGATCTCCCCCTCCCCCACGCCAAATCCCCAGCGCCCAAGCCCCTGCTCGTGCCCGCCGCACGCCACGCCGGCACTGCTCGCCGCCCGCCACGCCCTGTAACGCACCCCCATTGTGCCGCCCCTCCCCAGCGTCGCTCGGCCTTCTCCCTCCCTCCTGCGACCAATAAAAGGCAGCACAAAGCCGCTCACGCGCGACCTCACACCCCAAAAGCTCCCCGCCGCCACCATTGCCGCCGTCGTGCCCAGCTCACCGTGGAGCTCACCCCTCCGGTCATCCACCGCCCAAGCTGAGCCCCCAACCCCACCACAGCATCCCACTGACGCTCACTGCCCCGCCCATCGTCGCCCAGAACCGCCGGCGCTCGTTGCCAGCGCCGTCTCCACCACTGCCGCCCCTGACCGCCGTGGACACCCCACCCCAGCCCTCCTCCGCCCGAACCAAGGTTCAAAACGGGACTACATCACCCCACCGGAGCTTCCCGACCCGCCAGCGCTGCCCCAACCCCGCCGGAGCACCGTCGCCGCCGCTCCGCACCGCCGTGGCCCCCTGTTCCACACCGACGAGCCCTTTCCGCCACCCCAACCCCGACCAAGGCCACCCCAAGGTAGCTCTCACCTCCCTGGATCTCCCTGACCCTTCTCCCCTCGCCGCCGACGAGCCCCCTCGCAGGAATTTGGCCGGCCGCCGTGCCAGCGCCGCCCAGGGACCCAATTGCAACGATGGAAATCTTTAAAAGGGTCTGCACGCAAGTTTCAGGGGCATAACTGTAAACCTGTGTTTAAACTTTGAATTCAAAAATAGGAAAATTTTAAAATTCATATAAAATCATAGAAAAATTAGATAAATACAAACTCAACTGTTCTGGAATCGTTAGAAGAAAAATTACAACTTTTGTTACATGTTTTTCTTCAGTTGCTTGATAAATCTTGCTCTAAATTAAATGGAAGGTTTAATAGTCTTTAATTGTACCCACTGTTGTAGACCAGTTCTGAATCTAATTTTTGGACAGTAGATTGGTTGTTTGATGTGTAGGCCAGTGTAAAAATGTTAGGACTAGAACCCATCTCTAGCTAAACTTTTTATTAAACTTTGTTTATGCAATGAAATAATAAAACTAACTTGTAATTGCTGATATATTGTGTTTCATGTTGTGAAACTTTTCCAGAGCTGTTATAGTGATACCTAAATACCACAGAAAAAGTTTAGAACCTTTTTCCTTTCTGTAACCTATTTATATAATTTTGTGGTAGGAAAAATGCACTAATTCAAATTATTAGTTTCTATGCTTAGAAAATGTTCAACTATTTACTGTGGGACACTTTAGAGTAGCTCATGCTGTATAAAATGTTTCATACTCAGAAACCCTGTAAAACATCCTGTAGAAATGAATCCTTAAAGAAGTAAGTGTAGCTTGTCCTATTTATTATGCTCTGTAGCTTGCACAATAAAATCTGAAAAATTTACAGTAACACATATATGGACAGTTTAACACCTTGTGAAAGTTTTAGCTTCAAAACATGGATGGTTTGTTTAGTATAAAAATAACTAAGTTCTAGCAGTGGCTGTGTAATACATTTTTCATAATTACTTTGCTGCACAGAAATTTCAGAAATTTTTACAATGCTGTGGTCTCTCCATAATGTACTCTAAATAAAAATTTTATCACCAGAAGTTACCTAGTCCAGAAGTTATGTTTAATCCATGTTGTGCTTAGAAAAATTAGTTTCCAAAAGAACACAACCCCCAACCCCTCTTGTTTCATGGAGTTAATTAGTTTAAGTTATACTCTATTAACGATTTCCCAAAAAAATCTTAACTAAGTAACTTTAGAACCAAATCTATGTTTTGTGGACTGCAACTTTATCGTGAAGGAAAATAATCGCCATATACCATCACCACAACTTACACTTGTGCATTCATATAGAATCGACTACTCTCGCCGACAGAACGTACGAGCTGGTGCCCGAGTCCGAGAGTGAGCAGCGTGAAGCACAAATGAATCTAACTGAAGCTCTCGAAGACCCGAGCCCAAGTTCGGACGGGCCCCAAGTTAGCTTTTCCCAAGAAGGCAAGCCCCGGAGCATGAACCCTATTTTCTAAGCTTATGCAACTTATTACTCTACTTTACTAGTGCATTAGGTTTGTAGGAGTTGAATGGAAACTTAGTTGCATGATCCTAGGTACCCATGCTCTGAACCCTAGATGTAAGGATCGATAGAACGCTATGCTAATAGGACTCCGGTAAAAGTCGAGTGATTTCCTGTCACTCGCGAGAATATAGGAGTTGAATGATGCCTACATGCTGCAATCATAAGGTCGACGGACGGGGCTATGGTACGATGTTTATGTTGATGATTGAGGCCCCGTCTGTTTAGTGAAAAATGCTAAGGCCGCAGTGTGTGGTAGTGGTGGTTAAGTCTTTGAATGTACTAACCACATGCCGAGAATATGGTAATCGGTAAGCTTAAGTACCGGATTGAACCGAGGCCGGAATATACTCCCCACCGTCTTGAATTCGTTCACATCTAGCTAATGGCGGGTGCATGTGCCGCCATGTCCGGGTCCATGGGGACGTGTAGTCGAGGGCGGTGGGCCTATTCTGTTAAGCGGGAATTGAAGGGAAAAGTTGCACGTGTGACTCTGGGAGTAACCACATGACGTGTGTTTAGGTTTCCCTTGCAAGGTTAAGAAATTCGATTCGAATCGTCCGTTTCTCGCGGTTATTGAGACTGCTTGACCCTTTTACCACATAGAGTAAGAAGAGGAACAATGATGATGTTTAATCTTGTTGGATGCAAAATCATTCTTCCACCATGTATGTCATTGGATAGTTGCTTATCTAGAATGGTTAAAGAAAGCTAGAACTTGGAGCTAAAATCTGAAAGTAAGGACCTACTTATATATGCTTTTCAGCAAAACAATCCCCTCAAGCCAAAAGCATTGCATGTCTAGGAGTCGGCTAAGTACATTCCACTAGTCGGGTAAGCCTTGCTGAGTATTAGTATACTCAGCCTTGCTTGTGGCTTGTTTTTAGGTGAAACTTTCGAGGACATGATTGCTAGTTTGACTTGACCTTGTACCCTTCCTCCTGGTTGGTCGGTGGAATGGGATATGCTCCCGGCCAACGGTGGTGATGCCGAGTGATGTCTCGTATGGGCTTCATCGAGACATCCTATATCGTCGCGTAGTTGTCGTTATCTTTTCCGCTGCTTTGAACTCTGAAGAACTCAATGACTTTGAACTCTGAAGTACTTGTTTTACGAACTCGAACTCAGTTGTAATAATAATTTATGATGAACCTGTGATGTAAAATTTGTGGAATGTTGTATCCTCTGGGCTCACCTTCGTGTGAGTACATGTATGTGTGGTTTCGATCGGCAAAACCGTGGTTGTATCGGGAGGTTACCCGACAGACCAATGGATTATTCCGTGTGAAGTGCGAGTTAGCCCTGATTGCCCGCGTGGTGATGGTTAGCGCGCTTGAGCCGGATTAATTCAGGTGGTTCTGCCACAGCAATATTGCCGTAAACGGTCGTGTAGCCCGTGTTCATGCCATGTACACACTACTCGACAAGTTACCGTGCAGTTTAGGGCCTAAATGGCAATTACATGGTCCAGCCGTTTACCCGATAAAAATAGGGCTACATGGTGTAAAAAAACAATAACTACACAATAATACACGACGAGTAGACCGTTTTCTAAATGATATGACATTTGTTCTTTGTAAATGATATGACATTTGTTCTTTGTAAATTGTGACTTCTCATGTAACATAAGAGTGATCAATTGATAAGGAGCATGTGATTACATATTTTGTCTATTTAACAATTAAGCTTGGTGTCGGATTTACACTCCAGCAAGTCTGCTAAGGGTAGCCCCAAGCAGTAGAATTGTAGGCGGGGTGGATCAGAGAGAGCCCGTGAACTTGATGGTAACACAAAGATGCGGATGATTAGATAGGTTCGGGCTGCACGGAGCCACCCTACGTCCCCCCACAGCTTGGTGTTCGGGGGTTTGTATTAGGGTTTGTAGCATGAGCTGAGATGGGTTGAGTTAAATTGCCTATGGGTCCCCCCACGGCCCCCTTATATATCCGAGTAGCCGTGGGTTACAAGTTAGGGTAAATCTACTTGGGTTTGTTACAAGAAATACGATCTGTAAGATCATGCCTATCCAATTCGACCTAGATCCTGACCCCGGGGGATCCTGCCCTCCGTCCAGCCGAGTGCCAGTACGCCGGGTCATTTATGCGGAGTCATTTAGTCGGGTAGCCGTCTCTACTCGGTAGGGATGTACCTGGGTCTACCTCCGACAAGCCCCCGAGCGTCGAGTCGCCAAATCGAGCCCTGACTGAGGAATGAGGCCAGTCGGTGATCATGTAGCAACCTTTATATCCTTGGGCTCCTGCTGCAACTTGACTTCAGTAGACTCTTGCCTTAGTACTTCTTCTTTAACAGGAAACAACCTCGGAAGGTTTCGCAGAAGCATTTCGAGGGTCGAAAAAGGAAACAACCTCTTAAGCCCTTTTGCCAGTGGTCAACTTATAGTGCCTGGTTCTCCGTCAAGACAGTCAGCAGAGTCACAGAGACACGCCAAGTCATGTGGCAGCGCCCAGCCCCCGAGCAGGGTCGCTGGCGGAGTCGCGGAGACACACCGAGTCAGGTAGCGGCGCCCAGCTCCCGAGCAGGGTCGCTAGCTGAGTCGCGGAGACACGCCATGTCAGGTAGCAGCGCCCAGCTCCCAAGCAGGGTCGTTAGCGGAGTCGTGGAGACACGCCGAGTCAAGTAGCGATGCCCAGCCCCCGAGTACAGTCGCTGGCGGAGTCGCGGAGACACGCCGAGTCAGGTTGCGGTGCACAGCCCTCGAGCAGGGTTGCTGGCGGAGTCGCGGAGACACGCCGAGCCATGTAGCGGCGCCCAGCCCCCGAGCAGGGTCGCTGGCGGACTCGCGGAGAAACGCCGAGTCATGAGATGTCACCGGATGGAAAGGAATATTCCAATCCAACTGTCAGATCCAATCCGATCCAAAAATCCAGGGATCCGTTCAGATTTAATCCGTTGCGCCGCCTACCCCTCCGTGGCCAACTTCCCTTTTACTGCCGCTGACAAATCACTTGTTACCATTTCTTCTTCTGCCTCCGGGAGAGGAAAGGATGCTCTAGAAGCGAATTTCAAAATTCAAATAGAAGGGAGATGCCGAACGGCCCGCTAGGGTTACAGACGATATAAAAGCAATCGGCTCGGCGCGTCCTTATCCCTTTACACCTTTTCATCTCTACCACCACAGAGCCTTCTAGATCTCCTTCAGCCTCCCCTCAAGCACCCGCCTCCCGAGTGATCCACCACCCCTTCTCCAGCCGCCACTCGCCCTGTAGAGGAATATCCAGCGAAGTTCCAGCCATGACCACCAATGTTACCGCCGAGCTGATGGCGCCGGAGTTGGCCTGGTCCCCGAACACCATGACCAGCGCCGACATCGAGGCGCTCGTGGCGCAGGGGCTGCTGCAGGAGCAGTCGATCCCTGAGTGGTGGAGCTGCACCGGGGAGGCGTTCCCCTTGGAGGACCGGACGAAGACGGTCATCTTCTGGTCCTTCTACGAGAAGGGGTTCGGCCTGCCATCGGGAGCATTCTTCCCGGGGCTGCTGCACTACTACGGGCTGGAAGCAATGCACCTGAAGCCCAACTCCGTCGCGTAGATTGCGACCTTCATCCATCTGTGTGAGGTGGTTCTTAGGGATTGTGCCCCACTTCAACCTATGAGGGCCCTGTATCACCTGCGGGCGTACCCGAGCAAGGGTACGCCGAACATGGTCGGCGGCACCACCTTCTCGCTCCGCCAGGGCAGGAAGTACCCGGAGGCCACCTTCAAAGAGACCAACAAGCTATGGGTGGAGGAGAGGTTCGTGGTGGCAAACCCTACTCCTGCCCTTCCACCCCGCACCGGCTTCCCGCCAGTGCTGAACGCCAGGTGGGAGGAGAAGCCCACCAACAAGGAGATGGTGGAGGTGGAGGTGGTGCTGGCTGAGCTACAGAAGCTCAAGGCCGAGAAGCTGACCGGCGGCGCGGTGGCGCTGTCGTTCGCGAAGCGGCTGACCCAGCTGAACTAGGAGCGGGTCCACCCCGGGTACGAGTACTCGGGGCGCAATGAGCCAACCTGTGTGCAGAACCGCAAGGTCTCACGCGGCGAGGCTCACTGGCGGGTCACACTCATCGTGAGCGGGGAGGTCCATGACAAGGGCTTCCTAAAGGCGTACTGCCTCAAGTGGCCCACCACCGAGGTATGTACCCTGCCTGCTGAGTTGTTTTTCTTCTTGCCGAGTGGTTTTAGTCTGAGTAGTTTTCCGCCAAGTCATTCTTGATGCCGTGTCACTCGTTGGGTTGTAACACCACTCGGTCTCTTGCAGGAAAAGGTTGTGTCATTCTGGTGCCCTGCGCCTCTACCAGAGGGGAAGCAGGGCAAGGCTGTCGATACGCTCGCCGGGCTTGCATTGCCGGCGGTGGATGCTGGGAGTTTCTCGTCCGCTTGTCCATTGGGAGCGAGTCGTATGATGTTGTTGAAGTTTCAGGGCCGGTGACTGGTGCCGGCTCCACCACAAAGAGGCAGCACTCCACCCCCAAGGTGGCCGCATCGAAGGCCCTGCGGGGCCGGGTGGTTTCGCGAGGGAGGAGCTCGACTCCTCCGGGCACGAGCAAGGTGGGGACGGACGCCGCGACGGAGAAGGCCGGCCTCGCCACGCCCAAGCCGGAGGAGGAGGAGGACCAGGAGGACGAGCAGGGGCGGCCAGCGAGGTCGCCCGCTCGGGTGGCCCAGTCGCTGCCCTCCGCCTTGCCGCTGGAGCCGAGCTTCAGCGTGCAGCAGGCTGGGAGGTAAGTCATCCAAGCTTCTACACCTCCCTTTTCATGCTGAGTTTGTATCCTGAGTCGATGCGTCACTTTGTTAAGAGGGCGTCACTTAGCGGCGCCAAGCAGAAGGCAGGGGAGTCCACCGTGTAGCCATCATGGCTGAGGTGGCCAAGGGTGTTGCATCTCCGTCGGAGCAGCTGGTGATCCGCCCTCGACTGATGGAGATGGCGGCCACCCCGGCTGCTGGAGAGGTGGCGGCATCGGAGCCACCGCAAGGGTCAACGTCGTGCCTCTAGAGGTAACGCCGGTGGACGGGGCCAAGTTAGGGACCATGGAGGACCCTGCCGACCCGAACGTGGAGCCCCGGGTCATTGCCCCCGCACTTGCTGGTCCCCAGGAGCCGTCCGAGCAGATCGCGCCTGGGGAGGAAGCGGCTGTGACCAAGGAGGCGCTCATGGAGGCCACCCAGCGTGTAGCCGAGGCCACCGAGGTAAGTCGTTCGAGTTTGCATTTAGATGCCTGGGTGCGTTTGCTTGACATGCCGTATTTGTGTAGGCTTTGGCCGATCTGAGTCGGCGGGCTGCGAGTCAGCTCGAGGCGGGCGATGGGTCGGCGAGCCAAGTCCTCCAGCTGGAGGAGGAGCTGCGGGCGCTGAGGCACCATCACTCTGAGACCTCGAGGAAGCAATTGGCGAAGCTCAAAAGTTTGGCTTTTTAACTGTGTTTGGTATCTGACTGTAACACCTCAGGTGTTTAAATTATGAAATAAGCCTCTTTAGCTTAACACGGTGCATAAATAATTAAGAGAAGTTTTCAACGAAATGAGTTTTTAAAATAACCTCTAAAACTAGACCTCAAATAAACTTTGGCCTGAAACGTAACTTGTAGAACTTTTCATTTTAAACAACTTTCGTGTTGAAGGATTTTCGAGTTACAACACAAAAATTTGAGAAACACATGGATTTGCAAACCAGCCCTTACCTTTTTGTTCTATTTCGCTGTAGACCCTTCTTCTCCTCGCCTCGCCCGACCCTCACGTCACGCGACCCTTTGCTTCGCCCGACCCACGCGTCGTGCGACACTTTTCATTTTGCCCGACCCTTTCACTCGCCCGACCCTACGCTCGCCCGACCCCCGGCTTCGCTGCGGCCCTCGCTGTCGCACAGTCGCCACAGGCCACTTGGCCGGCGATGCCTGACCGCGCTAGGCGGCAAGCCAATGCCTGGCCGCGCCCGCACGCCATGTTCCTCCCCAGTCCGCGCATGCCACGCGCGCGCCGGTGACCCGCGCCCCTGCTCGCCGCCTGCCGTGCCCAATGGACGAACCGTGCCGTGCCCGTGTCTCCGCAGCGTCCCGCCAGTTGCCGCGCTCGCCGTCCGGCAAGGCAGCTGTTGCAGCTCTTCTCCCAACCCGCGCGCCGTGTGATCTCCAGCTCAACACGCCAAATCCTCAGCGCCCACGCCTGCTGCACGCCGCGCCGGCTCTGTTCGCCGCCCGCCGCGGCCAGTCGCGCACCCCCGTTGTGCCGCCCGCACCCGCGTCTCACAGTCAAGTCCCGCCCCTCCTCCCGCCTCTCTGCTGCCTACAAAAGGCCGCGCTGAGTCCCCCTCGCGCGCCCAGATGCCAGAACACCGCCGCCACCACCATTAACGCCGTCGCGCCCAGCTCACCGTGGAACTCACCTCTCCGGCCACCCCATGCCAGAGTCGAGTCTTCCACCACCACAACAGCACCCCACCGCAGCTCACTGCCCCACCCATCGTCGCCCAGAGCCACCGGAGCACCGCCAGCGCCGCCCGTGCTGCCGCCGCTCCTTGCTGCTCCATGGACAGCCCACGCTGAAGCTCCTCCGTCCCAGCCAAGCTTCAAAATGGGTTCCCCTCGATGCCGCGAAACTCCTCGACCAGTCCACGCTGTTCCCTTCTCGCCGAAGCACCGCCGTCGACGTTCCGCCCCATCGCCGCCCCTCTACTCCGCGCCGACGAGCCACCTCCGGCCACTCCCAACCCCGACCAAGGGCACACCAAGGTAGCCCTCACCTCCCTGGATATCCCCGACCCTTTTCCCCTCGCCGCCGATGAGCCACCTCGCCGCAATCTGGACGGTGCCATGCCAGCGCCGCCCATGGACTCAATTGCTTTGATTGGAATCTTTAAAAGAGTCTGCACGCAAGTTTCCAATGGCATATCTATAAACCTATGTTTAAACTTTGAATTCAAACACAGCAAATTTGTAAAATTCATATAAAATCATAGAAAAATCCGAAAAATACAAACTCAACTGTTGTGGAATCTTTAGATGAAAATATACAACTTTTGTTACATGCATTTCTTCAGTTGCTTGCTAAATCTTACTATAAATTAAATGGAATGTTTAATAGACTTTAAATGTACCCCCAGTTGTAGGCAAAGTCTAAACCTGAAAATTTAACAGTAGGTTGGTTGCTTGATTTGTAATCCAGTGTAAAAATATTAGGGCTAGAACCCATCTCTAGCTAAACTTCTTAATAAAACTTATTTATGACATGAGATAATAAAACTAATTATAATTGATGTTCTGTTGTAATTCTTATAGAGAAACTATTTCGGAACTGTTGTTTTAAGTCCTAAATACCACAAAAAAAGTTTAGAACCTTTTTCCTTCCTGGAACTTATTTATATAATTTTGAGGTAGGAAAAATTGCACTAATTCAAATAATTAGATTCTGTGCTTGGAAAATGTTCAACTTTTTACTGTGGAACACTTTAGAGTAATGCTTGCTGTGTAAAAAGTTTAATACACAGAAACTCTGTAAAACATCTTGTAGAAATTAATCCTTATTAAACTAGGTGTAAATTGTCCCATTTATTATGCTTTGTATCTTGCTCAGTAAAATCTGAAAACTTTACAGTAACACACTTATAGATAGATTAACACCCTGTAAAAGTTTTAGCTTCAATACTTGAATGGTTTGTTCTGTATGAAAATAACTAGGTTCTAGCAGTGGTTGTGTAATGCATTTTTCATAATTAGTCTGCTGTGTAAAAATGTCTAAAATTTTTACAGTGCTTTTGTCTCTGCTTAATGTCTCATACGGGCTTCATCGAGACATCCTATTTCGTCGCGTAGTTGTCGTTATCTTTTCCGCTGCTTTGAACTCTGAAGAACGCATTTATTTTGAACCCTGAAGTACCTTATTTAAAGAATTTGAACTCCACTGTAATATTAATTTATGATGAACCTGTGTTGTAAAATTTGTGGAATGTTGTATCCTCTGGGCTCACCTTCGTGTGAGTACATGTATGTGTGGTTTCGATCGGCAAAAACCGTGGTTGTATCGGGAGGTTACCCGACAGACTAGTGGATTATTCCGTTTGAAGTGCGAGTTAGCCCTGATTGCCCTTGTGGTGATGGTTAGCGTGCTTGAACCAGATTAATTCAGGTGGTTCTGCCACACTGACGGTCTGACTTGCCACAAGGAGCTGACGCCTGGTGCTATGCAGAGCTGAAGGAGGCCTACGAGACGATGGCCCGGGAGCTCAAGGTCGTTGTGGCGGCGAATGTGGAGCTGCACAGGCTGTGCGAGGGCACTGAAGGCCGGGAGTCTCTCACGGAGCAGAAGCTTCATCTGGAGAAGCAGCGCTACAAAGGCACTATTTCTTGCACGTTACCTGTTTTGCCGAGTCATTCATACTGATACGAGTTGTTTTTGCAGAGGTGGAGTCGCATCTTGCCAACGCCTAGACGGACCTCGACAAGTTGATGGCCAAGACCGACGCCCTACTGGTGGCATTCGAGCTGGAGGGGGTCGCTCTAGTGGAGGAAGCGGCACAGCGGGTGGACCGTGCCCGGGAGCGCCTCACGGCCTTCGTCCGGAAGACTGCGAAGGACTCGGTGCAATTCGTGATGGCCCTCGTGAAGTCCCAAAAACCTGAGGCGGATCTAGACCCTGTGGGAGAAGGCATCACGGAGGACTGCACCGATGCCGAGTGGGATGCGCACTTCGCCGCCGTTGGACCCCTCGTCGAGCGCATCATGAGCCAGGTCAACATATGAGAAAAATCATTAGTAGGGCAGGAACATTTATGGGGCCGATTGTTGGCCAAAAATAATGTTTATTTTGCATGCAATTAAGTGTTGCTTTCGTTTAAGTTCCGTAGCCGAGTAGTTTTCTGATTTGGCCGAGTGGTTAGGATGCCAACGTTGCAGTGTGCCCTTGCCTATTGTGTAGAGAGCGGGTCATCAGACACGTGATAGGCGTAGGTGGCGTAGAGTGGTTCCAAGACGCACTGGTTTGTGTTCATGTCACCACTCAGCTAGGTTAGGTTTCGACGCAAACGATGCTGGTGCGAGTTGGCATGGCCGAGTCGCAGCCCCCGAGCGTGCTGGACGAGTCGGAAAGGGCTATACCAGGTCGTTTTATAACCGCGAGGGAGAAGTAATGCACAGGAAAACAAGAAAGCAATGAAGATGTTATTATTATTATTCAGAAAGGTTGGGGTACATAGCTGCAAGCTCCTCTTAAGGGTAGAAGCGCCGAAGGTGTTCGATGTTCCATGGGTTACCCACATCCATGCCATCTTCTCTTTGTAGACGATAGGTGCCATGGGCAACGACCGCGCTGACGATGAAGGGCCCTTCCCATGGGGAAGATAGCTTGTGCGCGTTGGTGGTAGACTAGATGCGCCGCAGGACCATGTCGCCTATGTTGAAGTCCCTCTCCTGCACGTTTCTGTCATGATAGTGCATGAGCTGCTGTTCATATCGTGCGTGCTGGAGGGCAGCTATGACTCGGTGTTCCTCGACTAGGTCAATGTCGTGGCGCCGAGTCGTTTCCGCCTCGCCTTCCTCGTAGTTTTGGATGCGCGAAGCCCCAAAGGTTATGTCACTCGGGAGGACGACCTCCCAGCCATAGGCCAGGAAGAAGGGAGAATAGCCGGTGGCCCGGCTCTTCTAGGTGCGTAGGCCCCAAACGACCTACGGTAGTTCCTGGATCCACTTGGGACCGAGCTTCTCGAGTGGGTTGAAGAGACGCGCCTTGAGCCCTTGGAGGATCATACCGTTGGCGCGTTCGACCTGGCCGTTGCACCTTGGGTGAGCCACAGAGGCAAAGTAGACGTCGATGCAGTTTTCTAGGCAATGGTCCCAGAACGCGCTGCCTATGAACGATGTACCCAGGTAAATGATGATCCTGTTGGGCACACCGAACCTATGAGAAATTTCCTGGATGAATTCAACTGCCTTGAGTGTTGTAGTCACCGCGACTGGTTTGACTTTGATCCACCTGGTGAACTTGTCGATGGCTACAAATATGTGGTTATAGCCACCTACTGCCATCTTGAGAGGTCCGACCGACTCGAGGCCCCAGCAGGCGAAGGGCCAAGAAGGAGGAATCGTTCGCAGAGCCTGAGCTGGAACGTGCTTCTGCTTGGCGAAGAATAGGCACCCTGGGCACCTTTTCACGATATCGTGGGCGTCGGCGAGTGCGGTAGGCCATTAGAAGCCAGATCTGAACGCCTTGCCCACTATGGTTGAGGCGCATGCGTGGTTGCCGCTAACGCCCGAGTGGATGTCATGAAGTAAAGCCACTCCTTCGCTCTGAGCGATGCATTTAGACAGCGTCCCTGAGGAGGCCGAGTGCTTGAACAAGTCGGTGCCGATGATCATGTAGCTGGCAGCTCGTCGCGAGAGCTTCTCGTGTTCTTTCCTGTCAGGTGAGGACTTGTTGTTGAGGAGGAAGTCGATGATGGGAGAGCGCTAGTCGGAGTCGATCACCAACACTTCTTGGCCCTGAGCGGGCACCAAGTCTGGCTTGGTGGGAGGTGGTTCCTCAACTTCGACCGTGGGTCGCCTCAGGGCTTGGACGAAGACTCCGGTCGGGACTAGGGCGCGACTGGAGCCAAGCTTGGAGAGGACATCGGCCGCGATGTTGTAGTCCCTGATGACGTGGTGGAACTCCAACCCGTAGAAGCTGGCTTCCAACTTTCGTATCTCCTTGCAGTAGGAGTCCATCTTCTCCTTTGTGCAGTCCCAGTCTTTGTTGACATGCTGGATAACGACTTTGGAGTCACCGTAGGCGAGGAGGCACTTGATGCCGAGCGAAGCGGCGATCTGAAGACCGTGGATAAGGGCTTCATACTCAGCAGCATTGTTAGTTGCCTTGAAAAGTAATTGGAGGACGTACTTGAGTTGTTCGCCTTTCGAGGAGATGAGTAGAACTCCAGCACCGGCTCTATTGAGGTTGAGGGTGCCGTCGAGGTACATCTTCCAATGCTCGGGTCGTTCCTCGGGTGGTGGATCTTGTATCTCTGTCCACTCGGCTACAAAGTCAGCCAGGGCTTGGGACGTGATTGTGGACCAAGGGGAGAAGTGCAGGCTGAGCGCGCCTAGCTCGACGGACCACTTGACGACTCGGCCGTTGGCGTCGCGGTTGTGGAGGATGTCGCCAAGTGGAAACGAGGAAACGACTCTGACGTTGTGTGCTTGGAAGTAATGCCAGAGATTCCTGGACGTGATGAGGACTGCGTACAGGAGCTTCTGGACTTGAGGGTAGCACCTTGGACTCGCTGAGTACCTCGCTGACAAAGTAAACGGGTCGCTGCACCTTGTAGACGTGACCTGGCTCGTCTCGTTCGACGACCAGGATGGTACTGACCACATGAGTGGTTGCGGTTATGTAGAGGAGAAGCTCCTCATCGGGCTCTGGAGCCGTGAGTACCGGTGGGTTAATGAGGAATTCCTTGAGCTCCTAGAAAGCTTTAGTGGCGTCGTTGTTCCATACAAACTTGTCTGCCTTACGAAGCAGCTTGAAGAAGGAGAGTCCCTTTTGGCCGAGTTGACTGATGAATCGACTCAAAGCCGCCATGCACCCGGTCAGTTTCATCACGTCCTTCTTGCATCGAGGGGGCTTCATTCTCATGATGGTGTTGACCTTGGTGGGGTTGCCATCGATGCCTTGATTACTGACTATGAAGCCGAGTAACTTTCCTGAGGGGACACCGAAAACACACTTGCGTGGGTTTAGTTTCCATTTGAATTTACTGAGATTTTCAAATGTTTTGACTAGGACAGCTATGAACTGATCATAGGACCTGGTTTGTATGACAACATCGTTGACATATGCTTTGACATTGTGGCCGATCTGCCCCTAGAGGCATCTCTGGATGGCCTTCTGATACGTAGCACCCGCGTTTTTGAGGCCAAATGTCATGGTGTTGTAGCAGTACACCCCGAAGGGCGTGATAAACGACGTCTTTCCTGATCTGACTCCTTGAAGGCTATCTGATGGTACCCGGAGTAACAGTCAAGAAAAGAGAGGTGGACGCACCCAGCCGTAGAGTCAACGACCTAGTCGATGCGAGGAAGAGGGAAGGGGCCTTTAGGGCAATGCTTGTTGAGATCCGTATAGTCAACACACATTCTCCATTCACCATTTTGCTTTTTTACAAGGACTGGGTTTGCCAGCCATTCTTGGTGTATGACTTCACGAATGAATCCTGCGGCTACGAGCCGAGTAACTTCTACCCTAATTGCCTCCTTTCGATCTTGAGCGAAGCGCCGGAGTCGCTGTTTGACGGGTCGCACCTTTTCTCCTTTGCTGACTCGACGATGATGATGGTGTTCTTCGTCCTCTCAAATGCTTCCGCGCTCTCCATGTATTCCCCTGAAAAAAGAGAGAGAGAGAGAGAGATAAAAGATGGCATGCCAAAGAAGCATGATCAAAAAAAAGAAGAGAGAAAGAGAAAGAAAGAAAGGGGAAAAGAAGAGAGGAAAAGATCTGTATCGAAAGAGTTCACATCCGCCAGACGTGCACTCTCTTGATCAAATAGGTAAATGATACAGAATCTCCACGCAACAGATGTACCTTCAAGAGCGCCTTCATATACCTCCTACCGAGCTCCACTTCAGCTTTACACAAAAGGAGAGAGGGTTACAGTTCTGAGCTAAGTAAATAAATGAGTGACTGAGCGTGTTGCCCGAAGGTAAGACCATGGAATATCTTCTTTTCAAAAATCTCTCAAAAACATAGCAAGGTCAGCAGGTGAGCGGAAGAGGATACTTAAGTCATCACCATTCCATCCTTCAACCGCCTATAGCATGTTGGTAGACACTTCAAGGTTCGTGAACAAAGGTAAGGGTTTAGAATAAGTTTTATGCAGGAACCTTACCAGAGCAGTCATTCCGCCTTGGTTCTGTCACCTTCACTCGAGGACGAGCAAATTGCCAAGTGTGGGGGATCTTGTTGACGCTCGATACGGACCACTTTTCGACCGTCAAAACCTGCATAAAAGCAACAATTATCTAAGGATCAACACTAGTATAGGGCTTTATTTGACAAATTCCACTAGTGCTGGTCAATTTCTGTATCCAGGCGATTAATGGGACGAAATTGCAGGAAATGAGCAACTAAGATTCAAGGCGTAATTCCAGAATGCGCAAACGGGCAAGGCAAAGAGCAAAAGAGGCCAACAAGGCAAGGAACCAGCCTGAACCAGGGCCCACTTACCTGCCAAAAACCTTAGGACCCACCTACAGACCACGTGGCAAAGGGAGGAGCCGAGCTGGGCTAGGCCTGGTTCGGCCGACCTACCCAGGTTGGCCAGCCCAGGGAAGTGGCTACCGACTTACCCCTTCAACGTGGCGCCTCCTGATCGGTTGCTTAAGGCGGTTTGGGTAGGCTTCAGCGCGTTGCACTGCAGAAACACCCCTCACACACCCCTATAAATATAAGGGGTGCTTCTAAAGAAGACACACCTTCACATCCCTCTCAACTCCCTCTTGGAGTTTCTCTTGTGTTCTTGAGCTCTAGGCTCATCTCTAGAGGTGATTAGAGTTAGGGAGAGAGTGGGGAGGAGTTTGGGGAAGTGTCGGGTTTGTCGGCACTCTTCTCCAACTTGTACCTCGACGGATGCTTTTCAATCAAAGTAAGTGTTCATACTTTCTTATGTGCTTAGTTTCTTAGTTAAGTTATAGTGCTAGCTCTTTTGTTGCTTAGCTGGATCAGTAGTTCACTAGTTTATAGTGGGTGCTTTAGTCTACGGCCATAGGCTAGAGTAGTAACGATAGTGTAGACGTGGTGTCTAGACTAGACTTACCTGTTGGTTGTGGTATATCCCATGGTTAGATGAGGTAGGTAGCAGGTGGTGACAGCCCTATCTATCCAGCGGAATCCTCCCCGTTCGGGTATATCCCAGTGCCGTATTACTAGAACTCACCAGTCTTATTCTGTGGGAAGCTAGTAGCCCGAAGCAAGCAGCTAGGACAGTTCGATCTTATCTTTGAAACCCAGCCTTAGGAAACCTCTCTACCCTCACCTCTAGCGGGTGTGGTGTCCTTGGACAAACCTGAACCGTAGAGAAAGTACACACGTTCCTCAGTGGATACGATACCCTTGAAATACTCCTGGGTGAAAGCTACAACGGTATCCGTGCGCTTCCGGATTTATTTTCGTGACGCTAGGAAACATCAACAGTGGACATTGATGCAACTCCTGATCCACCGAGCCTAAGTACTAAGCCTTGCTAGAGGACGAGTAAGACTTTAAGCTTGGGGGCGTGTTGACGACCGTTAATCGACCATCGTCCGTCAACATCTCAGGAATAATTCAGAGTTTTGCATTATGTTCCATGCATATTTTATTTAAACTAATAAAATTCCACAAGTTTTGGATGAGTTGTCTGTGCAGGAGCAAGTGTACCAAAAATGGGCCAGTTTGGGAGAAATCCCAGGCTGCCGGCCTCCCCTAGGCCAGCCGGTGTGGTCCCCCTTCGTCTGGCCACGTCATCGATCCAGAAGTCAACAAACACACCCAGGAGGATCATGCATCGTGCACTTGAAGTCGGTTTGATCCGAGGACCCGAAAGGCTCCACACACGGATTCAAGGGCCCACCTGCATGTCTGAAACTTTTGCTTAACTAAAAAGCAATTGTTGCCGACCTCAAGAGGCAATCAGGAGCGTCCACAAGATGGTCGGTGCCACTTGGCACCAACCCCAGGCCGGCCGGGCTGGGGGAGGCTGGCTGGCCCCACCTGGAAGCCTCTAATGCTCAGCCTTTGCATGGAAGTTAAGCAACCGCCAAGGCCGTGTAGTCTTGACGCTTTTCACCGGTTACCGACCTCCACTAGCTATAAATAGGCTCCCCATCCTCACTTGTAAGACACACACTCAGAAGGAGTTCTCTCTTCATTTCAGTTCTAGAGTTAGGTTTAGTAGTCTGGGAGTTAGAGTCGAGTCGAGCTTGTCTCAAGATTCCGGAGTCGTCCTCGGAAGTTTGGTATAAGCTCTTGTATCCTTCCTTTGACATTATCAATATAAGTTATCTTCTTTATGTTTTCGAGTCAGCTTTACTTTCCACATTTATTTATTTATTTCCAAGCTCTTGCTTGTGTGTGGAAGTTCTGTCCTTTAGCTTAGACTTTGTTCTAGTCTTAGTTTATTGGGACCTTATCTTACAGGTTTTCTCGCTCGAACTAGGGGGCTCAAGTTAGTTCCCTAGGTTGAGGGGGATTTCTCTTGAAGGCCTCAAGAGAAATCCTAGCACCGAGTGCAGACGTGGTGTTCCACCCCACGGAACTGATGTGGTAGGCAGCAAGTGGTGGTAGCCCTATCCGTCACTTGTAGTCCACCACGTTCGGGTGTTTTCATAGCAGTAGATCGTTTTCCATGTTGGACCCTGCCATTTCTCCCTCAGTCTATGGTCCTTCCGCCCCAGCCGCCAAAGTAAGCTCTGTTCTCCCGATAGCTAAGTTAGTCAAGGTTTAGGTTAGAGAGGCTACCTCGTTAGTTTAGAAGTGTTTAAGGAGTCTTTCTCGCTTGTTGTCCTCCCAGCTACTTACCGCTCTAAGGTAGAGTCTCCTGTGTGTCACTCAGTCATTGCCTGGCCACTTATCTTATCATTTATCTGGCTTACCCCTGGTATCTAGCTCATGATTATCCCCAGTAAAGTTTACCATCCATTCAATCGATACTCTTTAGACCATAGTGCTACCCCGTGGAAATTCGATACCCTGGAATACTCCAAGGTAAAGTTCTACAGTGGTGTATTCTGTGCGCTTTCGGAATCTCTATTCTACTAGGCATAAGAAACACCAACAATGGGCAGAAAGTGAAGGTAGGAAATGAATGGCTGGATAACTGATGGGTGGTTCCTTATAATCCAGTCCTGCTAATGAGGTATAACTGCCACATTATGAAACAAGGACATGATCGAGAATCTTTCTCTTTTGAGCCTAAGGATAATGGAAGAAGGTAATAAATGAGATAAAACAGTATAAAGATTCTAGGATGATAACTGCTATAGAGGTTGTGTACAGACTATATGCATTTAAGTTGTATTCTATGTCTCCACTAGTAATGCAGATGTAGGGGCACCTTGAGGGTATGCATATAGTTGCCTATAAGTCTACTGATGAACTGAGTAACGTTGTGCAGTCTGAAAAATCACAGAGGTCCATGCTTATAGAGTATTTCAAAGTGAACAAATCAAACCCTGCAGCTCGCAAGTATCTCTATAGGGAGTTTCCTGAGAACTTCACTTGGAACAAGTCAAAAATGTTCTGGAAGCCTAGGAAAGCTAAAAGGATTCAGATTGGCATGTTGATTTATGCAAATCCTGCTGAAGGAGAGAGGTACTACCTTCGAATCATGTTGAACCATGTTAGAGGTGCAACCTCGTATGAGAATGTAAGAAGATGGCATGGTGTTACGTATGAGACATTTAGACAGGCTTGCGAGGTTATGGGGCTTGTTGAATCAGACAAGTCACTTGATGACTGCCTTATGAAGTCGGCTACATTCAAGATGCCTTGTGCATTGCGTAGGCTTTTTGCCACTATAATGGTTTTCTGTAAGTGTGCTAATATCCGGCGTCTTTGGGATAACCATCTTGACTCAATGTCCGAGGATTTTTGCTGTACATGTGACAACAACTCTAGAGTTCAACAAATGGTGCTTAGAGATATATCATATCCTTTGACATCTATGGGCAAAGATATCAGGCACTACGGTCTTCCAGAGCCACACGAAACTGGTGTGTAATCTCCTTTAGTTGTACATACATATGCTTTGAGTATCATTATCTATAATTTCATCTCATGCAAAGTTTTGTCATATTTTCATGCTTTACAGAGGAAGAGAGATCGAGGGATCATTATAGGGAACTTACTGAGGAACAGAACCTTGGGTTTGATGAGGATCATCTAAAAATTGTTGATACACTTAACGTGGAACAAATACCTGGTTATGAGGAAATTCTTGGTCATGTTTTAAAGAATAAAGGACAGGTGTTCTTTGTAGATGGTCCAGGTGGCACCGGTGCAACTTATCTCTACGAGGCTTTGATTGCTAAGGTGCGGTCGGTGGATCTTATTGCTGTTGCTACTGCTACATCAGGTATAGCTGCCCCATTATGCTTGGTGGCCGCACCGCACATTCTATGTTCAAGATTCCAATCAAGTTGAGTGGCAACACTATGTGTAGCTTTACAAAGCAGAGTGGCACAGCGGAGTTGCATAGAAGGACATCTATGATAATATGGGATGAGATTGCAATGACAAAAAGGCAGGCAGTTGAGGACTTGACAGGTCGCTTCGGGATATAATGGATTGTGAGAAGCTGTTTGGACAGAAGGTTATGTTGTTTGGTGGCGACTTCAGACAAGTTCTTCTTGTGGTGCAGTGTGGTACGAGATCCCAGATTACAGATGCAACATTACTAAGATCATACATATGGGATAGTGTTTGGCGGATTAGGATGACCCAGAACATGCGAGCTTAGTCGGATACTTGGTTTGCAGATTACCTATCAAGGTTAGGTAACGGGATGGAGGAAGCATTTGAGGATGACTACGTGTGGCTGCTTGATGACATTTTGATTCAGAACCCTCCTGAGGATGATTCTATTGACATTCTTATTGATCGGGTGTTCCTCGATCTTATTGCTAATTGCACTTCTGCCACTTATATGCGTGAGCATGCGATACTCTCCACCAGGAATGAGCTTGTTGATGTTGTGAATGCACTTATGATTGATAGATTTCCAGGGAAGCATAAGGTTTTCTATAGCTTTGTCTCTGTCGATGATGACTCGTGTAATATTTATCCTATTGATTTTCTCAACTCAATTACTCCTAATGGGCTGCCTCCTCTTGAGTTGAAGGTTAAGAAGAATTGTCCTATTATATTGCTTCATAATCTCGATCCTCAAAATGGCCTCTGCAATGGCACTCAACTTGTGGTACGGGGATTTCAGAATAATACAGTTGATGCTGAAATTGTTAATGGGCAGCATGATGTTTATTCCGAGGATTCCAATGTCTCCCTCTGAAGACCTCACTCTTCCGTTCAAGTTTAAGAGGAAGCAGTTCCCCATCCGGTTGAGTTTTGCTATTACAATTAACGAAGCGTAGGGTCAAACCATACCTAATGTAGGTATTTACCACCCCGAGCCTGTGTTTTCACACGAACAGCTATATGTAGTGCTGTCTAGAGGTGTTTCTCGTGAGAGTACGTGGGTTCTGGCAAAGAGAAACATGAACTTCGATCCTACTGGAAGAGTACGAAGAATATTGTATACAGAGATGTCTTAGAATCCTGAGGTGTGTTTGTGCTGTAGCTTTGTATATTCCTGATGTGTAATAATATGCATTTATGCACTCACATAGTCATTTGCTTTCATGCTCCTTCTAATCACATATATTGTTCCTCCAGGTCACAGACTTGAAGATTGTGAGTGTTTATAGCTTATCAGAATATTTTGGGATACTTAGAATTCATGATGATTGAATAAATATACTTTTTCAAAAGAAATTGAATAAATATACAGTGTATACGTCTAAACATACTTTTGTGTTCCTTGATCTTGATATGCGACATGTCCATTATTGGATTAATCCTATATATATTATTTTCTAAAATTTTGTTGGGTATGAATAAGATTATATATATATATAATATGACGAGTTTTTTCTACACTCACGTGTAGCTACCTTTCATTGGGTCACATACGCACTACATCATGAGATACACACGTAGAAGTAGCTACAAACGCGTGTAGTATGGATTTGTAATTCTTTTACTCAACTATATTATGTGAAATTCCTAATAAATGCTAAAAAAAACTTTAAATATATGACTGTGGCACGTGCATCTCTACTAGTACGTAAAAAAAAACAAAAATTCCACCCAAACGCTCTACTCATTTTTCGCTTACCACAAAATCCGCTTACCACATAAGTAGGAAAACAACACAAGCCCCGCTTATGTCCTAAGCGGCTCATCCGCATTTCGAGTAAGCAAGAACAATTAAAACTGTCAAATAGCTAGCTTACTAAGGCAACGGATTCTCCACACAGCGGTTTTTTAGAAAAGTTTGCTACAAAGCGAAATCTAACAGGTCAATATTTTTAAACAGAATCGGATATAGACGCTGGATATAGGAGGGAAAGTCATAGCGACTTTTATGTAAATAAAATATATGCATTTTTCAAAATCAGAAACAATCATTGATTGGACGACTCGTTGATCTGATTTTATTAGGATCCGATCTTGCAATCTACTACTGTTCCGTGATATACAAACAATCCGTGATTTGACTGGGTTTTTTTTCTCCTTTCGGTTAGATTTGATACGCTTCATTTTCCGATCCATCTATTTTTGGGTTTGGGGGTTGCTCAGAAATCACAATCCACGGCACGCTCCAGCCATAACCCCCCGTGCTTCATTTCCCAACCCTACAAGGAGGCCGCCGCCACCGCTGATGTGCTGAAAAAAAAAACCCAGAGACACCGCGCGCAGGCCATCACGCTTCCCGCCAGAAGTCTCGCCATGGCGCCCTCGTCGACCCGCCGCAAGGAGCCGTCGTGGCCTGTGGCGGCGCTGCCGTCCAAGAGCCCCGAGGCGCCGCCCGAGCAAAAGAAGAGGAAGACGCCGCCGCCGCATCCGCCCGAGGTGGAGCGGCCCAAGCGGCTGTTCCAGCGCACGTGGCCCCCCGGTGACGAGATCCGCATCCTGGAGGCCATCGCCGCGCACCGCCGCGCCCACGGCGGCGACCTCCCAACGGCCGTCGTGCTCCTCGCGGCGCTCGACGGCCGCCTCGAAAGGAAGGTCGTCGACGCAAGGGATGTAAACGAGAAGCAGCGCAGCCTCAAGCGCCGCTACCATCGCGACGCCATGAAGGCCGCACCACCGGCTGATGAACACGAGCGCCGCCTTTACTTCCTCTCCAGGGACGTGTGGGCTGGCGACTACCCGCCCAAACCACCGGTCGCTCAGGAGAAAAGCGTCAGCGGAGGCTCCCCGCTGAAACCACGGACCACCGAAGCCACCAAGGACAGCAAGGATACCACCCAAGCGAAGAGCGCCGGCGAGCCAACCAAGGACGAGTCCAAGCCCAGGACTTTGGCTGAGATGCGTGAGCAGTACCCGTACCTTGTTGATGAGGCTATGGTCCTCGTGGATCCGCCGATCCTCGAGGAACTCCTCCCCAGCATTGAAGACAACGAGGCCCTGGCATTGAACAAGAAGATCAAGAAGGCGAGGAAGCAGCTCATCAAGGCCATCACGGAATCGGTAAATATGATACACCCTTCTTGTCCTTAATTAATTATTAAAGCTTGGAAATGGCTAGGATTACCTTTTTAATTGCTTTATTATGCTTAGGTTTCAAGATTTCTGGTCTGAATTTGTTTAATGATTCTGGTTAAAAAGTGAAAGCTTTTTCCTCTTTGGGTTCTCTGATAGAGTACGTTCTAGGTGATTGTGCTTGTGTTTCTAATGATTAGTTTACTTGACTAGGTTGCCTCCATGTATTTATCATCGGTGAAAGGTTGTGGATTTTGTGTCACGATATTTAACTACTATTAGACATGTTTCACCTTCATGTACAAAGGATGATCAAGATCCTTTAAGGCACTGATGGTCCACTTTAAAAGAAAATGTTGTGATGGAGCTGGGGCTCCATTTGAATAAACTGCATGAAAACTAACAGGTACGGTAGCCAATAATTACTGGTGACCTCAAGATTTCTAGTCCCTGCTTAAGAACTGAGTTCATAAAGTTGCATCGTTTGTTGTCTGGTTCCAGGATGTAGTAGGTTGTTAGTTATAAGTGACCATCCTCCAGCTTCCAAGGATTAACTAGGCTATCTCAAAGTACTTAACTGTAAACTATGGCTATTTGATAGTGAAAAGGACATGACAAATCTTTCTGTGCAGTTACAATCATCGCATGCAATTAGTTTGCCTTGGACACTGTAAAATATGGGGCGCATCACTATTGTCAAACTGCTGCCCTTATTATTTTCCACATTCTGATGTCCACCCTTTTCAAGGCACTGATTGTCCTCTTTAGCACAGCCAGTACACCGTGGAAAATTCTGTGTAGAAAAAGGAAATATTTTCAGCAATCTATTCCAGAATCTTAAATGAGGATGCCGATTGGGGAAAGAACTGTGCAAGTGAGAGTAAAGTTAACTAACAAACTTCCTTCTTTGAAGGCACCAAATTTGGCAAACTGACATTTGTGATGTCAAACTCGGCAAAATAAACTGAAACCTGTCAATAGTATTCGTCCCTTTTGTCTTGGTAGCCGCCATTTGTATTGGATCTTTTTTCCTGCACATCTTGAAATAAAAAATATACATTTTTTGAGGCGATAAAAAAATTATATGCTAACAGATGAATGTTAGATTTGTGTTACCCTTGTTGGGGTCGTGTTTGTTTTCCTTTTACCGGTGATTTTGTAATTTTATCTTGTATACTACAACCCCTCTGTTTTGGTGAGACAGAGTGGGTTGGTCTTTTCCTTTCTATTAATACAAAGGTACGCAGCTCTCCTGCGTGTTCGAGAAAAAAAATGTGTTAAATATTTAAATCACCCCTCCAATTCCAAAAGAATAATGCTGTCCAGGGTACATATTCTCATACTGTCTATTAGGTGCTAACTTTTTTATTACTGATACTGACACCCTATGTTGCCAAAATATATAACATTAGATATGTCGACAACAGGTGAGGCTTGGTCCCAAATCTCATTCATAGGCTAAAGTAGTATTTTGGGAAAGTGCAATTTTGCCAGTCGTATGATGGATTAGACACGAAAATACGCATATATTTTGTGAAACAAGGTTTAAAATCTATTGGAATAGAAATAACTGGTCAAAGGTTCTTATTTAGGTTTGTGCCTATGCTCTACAACTAGATGGATTGCCGCATATTGTATTTCATGCTTGCTGCTTAGAATACATGATTTCTAACAACACTTGCTTCTTTCATGTGCTCCTAAATTTAGATACCGAGGAGTTTGTAATTTTGGCTTCTTATGCAGTGTAAATTTACTCCTTAGCTATCATTCATATGTGAGCTTGATAAAATCTTTCAGTAGTGACTTGATTGATGAACTAGTTTTTAGGACCTACTAATTAGTAGCCTTTCAGATAGTATATTTAATGTGGGTTGCTTCTGAAAAAAAATGGGTCAAAATACTATATACATGTCAACTATAGGATGTAAGATGCTTCTTAAAGAATTGGAGCCTAGACTATGGCTAGAAAATAATATGATTACTGTATATATTTATTGAATTTAGTGCAATTTTAGTTGATTTAATAAATTTATGGTAAGCAAGGCACATAATAAATGATTAGCCTTTTATCATCTTTTTTGGTACATTACCATCAAAACTTGAAGCTGATGAATATAACTTGATACTAATATGTAGGCAAGGATGAAAAACATGGAAACACCCACAATATTTCTATATCAATCCACTAAGGTTCAACCGGAAAAGCCAAGGTTGGAGAAAAAGGATGGTGAGGATATTTGTGCTCAAGGACGATTGGCACGAGTGGAGCGTGAAGTAGAGGAATTGAGACAACTTTTCATAGCTTCTCAAAATCAGGTAGAGATAGAAAGCAGTCCACACCATGATAATTCATCAGTGAAGTTATTTGCTTACATTTGATGTATACATGTATACATGCATAAGATGTATGAAAATTTCTGTCACTACTTACCTGCCCTTTTTGTTTGTAGGATATAGGATGTGAAAATGCAGAAAGTGGTCTTCGGTCAGTTGTAGCTGAAAATCAGATTTCGTGCAATGTAATTGCCCTCCTTTGTTGATTTGTTTTGCACTGCATTCCTTCACATCATATATTTTGTATCATATCAAGTTTATTTTATTGTAGATGGTACAAAAGAAGATAAAGGCAGCAAATGGCTTGCCCCATGGAAAGAATAAGGAGGTTACATCTAAGTATAAATATGATGGTGTCCTTCCCACAAATGTCCCGCGTGATAATCTGGTATCTTCCCCTTTCGTTACTTTGCCCTAGATATATATAACAGAAACACTTTGGAACATCCTCCTTTTAGTTTATACAAACTCATGTTTTAGTCTAAACTTGAACTTCCAGAAGGGTGACGCAATACTTCATAGGTTATCTCTTCATTCTCCTTTTCTTTTTGCAAATTTGTGGCTAGTGCTGAGAACCAAAACAGTTGGTTAGCTATTTACCAAAGAAACTGTTTCCACTATATATGTCTTCTACCTTTAATCTATAGAATTTGTCATCTCTTTCTCCATTTGTACACAGGAACTGCAAATAAAGCCACCATTTAATACGCTTCATGGTAGGACAAGGAAGATTGATGCAGAAAGTCAGACTCAACGCAATGTGGTTAGCTTCCTTTGTATTTGTTATATTAGTGCTTTTTTTTGGAATATTTACATTTACTGAACTTGCAACATGCTTGCTTACTTCTGTATAGATAGAAGAAATGAACCTTATGTTGTTTAGCGCTAAAGATTTGTACAAATGTATATGTATACCTGTAACTTAGTGGTCTAATATGCTTTCATATTTCCTTTTGTTTAGGCTGGCAAAGAGGTTGTCTTGATTTCAGTAGGACGACCACGTACTCCAGTAGGCAAAGCTATTCTTGAACACAGTTCTCAGTCTACAATAGTAGGGGGTATGGAACTTGGAACACAATGTTGTAAGGTGTTTCTAAGAGAGGTATTGCAAAGGGATGCTCCACTGTTTCACCCATATGGGGAGATGAAGAAGATGTCTGATGCACTTTATTGTTCCATTCCATGGCCAAGTGTCCTAGTAATACCTTTAATTCATTGTTCTAATTATTCTAGGTTATTTTTATTGCCACAGAACTAAAGAAGTAAGAAATATTTTCTTTGCAGGTCAAAGGTAATGCCATTACTAGCAAGGCACCACTTTACCAACTGTCACATCAAGACATTATTGCCTTCTGCTATGCGAAACTTGTGCTCTTTCAAAAATACCATGTGAATTTTCCTTGTAACTTCTCAGTTTTTGGTGTATTCTTGTTGACCATCTATATATGGTAACCTGTTGAACGATACACTTTGAGCAATTTCCAAAATTCTGCATTTGGTGTCAACTAGATTGTTGTTGCGAACATGCTCTAGTTTGCATTGACTATTCTTTTTGATAAGATGTAATTCTCAAGGCTTTTAGAAAGAAAATTAATTTTGTTTGTTTCCAAAGTTTGCAAGATAGAAACAAATTCCTAACCATTAATTTGGAGATGCAGCTGGGCAGTTTTCTAAAAACAAATGCTAAGTTGCATGTAAAAGCTTGTGAGATTAGCTTCTATGTTCAGGAAATTGAAAAATTGATTTCTGAAAATTTACATGGAACTATGATTTGCTTGATGTTTTCTGTGACAATTGCTTCAGTGTGGAATGTGTATGCTGCCACAGAATTGTTTTCTATGGCCAGCTATGTACTGGCCACTTGTAAATAGGTTCATCCGTTAAGGATGCTTACTGAGCATGCTGATCTTCTGGTTGCATGCATGCTAGCACTCACTGGGTGCCACATTTTTGGAGGTGTGTGCTCAATATTGTGGGAAGCATGCAATAGTTTAATTAAATTCTATATCTATCTGAGCTAGTTTTTTTGATATAAATTAAAGTTAGTTGCTATATTATTAGTGCAACAGCTAATTAATTCATTTCTGTCGTGTCATACAGGTCATTGACAAAGCACCTCGAGATGGTGATGTGTCGTTTCGCAGATAAAATCGATCTGGGGTAGCGACATATATATTATGCCTTTTATCTTCAAATAGGGCAGGTACTTTGGGTATGAATGTTCTAATGGAAAAATATCTTGATTCGGTTGGATGTATGGTTTATTTGCTGGTTCTGTTCATATGGGTGAAAATGTGTGGTGCTACTAGGCCACTTTTTGTCACTTGGAGAAACAAATCTAATGACATGTTCACTACGTGAAAGCAGGGTAATAGGTAATGGGCAAAACACCTACATTGGTAACGGGTCTAGCCAACGTTACCGATTCTGGATTACTATAATGACTTTGTGCAAATTGTAACGGGCGTTAGACATTACTAAAGGTTGTTACCAATCACCCCGTGCGGCTTTGGTGTATTGTTGTTTGATTGGTACCCTTGTATTGTTTAGCTTTGTAGTGGATTTGTTGATTGGTACCCTTATATTGATCACATGAGGCATGTTACTAAAGGCTGTTACCAATGATCCTGTGCGGCTGCTTCACTGGGCCTGTTGTCAGTATTGGTAACGAGCGTCATGTGACGCCCGTTACCTTTGATTGGTCATTGGTAACAGATTTCATTTGATGCCCGTTACCTATAGCTGTGCCAGCCCAATTGGGCTGGTTTGTTTCCTGGCTGTATCCTAGAATCAACTAGAATTTTGTGGCCACCTTGAACCTGGAAGCAATATATATATACTCCACAGCAGCCACAGCTTGCAAATATAGCACCTTCAACTTGTTTTTCATCCAATGACACATTCACAAGGTCTCTTTTGGCACCACGAAACAAGTTCACAACTCAGGCATTTTAACAAGTTCACAACCCATGAGGCATCTTAACAAATTCACAACCCAGTCATCTTAACAAGTTTGCAACCCAGGTATATTAACAAGTTCACAAAACATTCCCAGCAAGGGCAAAAAATTGGTCAGGAAGGGCAAAAGTTAATTAGTACAAACTAATCCTGAGGCCAAACTAATCATCTAGCTACGACGTACATATAGCTACCATCTAGTAAAACCTAATCCTGCGTTCTAACTACGACATGCCGAATCACCTTGAGCACCATCTTCAGCGCATGATCAACTGCCGTAAGTCCCAACTCTTCGCGTCTCACCTTGCGTCGGGCCAGCTGAACTTTATCTTTAGAAAACCAGTAGTTGGCCACATACGCTTCATTTCTACGAGTCGCACGCATCCACTCTACCGCACGATTCATGACACACATATGTTCCCTGACACAAATGCTTTAAAGCCCTTCACGATCCACCGCTCTAGTGACAACAGGGTCATGCCGTACACGCGCCATCCATTTGCGAACCCTTAGACGGGCTTTGGCCGGACGCTTCAATGCTCAGGGCCAAATTATTGATGCAAATAATGAAATAAATAGAAACAAGATTAATATATGAAAGTTAATATTCATGTCTTGTTTCATATATGAAAGTTAATAAATAACAACAAGATTAATATATGAAAGTAAATATTCATGTGTTCATTCATATATGAAAGTTAATAGAAAGACCTTGTACTTTGTAAAAAAGGAGTATGCAATGTCCACATTATCACTCTCTCTATGAGTGATATTTGTCTATGTATTTGTCTCTCGCGATAGAGAGAGAGAAAGAATGGGGACATCACAGACTCCTTATAATCCCATCAAGGACTACTATAACATTCTATAATTTATTCATCCTTTCCATAGCATTTCCATCTACGGAGGAGGCTGTCGGGGGACGAGGCTGAGCCGGTGGAGGAGGCGCATCGGTGGTGGAGGAGTGGCGAGGCCGGCTGCACGCCGGACCTACCGGGCGCAACATTGATGGCTCGTGCACTGCACGGGCATTGAGCGGCGGCAGCGGCGACGACGAGGGGAGGCTAGGCACTGGACGAACTTGTGATTCCGAAATGAAAAGGCGCCTCCATATATCCTGGAGTGAATTTATTTGTAATGGGCAAATAGCAGTTACCATTGTTCACCATATTTGTAACAGGCGTTAACAATGTCCGTTACTAATGAGAATTCATTTGTAACTGATGTTCACCATATTGGTAACGGGCGTTAACAACGCCCATCTCTACTAATAAAAAGAGGCTAAGGGTCACTTTATTTTCCTTCGTCTACACCCGGGTGCGATCTGTAGTCACCCCCAATTGGTCCGTCCGATCCAAACGAGCTGATTGCCCTCACTCGCACGCGATCCCGCCTACCCCTACCGCTACCCCTGCCATCGCAGCCTCCCTCGGGCTGCTGCCACCCCGTGGCTGCTGCCACGCTCCTCCGCCCACGCGACCCTACCTCCCCACTGCCGCCGCGCCTCGCTCCTCCGCCCACGCGCTGCTGCCTCCCCGGCCGCGGTGCCACCTTGCTCCTCCGCCCATGCACCGCTGCCTCCTCGCCGCCGCGGCCGCGCCTCGCTCCTCCGTCCACGCGCCGCTGCCTCCGCACCGCCGCGGCCGCGCCTCGCTCCTCCGCCCTCACGCTGCTGCCTTCCTGCTGCCCCTGCGCCTCGCTCCTCTACCCTGCACGCCCCCGCGCCGCGGCCTCACTCCACCGCGCCCCCTCCGCCGCCACGTCCTCACTCCACTACCCCGTGAACCCCTCGCCGCTGCGGCCTCACTCCACCACCCCGCGCCCCCCGCCGTGGCAGCCTCACTCCTCCACCCACACCGCCGCTACATCCCAGGCTTCCTACGGTGGGCGTCACCAGCTTCTTGCCCACTGTCGCGTTGTCACTCTATTTCGGCATCGCGATGTCAGTTGATTCGAAGTTAGTTCAATTATCCTTTTCTTTTAAGTTATTTTTGTAAAGTTCCATGCTTGCAGTTTGGTCAAGAAAGTTAGACCTAATCCAACAAACAAGACAAGGATTGATTACGAATCTTGATTCTTCAAAGAATGTATTATGTTTCTTTCATAACGGATCATCCACTATTCGATTTTCTATTTATTAGATATTATTTTATGCTAATCAATTTAATTCCTTAAAGGGAAAAGTTGGATTTGTATAAAACTTTTAACTAAAAAAAGGGATAGATTTTACATATACTTATCCTTGTATTGTGTCAATATGAGAAAAAAAGGAATTCTGTTTCGGGACCAAGCAAAACCGGGATTGCTATGCCATAGGAAGGATAGCTATACTAATTCGGTATACTCAAAATACACCTTTGATATAAAATTGACAATCTCACAAGGATGAAATATCAGTAATCTTCTATTTACTGGTCGATCCCATCTTTTACGGAGTCAATTCCTTTTTTGAATGTACCAAAATTTGGGGAGCTCAGCATGTCTGGAAGCACGGGAAAACATTCTTTTGCTGATATAATTACCAGTATTTGATACTGGGTTATTCATAGCATTACTATACCTTCCCTATTCCTTGCGGGTTGGTTATTTGTCAGTACAGGTTTAGCTTATGATGTGTTTGGAAGTCCTCGACCAAACGAGTATTTCACAGAAAGCCGACAAGAATTCCGTTAATAACCGACCATTTTAATTCTTTAGAACAACCAGATGAATTTAGTAGATCCTTTTAGGAGGCCCCCAATGACCATAGATCAAACCTAGTAGATCCTTTTAGGAGGCCCCCAATGACCATAGATCAAACCTATCCTATTTTTACAGTGCGATGGCTGGCTGTTCACTAATTAGCTGTACACATGGTTTTTTTCTTGGGATCAATACCAGCAATGCAGTTCATCCAAATGAACCAAATTCCAGCTATAGAACTATGACACAATTAAACCCGGATGAACAAATTGTTGAATTAAATCGTACCAGTTAAACCTGGCACTACACCCTCCTTTTCTGATTTGCATTTTAGAGATGAAATAAATGAATATAGGTGGTTGTTGACGCTCGCTACGGACCAATTTTGAGCATAAATTCGACCAGAAAATAGGGATAATTAGCATACCTAACTAGCATATTTATCCAGAATAATGTTATTTCCATATTTCCTTTCGAGATTTTGTAAAGTAGGAAATTGAGCAAAAAATGGAGGGAAAATGTAACACCCCAGGCCACCGATTCCTGGGATGCCACTAAACTCCACAACCAATGGCTGAATCTAAGAGAATTCAGCCAAATAACAATAAAGCAATGTGGAAGCAGAAATAAAGTTTTACTTAAATAAGAAGTACCGTAAAGAAAGTTAATACAAAGGTTAACCTAAACACAACAATAAGAAAACAACATCTCCAACAAACTTCAACATTTAATTTTCTTTACAGCACAACTAAAACACGTGGAACATGAATAGTGAAATGTGCTGCTACTCCCCAACCCTACATGACAAGCTTCAAAAACCTGGAAAGAGTAAAGCAAGGGTGAGATTTTAAAATCTCAGCAAGCATCTTATTTTGACAAGCTACTTAAATCATAAATTGATTAAACTTCAAGTGTAGGCAAAGTACGAATTTTATTAAATAAAACACATATGCTGAAATTTAAAATCCAAGGAACATATATTTTTCAACATTGACACAACAAGAACATGTAATGTTGATATCTTCCATGAATGAAAATGAATCCAAATGCCATGACTTCTTTTACATCGCACCCCTCCTTGGGCAATGCACGATGTATACCGGTACTATCGCAACCATAGGATCGCGATCTGCTTCAAATGCATGTAAATGCAAATGCACATGACATGATGAATTGTAATAAATATTGATAGCTCAACTCATGTGTCAAAACAACAAAGATAATTATTTAACAAATTTAAACACAAATTAATCCACCATGTTCAGTTCTGAAGTAAAGAGAAGGTGAAGTAAATAACAAGCCAAAACAGTAGCAAACCACCGCCACGATTACTTGCCTCCGATAAAAGGCGACAACCACTTCAAGTGCGATCCGAAGCACTACTACCTGTTTTGATAATAAAACCTCAATTCACGAACTCAAACAAACATATAAGAACAGTAGATAAATCGTTCGTACGCCTGAAACCCTCAAACCAAAAGGAATGGTTAAAACATCTTTAAACACATTCATTCCATAAGAGCAGCAATGCTTGTTTCTTTTGTATCTTTTAACATACAACAACAACCACTGAAAAAGAATACACTTTAGAAATCTACAGAAAGAGATCTAAAACTTCACTTCATAACTCATATGTAAATTATATCGTTAAGGTAGCATAAACCTTAACTGAAAATCGCTGATATTTTTCTGATAGCAAAACAGGACATGCCAACAAATAAATTCGTGTCTACAATTCTACAGATGGCAAAATTATGGATCATATACCAATCAAAATCGTGAAACATATACGAAAGCACTACTAAAAAATTGGGCAACCATTGTAAGCAGTAAGTCTGCCTAAGACCAGGAAGAACTGAATACTGACAGAACAACAATGCCTTTACCAGCAGCCATCTTGTGATTTCCATATCTCCAAAATTACTGCTCCAAAAATTATCCAAAACAACTCGGGATAAAGATGAAGGAATTATCTACAACTTTACCAACTACCACAAAGAGAGAATCGGCCATCAAAGTGGTCTAAAACTGAATAGATCTAAAACTGTTCTGAACACTGACAGAAATCGATAGCCATAAGGAGAAGACCATATCTCCCAGATTACTCGTCCAAAAAATGCAATTCTTGATCACAAAGAAATACTATAATGTCCTATGCACAAGCATAAATTTTCCACGAATTTAGACGGCCTAAAAACAGTGGGAAACCTCTGTACAAAGACAACTGCACACTCTGAGGCATCCAGAAAACGACCAATTCAGCAATTTCCCCTTGAGACCTTGCCTCTAATCAACAACTACCACTTGCTACCATGATCAAAACTGATAGGAAGCATGTGTTGCATAGGAGTAAGGCCTCACCTAGGGTTTTGCCTTGAACAATAGCGAGGAACAGCGGGGAACACGAGGATCTAGAACCTTTTCATACACCTCTCCGCCATCTCGCTCCAATTTGCTAGTTCTCTTTGCTGCCTTTCCCTTCCCCCTTCATGATGCCATGACATCAGCAGCAACCAGATCAGAGGGAAGAGAATGAACACACCGACCAGAAGTAAAGGATGGGAGGGGAATTCACCTGCAGATCCTCTACTCGCCTGCAGCATTGGAAGGTGGCAGACCCACTCGAGGGTTTGGGAACGACGAGAAAAAGATGTGGTGGCTGAGGGGGGAGGAAACCTACCACTACAGGAAATCCGATGTTTGCCGAGTGCCTAAACCTTTGCCGAGTGTATTTTTTCGGGCACTCGGCAAATAACATTTTTGCCGAGTGTCATACAAAAAACACTAGGCAAAATAAATACTCTCGGCAAAAAGTTTTTTGCCGAGTGTTTTAATTTTTGCACTCGGCAAAGATGAGAGTTTGCCGAGTATTTTTTTTACACTCGGCAAAGAGTTCTTTGCCGAGTGTTTAATTTTTGGCACTCGGCAAAGATGAGAGTTTGCCGAGTGTTTTTCTTGACACTCGGCAAAGAATTAAGTTTTTTTTCACTTCCAACCTCAAAACTTTTCCTACTCTCCACAGACAACATGTGTTACTCCATGTTAAAATTTGGTACATTTTTGGTATTTGTTTGCTATATTTAATTAATTGATTACATTTTAAGCAATTTTTTGAATAAAGTCAAATTGGAATTGCAAGTGTTTCAAATAATAGAATACATTGAGTTGAAAAATTATATTCATGTTATTTAGCCCAGTTTGAGACCTTACCCATGAAATGAAATAAAATTTGGAACATCTTGTTCAAGAAATATGACCACTAACGTGTGTCCGAATGATTTTTAAATTCTAAAAAAAAATTAAATGGAGTCTGAAAATCATTAGGTTGGTCATGATGTGATGGTATCACACATAAAAGCTGTGATTAAAAGTTGAGAAGATTTCGCACATTTTGTCATAACGATGTTTATAAAATCGAAATATCTCACAAGAAGTATATGTGTGATTGTATATGAGAGAGTTAGTGGATGTATTTTTTGAATACAAATTTTTTATTTGGTCTCATATGAAAAAACTTTATGCCAAAGTCGTACAACTCGACGAAATATAAAACTTTATAGTTGACAACTTTTATATTTGAAATTGTTTAATACTTCAAAATATCATTATAAGCTATCCAATTTCAAATTTTAAATTTTTAAAATTTTCAAATGACCTCAGATGTAGATAATTTATATATCAAAGTTGTAGAGCTCGACGAGATCTAAAACCTTATAGTTTACAACTTTTTGATTTGAATTCATTCGGCCATCCAAAATTTTATTATAAACGCACAGAGGAAACACAAGAGGAAACACAAGTGCCACATCAGCGATCCATGTGCCTAGGATCCTAGCTTCTGATTGGCTGAAGTGAGCCCGATCGGATGGATAAGCTCCCCTCTCCCGTAGTGCACCCAGCCTTGTCCACTGGTGTCATCGGTGCTCCAGACGCTTGGGCCATGGCTGCTGTTCAGCTCTAGCCTGTCTGTGGGGGAGTGCAGGAGTGAAAATTGTAGGTTTTGCTTCGCGATGTCCCAGGATTGGCCACTGCCCTCGTCGATGCCCAACACACTCGGCCTCCCACTACCTCCGAGCTGCAAATTGTCTTCTGAGGAGGTCGCCGGTTCAGTTGACAATTTGAACGATTGCAGGAGAGCACCGAGCACGTCATCATCGTCGTCATCGAGTGAAATGAGCTCGGGCTGCAACTCAGTGCACCGGGCGTCAAAGTCAACCAGTGGCGGCCACCTGCGGGCACCGGCAGCGGCCGGGGGCGAGGGCCTCGGCCGGCGACAACGCCGCCTCGGGCGACGGCCAGGGCCTCGAGTGGCGGCGGCGCGGCCTCGGGCAACGGCGCGGCCCTGGGCGATGGCGGCGCGGCCTCTCGTGGCGGCTGCCGGCCAGCGGCGTGGTGGTGGTGGTCAGCATGGGGCCGGCCAGTGTTTTTTTTTTTACTTTTTTGGAAATTTTTTGCCGAGTGTTGTTCTAGCACTCGGCGAAGTATTTATCGAGTGCCCGATAAAAAACACTCGGCAAAGAGCTCTTTGCCGAGTCTCTGCTGTTTGCCGGGTGTTGCACTCGGCAAATGCTTTGCCGAGTGTTTTTCTGGCTTTGCCGAGTGCCCGAGTTTCCCGTAGTGTACGGCAATAGGAAACACTCGGATCCTTCAAGGGGAGGAGAAACACACGGGCAGAAAAGGGCGGTTACTGTTCACGTGATTACTGTAGCAATAGGTTCTATTCAGAAAAAAAGTCATAACTCTTGATCCTAATTCCAAAATATGCATATGAGTAGTCAAACGGATTGCATTCGGCGAGATCTTCGCATCTGTGCTCTCGGATTATCCATCTGGCCAGCGGATAAAAAGTCAACTTTTTGGCCTGGCTTCAAATACCTGGTCAACCATTTAAATAAATTACGTATTCCAACTTGTAAAGCTTATTTTCATACTTCACGAATTTTGGGTGTTACATTCTACCCCCTTGAAAGAATTCGTCCTCGAATTCTGTCATTGTACGAAAGAATATTAAATGTCATAATATTCACCGGTCGCAAAAAGCTCGGGGTACTTTATGCGCATATGCTCCTCAAGCTCCCAAGTGGCCTCATGCTCAGACTGGTTACTCCATAGAACCTTTACATATTTGATAGTCCTCTTTCTCATAACTCGCTCTGACGAGTCCCAAATACGCACTGGGCGACACTCCATGGTCAAATCCTGCTGAACAATGATCGGCTCTAGATCAATCTTGTGCTCTGGATCACACGTAGATACTTTCTCATCACGGACACATGAAGGATATTATGCACCCCTTTCATAGATTCAGGCAACTGCAAGCGATAAGCCAAACTACCAACTCGAGCTATGATCTCAAAAGGACCAATGTACCGTGGGCTAAGCTTCCCGGTTTTACCAAAATGCACAATGCCTTTAGTTGGAGATACTTTAAGAAGAACCTGATCACCAACTTCAAATTCGAGCGCTTGCCTCCTCACATCTGCATAACTTTTCTATCGGCTTTGAGCCGCCAACATATTTTGACGTATCTCCTGCACCTTCTCAGCAGTTTGTTGAACCCAGTCTGGACCCACCAATGATCTCTCACCCAAAGTCTCCCAACACACTGGGGAAACACACCTCCTACCATACAAAGCCTCATAAGGTGCCATCTTAATACTAGCCTGAGAGCTATTGTCATAAGCGAACTCAACCAATGTTAAATGATTCTCCCAACTGCCCTTCCAAGAAAGGATACTAGCATGAAGCATATCTTCCAAAGTCTAAATATTTCGCTATAACTGGCCATCTGTTTGGGGATGAAAAGCCACACTAATTGAAAGCTTTGTACCCAAAGCATCATGCAAACTCTGCCAAAATTTGGATACAAACTTGGAGTCCCTATCTGAAACAATAGATTTAGGCACACCAGGAAGCCTTACAACTTCCTTCATGTATAATGGGACCAACTCTTGTGCTGAATTAGTTGTCTTCATTGAAATGAAGTGTTATGACTTAGTAAGTCTATCAACAACCACCCATATAGCATCTTTACCACGAGGTGAGCAAGGTAACCCAACTACAAAGTCCATAGTGATATGTTCCCACTTCCACTCTGGAATTTCCAAAGGCTGCAATAACCCTGCAGTCTCTTGTGCTAAGATTTTACTGCTGACACACACCACAAGATGCTACATATTTAGCAACATAAACTTTCATCCTTTTCCACCAGAAGCTCTGTTTAAGATCTCTATACATCTTGGTCTCACCAGGATGAACAGTATATGGGGTCCGATGAGCCTCTCTTAAGATATCCATCTTCACATTCAACTTGTGTGGCATACAAAGATGACCACTAAAATGTACCACATCATGCTCATCAATACTAAACTCCCTAGGCCTGCCATCTGCAATCCTCTTGCGAACCTCTTGAATCAAGCGATCATGTTGTTGTGCCTCACGCACCCGCTCAAGTATGGGTGACTGGATAAGAAACTGGGTCTCCTTAGGTACGGTGCCTGCATAGCAAAATGAGACACCCAAACGCTCCAAATCTGTTACCAAGGACATCACTGTCTTCGGAACACCTGTCCCGCTAAGAGCATTTGCCACAACATTACCTTTTCCAGGGTGATATTGGATTGTCAAATCATAATCACTTACCTACTCAAGCCATCTACGCTGCCTTAAGTTCAACTCTTTTTGAGTAAAGATATACTTGAGGCTTTCATGATTAGTAAAAATATCACAAGATTCACCATAGAGATAATGTCTCCATGACATAAGAGCAAAGACCACTGCTGCCAGCTCTAAGTCATGGATAGGATAGTTCCTCTCATGTTTCTTCAACTGCCGAGAAGCATATGCAATTACCTTGCCATCGTGCATCCAAACACAACCAAGACCAATACGGGAAGCATCCGTATAAACTATAAGCGCTTGCCACTCTCAGGCAGAACCAAAATAGGAGCATTCACCAACTTATCCTTTAGAGTTTGGAAACAAGCCTCACAATCAAGATTCCAAACAAAAGGAACACCCTTCATAGTAAGTCTAGTCATTGGTTTTGCAATACTAGAGAAATCCTGTACTAAACGCCGATAATAGCCAGCAAGACCAAGGAAACTCCGAATCTCAGTTACATTAGTAGGCCTTTGCCACTTAACCACAGAAGCAACATTCTTCGGGTCTATGGTAATACAATGCTAATTAATGAAATGACCAAGAAAGCTCACTTCAGAAAGCCATAAAGCACACTTCTTAAGTTTGGAATAAAACTTATTCTTCCGAAGAGCATCCAAGACAAGAATAAGATGGCGATCATGTTCTTCCTCCGACTTGGAGTAGATCAATATATCATCAATAAACACAACAACAAAGTCATCCAAGTACTCATGCAACATCCTATTCATCGCTTCCATAAACACAGTAGGAGCATTTGTTAGTCCAAAAGACATAACAACATACTCATAATGCCATACCTTGTACTAAAAGCAGTCTTCTCAATATCTTCCTCATTAATCCTCAACTGATGATAACCAGATTGCAAATCAATCTTGGAGAACACATTAGCTGCCCTCAATTGATCAAAGAGAGCATCCATACGAGGTAAGGGATACTTATTCTTGATGGTCACTTGATTAAGAGCGCGATAGTCAACGCATAGCCTCGTAGTGCCATCCTTCTTCTCAACAAACAACACTGGAAAGACCCAAGGCGACTTACTATGTCTTATGAGACCCTTAGCAAGAAGAATTTGATACAACAAGAATCCCAGACTTCCTTGTCCAGCGATCCGAAAACATTTGATACAACAAGGAGAGAGAGTACTTCATAGCACTACCCTGAAAGATCACCTCCCTACCCGAAGGTGCTTGTAAAGCAATCATTTTCAAGAAACAATAGATAATTGTCTGGTACTGAGAAAGCCAATCCATACCAAGAATAACATCAAATGGATCTAAAGGAATCACCACCAAATTAGCAACAAAGACCTCATCAGCAAAAACAATAGAACAACTAGGACAAACAGAACAACTAGATATAGGACCTCTATAATGGCGACCCGCTAGGGTTTGATTCCCGATCTTTTGATGAGAGGCGTGGATAACTCGATTGGTCAATGGAGGCGACATTCACGGCCCGACTACAGCCTTCCAAGCTGTGCCTCAGCAACCGATACACCCCCTCCAATGGCTGTCGCGATCTTGTGGAGCGCGGCACCCGGCCACTAGGGCACTCGTCCTACAAGCAATCGAAGAACTAGCAAGAACAAGTATGACAAGTACTGAATTTACTAGATGTAAATGAAGGTTTCACACGCAATCTCAATAATGGTGGGGTTCCAAAGACAAGAAGACGGGCGGCTGATCCAGCACGCGCGCTTGCAAGCAAGTAGCGAAGGCTAAACTTGATCTAAACAAAACCCAAGCTTCCTTGGTGGCGGCTAAGGGGTATAAGTACGTGGGAGGACGACCACAGGGGTGCTGGGGTTGTACTCCAACCCTAGGACGCGTCCGTAATGGACTCAACTTGATACACGGCCCATTGGGCCAAAACAGGGTGATGCAGCACCATGGGCAGAAAAGGACTCTGTATTAATTTTACGATTGCGGCGGACTCGTAATAGATATGGATATGAGGCCGGATCCGTTTGAAAGAAGACTTCATAAGCTTTCCATGAAGGACTTGAACGCCCCAATCCGTGTTTATATGCGACCGTGGTGTCCGTCACAAGTTGGTACTGTTCTGCAGTCCGAATCCAGCCTGCGCGAATCCATTTCCCTTTCGGTCGCCTCCTTGGTTCCTAAGCAAAATAAGAGTACACGGGTCTCCATTGTCTAAACATGATGTACATGAGCTTAGATTTGAACTCACCTGATGATTAAGCTGATGAGCACGAGCACGAGCACGAGTAATAGGACCAGCAATAGGTACTTGTGTCGGAATGGATGTATCGTTGGTGTTGATGTCCTCATCATCCTCCCCTTCTTGCATTTGAGTCGTCCTCGACTCAAGCTCATCTTCCTCTCCCAAATATGGCTTCAAATCTGCAATGTTAAATGTGGGACTAACCCCAAAATCCGCAGGCAGATCGAGCTTATATGCATTATCATTGACTTTCTCTAACACTTTAAATGGTCCATCAGCCTGAGGTAGCAATTTAGATTTTCTCAATTCAGGAAACCTTTCCTTTCTCAAATGCAGCCAAACTAAATCTCCAGGTTCAAACTTTAGTTCCTTCCTACCTTTATCACCAGCAATCTTGTATTTAGCATTCATGCGCTCTATGTTTTCTTTAGTTGTTTCATGCAGTTTTAATATCAATGCAGCACGCTTAGTAGCATCAAAATTCAGTTTTTCAGAAAATGGCAAAGGCATTAAATCAATAGGAGCACGAGGCAAGAAACCATATACAATCTGAAATGGGCACATCTTTGTAGTAGAATGCAGCGATCGATTATAAGCGAATTCAATATGAGGCAAACAATCTTCCCACATCTTAATGTTCTTCTTTAAAACAGCCCTTAACATAGTAGACAAAGTTCTATTAACTACTTCAGTTTGACCATCAGTTTGCGGATGACATGTAGTAGAAAACAACAACTTAGTTCCCAATTTAGCCCATAAAGTCTTCCAAAAATAACTAAGAAATTTAGCATCACGATCAGAAACAATTGTGTTCGGCACACCATGCAAACGAACAATTTCCCGAAAGAACAAATCAGCAATGTGAGTAGCATCATCAGTTTTATGACATGGTATGAGATGGGCCATCTTAGAAAATCTATCAACAACCACAAACACACTATCACGTCCCTTCCTAGTCCTAGGCAATCCTAACACAAAATCCATAGAAATATCTTCCCAAGAAGCACTAGGAACAGGTAGAGGCAAATACAAACCGTGTGGATTCAATCGTGATTTAGCCTTTTGACATGTCGTGCAGCGAGCAACAAATATCTCCACATCTCTTCTCATCTTTGGCCAAAAGAAATGACCAGCAAGTATATCTTCCATTTTCTTTGCTCCAAAATGCCCCATTAAGCCACCTCCATGCGCTTCCTGCAACAATAACAAGCGAACGGAGCTAGCTGGAATGCATAGCTTGTTAGCTCTAAAGACAAACCCATCACTAATGATGAATTTGTTCCATCCCTTCCCCTCTTTACAATGCAGCAACACATCTTTAAAATCAGCATCATTAACGTATTGATCTTTAATCGTTTTCAATCCAAATATTTTGTAATCAAGTTGGTTCAGCAAGGTGTATCTCCAAGATAATGCATCAACAATTATATTCTCTTTTCCTTTCTTGTGCTTAATAACATAAGGAAAAGATTCAATAAATTCAACCCACTTAGCATGTCTACGGTTCAATTTTCCTTGACTACGAATATGTTTTAAAGATTCATGATCTGAATGAATAACAAACTCTTTGGGCCATAGATAATGCTGCCATGTTTCTAATGTGCGAACAAGAGCATACAATTCCTTATCATAAGTAGAATAATTCAGAATAGGCCCGCTCAATTTTTCACTGAAATAAGCAACAGCCTTCTTGTAACAAAACACCACCCAAACCAATGCCACTAGCATCACATTCAAGCTCAAAGGTTTTATTAAAATCAGGGAGTTGGAGGAGAGGTGCATGTGTCAACTTATCTTTCAGCGTGTTGAAGGAGTTCTCTTGTGTTTTACCCCAACTAAAAGGCACTCCCTTCTTTGTAAGCTCATTCAAAGGCGCGGCAATGGTGTTGAAGTCCTTCACAAAACGACGATAGAAACCAGCAAGTCCTAGTAAACTCCGCACTTGCGTGATAGTCTTCGGTATAGGTCATCCCTGTATAGCTTCCACCTTGGCTTGATCAACCTCGATTCCCTGTGGAGTCACGACATAGTCAAGAAAAGACACTCGATCGGTGCAAAAGGTGCACATCTCAAGGTTACCAAATAAACGTGCATCTCATAAAGCATTAAAAACAGCACGTAAGTGATCAAGATGTTCATCGAAAGATTTGCTGTAAATCAATATATCATCAAAGTAGACAACAACAAATTTCCCAATGAAAGCACGCAGAACCTCATTCATTAATCTCATGAATACTAGGTGCATTAGTTAACCCAAAAGGCATGACTAACCACTCATATAACCCGAACTTATTTTTGAAAGCAGTCTTCCATTCATCTCCCAATTTCATACGAATCTGGTGGTACCCACTACGCAAATCAACTTTGGAAAACACAACAACACCACTCAATTCATCAAGCATATCATCCAAACGTGGGATAGGGTGTCGATATCGAATTGTGATATTATTAATAGCCCTACAATCAACACATATACGCCATGTTCCATCCTTTTTAGGCACTAAAATAACCGAAACAGCACAAGGACTAAGAGACTCACGCACATAACCTTTGTCGAGTAGTTCTTGCACTTGTCGCTGAATTTCTTTAGTTTCTTCCGGATTTGTCCTGTATGGCGCACGGTTTGGCAACAATGCACCAGGAATAAGGTCAATTTGGTGCTCCATCCCTCGTATTGGTGGCAGCCCCGCTGGTATCTCACTTGGGAACACATCAGAATACTCCTGCAAAAGGTTAGCAACAGCCGGGGGCAAAGAATGCTGCATATCGTGAACTAAAATCAAAGCATCCTTGCACACCAAAGCATAGGCAACAAAAGTGGAAGCAATCAATTCATTAATATCAGACTTAGTAGCAAGCAAGCAATGTCCTTTCAATCTTATCTCATCTTCCCTGCTACTAACAGATTTGGCATTCTTATCGATCTCAGTTTTAGTTCTCTTAGCTTTAGCAACATCATCACGCACAATAGATTCAGGTGACATAGGAAGCAAAACGATTTTCTTATCATGATGTATAAGAGAATATTGATTTGATCTACCATGATGCATGCTATCGGTATCAAATTGCCATGGTCTACCTAGCAGAATATGACAAGCTTCTATAGGCACAACATCGCATTCAACAACATCATGATATGAACCAATAGCAAAATTAATTCGTACCAATCTCGTTACCTTGACCTTACCACTATTGTTGAGCCACCGAATGTGATATGGATTTGGATGCGGTTTTGTTGTAAGTGCAAGCTTCTAGACCATATCGCTGCTAGCCATGTTGTTGCAGCTACCTCCATCAATTATCAAACGACACGAACGCTCTTTAATAACACACTTTGTTTGGAACAGTGTATGCCGTTGATTTTGCTCCGCCTTTTCCATTTGTGCACTAAGTACACGCTGCACAATGAGGCTCTCATAATGATCTGCATCCTCTGCACCAATCTGCTCTTCTGGTTGTTCCTCAGTACCTGCATGGTCAGCAGCAAGCAAAGCAAGTGTATCTTTATCAAAATCACTAGCAGAGGAATACCCACCATCTCCTTTGACCACCAAAACACGCTTGTTAGGGCAGTCACGTTGCACGTGTCCAAAGCCCTTGCATCGATGGCACTGAACATCTCTTGTCCTTCCCGTGGAGGCAACTGAAGATGCACTCGTGGCTGGTTTCTGGACAGTCGTGGTTGCTGAATTTGTCGGGGGAGCACGTGTCTTATCGTTGGATGGAGCGGGTATTGTCGACCGACTCGGGAATGTAGAAGATGCAGGAGCTTGTCCGGTCAATGAGGTAGATGTGCGCGACTGCCATGATGAAGGTTTTCCTGCAGAAATATTAGTTCTTGTACTAGCACGTCATCCCAGCACTTCCCTTTCAGCTTTACAAGCAAGATGGAACAAACAGGTTATGTTAGTATAATCTTTATAAGCAAGAATGTCCTGAATTTCTCGGTTCAAACCTCCTAAAAATCTAACCATATCAGGTTCCTCATCCTCCACTAAATTACAACACAACACACCCATTTGTAATTCCTGATAGTATTCTTCTACACTTTTATTACCTTGTCTCAATTGTTGCAATCTATGTAACAGATCACGCGCATGGTAAGAAGGAACAAATCTAGCCCGCATGACCCATTTCAAAGCATCCCAGGTTTGTGGAATATAGAGGCAAAATCAGTAAATTCACTAGTAGCAGCCCTAACATGTATATTCTCAGAAAATTCATGACATGCAAACTTTTGATCAACAGCAATTTCCCAAGTAATGTATGCATCAGGATCGTATTTTCCATCGAAAGAAGGTATCTTAAATTTTATTTTACTGAAAGCATCATCATTATTATGTACCTCACGTCGTCGATGTCCACCCATACCTCTCCGATTAGTTCGCAGTCGTCGGCGACTAGGAGCATCTTGGTCATCTAGTTCAGTATCAGCGACATAATCATCCCAATTATCCTCGACACGCTCATCCTTGTTGTTTTCTCCCTCATGCCCATTTGCAGTTCTGGCATGCATCTCATCAAAACGCCTCAAAAGAACAGCAAGGCTTTGGTCAATATGAGCGACCGACGTCTCCAGCCTTGTAAGCTTGGTGTTGGTGGCAAGCTGCGTGGCCTCCAACTGCCCAATCTTATCATTTGACACCAGCATATCTTTAGCAAGCCCATCTACATGCCTCCTCATCTTATTTTCAAAATGTTGTATGATTCCCTTTGTACGAGGAGAGTGACCTAAACTCCCATCACCCTCTGATCCTGTCATGGTTAGATGAACAAAGGAAACACGAAAATAGGTGAAGAAATAAGATCCTACAACTAATGGGATGTAGCTACTGCAAGGCGCTCACCCTCAACCTGTTACACAAGCTCTTACCAATTCTTACCTTGCTCAACAGGAGGGGATGGCAACCAACAAGTCTGCAACCGTGGGATGAAGTGTATCGGTGCCGCAACAACAGGACCTGTCAAGCTGTAGTCGAATATGTGGAGCTATAGGTGGGCGGAAGCATGGATGAACTAGCACCACGTTAGTTACAAAAGCAAGCTGAAGAATCGTTCAACGGCGGCACTATGCTGATCCTAGCCTAGACCGTGCTAGAGACGCGAGCCTGGACACAAATGAAGTCACGAGACACCACCGAAGAACAAAAATGATGCACAAAGAACAACCCCTTTTTCTTCCCTTCTTTTTCTTCTTCTTCTTTTTTTTCTTCTTTTATTTTTTTTCTTTTTTTTATTTTTTTTATTTTTTTCTTTTTTTCAGAGGATCCTAAAAACTGATTATATAACCTAAAAGACTTCAAAAGAGCCACACACCACACAAACTTTTCCCGAAAGGGTAGGGGTATTCCTGTAAAAAAAGATACTCTCTCTCTCCCTCTCTCTCTGGAGTAAGCCGAGACTATATGTATGCGTGCAAAGTTACGGTTTGAGTAAGCCGAGACTACTTCTGCCTTTCTGGAGCGCTACAAAATATGCAGTACAAGTGCGAATAGCAATGGAATTTTATAACACGGTGCAATAACCAATTCGGACTCGGAAACCGATTCCTACTCAAATCACAGCACCACGTGCGATTCGGTCACAAACCAACACAGAATCTAACTCGGACTTGAACACGAATATGGACTCGGATTCCGCCAACATGGAGTATGTACGGTAGCGCACGGTTGTGACTAGAACGTGACAAGAACTCAAAACTCTAAAGGACTAAAACTAAGACCAGCAACTCGACGCAACCGATGCAACCGAAAGTTCAACAAGCCCTAACTAAGCAGTGCTAGAAAAGGCTCAAACGAGTTGATTGAAGGTAAACTAATCTACTATTTTTTTGGCTTTTCTGGACTATAGGAAAAATAAAACAACGAAGAATTAGAAGTCTCTCACCGATAAACCTTGCTCTGATTACCAACTAATGGCGACCCGCTAGGGTTTGATTCCCGATCTTTCGATGAGAGGTATGGATAACTCGATTAGTCGATGGAGGCGACGTTCACGGCCCGACTACAGCCTTCCAAGCTGCGCCTTAGCAACCGATACACCCCCTCCAATGGCTGTCGCGATCTTGTGGAGCGCGGCACCCGGCCACTAGGGCACTCGTCCTGCAAGCAATCGAAGAACTAGCAAGAACAAGTATGACAAGTACTGAATTTACTAGATGTAAATGAAGGTTTCACACGCAATCTCAATAATGGTGGGGTTCCGAAGACAAGAAGACGAGCGGCTGATCCAGCACGCGCGCTTGCAAGCAAGTAGCGAAGGCTAAACTTGATCTAAACAAAACCCAAGCATCCTTGGTGGCGGCTAAGGGGTATAAGTACGTGGGAGGACGACCACAGGGGTGCTGGGGTCGTACTCCAATCCTAGGACGCGTCCGTAATGGACTCAACTTGATACACGGCCCATTGGGCCAAAACAGGGTGACACAGCACCATGGGCAGAAAAGGACTCTGTATTAATTTTATGATTGTGGCCGACTCGTAACAGATATGGATATGAGGCTAGATCCGTTTGAAAGAAGACTTCATAAGCTTTCCACGAAGTACTTGAACGCCCCAATCCGAGTTTATATGCGACCGTGGTGTCCATCACAAGTTGGTACTGTTCTGCAGTCCGAATCCAGCCTGCGCGAATCCGTTTCCCCTTCGGTCGCCTCCTTGGTTCCTAAGCAAAACAAGAGTACACGGGTCTCCATGGTCTAAACATGATGTACATGAGCTTAGATTTGAACTCACCTGATGATTAAGTTGACGAGGACGAGCCCGAGCACGAGTAATAGGACCAGCAATAGGTACTTGTGTCGGAGTGGATGTATCGTTGGTGTTGATGTCCTCATCACTCTAGCTGAACTGACCACAACAGGCTGACTAATCTTCTATACCGATAGACTAGCACGAACTACAAAACCCTCTGAGACAAACGAGAAGCTAGCGCCAGAGTCAAAAAGAACACCTGCATCAAATGAATCAACTGAAATAATACCAGTCACCACGTCTCCATGATCTCTGTCATTAGTAGAGGGCATAGAATACATCCTTGGAACACCCGTAGAAGAAGAACCTAGAGTATAGCCACCAGGTGTTGAAGCCCAAGGCATAAAAGGAACTGGAGGAGCAGTAGCCTGAGGCAGTCAAAGAGCCCTAGACTGTGGAAACAGAGGAGTAAACGATGTAATCGGAGGTGCCATCAAGTACTGAGGATATACTGGTGCTGGCAGGAACTGCTGAGTAGGTGGCATAGGAAGCTGCTGCTGCGTATAGGGTGTAGCTGCCATCATGTGAACAGTACCACTAGAAGCTAAAGCTGAAGAAGACACTACCTCCCAGTGCACTTTCCCATTGGGATTCCTCCTACAAACCACATCCCTATGCTCCATACCACAAATTGAACATCAGCCGGTCCATCGACACTCAGAACGGTGAAGGGCATCACCACAACGGAAGCACACAAGCCCCATGCCAGGCTTCGCAATAGCTCGGTACTGCGGAGTATTCTTATTTGAAGCACTAGACTGTGAAGACTTTCCACGGTATGGCTGGTAATGCTGGAACTTCCCTTTCTTCTGGATAGGACCACCAGACTGCCCCTTCTTGTCACTATGGCTGCGAGACTGCTCCCCACCTGATGACTTATGCATCTTAGAAGTGACTAAATGCTGCAACTCCACACCCAAAGCCTGCTCCACGGTAGAACGGTAGTCAACGAGTGGAAAAGCTCCCAACATGTGTTTGATAGATGGCTTGCGAAACTGTCTTGCCTTCTCGATATCATTGTAGGCCATGTGCGGAAAAAAGTGGACTATCTGGTTGAAGCCCACTTCATACTCAGCCACTGTCTTCTTATCCTGCACATAATTATGCTAGTCTATCTTCATCTTATCAAGAAAAGTGGCTGGGTAGAATCTCCTCTCAAACTGCCTCACAAAGTCATGCCATGACAATGACCCATACATAGCTTGGTGGGCTGCCTGCACACCTTTCCACCAAATCTGAGCTTTCCCACTTTAGCAGCTGCGTACTGAAGCGAACACGGTCCTGGTAAACCACCTCAAATACATCCATCTTGTCCTCAACATAAGTTAGCCAATCCGCTGCCTGGACCGGGGTACCATTGCCATCGAAGGTGTCCAGCTTCATGCCCATCCACTGCATCAGTGATATTCCACTAACCGGAAGAGCCATCTCAGGAGCAACAGGGCCACCAGTAGCAGGAGCAGCACTAGCAGGAGAAGCAACAGGAGCAGCAGGAGCGGCACTGGTAGGATCAACACCAGAAGTAGCATTGCCCTACCTCAAATTCCTTATCTTGTTCTGCATTTCCTGCATCATGGATAGCAATTGTGCATTGCTAGCACCAGCCTCAGGATTAGGTTGATCATCTGTATGCTGCCCACCAGCTCCGGAAAGACCACGACCATGACCACGGCCATGGCCACGACCACGAACACGTCTATGCGTAGTTGCAGGCACAGTTTCAACCACCAATACAACAAATAGGAAAACATATTAAATACAAGTAATTGAAAGCACAAGTACACATCAAGACATATAAAAGAATACAAAATAAGCAAGGACATGCAAACCCAAACCCAACCTACATGTGCAAGTGTGTCAAATTTATTTTTGAAAAGCAAAATTAACATAGAACATTTAACAAAAAGCTCTGATTACCAACTGTAACACCCCAGGCCACCGATTCCTGGGATGCGACTAAACTCCACAACCAACGGCTGAATCTAAGAGAATTTAGCCAAATAACAATAAAGCAATGCGGAAGCAGAAATAAGTTTTACTAAAGCAAGTTAATACAAAGGTTAACCTAAACACAACAATAAGAAAACAACATCTCCAACAAACTTCAACATTTAATTTTCTTTACAGCACAACTAAAACATGTGGAACATGAATAGTGAAATGTGCTGCTACTCCCCAACCCTACATGACAAGCTTCAAAAACCTGGAAAGAGTAAAGCAAGAGTGAGATTTTAAAATCTCAGCAAGCATCTTGTTTTGACAAGCTACTTAAATCACAAATTGATTAAACTTCAAGTATAGGCAAAGTACGAATTTTATTAAATAAAACACATATGCTGAAATTTAAAATCCAAGGAACATATATTTTTCCAACATTAACACAACAAGAACATGTAATGTTGATATCTTACATGAATGAAAATGAATGCAAATGCCATGACTTCTTTTACATCGCGCCCCTGCTCAGGCAATACACGATGTGTACCGTACTATTGCAACCATAGGATCGCGATCTGCTTCAAATGCATGTAAATGCAAATGCACATGACATGATAAATTGTAAGAAATATTGATAGCTCAACTCATGTACTAAAACAACAAAGATAATTGTTTAACAAATTTAAACACAAATAAATCCACCAGTCAGTTCTGAAGTAAAGAGAAGGTGAAGTAAATAACAAGCCAAAATAGTAGCAAACCACCGCTATGATTACTTGCCTCCAATCAAAGGCGACAAGCACTTCAAGTGCGATCCGAAGCACTACCACCTGTTTTGATAATAAAACTTCAATTCACGAACTCAAACAAACATATAAGAACAGTAGATAAATCCTTCCTATGCCCGAAACCCTCAAACCAAAAGGAAAGGCTAAAACATCTTTAAACACATTCATTCCATAAGAGCAGCAATACTTGTTTCTTTTGTATCATTTAACATACAATAGCAACCAAAGAAAAAGAATACACTTTAGAGATCTACAGAAAGAGATTTAAAACTTCACTTCATAACTCATATGTAAATTATATCGTTAAGGTAGCATAAACCTTAACTGAACATCGCTGATATTTTTCTGACAGCAAAACAGGACACGCCAACAAATAAATTCGTGTCTGCAATTCTACAGATGGCAAAATTATGGATCATATACCAATCAAAATCTTGAAACATATACTAAAGCACTAGTAAAAAAATTGGGCAACCATTGTAAGCAGTAAGTATGCCTAAGACCAGGAAGAACTGAATACTGACAGAACAACAATGTCTTTACCAGCAGCCATCTTGTGATTTCGATATCTCCAAAACTACTGCTCCAAAAATTATCACATACCAATCCGGAGAAAGATGAAGGAATTATTTACAAAATTTACAACTACCACAAACAGAGAATCGGCCATCAAGGTGGTCTAAAACTGAATAGATCTAAAACTGTTCGGAACACTGACAGAAATCGACAGCCACAAGGAAAAGACCATATCTCCCAGATTACTCAGCCAAAAAATGCAATTCTAAAGATTGTGATTCCTATGCATAAGCATAAACTTTCCATGAATTTAGATGGCCTAAAAACAGTGGGAAACCTCTGTACTAAGACAACCGCACACTCTGAAAAATTCCTGGGCATCCTGAAAACGACTAATTCAGCAATTTCCCCTTAAGACCTTGCCTCTAATCGACAACTACCACTTGCTACCATGATCAAAACTGGTAGGAAACATGTGTTGCATAGGAGTAAGGCCTCACCTAGGGTTTTGCCTTGAACAACAGCGATAAACAGCGGGGAACACGAGGATCTAGCACCTCTTCATCACACCTGTCCGCCATCTCGCTCCAATTTGCTAGTTCTCTTTATTGGCTTTCCCTTCCCCTTCCCCCTTCATGAGGCCATGACAGCAGCAGCAACCAGATCAGAGGGAGGAGAATGAACACACGACCCGAAGTAAAGGATGGGAGGGGAATTCACCTGCAGATCCTCTACTCGCCTGCAGCACTGGAAGGAGGCAAACCCACTCTAGGGTTTGGGAACGACGAGAAAAAGATGTGGTGGCTGAGGGGCGAGGAAACCTACTGCAATAGGAAATGCTCAGATCCTTCATGGGGAGGAGAAACGCACGGGCAGAAAAGGGCAGTTAGGGCGTGTTTGGGAGAGCTCCGCTCCATGAATTTCAGCTCTGCTCCACAAACTCCACAAAATATTTTGCCAAACATGTCTAGCTCCAGGAACTACAGATCCAGAAAAAACGTGGACCTAGGGGTCAGATCCATGTTTTTCCTGGAGTACCTCAAGGGGTGCTTCAAAAACACTAGTTTCACACCTCCTCGTGGAGTTGGAGGTTATTTACCCACCTTTGCCACTTGTTACAAACCTTAACCCTTCGTTTCTATTTTTTCCTAGCCTCCCACCCTGGCCTCTTCTTCCTCGCATCGCCCCTGCCTCCCGCGTCATGCCCACGTCACTGCGCCACCCTGCCCCCTGCAAGTTTGCGCTGCCCTGCCCCCTGCGGGTCTGTGCAGCTGCAGCCCCCGCGCGGCGGCGCTGGTCCGCGCCGCCCCTGCCCCCTGCAGGGTCGCGCCATGGCGTGGTAGGCGGCTGGAGGTGGCGGCGGCGGTGAGGGGTCCGTGTGGTTGAACCGGCGGCGATGAGGTCTTCACGGTGGTGGGGAAGCATAGGCGGCCTTGGGATTTTGAATCCCCGACGGTCCAGTTGAGTCAAGGGAGTCTGCTCCGCCGCGTGCACAACCGCCACCGCTGTCATCCGCCGATCTGGGATCATCGCCTAGTCATGAATCGCTCAAGCGCCAGCGGGCTCGGCGGGGCGGGGCCAGGAGATCGAGCAATGGCAGACGCGGGGTGGGAGCGGGAGTGGGACGAGGACACAGCAGTGGCAGCGAAGGTGCAGGCGGTGCGGGTGGTGTGCGCAGCGTCAGCGGCGTTCGCATCATGCCCGCACTGCCGCCGCTCCCCGCGCGGCGGCCGACCTCACTTCGTCTGACTGGTACCTCATTCTTGCCATTGGCGAGGCCGTGTCGGAGGTCGCCGTGCGGCAGCAGTACCGGCAGGTCGCGTTGCAGCTGCATCCGGACAAGAACAGGCACCCCAAGGCGTATGCATACCTAACGGACAAGGCGTGCTTGCGGGACTTCAGCGCCCATGTGCCACAACTAGCAGAGTGTAGCGGCCGGTGCGCAGGCGGCGGCGCCGGCAGCGGCCAGGAGCATGCAGCAGGTCCGTGCGGCGCAGGCGATGGGCGATGTGCAGAACCGACTGCGGGACGAGGGCTGGGCACCGACACAATGAGGAAGACTAGAGTAGAGATAGGAAGAGGAGGGGAGAAAAGAGAGTGACGTGTGGGACCATTCACAATGGCTAAAATAGAATATTCACAACAAGTCATCATCTTTTGGGAGCTTGAGCACTGCAATTAGCCAAACATGTACAACAACTCTATATTTTTGTGGAATTGGTGGAGTGGAGCTATTTTTTTGGAGTTGGAGTGCTCCCAAACAGGCCCTTACTGTTCACGTGATTACTGTAGCAATAGGTTCTATTGAGATAAAAAAGTCATAACTCTTTGATCCTAATTCCAAAATATGCATATGAGTAGTCAAATGGATTGCATTCGGTGAGATCTTTGCATCTACGCTCTCGGATTGTCCATCTGGCCAGTGGATAAAAAGTCAACTTTTTGGCCTCACTTCAAATGCGTGGTCAACAATTTAAATAAATTACGTATTCCAACTTTTAAAGCGTATTTTCATACTTCACGGATTCTAAGTGTTACAAAAAACTATTGACGCTCGATACGGACCCTTTGCGATTGTGAAAACTTGCATAAAAGCAACATTTATCCAAAGATCAACACTAGAATAGGGCTTTATCTAACAAATTCCACCAGTGCCGGTCGGTTTCTGTATGCAGGCAATTACTGGACGAAATTGCAGGAAATGAGCAACTAAGATTCAAGGCATAATTCTAGAATGTGCAAACTGGCAAGGCAATAGCAAAAGAGTCCCAGCAAGACAAGAAACTAGAATCAACCAGGGCCCGCTCACCTGCCAAGGGCTTTAGGACCCACTTGCAAACCACGTGGCCAAAGGAGGGGCTGGACCGGGCCAGGCCTGGTTCGGTCGACCTACCCAGGTCGGCCGACCCTGGGAGGAGGCAATCGACCTTCCCCTTTGACGTGGCGCCTCCTGATTGGTTGCTTAAGTCGGTTTGGGCAGGCCTCGGCGCATTGCAAGACAGAAGCACCCCTCACTCACCCCTATAAATATAAGGGGGAGTGCTTCTAAAGAGGAAACACCTTCACATCCCACTCAACTCCCTCTTGGAGTTTCTCTTGTGTGAATGAGCTCTAGGCTCATCTCTAGAGGTGATTAGAGTTAGGGAGAGAGTGGGAAGGAGCTTGGGGAAGTGCCGGGTTTTCGACACTGTTCTCCAACTTGTACCTCGACGGATGCTTTTCAATCAAAATAAGTGTTCATAATTTCTTATGTGCTTAGTTTCTTAGTTAAGTTATAGTGCTAGCTCTTTTGTTGCTTAGCTGGATTAGTAGTTCACTAGTTTATAGTGGGTGCTCTAGTTTAAGGCCATAGGCTAGAGTAGTAATGATAGTGTAGACGTGGTGTCTAGACTAGACTTACCTGTTGGTTGTGGTATATCCCATGGTTAGATGAGGTAGGTAGCAGGTGGTGACAACCGTGTCTATCCAGCGGAACCCTCCCCGTTCGGGTATATCCCAATGCCGTAGTATTGGAGCCCACCAGTTTTGTTCTAGGGGAAGCTAGTAGCCCGAAGCAAGCAACTAGGACAGATCTATCTTATCTCTAAAACACAGCCTTAGAAAACTTCTCTACCCTCACCTCTAGTGGGTGTGGTGTCCTTGGATGAACCTGAACCGTAGAGAAAGTACACACGTTCCTCAGTGGATACGATACCCTTGGAATACTCCTGGGTCAAAGCTACAACCGTATCCATGCGCTTGCGGTTTTATTTTCGTGATGCTAGGAAATGTCAACAAGCTTTCTGGCGCCATTGCTGGGGAATGGTTGCTATTTTCTCTTCGAACCTAGTTCGCCCTCGTACCCTTTTCTTTTATTTGATTCTATCTCTTGCCCCGCTACCCATGGAGCAGCTATCCATTTTTCAGCTCTTCGCACCCAAGAGTGAATTTTGTGAACCAGCTTCTTCATTTGATCCAATTCTTTTACCTGGTTATGAAATTCCCTTCGGATTCATAAGCAAAGTTCAGGAAAGTACCTTATCAAGATGGGGGTACAAAAATCCCTACCATCATCTGCGTGAATTCGAGCTAGTGTGTTCATGTATGAAAATCTCAGGCATGCCGCACGAGACTCTGAAGTGGAAGTTGTTTCCCTTTTCTCTCATAGGAGAGACGAAGCAATGGTGCACGTTTAACGTAAGACTTGCAAACGGGGATTGGAAGAAGTTGCGAGATCAATTTTGTCTAGATACTTTCCGATCACTCGTACATGCACCTTACAAGCAGAGATTCTAACCTTCCGTCAGAACGAAGCGGAATCCCTTGGTGCAGCATGGGCCAGATTTTACCTTCTAGTTCAATCCGGTCCCGACTTGTCTTTACCCGACCATTTGTTACTTTAACATTTGTATGCGGGACTGAACAAGAATGATGCACAGTACCTCGATAACACAGCCGGAGGTTCGTTCTTGTACAAGACCTCAGTCGAAGGAAGAGAAATCCTCAATAAAATCTTAGAGAGAACTTCCTACGTCTCTTACCGAGAACCACCTCAGGTTGAACAAGAGGTACCACAAGAGGAAAACATGGTAGCCGAATCCAAGCCAGTAGAACTCCAACCTTAAGATTCGACTCTCGTACCTCTTCCCGAACCAGAATCCGAAATACCCGAGGCAGAGGACCCTCTACCCTCAGAATTTGAGCATGGATTCGAGGAGGATCTCTTTGAAGATCTTGGCAACACCTCGAAGTATCTATGCCAGAAGCGACCACCAGTCCTGGTCACTCCTTTAGAACCATACGAGAAGGACTACCTTCTAGAAACCATTGAGGAGTTGACAGCCATAATGAGCAGCGAATGGTCAAGAGAAGGCGAATTATCCTCATCTCCTATTCAAAATAGCCATCCTTCATCTTTCATCCGCTGCCAAATCAAGGACCAAGAGGTGAATGCTCTTTACAACCCCGCTGTTGGAGCCAACGTAACACATAACTTTGCGTCCGCCTGGGTGGCGTACCTTTAGCTCCAACAGACAGAACTCTCAGAAGTTCCTCAGGTTCTTCTATGATGAGTCATGGGGTACTACAGCAGGTGTTAGTACGACACAATGATGTTAAGGTAAATCTAGATTTCCACGTGTTCGAAGCTCTTAACTTCGACATTCTAATCGGCCATCCAATCGAAAAGCTTCTCACGGATGTGCCGAATTCGGGAGCCCTTAACATCCAATTGGGGAAGGAAACCCTCATTGTTCCTATCATTTGATCGGTGAATTCGGTGGTAGAGGTTCTCCCCATAGTAGAGCCAATTGAGGAGGTGCTGGACACAAATCCTCTAGATTCATCAGAAATGGCCCTCGAACAGGAAGCTGAAGAGTTCATCCAAGAAGAGGAAGATTCCAATGAAATCTTAGATTTCATAGAGTTCGAAGTTCCAGCCCAACCTCCAGTTGAGCTTAAGCCATTACCTTCTAGCCTTTGGTATGCCTTCCTAACCAGCGATGTAGAAGCTCCCGTGATCATCAGTGACAAACTCTCAGAAGAGGAGACATCAAAGCTCATCGCTGTCTTAGAAAAGCATCGAGCTGTTCTCAGTTATGCCATCCAAGACCTCAAGGGCATTATCCCTACTCTTTGCACTCATCGTATTCCCATAGATCTCGCTATGGCACCCTCCAGGGAGCCTCAACGCAGGTTGAACAATGAGATACGTGAAGTGGTGAAGAAGGAGGTCTAGAAACTCCTACATGCCTGAATCATCTATCCAGTCCCGTATAGTGAGTGAGTGAGCCCAGTACAGGTAGTGCCCAAGAAAGAAGGTATGACGGTCGTAGAAAACAGCAAGAACGAGCTGATCCCACAACGAACCTTCACAGGATGGAGAATGTGTATCGACTACAGGAAGCTCAACAAGGCTACAAAGAAGGATCATTTCCCGCTTCCCATCATTGACGAGATGCTCGAAAGATTAGCAAAGCATTCCTACTTCTGTTTCCTTGATGGCTATTCTTGTTTTCATCAAATCCCAATCCATCCCGATGACCAAAGCAAGACTACGTTCACATGCCCCTATGGAACCTACGCGTACCTACGAATGTCATTCGGGTTGTGTAATGCGCCCACTTCATTCCAAAGGTGCATGATGTCCATCTTCTCGGACATGATCGAAGAAATTATGGAAGTCTTCATGTACGACTTCTCGGTTTGCGGTAAGACCTTTGATCGTTGCCTTAGAAATTTGGACAGGGTCTTGCAGAGATGCTAAGAGAAGGATCTGGTGCTGAATTGGGAAATGTGCCACTTCATGGTCCGTGAGGGCATTGTTCTCGGACATCTCATCTCTGAGAGAGGAATTGAGGTGGACAAGGCAAAAATCAAAGTCATTGAACGACATCCGCCTCCCACCAATGTGAAAGGAATCCAAAGCTTCTTAGGTCATGCAGGGTTCTACCGGCTTCATAGCTAATTTCTCCCATATTGCTAGACCACTCACAAACCTGCTAGCTAAGGACGCCCCTTTCCAATTCGATGATGAGTGCCTAACAGCCTTTCACACACTCAAAAAGGCACTCATCTCAGCTGCAATCATTCAACCCCCAGATTGGAAGCTTCCCTTTGAGATCATGTGTGATGCTAGAAATTATGAGATGGGGGCCGTACTTGGGCAAACTAAGGACAAGAAGCATCACGCAATCGCCTATGCGAGCAAGACACTAACAGGAGCTCAGCTTAACTACGCCACAACTGAAAAGGAGCTCCTGGCAATTGTCTTTGCTATAGATAGGTTTAGATCTTACTTAGTGGGTGCAAAGGTTATTGTATACACTTACCATGCAGCTCTGAAGTACCTTCTCACTAAGAAAGATGCGAAGCCAAGGCTCATAAGGTGGATCCTTCTACTCCAGGAGTTTGATTTAGAAATTGAAGATAAAAAGGGAGTAGAAAAGTTGGTTGTAGATCATTTGTCACGTATGAATATCACTAACATGCAGGAACTGTCGATAAATGATTTCCTCCAGGATGACATGCTACTCAAGGTAACGGCTTCAAACCCTTGGTAACGCGGGGTCCACTGCAGAGGTGGGACCAGGCCGTCCACGTGTACGTGTGCAGGCCCAGCTGGCCGACATGGATAACACGTGTATCTGTGGGTCCTGGTTGACAGGTCTAGCATGGCTAACAGGCAGCCACGTGTGCTGGGTTCGACCCGAAGGCCCACGTGTCAGGGTTGCGGGTCAAATATGTGAATGCGGGGTCCATTGTAGAGGTGGGACCAAGCCGTCCATGTGTACGTGTGCAGGGCCGGCTAATAAGGCCTGGGCCTGTTTCAATGTCGGGCCATGTGGCCCAGGTTTGAGTGAGGAACCAGGATCCACTCGATCCGGCCAAGGAAGAGAAAACGGCCCACTATGAAAATAGGTGTGCTGAAGGAGCCATAAAAAGGAAGGCCCAACTGGCCGACGTGGCTAACACATGTATCTGTGGGTCCCGGTTGATAGGTCCAGCAGGTCTACCAGGTAGCCACGTGTGCTGAGTGGGACCCTAAGCCCCACATGTCAGGGTTGTGGGTCAAATATGTGAACGTGGGGTCCACTACAGAGGTAGGACCAGGCCGTCCATGTGTTCGTGTGCGGGGCTAGCTAATAAGGCCTGGGCCTATTTCAAAGTCGGGCCATCTGGCCCAGGTTTGAGTGCAGAACCAGGATCCACTCGATCCGGCCCAGGAAGAGAAAATGGCCTGCTATGAAAAAGGGAAGGCTCAGACGGTTACTATTCCCGCGCACCTTCCCGAGATGGTTACCATCCCCAAGAGGGAAATTGAAGAAATATCAAAGAAGGGATTTCAAGATCAAACTTCTGCCTTCCCCTTGATCTACTGTATGCCTACTCGATCTATAGTGATCCACCACTGTTGGCATTTTTATAACACAGTCACCAATTATGAACATAGAATCCATTCCCCGGCAATGGCGCCAAAAATGTTTGTTGGCATTTCATAACGCAATCACCAAGTATGGACATAGAATCCATTCCCCGGCAACAACGCCAGAAATGCCATGGGGTATTTCTTACGTTACAGAAGGATCCGCAAGTGCACGGAATACCGTTGTAGCATTTTGCCCGTGAGTACGGGGTCGTATTTATATTTCCGCACGGAAGGCGGCGGTTATTGGAATAGATTAGTGTGTTGATTAGTTCTAGCATGGATATTCTATTGAATAAACAGGGATAAGATAATATATGGTAAAGAGGTAGTGTGACACACAGGTTACTCAAGTTCTACTCTATGCAAAGCTTACAGGAAGGGAGAAAGGAAGAAGAAAGCTAATCTAAGGACTTATGTACTCCTAACTTGTGTCGTGTTGTCGACAAATCGATAGTTGTCCTCCTGATGGAAGATCAGGCACTCTTGCATTCCCATCAAGGAACTTGAGAGAGGCTTCAACTTGTGGTGTGTCTCGTTTAGTAGCACCCCCTCATATTTATAGAGGTGAGTGAGGGGGGTGTGCAGCAGCTCCTCGGCGCCCAAATGACCGGTGCCTTGCCAAACCGCCATTAGGAGCTAGTGGGGGAAGCGCCACATCAAAGGGGGTAAGTCGGTGCCCCCTGGTTGGGCCGGGTGACCTACATGGGTCGGCCGACCTGGGCTTGGCCCAGATCGAGCCCAACTTGCTTTAGGTAGCTGCCATGTGGGTCCTGGTCACTCCTGTGCGTGAGTGGACGCTGTCCTAAGTCGGTTGCGCCTGTTTGTGGGCCCTTTGATCCATGGGAGGCTGAACAGCGCACTTTGATTGGTCGACGCCATTTGCCTTGGATTGAAGTGCTTGTTTACACTTGATTTTTGCTCAATTTTCCTACATTGCAAATTCTCCAAGGGGAATGTGGAAACGACATTATTCTTGATAAATATGCAAGTTAAGTATGCTAGTCATCCCAATTTTCTGATCAAATTGACGCTCAAAAATTGGTCCATAGCGAACGTCAATAAGAACCCCCAAGTTATCCTTTGCTCATCCCGAGCAAAACAGGACAAATTAGGATGTTGATCAGAAAATTGTTAGACTCATTACCTGCTGTTGTGTCAAGCCTGAGTCATAGATGATCTCCTTGAGTATGAGTAATGTTGGCATGAGTACCTGGCCCTTGTTACTTTCATCATGTATGGGGCTTATGAGCTTCTCCTCGTCTTGAGCTGTTGAAAGTTAGAACGGTCGACAGAGCAGTACTTACCTTACCTTTGCTCAATAATCTATTTGGAGGTTTTTCTTTTTGGAAATATAAAAACAAGACTAAGTTCCTCAAATGATTCACTCTGGTTGCTCAATGGTGTATGAATCCTTACCAAGGCACTTCTCCTTTCTCATAACGAAAGCTTTTTGTGGAGCTCAAGGTACGGAATGGATGAAGCATACCTGCATTTCATATATTGCCAAGACAAAGAGTGGATCCATGGAGAAAACAAGTCATATCCCAAGATCAAGAGGTGCATGTGTGTGGATGAATGGAAGGTATGATTACTCCTTTGTGTTTGTGATCTCTCTCCTCTTTATTTTTTTGTATTTTTCTCTAGACATGGCTATCCCCCTTTTATTCTTTCTTTTTTCTATGTTTTTTTTGGAGTCATGCTTCTTTGGCATGCCATCTTTTCTCTTTTTCTCTTTTTTTTCTTTTTTTCGGTGATGACCAAGTCCAATCTCTTTCTAGGGATAACACGAGGAGAGATCACAAGCTTCATGGAGCATTTATTTGGTGGATGGATGGATTTGCTAATTCCCAGTGTAGGAATGTCACAATGAGCGTAACGTGTGTGTGATCTTGATCAAGAGGATATAAAAACATCTCACTAGGGTCACAACAATTTGACAAAGCTCAATGAAATAGCAAGCAACATATGTATAGGGTTTTTCAATGTAAATGACATATGGCTTTGGTAGGACTTGAACATCATTGAGAAACTTGTCCTTCCCTTTAAATTTTTTTTTGAAAACAAAATACTCCAGATATCATGCTTCACTTAAGACAAGATTATAAAGCTCCATCTTCCATATCTAAACTCACAACAATCTAGACTTGGATAAAGTCTGTGCAACCCATGAGATGTTCCAGTTCATGGCACAAAGGTTTAAACAGCCATTAAACTCAAACTTAGGAAAGAACGTGCTTTAGGACAAAGCAAGACAAACAAGCAAGAGCATAACAATTATTCATCCTTTCAACTTAGGAAGACCGAACATTCTTACCATGCATATGGATAAGAGAAATTTAAAGCAGTAAATATTTGTTTGGTTTTTAGAGTTTTTTTATATATCTTTATTGAAAGCAGTAAAGGATAAAGTTCAGTTGGTGGAAGGACTCCCCCAAGCTAGCTCTTGGTTTAAGGTCCGATGAGCAGAACCCTCTCCATACCAGCTTAATTCGAGGTCGAATTGTCCATACCTGGAGAGGATGTCGAGGACGACGACGTCTTCTTCTTTCTCCACACCTTCTTGGTTTTCTTCTTTGGTGTTGTCGGTGGTGTGGGAGTTGGATCCTCGGGTGTGAGACTATGTATCTCCTAGTCTTTGAACCATTCCGGTTCTGTCTCTAGCCCTTGTTCTTTGCTATCCTCATGAAGCAGGTATACCTGTTTGCGCCTGTTGCAGAACCTGAACTTCATGGTCCTCTTCCCAGTCCGGAAACTGATTCTTCCGGTCCCCACGTCTATTTTGGCCTTGGCGTCTCTTAGGAATGGTCGCCCAAGGATGAGCGAGATTCCCAAATCACCCTCAATGTCAAGGACTACGAAGTCCGCTAGGATGAATGAATTCTGGACTCGCACCGGGAGATTCTTCACAATTCCCTCGGGATATCGTATCGTGGAGTCGGCCAGCTGCACGCACATGCAAGTAGGGGAAAGAGCAGGATAAGCTAATTCTTCGAAGGTTACTTTGGGCATGATGTTGACGCTTGCTCCAAGGTCGCCAGGGCATTCTCATAATAATGGTCGTATATTGAGCAGTTGATCATTGGGGTTCCAGGATCCTCCTTTATAGTTACCGTTAGATCGCTCCACGAACTCTTTCAAGGGCGTCCAAGTCTTTCTGCATAGTTAGTAAAGAATTTACCACGCGATGGCTTACCCCATTTTATGGTTATTGCATTAACGCTCTCCAGGGGAGCCTCGGGGTTGCCCCAGGAACTTCCCTGTCTCTGCAGAAGGAACAACGACGGCCAGCTGAGCTAGTTGAGTTTCAAACATCATGTTGATGCTCAGCTGGTTCTTGAGTGTTGAGAAGATGCCATCCATCTTCGCTTGGATGGTCTCCAAGGTCTTGTCATTGGCGGCAAGCTTCTTTTGAATTGCTTCGTTGGTCTTTGCTTGGCTTAAGACAAGATCCCTCAAGGAAGGTTGGTTAGGATTACATGAATTTGAATTACCATTACCTCCTTGATAGTAGGGGCGCGACTGGTTCCACCCCTGACCTCCTTGTGGACGAAACCCATTGTTGTTGTTCATGAACATGACTTCTTCCTAGGTTTTGGGGCAGTCGTTCCCCGAATGTCCGACATTCCCACAGACCTCGCAAGTCGTACGAGAATCTAAGGCTTGAAGTACCTGAGTTGGAGCCTTTTCTTGGGGGCATTCATCAATCTTCTTGATGAGGAGGTCGATCTTAGCGGCGATCAAGTCCGTCTCCTTGACGGAGTGCATGCCCCGCTGGCGAGGTTAGAGACGTTCGTCATTCCACCCTTGGTTGGACACCATCTTCTCGATCAAGGTTTTGGCCCTGTCATTGGTTAGCGAGAAGAAAGCACCACCTGCAGCAGCATTGATATGATCACGAGCTGTTGGAGTCAGCCCGTTGTAGATGTTCTATAGAATGAGCCAAGCATCCATCCCATGGTGAGGACACGCTAGGATGTACTACCGAAGACGCTCCCAAGCTTCAGTTATTGACTCATTTGACGCCTGCTGAAAACTGGAAATCCTTCCCCGAAGAGCGTTGGTTTTACCCAACGGGACGAACTTCGCGAGGAATGCCTTGGCACACTCATCCCAAGTAGTGACATCACTTCTATTAGTGTAGAACCACTGCTTTGCCTTCCCAAGAAGTGAAAATGGAAATAGACGGAGTTGGATTGCATCCTTCGTGACTCCCTTGATGACAAAAGTGATGCACAGTTCTAGGAACTGTTGGAGATGTGCATTTGCATCCTTATTGGCCTTGCCACAGAATGGGCTAACCTGCACCATCATGATTAGACCTGTCTTGATCTCAAAATTTTCAGCTTCAGCATTACATTTGGCCCGAATGGGACATTGTCGGCCGAAGGAGCTGAGTAATCACGGAGAGTCTTCTGAGCCATAATCTTGGAAGTTGATGCTGCGATATTGACTGTTTCGCCTGTCTAGAGAGTAATCTGAGGAGGAACGACTCGAGGTTGAACTCTTCTCAAAAGTGACTCCGGATTTTGAGTGAAATTTTGCGGCAGGTCAAAACCAGTCATACACTACCCTGTCTTCACACAAAAAGAGACAAGACAAAGCCAAGTTAGCCTGTTTAGACAATTGACCAACATTTTAGAATTTTATCAACCACTTGATCTATTCTTTTAACCAGTGCCTTCCCTGGCAACGGCGCCAAAAATGCTTGCTGGCATTTTTATAACGCAGTCATCAAGTATGGACATAGAATCCATTCCCCGGCAACGGCGCCAAAAATGCTTGTTGGCATTTCATAACGCAGTCACCAAGTATGGACATAGAATGCATTCCCCGACAACAGCACCAGAAATACCGTGGGGTATTTCTTATGTTACAGAACGATTCGCAAGCGTACGGAATACCATTGTAGCATTTTACCCGTGAGTGCAGGGTCGTATTCATATTTCCGCAGGAAAGGCGGCAGTTATTGGAATAGATTAGTGTGTTGATTAGTTCTAGCATGGATATTCTATTGAATAAACAGGGGTAAGATAATATATGGTAAAGAGGTAGTGTGACACACAGGTTACTCAAGTTCTACTCTATGCAATGCTTACAGGAAGGGAGAAAGGAAGAAGAAAGCTAATCTAAGGACTTATGTACTCCTAACTAAGCATACAGTCTATACTAGGCACTCACATACATACACATGATTATGAACGAGCTCTAGGCTCCCAGGCATCACCGGGAGACCGCACAAGATATGGCTAGGTGGCCACTAGATCTTCACGACTATTTTATGCACCTCCTACAGCTACTACAAGAACGGGGAGGATTACGCTGGACGGACAAGGCTGTCACCACCTGCCACTTACCTCGTCTAACCATGGTATGGAGCCGCATCCAACAACACTGATTAGCCCAGACACCACGTCTACGCTAATAAGCAATACTCTAATCACCCGCGCAGAGCCTCCACCCTTCGGATGGACAGACATCACACTAGAGCAAACATACGAATACTGGAACCAATGTCGTAGCCTAGATGTCTTACCACATCTAATCATGCAAGATATCAGTCCTAGATATAAACTAAGCATAGCATACACAACTGAATACACAGAACACGTACTATATGAATACGCTAATCTAGAAGATAACTCAATTAAGGAATTCCGAATATTACAAAGGAGAGGAAGAGAAAAACCCATACCGAACACTCCTAAGCAAGACTCGGGAACCAAAGAAGAGCTACTTCACCTAACTTCACTATCCTAAAGACTAAGCAAGAGAGGAACTTGAGAGAGGCTTCAACTTGTGGTGTGTCTCATTTAGTAGCACCCCCCCTCATTTTATAGAGGTGAGTGAGGGGGGTGTGCAGCACCTCCTTAGCACCCAAATGACCGGTGCCTTGCCAAACCGCCATTAGGAGCCAAAGGGGAAGCGCCACGTCAAAGGGGGTAAGTCGGTTCCCACTGGTTGGGCCGGCCGAGCTACATGGGTCGGCCGACCTGGGCTTGGCCCAGATCGAGCTCAACTTGCTCTGGGTGGCTGCCATGTGGGTCTTGGTCACTACTGTGCGTGAGTGGAAGCTGTCCTAAGTCGGTTGCGCCTGTTTGTGGGCCCTTTGATCCATGGGAGGCTGAACGGCGCGCTCTGATTGGTCAACGCCATTTGCCTTGGATTGAAGTGCTATTTTACACTTGATTTCTGCTCAATTTCCCTGCATTGCAAATTCTCCAAGGGGAATCTGGAAATGACATTATTCTAGATAAATATACAAGTTAAGTATGATAGTCATCCCAATTTTCTGATCAAATTGACGCTCAAAATGGGTTCATAGCGAGCATCAACAACCACCTCCTCTTTGATCACCGGCTCCGCGGAGTCCACGTGCCGCAGCTCCCATCCATCCACGCTGGCGCGCGCGCGATCCCTCAACCTCGTCTCATGCTCCTCGTTTCGCGATGGTGTCGACGCGCACCGGCACTCATGGTGGCAAGGCGCGTCCGTCGTCGCCGATGGATCCCCTCATGATGTGGCCGTTAAGATAGCGGGTCACCTCGCTGCAACCTCGGTGCAGCCAATGGACCAACTTTGCGCGCTTCGGGGACCTGCCGCTTCATGCGCCACGTGTGCAGCAACCCCGAAGTCGGCCGGCGCATCTCTGTAGAATGGTTGTCCGACGACGACGTCCCCATTGGCTATTTGACGCTGCTTCGTCACCTGGCCCAAGTGTCACACTCGATTCTAGAAAGAACACAATGCATCTCATATGTGTGCCAGGATCATGTTCACACACATATGGTAGACGGAAAGTATAATATATCAAAGATAATGCTCAAAAGTAACTAAATAAAGTATTTAACAATATTATACTCCGTATAAAAGAGACACAAATGTCTTTTAATGATTAACCGTTATACCCTATACGAAGTCTCCAACAACTCCGTCTTCCACAGGCGATGACTGGTGAACGCAGGGCCTAGAACTCCTCGAAGCCGTAGAAGATCTCCTCTTCAAAGTTCTCTTCTGAACAGCAGGGGGCAAGGGTGAGTACTCTTATGGTTGGTACTCAGCAAGTGGGGTGAATATGCAAGGCCATCAAGGATAGGCTAAGGTTTGCAGCAGCCGTCGCTTTTAGTTGGTCAAGTATTTATTAACAAGCACCTATTGACTAGGTTTAAGTTTATACCATCCCATTTTGATAAACATAAAGATACCATCCACATAAATATTAACCACGAACCACAATTTAATTAATCTTCAAGTTTCATTATCATGTGAGGGTCCAAGCCACTCTTAACCATGAGTACGGCTGTTATAACAGTTTTACACTCTGCAGAGGTTGTACACTTTACCCACAAATCATGTTCCCCTGAGTCGCCCGGGTTTGCAAGGCCCTTAAACACTTCCGAGGTGAGTGGCGAGGGTACACTACGAAGCCTTTACAAAGACATGTCGAGAGCTAGGCAGCCCGCTAGAGTTTCAGTAGCAGTGTGGTCCATAAACCTCCCTAATGGTCAGCTCCTTAACAAAGGCAGCTACCCCAAGAGGACCGGGCTATGACCCCTATCACCGACCCCCTCCTTGCCCTTTCGGTAAGGCCACCAGCAAACTACACATCTAATTAATTGGCTAAGGTCAGAGCCATATGACTTTGTGGTTGCACTGTTCACTTGGGTGGTTCTCCATGTTCCCATTAATCAAAGTTGATCTTGAATTAACGCGGTATAACAACAATATGAAACGTGAACAACATTGTCATAAGAGTAAACCAATACCAATCCCAAAGTTTGCAACTAAGCGTGACTACCCAACATGAATAGTAAACCCAGGTGTTTCAAGGTTTGGGGTAAAACACTAGGTATGTCCTTAGTATAGGTAACCCATCAAGTTTATGCAAGCAACAATAAAGTAAAGTGAATTATCATGCTGTTGTTGGGATCAAATAGAATATGCAGGGGGGAAATCCACTTGCCTTCTTCAAACAGCTGCTGGTCCTCTTCCTCGTAAGCTTGCTCTTGATTTTGCTCGAACGTCACGTTGTCTACGCGATCACACAAACAAGCATACACAAACAAATAAGAAACAATACAACAAACATTACAAACAGAAAGTAAAAAGATACTAAAGTTGTAGTTTATGATGCAAGGATCGCGTGAGCGCAAGAATCGCTGAAATCGGAGTTGAAACAATGAAGATATGGCTAAAACAGTGATCTACGGACCTAACTGCGAGAGTTTTAAACTTCCAGGGGCTAAATCTGAAGAAATTAGGGGCTAAAACATAATTAAACCTTATACAGAGGGTCGGGGTGCAAAACTATAGGTTCTGGACGGCGGGTACTAATTCTAGAAAAGATTAGAGGTCGGATCAGAAAAAGAAAGGGCTCAACTCTAATTATTTTTCTACTGATCTGGACTGCAGGTTGATTCCTGGAAAACCTTGGAGTCTTTCTGCAAATGTTCCGGGGACGGCTAGGGTCGGGTGAATCTGATCTGTTAGATCAGCATCGAACGGCGGGTCGGCCAAATCGGCGGAGTAAGGAAAAGGTCGGGCGAATCGGCGGAGTGAAGAGAAGGTCGTGCGAAATCGGCGGGGTAAGGGTCGGGCGAATCGGCGGCGTGCGAGTGCGGCGGCAGACGTCCGGTGCCTCACCGAATCCGGTGTTCCGGGGCACAGTTCAGGCTGGGTTTATGTCGGGAAGAGAGTGGGCGGTACGGCGAAGGTGAGGGTGGTCACGGGATGGCTGTGCGGCGGCTGTAAACTGGTGGCCACGGCGGCGGGCAGAAACAGGGGTCCGGCGAGAAATTGGGTTTGCAGCGGAGCAACAGAGAGAAGGGAATCTGGTGCGGCTTGATGCTCACCAACTCGCGAAACTCCGGCGAGAGTTGAAAACGACGGAGAAGCAGCGGAGCGGCGAGTCGACGGAGAGGCGGCGACACGGGGCGGCGGCGTTCCTCCGGTGTGCGACTTCCAGTGGCGTGCGTCGGTGTTGAGTAGAGGAAAGGGTTTGAGGATGGCTCTGGTTTCAAAGCGGGGCTCCGGCGGGATTTTATAGGGGCAGATTGGCTGGGAATAAGGAAGGCGGCGGCTCTTGCGAAGGAAAGGGTGGAACTGCGGCTTAGTAAGGCAAGCCTGCATCGCGAGGAAAGAAAGAGAGACGCGGGCGACGGCGCGGAGTCGATCTGGACTCTGGGTAAGGAAGGAAAGAAGGAAGGAGAAGGGGCGCAAACGACGGCGCGGCGCGCCTGCTGTCGGGGCGGAGAAAGGAAACAGAGGAGCAGGAGCTATGTGGAGCAGAGGAAGAAGAAAGGAAGGTGGAAGAAGGCGCCAACAGATGGGGCCTAGATGTCGGTGAAAGAAAGGGTCGGGTGAGCGGATTGGGCTGCTGAGTTGGGCCGCGGGAAAAGAAAAGAAGGAGAAGAGAAGAATTGGGCTGGGCTGAAAGAAAGAATAGAAGAAGAAAAGAAATAAAGATGCATGCACAATTTTATTTTATGACTTTTATAAAAATACTTTTAGAATTTTGATTCCTATATTTTTGGGTGTTACAAAACCTACCCCCCTTAAAGAGAATCTCGTCCTCGAGATTTGGAAGGACTAGGGAACAACTGAGGGAATTCTGCAATCAATTCATCTTCTCTTTCCCAAGTAGCCTCATCCTCTGAGTGGTGACTCCACTGTACTCTGCACATTTTGATCACCTTATTCCGAGTAACCCTCTGAGACGTTTCCAAGATTCTAACTGGATGCTCTGCATAAGTCAAATCTTCTTGTACATCAAGTTCCTCCAATGGTAACTGCTCCTTAGGCACTCTCAAACATTTCTTTAACTGTGATACATGAAACACATCATGGACATCTGACAATCGTGCCGGTAACTCCAATTGATATGCCACTTCACCTTTCCTTTCCAGGATCTGAAAAGGACCAATATAACATGGTGACAACTTTCCTTTCACTTTGAATCTACGTAAACCTCTGATGGGTGATACCTTCAAATACATAAAATCTCCAACTTCAAATGTCAATTCCCTTCTTCGTGTATCAGCATAACTTTTCTGTTGTGACCGGGCAGTCTTGAGATTATCCCGGATTATCTGGACTTGTCTATCCGCTTCTTGAAGAATCTCTGGTCTGAAAACCTGACTTTCTCCTGTCTAATTCCAATACAATGGTGTCCTGCATTTTCTCCCATATAATGCTTCAAATGGGGCCATCTTGAGACTTGCTTGATAACTGTTATTGTAGGAGAATTCTGCATATGGTAAAGTTTTATCCCAACTAGCTCCATGCTTTAGGGCACATGCTCTCAACATGTCTTCTAATACTTGATTCGTTCGCTTAGTCTGACCGTCTGTTTGCGGATGATATGCGGAACTGAAATTGAGCTTTGTATCCATGGATTCATGTAATTTCTGCCAGAAACGCGACGTGAACTGAGTACCTCGATCCGACACTATGTGCTTTGGAACACCATGCAGACACACAATTCGTGATATGTATAGTTCTGCTAACTTGGCTCCAGTGTATGTTGTTTTGACTGGGATGAAATGTGCGACTTTTGTCAATCTATCAACAATAACCCATATCGAGTCATAACCATCATGAGTACGGGGTAACCCTACTATGAAATCCATACCAATCTCTTCCCATTTCCATTCAGGTACTTTCAATGGCTGAAGTAAACCTGCTGGTCTCTGGTGTTCTGCCTTCACTCTCTGGCACACATCACACAAAGCTACGTGAGTTGCTACGTCTCTTTTCAAACCATACCACCAGTACCTTTCTTTCAAGTCTTGATACATTTTGGTACTTCCAGGATGAATGGAATAAGCGGAATCATGTGCCTCCTTCAAAATGAGTTCACGAAGGTGATCAACTTCAGGTACACAGATCCTTTTTCTGAACCAAACAATTCCTTGTTCATCTTCGGTGAAATCCTTAGTCTTGCCTAAACCAATTTGAATCTTGATCTCTTTGATCTTAGCATCTGTCAACTGTCCTTTTCTGATCTCTTGTTCTAGTGTCAGTTCCATCTCCATAGTCATGGCTTCCGCTTGTGTGACAATTCCCAAGTTCAAACGTGCCATCTCCCAACATAATTCCTGAGGCATCAATCGAGCAATCATCATATTAGCTTGTCCTTTCTGGCTTAGGGCGTCTGCCACAACATTAGCCTTGCCAGGATGATACTGAATATCCAAATCATAGTCTTTGATTAATTCCAGCCATCTGCGCTGTCTTAGGTTAAGATCCTGTTGCGTGAAGATGTACTTCAGACTCTTATGGTCCGTTAAGATCTGACACTTGTTTCCGATCATGTAGTGCCTCCAAATCTTCAATGCGTGCACGATGGCAGCCAATTCCAAGTCATGGGTAGGATAGTTCTGCTCATGCTTTCTCAGCTGTATTGAAGCATAGGCCACAACTTTGCCTTCTTGCATTAACACACATCCAAGACCCATCCGTGAAGCGTCGCAATACACATCAAACCCTTTGTGGATATCCGACATTATCAGCACAGGAGCAGTGGTCAATCATGTTTTCAGCTCTTCAAAACACTTCCGGCATGTAGTATCCCACTTAAATTATTTTCCTTTTTCTAACAGAGAAGTCATTGGTTTCACAATCTTTGAGAATCCCTCAATAAATCGGCGGTAATAACCTGCAAGTCCGAGAAAACTTCTGATTTCAGGCACAGACTTCAGTGGATTCCAATTTAGAACATCCTGAACTTTACTCGAGTCTATTGCAATTCCTCCATCTGTGATAACATGTCCAAGGAAAGAAACTTTTCTCAACCAAAAATCACATTTGCTCAGCTTGGCATATAACTGATTCTCTCGGAGTTTCTGTAACACTATCCTCAAGTGCTCTTCATGTTCTTCCTCGTTCTGCGAATACACCAAGATGTCATCAATGAACACAACCACAAACTTGTCAAGATATTCCATGAAAACCTTGTTCATCAGGTACATGAAGTATGCTGGAGCGGTTGTCAATCCAAACGACATCACAGTGAACTCGTACAGACCATATCTGGTAGTGAAGGCTGTCTTGGGTATATCCTCTGGTCGGATCCTTAGCTGATGATATCCTGATCTCAGATCAATCTTGGAGAAAACCTTGGCACCTCTCATTTGATCAAACAAATCTTCAATCCTGGGCAGTGGATACTTATTCTTAATCGTCACATCGTTCAGCGACCTGTAGTCTACACACATCCTTCTACTGCCATCATTCTTATCGACAAAGATCACGGGTGCTCCCCACGGGGACGAGCTAGGACGGATAAATCCTTTAACTAACATTTCTTCTATTTGTTTCTTTAGTTCACTTAGATCCTTAACATCCATTCTATAGGGTCTTTTAGAGATAGGTGCAGTACCAGGTAAAAGATCAATACTGAACTCAATGTCACGAACAGGTGGCATACCTGGTAAATCTTCTGGGAAGACGTCGGGGTACTCACTGATAACTCTAATGTCTTCTAGAGGCATTCCCTTCATTTGGTTCACTGTCCCAACTCTACTGGGTGAAGCTGATGCCACAAACTCTATTTTTATCTCCTTGATGGCTGGTTAAGAGCACTGATCTCTTGCGACACTGAATAACACCATCACATCCTGATAACCAATCCATTTCGAGGATCACATCGATGCCGTTAGTCTTTAGGACTATTAGATTGGCTAGGAGTTCTACCCCCATAATATTCATGCTGACCCTTGGGCATAAGTGACTGGCTTTCAATTCTTTGCCCATGGAGTTTATTAGAAATATTTGTTTCATAGGGCTCATTGGTAAATTATGTTTTGCAGCGAATTGCTCAATAATGAATGAATGTGATGCTCCAGAATCAAATAAAACTGGTGCAGGTTCAGAATTAACAAGGAACGTACCGAGCACAACATCGGGAGCCTCTTCAGCTGTTTCTGCCGCCACATGATTCACCTTTCCGCGCACGCAGTTCTGTTGTCCTTTGTTGCCCAGTGATGTCTGGTTGCTGTTGCGCGGCTGCTGCTGCTGAGGAGTCTGCCTTGGTCCACTGTTCCTCTGATTCTGAGGAGTTTGCACGTTACGCTTCGGGCAGTTGTTAGCGTAATGACCCAGTTCTCCACATTTGAAACAACCGTTGGGTTGGACCGGGGTGACAGGATTGTTGGTCCGCACTAGTGCACCTGCAGCACAGCCTGGATGGTACGGTTGCGGGTTGGAGTTGCGCTGAGTCTGTTGGTTGTAGCATTGCGGCTGCTGTGGAGTTCGTTGATTCTGTTGATTCTACGGATATCCTCCACCTTGTCCTCCAAAGCGCGACTGAAATCCTTGGGGTGTGTTGTAGCGGGGACGGGTGTTGCTGCTGGATTGTCCCTGGGACTGAAGTTTTCGCTTGTGTTCCCCAAGCTCCTTGCGCTTGCTCTCCAGACCAATGGCTTTATCTAGTAGAGTCTGGAAGTTCGGGAAAGTGTGACTGTGCAGCTGATAGTTGAGCGGCCCTATCAGACCTTCCAAGAAGCGCTCCTGCCTCTTCGCGTCACTATCCACCTCATGGGACGCATAACAAGACAACTGAGTGAATTTATCTCGGTACTCGCTGACAATCATGCTGCCTTGCTTTAGGTTCAGGAACTCCTTCTGCTTGAGCTTCATTAGTCCTGCTGGAATATGGTGGCTGCGGAAGTTGGTTCTGAACTCCTCCCAGGTGATAGTGTTGGCGTTGGCGTGGCAGCAGTGAAAGCATCCCACCAATCAGCGGCTGCACCTTCCAGACATCCTGCAGCATAAAGGACCCTTTCACGGTCACTGCATTGCATGATGTCCAGCTTTTTAGTGATGACCTTCAACCAATCATCAGCGTCCAAGGGGTCCACAGAGTGAGAAAAGGTAGGAGGGTGGTGGCTCATGAATTCTATGTGTTTGTCTCTTGGTGGCGGGTTTTGCTGCGGCGCTTGCTGATTCTGCTGAGCTTGTATGTTTTGGATGGTGGCAGTGAGGTTCTGCAACACCTGCATCTGTGCTGCCAAGAATTGCTCCATTGTTGGATTGGGCGGTGGTGGCAACTGACTCTGTCGGTTGACTGTGCGAGCACGCCTAGTGCTAGGGATATTCTGTCCTTCACCTGTCCTGGTGTTCACCATCTGACCGTTAGGGAATAAACCCAGGATAAGATAGGGGTACTAGATATAGGTAGACAGGAGACAAAATCTTAACAAAATATGGATTTATAAAGACTCCAACTTATATTAATGGATAGATTATATCAAGCAATTCTTATAGCACTCAAAGCAAACATTTGTTCTCAAGCAATCATTATTACATCATCGTCCTCTCAAAAAAAAATGATTCTAACGAGAACTTTAAGAGTTACTAGCCTAAGAACCTAGATGCCTATTCCTCGGGGAGGGTTATGGAGCCGGGTTCATCGCGACGAAGCTTCTTGCGGGGTGGTGACAAAGCGGGGAAGCGGGGTTCATCCATAAGTGGGGGTGGCGGCGCTCTTCCCTCAAGTCGAGCTTCCAGTATGCAGATCTTTTCATGGGCCTCCAGTAGCTTGTCCTAAGTATCGTCCAGCTCAGTGATGACGCTTTCCAGCTCAGTGTTGAGAGCGGCGGCGGCTCGAGCAAGAGTGTTGAGGCGGTCTTCGTCATCTTCACCCAGAGTAATCACAGTCTCTTCAGTTCCACTTAGGCGGTGAGGAAGGTGGCGATACTCCGTGTTCTGAAGCTCCTGGCGGTAGGTGTGGCAGATGGACCACAGAGCTCTCCTGGCGGCACTGCTGACGGCGGCGTCGTAAGTAGCGTGGGGTGTGGCGGAGTCGTGTGCAGTGAGAGTCCTGAGGCCTCTGGCACTTTCCATCCTGATGTGGACGCGAGAGAGGTAGTAGTCGCCGAGCGCAGGGTCGATGTAGTGGTGCGTGTGGTAGTGAGGTCTCACGCGGTTGCCCAACTCTTGAAGAACACCTTGTTGCATCAGAGACAAGTGGCCGGGTTCTCTGTCCAAAGTGCGAACACAGCAGAGTTGCCTCATCCCTGGAGTTTCATCACTCTGATCGTCGTTGTCTTCATCGTTGTTGTTGTCCTCGTCATCATTTCTTCTAATATCTTCGAAGTTACTCGGGCTTCCTTCAGCGATGACCGGTGCTGGGGCGGGAGCTGGAGCAGGGACAACTGGGGGTGATGGCGATGCCTCAGCGACCGGTGATGCCGGTGGTGTGAACTGATTTCCTTCTTCATCAATTGCCATGATGCGGCCATCTTCACCATCCACAAAGTAGTAGGCCTCCTCAGGTTCTTCCTCCGTAGCTTCCTCCTCTTCAACAGGGGCTGGAACTGGGGCGGGAGGAGCTGGCTCAGCTGGGGCAATGCGAACTTGGCGACCTCCGGTGCACTTGCGAGCAGTCTGGTAAGTCCTGGCCATCTGGCAGAGCGGGAGTAAAATTCAGAATATTTTTCTTTAAGAAGGAAAATGATAGAAGGTTTATGTGAACATAAGTTTTTATGCGGAAATATAAAGTAAACAGAAATATTTTTTTTGATGCTGACATGGCTTGCTAGAAGATAAACCCTTAATTTCGACCATTTCTAACTAGGCTAGCGTCCTACAGTCAACATAGCTCTGATACCACTTCTGTCACACCCGATTCTAGAAAGAACCAGATGCATCTTATTTGTGCGCCAGGATCATGTTCACACACATATGGTAGACAGAAAGTGTAATATATCAAAGACAATGCTCAAAAGTAACTAAATAAAGTATTTAACAATATTACACTCCGTATAAAAGAGACACAAATGTCTTTTAACGATTAACCGTTATACCCTATACGAAGTCTCCAACAACTCCGTCTTCCACAGGCGATGAATGGTGAACGCAGGGCCTAGAACTCCTCGAAGCCGTAGAAGATCTCCTCTTCAAAGTTCTCTTCTGAACAGCAGGGGGCAAGGGTGAGTACTCTTATGGTTAGTACTCAGCAAGTGGGGTGAATATGCAAGGCCATCAAGGATAGGCTAAGGTTTGCAGCAGCGGTCGCTTTTAGTTGATCAAGTATTTATTAACAAGCACCTATTGACTAGGTTTAAGTTTATACCATCCCATTTTAATAAATATAAAGATACCATCCACATAAATATTAACCACGAACCACAATTTAATTAATCTTCAAGTTTCATTATCATGTGAGGGTCCAAGCCACTCTTAACCGTGAGTACGGCTGTTATAATAGTTTTACACTCTGCAGAGGTTGTACACTTTACCCACAACTCGTGTTCCCCTGAGTCGCCCGGGTTTGCAAGGCCCTTAAACACTTCCGAGGTGAGTGGCGAGGGTACACTACGAAGCCTTTACAAAGACATGTCGAGAGCTAGGCAGCCCGCTAGAGTTTCAGTAGCAGTGTGGTCCATAAACCTCGCTAATGGTCAGCTCCTTAACAAAGGCAGCTACCCCAAGAGGACTGGGCTATGACCCCTATCACCGACCCCCTCCTTGCCCTTTCGGTAAGGCCACCAGCAAACTACACATCTAATTAATTGGCTAAGGTCAGAGCCATATGACTTTGTGGTTGCACTGTTCACTTGGGTGGTTCTCCATGTTCCCATTAATCAAAGTTGATCTTGAATTAACGCGGTATAACAACAATATGAAACGTGATCAACATTGTCATAAGAGTAAATCAATACCAATCCCAAAGTTTGCAACTAAGCGTGACTACCCAACATGAATAGTAAACCCAGGTGTTTCAAGGTTTGGGGTAAAACACTAGGTATGTCCTTAGTATAGATAACCCATCAAGTTTATGCAAGCAACAATAAAGTAAAGTGAATTATCATGCTATTGTTGGGATCAAATAGAATATGCAGGGGGGAAATCCACTTGCCTTCTTCAAACAGCTGCTGGTTCTCTTCCTAGTAAGCTTGCTCTTGATTTTGCTCGAACGTCACGTTGTCTACGGGATCACACAAACAAGCATACACAAACAAATAAGAAACAATACAACAAACATTACAAACAGAAAGTAAAAGGATACTAAAGTTGTAGTTCATGATGGAAGGATCGCGTGAGCGCAAGAATCGCTGAAATCCGGAGTTGAAACAATGAAGATATGGCTAAAATAGTGATCTGAAGATACGGACCTAACTGCGAGAGTTTTAATTTTCCAGGGGCTAAATCTGAAGAAATTAGGGGCTAAAACATAACTAAACCTTATACAGAGGGTCGGGGTTCAAAACTATAGGTTCTGGACGGCGGGTACTAATTCTAGAAAAGATCAGAGGTCGGATCAAAAAAAGAAAGGCTCAACTCTAATTATTTTTCTATTGATCTGGACTGCGGGTTGATTCCTGGAAAACCTAGGAGTCTTTCTGCAAAAGTTCTGGGGACGGCTAGGGTCGGGTGAATCTGATCCGTTAGATCAGCATCGAACGGCGGGTTGGGCAAATCGGCGGAGTAAGGAAAAGGTCGGGCGAATCGGCGGAGTGAAGAGAAGGTCAGGCGAAATCGGCGGGGTAAGGGTCGGGCGAATTGGTGGTGAGCGAGTGCGGCGGCGGACGGCCGGTGCCTCACTGAATTCGGTGTTCCGAGGCACAATTCAGGCTGGGTTTATGCCGGGAAGAGAGTGGGCGGTACGACGAAGGTGAGGGTGGTCACGGGATGGCTGTGCGGCGGCTGTAAACTGGCAGCCACGGTGGCGGGCAGAAACTGGGGTCCGGCGAGAAATTGGGTTTGCGGCGGAGCAAGAGAGAGAGGGGAATCTGTTGCGGCTTGATGCTCACCAACTCGTGGAACTTCGATGAGAGTTGAAAACGGCAGAGAAGCAGCAGAGCGGCGAGTCGACAGAGAGGCGGCGACACGGGGCGGCGGCGTTCCTCCGGTGTGCGACTTCCAGCGGCGTGGGTCGGTGTTGAGTAGAGGAAAGGGTTTGAGGATGGCTCTGGTTGCAAAGCGGGGCTCCGGCGGGATTTTATATTGGCTGGGAATAAGGAAGGCGGCAGCTCTTGCGAAGGAAAGGGCGGAACTGCGGCTTAGTAAGGCAAGTCTGCATCGCGAGGAAAGAAAGAGAGACGCGGGCGACGGCGCGGAGTCGATCTGGACTCGGGGTAAGGAAGGAAAGAAGGAAGGAGAAGGGGCGCAAACGATGGCGCGGCGCGCCTACTGTCGCGGCGGAGAAAGGAAACAGAGGAGCGGGAGCTATGCGGAGTAGAGGAAGAAGAAAGGAAGGTGGAAGAAGGCGCCGATAGATGAGGCCTAGACGTCGGTGAAAGAAAGGGTCGGGTGAGCGGATTGGGCCGCTGAGTTGGGCCGCGGGAAAAGAAAAGAAGGAGAAGAGAAGAATTGGGCTGGGCTGAAAGAAAGAATAGAAGAAGAAAAGAAATAAAGATGCATGCACAATTTTATTTTATGACTTTTATAAAAATGCTTTTAGAATTTTGATTCCTATATTTTTGGGTGTTACACCAAGTTTGCAATACGGAGGCGTGCTTCATCGTCGGGATGCATGACGTCTTCTGTGGACCTTTGATCACACCCCTACCAATCTTCAATGAGAATCTCAAGCGCGTCACCGCGGGCGGCCACAAAGTGGCGGCCTATGTGGCCGCCATCCTCCTGTACTTGGCCAATTGCGGCGCCAGCGTCAACGATACTGCTAAGCAGTACATCAGACAGGCCATGGCCGTGGAAGAATCAGTTTTGGCACCAGCGGGAGGTGGCGGCACAATGTTAATGTTCAGGGACTGTTTCATTTGTCACTGGGTCACCGCGAATGTGATCTGGAGAGGGAGGTGGCGCTGGCCCCTAAAGCGCGTGGCGCCACCGATACGCGCTGCTCCTTCGTGTGCAGTCGAGAATTGCGGCACTTATCCACAATGGGGTAGCACACTGTTTTGCAGCGAGGACTGCTGGATTCATGGACAAATGAAGTGTTCTTGGAGGTAGTTTTAGAGTGAATTAGTTATGTAACTTTTGCTTTTCTGTTGCTTTTGCTTGATGAATTTTAGAGTGAATTTGTAGTGAAGTAGTGTAATATAAATCTATTGCTTTTCTGTTGCTTTTGCTTCCTGATGTCCACGGACCTTATGGGCAATATGATTAATGAACATGTTATGTTACCCTCAAAAAAAATACAAAAAGCTTTCTCAATTTTCCACAACTATATAAATAGTCTTCGATAAGGGACCAAACTGATCACACCATAAACCAATTTAATCAACAAATGACACAGGAGCATATATATAAGTTAGCATAATTAACAAGGTAGCATATACATACACATCTAGCCACTTGCATTGTTCTTAACATACCATAGTACTACCATAGATCTGGTTGTTCATTACACAAAATAAAAGCAAAATATCAAAGCTAAAAGACTAGCCAACTCAGTCTTCGTCGTTGTCGTTTTCGCTGTCGGTGTACCACTCTTGCTCGATCAGTTTCCGCTTGACAACAATGCGAAGCTCCTCGGCCTTCTTTCGGATCTAATATATATTTTAGAAGGAGTTCGATCAGTTAGCGTGTGTGGAAAAGATAAATTGCATTGTTCATGCCAACTGCAGTACATACTTAAAGGGTAGGAAAATCACCTCTTCATTAGACAGGGTAGGAACATCGTCGTCATCATCGCTGGCAAGACTGATGATCATCAAGCATGCCATCCTTGGGAAAACAATGTTATACTTCTCCCTTGCATGCTTCATTATTACAAGCAAAATAGGGTCATAATGCAATTACATAGAACATATCCACCATGACAGTTACATATTTCTATATATATAGCACATTTTACTCCATTACATTTATATTACACACACATATATATATATCCTTGTGCACATAATATCTTCATCTATCATTACTTATCTCAAACTGTGAACCCCAATATGTTGTGGTAGCATTGCTCACCTTCTTCCCATGAAACTGGCGAAATCAATTTTTTCTGAGCTTGCTGGAAAGTCTACCGAGTTGTATTGCACGTCTAGCTCAAACTCGGTGGGCGAATCATCGGTGAAGATATGGCGGCTCCGACGGCGATGGCGCCGGCGCCGACGGTTGAATGACGGCCCTTATATATCATGAGATTGTAATTTCTGGGACAAATTTTGAACGCTTAGGATAGATATATTTCAGGACGGAGGGAGTATATGATTATATGCTTCTATCATTATTGTGTACCAAAATATGGACTAAACCTTTCTACATTTAGTTGGAATGTGATTGCAACAAAAAATTAAATGTCAATCTAACAAAAGTGAATCTTTATCTACTGGAAGAGTTTGGCTCACCGAGTCATTGCCGTGCGATGCTGATGAGGTGGCGGAACCTGTGAGCTTCACGTCCGCGTCGACCATGGTTGGAGCCTCATCGATGGCTGGAGCTGCATCATCCCGTTGGTTCCTGCGGGCGGCGGCGAGTTTTTCAAAGCCTGGTGGCATGTCTTCTACTTCAAGGAAGAAAGTGGGGACTCCAAGTTGTTTCCAGCCAGCAGCCACAGACATATCGGGCCAACAAGCCATGGCCCACAAGCAAGTTACGAGACGCGCCGACCAGGAGGCGCCTTCTCCTCGGGTGTCTTTTATGAGATTGACATGCGGGTCCCACTTGTCGGGCCCCGGCGCACCTTCCGGGATGCGACGCCGCCTGAACCTCCTGTCGACGGGAGAGGTAATGGAGAAAAACCCTGAGGCAAAGGGGTGGTTCCACCCAACAGCCACTGACATATCGGACCAACAAGCAATTGCCCACAAGCAAGTGACGCGATGCATTGACTATGTCGCTGGATCCGACCAAGGAAGAGGAAAAGCCCCGCTGGATCTTCCCCGATCTTCTTCCTCTCCTATCGTTGGAAAGGCTGTGATGGTTCCTGTACCGCGCACCTTCCCGATGAGGTTGCCATCCCCCCGAGACACGGCATTGCCTGAACTTCCTAGCAAGTAGCAACGGACTCAAGTGGCAATGCATTCAAGATCTCAACCAAGAACTCGAACCATAGCTCAGCTTTGCCCCCCTCCAGCACTAGGGCTTGCCACCGTCCATGCGCCACTGTACCTATCCACCGCTCCGGCTCGCCGTCGTCCACACGCCGCAGCTCCATCCACGCCCTCGGGCGTGACCTTGTCTCGCGCTCCTGCTTCCCAATTGTCGCTGATGGTGGATCTCCCTACCAATGTGGCCATTCAGATCGCAGGCCACCTCGCGTGACCTCGGAGCGGCCAACGGACGACCTCCAAGTGCTTCGAGCGACCTGCTGCCGCATGCACCTCGTGTGATGCAACCCTGAAGTCGGCTGGCTCATCAACGTAGCGGGTTGACCGACATGGCGTGGCACACCCCCGATGCCTACCACACCTTTGTTGCTCGCCTGGCTCAACTCGGCAATCCAGTGGCCAGCTTCATTCATGGGGTGAATGTCATCTTCCGTGGACCTGTGATCACACCCCTGGCAGTCCTTGATGAGAATATCGAGCGCGCCGCCGCGAGCGGCCACGAAGTGGCGGCCTATGTGGTCACCGTCCTCCTATACATGGCCAATGGTGGCGCCGGCGTCGACACTACTTCTAGGCAATACATGAGACAGGCGGCCATGGTCGTGGACAACACATGGTCGTGGCCGGCGGGGGTCCGCGACGACATGTTCAGGGAGTGTTTTAGGATTCACCGGAGCGCTGCACATGTTGTCTGGATAAGGTGGCGGCGCAGGTCCATTCGCGTGGCCCTGGCACCGCCGCGAGCCGATCTTCCGTGCGCCGGCGAGGATTGCGAAGTGGCTCTAGAATGGTCATGGAGACAGTATTGCTTCAAGGATTTCCTGATGCATGGCGAAATGTAGTGGTTCTTGTGGCTAATTTAGATTGAAGAAGTGTAGTGTATGTATTGCTTTAATTTTCTGCTGCTTTTGCTTCATGAGGTCCAAGGATCCTGTGGCCAATGTAAATATATATGTATGATTAATGAACATCTTATGCTACTTTAATTAGTACTGTAACTTGCTATTGCTTCAGGCATTGCTAATGGGAGAAAAACCCCGATTTTGATGGGATGGATTGGGGGAAATGTGCCGCGTGTCCTCAAGGAAGAAATTGGGGACACGACAGTTGTTTCTACCGAACAACCAATGACATATGTGGCCACAAACCATGGCCCACCTGTTAGCGGGAACACATCGACTAGGTATTTCATTTATATAAGTTGAGGTACGACATGGATGACATCGACAAACTCCACTCGCCACTCTTCACTCTCAATCTTTTTGAGCAAAAATCTCATGGGTGAGCACACTGTGCAATCCCTTGGCGCGAAGACGGTTGATGTTCCCGCGCAACTTCCCACTCCGTCTAGCCGACGCCCACGCGCCCGGCATTCCGGGATGTCGTTGATGACGCCGGCACACTAATGGAGGCGAGGCAGCAGCACCAGTCGTCGTTGGCGGTGCTCCTGATCGACCTGGCCATTAAGATCGCGGTCCGCCTCGCGGCCACCTCGAAGCAGCTAATGGACGACCTCTGCGCGCTTCAGGCCACCTGCCGCCGCATGCTCCGCGTGTGCGGTGAACCCGAAGTCGGCTGGCACGTCGCACTAGGGTGGTTCGCTGATGACATGTCGTGGCATGACCCCGTTGGCTACGCCACACTCATTGGTCGCCTGACCAAAGTTGGCAACCTGGAGGCATGCTTCCTAACTGGGATGGAAGTCGCATTTCGTAAAGGCACGCCCTTGGCCCCGTTATGCATCGTCGAGCTCCAATGCGCCGCCGAGTTCGGGCACAATTTGGCGGCCTATGTGGCCGCCATCCTCCTCTATAGGGCCAATGACGGCACTGTGAGCAATGACGCTGCGAGGCGGTACATGAGACAGGTCGAGGGCGAGGAAGAAGCGGTGGCGGTGTCGGCGGCGGGCCGCGGGGATGGTGGTCCTCAGTTTCGCAATAACGGGTGTTTGCGCTGGCGCGAGGAGGCCACGTAGCGCATCTGGCGAAAGCATTGGCGCAGGATCTTGGACCCGTCGAAGCTGGCAGTGGCGCTGGTGCCACGAGGCGATCTTCCATGCGCAGGCAACATGTGCAGCAATCCTGTCAATCCATGGGAGCCTCAAGGTTTGACCAAATATTGCAGCGAGGACTGTAGAGTTCATGGTGGAGTCGAAATTCTCCGCAGGGGATTTCGTTCCTACTAGGTTGCTAGGACTGGCTGCGCATGCGCCTCTGATTTTGGTTGCTTTTGTGTTCATTTAGCTCTAGAGTGAGCGAGTGTAGTACTCCTAGGTGGTATTGCTTTTCTCTTGCTTTTGCTTCAGGAGGTCCTTGTTGCAATGTAAATACAAGTATGGTTAATGAAGATCTTATGTTTCCATCAAATTAAAGTACAAACTCCTATTATTACATGAATTTAGCATTATTATTACATGAATTAATCCAATAACACAACAGTAATCATCATAAAACATTCAACATTATTATTACGTGAATTAATCCAATAACAGGCAATCAACAACACCACACACACATGGCCAGAGGCAATGCAAACTCCTATAGATCATCATCATCGTCTTCGGCTACATCATGTACACCGTTCACATTGTCATCACTGTCTCTACAGTACTCCAAGATAGTGTCATCTTCATCCTCATCTTTTGCCTAACCGGCAGTCCTATCTCTTACAAGTTCTGCTAAATTAGCTTCAATGACTGTGTCTACTGCATCATGCTCTTCCTGGTGCACATCCTCAGCCTCTGCATCACCTTCACGCAATGCACGCTCCATATCAGAACAGTAATCATCTTGAAGTACGTCAGCATCCATTTCAGGCACATTATACATGCCCCTCTGCTCAATTTTTGCACAACTCGCCAATCTTTGCCTAAATCATTATCCTGCAAATAAAATATCATGGTGGCTTGTGTCACGAAAATAAAAGGATCAGACTTGTACCAAAACGAGTTGATGTTAATGGACTTGAAATGTCCATCATCTCTAATGCCTACAGTCTTGCCCTTTTGATTGTACCAATCACATCGAAATAGAACAACTGTCCGATGGTATTCCAGACTAGAGTTGTATTGCAACTCAATTACCTCTTTGAGTACACCATAAAATTAAATTTCTTCGCCTCTATCTGTCCCCTTGGTCATGACACCACTATTTTGTGTCTTTTGGTTTTTCTCATGGTCAGCGGTGCTGTAGAGTACTCCATTGACAGTGCAAGCTGAACAGATCTTGAATCAAAGATCAGGAGAACGAGATAGTGCAACCAATCCGTCGCTGACCTAATTAGGATCGTGTCTAAGCAGCTTCTTAATCTACAGCCAAGCGTATAAAGTAGTTGAGTCTAGTGTGATGTCAGTGACTTCCAAAATGATAGCATGTCATTAATTAACTTACATGATCCTCAAACCATTTAGCAAATTCTTTCGGTTGCCTTTTCTGGACATCGATATCACGTACCCCTTGTTGCAGCAACAATTCCTTGTGCATTCTCTATGACAAAGCTTAAACATTATTAGGAATCAACAACGGTCAACTATACATAATAAACATAAGGAGAGAGTAGAACATATACGTACTTCACATAAGGCTCAACTTCTTCATAGTTATTCAGTACAAACCAAATTAGTTTGTCCATAAGATTGTCAGGGGTGTATTTCATCAGATCCGCACCAACAAGTCGAGCACCATGCATGAATACAGAGATGTCACCATCTAATGGCCCTTCAAATTCAGGACCTGTGTCGACATCGTCTGTGTACATAGAACAAAATGCCAAGACTTCACTTTCTATGTAGGCTTCAGCAATTGATCCTTCAGGCCTAGCCCTATTCCTTACAAAATTCTTCAATGTGCCAAGCCGCCATTCAATCAGATACATATAGCCATACTGTACAGGGCCTCCAAGCAGTGCCTCATCAGGTAGATGGACTGCCAAGTGCACCATCACATCAAAGAAGGCAGGAGGGAAGATCTTCTCAAGCTTGCATAGGATCAATGGGATCTCTTTCTTCAGGCGTTGCATGACTACTGTCCTCAGATTTCTAGTACACAGCTCCCGAAAGAAGTTCCCAAGCTCTGCAACTGCTTCATATACATCAGGATGCACGAGGCCTCTTAAGCCAGCAGGTATGATTCTTTATAGAAGGACATGGCAAGAATGAGTTTCCATCCGGCCTTGGAGCTTTGAACCATCAGGAGCAATGTATCTTCCTAGGTTAGCTGCATATCCTTCTGGAAACTTGACACCTTTGAGAAAGTTACAAAATGCACTTCGTTGTGAGGTTTCAACACATAGGAAGCATATAGAGTTTTTACCACGTTACCATCCTGCTAAGGGTGCAGATGAGATATTATGCTCATATCGGCCAAATCTAGCCTAACATTCAGTGTGTCCTTTGTCTTCCCCTCCAATTTCCGCAATGTGCCAAGGAGGTTGTCACATATATTCTTCTCTATGTGCATCACATCAAGATCGTGGGGCAGCAGCAGGAATTTCCAATATGGCAGCTTCCACCACCCAGCTTTGCGATTATAAATTACTCGCTCTCCATCCTCTCCACTATTTCTCTTTTTTGGTGCATTATTATGTAAACCTGGGCTAACATTGCTGACCCTTTCTAGTAGCTCAGCGACCTCTTCTGCAATGAACTTTCCTGGTGCCTCATGCATCTCTTTCGTCCCATCGAATAAAAATTTTGTTTTCCGCCAAGGATGTGCCATGTCAAGGTAACGACGGTGACCAATGTAGCATAACTTTTCCTTATTGGCCATGACAATGAGTTTTTGTCACAATGAATACATGCAAAATAACCTTTTGTAGTTCGACCTGACAGGGTGCTTAATGCTGGATAGTCATTTATGCTCCAAAGCATAGCTGCTCGCGAATTAAACTTTGACCGACTGGCAGCATCGTATGTATAGACATGACTCCAGAACTGAAGAAGTTCTTCTATAAGAGGCTCCAAGAATAAATCAAAATCCTTTCCTGGTGATTTTGGACCTGGGATCAGTAAGGACATGAAGCAGTTCGAAGGATTGGCACATTGCCATGGTGGAAGATTTAAGGGCATAACAAGCACTGGCCATATGCTATATGTCGTGCTAAAGTTGCCAATTGGATTGAAACCGTCAGTAGTGACGGCAAGTCTCAGGTTCCTTGCATCATCTGCAAACTCTGGATACTTGATGTTGAAGTGACTCCATGCCATCCCATTAGCTGGATGGCTCATTCGGTTATCAACCAGTGCCCGCTTCATCTTGTGCCACTGGATGTCCTTAGCTGTTCGGCTTGAAGCAAACATCCTCTTCAACCTTGGGGTTAGTGGGAAATGCCTCGAAACCTTACGGGGAACACGCCTGCAGCCATCCTTGTCCTCCCATCTAGATTCCTTGCATTTTGGGCAGACATCCAATTTGGCATAATCATTGCTGAACAACACATAGTTATTATAGCACACATGGATCGTGTCGTATCCAAGGCCCAGTTCACGAAGATACTTCCTTGCCTCATCATATGTAGACGGTAATTCGGACTAAGGGAATGATAAGGACATCAGCTTCAATATTCCATTGAATGTTGTATTGCTGATTCGATAGCGCAACTTGATACGAAGCAGCCTCACAACAAAGGAGAATCTTGAGTGCCTAGATCTTGGGCAAAGAGTCTGCTTCAAATCTTGGAGAACTCTCATAAATTTTGGTTGCTGTCCATCCTCCTCCGCAGCTGTGTACAATTCTAATATCATCTTCAGGTCTCACATTTCTTCATTATCATTATTGGCTTCCTCAACCACATCAATCCCATCATAATGGTCAAATTCATCCTCTTGAAAGTCAAGCCCACAGTCATATTCATGTCCATGCACCTGCTCTGAAAACTCATCAACAGGCGCAGCATTTGCAGCTTCCCCATGATGAGTCCACCTTGTATATGTAGTTGACATCCCAAACAGAAGAAGGTGGTCATGGACCTCGTGCTGACCCAATTCATACAGATTTAGACATCGGGAGCATGGGCAACGTATATTGCTCTGTTCAGTGAATCGTTGCTTAACAAATTCCATGAATTGCTTGACTCCATGGATGTAAGAAGGTGTGAATTTTCTCACACTAGATATCCATGTTCTGTCCATCGATATTGTAAGTTCCGAAACAAAGTAGGTAGCTGCTAAACAACCATTCGACATGTGTGCAAGACGAAATTCAACACTAGTAGACCAAACTATAATCATGTTGGACAAATTGATGGTTGCGAAAGTGGGTACTTACTTCCAGTTGGCTGGATTGGTACCACCGGATCGAGGAAGACTCCGCGGCGCATGCCTGCACACCGAACGTGCGAACTAGCGGACTAGCGGTGGCAAGGGGATGTCTCCGCCCAAGGCGCAGGGGACACTAGGACACCTCCTCGGCGTCGTCAATCGGGATCCGCCAGCCGCCGCTGGCGGCGCAGCCGTCCAGTAGGAATGGGGGGGGGGGCGTGGTTTGGATTGGGTTTGGATGACCAACAAGTGACTGGCTGGTGGGGACGACCATGTACGTCAACCAAACGACCATTCATTGACTGCGAATCGTGGCCATCGCGTTACGATCCAACGGTTCAGAATCCTCCGAGATGCTCAATTTGAACTACGTCTATGACCAATAAGATTCAAAAAATACAGAAAAAATATATTCAGGGACATAGATACTATTATAGCCTAAGTCCGAGATATGGAAACAAAATTCAACTGTTTCATATGGATAATTCAAACTCCTAAGTGTAAGGTAGTACAAAAAAATTAATAATATCAAAAGTTTGTCAAGAAATTCTACAAACTAACACAACAACACATTTTAGGACAATGAGCCTGAGGAAAAAAATTCAAATAGCATTAACAAAGCCGGGCCATACATTGTTCACAAATGAATAGATCTCCCACATAGTTTCCTAGAACTTAACTCAAACTTTCAAGTTTGCATACCTCACAATACTTTTCACATCATATACGCCTCATATTTTGACACAAACTCATATTGACCTTACAATTAGAGAATGTGAAGTTATATTTGCAATTCCCATGCAATATAAATTTGTTTCTTCCTACTTTGGTGTATAAAACTATGTGCTAGGTAAAAGATCTAAGAAATAGAAACTAACTAGAATACAGACACCACTAAATGATAGAGTGTGATTTTAGATGAAACTAGGAAAAAGAATCATCGATTTCGGAGTACTTATGAGGGAGAAATACTAGTTACAAGTTTTAATTCCAGATTAAAAAGAGAAAGATAGACTGTTTACAAGCTCTTATGCGTCTCAGACAATCACGCAGCTCCTGGTCAGCGCGTCATGTCACTTGCTTGTGGGCCCCATATGTCAGTGGCTGTAGGGTGGAGACAACTGTCGTGTCCCCAGTTTCTTCCCTTACATGCCGAACAGATGTGTGGTCGGCGCGTCACACCACTTGCTTGTGGGCCAAGGCTTGTTGGCCCGATATGTCAGTGGCTGTTGGGTGGAAACAACTATCATGTCCCAACTTTCTTCCTTGAGAAGCCGAAGCACCCCTTTGCCTTCATCCTTGAGGACACGCGACGCATTTCCCCTAATCCGTCCCATCAAAATCGGGGTTTTTCTCCCATCGGCGCAAGTTACAGTACTTCCCGCAATGCTGGGTTTTTTCTCCATCCTCGCCCGCATTTCCGACATGTGGGGTCCATGGGTCAGAGTGGACATGCTGGCCTTTGGTTGACTAAGGACATATGGGTAAACCAAACGACCATTCGTTGACTGGGGATCGTGGCCATTGCGTTAGGATCCAACGCCTCCGAATCCTCCAAGATGCGCACGACTGGGGAAGCTCTGTTCTCCTTTAATTTGCTTAGCAATGGCACATCTGACTATATTAGAGATGACACAAATGTAGAAGATTTGCACAAAATCTATTCACAACTCCATCATGTTCACCATGCAAACTAAGATACAAACATCAAATAACACAAATTAACACCCGTGTGAACTTTGCACACGTGCGATCGACAACGATGACACGGCAAGGCATCACTTGCTTCTTTCTTCGCTCCGGCCGCGGCCTACGGCGCGTCTCGATCACATCCTGCTGACGGCGTATGTTACTGTTGACGCTCAATACAGACCAATTTGGAGCGTCAATTTGATCACAAAATAAGGATGAACTTGAATTTCTTATACAGATTCTGCTAATAAATGTACACTTGCCACACACCCTTGGAGAATTTTATGATTGCAGGATTTGTGCTGAAAACAAAGGAAATAAGTATCTATTTGATTCAAGGAAACAAGCCTCAACCAATCACGAGCCGCTACACATGCATCACATGGATTGGAGGGCCCAAAACCGAAGCAAATCGACCTACCATCAGCTCTATCATCAACCAGAGGCACAAGAGCCCAACAAGAAGTGATCCAGCCCAAGATGAAGGCGGTTGGTGCCTGGGCCAGTTCGGCTGACCCCACCAGGCCGGCCGACCCAAGAAGGGCCCCACCGATTTACGTCCGCCACATGTCACTCCCACAGCTCGCCTCAATGTCGGTTTTGCTTGAGTTGCGCTGAATCTCGGTCGAGCACCCCCTGTTCATGCCTATAAATATAAGGTGGGGTGCTCCTAAATGAGACACACCAAGATGTAGCCTCTCCTCCTTTGTAAAGCTTCCTAGGGTAGTGGAGTGTAGGTGAAGTGTAGTTCTTGAAGGTCTTCTAGTCTTCAAGAGGAGTTTGGTATGGTCTTGTATCTTTCTCTTTATGTATGGTTTGGAGTTTAGTAATAAAGTTTAGTTCCTTATCATAGCTTGTGTTTGGTTCATATGCTTATGTTTAGTATGTGATCCTTTCATAGTCTTACTTGTGTCATGTATCTTGCATGCTTAGACGTGGTAACATATTTAGGCTTTGGCATCAGTTTCATCTCCCTGAGTAGGGGTGCTTTTAGTTTCAACGTAGGGCTAGAGCAATAATTCTTTAATGCGGACATGGTGTCCGGGTTATCGGTTATATTTAAATGCAGCTCTATACCATGGTTGGATAAGGTAGGTGGCAAGCGGTGATAGCCCTGTCCGTCCAGCGTAACTCTCCCCGTTCATGTAGTTGCTGTAGGAGGTGCATAAATTAGCCGTGAAGATCTAGTGGTCACCTTGCCATATCCTTTGCGGTCTCCCGGTGATGTCTGTTAGCCTAGAGCCCAATCCTAAGCATGTGAATGTGTATGTGTTTATGAGCTTGTTCTATGCCTGCTTAGATGGGAATTATCCTTTATATACCCTTGAAAGCTCTCTTCCACCTTGCTCTGATCCTAGTCATTCTTTCCTAAGGATGGTTAATCTTGTGTCACACTACCTCTCAATTATATTATAAATTACCCCTATTCAGACATTGGATATTTGAACCATGATATTCTCCTGAGCTTAATAAATCCATTTGAACCACCACCTTCCCTGCAAAAATATAAATACGACCCTGTACTCTCGGGTAAAATGGTATAACGGTATTCCGTGTGCTTGCGGATCCTTCTATAACGTAAGAAATACCCCACAACATTTCTGGCGCCGTTGCTGGGGATCACCTATCCTAGTGATGACGCTATGAAATGTCAACAATTACCGGGTCGTTCATGCACCGTGTCCAGAGGTCGAACTCATGACGGATGCAGCACTCCGCGCTGCAATATCGTATGATGAATCTCCTAGTAGCTCCCCAGTGCCTACATTCCACCCATGTGCAGACGTGGGGATCCCCGACGAGAAGTGCCGCGCCATGGTCAGGAAGCCAGTTCTGGAACGCAATGTTGTGGAGGTCCTGCTGGAACAAGCCGCGCAGCCGTGGCAGGCCGTGGTTGTCCCACCAGCCGTCAGGGAGCGATGGACCGCCGCTGATTCCATGGAGCAGTGCCAGCGCTTCGAGGTCCGCCGGGTTCCTATGGTACCGCAGCATCGCCAAGAAGTAAGCAGCGCCAGAGTCCCTAGCCTTAATGGCTTTGTTGACGAGCGCCAGCCCGACGTCGGGATCCTGCCGCGTCATCAACCTCTCCATCCCCTCGTAGCATACGGCCTCCAGATTATCGGCAAGGCGCACGCGCTGCTCGATGCGCAACCTGACGTCGCGCCTTAAATGGCGGCAGTGGTCATGAAGCTCACGGAACAACAGGCGCCGGAGCACCTCGGTGGAGTCGCAGATGCAGCGGAAGCGGACGCAGACCTGACGAAGCATCAAATACGTATCGACGCTCCCATCCTCAATGTAGCGAAGGATGATCCATCTGATTAGATCCTCTGGCAGCAGCATCATCAGCAACAACGTCGCCGCACTAGGGTCTCCCATCGCTTCCAGTTCTACGCCTGATTCTTCTCCATGACAACGAGGACAAGCTGCGCCTGACGATTCGCCTGGTTCCATTATTTTGTGGCACGGCGATGGGAGAAGAAGGCGATGTGGCGGCCGATCAGGGGGAGGGGAAGAAGAAAACTGCGGTGTTTGATGGGATATTTTGGGGAAGTGGGCACATATAGGCGATAAAAGGTAACCGCAGGGGAACTCAGTCGCTTACACGTGGGGCCAGGTGAAAAGGCTTCCTCCATCGACAGTTACGCCTTTCGTTTAGCCCTCCTCTGGTGGCGAAGCGGCTTCCATCATCGACTCTGGAGAAGCTGCCGCTTGACTTGGCAATTAAGATTGCGGGCCACCTTGCTGCAACCTCGGGATGTTTGGATTCTAGGTTTACTTTGCTTGCATTGTATGCTTTAATTTGGATATATGCCAAGTTAATAATCCCAATCGTGCGTAACTATTTTCGTCCATAGTAACAATTGAACTCCAATTAATTAAGACAAGTACATTAATTAAAATATATATATATACATAAACAACACATGTGGAGTTCTAAAACCTGATCGATCGAGTTCCTAAACTACAAGCTAAGCTAGGACGAGGAAGATGACAGACACTAATAATTAAGCTACGACATGAAACTGCGAAATTAGAGTAGCTCCCATGTGAAACTTAGCACACGTGGAGCGGTAATTGACGACGGCGACACACATCGTGGTGGCGAGGCTCGGTGCTCAGGCAGTTACCGCGTTCCACGTTCCCGGTGACCACTGCATGCAGCACGTGGCTTGCTCACATCCACCCCTCGTTCCGGGCCAGGACGCGGTGGCAGTTGTACTTCTTCTTGTTCTCAAGCCTTAGGGCCGAGGAGTTGGCCTCCCCACGATGTGGTCCCTGACTTCATTTGGCCTGGTCCACCGTTGCCTCAAGCCGGGGCCGACAGGGCACATGTAGATGTCGTCCGCGCGGCGGTAGACGCACCGAGCGGAGCCGCGGGGGACTGGTTTGATGTAGCCACGGTTCTGGTCGTTGGACTTGTCCGTCTCCGTCTAGGTGTCGGAGTCGGCGTCGTCGTCGCAGTCATAGAAGGCCGCAGGAAGGGTGGACGAGTCCATCTCTGTCTAGGTGTCGGAGTCATAGAAGGCCGCAGGAAGGGTGTCAGAGTTGTAGAAGAAGGCCGCAGGAAGGGTGAAGGTGTTGGGGGCGAGGCACGACGGCCACTCGCCGGCCACCTGACCGTGCTGTCGGGCGGGGAGGGGAGAGAGAGAGAGAAGCGAAGGACCTTTTTGCGAGAATTTGAAAAGTTCCAGGGGCTGGGTGCAAACAGGATGTTTTCTCCCCTTTCTAATTTGAATTTCAAAAACTTTTGAATATGAAAGTTGTTCAGAATAAAAAGTTCTACAAGTTTTGTTTCAGGCAACATCTCATTTGGCTTATGGTTTGAAAGTTAATTTAAAAATTCAAAAGTATTCATATGTGCCCAATTTCAATTTGAATTTCAACTTAACTTGTTCTAATTCTTTTCACCCTTTTATTAGTTGGTTAAGCATAGGGTTGGGCTAATGACATTGCTTTGGAAATGTAATTTATCAGGGTTGTTACAGCCTTCCCCCCTTAACAAGAATCTCGCCCCGAGATTTGGTAAATTCTAGTGTGGACAGGGGTGCACATACCAGTGGTTGAGATAAGAAAACCAGGGAAATTTTGGTTTAGGTAGCTCTCGGTTTCCCAGGTGGCTTCTTCTTCAGTGTGATGATTCCATTGAACTTTATACATTTTAATCACTTTCCTCCTGGTCCCTCTTTCTTTTCGATCCAAAATTTTAACCGGGTGTTCGACATACGAGAGGTCGAGTTCTAACAATATTTCTTGTTGTTCCACAATCTCGGTAGGGACTCGAATACACTTCTTGAGTTGAGATACGTGGAAGACATCATGGGTGGCCGTGAGCTGAGGGGGCAGTCGTAATTTGTAGGCTACGGGTCCGCAGCTCTCAATGATTTCGTAAGGACCAACATAACGGGGAGCTAGTTTGCCTTTGATTCCGAATCTTTGCACTCCCTTGGTTGGTGAAACTCGAAGATAGACATGATCGCCAACTTTGAATTTTAGGGGCTTTCTCCTTTTGTCAGAATAGCTCTTTTGTCGGGCTTGTGCGGCTTTAAGATTTGCTTGTATTACTTTTACTTTCTCCTCTGCCTCGATTACCAGGTCGGTTCCAATTATTTTACGTTCTCCGGTTTGTGACCAGCTCAAAGGAGTTCGACACCTTCGTCCGTACAGGGCCTCAAATGGTGCCATTTTCAAACTCGTTTGATAGCTATTGTTGTACGAGAACTCTGCTAGGGGTAGACATTTGTCCCAATTTTTGTCATAGTGAATGACGCAAGCTCTCAGCATGTCTTCAAGAATTTGGTTTACTCTTTCCGTTTGTCCGTCAGTCTTAGGATGGTATGCTGAGCTGCGAATCAGTTTGGTACCCAGAGACGTTTGCAGTTGTTCCCAAAAGCGTGCTACAAACTGAGTACCATGATCAGAAATAATTGTCTTAGGTATTCCATGTAGGCAAACAATACGATCGAGGTAAATCTCGGCATATTTCTTGGTAGAATAGGTGGTGTGTACCGGAAGGAAATGTGCCGTCTTTGTGAGTCTATCAACGATAACCCATATGGAATCATGTTTCTGGGAAGTGTTTGGTAGTCCAACGATGAAGTCCATACTTATGTCTTCCCATTTCCAGGATGGTATAGGTAACGGTTGAAGTGTACCGGCTACCTTCAAGTGGCTAGCTTTTACTCTCTGGCACATGTCACATTCTGAGACATACGTAACAATTTCTCTTTTCATTCTAGTGCACCAGAAGTTTTGCCTTAGGTCTTGATACATTTTGCTACTGCCGGGGTGGATAGATAATTTGGAAAGATGTGCCTCATCGAGAATTTGCTTGCGGAGTTCACGATTCTTCGGAACGGCTATACGACTTTCGAACCATAGAACTCCCTTATGGTCCTGGCGGAAACATTTATACTTCTCCTCACCTAGAGAGAGTTTTTGTTTGATGATCTTAATTCCTTCATCATGTAGTTGTGCCATGATGATTTGGTCGTGAAGAGTGGGCTCAACTGAGATGTGATCTAGAGTGCCTTGGGAAACCATTTCCATGTTAAGCTTCCTCATTTCTTCACACAATGTCTCATTGTCGGATTCCATAGATAAGCAAAGGCAATGGGACTTGCGGCTTAGTGCATCCGCGACTACATTAGCCTTGCCGGGGTGATAGTGCACTTCAAGGTCATAATCCTTGATTAATTCTAACCATCTTCGTTGTCTCATATTCAGATCGGCTTGTGTGAAGATATACTTGAGACTTTTTTGATCAGTGTAGATATTGCACTGTGTACCCATGAGATAGTGCCTCCATATTTTCAAAGCGTGAATGACAGCTGCAAGCTCAAGATCATGAGTGGGGTAATTCTGCTCGCGGGGCCGAAGGGCTCGTGAGGCATATGCAATCACTCGATTCTCTTGCATAAGCACACATCCTAGACCAGTACCTGATGCGTCACAATACACATCGAACGACTTGGTATTATCGGGTTGAGCTAACACAGGTGCGGTAGTCAGATGCTCTCTGAGAGTGTGGAAAGCTTCTTCACATTTCTCATTCCATACAAACTTCACTTCCTTCTTTAACAGTTCAGTCATGGGCTTAGCAATTCGAGAGAAATTCGGGATGAAGCGACGGTAGTAACCGGCTAAGCCGAGAAAACTGCAAATCTGATGAACAGAGGTAGGGGGTTTCCAATCCATCACCTCTTGTACCTTGCTGGGGTCAACAGCTATGCCTTCGCTGGAGATCGTGTGACCCAAGAACTTTACAGTATCCAACCAGAATTCACACTTAGAAAACTTAGCATAGAGCTGATGGTCTCTTAGACGCTGAAGAACAATGCGAAGGTGCTTGGCATGCACTTCCTCATCCTTGGAATAGATAAGGATGTCGTCGATGAACACTACGACGAATTTGTCAAGTTCGGGCATGAATACCAAATTCATGAGATACATGAAGTAGGCGGGGGCATTGGTGAGTCCGAAGGACATGACCAAGAATTCATATAGTCTATATCGTGTGGAGAAGGCAGTCTTAGGAATATCGCACGGGCGAATCTTGATCTGATGATATCCCGAACGAAGATCAATTTTTGAGAAGACTCTGGCTCCAGCTAATTGATCGAAGAGTACATCGATACGAGGAAGTGGGTATTTATTCTTAATGGTTACTGTGTTGAGAGGCCGGTAGTCAACGCATAACCTCAAACTGTCATCCTTCTTCTTTACGAATAGGGCTGGACATCCCCAAGGTGACGCGCTAGGGCGAATGAAACCTTTGTCCAGCAGTTCTTGGAGTTGAATTTTCAGCTCTGCCAATTCTTTAGGGGGCATCCTATATGGTCTTTTGGATATAGGTGCAGTGCCTGGTTGCAGTTCGATGATGAACTCAATATCCCTATCCGGTGGCATTCCTGGTAAGTCATCCGGAAAAACGTCGGCATACTCGTTGACCACAGGAATATCCTCTAGCTTAAGTCCTTCCATCTTGTAAGCACAGGAATTCGTGAAATCTAGGAATGGTAGGTAAAGGGTGGTGGCTCCGTGACTAGGTGAATTTATTTCCACAACTCGGGACGAGGGGTCTAGTGTGACTTTGTGCAAAACCATCCAATTCATACCCAAAATAAGATCTATGCCGTCAAGGGGTAAGAGAACCAAGTTTGTGTTGATGGTTTTACTACCCAACTTGACTGGTACTTGTCTGATCATTTGATTCGAAGCAATTTTACCACCCGGTGTTGATATCATATATGACCCTTTTGTGTGACAAACATCCAAGCCTACTTTTGCACCGAATTTTGCACTTATGAAACTATGCAATGCACTAGAATCAAACAATATAACTGCAGGCTTGTTATGGATAGAGAATGTACCCGACATTATTGGGGCTCCTTCAGGAAGCTTTGCAAGCGTGGTGAAGTTAATCCGTCCTTGCTTGACTTGCAGGGTCTGTCTCTTGCCCCTGTTCTTGTTGTTCGGGTTGGATCCCTGACCTTGGTTGGGCGGCCCAGACTGAGGGCATTCTCGTGCAAAGTGGTTGGAACTCCCGCATTTGAAACAACAATTCGCGGGGCTAGGTCGAAGAGACTGTTGAAGAGTGGGCCTCGGACCATTCTGTGGAGGCATCGGGGGTCGTACCATGCCTGGCTGCTGTGGGGGTCTGGCAATCCATCTCCCTAGCTGAGGGGCCCTTGGTGGAGCTGTGGGTGCGGCATTTTGCACGATGCGATACCTTGGTGGCTGAGCACTTGAAGGTCCAGCGGGTGCCTTTCTCTTCTTCTCTGCCCAGTGTGCCATGATACAGTCTTCCTGGGTAATGGCCATATTGACCAATTCGTTGTAGGTGTCAGCCCTGACTAGGTTCAGACGCTCTTTGAGCTTGGTATTCAGACCTCGGCGGAAACGATCACGCTTCTTGGCATTCGTATCAGCGTGATAGCCCGCATACTGGCATAGATTGTTGAACGCCTGGGCGTATTGCAGCACGGTGCGGGTGCCCTGGGTAAGTGCCAGGAACTCGTTCAACTTCCTCTCCATGAGACCCCCGGGGATATGATGTGCCTGGAATGCGGTCTTGAATTCGTCCCAGTCGACCACATGATCAGTCGGGAGCATAGCAAAATAGTGGTCCCACCATAGGCGAGCGGTACCGCGAAGCTGTTGCGCGGCAAAACGAACTTTGTTGGCCTCTGAGCATGGGGCCACAAGTAGTGTGAACTTGGATTCGATGGTGCGAATCCATGCGTCTGCGTCCAAGGGTTCCTCTGTCTGATGGAACAAGGGAGGCTGGGTCCCCAGAAAATCCGTATATCCTGCAGCTTGGGGGTGGGGGACATTTTGCCCACCCCGCTGGTGGTGTTGCTGTCCTTGCACCAGCTGATGAAGCAACTCGGTTTGAGCGGCCATCACTTCAACCAAGCTGGGTGGTGGTGGTGGCTGTGGTTGTGATCCACTTGCGCTAGCACCAAAACCATCCGGGTTACCACGGGTTGCTCCAACCATCTGAAAAGGCGAATGTTCTTCATTAGCAACGTGATCCATATTGCTTCCATGACTCAAAAAGATCTAATGCGGAATAGTAGACTTCCAAAAGGTCATGGATAGAATCGTGGGCATAAAATTGTCTGCCATAAGAATTTTATAACTCCTGGTAGGTTCATCCAAAGTTTCTCATATTTTGGTATTGGATAGGGAATTTAGAGATGTACCACTTTGGTATTCAGCCAAGATGCTAAATCGATGGCTAGGATGGTCAAACGATTCACTCTTTGCTTCCCTATTTTGGCTGTTTTTCAGCAGAACAAGTTATAGTATCTGGCCTATAACTTAACTTAGCAAGATCCAATGGGGTTGAAATTTTTTGAGAACCTAGATCACAGAATTTAGGACAAGTTTGGTATTCAACACTCAGCCCAGAAATGTAGAGAGACATGGGTAAAAATTCCGACAAGTCTCAGCGATTGTGGATTTCATCGTTTACCAACTTTCAACGAAATCACCCAAGTTTATCGTCGTTCCTTACATGCTTAGGGTATCCACATGGTTCAGGTGTGCCCATCACAAAAGAGTTACTCAACTCCTAGTTAGCCCATTACAACACTTGCCAAAAGTTAGGCTACCCTATCGAGGAGTATGTGCAAAAGTCCGTCTAGGTCATCATCTAGAAGTCATCCAGGTCGTTGACGGACGACTTGCTGTGAGCAGGAGAGTGAGCTCCCATCTGAGGTGCCTGTGGTACCTCACCCTCGAAATCCATACCGGAGGCACTGTCAACCTCCTGTGGCTCCTCTTCATCTTCCTCCATGTCCTCCTCATGGGGATGGTCATTCTGATCCTGATGCCACTGGAGATGCTCAATAGCATCCTCGAACTCCAAGTGTAGATCATGGAGCTGCTCCTCCAAGTGTACTATCATGTCATCTCTCTCACCCATGAGAGTGCCCTGCTCCTGAATTTGGCCCTCAAGTTGGCCAATCCGGGTGTCTCTATCCTCGAGTTTCTCACTGAGTTCCTTAATCTGCTCATCCCTGGTATCTGCCATCATGTGGTAGGCCTGTGCAAGATCAGTGAGCTGCACAAGCGCCTGACTCTGGAGGGTCTGAAGTCGGTAGAACGCATTCATGCATCGTACGGAGGTCTGGATAGTCTCCTGGGCGTGAAAGTCTACCAGGTACTGTGAATGCTGCACCCTGTCAAGCCAATAAGGGTCGTTGTCCTGGGCAGCAGGAAACAAACCAATGGGAGTGAGTGTGACAACCTCGGGACGCTGCGCACAAAAAGTGGTGAGCGCCCTCATGGCTGCATGCTCCCAAGTATCGGCCAAACGGCGACCAACAGCCTCAATCTCCAAGACGGGCCACTCCGGGTGTAGCGGGTGCGGAAAAATGGTCACGTTGACACGGCACTGGGTAACTTCATTCTCTGCAAACTCCAGTCCGGCGTAACGTGGGGGAATTGGATAGCCCGCGGTGCTCAACACGTCCCACAAAATAGAGGGAAAGCCCTCCCAGTGGAGACACTATGAGTGAACGCGTCCATCCTCATCCACCATCATGGCGACAGGCTCGGCCATCTGAACGAAAGATCAAATGGGTGAGATAGTGAAAAACTGTGAATAGTATAGCGAACAGGTTCTGGACCGTGCACTAAAATAGCCATAACTTCAACAGTTCTGGTCCAAAAATTCTCAAATTTCACCAGAACACTCCTAAGGTATTTGTGCACCACTTTGCTAGTCAACTCCTGAGCTAAATAGGTCTCTAAGATGGTCTTTCTTTTCAGGTTCCACCTTACTGTCTACCCAGAAATTTCAGTGAACAGTGGGCCAATATTTCGTGCACCAGGGAAAATCTACCCAGCCAAAATTTACCAAATTTTAACAGAAGCTACCTGGGTAAATTTGGAACAAGTTTTGTGCTGTACACTTTTACAGAAAACTGTAGGAAGGGGGCCTAAAAATTTAAGGGGCAGAAGTGCTTATTCTGAACAGAAATCTGACATTCCATGTTTTCTGTTATTTCTTACTATCCATAAGTTCAGAATTTTTCATTTTTGAACAGGAGATAGAACACAAAATTTGGAACAATTCTTGCATCATGAACTTTACCAGAAAAGGTCATTTTCTTTGATCAATAAATCTCTCTTTTCGGTCATGGCAGATTTGTGACAAATTCGCTAGATAGTCCTTATGCAAAATCACGCTTAGATACGCAAGAACCTTACCACTCTCATACAACACATTTTCAATTTCAGATATATATGGTCATGATGCATGCACGTCCTATTCGTCCTCACAAAATAAAATAATTGCCAAATAACCTTTGGTCTTACGAAGATAGTTTCGGTGGCATACATGATACGCCTCTCATTATAATAGCTAGTCGAGATTTTCTAACCGTTCTTTAACTTATCGCAATCGCGGTTAGTGTACCTGCAGAAGATTGATAGAGCATATATATTTCATGAACCTTTCATGCCAGCACTCATGAAAGCGTCCGTATTCATTACCGTTTACTTATAGAAACGATATCTGTACAATTTCCGCCGTACAGACGACGTTAACATACGCTATCGAGATAGCGTATTCACGGGGGTACCGTCATGAGACGGGGGTATGAACAGCGATCGCCATACCCTGCGCCAAACCTTCTACTCCCAATATATTCAACTAACAGTTGGCATATTGGCAGCACCTCAAGTAAGCCACTACTTGAGGGCAACGTTCGGTTCGCATCACCGACAGGAAGGCCAAGCTCTCTCAGTTGGCTGAGGATTCTTACCTTCTTACCTTAGCGATGAGTGCGTCGTTACAGAATTTAAGGTCGGTTGTGCATGAAAGTAAGTTTTGACAGAAAGTAATGTGGTGGAAGTCAGTGGATAATATTTCATAAGTTAGATAGCCACCTAGTAACTTTTCCATAATCCCTTAGGGCTTTACGAACTAAGCACCATCCTTGACGCACCAACGTATTTCGCAACACATCCTTCTAGTCAAGTTTTAGTGAAACAAGTTTTTAAGGCTTGTCGCATTCTCTGGCGTATGCATTTCGGCTCTGGTGCCCGCCGTTACCAGCTGTGGCACCAGCTACGGCTCTGATACCAGCTGTGGCAGAACCACCTGAATTAATCTGGCTCAAGTGTATTAACCATCACCATTAGGGAAATCTCGGTTAACCTTACACTTCAACCGAAGTAATCCATTGGTCTGTCGGGTAACCTCCCGATACAACCACGGTACAGCGGATCGAATGCCATACATACAAATGCTCATGCGACGATGAGCCCAGAGAATACCACATTCCGGCAAATATTACAAAATTAGCATAAGTGAATATTATAGACCAAGTTTGAGTTTAGAAACCAAGTACTTCAGTGATCATAACTAATAAGTTCTTCAGAGTTTAAGTTGCAGCGGAAAATAAAACAACGAAAGCTACTCGACGATACAGGATGTCTCGGTGAAGCCCGTACGAGACATCACTCGGCATTATCTCCATTGGACGGGGGCGTATCCCAATCCACCGACCAACCAGGGGGAAGAGTGCAGGGCCAAGTCAAGCTAGCAATCATATCTTCGAAGGTCTCACCTGAAAACGAGCCACAAGCAAGGCTGAGTATACTAATACTCAGCAAGACTTACCCATGTAGTGGAATCTACTCCACCGACACTAGGCATGCAAGGCGTTTTGGCTCAGGGGTTTGTTTTGCTGAAAAGCATCTACAAGTGGGTCCTTACTTTCAACTTTTAGCTCAAGATTCTAGTTTCATTAACCATTCTAGATAAGCAGCTATCCAATAGCATTCATGGTGAAGCATTAATTTTCATCCAACAAGTTTATTCATCATCATTGTTCCTCTTCTTACTCTGTGGGTAAAGGGGGTTAAGCAGTCTCAATAGCCGTGAGAAACGGACGATTCGAATCGAATTTCTTAACCTTGCAAGGGAAACCTAAACACACGTCACGTGGTTACTCCCAGAGTCACACGTGCAACTTTTCCCCTTTCTTTTCGGGTCGTGGATCGGAGCTACCCTCCGAGAGTACAAGAGCCCCACGCCACGGTTCGGCGCCGGGTCGTGACCACTCTCTGCACTCGCCATATGCACATGGGACCGAAGTTCAAAGGGTAGGTTTTCGTCCACTTGCCGGGCCAATCAGGTACTTAAGCTTACCGATTACCATATTCTCGGCATGTGGTTAGTACGTTCAAAGACTTAACCACCACTACCACACACTGCGGCCTTAGCATCCTAAACAGACGGGCCTCAATCGTAAACATCGTTCCATAGCCCGTCCGTTGTCCTTATGATTGCAGCGTGTAGTAAACATTCAACTCCTATTTTCTCGCGAGTGACAGGAAATCACTCGGCTTTTACCGAAGTCCTATTAGCACAGCATTCTATCGAACCTAACATCTAGTTTTCAAGCATGGGTTCCTAACATCATGCAACTAAGTTTTCATTCAACTCCTATAAACTTAACGCACAAGCAAAAGAGTAGTGAGTTGCATAATTTAGGAAAGGAAATGGGTTATGCTCCGGGGCTTGCCTTCTTGTGCAAAGTTAGTCCGGGGGTCGTCTGAACGTTGACCCGGGTCTTCAACTGCTTCAGTTAAATTCGCTTGGGCTTCTCGCTGCTCACTCTCGGACTCGGGCACCAGCTCGTAAGTTCCGTCGGCGAGAGTAGTCGTTTCTACATGAATGCACAAGTTTAAGTAGTGGTAATGGTAAACGACATGATTTCCTTCACGATAAAGTTGCAGTTTGTAAAACATGAGTTTGTCGTGAAGTGAATTACTTTATCATTCGTGGGCAATCGTTAATAGAGTAGAAAAGTACAATAAGTAATTTCGTTAATCAAGGTGGGGTGGGTGTTCATGGGAACTTATGTTCCTCATGGAAACATGATTTAAGTGTAACTACTACAGTGTGTAGCTTCTGGTCATGAAACCTTGGTTCTAGGCACATCAGGGAAAGATATGCATACTGTAAAATTTTCAGCCAATTTCATGCAGCATATTAATTATGAAAAAATATAACACATGGTGGCTGCTAGATCCTTGTTCTTTTTGTACAGAACAAATAGTGCAAAAACAGAAACTAAGATTTTTACAGGGCTTTCATTTAATCATGCAGGAGCTACCGTAATTTTTATAGGATTTATTATGCGGTTTTCAGAGCATAGTAAAAATGACATTACACTCCTAGGTTATTCAAGGATTTATTTTTGCAGGATCCTGCACAGGGTTTTTGTCCATGAAACGTTTTACAAAGCATCCCCTACCACTGCGTACCTTCTAGTAAAAATATGAGAATTTTCCAAGCTAAGATACTATTTTCTTAATTTTAATGTATGTTATTAGCACATAAATCAAATAAATAGGTTCCTGTGAGATAAAAAGTCTCCCAATTTTTCTCTGGCATCTAGGTACCATTACACTAGTATAGAAAAAGTTTCATTAGGTGATTCATAACCTAACTGCAGGGATAAAAATATTTAGCCACTTATGGTATGAAACTAAGTTTAATAAACAGTATAGATAGAGATGGAATTTGGGCCTGATCTTTCTACACAGTCCTAAACATCAAGCAACTAACTCATTGCCCAAACTTTAGGGTCAGCATTGATCTACAACAGTGGGTACAAAAGAAGTCCATTAAAACTTCCATTTAATGTAGAGCAAAATATACTGAGAATCTGAGAAACTTTAAGTAACACAAGTTGTAGAGTTTCTTCTAAGGATTCCAGAACAGTTGAGTTTGCATTTTTCTGAATTTCCTATGATTTTATACGAATTTTACAAGTTCACTGAATTTGAATCTAGATTTGAAACTTTCTTTTACAACTGGGTCCTTGAATCTTACGTGCAGACCCTTCTAAAGATTTCAATTACTGCAATTGGGTCCTCGGGCGGCTCGGGTACGGTGGCCGGCCAAAATTCCGGCGAGGGGCTCGCCGGCGGCGAGGGGTGAGGGTCGGGGAAGGATCAGGGGTGCGAGGGCTACCTCGTGGGGGTCTTGTTCGGGTGGGACACGGCCGGGAGTAGCTCGCCGGCGTTGGAGCAGGGGCGGCGGCGGCGGCGGCACGCATCGACAGCGGTGCTCCGGCGGGCTTGGGGCGGCCTGGTCTGGACGGGGAGCTTCAGTGGCGCGTGGGGAAGCTGCTCGGGTGCTTGGCTTGGGCGGAGGAGGTCGGAGTCGAGCTGTCCGCGGTGAGCAGGGGCGGCGGCGGTGGTGACAGCGCGGGCGGCGGCGCTCCGGTGGTCCTGAGCGGTGTTGGGCGGGTCGGCGAGCTTCGGTGGGATGATGTGGTGGTGGCTGGAGCTTCGATTTGGGCAGAGGGCGGCTGTGGGAGGCTGTCCACGAGCGGGTGGAGCACTGTGACAACCCTGGTAATTAAAATTCCAAAATCAATGTCATTAGCCTAACTCTATGTTTTAAACCACTAATGAGAGGGTGGAAAGAATTAAACCGGGTACAGTTGGAAATCAAATTTAATTTGGGCACATTTGGACACATTTGAAACTTTTAAATTAACTTTAAAACCATAAGCCAAATGAAATTTTTCCTGAAACCAAAGTTGTAGAACTTTTTATTTTGAACAACTTTCGTGTTCAAAAGTTTTTGAAATTCAAATCAGAAAGAGGAGAAAACGCCCTGTTTGCACCCAGCCCCCTGAAGTTTTTCAAATTCTTGCACTTCGGTCCCTCGCTCACCCCTCCCTCCTCTGCTGCGCCGCGCGCTCGCCCGACCGCCGCCGGCCACCTGGCCCTCGACGCCTGCGCAGCACCAGACACCGAGCCAACCCCCGACGCCCTGCCTGCTGCCGCCCCCGCTGCCCAACCGCGGCCGCGCCTTTTCTTCTCCCTCCCGCACGGCATGCCCCTGCCCAACCCGCGGCTCTGCTGCACCGCCGCGCCGCCCAGCCACTGGCCGCCGCCCCGCCACCCAACGGCGTGCCCCCGTCGTGCCGCCCGAGCTCCCCAACCGCCCGCCAGCGTCGCCTACACGCGACGTCGCGCCCCGGACGCGCCCAGCGCACGCACGCCACGCGCACGACGCGCCTCTGGCCACTGGTCACCGCCGGCCGCCCCCAATGGCGCCCAGCCTCGCCGGTCCCTCCACCTCGCGCCCCGGCCGTGCCACGCCCACCCCCACGAGCTCCACCGGCTATAAAGCCCGGCGCAGCGCCCCTCCCTCCTCTCCCTGTTCCTCCTTCTTCCCCGCAGAGCAGAGCCGAGCTCCGCCCCACGCCGCCGCCGTGGAACTCCCTCCTCCGCCCCTCCTCGACCCGAGCTAGGCCCCAAAATCGCTCTCCTACCTCCGCGCGAAGCTTCCCAGCCCAAGCCCCGCCGCCCAGCTCGCCGGAGCTCGCCGGAGCAGAGCTCCACCCGCCGCCGCCCCCCCCGGTAGCCGTGGGCAGCCCTGCTCAGGCCGCCTCCGCCCCAACCGTGACCACCCAAAGGTAGCCCCCAACCTCCTCTTGCTCCTCCCCCACCTTGCCCTCGCCGCCGGCGACCCAGCTCGCCGGAATTCGGCCGGACAGGATGCTCCCCGCCGTGATTTGCGACCAGGGACTACATTGCAAACGCCCAAATCTTTCTAGGGGGTTTTCTGCTAGTTTTCAGGGACCCCTCTGTAAAGAAAGTTTTAACCAAATCAGTGAACTTGTAAAATTCGTATAAAATCGTAGAAAATTCAGAAAAATGCAAACGCAACTGTTCTGGAATCCTTATAAGAAACTCTACAACTTTTGTTACATAAAGTTTCTCAGATTCTCAATATATTTTGCTCTAGATTAAATGGAAGGTTTAATGGACTTCTTTTGTACCCACTGTTGTAGATCATAGCTGACTCTAATTTTTGGGCAGTGAGTTACTTGCTTAATGTTTAGGACTGTGTAAAAAGATCAGGACCAAAAGCCATCTCTAGATACACTTTTTGTCCAACATTGCTTTATGCCATAAAGTGATAGAACTAATTATTCCTGCTGTTCTGTGATGTTTAATGTCATGAAACTTTTTCTGTGTTGTTGTAGTGATACCTAGAGGCCATAGAAAAATTTAGAAACATTTTTACTATATGTAACCTGTTCACATGAATTTGTGGTAGGAAAACTTCACTAATTCAAAATAATTAGTAAAGCCCTTATAAAATGTTCATCTTTTTACTATGAAACACCATAGAGTAGATCAACCTGTACAATAAGTTTCAAAGATAGAAACCCTGTATAACATCCTGTAGAAAATAATATTTTATAACATGAGCGTAGCTTGTCCCATTTATTATGCTCTAAATAATGCACAATAAAATCTGAAAAATTTACAGTAGCACAAATATGGTTATAGCAACACCCTGTAAAATTTGTAGCATCAATACTTGCATGGTTTGTTCTGTATAAAAATAACTAGATTCTAGCAGTGGCTGTGTATTACATTTTTCATATTTAACATGCTACACAAAAATGTCTGAAATTTTTACAGTGATCTTATCTCTGCATAATGTACTTTGAATAAAAATTTTATTACCAGAAGCTAACTAGATTAGTAATTGTGTTCAACTCATGTTTGTGTTTAAAAAGAAACTAAGTTTTCAATATAACACAACCCCTTCTTCTTTAACGAAGTTAAATAGATTAAGATAAACCCTATTAACGATTGCCCAGGAAATGTTAAAGTAAATAACTTCACAACAAACTCGTGTTTTATAAACTGCAACTTTATCATGAAGGAAATCATATCGTTTAACATCACCACTACTTAAACTTGTGCATTCATGTAGAAACGACGACTCTCGCCGACGGAACGTACGAGTTGGTGCCCGCGTCCGAGAGTGAGCAGCGTGAAGCTCAAGTGAATCTAACTGAAGTTGCCGAAGACCCGAGCCCAAGTTCGGAAGAGCCCCGGACTAACTTTTCGCAAGAAGGCAAGCCCCGGAGCATGAACCCTATTTTCTAAACTTATGCAACTTATTACTCTACTTTACTTGTGCATTAAGTTTATAGGAGTTGGATGAAAATTTAGTTGCATGATCCTAGGTACCCATGCTCTGAACACTAGATGCAAGGTCCGATAGAATGCTATGCTAATAGGACTCGGTAAAAGTCGAGTGATTTCCTGTCACTCGCGAGAAATTAGGAGTTGATTATTTACTACACGCTGCAATCATAAGGACGACGGATGGGCTGTGGTACGATGCTTATGTTGATGATTGAGGCCCGTCTGTCTAGTGAAAAATGCTAAGGCCGCAGTGTGTGGTAAGTGATGGTTAAGTCTTTGAACGTACTAACCACATGCCGAGAATATGGTAATCGGTAAGCTTAGTACTGGATTGAACCGAGGCCGGAATATACTCCCCACTGTCTTGAATTCGTTCACATCTAGCTAATGGCGGGTGCATCGGCCGCCATGGCCCGGCTGCGTCCGTGGTCCATGGGGAGGTGTAGTCGAGGGCGGTGGGCCTGTTCCGTGAAGCGGGAATTGAAGGGAAGGGTTGCACGTGTGACTCTAGGGAGTAACCACGTGACGTGTGTTTAGGTTTCCGTTGCAAGGTTAAGAAATTCGATTCGAATCGTCCGTTTCTCGCGGCTATTGAGACTGCTTAACCACTTTTACCCACAGAGTAAGAAGAGGAACAATGATGATGAATAAACTTGTTGGATGAAAAGTTAATGCTTCACCATGTATGATATTGGATAGTTGCTTACCTAGAATGGTTAAAGAAAGCTAGAACTTGGAGCTAAAATCTGAAAGTAAGGACCTACTATATATGCTTTTTGGCAAAACAAACCCCTCAAGCCAAAAGCCTCGCATGTCTAGGAGTCGGCTAAGTATACCCCATTAGTCGGGTAAGCCTTGCTGAGTATTAGTATACTCAGCCTTGCTTGTGGCTTGTTTTCAGGTGAAACCTTCGAAGATTTGATTGCTAGGTTGACTTGGCCTTGTACTCTTCCCCCTGGTTGGTCGGTGGAATGGGATACGCCCCCGTCCAACGAAGATAATACCGAGTGACGTCTCGTACGGGCTTCATCGAGACATCCTTTATCGTCGAGTAGATTTCGTTATTTTATTTCCGCTGCAATTTAAACTCTGAAGAACTTTTTGGATTTGATCACTGAAGTACTCGGTTTCTAAACTCAAACTTGGTCTGTAATATTCACTTATGGTAATTTTGTAATATTTGCTGGAATGTGGTATTCTCTGGGCTCATCGTCGCGTGAGCATTTGTATGTATGGCGCTCGATCCGATTACCGTGGTTGTATCGGGAGGTTATACCCGACAGACCAGTGGATTACTCCGTTTGAAGTGTAGGGTTAACCGAGATTGCCTTAATGGTGATGGTTAATACACTTGAGCCGGATTAATTCAGGTGGTTCTGCCACAGCTGGTATCAGAGCCGTAGCTGGTGCCACAGCTGGCAACAGCGGACACCAGAGCCGAAATACATACGCCAGAGAATGCTACAAGCCTTAAAAACTCATTTTACTAAAACTTGACTAGAAGGTTGTGTTGCGAAATGCGTTGGTACGTTAAGGATGGTGCCTAGTCCGTAAAGCCCTAAGGGATTATGGGAAAGTTACTAGGTGGCTATCTAACTTCTATATATATTATCAACTGACTTCCAGCACATTACCTTCTGTCAAAACTTACTTTCATGCACAACCAACCTTAAATTCTGTAACGACGCACTCGTCGCTAAGGTAAGAAGGTAAGGATCCTCAGCCAACTGAGGGAGCTTGGCCTTCCTGTCGGTGATGCGAACCGAACGCTGCCCTCAAGCAGTGGCTTACTTGAGGTGCTGCCAATATGCCAACTGTTAGTTGAACATATTGGGAGTAGAAGGTTCGGCGCAGGGTATGGCGATCGCTGTTCATACCCCCGTCTCATGACGGTACCCCCGTGAATACGCTATCTTGATAGCGTATGTTAACGTCGTCTGTACGGCGGAAATTGTACAGATATCGTTTCTATAAGTAAATGGTAATGAATACGGACGCTTTCATGAGTGCTGGCATGAAAGGTTCATGAAATATATATGCTTGTCAATTTTCTGCAGGTACACTAACCGCGATTACGATAAGTTAAGGGACGAGTAGAAAGACTCGACTAGATATTATAGGAGAGCCGTATTGTGTATGCCACCGAAACTATCTTCGTAAGACCAAAAGTATTTGGCGATTATTTTATTTTGTGAGGACGAATAGGACGTGCATGCATCATGGATATATATATCGGAAATTGAAAATACGTTGTATAAGAGTGGTAAGGTTCTTGCGTATCTAAGGGAGGTTTGCATAAGGACTATCTAGCGAATCTGTCCCGAGTCTGCCATGACCGGAAAGAGAGATTTATTGGCCAAAGAAAATGACCATTTCTGATAAAGTTCATGTTGAAGAAATTGTTCCAAATTTATCCCAGTAGCTTCTGTTAAAATTTGGTAAATTTTGGCTGGGTAGATTTTCCCTGGTGCACGAAATATTGGCCCCCTGTTCACTGAAAATTCTGGGTAGACAAAGAAGTGATACCTTAAGGGAACAGCCATGTTAGAGCCTAATCCAGCCACAGTGTTGAATACCAAAATTGTCCTAAATTATGTGATCTAGGTTCTCACCAAATTTCAGCCCTATTGGATCTTGCTAGTTTGAGTTATAGGCCAGATACTATAACTCGTTCTGCTGAAAAACAGCCAACCAGCGAAGCAAAGAGTGAACCGCTTGACCATCTTATCCATCGATTTAGCATCTTGGCTGAATATCAAAGTTGTACCTCCCTAAATTCCCTATCCACTGCCAAAATATAAGGAACTTTGGATGAACCTACCAGGAGATATAAGATTCTTATGGCAGACAGTTTTATGCTCGTGATTCCATCCAGGACCTTTTGGAAGTCTACTATTCCGCGTTAGATCTTTTTGGAGTCATGGAAGCAATATGGATCACGTTGCTAATGAAGAACATTCGCCTTTTCAGATGGTTGGAGCAACCCGTGGTAACCCGGATGGTTTTGGTGCTAGCGCAAGTGGATCACAACCACAGCCGCCGCCACCACCCAGCTTAGTGGAAGTAATGGCCGCTCAAACCGAGTTGCTTCGTCAGCTGGTGCAAGAACAGCAACACCACCAGCGGGGTGGGCAAAATGCTCCCCAACCCCAAGTTGCAGGATACACGGATTTCCTAGGGACCCAGCCTCCCTTGTTTCACGAGACGGAGGAACCCTTGGATGCGGACGCTTGGATTCGCACAATCGAGTCCAAGTTTTCTCTACTTGTGGCCCCATGTTCGGATGAAAACAAGGCCCGCTTTGTCGCGCAGCAGCTTCGCGGTACGGCTCGTCTATGGTGGGACCACTATTTTGCTATGCTCCCCGCTGATCACATTGTCACCTGGGATGAATTCAAGACTGCGTTCCGGGCACACAATATTCCCGAAGGTCTCATAGAAAGAAAGCTAAACGAGTTTTTAGCTCTCACTCAGGATAACCACACTGTACTTCAGTATGCTCAGGCCTTCAACAATCTGTGCCAATACGCGGGCTATCACGCAGACACAGATACCAAGAAGCGTGATCGTTTCCGTAGAGGTCTGAGTACTAAACTCAAGGAACGACTGAATCTTGTCAAAGCCGACACATATAATGAGCTAGTCAACATGGCCATCACTCAAGAGGACTGTATTGAGGCTCATCGTGCTGAAAAGAAGAGGAAGGCTCTAGCTGGACCCTCGGGCGCTCAGCCACTGAGGTATCGCTTGGTGCGAAATGCTGCGCCTACAGCTCCACCGAAGGCCCCTCAGCCAGGGCGTTGGATTATCAGGCCCCCACAACAGCCAGGCATGGTACGACCCCCGATGCCTCCACAGAATGGTCCGAGGCCCACTCTGCAACAGCCTCTTCGACCCAGCCCCGCGAATCGTTGTTTCAAATGCGGGAGTTCCGGTCATTTCGCTCGCGAATGCCCTCAACCCAGGCTGCCAAATCAGGGCCAGGACTCTAACCAGAACAATAAGAACAAAGGCAAGAAGCAGACCCTCCAGGTCCAACAAGGACAGATCAACTTCACCACCCTTGCAGAACTTCCTGAAGGAGCACCTGTAATGACGGGTACATTCTCCATCCATAACAAGCCTGCAGTCATATTGTTTGATTCTGGAGCATCACATAGTTTCATTAGTGCAAAGTTTGGTGCAAAAGTAGGCTTGAATGTTTGGCACACCAAAGGGTCGTATATGATATCAACACCGGGTGGAAAAATTGCTTCCAACCAAATCATAAGGCTGGTACCGATAAAATTGGGAAGTAAAGTCATCAACACAGACCTTGTTCTTTTACCCCTTGACGGCATAGATATTATTTTGGGAATGAACTGGATGACTAGGCATGGAGTCACACTGGACCTTTCTTCCCGAGCCGTTGAGATAAATTCACCTAGTCACGGAGCCACTACACTTTACCTACCGTTACGGGAGTGCACAAATTCTTGCGCTTTCGTGATGGAAGGGACCAACCTAGAGAATATTCCAGTGGTATGCGAGTATGCCGATGTCTTTCCGGATGACTTACCCGGAATGCCACCAGATAGGGACATTGAGTTCGTTATTGAACTACAGCCAGGCACTGCACCTATATCCAAGAGACCATATAGGATGCCCCCTAAAGAATTGGCAGAGCTGAAAATTCAACTCCAAGAACTACTGGACAAAGGTTTTATTCGCCCTAGCGCGTCACCTTGGGGATGTCCAGCCCTATTCGTAAAGAAGAAGGATGACAGTTTGAGGTTATGTGTTGACTACCGACCTCTCAATGCGGTAACTGTTAAAAATAAATACCCACTTCCTCGTATCGATGTACTCTTCGATCAATTAGCTGGAGCCAGAGTCTTCTCCAAGATTGATCTTCGTTCGGGATATCATCAAATCAAGATTCGCCCCTGCGATATTCCCAAGACTGCCTTCTCCACACGCTATGGACTATATGAATTCTTGGTCATGTCCTTTGGACTCACAAATGCCCCTGCCTACTTCATGTATCTCATGAATTCGGTATTCATGCCCGAACTTGACAAATTCGTCGTAGTGTTCATCGACGACATTCTTATCTATTCCAAGGATGAGGAAGAGCATGCCAAGCACCTTCGCATTGTTCTTCAGCGACTTAGAGACCATCAGCTCTATGCTAAGTTTTCCAAGTGTGAATTCTGGTTGGATACTGTAAAGTTCTTAGGTCACACGATCTCCAGCGAAGGCATAGCTGTTGACCCCAGCAAAGTACAAGAGGTGATGGATTGGAAACCCCCTACCTCTGTTCATCAGATTCGCAGTTTTCTCGGCTTAGCCGGTTACTATCGCCGCTTCATCCCGGATTTCTCTCGAATTGCTAAGCCCATGACTGAACTGTTAAAGAAGGAGATAAAGTTTGTATGGGACGAGAGATGTGAAGAAGCTTTCCACACTCTCAGAGAGCATCTGACTACTGCACCTGTGTTAGCTCAACCCGATAATACCAAGCCATTCGATGTGTATTGTGACGCATCAGGTACTGGTCTAGGATGTGTGCTTATGCAAGAGAATCGAGTAATTGCATATGCCTCACGAGCCCTTCGGCCCCACGAACAGAATTATCCCACTCATGATCTTGAGCTTGCAGCCGTCATTCACGCGCTGAAGATATGGAGGCATTATCTCATGGGTACACAGTGCAATATCTACACGGATCATAAGAGTCTCAAGTACATCTTCACACAAGCCGATCTGAATATGAGACAACGGAGATGGCTAGAATTAATCAAGGATTATGACCTTGAAGTGCATTATCACCCCGGCAAGGCTAATGTAGTCGCGGATGCACTAAGCCGCAAGTCCCATTGCCATTGCTTATCCATGGAATCCTACAATGAGACATTATGTGCAGACATGAGGAAGCTTAACTTGGAAATGGTTTCCCAAGGCACTCTAAATCACATCTCAGTTGAGCCCACTCTTCACGACCAAATCGTCATGGCACAACTACAGGATGAAGGAATCAAGATCATCAAACAAAAACTCTCTCTAGGTGAGGAGAAGTATAAGTGTTTCCGCCAGGACCATAAGGGAGTTCTATGGTTCGAAAGTCGTATAGTCGTTCCGAAGAATCGTGAACTCCGCAAGCAAATTCTTGATGAGGCACACCTCTCCAAATTCTCTATCCACCCCGGCAGTAGCAAAATGTATCAGGACCTAAGGCAAAACTTCTGGTGGACTAGAATGAAAAGAGAAATTGCTACGTATGTCTCGGAATGTGACACGTGCCAGAGAGTAAAAGCTAGCCACTTGAAGGTAGCCGGTACACTACAACCGTTACCTATACCATCATGGAAATGGGAAGACATAAGTATGGACTTCATCGTTGGACTACCAAACACTTCCCAGAAGCATGATTCCATATGGGTTATCATTGATAGACTCACAAAGACGGCACATTTTCTTCCGGTACACACCACCTATACCGCCAAGAAATATGCCGAGATTTACCTCGATCGTATTGTTTGCCTACATGGAATACCTAAGACAATCATTTCCGATCGTGGTCCTCAGTTTGTAGCACGCTTTTGGGAACAACTACAAACGTCTCTTGGTACTAAACTGATTCGCAGCTCAGCATACCATCCTCAGACTGATGGACAAACGGAAAGAGTAAACCAAATCCTTGAAGACATGCTGAGAGCTTGCGTCATCCACTATGACAAGAATTGGGACAAATGCCTACCCCTAGCAGAGTTCTCGTACAACAACAGCTATCAAACGAGTTTAAAAATGGCACCATTTGAGGCCCTGTACGGACGAAGGTGTCGAACTCCTTTGAGCTGGTCACAAACCGGAGAACGTAAAATAATTGGACCCGACCTGGTAATCGAGGCAGAGGAGAAAGTAAAAGTAATACAAGCAAATCTTAAAGCCGCACAAGCCCGACAAAAGAGCTATTCCGACAAAAGGAGAAAGCCCCTAAAGTTCGAAGTTGGCGATCATGTCTATCTTCGAGTATCACCCACCAAGGGAGTGCGAAGATTTGGAATCAAAGGCAAACTAGCTCCCCGTTATATTGGTCCTTACGAAATCATTGAGAGCTGCGGACCCGTAGCCTACAAACTACGACTGCCCCCTCAGCTCACGGCCACCCATGATGTCTTCCACGTATCTCAACTCAAGAAGTGTATTCGAGTTCCTACTGAGATTGTGGAACAACAAGAAATATCGTTGGAACCCGACCTCTCGTATGTCGAACACCCAGTTAAGATTTTGGATCAAAAAGAAAGAGAGACCAGGAGGAAAGTGATTAGAATGTATAAAATACAATGGAATCGCCACACGGAAGAAGAAGCCACCTGGGAAACGGAGAGCTACCTGAACCAACATTTCCCCGGGTTTCTTATCTCAACCACTGGTAGGTGCACCCACGCCCACACTAAGAATTACCGAATCTCGGGGCGAGATTCTTGTTAAGGGGGGAAGGCTGTGACAACCCTGGTAATTAAAATTCCAAAATCAATGTCATTAGCCTAACTCTATGTTTTAAACCACTAATGAGAGGGTGGAAAGAATTAAACCGGGTACAGTTGGAAATCAAATTTAATTTGGGCACATTTGGACACATTTGAAACTTTTAAATTAACTTTAAAACCATAAGCCAAATGAAATTTTTCCTGAAACCAAAGTTGTAGAACTTTTTATTTTGAACAACTTTCGTGTTCAAAAGTTTTTGAAATTCAAATCAGAAAGAGGAGAAAACGCCCTGTTTGCACCCAGCCCCCTGAAGTTTTTCAAATTCTTGCACTTCGGTCCCTCGCTCACCCCTCCCTCCTCTGCTGCGCCGCGCGCTCGCCCGACCGCCGCCGGCCACCTGGCCCTCGACGCCTGCGCAGCACCAGACACCGAGCCAACCCCCGACGCCCTGCCTGCTGCCGCCCCCGCTGCCCAACCGCGGCCGCGCCTTTTCTTCTCCCTCCCGCACGGCATGCCCCTGCCCAACCCGCGGCTCTGCTGCACCGCCGCGCCGCCCAGCCACTGGCCGCCGCCCCGCCACCCAACGGCGTGCCCCCGTCGTGCCGCCCGAGCTCCCCAACCGCCCGCCAGCGTCGCCTACACGCGACGTCGCGCCCCGGACGCGCCCAGCGCACGCACGCCACGCGCACGACGCGCCTCTGGCCACTGGTCACCGCCGGCCGCCCCCAATGGCGCCCAGCCTCGCCGGTCCCTCCACCTCGCGCCCCGGCCGTGCCACGCCCACCCCCACGAGCTCCACCGGCTATAAAGCCCGGCGCAGCGCCCCTCCCTCCTCTCCCTGTTCCTCCTTCTTCCCCGCAGAGCAGAGCCGAGCTCCGCCCCACGCCGCCGCCGTGGAACTCCCTCCTCCGCCCCTCCTCGACCCGAGCTAGGCCCCAAAATCGCTCTCCTACCTCCGCGCGAAGCTTCCCAGCCCAAGCCCCGCCGCCCAGCTCGCCGGAGCTCGCCGGAGCAGAGCTCCACCCGCCGCCGCCCCCCCCGGTAGCCGTGGGCAGCCCTGCTCAGGCCGCCTCCGCCCCAACCGTGACCACCCAAAGGTAGCCCCCAACCTCCTCTTGCTCCTCCCCCACCTTGCCCTCGCCGCCGGCGACCCAGCTCGCCGGAATTCGGCCGGACAGGATGCTCCCCGCCGTGATTTGCGACCAGGGACTACATTGCAAACGCCCAAATCTTTCTAGGGGGTTTTCTGCTAGTTTTCAGGGACCCCTCTGTAAAGAAAGTTTTAACCAAATCAGTGAACTTGTAAAATTCGTATAAAATCGTAGAAAATTCAGAAAAATGCAAACGCAACTGTTCTGGAATCCTTATAAGAAACTCTACAACTTTTGTTACATAAAGTTTCTCAGATTCTCAATATATTTTGCTCTAGATTAAATGGAAGGTTTAATGGACTTCTTTTGTACCCACTGTTGTAGATCATAGCTGACTCTAATTTTTGGGCAGTGAGTTACTTGCTTAATGTTTAGGACTGTGTAAAAAGATCAGGACCAAAAGCCATCTCTAGATACACTTTTTGTCCAACATTGCTTTATGCCATAAAGTGATAGAACTAATTATTCCTGCTGTTCTGTGATGTTTAATGTCATGAAACTTTTTCTGTGTTGTTGTAGTGATACCTAGAGGCCATAGAAAAATTTAGAAACATTTTTACTATATGTAACCTGTTCACATGAATTTGTGGTAGGAAAACTTCACTAATTCAAAATAATTAGTAAAGCCCTTATAAAATGTTCATCTTTTTACTATGAAACACCATAGAGTAGATCAACCTGTACAATAAGTTTCAAAGATAGAAACCCTGTATAACATCCTGTAGAAAATAATATTTTATAACATGAGCGTAGCTTGTCCCATTTATTATGCTCTAAATAATGCACAATAAAATCTGAAAAATTTACAGTAGCACAAATATGGTTATAGCAACACCCTGTAAAATTTGTAGCATCAATACTTGCATGGTTTGTTCTGTATAAAAATAACTAGATTCTAGCAGTGGCTGTGTATTACATTTTTCATATTTAACATGCTACACAAAAATGTCTGAAATTTTTACAGTGATCTTATCTCTGCATAATGTACTTTGAATAAAAATTTTATTACCAGAAGCTAACTAGATTAGTAATTGTGTTCAACTCATGTTTGTGTTTAAAAAGAAACTAAGTTTTCAATATAACACAACCCCTTCTTCTTTAACGAAGTTAAATAGATTAAGATAAACCCTATTAACGATTGCCCAGGAAATGTTAAAGTAAATAACTTCACAACAAACTCGTGTTTTATAAACTGCAACTTTATCATGAAGGAAATCATATCGTTTAACATCACCACTACTTAAACTTGTGCATTCATGTAGAAACGACGACTCTCGCCGACGGAACGTACGAGTTGGTGCCCGCGTCCGAGAGTGAGCAGCGTGAAGCTCAAGTGAATCTAACTGAAGTTGCCGAAGACCCGAGCCCAAGTTCGGAAGAGCCCCGGACTAACTTTTCGCAAGAAGGCAAGCCCCGGAGCATGAACCCTATTTTCTAAACTTATGCAACTTATTACTCTACTTTACTTGTGCATTAAGTTTATAGGAGTTGGATGAAAATTTAGTTGCATGATCCTAGGTACCCATGCTCTGAACACTAGATGCAAGGTCCGATAGAATGCTATGCTAATAGGACTCGGTAAAAGTCGAGTGATTTCCTGTCACTCGCGAGAAATTAGGAGTTGATTATTTACTACACGCTGCAATCATAAGGACGACGGATGGGCTGTGGTACGATGCTTATGTTGATGATTGAGGCCCGTCTGTCTAGTGAAAAATGCTAAGGCCGCAGTGTGTGGTAAGTGATGGTTAAGTCTTTGAACGTACTAACCACATGCCGAGAATATGGTAATCGGTAAGCTTAGTACTGGATTGAACCGAGGCCGGAATATACTCCCCACTGTCTTGAATTCGTTCACATCTAGCTAATGGCGGGTGCATCGGCCGCCATGGCCCGGCTGCGTCCGTGGTCCATGGGGAGGTGTAGTCGAGGGCGGTGGGCCTGTTCCGTGAAGCGGGAATTGAAGGGAAGGGTTGCACGTGTGACTCTAGGGAGTAACCACGTGACGTGTGTTTAGGTTTCCCTTGCAAGGTTAAGAAATTCGATTCGAATCGTCCGTTTCTCGCGGCTATTGAGACTGCTTAACCACTTTTACCCACAGAGTAAGAAGAGGAACAATGATGATGAATAAACTTGTTGGATGAAAAGTTAATGCTTCACCATGTATGATATTGGATAGTTGCTTACCTAGAATGGTTAAAGAAAGCTAGAACTTGGAGCTAAAATCTGAAAGTAAGGACCTACTATATATGCTTTTTGGCAAAACAAACCCCTCAAGCCAAAAGCCTCGCATGTCTAGGAGTCGGCTAAGTATACCCCATTAGTCGGGTAAGCCTTGCTGAGTATTAGTATACTCAGCCTTGCTTGTGGCTTGTTTTCAGGTGAAACCTTCGAAGATTTGATTGCTAGGTTGACTTGGCCTTGTACTCTTCCCCCTGGTTGGTCGGTGGAATGGGATACGCCCCCGTCCAACGAAGATAATACCGAGTGACGTCTCGTACGGGCTTCATCGAGACATCCTTTATCGTCGAGTAGATTTCGTTATTTTATTTCCGCTGCAATTTAAACTCTGAAGAACTTTTTGGATTTGATCACTGAAGTACTCGGTTTCTAAACTCAAACTTGGTCTGTAATATTCACTTATGGTAATTTTGTAATATTTGCTGGAATGTGGTATTCTCTGGGCTCATCGTCGCGTGAGCATTTGTATGTATGGCGCTCGATCCGATTACCGTGGTTGTATCGGGAGGTTATACCCGACAGACCAGTGGATTACTCCGTTTGAAGTGTAGGGTTAACCGAGATTGCCTTAATGGTGATGGTTAATACACTTGAGCCGGATTAATTCAGGTGGTTCTGCCACAAGCACGGCGGCGGCAATGGCGACAGCGGGGTGCTCTGGCTGCTGGTGGCTCGCGCGGGCGGCCTGGGGCGGCTTTTATAGGGGCAGGAGGGGGGTAGGGGTGCCGGGTGATGCGCGGGGGCGGAGACACGGCAAGGGCGTGCCAGTGGCCACGGTGGGCGGCGTCAGGACACCGGCGCGGCGTGCGGCGGGCGGGAGCACGCGACTGGCGGCCGGGGATTTGCGTGGGGGAGCGAGAGATAGCGCAGCACGGGGATTGGGGGGGGGGGGCAGCTGCAGCAGCGGCTCGGGCGGAAGGCAAGCGCAGCGACGGGCGGGACGGCACGGCGCGGCGCGGCGGTTGGGCAGCGGCGGGCGGCGAGCAGAGGCACGGCACGGCGTGGCGCACGCGCAAGCGCGGACTGGGCAGCGCGGCGGTGGGGAGGGGCGAAGCCGGTGTTGGGGGCGAGGCACGGCGGCCACTGGCCTGGCGGCTCGCGCCGGTCAGGCGTCGCCGGCCACCTGGCCGTGCTGTCGGGCGGGGAGGGGGGAGAGAGAGAGAAGCGAAGGACCTTTTTGCGAGAATTTCAAAAGTTCCAGGGGGCTGGGTGCAAACAGGATGTTTTCTCCTCTTTCTAATTTGAATTTCAAAAACTTTTGAACATGAAAGTTGTTCAGAATAAAAAGTTCTACAAGTTTGGTTTCAGGCAACATCTCATTTGGCTTATGGTTTGAAAGTTAATTTAAAAATTTAAAAGTATTCATATGTGCCCAATTTCAATTTGAATTTCAACTTAACTTGTTCTAATTCTTTTCACCCTTTTATTAGTTGGTTAAGCATAGGGTTGGGCTAATGACATTTCTTTGGAAATGTAATTTATCAGGGTTGTTACAGTTTGTTACCTCCTTAAAGCGAATTTCTCTTGCCTACGCCGGTGGAAGCGTTTCCCTTGTCTCAGGGACTGGTGCAGTTGGCTCATCGGAGGAGGAAGATTCAACGATTATTAGTGCTCCGCTTGGACCAGCTTCCTGAAAAGGATATAAAAGAAGATCCTGTGAATATTCTATGGGAAATTGAGATAAGATGGCGTGAGAAATTTGCCTTGCCTCTGTGGATCTCCCGGCCAATGCCTGTCGTGGGGTTGTAGTTATCATACCCAAATCGGCCTGCATCAAGATCGGTTAAGTTTTCTGAAAGTTAAGAGATCAAGGTAAGAGATCATTTACCTCGATGATAGGAACTGCTGGAGTTTCGGCTCCCACTTGGGACGTAGCCGATTGCTGCGTAGATTGCGGTGGAATAGCTTGCGCAGCCTGGCAGAGGAAAAAAGTTAATGTCAGTAGAAGACTTGAAGAACATATGAGATAAGTAAGATTACCTGAACAGCTTCTACTAATAGCGATGCTGCAGCTGCCCCGACTTCGCCAGTGACTTGGGGATCGGCCATCTTGACAACCGGCAAAGGTAAAGGGATTGGAGTTTCGGCCGGTGTCACCGCCATTTGGTCGGCTGATCCAATACGAGGAGTCTCGGCCGATGCCACTACCATCTGGTCGGCCGATCCGATACGAGGAACCTCAGCCGATGCTATTGCCGTCTGATCGGCCGATCCGATGCGAGCTCGCACTCGACGGCTAGTTATATACGATGTTGGCCTTTTCGGTGCTCTCTTCGATCGGCCAGTAGAGATATCCTTAATGGTTGGAGCATGGAAGCCGATAAGTGGATACGGCGTGTATTGGTGATGACTATCTATCGGCCGGCCGCTTCGGCTCCGCTTCGGAGGGACATGGCTTTCAGACTAAGGAGATGAACATGAGTTAATAACAAGATGACAATGTGGAAAGAAATAACATTGGAATCGGCTGAGAAAAAAGGACATACCGCTGCATTTGGATCAATGTTCTCTGGGTCCAGAAGGTTGCAGTAAGACGATGGAGATTTACAGAAAAGATGTTGCTTCCATTCTGCCCACCATAATTTGAATTGCTGGGTGGCAAAAGAGGCAACTGACCAATTATTCAGGTCAATAGTACTAGAATCGGGTACTAAATCGCACAGCCGACTGTAATCAAGACTTGAGGTCAGTCCATCTCTGAATTTTGCGTGACCGGTGAAGTAGACCCGAATCGGCAGTTGGCCAAAACCCAGTTGCCTTGCCGCAGCCGATGGATTGTAGAACTCGTAGGTGGGAGAGTCCTTTCCTGAGAAGAAATTGGTTGGCAGAATCCCCGGCTTGATCAAGACGTCCATAAGCTCTCTGTCAAAAGTATGGGTGGAGAAATCGTAGCTTGTGGGTAATTCAAAAATTGGCTCCACTACATGATATGGGTGCCAGCTGATGGTCTCTTCACTAAGGCCATTATAAAAACATCTGAAGTACTCAGTTGTGCGGGTAGGAGTAAACTGGCAGCCGGGGAAAGCCGATGCCGCTTCTCCAAAAGATCTGCAGCGACGTCGGACGGATGGATTCTCCTCTGACTCAATATTAGGGAAGGTTTTGGTCTCTATCCGTTGCTGAGAGACCTTGCTCATGTGTAAATTGAGCCAGAGGGTGATGAACCACAAGGGACCACCAGGGTTCCCGATCGGCTCCCCCTTCGACAGCTTGGTGCCGATTTGGTGCATCAGGTAATAGGCCGATCCCAGCAAATGTTTTCCAAGGGGGATGGCCGATCCTTGTGACAAAGCCTCTGCTAAAGCTTGGGTGTTTGAAGAGGGGCCAACTGCTCTACCACAGAAGAAATGCTTTTCTAGCCACATCATCAAAAAGGCAATATGCTCCCTCTGTGAGACTGTCCCGGTCTTCATATTTTTGCTAATATACCCTTTCCACCCGCCGATTCCTTTGGTCTCTAGCCGATGTGATGGCTCGAACAGATAATTGAAAGGGGTATCGGCGGAGGAGACATCGAGGCCGGTCAACAGCAGAACATCGGCCAGGGTCGAGGTCATAGGTCCATGTCCGAAAAGGAATGCATTAAGTGCATCAGACCAAAAACAAGAGGCTGCCATGACCAGAGGTTCGTTTCTTTCCATCTGAGACAAAGATAAGTCTATGCACTGGCCGATTTTTTGTTCCTCCCACTGAACCTTCCAAGATCCGGCCACCCTCTGGTACCATTCTCTCCACCCGGGGGTTTCGTTTGGCCAGGATCTGAAAGTGCCTACCCAGTGATCTAAATCCATGGATGATTGCTTAAAAGGGACTCTATGAGTTTCTAGGCTGATCAGGTCCGTTGGATCGGGGTTCCCCATAGGGCCCAAACAGATGAGGTCAGGGGATTCTGAGAGTGGAATGGTAATTCGGTGCCTAAGTGCCTAAAAAAGGGAAAAGGGGAAGAAACTGAGAGAGGATCCGAAAAGTACCGAAGCAGTAGAAAAGCGAAAAGGGAAAAAATTTCGGGCATTTACCTCTGGGATGGAAATCATCGTCGCCGATGAGACCGCTAGGGAAGCCGCCGATTGGGCCGCCGCCGCCGAAGGAGTTGCCGATGGAGCCTCCGTGGATGGAGCGGTCGCCGATGGTGACGCCATTGGAGGGTTGGAGCAGGTCGCGGATGAGATCGCCGGAAAGGGGAAAGCGCTTGGGGATCAAGAGAGCTTGGAGGAAGACGAACAGTGGTTCGTTGGAAGAGAATGCTAGATTTGTGGGGAAGAGTAGACGAAGAAGGCCAGTACTTAAGAAAAATCAGGAGAACGAGGGCAAAGATGGTATTTTTACCACGCCGTCTACATGAATTCCATGGGAGCAGTCGTTTCGCGCGCTCGGTCCGAGGAAATTGCAATCATTGTGCCACGGAACAGAAGGAGATTTTACTGCGCCCGTTTCGGAGGAAAGGATTAAAGAAAGAGTTTCGAAGAAAAAGTTATGTTTTACTCCGAAACTGGGGGGCATGTGTTGACGCCAGATTTTGACACGTGTTGAATCGCCGTCAGGAGGAGAGGATTGGCCGATGCGGCAGATCTGAAGGCTACAGTAAGGAATCGGCCGATTGAGGTAACAGTTGAAAATCGGCCGATTGGTGATACAGCTTGCGCCAACAGGATGGGACTATTTCGAAGGGTCCTGATCAAAAGTTGGTCAACAGGGCATGCTAAATCGGTCAAGGAGAAATTGAAAAGAATCCTGATTGGATTAGGGGACGGCGGCGGAAGATTCTGCGGGAGTCCGTTTCCTTTAAAAGTTATTATAGATATGGTAATTTTCCTATTCTTTTTTAAAATAAGGTTGTAACAAGTCGTGATCGACCAGGAGTCCTAGTTTTAGGGTATAAATAGGAGTCGTCAGGGTCTTGCAAAGACATCAATACATCAATCAACAACAATACTTCTACTTTTCCAGCAATTTATTTTCAAGTCGGTGACTTCGCCAATATTTTTCTTCTTTCACGAGTTCGTACGGATTGGCAGGGCTGCATCAACTTGACCTCCGGCCAATTGGTAGGTTCCGCTTATCGAGTAATATCCGAGCTTTAACTACGGGCGCATCGCTGTGGTTTTGTTTGGATTTATTCACCAGTTATCGATATTTATTAGAATTGCAAGTTTTACCTGTTATTCTAGTATTATCACCAGTTATCCAGCTTGAGATCGGAGTAATCGGCTTCCTCATCGTTCTTCCTCGATTTATCATCTTATAGCCGATTAGATCTATTTCAAGTGCTGCCTCTGTAGTAATTGTTTAGATCACACTAGCAGTTTCCTTTACAATTACTACACGATTATCGGCTGGTCCATAGCCGATCATCTCTACAGCAAATCGGCCGATTTGCCGCCGACACGCTCCTTAGGACAGATCGGAACTCCAGCCGATCGAAGTGCCTGGAATTTAATACTTTATTGCCTTGTCAATCAAAAGGTCAGATTGACTGGCACGCCGCGCGAACCGCACCAGGGCGATAACCCGAACAGGAGCTAAGCAGATTCTCCCGGGTCGTGTGTCGGACGCTGAAGACCATCGGCCGATTCCTGTCTGGCCGATTTTAGCGCCAACAGGATCATTTCGCTCGCCTTTTTTGCCGGAGTAGAAAGAGGAAGGGAGGAGTAGGAAGGGAAAGGGAGAGACGCTCAGGGATATTTAAGTAATGTCCATCCATTCAGCATTTCACTCTCACAATGCGTTTAAGCCTAGGTTGTTGACGTGTCTCCGCACATCCCACGGCAAAGGACCCTTCTATACCTGCCTTATCCTTTAGGCAGACGCGGCTCACTGCAGCTTCTCTGCTCGCTGCCCGCCATTGCTGCCGGAATCTGACCCGTCTGACCACCCGCCATTGCCACCGGCGTGGAACGATGTCGCAAGTTGCAGAGTCCTCATCCGGAAGAAGGCAAATGCCCTTGCTTGTTGGGGAGGAGACTGGCTTGCCCATGATGATGTGCCGGGCCTGCAAGAGGGCAAGGATGTGTGAGGCCTGATCGAGGAAACAGAATGAGAAGATCGGTCCGGTGTATTTTGAATGCCCATTTAGTGTATTTAGCTTTGATTTGGTTTTTGTGCTTTCAGATCTGTGATAGGGTTTAACCAAGGGTTTCTTGTTTATTCAGTGGTGTGGCTACTTCACATGGCAGAAGGGTTACTTGAATGATTTTAGTAAAGAAAAGATGGTCCACCTACGTTTTGTTGATGAAGAACAGATTCAAGAAGTCCAATCCATGGAACACATTCATGCTGCTGGGAGCCCTGTAACAGGTGGTGCCATGCTGAAGAGCAACGAATTGGAAGCAAAGCTAGAGAAAATAACCAAGCTATGATTTTCTTCGGTCTGCTGGCTGTAGCCCTTGTTGCCATGGGAGTTGGTTATGCGTTGAGGTAGAATGTAGGCATGAGTAATCTTCTGTTAGGTGATGAGCGCAAGTGCTTCCATATGCATCTGTGTGTGATGAACACTACTGACTTTGATGTGTATGTTTCCACATTCATGGCAAAAGCTAGAGTGAAAAGAACCATGGAATTTTCAAAAAAGAGTGCATTTCCATAGAAAGAGAGTGACACGGAGAAACGATTGGATCGAGCTTCATTTCAGATTCACTTTACAAAAGGAATCAAGTCATTTTGATGTTGTATGAGGGAGAAAGAAAAATCCAAATTTGCAATCGGAGATTAAAAAGAGAAAGAGTCTTGCTCACAAGAAATGGGCGCGACATTCATAATGCATTCTAAGAAGACTGACATGTGGGGTCCATGCATAAGAGGGGACACCACGCACCGAAATTTTCACCTGGCGCCAACTCTGCCGCCGAAGCCGAAAACTTTTCGCTCAAAATTTGTACACCTCAAGCAAAAGCCACACCGCTACGGCGGTGTTAACGGTTTTCTTAAATGCCAAATCCGACCATCAACGATACTCTCAAACAAAGGGAAACCATACCTCTTATTCACATATTTGTATCACTAACCTAGCTCCACAGTTGTTTTGGAAGACTTATCATTTCAGGGATGCAAGTCCAAAATAACAAGAAAACATGAAGAACACGCAGCAATACATGCACAGAAGATCATCCGCTGCGACACACTTACCAAAAGGGCCCACTAACCAAACCAAACCAACGTCAAATGGCGGAAAACACCCAAGTGATAAGACCTAGGCCCACCTACCAGTGACATGGCTAAAGGCCGTGGTGAAAGGTGTTTCCATACATAGAGATGGCGGGAACCGACCTCAAGAGCTACAAAAGGAGGCCCTCACAACACATTCCACACACCACCACTTGGAGCCATTCTCTCTACTCTCACTTGTGACTTGTAATCCTAGGGTAGTGGAGCTAGGTTACAACCTCTCTTAGCGAATCTAGTCATCCTCGGGATCGGAGAGCAATCCTCGGTCCTTGGTATGGATTTGTATTTAACTTGTCGGTATCTTAATCATATTATAGAGCTGAGCTTTGGTTGTTATGTTATCTTGATAGTCTATCATGCTCATGCCTGTTATACTATCCTGGTAATGTGTCATGCCTTAACTTGTTGCTTCATCAGTTATATTCTTTATATGCTTAGGCCAGATGATGTGGGTAAGGATAACAGTTCGTCGTGCTTTTGGGTTTGCCTTAGTGTTTTACTTGTCCATCCAAAGGGTGGGAGACCCGGGGACACTAAGGTAGTAACCTCATACACGGGCGTGGTGCTCGGGTATGCGAGATCCTTTGGATATGCCCGTGCTCCACGGTATTGCAGGGGTAGGCTACAGAAGGTGACAACTCTGTTGGTCCGCCATGACGTTCCATCATGCTTAGAAGTCCCCCACATTCAGGTTCGGGGTAGGAGTTCATGCAAAGATGTAACATCCTGGATGTACTTTGGGACGGGACATTCTCCCTATTGTCCCTATTTTCCCAGCACCTGTAGTTCTAAGCATGTTTAGCGTATAGCCTTTGCTTGTATGACTAGATGCTATTAGGACTTTGTTGTATGCCTATGCTCCCACTAACCCGTAGGTTTATTCGTTTATTCTTTATCCTGAGTTGGCCCGGTGTGTGTGCCACTCTACCCTATTCATATCATTTACCTTGACTTACCCCTATTTTTGCTATGGTTAGCGGCTTATTCATATGGTCTTACTCACGTTCTAAGTAAACTCTTTTACATCATGCTCTCCTTTGGGAAAATATAAATAACGATACCCGAATACTCACCGGGTGAAATACTACAGCGGTATATCCGTGCACTTGCGGATTCTTTCTATAAACGTTACGACATACCACTCACATTTCTAGCGCCGTTGCCTGGGACTAACAATCCTGGTGGCGACGTTAAAAAATGTCAACAAGCATTTCTAGTGCCGTTGCCGGGGAGAAGCATTGATATAAAAGATTTACTTGAACATGAGCATGACAATATGTTTAAGACATAGATCTAGCTTATTCAGGCTAATGTTGCTTTTTGCTTTCTCCTAAATTGGATGAAAATAGGGTAGTGTATGATTGGTTTCTCCTTGACAACAAATTTCATTGAAGATCCCGAGAAGCTCGTGAGACGGGTCTGACCTCGCGTCGTCACTCCTCAAGTCATTGTTTCGGCAAGCCAACCAGTCCTTCCAGCACCAACCCATGGCTGAGAAGACTCTTCGCGATTTCTTCGTCCCCCCCCCCACCCCCGCCACCAATGTGGCGACTGGACCCAACGTCAATGTTGGGGACGTGAACTTCGAGCTCAAGTCCAGCCTCATAAATATGGTGCAGGCTAGCCCATTCTGTGGCAAGCCGAACGAGGACGCCAACGCCCAGCTCCAGAACTTCCTGGAGTTATGCGAGACCGTTACTATACGGGGCATTGAGACTGATGCCATCAGGCTCCGTTTGTTTCCCTTCTCCTTGTTAGGGAAGGCGAAACAATTGTTTTACAAGAACAAAGAAGTCGTTACCATCACCATCACCAAAGCCAACACATTGGTCGAGAAGATGGTCTCCAATTAGGGCTGGAACGAGGAGCATTCCCAGCCCAAAAGTAAAAGGCGGAATTCACACAATGAAGGAAGTTGACATGCTCTCCGCCAAGATGGACCTCCTATTGAAGCGCCTCGACGAAAGGGCGCAATTCAAGGAGCGTATGAACAACTACGCTCAAGCCATAGACTCGCACCCCATGTGCGAGGTCTGTGGCAACGGTGGACACTTAGAGAATGACTGCCCCGAGACCCGTGAAGATGTGGCTTATATGAACAATAAAAACAATGGGTATCGTCCACAAGGAGGCCAAGGGTGGGGCCAAGTACGCCCACCTTATCAAGGAGGAGGTAACAATTTTAACTCAAATTACAATTCAAATTTCAATTCAAACCAACCCTCCATAAAAGATCTCGTTTTTGGCCAAGTTAAAATTAACGAATCCATAAATAAGAAACTTGCTGCCAGTGATAAAACTCTTGAGAGTTTGAATATAAAAGTTGAAACTCTTTCTTCTGCTCTCAAGAATAAAATGATCGAAACTCAGTAAGCTCAAATAGCTGCTGCCGTTCCTGTTGTGGACGATGGGAAAATTCCGGGGCAACCGGATGTTCCCGTTGAAAATGTCAATATGGTGTCTACCGGATGGGGCAACCCGTCCTGGAGGATACCACGTGCTAACCATGCAGGTAGATCCTCACATGCCAAGACAAATGCATGGGGAGGACTGACAGTAGCACTGCATGGAGACCCAGGGGTGCCAATGATTCACTGCTCGATCTACGACCAACACTACACCCGGGCTCTCTGTGCCCTTGGGGGAAGCATAAACATCATGCCCAAGGTGATATTTGAGCAACTGCAAGACCCTGCTCTTTCCCCGACTCGCATGCACGTACAGCTTGCCGATTCTACAATACGATATCTCGAAGGGATAGTCGAAAACATGCTCGTACGAGTCAAGAACTCCTTCGTCCTCGCCAACTTCGTCGTCCTCGACATGGAAGGCGACACGGGTATACAACTCATCCTTGGGCGCCCCTTTTTAAGGGACGTCATGGCAAGGATAGACGTATGGATAGGAGACATCCGTTTCTGCATTGGAATGGACAATATTTTCTTTAAATTTCAGCACAAGAAGGAGCAGTGATTCATGATCCACCAAGGTCATGATGGGAGCGGCATTTGGGAAGAACCACTTCCCGAGCTAGAAACCCCACCGACTACACAGCCTAAAAGAAAGAAGACCAAGAAGGTGTGGCAGAAGATCAAAAGTTTGTCCCCGTCTAACTCTCCGCAACGAGGCGACAAATGGTAAGTAACGAAGGAAAAAAAAAGTCTTGCATGTCGGACTTTAAACGACAAGCCCTTGCCAAAGGTAAATTGGTATCTATCTCATATTTGATTTTTTCCACAATTTGATTTTTCACCCCATTTGATTTTTTTCCCACTACATATATAATTTTCCAAAATTTCTCTTGCATGCTGGAATATTTCTAGCCATTTTTTGTTTTTTATAGAAATTCTAAAAAATTTTCCAAGCATAGAATTCCTTTGAAAAATTCATTTGAACATCTTTTCGGAGCAAATTTTGACCTAGCACCAAATTTTCAAAAGCACTTGACCGTTAGGGGGCAATGGGCCCAGGCTGTCAGCATGGGGAGCCTGCCAGGTGCGGCCGACCCAGTCCCAACAGCTCTCGGGCCCCACCTTTTCCAATGGCTCCTAGCCGTTGTTTGCTGACCGTTCCCGAAGTGCTCGTGCTTCAGGTCTTTAAATAGCGGCCGAGGGGTTAGTGTTGAGCCCTCACACTCAACTCTCATTCACTCACTCCCTCTCACATTCTCACAACTCTTTGCTCTTGGATTTTTATTGGAATTTTGCTCAAGTTTGGATTCAAGCAACCTCTCTCTCTCATTTCTTTGCTGCAAGAAAGAACCCTCATTCGAAGGAACAACGTTCGGTAAGAGTTCCCATTTTGATTACACTAACGTAACCCAAACCGAGTTGTTCTTGTTTGTTCTCGTGTTCAAGCATGAAGAGCATGGCACAGAAGCTCTCCGGTGCACTCAAGAAAGTGACGGGAGTGAGATCATCTCGATCCCGAGGTGGCACAAGTTCCCATCACTCTTCTGAGGCAACTCTGACCCCGAGCATGATGGACTACGAAGAACAAGGAGAACAAGAAGAAGTGCAAGGTGAAGTGCAAGCTGAGGACATGGAGATAGATGAAAATGAAAAAGATGCCCCGTACCTCAACTAGCGCAATGATCGTGAGCGCCAAGCCTACGCCATCCTCAAGCGCCGAAGCTTTGGTCACACCAAAGCCTTTGACCCGGAACTCCTCACGAAAATAGGTATGGATCTTGACTTTGCTAATGTTTGGCATGCGGTCGGTTGGGAAGGTTTTGTGCCCGTTGAGGAGTATGGTCCCTGACTCCTCACCATTAAGCTTCTTTGCACTCTTCAAGAGGTGGATGACGGTGTTTGCTTTTGGCTTTTCGAAAAAGAGTATTATCTTACTTGGAAAATGTTGAGTCACCACCTTGGTTCTAACAACCGCTTGTCGGTTTCTCTTGAACTTGCTTGCCGTGGTTTTAATCGTCATGATTTTTGGGGTTTGATTTCAGGATAAGTTGTTCATGGCAAGTTTGCACCTCGGTGCAATGACATTCAAAATCCGACTCTTCGTTTGATGCACAAGTGGCTTGCCATCACTCTCTTTCCAAGAGGTGATTTTCGAGTCGTGCGCAACGATGAGTTGATGATCCTATATGCCATGGTCAACAAAATTAGAGTCTCTCCTGTAAAAGAAATAGTTAACCATTGGCTTCAGAATTTCAAGGTAAAAGGTCCTATTGAGTGCACTTCTTTGATAACCCGCATCGCTTCAAGCAATGGCACCTTAGGAAGAAACAATGTTTCTTTCATTGAGGGTGACCGTGTTTTTATCGATGAGGCTTATTTGGTTCAAGCCCAACTTCTCAAGAAGGGCCCGAATGACTCCTTGATTTTCTTCTCTCTGGGTTATGCAAATGAGGTCCCGTTACCAAACATGGGGTATTATTTGTATAATTGCCAGTCGCTTACGGCCCCTCTCATTCCGGAAGAGGCGGCAAGAAGGCATAGTGTTTCTGATTTGCCTGGCAGGACCACAAGAAGCAGGGCCAGAAGAGGAACCGAGCCAGCACCACCACCGCCACAACACCAGACTTCATGCCATCATGAGGTGGGTGGTTCGTCCTGGCAAAGGGCAAGCACCGAGCAGTGGGCACGGCAGGCTCCAAGCCGCAGGTCCACCAGCTCCAGTTCCGGTGGAGTCCCGATCTTCGCACGACGCACGGCCTCCAGCCGTGACTTCGTCTCCGTCACTCAGCAGCTAGGAGAGCTACAGGTCCAGGCCAACAACATCGAACATACGCTGCACCAGCACATCGAAAGCAACCAAGCGTGGCAGCAGTACACTGACGAGAGGATCCACGCCATGGAGCAGAGGCAGTTACAGCAACAGGAGGAGTGGAGGGCTTACTACCGTTGGAGAAGGTTTAACCCCGACCAACAGCAGTGAGCCTGAAGCTAGCTTGGGGAGGACCCCCATAGAGAGGTATCTTGTATCTTAACTTTTTCTTTGCTTTCAAAACCTTATGCATGAAACAAAACAAAAATCTGCAAAACTAAAAACAATAAAAATTTGTAAAACCAAAAAGACCTAAAATATTTACTTGCTTTTATTTATGTAGTAAGCATGGTGTAGTTTTCCTTGTTGAGATGATGAATAGTTGCTCTATTAACTTCCATCACATGCCTATTTACAATTAGTGCTCTTCCTAAGTTCTGAGTTTGTTGGCTAAATTTCTCAAACCTTAAGCTTGAAACTTGTGGGTAGCATAAAGCATGATCCAAATCTAGGTTGTTGTGAGTTATGATATGGTTGAATAGAGCTGCTATGATCTTCTTCCAAGTGATGCTTGATTTTCGGAATATCTATCTTTTCAAAAATAATAAAACAAATAAAGTTCCTCAATGATTTGAAATTCCTATCCAAAGCCATATGTTGTACCGATTGAAAACCTTCCACATATGTAACTTGTAATGTCATTGAGCGTTGTCAAATTATTGTGACCCTTAGTGAGATTCATTTTATACTCCCATGATCAAGATCACGTACACACTCCACCATATGTTATGCTTCGACACAAGAAGTGAGCAAATATTCCACTCATCCATCCACAAATAAAAACTCCACTTTTCCTCATGACCATTCTCTCCCAAGTATCATAGGAAAAGGGAGCATGGGCTATACAAAAAAAAGAGAAAAGATGCATAACCAAAGAAGGTATGCCACATGCCCACAAGGCATGTCAAAAAAAAGAGAGAGAGAGAAAAGAAAAGATGCATGCCCAAAGAAGGTAAAAGAAAAAAAAGAAAAAAGATAAGATAGCCCATGCCCAAAAGAAGAAAAAGAAATGGAGAGATGGTTCATACAAAGGAGTTCATCCACCATCACCAAAAATATCCACACACTTGCACATCTTGATCAAGGTTTATGACTTGTCTCTCCTTTGGATCTAGTTTTTGACTTTGCAATACATGAGAAACAAGTGTGCCTTCATATCCTCCATACCTACAGCTCCACAAATTTTGACCTTTAGAGATAGGGTGAGGAAGAAAGGCAAAATAAAAAGCCTTGGTGAGGAATCATACACAAAAGTGTTATCCGAGAGATCATTTGAGGAACTTTGAAATTTCTTTTGAAAAACTTTTAAAAAAAACCCTCCGGATTGACGGTTGAGCAAGGGAGTAGGAAATATTAGCGCTCTACACAACTGTTCTAGCTCTCAACCGCCAAAGAGGAGGAGAAGTTACAAGCCCCCAAGGAGTAAGTTAAGAGGTAAGAACAAGGCCAACTTATTCAAAATCATGGTAAGAACACTTTGTTGTGCCTAAGGTATAGGTTGGAGATGCAACATTGAAGCAACTCCTGATCAACAATATAAAGCCTTGCTTTGCTTAGGGACGAGCAAAAGGCTAGCTTGCGAGTGTTGTTGACCGTCCTTAAATGCCAAATCCGACCGTCAACGATACTCTCAAACAAAGGGAAACCATACCTCTTACTCACATATTTCTATCACTAACCTAGCTCCACAGTTGTTATGGAAGACTTAACATTTCAGGGATGCAAGTCCAAAATAACAAGAAAACATGAAGAACACGCAGCAATACATGCACTGAATATCATCCGCTGCGACACACTTACAAGAAGGGCCCACTTAACAGAACCGATAGTAAATGGCGGCAAACACCAAAGGGATAAGACCTAGGCCCACCTACCAGTGACAAGGCCAAAGGCGGTGGCAAAACGCGGCACAAGGGGGTCAGCCGCAGCCTCCCTGAAGTCCGTCTAGGTGCACTTTGGCGGGAAGATCCCTCTGATCCCCATAAGGTCGGTTGAAGGTGTTTCCATACATAGAGATCGTGGGAACCAACCTCAAGAGCTATAAAAGGAGGCCCTCACAACACATTCCACAAACCACCACTTGGAGCCATTCTCTCTACTCTCACTTTTGACATGTAATCCTAGGGTAATGGAGCTAGGCTAGAACCTATCTTAGCGAATCCAGTCGTCCTCGGGATCAGAGAGCAATCCTCGGTCCTTGCTATGGCTTTGTATTTAACTTGTCGGTATCTTAATCATATTATAGAGCTGAGCTTTGGTTGTTATGTTATCTTGATAGTCTATCATGCTCATGCCTGTTATACTATCCTGGTAATGTATCATGCCTTAACTTGTTGCTTCATCAGTTATATTCTTTATATGCTTAGGCCAGATGATCTGGGTAAGGATAACAGTTCGTCATGCCTTTGGGTTTGCCTTAGTGTTTTATTTGTCCATCCAAAGGGTGGGAGACCCGGGGACACTAAGGTAGTGACCTCATACACGAGCGTGGTGCTCGGGTATGCGGGATCCTTCGGATATGCCCATGCTCCACAGTATTGCAGGGGTAGGCCGTAGAAGGTGACAACTCTGTTGGTCCGCCCTGACGTTCCATCATGCTTAGAAGTCCCCCACATTAGGGTTCGCGGTAGGAGTTCATGCAAAGATGTAACATCCTGGATGTACTCCGGGACGGGACATTCTCCCTGTTGTCCCTATTTTCCCGGCACCTGCAGTTTTAAGCATGTTTAGCGTATAGCCTTTGCTTGTATGAATAGATGCTATTAGGACTTTGTTGTATGCCTATGCTCCCACTAACCCGTAGGTTTATTCGTTTATTATTTATCCTGAGTTGGTCCGGTGTGTGAGTCACTCTACCCTATTCATATCATTTATCTTGACTTACCCTTGCTTATGCTATAGTCAGTGGCTTATTCATATGGTCTTACTCACGTTGTAAGTAAACTCTTTTCATTGTGCTCTCCTTTGGGAAAATATAAATAACGATACCCGAATACTCATCGGGTGAAATGCTACAACGTATATCCGTGCACTTGCGGATTCATTCTATAAACGTTACGACATACCACTCACATTTCTAGCGCCGTTGCCTGGGACTAACAATCCTGGTGGCAACGTTAAGAAAAGCCAGTAACCAAACTCTTAAGGGTATTTGTGACAATCTAGCTCGCGCACCCCATATGCTCTATCCCTTTTCGAGTTTTCAATCCATTGTCCACCTCTCGCCTTTCCGCTCAATCTCTCTTGCCTTTCCCCTTTGCACTCGCACTCGACCCCTCTGCTCCACCGGAGACCACCGCGCTGGAGCTTCAACCCTGTCGACGACGATGAGCGCACCGGAGCTGCTTCCCCGTCGGCAACGACCGCCGCACCGGATCTGCTTCCCCGTCTGCCGCTACTGCCACACCGGAGTTGCTTCCCTATCCGCCACTTCAAATCTGTTTCAAACATGTTAGAACCTACACAAAGTCAACGGGATTGCCATGAATATGAAATGCAACGGCACGCCCGCATCAGGAGAATTACAGAGTATTAGCGTAGAATAGATTGTCTGCTATAAAAGCATCTCTTAATGCATTTCCTGGAAAAAACCTACTTCAAACGGTATGTGGTTCTAGGTTCTAGCATGCTCCCTAACACTTAAAATCTGTCTCACACAAGTTAGAACCTACACATTGTGAACCGGTTGACCGTTCTTATGAAATGGCACGGGAAGCCAACATCAGGGAGAATAACAGAGTATTGAAGGTGAGTGGATTGCCTGAATTAAGAGTAGCTCTTAGTACTGGAAGAAAAATAACTTCAAAGGGTTGTAGTGAAGGCAGCAAGGGGAGAAGGTCTGGCAGTTATGCAGATTACATCCCTCAAGAAGAGCCCAACAATGGAGATGATGATACGGACTTAGAGGAGGAGCGGACACCCCTACGAAATGAGGTGCATCTTCTATACTTGGTTGTGGGGCGGGGGATGCGTGAACTAGATATTTCCTATGGTTACAAGCAGCACTATTTTTTTTCTAATGCAGCGACTACATATTTCCACTGCTTCTAATTTATTGACATGCTTACAAGTTATGCCTTTGGAAATCTACAGGGCCCTGGGCATAGGAACGTGGGAACAAGTGTTGCCCTCGGTCTTGGAGGAAGACAATCCAAGAGGGTGAGATCAATCCCACCAACACATGTCATGCAGGAAACTTCATCAATGATACGAAAAAGACTGGATGTTGCAGGAGCACCTCAACGGCCTGTGCATGAAAGGTTGCAGCCAATTGCAAAAAACAGTTGCGGTGCTGACAATGTTGTGTAGGAAGAATCGCCATCAGTACCAGAAAACTCTACTTGTAATGAGCACTTTAATGGTTGTTCAATTCCTTTCAGAGACTGGGTACGATGTGAGGATGATGGTAATGCCATCATTGAAGATGAAGGTTGGTTCGTTGACCCTAAAGCTTTCTAGCACTCATGGTTTCATATTTGATGAATGATGATAATTTGAATGAAATCTCTACAGCACCTACACAAAGAGGTGGCTAGAGGAAGGCAAGGGAAGCAACACGGGGAGTTTTGCTTGACAGGATGAACAAAGCTATGGGGACAAGGATGTGCATCTCTTTTCTTGAGGGGAACAAAAGGCCTCATGTTCCGGCGCAAGCTGCCAAGTTTTCATCGGAGGCTGGTGTTGCTGTTAGGTCTCAAGTTCTTATCTTGACCCATTGGAAATAATACAAAGAACAGCCTGAACTTTTCGATGGCTTCATGGGAAGGCTATCTGTGAGTGCCTACCTACTAGTCCCTGTTGTGCATTCAACTCTTACATGTAAGTCTGATTTGGATTCTAATCACCAGGGAAGGTTTGCTATTGACACTAGGCAGCAACCAACAACAGATGCTTGTAGCAGTGTGTTCTAGAAATCCATACGGCAGACGCGGTATAAGTTGAAGCAGAAATACTTTGTTGGCGTCGCTGCAAATGAGATCCACACAACCTCTCCTGTCCCTAGCATGACTGATGCACAATGGTGCCGACTTGTTGACAAGTGGTGAAGTGCACACCACAGGGTAATTTCTCTTCGTGTGCTTTCATGTCTCCAACATGACTGATGCACGGCGGTGTAAACTTATGATGGAGACTAACACATACATCTCATGCAGGAGGTTTCTGAGAAGAACAAGCTAAACCGGGGTAGAGTCTTGTTACTTTCAGCAACAGGATCACGCTGCTATGTTGCGCAGTTGCATTCATATGTAAGTGTCAACACGCTTCTAATGTAACCTCTTCATTCTTCTGCTTCCCATTATTGTTGCACTTTCGTCTGTCACTCGTGGCAAGTCTCATTATTCTTTAAGTTTGATTCATGCATTTGGTACATCATCAGCACTAGAACAAGAGCAACAATGCCGAACCCACTGAAATCACCGAGGATGTAGAGCTCCAAGTTGATGAAGATGCCAAACCCACTGAAGCGGATGCCGTGTTAGCCTTCAAGGTCTGCCATACCAGCAGCAAGAACAGTTTGAGTGTCGTGGCTAGAGACGCAGTTGTAAGTCCCCGTACATTCCTTCAGCAAGAATTTTGTCCTTCTTTGTCCAACACTCTGTACATGCCACATCATATATTGTTAACGTGAATGGTTGCCTGTATTTCTGAGGTTTGTTAACAATTTTTAGTACCAGTTATCCAATCTTCCTTTGTTCCCAATTTGTTTCCTTTTTCTAGATTGTTTATCCAATATAATCAGTAGGCTAATAGTTCATCTTTACCTTTTGTAGATGTTAATGGAAACTATACAGGTAGACGCTGTTGCTGATGGGCAGTCAAGATTGCCTAGTGCTGAGGTTGTTTCCAATGCCCTCTCCCTAGCTAGCTCCAACAGCACTTTCTTGAAGAATGCTGGTATTACCGCTCCCTCCTCGAGGTCGAGGCGTCGGTCATCTTCTAAAGATTTGCTTCATGAAGAACTTGATGCCGAAACACAGGGTTCATCTGTTCTACATGAACGGGTGGAAGAACTCCAGAGGAACAATGATGATCTACTGAGGAAGAGTGATGCACTACATTGGGAGACTGAAGCAGCACATGAAGCGCTGGAGAGAACCCCAAGGCAGTGTTGACGCTCGATACGGACCAATTTTGAGCGTCAATTTGATCATAAAATTGGGATGACTAGCATCCTTAACTTGCATATTTATCTAGAATAATATCGTTTCCACATTCCCCTTGGAGAATTCGCAAATGCAGGGAAATAGAGCAGAAATCAAGTGTAAACAAGCACTTGAATCCAAGGCAAATGGCGTCGACCAATCAGAGTGCGCCATTCAGCCTCCCACAGATCAAAGGGCCCACAAACAGGTGTACTTCAATCCAAGGTAAAATGCTACGACTGTATTCCGTGCGCTTGTGGATCTTTCTGTAACGTAAGAAATACCCCACGGCATTTCTGGCGCCGATGCTGGGAATCACCTATCCTAGTGATGACGCTATGAAATGTCAACAGGCAGTATGAGGAGTTGAAGAAGCAACAGGAAGATAGCCATCTCCTCCTTTCGCAGTTCATCCATGCACAAAGCAACCTTGGTACCTCTCTTCAGCTCTGATCCTATATGTGTGGAACTGTAGTGTCCCTGGACATTCCTATTTATGTCGTAATGTGATTCTGAACCGTGCCCCGCTAATTGTGGTCATGTAATGAAACTATTTGTGGAACAATTTTGATGTATAATGTATAATGGTTCTGTGACGAAATAGTTCTATGACGAAAATGGTGCTGTGACGAAAATGGTTCTGTGATGAAAATGGTGTTGTGACGAAATGGATCCATATAGGAATGCCACGTGCCGCAACAAGAAAATGACACGTGGACAAATAGGGCACCGACACATGGCAGAATAGGAAAACAACACGTGGGTCAGCCAGGAACGGTCATGTGGACAGCTAGGGCACCGACACGTGGAAGAACCTGGAAACAAAATGTGGGCCAGCTAGGAAAGGACACGTGGACAAATAGGAGAAGGACAATTGGCAAAAGCACGGAAGGACACGTGGGCAAATAGGAAGCTGAAACTTGGCGTAACGAGGAAAGGACATGTGGCCATCCTTAAAACAGACACGTTGGCGAACAAGAGAAGGCCACGTGGACGAGTAGCACAACAACACATTCACACATAGGAAAGAGGCATGTGGTTGAATCGGTCGAGGCCACGTGGCGAAGCTGCAGGGCGACACACGCACAAACGAGAAGAGGGCACGTGGCTCCGTATGGTAATGAAACGTGGCAATGTCCTGGAATGGCACGTGCCTCTGTTGCAAGGTGGCACGTGTCCACCTTAGGCGAGGACACGTGGGCTGGCAAAATAGTGGCACGTGTTGACCTGACGCGAGGACACATGGCTGCCCGCAGAGTGACACGTGGGCGGACCAAATAGTGAGATGTGGGCTGCCCAAATAGTGACACCTGTGGACCTGTGGCGAGGACACATTGGATGCCCAGATAGTGACACCTGGGTGGACCATATAGTGACACGTGAGCTGACCAAATAGTGACATGTGGCGTCGTGCAAGGTCATCACGTGTCGGTCCCACTTTGCGACACGTGACGCCTGACACGTCACTTGATAGCATGGATGACACGTCAACAGCCAACGTGGACATTGCCATGTCAGCTGCCAGCACGGATGACACGTCAACCGGCAACGTGGACGGCGCCATGTCAGCTGCCAGCGTGGGCTGGAACACGTGGAATCGTCTTTTCGTGACGTTTCACAACTCGTCACAGAAGCAAAGACGAATGTTTCTTCGTCACAGAAAAAAATAGTTTCATGATGTTTTTTGGAAGTTCGTCATGGTAGACATAACAGGAAGCAACTTCTAAGACGAACGCAAATTTGTCACAAATTCATCACGGAAAACCTTCTGTGATGTTTTTCGCGTTTACAGTGACAAAAAATCGTTCGTCACGGATGCCTTGATTTCCAGTAGTGTATACTCGGCTTCTACCTCAATTTCAATGACCACCAAAGCTTGGTTGGCCATCGAAGACTTCCCATCGAGTGCGAACGTCGACATGGACGCGGCAACCGGGATGAGAGCCTTGCCAGCCATTAGAATGTCGGGATGTGGTGGAGCAGAGGTGAATAATGGATCAAGGTGTTTAGGTGAGGAAGAAAAGAGAATGGGGGTGCCCATTTAAAGAGAAGAGGGATCATTTTCGAGCAAGCACTTCCTAATTTTCGAGCCAGCATGAAACGAAGGTGAAGAGGGCTGTTGAAGGGATTCAAATTCAAAGGCTGAGGGCCAACGGCCCCCGGGTCGGCCGACCCAGCCCTGGCTCTTCTGGCCCCTTCTTCGGTCAGTGGGTCATGTGGGCTCATGTGTTTCTAAGGGAGATATGCTTTGGATGGGCCACTTGTGGAATAGGTTAGAATCTACCAAGTTTATAACATCTACTTCTTCATTCAGATTAAATGATTCATGAAAAACTTTTAAACGTTGAACATTTACCTTGAAGATGTTACCGTCATCGTCTTAGAGTGTTATTGCTCCATGTGTTGATGTGTTGATGACGGTGTACGGTCCTTTCCATTTTTTGTGTAGTTTTCCATGTCCAAAAAGCTTGACCCTGGAATTAAATAAAAATACCTTATCTCCCAATGTGAAGTTCTTGGGTTTGATCCTTCTGTCGTGCCATCTTTTGGTTGTCTTTGTAATTCTTGGCATTGTGGTATGCCTTCTCTCTCCATTCCTCTAGCTCTGCGAGCCGAATTTTTCTATTTCTTCCGGCCATCTTGATGTCCATATTCCTCTCCCAGATGGCCCAGTGGGCCCAGTGTTCAAGCTCGATTGGCAAGTGACATGTTTTGCCATAGACGAGTTAATATGGTGGCATGCCGATGGGAGTTTTATAAGTTGTCCTATATGCCTAGAGTGCATCAGGCAGCTTGTTCTTCCATCCTTTACCCATCTCGTTGATCATCTTCTGCAGAATTTTTTTGATTTGTTTATTTGATGTTTCTGCTTGATCACTTGTTTGTGGGTGGTATGGTGTGGCAACATTATGCTTGGTGCCAAGTTCTTTGAGGTAGCTTCGAAAGGTCTTATCGATGAAATGAGAACCCTCATCGTTTACAACCATCCTTGGTGTCCGAAGCGAGGGAAGATGATCTCTTGGAACATCTTGCGAGCATGCTTGGCATCCGCAGCTCTGCATGAAAGTGCCTCCACCCATTTGGAGATGTAGTCCACAACAACCAAGATGTATTTGCAGTCATGGGATTTTTGAAAGGGTCCCATGTAGTCAATGCCCCAAACGTTGAACAATTTGACTTGCAGGTTGTATGTGAGGGGCATTGCATTGTGAGTTGTAATGCCTCCCTACAGCTGGCATCTTCGACACCTTAGAATGAACTCTTTAGTGTCTTCATACGTTGTCGGCCAAAAGAACCCACTTTGCCAAATCTTCACTTGGGGGCGAAATGCTCCAAAGTGGCCCCCATATGCTACGGTGTGGCATTTTTCTATTATCTGGAATCCTTCTATCGCCAGTACGCACCTCCTTAGCAAATCGTTTGTGCATACCCTGTACAGGTATGGGTCATCCCAAAGGTGACATCTACTCTCGTTGATGAGCTTCTTCTTGTTCTCTCCCGCCGGTACGTACCCTGAAACCATAAAATTCAAAATATTTGCGTACCATGGGGTTGAGTCCGTCACCTTGAGTAGCATGTCGTCACATAAGAAGTCGTCAATCGATAGTTCCTGTGTGTGAGTGACTTGCATACGTGATAGATGATCAGCAACCATATTTTCTACTCCCTTTTTATCTTTTATTTCAAGGTCAAATTCTTGAAGTAGAAGGATCCATCTTATTAGCCAAGCTTTCACATCTTTCGTGGTGAGCAAATATTTTAAGGCTGCATGGTCAATATAAACAATAAATTTTGCTCCAACCAAGTAAGACCTGAATTTATCGATAGCAAAAATAATTGCGAGGAGCTCTTTTTCAGTTGTTGCATAATTTAATTGGGCTCCTGTCAAAGTTTTGCTAGCATAGGCAATTGCATGATGCTTTTTGTCTTTGGATTGGCCAAGGACTGCTCCAATAGCAAAGTCACTAGAATCACGCATGATTTCAAAGGGCAGACTCCAATTGGGTGGTTGAATGATTGGAGTAGAGATGAGTGCATTTTTCAAAATATGAAATGCTTTAAAACACTCATTGGTGAACTCAAAATGCACATCCGTAGCCAAAAGGTCCGTGAGGGGTGACCTAGGAAGCTATGGATGCCCTTAACGTTGACTGGAGGTGGAAGTTGTTCTATGACTTTGATCTTAGCCTTGTCCACCTCCATACCCCTTTCGAACAATAAGTGTCCTAGAACGATGCCTTCTAGGACCATAAAGTGGCATTTCTCCCAATTTAGCACCAGGTCCTTTTCTTGGCACCTCTGCAAAACCCTGTCTAAATTCTCCAGACACTGATCAAAGGTTTTCCCATAGACGGAGAAGTCGTCCATGAAAACTTACATGATTTCCTCGATCATGTCGGAGAAGATAGACATCATGCACCGTTGGAAGGATGCAGGAGCATTACATAACCTGAACGACATTCTACGATATGCATAGGTTCCGTATGGGCATGTAAACGTGATCTTGCTTTGATCATCGGGGTGAATGGGAATCTGATGATAACCCGAATACCCGTCAAGAAAATAGAAGAAAGAATGCTTCGCTAACCGCTCTAACATTTACTCAATGAATGGCAATGGGAAGTGATCTTTCTTTGTTGCCGAGTTGAGTTTCTAGTAATCAATGCACATTCTCCACCCCGTGACGGTTCGTTGGGGTATAAGCTCATTTTTATTATTCTCAACAACCGTCATGCCTCCTTTCTTTGGCACAACCTGGAAGGGGCTTACCCACTCGCTATGAGGCACGGGATAGATGATCCCGGTGTGTAAGAGCTTAAGGACCTCTTTCTTAACAACCTCTCGCATCATATTATTTAACCTACACTAAGGTTCCCTAGAAGGTGTGCTGGCTAGGTCTATAGGGATACGATGAGTGCAGAGGGTAGGACTGATTCCTTTGAGATCCTGGAGCGAGTACCCAAAGATAGGTCTATGTTTTCTAAAACGGCTATGAGCTTGGCTGTTTCCTCTTTAGAAAGCTTATCACTAATGATGATGGAGGTTTCTAAGTCGTTGTTTAGAAAAACATAGCGAAAGCCAGAAAGAAGCGGTTTTAGCTCGATAGGTGGACATGTAGGCTGTTCAGGTGTGGATAGCTCAAGAATTTCTCTCGACTAATCCTCCTCCTGGATGAAGGATTCAACAATCTTTTCTAAAGATGGTTCGAAAGTTTTGGGGAAGACAGCCATAACATCTTCTATCGGCTCTTCTTGGGGATTAGACTCGGCCAATGAATTCTTTGACCGGTTGATCGGCAAAGAGTAGGTTCTACCCCCAAGGTTTACGTCTAAGGTTCCTAGAGTAGAAACTTTAAGAACAGTCTTTCTACGGGATGCCCTATCAAAACATCAAAGTCGTGAACTTCAAAGATGTGAAAGTCTAGAGCTATCTCGCTTTTCTCGTACCAGACTGGTACGTTATGAATAACCTTGATCCCTTCTAAGATGGAATGAGATCCGGTTCTGAGGGTTCTAGTGGTAGGGAGCAAGGGACACTCGCTTAGGTGATTAAGCGCGAAAGATGCAGAAATGATGTTTTCTCCTACCGTGGGGCTATAGAGGGCTGAGACCGAGATTCCATGGACAAAGCATGGAATGGTTGAGGAGGTGTTGGCGCTAAAATTTGCCGGATAGGAATCGGCCGATGGGTCTTCAGCATCGGACACACGACCCGGGAGAATCTGCTTAGCTCCTGTTCGGGTTATCGCCCTGGTGCGGTTCGCGCGGCGTGCCAGTCAATCTGACCTGTTGATTGACTAGGAAATAAAGTATTAAATTCCAGGCGCGTCGATCGGCTGGATTTCCGATCTGTCCTGAGGAGCGCGTCGGCGGCAAATCGGCCGATTTGCTGTGGAGATGATCGGCTATGGGTCAGCCGATGATCGTATAGTAATTGTAAAGAGAACTGCTAGAGCAATCTAAACAATTACTATAGAAGCAACACTTGAAACAGATCTAATCGGCTGTATGATGATGAATCGAAGGAGAACAATGACGAAGCCGATTACTCTGATCTCAAGCTGGATAACTAGTGATAATACTAGAATAACAGGTAAAACTTGCAATTCTAGTAAATATCGATAACTGGTGAATAAATCCAAACGAAACCACAGCGATGCGCCCGTAGTTAAAGCTCGGAAATTACTCGGTAAGCGGAACCTACCAATTGGCCGGAGATCAAGTTGATGCAGCTCTGCCAATCCGTACGAACTCGTGAAAGAAGAAAAGGTATTGGCGAAGTCGCCGACTTGAAAGTAAAGTACTAGTAAAAAGTAGAAGTGTTTTGTTGATTGATGTGTTGATATATCGCAAAGCCCTAGCGACTCCTATTTATACCCTGAAACTAGGACTCCTGGTCGATTACGACTTGTTACAACCTTATTTAAAAAACAGGAAAACTACTATATCTATAATAACTTTTAAAAAGGAAACGGACTCCCGCAGAATCTTCCGCCACCATTTCCTAATCCAATCAGGACCTCTTCAATTGCTTCCCGACCGACTTAGCATGCTTTGTTGACCAGCTTTTGACCAGGATCTTCTGGAATAATCCCATCCTGTTGGCATAGGCTGCGCCACCAATCGGCCGATTTTCAACTGTTACCTCAATCGGCTGATTCCTTACTGTAGCTTTCAGATCTGCTTCATCGGCCAATCTTCTCCTCCTGACGCCGATTCAATACGTGTCATAATCTGGCGTCAACACATGCCCCCCAGTTTCGGAGTAAAATATAACTTTTCCTTCGAAACTCTTTTCTTTAATCCTCTTCTCCGAAACGGGCGCAGTAAAAATCTCCTTCCGTTCCGCGGCACAATGATTGCAATTTCTTCGAACCGGGCGTGCGAAACGACCGCTCCCCTGGAACTCGCGTAGACGGCGCGGTAAAAATACCATCTTTGCCCTTGCCCCCCCTTATCTCTCTTAAGTACTGGTTTTCTCCGCCTCTCCTCCTCCACGAATCCAGCATCCTTTCTGTCGCATTACTGTTCATCTTCCTCCAAGTTCCTTCGATTCCCAAGCGCTCCCCCTTCTCCGGCGATCTCATCTGCAGCCTGCTCCGACCTCCAATGGCGTCTCCATCGGCGACCATCCCATCTACAGAGGCTCCATTGGCTGCTCCTTTGGCGGCGGCGGCCCAATCGGCGGCTTCCCCAGCGGCGTCATCGGCGACGATGGCTTCCATCCAGAGGTAAATGCCCGAAAATTTTTCCTTTTCGCCTTTCTACTGCTTCAGTATTTTCCGGTCCCTTTCTTAGTTTCTTCCCTTTTTTCCCTTTCTTTTAGGCCTTTAGGCACAGGATCACCATTCCTCTCTCAGAGTCTCCTGATCTCATCTGTCTAGGCCCTATGGGGAGCCCTGATCCAACGGATCTAATCAATTTAGAAACTCATAGGATCCCCTTTAAGCAGTCACCCATGGATTTAGATCACTGGGTAGGCGCATTCAGATCCTGGCCGAACGAAACACCCGGGTGGAGAGAATGGTACCAAAGGGTAGCCGGGTCTTGGAAAGTCCAATGGGAAGAACTTAAAATCGGCCAGTGCATAGACTTATCCCTGTCTCAGATGGAAAAGAACGAACCTTTGGTTATGGCAGCCTCTTACTTCTGGTCCGATGCACTTAACGCATTTCTTTTTGGACACGGTCCCATGACCCCGACCTTGGCCGATGTCCTGCTGCTGACCGGCCTAGATGTTTCCTCCGTCGATACCCCCTTCAATTATCTGTTCAAGCCATCTCATCGGCTGGAGACCAAAGGAATCGGTGGGTGGAAAGGATACATCAGTAAAAACATGAAGACAAGGACAGTCTCAGTGAGGGAGCACACCGCCTTCTTGATGATGTGGCTGGAGAAACACTTCTTCTGTGGCAGAGCGGTCGGGCCCACTTCCAACACTCAAGCTTTGGCAGAGTCTCTTGCACAAGGGTTGGCCATCCCCCTCGGTAAACATTTGCTGGGATCGGCATACCATCTGATGCATCAAATCAGTGTCAAGCTGTCGAAAGGAGAGCCGATAGGGAATCCAGGCGGTCCTTGGTGGTTCATCACCCTCTGGCTCAATCTACACATGAGCAAGGTCTCTCAGCAGAGGATAGAGAAAAAGACCTTTCCCAACATCGAGTCAGAGGAGAATCCATCGGTCCGTCGCCGCTGCAGATCTGTTGGAGAAGCGGCATCGGCCTTTCCTGGCTGCCAGTTCACCGCTACCCGCGTAGCCGAATATTTCAGATGTTTCTACAATGGACTTAGTGAGGAGATGATCATATGGTATCCATATCAGACCGCAGAGCCGATTTTTGAATTGCCTGTATGCTTCGACTTCTCCACCCATACATTTGACAGAGAATTGATGGACGTCTTGATTAAGCCGGGAATTCTGCCGGCTAACTTTTTCTCAGGAAAGGACTCACCCACTTATGAGTTCTACTGCCCGTCGGCTGCAGCAAGGCAACTAGGTTTTGGCCAATTGCCGATTCGAGTCTATTTCGCCGGCCAAGCAAAATTCAGAGATGGATTAACTTCAAGTCTTGACTACAGCCGATTGTGCGATTTAGTACCCGACTCCAGCACCATTGACTTGAACGGCTGGTCAGTTGCCTCTTTCGCCACCCAACAGTATAAATTATGGTGGGCAGAATGGAAGCAGCATCTTTTCTATAAGTCCCCATCAACTTACTGCAACATTCTGGACCCAGAGAACATTGACCCAAATGCTGCGGTATGTCCCTTTCTCCTTAGCCGATTTCAATGTTGCATTATCATCTCGCTGTTAACTTATGTTTACCTCTTCAGTCTGAAAGCCATGCTCCCCCAATGCGGAGCCGAAGCGGCCGGCCGATCGATAGCCATCACCAATACACAGCGTACCCACTCATCGGCTTCCATGCTCCATCTATCAGAGATATCTCCACCGGCCGATCAAGACGAATGCCCAAAAGACCAACACCAAAGATATCCAGCCGTCGGATGCGGGCTCGCATTGGATCGGCCGATCAGGCGACAATAGCATCGGCTGAAATCTCCCGTATCGGGTCGGCTAGCCAGATGGCAGCAGTATCGGCCGAGACTCCCCGTGTTGGATCGGCCGATCAGGTGGAAGTGATACTCGCCGAGACCTCAGGTCCTTCACCCCTACCAGTTGTCGAGACGGCCGATCCCCAAGTCACCGCCGAAGCCGGGGCTGCTGCAGCATCGCTCTTAGTAGAAGCTGTCCAGGTAACTTTATTTATCTCATATATTCCCCAAATCTTCTACTGACATCAATTCTATCCCTTTGCCAGGCTGCACAAGTTGTCCCACCACAGTCCCCGCAACTATTGGCCACGTCTCAAGTAGGGACTGAGATTACAGCAGCTCCTGTTGCCGAGGTACATGATCTCTTACCCTGCATCCTTAATATTCAGGAAACTTAACCAATTTTGATGCAGGTCGACTTGGGTACGCCGATTGTAACTCCACAGCAGGAATCGGCCGGGAGACCCACAGAGGCATATCAAATTTCCACTACCCTCTCATTTCATTTTCCCATAGTATTTTCACGGGAATTTATGCCTTTCTCAGGAAGCTGGTCCAAGCGGAGCACTGATAACGATCGAATCCTCTTCTTCTTGCGAACCAAGTGCACCAGTCCCTGAAACAAGGGAAATACTTCCACCGGCGCAGGCAAGAGAGATTCATTTCAAAGAGGTAACAATCTTACCATCAGAATCGGCCGATTTCCTTTCACCGCTTGCTTACCCTTTGCTTCGTTCCCTTACAAGAGCAAGATACTCCTAACAATAGCATCTTTTCTTTCGCTGTCGCCTTGGCCGATGAAGAAGAAATCGCCTCACACGCAGCTCCGTCGAGGTCTGCCTCCGACGATGTCCGCTCTAAGCTCGAAAGCATTCGTACTCTCCTCCAAGGTGACATCGGCCGACTGGTGGAAGATGCATCGCTGATCCGACAACTATTCAATGAGGTCATAGATCACATCCCAGATGAAGTGTCGGAAGACTTGGGGTATGCTGCCTATATAGAGGGCATGCGGATTCCGGTCTCGCGGGCGCTGCAACGTATGGCCGATCGCGCTCAGAAGGCCAAAACTCAGGAGGAGGTTGACTCGTACAAGCATCAGACCCAGGAAGTACATCACAAAATCAACTTCCTCGAGAACTGCCGTCCGGACATCGTTGGCGCAATAGATCGGCTGAAACGGAGGAGAGCAGAACTAGCCAAGGAGATGGAACAGATAACCAAAGAGATAGCCGCTGAGGAGAAAAAGCTCCAAGAACTCCCAACCATGATCAGCGAGCTGAAACAAAAAAGACAACATCTGGCCCGTGAAACAATAAGACTCCGTCGCCGCGTGCCAGAAGTACCAGGATCGGCCAAAAATGATCAGAGGATAGTAGAATCGGCCGATCAAATTAGACGACGAGCGATTGTAGCCATAGATGCTTTCCTTGGGCTGTAAACAATGTGTTAAACATTATTGCTCCTTTAATGCCACTGCGCGGATTTGGTTTTGAACCGCTTCCTGTAATCCGTAATTTCCACTCAATAATGAATCCCAATATTTCTTTCACCAGATGTGTAGCCAGAAAACCGATGAGAAATCGGTCACGTTAACTTGACATATTTTCTTTTTGTACTCAGAATCCAAATTGGCACTAATGCACGTCGGCCTTGATTGGCTGCTGTCTCCCAAATCTACCAGCTCTAACAAATCGGCCGACGTGAACCCATGCCCCAGCTTCTCACCTTCTCGAACGAGTTGATCCATTTATTTTGAATCTTCAGAGCCGACTGCTTGGATCGGCTGTAGACCGAAATCGGACACTTTCAGGAAGTCAGTGTCCCAAGTCCTGCCAGATATACACTTGACGTGCTCGCAGCTCCACTGTTGTGTGTCGGCCGCTGCAACGCTGTAGACGGAATCGGCAGCGACTATCTCTGTACTGTCGCCGACCCATTGCACAAGGCATTGATGCATTGTAGAAGGGACACAGCAGTTTGCGTGTATCCAGTCGCGACCAAGCAGCATATTATAGGACCCCTTGCCATTAATGACGAAGAAAGTAGTAGGGAGGGTCTTACTGCCGATGGTGAGGTCGACGCAGAATGCTCCGCGGGCGGGTGACACGTTGCCTTCGAAATCCTTCAGCATCATGTCCGTCTTGGTGAGGTCGTCATCGCCCTTGCCCAGCTTGCAGAACATGGCATACGACATGATGTTGACTGCCGCACCTCCATCTACCAGTAGTCTGGTGACGGGTCTTCCGCTGACATAACCCTTGAGAAACAGCGCTTTGAGATGCTGCCATTTTTCTTCTTCTGGTTTCTCAAACGTAGCCGTCATCGGCTCTAATACCAGTTGTGCCATTTGCTCTCCTTCTGTTTTTGTCACTTTATCCCGATCGCTTGGCGCCATGAACTCCATCGGCAGTATGAATACCATATCAATTTCGGCTGCCGATTCTTGGTTGTTTGCTTTCTGATCGTTCTTCTTTGGGCGCCAAATTCGAGATTTCACATTCCTTCTCTCTGGCACCTATCTTTGTTCTTCTTCTTGATGCTCCCGCTGGCGTAGGCGTTGGATCCTTCGCTTTTGGGATCTGGATAGGCCATCGGGACACCACCTGGGATTCGCTGGTTTGGCCGATGATCTGGCGTGTTTCCAATCTGGTTCCCTTCCTAGGGGATCTTCTTCTGATACCCTATCATCGGCCATCTCTTCCAGCCGATCGTGTGCGCTGATCTTGCCCCCCAGTCCATCTTGCTGGCCGATCTTGCTTTTTGACCTGCTGTAATGGTCAATTCTGCCCCCCAGCCGATCATGTACCGAAACGTGCCGTTCTTCGCGCCGATTTCTGTTGATCGGCTCTGATCCTCTGTCCCTAGAGTGTGGCCTCGGGCGATTGTTGTGGCTTGACCCGTTACACTCCGGACAATTATCGGCAGATGGCAACCTGATATCGTTCTCCCAGCAGTGGATGAAGAACGGACATTGCCAGTGATCTTCATGCCGACGTATCATCTCTTCCTGGTATTGTGCTTGTTCTTGCTGCTGCCAGTATTTACTGAGCAAAAATTGGGAGGTGACGGGTTTGCGTGGTTTTTCTGGCCCTCGCCTATTCCCTCTGATTTCCCCCATCGTGATCTGCCTCCTGGGGTCAACAGCGCCGCCTTTTCTCGCCGATTCTGACGTCAGCACCTTGGTTTGACTTGAGGTTCCTTCAGCGTTAATCGTGTTGGCCGGGAAGGGATGCTGATCTATCTTCATCGGCTTTGCCGATTGGCTTAGAGTTTCAAACTTGAGCCGCCCCTGTTCAATGGCCGATTGTATCTGCTGGCGGAAGACTTTACACTCATTTGTGTCGTGAGAAGTAGCGTTGTGCCACTTGCAGTATTTCATCTTCTTAAGTTGATCGGCCGTAGGGATGGTGTGATGTTGCGACAGCTTAATTTGCCCCTCCTGAAGCAGTAGATCAAAATTTTTATCGGCCTTTGACGTGTCAAAGCCGAATGTCTCTGGCTCCTTCTTGCCAAAGGGGCAGGATATTGGTTTTTTCCCTTTTACCCATTCTGCCAGGCCGATTTCTTCCTCTGCATCGGATTCAGATCCCTCCAAGTATGCCACCTTCTTCTGGAAGCTCCTCCGCTGTTCAAACGGTCGGACCTCCTGCCCTGACAATCGGTGGACGATTTGACTCAGGCTTTCAAATTCTTGGGCAGCATATCTCTCTTTGATTTGTGGCAAGAGACCTTGGAAAGCGATATCGGCCAACTGCGCATCAGTCAGAGTCAGACTGTAGCACTTGTTCTTGATCTCTCTGAACCTCTGTATGTACCCTGTCACTGGTTCATCGCTCCTCTGTCTGAGGCTGGTTAAATCCGAAATCTTCATCTCGTGTACTCTTGCATAGAAGTACTTGTGGAATTGTTTCTCCAGATCGGCCCAAGTGACGATAGAATTTGGCGGTAAAGTGGTGAACCACTGGAAGGCCGATCCGGACAGAGATGATGAAAATAAACGCACCCTCAGAGCATCTTGCATGGCAGCTTCTCCGCACTGGATGATGAATCTGTTGATGTGCTCCACAGTGGATGTGTCGTCCATCCCTGAGAACTTGGTGAAATCAGGAACTTTGTAGCGGTGTGGGAACGGCAACGAGTCATAAGCCGGTGGATACGGCGTCTTGTAAGTATAAGTCTGAACTTTCGGCTTTAGTCCAAACTGATCCTGGATTACTTCTGCTATTCTTGCCGTCCAGTCCACCTGCTGCTGATGAACAGTTGTTCGCGGCGCGGGCATGTGTTGAAGGGCTGGTTCGGCCAGGTGATGAATCGGTGAAGTTTGCTGAGCGGCCGATAACTGATGGCGAAACGAGTCCACACCCCCTTCGTACGTCGTTGCTGGCACCGTGCCTCTGAATGCTTCCACAGTGCTTGCCCCCCTGCCGATTTCTGGTAAAATCGGCTGATACTGGGAGACCGTTGGCCGGGCGGCCGATTGGTATGGCATCTGAAACGGATAAGTGCCATGCCCATTCGCTGGCTCGGGAAAATACGTCACGGCTGACGTCCCCCAAGGCACTGAGCTCGTAGGTAGTGTTTGCACAGAAGCCATCTGAACGGGTTGAAACGGTGCTCGCGATGGGAGACATGGTGCACCGCTGTATCTTGGAGACGCCGGAAGTGGTGGAGAGCTGTATCCCTCGCGCTGCGTCAATATCGGCTGAGAAGCCGATTGGGATGTGTACGGTAAGTTTCTGGCCGGCAGAGTAGTTGGAGGGGCATATGCCGGTCCCTGATAACCTTGAGCGGCTCCGCTGGCCAGAGAGTTGACGACGGCGTTGTACATCGTGTTGCTCATCACCAAGGATTGGTCAATGAATGCTTGATACACGAAGTGTTGAATCATCTCTGACATCTTGCCCGAGTCTTCAGCAATGGTGATGTGGCGAGGTGCTGGAATAGGAGCCTTCTTAACTGCTTCCCCGCTTCTGGTACGACTGAACGACTGGAGGTACATCTTCTTGTAATTTTCCAGATGTTTGGCCAATTCCTCCTTCTGGTCGTCCTTGAGATCAGCTTCTGTGACCCCAATGATGTTGCTGTCAGAGATTTCCGCGTTGTTCGACATATCAGGTCTTGGATTTGTCCCACCGGGCGTGCCAAAAGTGTGTTGGCGCTAAAATCGGCCGGATAGGAATCGGCCGATGGGTCTTCAGCGTCGGACACACGACCCGGGAGAATCTGCTTAGCTCCTGTTCGGGTTATCGCCCTGGTGCGGTTCGCGCGGCGTGCCAGTCAATCTGACCTGTTGATTGACAAGGAAATAAAGTATTAAATTCCAGGCGCGTCGATCGGCTGGATTTCCGATCTGTCCTGAGGAGCGCGTCGGCGGCAAATCGGTCGATTTGCTAAGGAGATGATCGGCTATGGGTCAGCCGATGATCGTATAGTAATTGTAAAGAGAACTGCTAGAGCAATCTAAACAATTACTATAGAAGCAACACTTGAAACAGATCTAATCGGCTGTATGATGATGAATCGAAGGAGAACAATGATGAAGCCGATTACTCTGATCTCAAGCTGTATAACTGGTGATAATACTAGAATAACAGGTAAAACTTGCAATTCTAGTAAATATCGATAACTGGTGAATAAATCCAAACAAAACCACAGCGATGCGCCCGTAGTTAAAGCTTGGATATTACTCGGTAAGCGGAACCTACCAATTGGCCGGAGATCAAGTTGATGCAGCCCTGCCAATCCGTACGAACTCGTGAAAGAAGAAAAGGTATTGGCGAAGTCGCCGACTTGAAAGTAAAGTACTAGTAAAAAGTAGAAGTGTTTTGTTGATTGATGTGTTGATATATCGCAAAGCCCTAGCGACAACTATTTATACCCTGAAACTAGGACTCCTGGTCGATTACGAATTGTTACAACCTTATTTAAAAAACAGGAAAACTACTATATCTATAATAACTTTTAAAAAGGAAACGGACTCCCGCAGAATCTTCCGCCGCTGTTTCCTAATCCAATCAGGACCTCTTCAATTGCTTCCCGACCGACTTAGCATGCTTTGTTGACAAGCTTTTGACCAGGATCTTCTGGAATAATCCCATCCTGTTGGCATAGGCTGCGCCACGAATCGGCCGATTTTCAACTGTTACCTCAATCGGCCGATTCCTTACTGTAGCTTTCAGATCTGCTTCATCGGCCAATCTTCTCCTCCTGACGCCGATTCAATACGTGTCAAAATCTGGCGTCAACAGGAGGGAGGTTGAATCTGAATGGCTTCGGGAGAGAGTCTTCCTCTTGGACCCATTCGCTGCTCATGACAGCGGTTAAACTCTTGACGCTTTCTTTAAGGGAAGTCTTATCGAGGGGATCAGAAGGTTCTACCAGGACTGGAGGTCTCTTTTCACGTGGGTAAAGCGAGGTGTTTCCGAAATCTTGGAAAAGATTATCCTCGATGTTAAACGGGAATTCTAGAGGTTGAATTTCCTCTTCCTCTATTGTTCCTGGTTCGGGGGAAGGAACGATTGTTGGTTTGGAGTAGGATGGCTGTAAAGGTGTAGAAACAACCAACGAAACTTCCGTTTCTCCTGACGGCTTCTCAGTTGGGTAGGGCTCGGTGAACGAGGTGTTTTCTAGGATACGATCTAACAAAGCTTCTACTTCAGCCATGGTTTTATGTGAAAAAGATCCCCCAGCGGAGACGTCAAATGGTAGGCAGATTCCTTGCTAAGCCCTAACTGAAAGTGTTGATGCAACACATGGTTGGGTATAGACAAGTCCGGGCCAGAATGGGTTAACTGTGCAAACCTGGCCCAGGCTGCACCTAAGGTTTCCTTCTTATCCTGACGAAAGTCGAGGATTTCTTTTCGTAGGGAACCAATGCGAGAAATAGGAAAATACGCAAGACAGAATCTGTCTCGCAATTTGTCCCACTCTCCGTTTACCTTGCCTACGTTATGGGCGTACCATCGTTTCGCTCTCTCATGAAGGGAGAAAGGAAACAATTTCCACTGCAATGTTTCCTGTGCCATGCCTGAAATGATTAGGCACGAGCACAATTGCTCGAACTCTTGTAGGCGGTGTGTAACACCTCAGGTATTTAAATTAAGAAATAAGCCTCTTTAGCTTAACACGGTGCATAAATAATTAAGAGAAGTTTCAATGAAATGAGTTTTTTTAAAAAAAATAACTTCAAAACTATAACTCAAACGAACTTTGGCCTGAAACAAAACTTGTGCAACTTTTCTTTTTGAACAACTTTTGTGTTCAGAGATTTTTGAGTTGCAACACAAAAATTTGAGAAACACATAAAATTGCAAACCAGTCCCCGCCTTTTCTTCTATTTCCACTGCAGACCCTTCTTCTTCGTTCGCCCGACCCTCGGCTTTGCCCGACCCTCGGCTTGGCCCGACCCTTTCGTTTGCCCAACCCTCGCGTCGCTCGACCCTTCCGCTCGCCCGACCCTACGTTCGCCCGACCCTAGGCTCCGCCCGACCCTCCGTCATCGCGCAGTCGCCGCAGGCTGCTTGGCCGGTGATACCTGACGGCACTAGGCGCCAATCCAATGCCTGGCCGCGCCCGCACGCCGCGCTCCTCCCCAGTACGCGCACGCCATGCGCGCGCCGGCGACGCGCGCCTCTGCTCGCCGCCCGCCGCGCCCAATGGGCCAGTCGCGCCGTGCCCGTGTTCCCGCCGCGTTCCGCCAGTCGCCGCGCTCGCCGTCCGGCAACACAGCTACGGCAGCTCCTCGCCCAACCCGCGCGCCGCGTGATCTCCAGCTCCACACGCCAAATCTTCAGCACCCAATCCCCTGCCCGCGCCCGCCGCACGCCACGCCGGCTCTGGCGGCCAGTCACACGCTTCCGTCGTGCCGCCCGCGCCCGCGCCTCGAAGTCCAAGTCCCGCCCCTCCTCCCGCCTCTCGGCTGCTTACAAAAGGCCGCACTAAGTCCCCCTCGCACGCCCAGACACCAGAACACCGTCGCCGCCACCATTACCGCCATCGTGCCCAGCTCCACGTGGAGCTCACCTCTCCGGCCACCCCTTGCCAGAGCTGAGTCTCCCACCACCACCACAGCACCCCACCGCAGCTCACTGCCCCACCCATCGTCGCCCAAAACCGCCGGAGCACCGCAAGCGCCGCCCGCGCCGCCGCCCCTCCTTGCTGCTCCGTGGACAGCTCACTCCGAAGCTCCTCCGTCCCAGCCAAGCTTCGAAACGTGTTCCCCTCGATGCCGCGAAGCTCATCGACCAGCCCACACCCTCCCCTCCTCGCCGGAGCACCGTCGCCGACGCTCCGCCCCGCTGCCGCTCCTCTGCTCCGCGCCGACGAGCCACCTCCGGCCACCCCCAACCCCGACCAAGGCCATCCCGAGGTAGCTCTCACCTCCCTGGATCTCCCCGACCATTTTCCCCTCGCCGCCGACGTGCCCCCTCGCCGGAATCTGGACGGCCGCCGTGCCAGCACCGCCCAGGGACCCAATTGCAGCAATTGCAATCTTTAAAAGTGTCTGCACGCAAGTTTCCAGGGGCATAACTGTAAACCTGTCTGTTAAACTTTGAATTCAAAAACAGCAAACTTGTAAAATTCATATAAAATCATAGAAAAATAGGAAAAATACAAACTAACCTTTTCTGGAATATTTAGATGAAAATCTACAACTTTTGTTACATACATTTCTTCAGTTGCTTTCTAAATCTTTCTCTAAATTAGATGGAAGGTTTAATAGACTTTAAATGTTCTGTTGTAGACAAAGTCTAAATCTGAAAATTTAACAATAGATTAGTTGCTTGATTTGTAGGCCAGAGTAAAAATATTAGGACCAAAACCCATCTCTGGCTAAACTTTTTAGTACAACTTGATTAGGCCATGAAATAATAAAATTATTTTGGAACTGCTGTTATGTTGTGATTGTTGTGGTGAAAGTTTTTAAGAGCTGTTAGATTGATTTCTAAATACCACACAAAAATTTTAGAACCTTTTTACTCTATGTAATCTATTTATATAATTTTGTGGTAGGAAAAATGCACTAATTCAAATAATTAGTTTCTGTGCTTGGAAAATGTTCAACTTTTTACTGTAGCACACCTTAGAGACCTCTTTCGGTATACAAATTTCCATACTCAGAAAACCTGTAAAACATCCTATACAAATTAATCTTTATTAAAGTAGGTGTATATTGTCCTATTTATTATGCTTTATATCTTGCACAGTAAGATCTAAAAAATTTACAGTAACACATTTATGGATAGGTTAATTCCCTGTAAAATTTTTGGTGTCAATACCCGAATGGTTTGTTCGGTATAAAAATAACTAGGTTCTAGCACTGGTTGTGTTTTACCTTTTTCATAATTTTTCTACTGTGTGAAAATGCCTGAAATTTTTACAGTGCTTTTGACTGTGCATAATGTGCTCTAAATAAAAATTTCATCACCAGAAGTTACTTAGTCCAGAAGTTGTGTTTAATCCATGTTGTGCTTAGAAAATTAAGTTTCCAATATAACACAACCCCCTTCTTGTTTAATGAAGTTAATAGTTTAAGTCATACTCTATTAACAATTGCCCAAAGAAATCTTAACTCAGTAACTTCGCAACCAACTTGATGTTTTGTGAACTACAACTTTATCGTGAAGAAAAATAATCGTCATATACCATCACTATAACTTACACTTGTGCATTCATATAGAATCGACTACTCTCGCCGATGGAACATACGAGCTGGTGCCCGCATCCGAGAGTGAGCAGCATGAAGCTCAAGTACATCTAACTGAAGCTCTCGAAGATCCGAGCCCGAGCTCGGACGAACCCCAAACTAGCTTTACCCAAGAAGACAAACCCCGGAGCATGAACCCTATTTTCTAAACTTATGCAACTTATTACTCTACTTTACTTGTGCATTAAGTTTGTAGGAGTTGAATGGAAACTTAGTTGCATGATCCTAGGTACCCACGCTCTGAACACTAGATATAAGGTTCGATAGAATGCTATGTAATAGGACTCGGTAAAAGTCGAGTGATTTCGTGTCACTCGCGAGAATATAGGAGTTGGATATTTACTACATGCTGCAATCATAAGGTCGACGGACGGGGCTATGGTACGATGTTTATGTTGATGATTGATGCCTCATCTGTTTAGTGAAAAATGCTTAGGCCGCAGTATGTGGTAGTGGTGGTTAAGTCTTTGAACGTAAGTCTTTGAACGTACTAACCACATACCGAGAATATGGTAATCAGTAAGCTTAAGTACCTAATCGGACCGGCAAGTGGACAGCATCCCACCATCTCAACTTTGGTTCCATGCGCGCACATGGTGGGTGCAGAGCTTGGCTCTGTAGTCTCGGATGGTGGCCCTGATCCACAACCCAGGAAGAAAGGGGAAAAGTTGCACGTGTGACTCTGTGAGTAACCACGTAACGTGTGTTTAGGTTTCCCTTGCAAGGTTAAGAAATTCGATTCGAATCGTCCGTTTCTCGCGGTTATTGAGACTGCTTGACCCTTTTACCACTTAAAGTAAGAAGAGGAACAATGATGATGATTAATCTTGTTGGATGCAAATTAACTCTTCCACCATGTATGATATTGGATAGTTGCTTACCTAGAATGGTTAAAGAAAACTAGAAGTTGGAGCTAAAATTTGAAAGTAAGGACCTACTTATATATGCTTTTCGGCAAAACAAACCCCTCAAGCAAAAAGCCTTGCATGTCTAGGAGTCGGCTAAGTATATTCCACTAGTCGGGTAAGCCTTGCTGAGCATTAGTATACTCAGCCTTGCTTGTGGCTTATTTTCAGGTGATACTTTTGAGGACATGATCGCTAGTTTGACTTGGCCGTGTACCCTTCCTCCTGGTTGGTCGGTGGAATGGGATGCGCCCCCGGCCAACGATGATAATGCCGAGTGATGTCTCGTACGGGCTTCATCAAGGCATCCTGTATCGTCGAGTAGTCTATCGTTATTTTTCCGCTGCATTGAACTCTGAAGAACTTAATTATTTTGAACTCTAAATTACCTTGTTTTACGAATTCGAACTCAGTTGTAATAATAATTTATGATGAACCTGTGATGTAAAATTTGTGGAATATTGTATCCTCTGGGCTCACCTTCGTGTGAGTACATGTATGTGTGGTTTCGATCGGCAAAAATCGTGGTTGTATCGGGAGGTTACCCGACGGACCAGTGGATTATTCCGTTTGAAGTGCGAGTTAGCCCTGATTGCCCTTGTGGTGATGGTTAGCGCGCTTGAGCCGGATTAATTCAGGTGGTTCCGCCATAGCTGGTATCAGAGCCGAAATGCATACGCCAGAGAATGCAACAAGCCTTAAAAACTTATTTTCATAAAACCTGACCACAAAAATTGTGTTTGGAAAATGCGTTGGTTCATTAAGGATGGTGCCTAGTTCGTAAAATCCTAAGGTATTTTGGGAAAGTTACTAAGTGGCTATCTAACTTGTGAATATTATTAACTGACTTCTAGCACATTACTTTCTATCAAAACTTACTTTTATGCACAATCAACCCTTAAGTTCTGTAACGATGCACTCATCGCTAAGGTAAGAAGGTAAGAATCCTCAGCCAACTGAGAGAGCTTGGCCTTCCTATCGGTGATGCGAGCCGAACGCTGCCCTCAAGCAGTGGCTTACTTGAGGTGCTGCCAATATACCAACTATTAGTTGATTATATTGGGAGTAGAAGGTTTGGCGTAGGGTATGGCGATCGCTGTTCATACCCCTATCTCAAGACGGTACCCCCGTGAATACGCTATCTCGATAGCGTATGTTAACGTCATATGTACGGCGGCAATTCTATGGATGCCGTTTCTATAGTGAACGGTAATGAAAACGAACGCTTTCATGAGTGCTGGCATGAAAGGTTCAATGGATATATATATGCTATATGAATCTTCTGCAGGTACACTAACCGCGATTGCGATAAGTTTAAGAATGGCTAGAGATTTCTCGACTAGCTATTATAGTGAGAGCCGTATTGTGTATGCCACCGAAACTAACTTCGTAAGACCAAAGCTATTTGGCAATCATTTTATTTGTTAGGACGAATAGGACGTGCATGCATCATGACTATATAAATCTGAAATTGAAAATGCGATGCGTGAGAGTGGTAAGGCTTATGCGCCCACACATTTGACTTTGCATAAGGATTATCTAGTAAATCTGTCACATTCTGCCTTATCTGAAAAGATGGATGTATTAAGCTTAGAAAATGATCCTTTCTGGAGAAGTTCATGTTGAAAGTTTTGCTCCAAAACTTATATTCTACCTCCTGTCTAAATCTGAAAATTCTGAACATATGGATCATGAGAAACAACAAAGACTTTGAGATGTCAGTTTTCTGTCCAAAATGAGCAGTCCTGCCACATAAATTTTTATGCCCCCTTACTACAGTTTTCTACAAAAGTATTCAACACAAAACTTGTTTTAAATTGACTCAGGCAGCTACTGTTAAAATTTGGTAATTTTTGTCTGGGTAGTTTTTCCCTGGTGCATGAAATCTTGGCCCACTGTTCACTGAAATTTCTGGGTAGACAGTAAGGTAAAACCTTAAGAGAAAGACCATCTTAGAGCCTTATCTAGCTCTGGAGTTGACTAGAAAAGATGTTCACAAATACCTTAGGAATGTTATGGTCAAAGTTGAGAATTTTTGGACAAGAACTGTTGAAGTTATGGCTATTTTAGTGCACTGTCCAGAACCTGTCACTGTGTTGTTAACGGTTTTTCGTTATCTCACCCCTTTGATCTATTGTTTAGATGGCCGAGCCTGTTGCCATGATGGTGGATGAGGATGGACGCGTTCACTCGCAGTGTCTCCACTGGGAAGGCTTTTCCTCTATCTTGTGGGATGTTCTGCGCACCGCGGGCTATCCAATTCCCCCACGTTACATTGGACTGGAGTTTGCAGAGAATGGAGTTACCTAGTGCCATCTCAACGTGACCATCTTTCCGCACCCGCTACACCAGGAGTGGCCTGCCTTGGAGATTGAGGCTGTTGGTCGCCGTTTGGCCGATACTTGGCAGCTTGCTGCCATGAGGGCGCTCACCACTTTCTGTGCGCAGTGCCCCGAGGCTGTCATGCTCACTCCTATTGGTTTGTTTCCTGCTGCCCAGGACAACGACCCCTTTTAGCTCAACAGGGTGCAGCACTCACAGTACTTGGTGGACTTTCATTCCCAGGAGACCATCGAGACCTCCGTGCGGTGCATGAATGCATTGTACCGACTTCAGACTCTCCAGAGTCAGGCGCTTGTGCAGCTCACTGATCTTGCACAGGCCTACCACATGATGGCAGATACCAGAGATGAGCAGATTAAGGAACTCAGTGAGGAACATGAGGACAGAGACACCCGGATTGGCCAACTTGAGGGCCAAGTTTAGGAGCACGACACTCTCATGGGTGAGAGAGATGACATGATATCACACTTGGAGGAGCAGCTCCATGATCTGAACCTTGAGTTGGAGGATGCTAATGAGCACATTCAGTGGCACCATGATCAGAATGCCCCTCCCGACGTGGTGGCTATGGAGGAAGATGAGAAGGAGCCACAGGAGATTGATGGTGTTTCAGGAATGGACTTTGAGGGTGAGGCACTGCTGCCACCTCCGATGGGAGCTCACTCTCCTACTCACAATGAGTCCTCCGTCAACGACCTCGACGACTTCGAGACGATGACCTAGGAGGACTTTTGCATATACTCCTCGATAGTGTAGCCTAACTTTTGGAAAGTGTTGTAATAGGCTAACAAAGAGTTGAATACCTCTTTTATGATGGGTACAACTTGACCATTGGATACTCTAATCATGTAGGCCATGGCTAAAAACTTGGTGGTTTGATTGTGATATTGGAAAGCAGTTGAATCTGCGATTGCAGAAACTTGTCGAAATTTTTCCCCATGTCTCTTTACATTTCTGGACTAAGTGTTGAATACCAAACTTGTCCTAAATTTTGTGATCTAGGTTCCCAAAAAATTTCGGCACTATTGGATCTTTCTAGTTTGAGTTATAGGCAAGATACTATAACTCGTTCCGCTGAAAAACAGCCAAACCAACGACGCAAAGAGTGAATCTTTCGACCATTTTGGCCATCGGTTTAGCGTCTGAGTTGAATACCAAAGTTGTACATCCCCAAATTCCCTACCCACTGCCAAAATATGAGAAATTTTGGATGAACCTACCAGGAGTTATAAGTTTCTTATGGCAGACAGTATTCTGTCCATGATTCTATCCATGATCTTTCGGAAGTCTACTTTTCCGCGCTAATCCTTTTTAATCATGGAAGCAATATGGATCACATTGCTAATGATGAACATTCACCTTTCAGATGGTGGAGCAACCCGTGGAAACCCGGATGGTTTCGGTGCTAGTGCTAGTGGATCCCAACCACAGGCACCATCACCACCCAGCTTGGTGGAAGTAATGGCCGCTCAAACCGAGTTGCTTCGCCAGCTCGTGCAAGGACAGCACCAACAGCGGGGTGGACACAATGTTGACCAACCTCAAGCTGCCGGTTACACGGATTTCCTTGGGACCCAGCCTCCCTTGTTTCACAAGACGGAGGAACCCTTGGATGCGGACGCTTGGATTCGCACAATTGAGTCCAAGTTTTCTCTACTTGTGGCCCCATGTTCGGATGCAAACAAGGCTCGCTTTGCCGCATAGCAGCTTCGCGGTACAGCTCGTCTTTGGTGGGACCACTACTTTGCTATGCTCCCGGCTGATCACGTTGTCACCTGGGACGAATTCAAAACTGCATTCCGAGCACACCATATCCCAGAAGGTCTTATGGAAAGAAAGCTAAATGAGTTTCTGGCACTCACTCAGGGTACCCGCACTGTACTTCAGTATGCTTAGGCCTTCAACAATCTGTGCCACTACGCAGGCTATCACGCAGACACGGATGCTAAGAAGCGTGATCATTTCCGCAGAGGTCTGAGTACTAAACTCAAGGAACGGCTGAATCTTGTCAAAGCCGATACATATAATGAGCTGGTAAACATGGCAATTACCCAAGAGGATTGTATTGCAGCTCACCGTGCCGAGAAGAAGAGAAAGGTGCCAACTGGACCCTCGGGAGCTCAGCCACCGAGGTATCGCTTAGTGCAAAATGTTGCGCCTACAGCTCCACCGAAAGCCCCTCAGCCAGGGCGTTGGATTGTTAGGCCCCCGCAGCAACAAGGTGTTGTACGACCCCATGTGCCTCAGCAAACTGGACCAAGGCCCGTTGCTCAGCAATTCCTTCGTCCAAATATCGCCAATCGGTGTTTCAATTGTGGAAGTTCCAATCATTTTGCCCGAGAATGCCCTTGGCCTAGGCAGCCAATTCAGGGGCAAGGCTCTAACCAGAACAATAAGAACAAAGGCAAGAGGCGAACCCTTCAGGTCAAACAAGGACGGATCAATTTGACCACCCTTGCGGAACTTCCTGAAGGAGCATCAGTGATGACGGGTACATTCTCTATCCATAACAAGCCTGCAGTTATATTGTTTGATTCTGGTGCATCACATAGTTTCATTAGTGCAAAGTTTGGTGCAAAAGTAGGCTTGAACGTTTGTCACACCAAAGGGTCGTATATGATATCAACACCGGGTGGTAAAGTTGCTTCAAATCAAATGATAAGGCAAGTACCAATCAAGTTGGGTAGTAAAATCATCATCACGGACCTTGTTCTTTTACCCCTTGACGGCATGGATATTATTTTGGGAATGAACTGGATGACTATGCATGGAGTCACACTGGACCTTTCTTCCCGTGCTGTTGAAATAAATTCACCTAGTCACGGAGCCACTACCCTATACCTACCGTTCCGGGAGTGCACGAATTCTTGTGCTTTCGTGATGGAAGGAATCAAGCTAGATGATATTCCAGTGGTATGCGAGTATGCCGATGTTTTTCCGGATGACTTACCAGGAATGCCACCAGATAGCGACATTGAGTTCGTTATTGAACTGCAACCAGGCACTGCACCTATCTCCAAAAGACCCTATAGGATGACAACTAAGGAAATGGCCGAACTGAAAACACAACTCCAAGAACTACTGGACAAAGGCTTCATTCGTCCTAGCGCATCACCTTGGGGATGTCCGGCCCTTTTTGTAAAGAAAATGGAAGACAGTTTAAGATTATGTGTGGACTACCGACCTCTCAATGCGGTAACCGTTAAGAATAAATACCCACTTCCCGCATCGACGTTCTCTTTGATCAATTATCTGGAGCTAGAGTTTTCTCAAAGATTGATCTTCGATCTGGATATCATCAGATAAAGATTCACCCATGCAATATTCCTAAGACCGCCTTTTCCACACGATATGGACTATATGAATTCTTGGTCATGTCCTTTGGTCTCACCAATGCCCCTGCCTACTTCATGTATCTCATGAATTCGGTATTCATGCCCGAGCTCGACAAATTCGTTGTAGTTTTCATTGACGACATCCTTATCTATTCCAAGAATGAGGAAGAGCACGCTAAGCACCTGCACATTGTTCTTCAGCGTCTCAGAGACCATCAGCTCTATGCTAAATTTTCTAAGTGCGAATTCTGGTTGGATAGTGTGAAATTCTTGGGTCACACTATTTCCAGCAAAGGCATAGCCGTTGACCCCAGCAAGGTACAAGAAGTGATGGATTGGAAACCTCCTACCTCTGTGCACCAGATTCGCAGTTTTCTTGGCTTAGCCGGTTACTATCGCCGTTTCATTCCGGATTTCTCCAGGATTGCTAAGCCTATGACCGAACTATTGAAAAAGGGAGTAAAGTTTGTATGGGATGAGAAGTGTGAAAAAGCTTTCCACACTCTCAGAGAACGTTTGACTACAGCCCCTGTGTTAGCTCAACCCGATAACACCAAGCCGTTCGATGTCCACTGTGACGCATCTGGCACTGGTCTTGGTTGTGTGCTTATGCAAGAAAATCGAGTTATCGCCTATGCTTCATGAGCCCTTCGGCCCCATGAGCAGAATTACCCGATCCATGATCTCGAGTTAGCAGCAGTCATTCATGCTCTAAAAACATGGAGACATTATCTAATGGGCACTCATTGTAATATCTACACCGATCACAAGAGTCTCAAATATATCTTCACCCAAGCCGATCTTAATATGAGACAAAGAAGATGGCTAGAATTAATCAAGGATTATGATCTTGAGGTGCACTATCACCCCGGCAAGGCAAATGTAGTCGCGGATGCGCTCAGCCGTAAGGCCCATTACCATTGTCTATCAGTGGAAATCTATAATGAGACATTATGTTCAGAAATGAGGAAGCTTAGTTTGGAAATGATTTCCCAAGGAACTCTGAATCACATCTCAGTCGAGCCCACTCTCCACGACCAAATCATCGTGGCACAACTACACGATGAAGGAGTTAAGATCATCAAACAAAAACTCTCTCTAGGAGAAGAGAAATACAAATGTTTCCGCCAGGACCATAAGGGAGTTCTGTGGTTCGAAAGTCGCATAGTCGTTCCGAAGAATCATGAGCTCTGTAAGCAAATTCTGGATGAGGCACACCTTTCCAAATTTTCTATTCACCCCGGCAGTAACAAAATGTATCAAGACCTTAGGCAAAATTTCTGGTGGACTCGAATGAAAAGAGAAATCGCTAAATATGTCTCAGAATGCGACACATGCCAAAGAGTAAAAGCCAGCCACTTGAAAGTAGCCGGTGCACTTCAACCTTTGCCTATACCCTCATGGAAATGGGAGGACATAAGTATGGATTTCATTATTGGATTGCCAAGTACCACACAGAAACATGATTCCATATGGGTTATCGTTGATAGGCTCACAAAGACGGCACATTTTCTTCCGATACACACCACCTATGCCGCTAAGAAATATGTTGAGATTTATCTCGATCGCATTGTTCGCCTACATGGAGTACCGAAGACTATTATTTGTGATCGTGGTACTCAGTTTGTAGCGCGCTTTTGGGAACAATTGCAAGCTTCTCTCGGTACTAAATTGATTCGAAGCTCAGCCTATCATCCTAAAATTGACGGACAAACTGAAAGAGTGAACCAAATTCTTGAAGACATGCTTAGAGCTTGCGTCATTCACTATGACAAGAGTTGGGACAAATGCCTATCCCTAGCAGAGTTCTCATATAACAATAGCTATCAAGCGAGTTTGAAAATGGCACCATTTGAGGCCTTATACGGACGAAGGTGTCAAACCCCTTTGAGTTGGTCACAGACCAGAGAACGCAAAATATTTGGACCAGACTTGGTAATCGAGGCAGAAGAAAAAGTGAGAGTAATACAAGAAAATCTTAGAGCCGCACAATACAGGCAAAAGAGCTATTTCGACAGAAGGAGAAAGCCAATGAAATTTGAAGTTGGTGACCACGTCTACCTTCGAGTTTCACCAACCAAGGGTGTACAACGATTCGGAGTCAAAGGAAAACTATCTCCCCGTTATGTTGGTCCCTACGAAATCATCGACTGCCTCCTCAGCTTGCAGCCATCCATGATGTCTTTCACGTATCTCAACTCAAGAAGTGTGTCCGAGTCCCTACCGAGGTTATTAAACAACAGGAAATCTTAGTAGAGCCCGACCTCTCATATGTCGAGTATCCTATCAAAATCATGGATCAAAAAGAAATAAGCACTAGGAGGAAAGTGATTAAAATGTACAAAATTCAATGGAATCATCACACTAAGGAAGAAGCCACATGGGAAACTGAAAGCTATCTAAACCAAAATTTCTCGGGTTTTCTCAACTCCACCGAAGGTACACACCCTATCCACCCTAAGCCTATTGTCCAAATCTCGGGGCAAGATTCTTTTTAAGGGGGGAAGGCTGTAACACCTCAGGTATTTAAATTACAAAATAAGCCTCTTTAGCTTAACACAGTGCATAAATAATTAAAAGAAGTTTCAATGAAATGAGTTTTCTTAAAAAAATAACTTCTAAACTATAACTCAAATGAACTTTGGCCTGAAACAAAACTTTTGTAACTTTTCTTTTTAAACAACTTTCATGTTCAGACATTTTTGAGTTGCAACACGAAAATTTGAGAAACACTTGAAATTGCAAACCATTCCTCGCCTTTTCTTCTATTTCCACTGCACACCCTTCTTCTTCGTTCGCCCGACCCTCGGCTTCGCTCGACCCTTTCGATTGCCTGACCCTCGCATCGCCCGACCCTTCTGCTCACCCGACCCTACGTTCGCCCGACCCTTGGCTCCGCCCGACCCTCCGCCGTCGCGCAGTCGCCGCAGGCCACTTGGCCGGCGATGCCTGACAGCACTAGGCACCAAGCCAATGCCTGGCCACGCCCGCACGCCGCCCTCCTCCCCAGTCCGCGCACGCCACGCGCGCGCCGGCGACGCGCGCCTCTGCTCGCCGCCCGCCGCGCCCAATGGGCAAGTCGCGCCGTGCCCGTGTCCCCGCCGCGTTCTGCCAGTCGCCGCGCTCGTCGCCCAGCAAGACAGCTGCGGCAGCTCCTCGCCCAACCTGCGCGCCGCGTGATCTCCAGCTCCACATGCCAAAACTTCAGCACCCAATCCCCTGCCCGCGCCCGCCGCACACCGTGCCGGCTCTGCTCGCCGCCCACCACGGCCAGTCACGCGCTTCCGTCGTGCCGCCCGCGCCCGCACCTCGCAGTCCAAGTCCCGCCCCTCCTCCCGCCTCTCAGCTGCCTACAAAAGGCCGCACTGAGTCCCCCTCGCGCGCCCAGACACCAGAACGTCGTCGCCGCCACCATTACAGCCATCGTGCCCAGCTCCCCGTGGAGCTCACCTCTCCGGCCACCCCTTGCCAGAGCTGAGTCTCCCACCACCACCACAGCACCCCACCGCAGCTCACTGCCCCACCCATCGTCGCACAGAACCGCCGGAGCACCGCCAGTGCCGCCCGCGCCGCTGCCGCTCCTTGCTGCTCCGTGGACAGCTCACTCCGAAGCTCCTCCGTCCCAGCCAAGCTTCAAAACGGGTTCCGCTCGACGCCACAAAGCTCATCGACCCGCCCACACCCTCCCCTCCTCGCCGGAGCACCGTCGCCGACGCTCCGCCCCGCCACCGCTCCTCTGCTCCCCGCCGACAAGCCACCTCCGGCCACCCCCAACCCCGACCAAGGCCATCCCGAGGTAGCTCTCACCTCCCTGGATCTCCCCGACCCTTTTCCCCTCGCCGCCGATGAGCCCCCTCGCCGGAATCTGGACGGCCGCCGTGCCAGCGCCGCCCAGGGACCCAATTGCAGCGATTGCAATCTTTAAAAGAGTCTGCACACAAGTTTCAGGGGCATAACTGTAAACCTTTGTTTAAACTTTGAATTCAAAAACAGCGAACTTGAAAAATCTTCTAAACTGTTCTGGAATCTTTAGATGAAAATCTACAACTTTTGTTACATGTATTTCTTCAGTTGCTTGCTAAATCTTGCCCTAAATTGGATGGAAGGTTTAATAGACTTTAAATGTACCCACTGTTGTAGACAAAGTCTAAACTTGAAAATGTAACAGTAGATTAGTTGCTTAATTTGTAGGCCAGTGTAAAAATATTAGGACCAAAACCCATCTCTGGCTAAACTTTTTAATACAACTTGTTTAGGCCATGAAATAATAAAACTATTTTGTAACTTGTTAGATTGATGCCTAAATACCACAGAAAAATTTTAAAACCTTTTTACTCTCTGTAACCTATTTATATAATTTTGTGGTAGGAAAAATGCACTAATTCAAATAATTTGTTTCTATGCTTGGAAAATATTCAACTTTTTACTGTAGCACACCTTAGAGTAGCTCTTGCTGTATAAAATATTTCATACTCAGAAATCTGTAAAACATCCTATATAAATTAATCATTATTAAAGTAGGTGTATTTTGCCCTATTTATTATGCTTTGTATCTTCCACAGTAAGATCTGAAAAATTTACAGTGACACATTTATGGATAGATTAATTCCCTGTAAAATTTTTGGTGTCAATACCCGAATGGTTTGTTCGGTATAAAAATAACTAGGTTCTAGCAGTGGTTGTGTTTTACCTTTTTTATATTTTTTCTGCGGCGTGGAAATGCCTGAAATTTTTACAGTGCTTTTGTCTCTGCATAATGTGCTCTAAATAAAAATTTCATCACCAGAAGTTACTTAGTCCAGAAGTTATGTTTAATCCATGTTGTGCTTAGAAAATTAAGTTTCCAATATAACATAACCCGCTTCTTGTTTAATGAAGTTAATAGTTTAAGTCATACTCTATTAACAATTGCCCAAAGAAATCTTAACTCAGTAACTTCGCAATCAACTCGATGTTTTGTGAACTATAACTTTATCGTGAAGAAAAATAATCGTCATATACCATCACTATAACTTACACTTGTGCATTCATATAGAATCGACTACTCTCGCCGACGGAACATACGAGCTGGTGCCCGCGTCCGAGAGTGAGCAGCGTGAAGCTCAAGTAAATCTAACTGAAGCTCTCGAAGACTCCAAACTAGCTTTACCCAAGAAGACAAGCCCCGGAGCATGAACCCTATTTTCTAAACTTATTCAACTTATTACTCTACTTTACTTGTGCATTAAGTTTGTAGGAGTTGAATGGAAACTTAGTTGCATGATCCTAGGTACCCATGCTCTGAACACTAGATATAAGGTTCGATAGAATGCTATGCTAATAGGACTCGGTAAAAGTCGAGTGATTTCCTGTCACTTGCGAGAATATAGGAGTTGGATGTTTACTACATGCTGCAATCATAAGGTCGACGGACGGGGCTATGGTACGATGTTTATGTTGATGATTGAGGCCCCGTCTGTTTAGTGAAAAATGCTAAGGCTGCAGTGTGTGGTAGTGGTGGTTAAGTCTTTGAACGTACTAACCACATGCCGAGAATATGGTAATCGGTAAGCTTAAGTACCTAATCGGACCGGCAAGTGGACAACATCCCACCATCTCAACTTCGGTTCCATGCGCGCACATGGTGGGTGCAGAGCTTGGCTCTGTAGTCTCGGATGGTGGCCCTGATCCACAACCCAGGAAGAAAGGGGAAAAGTTGCACGTGTGACTCTGTGAGTAACCACGTGACGTGTGTTTAGGTTTCCCTTGCAAGGTTAAGAAATTCGATTCGAATCGTCCGTTTTTTGCAGTTATTGAGACTGCTTGACCCTTTTACCACATAGAGTAAGAAGAGGAACAATGATTATGATTAATCTTGTTGGATGCAAATTAATTCTTCCACCATGTATGATATTGGATAGTTGCTTACCTAGAATGGTTAAAGAAAACTAGAACTTGGAGCTAAAATTTGAAAGTAAGGACCTACTTATATATGCTTTTCGGCAAAACAAACCCCTCAAGCCAAAAGCCTTGCATGTCTAGGAGTTGGCTAAGTATATTCCACTAGTCGGGTAAGCCGTGCTGAGTATTAGTATACTCAGCCTTGCTTGTGGCTTATTTTCAGGTGATACTTTTGAGGACATGATCGCTAGTTTGACTTGGCCGTGTACCCTTCCTCCTGGTTGATCGGTGGAATGGGATGCGCCCCCGACCAACGATGATAATGCCGAGTGATGTCTTGTACAGGCTTCATCGAGGCATCCTGTATCGTCGAGTAGTCTACCGTTATTTTTCCGCTGCATTGAACTCTGAAGAACTCAATTATTTTGAACTCTGATTTACCTTATTTTACGAATTCGAACTCAGTTGTAATAATAATTTATGATGAACCTGTGATGTAAAATTCATGGAATATTGTATCCTCTGGGCTCACCTTCGTGTGAGTACATGTATGTGTGGTTTCGATCGACAAAAACCGTGGTTGTATCGGGAGGTTACCCGACAGAACAGTGGATTATTCCGTTTGAAGTGCGAGTTAGCCCTGATTGCCCTTGTGGTGATGGTTAGCGCGCTTGAGCCGGATTAATTCAGGTGGTTCTGCCACATGGTGATAAGGGTTTTCATCAAGGAGTCCTGAGAAAGGTTGTTCTCGAACCGTGGCTATAAAGCCAGGTCGGAGTTCAAAGCCTGAAGCTATGATAGGCTTAGATGACTGGGGTGGCTCTAAGAACTCGCCATTAGGAGAAGAAAGGTTTTGGATAGAAGTGTGCACCATGGTAAGAAGAAAATAATAAAGGAAAAGATAGGGTAAAAGAAAAGATACGCGGGCAAACTAGGTTCGAAGATAGAAACAACAACCGTTCCCCAGCAACAGCACTAGAAATGCTTGCTGGTAATTCTTAACGATCATAGATAAATCCGCAAGCGCACAGAAGATACTGTTGTAGCACTTCACCCGGAGAGTATTCAGGGTATCGTATTTTCTCAAGCAACGGAGGTGTAACGGTCTTCTAACTAGTTTTACCCTTGGAGATGAAAAGAGATAGAACGACCTGGGTAGTGTAGTTTATCTAAAGGAAAGGATTCAAGGAAGGATAAACTTGGGTCGCTAAACGTTTACGTCATGCACCGGTCTGACCTTAGACTGCTAAGGACCTCCAGCTATTAGCTCTACTTCAAACCCAGGCAGGGGGGAGTGCACTAACCATGAAGTAGCTTCATAGCGGACAGACAGGGCGGTCCACACCTGCCATCTACCCCACAATACCAGCTGAGCTTGCAGCAAACAAAGATAAACTAGAGCCTAGACACCACGTCTATGCTTGTCGTTTACTACTCAAGCGTCACGCAGGGTTACCTGTCTTTATCAAGGGCCCTCTACCAGAGAAACTGTTACAAGAGCGGACGATGATCCCATAAATGAATAACAAAACAAGAGTAAACTTGCCAAGAGCTTACCAATAAACGAACCCGGATACTTACTCAACCGAATTGTATCCACTGAGGTACAAGGCTGGAGAGAGGCTGACATGTCCGGCTCTTCTCCTCCACTTCTTCCTCACATAGTCCCTATCGTAATGATACAAGTGGGTGGAGTCCCTCTACTTCTTCTTTCTCCATATTGGTGTGTCTTGTGAGAGGTGAGGGGAGCTCTTTTTATAGTGTGAGGAGGTCGGTCCCACCATTTTACATATGGAATTCTTATCATCTGAGATCAGGAGGAGTAGCAGCCAAGTTTCCCCGAAGTTCACCTGGACCTGTTGCAATCCAGGTTCGGCCGACCCCCAGGTGGTGCCTCCCTGGGTTTGCCTTCCCCTGAGCATCTGTCATGCAGGCCCAATCGTATCCCTTAGGTGCTTTTAACTTGGCGCGCCCGTTTGCTCTGTCAAGTGGGCCCTTGTTGTAAGTGTGACATAGGATGGATCTTTTGTGTATTCTTTGTGTGTGTTATGTGTGTTTCCCTTGTTTTCTGTGTATGTATTCCTACATAGCACAATTCACCAAAGCTTGTGGAAATGGTTAGAATAAAACCCTATAGCTACATTTGGTGAATGTTTTGATAAGGAATTGATGCAGGAGTTAACGGGTGATTTCATACTTAAGCACCGTCAACAAAGACCAGAAATTCTGAGGACCTAATTGCAGACCTGGAGGAAACATTCAACAGCCACCGGAAGTTCCAATCGAAGCTCAACCCGACTAAGTGCGTCTTCAGCGTACCGTCAGGGAAACTACTCGGGTTCATCATCTGTCATAGGGGATTGAAGCTAACCTAGAGAAGATTACCGCCATCACCGTCATGAACGCTCCAGCATTGATTAAGGACGTTCAGAAGCTAACAGGGTGCATGGCGGCCCTGAACAGATTCATGTCACAGCTTGGAGAACGGGGCCTTCCCTTCTTCAAGCTCCTGAAGTAGAAGGACAAGTTTCACTGGACGGAGAAAGACGAGCAGGCACTGCAGGATCTCAAGCTATATCTGCAGTTGCCTCCCATTCTCACAGCACCACGCCCAGGCGAGAACCTGTTCATTTACATCGCCGCAGCTACTAATGTCATCCGCACAGCAATTGTGGTGGAATGCAACGAGGAGAGCCATGCATTTGGAGTGCAGAGGCCGGTCTACTTCATCAGCGAAGTACTCTACAAGTTGAAGGTTCTCTATCCTTGAATTCAGAAACTACTCTACTCAATACTCATCACATCCAGGAAGCTCCGCCACTACTTTGACGAGTACAAGATCTCAGTTGTTACTGATTTCTCGTTGGTGGATATTCTCCACAACCGGGGATACCACTGGCTATATATCCAAGTGGGCAGTAGAACTGGGGGCTCTCTCTATCGACTTCAAGTCAAGGACAGCCATCAAATCCCAAGCATTGGTTGATTTCATGGCCGAGTGGTGGGAAAATCAAGTGCCAACTCCAGCCAGCTGACCAGAGCACTAGACGATGTACTTCGACGGATCGCTCAAGCTCGAAGGCGGCAGGGTAGGAGTACTTTTCATCTCGCCAAAGAGGGAACAACTCAAGTATGTTCTTTGGAAGGTGTCCAACAACGAGGCCGAGTACGAAGTGCTACTACACGGGCTCCGCCTAGCAGTCTCCCTGGGCATCAAACGACTACTCGTGTACGTCGATTCTCTTCTAATCATGCAACAAGTCAACAAGGAGTGGGACTGCACTAAGGAGGAGATGGACGCATATGTCATGGAAGTGCAAAGCTAGAGAACAAGTTTGCAGGCCTGGAGATTCATCATGTGGTCCGAGACAACAACGTGGGAGCAGACGTACTCCCCAAGCTTCGATCTACTCGAGCCCAAGTACCAACGGGAGTCTTTGCCCAAGAACTCAAGGAACCATCGATCAAGACCACACCCCAGGTAACCACCAGCTCAGGACCCTGGATTCCGGTCGGGAGGTCATGATGGCGGAGGTCGATTGGCGGGAGACCTATGTCAACTTCATCAAAGAAAAAAACACTACCTCCTGGGGTGACAAAGAAGAGCGCGGAAGCAATCCGCAACATGAGGCGCATCAAAGGGCTTGTTCTGGTCGCCGATAAGCTCTACAAGCGCGGAGCAAGCTCTGGAGTCCTTATGAAGTGTGTCCCAAGTGCTTGGGACTGCAATATTCTACTCGAGATCCATGAAGGAACCTGTGGAAATCATGCAGCATCCAAGACACTAGTCGGGAAGGCCTACAGGGCAGGTTTTCGGTGGCCAACAACAGTTTTTGACGCTGAAAACCTCGTAGGCAAGTGCCAGAACTGTCAATTCTTTGGCAAGCAGTCTCGCATCCCAGCGTACAACCTCATCACCATACCGTCCTCCTGGCCCTTCGCTTGCTGGAGCCTTGACATGATCGGGCCTCTTACAATAGCGCCATGAAGCTTTACACATGTGTTGGTAGCCATCGACAAGTTTACAAAGTGGATCAAGTACAAGCCAATTAACAAGCTCACTCCAAATAGGGCAGTCGACTTAATCTCGGATATTCTACACCGCTTTGGCTTTCCCAACACCATCATCACAGATCTGGGCTCAAATTTCACAGCAAATCAGTTTTGGGAGTTCTGTGAAAACAAGGCAATAGAAGTAAAGTATGTGTCAGTCGCACACCCACGGGCCAATGGACAAGCCGAGAGGGCAAATGGCTTGATCTTGGATGGCCTGAAGAAAAGACTCTATGATGAGAACAGCAAAAAGGATGGCAAGTGGATATATGAATTGCCTCATGTCATCTGGGGGCTTCGAACTCAACCATCAAAAACCACAGGATAGGGCATATTCCCTTCTTTCTTGTCTATGGGTTAGAAGCTATACTCCTAGCAGATATCATGTGGTGTTCTCCCAGAGTTGAGATGTACGAAGGGGGGAGGCGGATGAAGCTAGGCAGCTGGAACTGGATTCAATCGATGAGGCCAGATGCAGCACCATCGTCCAGTCAGCTCGGTATCTGCAGTGAATTCGACACTATCATGATTGCAATGTGAGAGAGCGGTCCTTCAACATTGGTGATTTGGTCCTTCGCCGCATCCAAGACAAAACTGGGATCCACAAGCTTAATTCTCAGTGGGAAGGTCCTTTCATCATTTCTGAAGCCACAAGTCTAGGGCCATATCGCCTACAGTACCTTGATGGCAAGGAAGTTCCCAACTCCTGGAACATAGAGGATCTCCAGAAATTCTACGCTTAGTAGAAGTTGTAAACAATTCGCCAGCTACATGTCAACGTTATTATAAATAAAGAGTTGATTTCATCCCAACTCGACTTCTTTATGTGTATTTTAACTCAGGGGCTGTACCACGAGTTCTTATATCTTTTCGCCTACGTTAAACTCGGGGGCTCTGCCATGAGTTTTTACGTTCTTTCGACTACTTTTACTCAAGGCCACCACGAGTACTTGCGACTAGTATAGCCCACGAGGCTAAGCACTCGAGTACTTCTCGCGCTCCTATAATTCCGGTTACTACTACGACTACTCGACAGAGAGTGTTAAGGCATGAACCGAAGGGGTCACCAAGCCCATTGCATAGTTAGGTTATTCTTTGCCACACACAGGAAATCAACTAAACCATTCACGCTTCTAAGCCGAAAGGCTAGCCTAGCGTATCGCTTGATCGGGTAAATCCAGGCTAAGTCCTCTCGCTCCACGAGCACTTTTATGGAACGTCAAGTTATTGACTACGACCAAGTCGGTGCACTTGGAGTAGCTTAACCCACACGTATCATATTATACTAAGTCCTAAGATCATACTAGCAAACATCAAAACAATGATATACGCTGAAAACGATCAACAGGCAAATTTATGTACATATCAACAAACAACATAAGTGTTTCTCATAACACACTGTTTCCATACATCTAACCCTCCTACTCTAGGCTCTCAACTATTTTGTTGGTGATGGGTTCGACTTCTTCATGGTACTTCATGAATTGCTCAACGGAGCAGTCGGCCGCCATGCCTTCTCTGAGTAGTTCTAGCTATGCCTTTGGCCAGAAGGACTTCACCAATGCGAGCGTCTGGGCAATGTAGGTTCTGGTGGCCTCTGAGATATAGCTGGCGACCTTCTAGGGAGTTGCACGAAGCTTCTCTAGCAGCGTCCGCTCATCAGCTTCACCTTTAGTGGGGAGCTCCACCATCTCCATGACAACTTAAGCAGCGGCCTTGAAATCTTCATGTTCTTTCTGCATGCTCACCTTGTCTTCAGCCATGGATTTGATTCGCTGCAAGGCGTCGCGGAATTGCACATCAGTGTCCTGGAGGATCTTCTAGAGGCACTCGACATCATCTGCGCCACAGTAAACAAGGTTCTTCGGATCAATAATCATATTCTCTTTCTTTTCCAAAGTGGATTTGAGTTCTGCGAGCACAAGACAAGGGGAAGTACTCGGGAAGTTACAGAAAACTACTCGAACAACCGCTAACTAAGGAAAGCATGACAAAGAAGGTTGTTGGCGGTCGTTATCTCAATAATCGACCACCACATTCTCGTAATAAAATTGAGTTTATAACAAGAATAATATTTATTTCATATAACTAATAAGGTTCCATGAGTTTTCTGTGAAGTATTCGATGTAGGGAACAAGCAAACCAAAAATCAGCAGAAACCGACACAACCGTGGTTTGGCCACACCAAGGTGGTTCGGCCGCACCAGGACCGAGCCAATTTCAAATCATCTTCGACCACATGCAAGGAAACACAGATGGAACACATCCTAAGCATTGGTTTGGAGTCAGTTCAATCCAAGGGACACGGTGTATCACCCACGAATCCATGGGCCCACAAACTCAAGCAAAGAAACTTCATTCACTGGGAACCCACCCCTGGGAACATCATACACCGTCCAAGAAACAAGTTAGTGGAACGGAGGGTGAAACGGCCCTAGGTGTGGTGCGGCCACACCACCCCTGGTTCAGCCACACTAGCTTGAGCTCCAATCCAGCTCAACCGCCTCGGACACGGAGTTACCGACCTCAGGAGATCATCTGCACCATGGAATGCTTGAGGCGACGCATCCACTGGTTCAGCCGCATGCCCAATGTTTGGCCGCACCGGGCCCACTGCCAAACCGCCTCATCTTCTGGCTACAAGTACCCCCTGCTGTCCTAAGCATTATAAATAGGGGGAGCTGCCCATTTGATCGACACACACCAAGGAGGAATTATCTACTTCAGTTCTATTATTTGAGTTAGGCTAGTAGTTGTTGGGAGTTAGAGTCGAGTCGAGCTTTGCCTCGAGGTTCCGGAGTCGTCTTCGGGAGTTCTGGTATAAGCTCTTATATCTTTTCCTATACTATTTTGTAAGACTTTGAGCTTTCAATATAATGTTATCTTCTATCTATCTTAAGTTGATTTCCCTTAGCACTTACTTCATTATTAGTGCAAGTATCTACTAATAGACTAGGTTGGGTTAGATTGGCACTAGAGTAAAGTGTTGTAGTCCCTTGTATGCGGGTTTCGCGTTCTTTCTCTTAGGCTCTTGTACCTTAGGGCCTCGGGGAGAGGGTGCTCTCTTGCTTAGAATCACGGAGAGTATTAAGTTATATCTATAGGTGTGGTGCCTAGAGTTATCGATTAACTTGAATTGCACCCAACCCCACAGATAGTTGTGGTAGCCGGCAGGTGGTGACAGCCCTGTCCGGCCTACATATTCCACCACGTGAGAGTGGTTGGTGCTGTAAGACTTAGGAGTAGACCGCACAAGTTCCCCTTCTCATCCCTTTCTGGAGGTTGTCCCGTCCGAGCACCCGAAGCATACTTGGATCAGCTGCCATAGTTTCTCTTCCCTGTCTTTGCTTCCACCTTTGAATCTCTGCTAGAGTTGGCTCAAGGACACAAGAAGTATCTAGGAATCTATCTCGTCTCGTTATCCTCCCAATGCTCAGGTCGCTCACTTATTTATTTATTTATCTTGATATCCTCGTGTGTCACTGCTATCATTTATCTATCATATATTTATCATTACCATACCCCTGCTGAGTTGTCATTCACTAATGTCTTGATTTATTCTTGAGATTTATTTACCGATCACCTTATCCATAAGTGCTTCCCCGTGGAAAATATAAATTACGATACTCTGGAATACTCCAGGGTGAAGTGCTACAGCGGTGATTCTGTGCGCTTGCAGAATTAATCTTGAATTATATCTAAGGACCATACGAACTACCCATAAGCATTTCTGACGCTACTGCTGGAGACTTAACTGTTCATAGTGATTGCGTTAAGAAGTGCCAACACAGGATAGATACGTTTGTGTGCTTTGGAATCGCCTTGTTCTTCTTGAATAGCTCGGCTTTCTCTTTCTCCAGATTCTTGATGTCATTCTTGAGGAGCCAGGTCTCCCGAGTGCGTTCATCCTTCAACATCTCCAATTCATTGTGTAGCTCAACATTTTTGTAGATCTCTTGTGAGATTCTACGGTCTTTCTCTTGAAGCTGACGATGGCTGTCCTCAATAAATTTCAGCTTATAAGAATTTTCCTAGGAGCGGGCCATCAGAGTCTACAAGATGAAAGTATGTCAGTCAATACTGATTATGCAAAAACAGAGGATACAGACAACTACTCGAGGAAGATGAGTACTTATAGTGGTAAACTCGTACAAGTCTTTAAAAGTGCCTGCCAAGTGTTTCCTTTTCTCCTTGGTCAGCATGGGATCTTCAATCAAGTCAAGATTTATGGCATGCTGCCAACCGTAAGGTGTCACGATCAGATCCTCCTTCTCCGCAGCAGCTGTGCCAGGGTCTGACATATCCGCAGTGCCAGCATCTCTTGCGCCAGGGCTTGATGTGCCCTCGGCTTCGGTCGTGTCGGCGCCAGGGTCCGAAGTACCCGTGGCACTTGCATCTCCTGCGTCTGGTCCTTTGGGCGGCTCGCCTGCCACTTCACTTGCAGTCACTAGCCTAGCTTCGGGTAGATTAGTGCTGGGTGGTGGAGGAGGTTCGATGGGCTCACCTGTGGGCAGTTCTGGTAAAGGAGTATCGACTTCTACACGCTCCAGCCCGATTGGCTCCAGAATGGTTTCTTTCTCCGCCTCAACATTGGTGGTCGGAGGAGGAGGAGGAGGAGGGGCACCCGTGCCCAACGCTGCAACATCCGAGCTCTTTTCATGCTCTGGGCTTGGGTGGCCGAGGCATCGCCAGGTTCATCCAAGCTCAGAGCAGAGGAAGGCCTGGATACAAAGCAACTACATCAAGCACTAGACAATAGAAACTACAAAAGTACAAGTTAAAAGTACTCGAAACTTACGTGGAGGACCTCTTCGTCACCACCTTCTTCAGCTGGAGTAGCCGAGGTCCTCGAGTGGTCGATTTCCCTGAGTCACCAGCAGGTTCCTTTGGTGGAACCTCCGAGGCGCTCGGTGGGATGGGATTGCTCGGACTTGCTGCAACGTCTTCAGCCGAAGGGTCCATCGCACCAGGCTGAATGTTGATCTCCGGTGCGACAACATCCCCAATTGAACTGGTCTTCCACCCATCCTTGGAATGTTTGGAGGGGGGCAGGCGGGAGGACTGAGGATAGAACAAGAAAACTTAGGAAAGAACTCCAAATTTCAACGAAGAAGGTACTCGAGAGCAATGCTCACCTGGAATAATCATCTGATAAGCCAGCAAGGGACAACCTGCGCTTCCTTACGGCTCCCTGTGGCTTGGTCGGGTGGCTCGGCATCTCCATACTGCTGGCCGGCTCCTTGCCCGTCTTCTTCAAAAGAGCTGCCAGAGAAAGATCATCGTTAGATTCCGTCAATTCTTCATCAGTTAATTGATCATGATCTAGACGACTAATCTTGGGCCTTTGGAACGCACTTGGCTTGAGATGGTACGGTCGGGCAATGTCAAGGTTTGGAGTGGGTCAGTGATAGTTTGCATGTACAAGTATTCACAAGTACTCGACATGTTAAACAAACATAACGGTTCTGGTGGATTTCCCACACTGAAAAGCTTTGGGATATATGGCACCGTGTTGACATCGAGTAGTACTCGTCGAACGCGATCAATAACCGTCTGGGGAGGAAGAATTTCTATAGAAAGGCGAGATGGATCGTTACAGCCTAAGTACTCGAATCCAAATCTGCACCTCTTCTGCAGTGTCTGGATGCGCCGTTTGTACATGGAGGCAAGGACGGATGCGCCGGTCACGACCATCTCCTTAAGAGCACCAATCAGATTGATCAATTCATTGACCAGCGTCATCAGGTATCATTCAGTTTCTCGTTCCATTCGGACCTCCACACTGCCTTCCCTGGAGTCCTCTCTGGCAGTGCAGGCTGATGATTTCCAACATAAAACCACAATGCCCTCCAGCCCGAGTGGTTTGTGGGAAGTGTGTACTCAATGTACTTCTTCCCCCTTCCTTGCTTGAACTGGAGGTCGGCTCCACCAACCAAGTAGCGCAGATAAAAGAAATAGTGAAACAGATCGAAATGTGGCTCGATGCCAAGAAAAGCTTCGCAAAGATGAATGAAGATGGAAAGATGGACGATGGAATTAGGGTTCAGATGATGAATCTGAATACCCCAATGAAAAAGAAGGCCGCGAAAGAAATCAGAGGCGGGGAGGGCCAATCCCCTTTCAAAGATTACTATTTGATCTACATTCTCTTGCGAATAAAATTAGCGGAAGGAGGGTTTCCACAGAACCAACTCCTCCCCCTGAAGAAGGCCTTGAGCAACCAAATTAATGAGGTTCTCGTGGGTGCACTTACTTCGCTCCCAGTCACCGGTGGTGGACTCCTCTTTCTTTCCCTTGGCCGCCTGCCTCTTGTTGCCCATCTTCTTGAAAGTCATGAGCCGCTTTACATGCATGCGCTCAGGGGCTTCGAGAGAGGGACGCGAGCACTCACTAATGAAGAAGATGAACTCTCTGACTAGTTTGGCGAAGGGAGGAAGGCAGGCTTTATGGGGTCCTCGAAACCTAGATCTAAATGTCTGGCGGCGTAAGAGTGAGGGAAGCAGAAATGGCTAAGGCAGAGAGTGAAAGGGTAAAAACCCTAAGGCCACCGCGCGGTTAGTAAATCAGTGGTTAGGGCCAGATCTACTATTTGAAAGATGAAGAGTTTTTCCTAAAAAGTGTGATTTGTTTTCAGAGGTAATTCGGGAAGAATTTTTAGGAGTTTCTTTGATTAACCATTTTTTTAGGGACCCGATCACAAAAAAGGGGGTTTCTGAATTTCAAACCAATTGATTTCTAAAATTTACCATCAGAACAAATTACAGGTCTTACATATATTTTGTACATAACACTGTTCAATATGCAACATTGTTTTGGATCCCTTTTTCTGAACCTTGGGATTTGGATTCAAGGCTCTTGGGTTGCGGGACACGTGTCATCGATGGCTTATTTTTCAAAAATGTTTGGAAGATAAGGAAAGAAGATTCAAGACTAGTAGGACCCTCAGCCTGATTCTTTGATTCAACCTAAGGCTCGAGGGCTACTCCATATGGAGTGCGATTTGGATAGCACCCCATAAAAAAGAAGACTTAAAACTACTCGGGGCTAGAACACCTCACAGCCTCGAGCGGCCAAGGAAACTACTTGAAAGACACCTTCAAGACGGAGTTTCAGAGGAAACCGAAGGATGACTTCAGAAGTACTCGAAGCCTGCAGTACTCGGCTATGAAGAGCTCAGGGGCTTGTCAGACCCGGGGCTATGGGACTGCACACGTGGCGTAGAACATTCTAGAGTAAGGGGTGGGGCATGTCCCATACCTTATCCATACTGTAAAGTACTTGGATATGAGTACAACTAGTCGGTACAAAAGGAATCTACCCGAAAAGTACTCGGGTAGGACTCCTAAGCTCGTATAGGACTAGGACTTCCATGTAACCCTATCCCGCCGGGATATATAAGGGCGGACAGGGACCCCTCCAAATCATAAAGCATAACCCCAAGGCAATACAAACCATACAGGATGTAGGGTATTACGCATACTGCGGCCCGAACCTGTCTAAACCCTTGTGTTCCTTGCACCATCAAGTTCCTGATCTCGGTGACACCCTAACCACAAGTAAACTATTTTAGGTTATACCTAGGTAGGCTTGCCGGTAAAACACCGACAGTACTCACTGCAAAACTTGAAGGGGATCAGCCCTGTAACATCCCAGCTTTTTACTGGAATGTTAGAGGTGCAAAAATGTGAAAATTTTAAAAAAATTTATGAGTGGAATGCACTTAGCTAGAAAAACCTAAGAATGACTCTCATTCTCTCTCTTTATTCTTAGAAAATAAAAGAATTGAAATATAAGTTACTTAATGTTAGTGTGTATGCTTTTGAATTTTACTTAATGGGCCAATTTAATTTGGATTCAACTAAATTAAATAACTAATCTAACCTACCCCTAACCGGGCCTAAATCCACCTAACATCTAACCCAACCCAACTAAATAATCTAACCCACCGGCCTGCTAACCTATCTGGACCAGCCCACCTAACCTACCCCGCCGGCCTGCTCACCCATGCGCCCGCAAGGCCCGCTAACAGCCCAACCTAGGGCACCCCGGCCTCCCACTGTGCACCCGACGCCACCCCACCTCTCCTTCACCTAGGGTCGCAGACATGAGGGCCCCACATGTCAGCTTTATCCCTTTCCTCTCACCCACTCCCTCTCCTCTCTTTGCCGCTCACCTCACCCCGCGTCGTCGCCCACTCCGCCCCACGACAAAGCAGAGCAACGGCCGCCGCGATGCCCGTCATGAGCCGCGCTGCTCCGCCTTGACCTCCACGCACCCAGCCGCGCCTCGCCAAGCCCCGGATGAGCGCCACGTGCACCCCCGCGCCTCAATGCAACCCCGCCGCGTCGATCCTCAGCGTTCGAGCCCGAACCCTAGCGGCCGCCCCTTTAAGAAGCTCTAGCCGCGGTAGGGAAACCCTGCAACCCATATAGGGTTTCCCTTGCCCGCCGCGGCCTCAGATCGAAGGGGGAGGACCAGGAGAGGGGAAAGAAGGGAGGAGGAGCCGGATCCATCGCCGCCGCAAGAAGGAGGAGCTGGACCTGTCGCTAGGATGAGGAGGAGCCGTCACCGTTCTGGAGGAGGAGGACGACGCCGAGCCCGCGCAGACCTGACTCGCCACGGCACCACCGTCGACCTGCGCTGACCTCGTTGTCCTCGAGCCCAACGGTGAGCTCACCGTCCTTCCCCAAACCCTAGTGCTGTCGGCCGCAGGCCGATGACCCTTCCGTAGGAAACCCTAGGTTCTTTACCCCCCTTGTTGAATGCCTGCAGGAGCCCGACGCGCCGCCTTGCACCGCCGCAACCCGCCGTCGCTGTGCCCCTGACCTTTGCTACTGCTTCGCTGCCGTCGGCCCAGGATGCTGGTGCCCCGCGCGCACAGGCGGCCGTGCTGTGGACCTGGAACGCCAGGGCACCGCACACGCGTGCGAGGCCCACCGCACCGAGGCCTCGCCGCCGTTTGGCACGCCGGCGACGCGCTGTTGACATTTACTAGCGTCACGAAATAAATCCGCAAGTGCACGGATGACGTTGTAGCTTTGACCCAGAAGTATTCCAAGGGTATTGTATCCACTGAGAAACATGTGTATATTCTCTAAGGTTCAGATTCGTCCAAGGACACTACACTAGTTAGAGGCAAGGAGTATACAGGATTGCTAAGGCTGGGTTTCAGAGATAAGATAGAACTATCCTAGTTGCTTGCTTCGGGCTACAAGCCTCCACAGCATAAGACTAGTGAGTTCTAGTAATACGGCACTGGGATATACCCGAACGGGGAGGGGTACGCTGGATAGACAGGGCTGTCACCACCTGCTACCTACCTCATCTAAATATGGGATATACCACAACCAACAGGTAAAGACTGATCTAGACACCACGTCTACACCGTTCCATACTAACTCTAGAATCGTTCCTATTCTAGAGGCATCCACTATACTAGCGAACTATTGATCCGGCAAACAACTAGGGGAAACTAGCTCTACACTTAACTAAGAAACTCAAGCACAAAAGAAGACACAAACACTTACTATGATTGATAAGAATCCGTCGAGGTAAAAGCTGGAGAAGGGCGCCGGTGTGCACACCAACTCCAACCAGACTCCCCCTCACTCTCTCCCTAATTCCTAAGCACTACCTAAGCAGCACTAGCCTCTAAAGAGAAGCCCCAAACTCCAAAAGTGAGAGAGGAGGTGAAGGTGAGTTGTGTCTATTCTTACCCCTCCCCTTGAATTTATAGGGGTGAACAGGGGGTGTCTCGGCCAGCAAACTCGCGAACTCAGGCAGAACCGACCTTGGGAAGCAATCAGGAGACGCCACGTGGAAGCTGGTAAGTCGGTCCGCCTTTACGGTCGGTCAACCTGGGCCTGGTCCAGATCAGGACCAGCTTCGCTAGTGTGACTGGTAAGTGGGCCCTATGGTCCATGGTTGATGAGTTGGCGTGGCCCCATGTCGGTTGCATGCTCTAGTGGGCCCTTTGATTCGTGTGACTCTGAACGGTGCGTACTGATTGGTTGGAGTGGTGTTGCCTTGGATTGAGGGTATGTTGCTTTGCTCTTGAGGTGTGTTTCTTGATTTGCTTGAGCTGCATACACATATCCACCAACATATATGGAATTTGATAATTAAACACCTGCTCTCTGTTGGTCAGCGCACTCCGATCGGTTGCCATTTTGTGGCTCGGATCCTGGAGCTTGTTTTACCTGCATTTCTTGCCCAAATCCCTACATTGCAAAATCTCCAAGGGAAATGTGGAAATGATATTATTCGGGTTAGATATGCAGGTTAAGTATGTATGTCATCCCCATTTCCGGGTCAAATTGACACTCAAAATTGGTCCATAGCGAGCATCAACAGGACCCCCACACTTCCTCTTTGCTCGTCCTCGAGGAAAGCTTAGGACTAAGAGGAACACCACTTCCTTTTGATATGATACCTGCATATAGATTATTCCAAACTTCACTCTTACCTGTGAATCTTGATGTGTCTACCACAAAGGTTTGGGAAGTTGAAGAGCGGAACGGTATTGACTTGGGTCTCCTCCACTTCTCTGTTGTATGACTGGGTGTTTTGAAAGATTTTTAGAAGGACCAACCATAGCTTTACTCCTCCATGGGATCTCTCATTTTGCTTAGTGTGTTCATATCCTCACCAAGGAATTGCCTCTTTTCAACCTACTTCTAAAGATAGCTTATGTGGAGCTCATGGTAGGAGATTGGAAGCATGCACTTATTTCACATATATTGCAAAATCAAAGATTGGATCCATGGAGATGACATGTCATACAAGCTGATCAAGATTGTGCACTTATTTCACTTATGTGGAAGGTGGATGATGAAAATGAAAGACTCCTTTTTATGAAACTCTCTCTCCTTTATTTTGAAAACTTGAGGACATGGCTATATACTCTCTCTTTATTTTCTCACTTGGACCTTCATGTGTCCAGATTTTTTTTCTCTCTTTTTTTCAACACTTGGACCTTCATGTGTCCAGATTTTTTTTCTCTTTTTTTCATATAGACCATGCCTCTTTCAAGGAGTACTGGAGAGAGAGATCATTACACATGGAGATTTATTTTGTGGATGGATGGAATGGAGTGGCTAACTTCCAGTGTAGAAGTTTAGCATGTGCAATGTACGTGATCTTGATCAACCAAATATGAAATGACATCTCACTAGGGTCATAAAATTTGATGAAGCTATGCAACAACAAGGCACATATGTATAAGGTTTCATTTATGAAGATCGACATATGGCTTTGGTAGGACAAATACAAGGAGTTTGTAAAGCTATGAAGGGGTTTTTCTTTTTGAAATAAAATTCCCAGACATAAAAGCAGAGAAAGCAAGGATTCCTTAATCAAACCATATCACACTTTTCAACAACTTAACAATTATGGGTTCCCTAAGATATGATTCACAAGCTCAAGTTTAGCCGGGAATAAAATATATGATATCCAATCAAACTTGAAGTATGCAACCAGTGAGCACCATTGAGTTTAATTTTTGTGGTTAGCAAAGAATTTCATTTAAACTCATGGATCAGGGAGATTTGAGGCGTAGAGTACACAAACCGTCGCGATGGGTTCTAAACCTTTTGTGTCCCGATTCTTTCGGTCTTGTGCATCTGTCTGTGGGAGATCGCAAACGTATGTGCGTCAAAACTCTATGAGATCTCCCCACACTTATTGTTGTACCTGGTACTTATTCAAAAAAAAAGGGTGGAAACGAAATAATGGCTCTACCAGTTTTAAGAATCAGGGAGCCCTAAAATTTATTGGAACTAAAATTTTAATCTCACCATGAGACTCACTCAAGCAGGGTAGAATTAAGATTGCATCAACATGAGCAAAAGAGGGTATACTTGAAGGATGATATGTACCTCCTTCCTATGGTGCGCAACATGAATTTGACACCTTGGCTTATCTCCTCATTTGATTTAGGCTTGACGACTTACCCATTTGGATTTGAATATTTTCCTGCAGGGGTTATTCCGCATATACGACCAAGATCTATACAAGCATTGAATCTGAGGTTCATCAATCAAACTTGACACCATGTCTAGTTTGATTAAAGAATACTTTTTAACCTAAGCACCATGCTTAATTTAAAAAGACCTATGAGTTCGAATATAAACTCAAACCAAAGCAACCGAGCATTGAAAAAGGAAGCATGACAGCATGATCAAGCTTAATCAGAGAGAGAAAAGCGTGAGCTTGAAACTGGTGATCCTCGGACTACCTACCGGAAGGGCTTTGTTTAAAGTCAAAAGCAGGACATACCTAGAGGTGCTTACCATGGCGTTTTGTTGATGAAGAACACAATTGCCACCGTGGTAACTCCTCTCTCTTTTTTTTCTTTTTTTATGGGGCAAGATGCAAGAACCAACACCATCTCCAAACCATGATAAGATTTGCATGACAAGAACTTACTATGGGTACTCACATACCTCCCCCACACTTGGAGTTTGCATTGCTGAGCAACACAACTCAAATGTGTGGAGTTCAAGCTCCCCTACATAATGTTCCCTCACCAAGAATTACCATAGTGTTGTAGTCGGTGTAGCTCTCATGTTCTTAGGTGTCACCTGTCTTTTGTTCGTTTTAATCTCCACCTGAAATGGTTAGCGACCAAAAATACCCGAAGGAAAGACTTATCCTAGAACATGATCTTGCTTTTATTTGAAAGGGGAAAATCAAATGATAATCCGGGTTATCTCCCAGCAGTGCTTTGTTTATTTTCAGAAGCTCGACCATGGGAACATCCTCTCGCGGCTATCATTGGTGATGTCGTTCCCCTCTCATGACCGATTGTTGATGTTTCATGAAGCTTTAGTTTCAAGATTAGTGCCACAGAGCATGCATGAAATTTGCAATGTTTATGATAAACATATGCATCTACAACCAACCTTCTTAAGATTTTGCAAAAGAAGACCATAAGCTGGTTCTAGTCCTCGTGTGTGCTCAGGGCACAAAGCATGCTTGACTATGGATAGGTATTGAATGAGCATGATTCTTGTAGTATTTCAAGAATAAAGTTCACATGCTCATCAATGGAATCCTTCTTTTCGGACTCCAGAGTTGGCGCCTCACAAAATTCCATGACCCATGGATTCTCCATCTCAAGAGATTCATCATGAAAGATTGAAATTGTATCTCGAGTGTGGTCAAGAACAACGTATACAGGCCAGCGAGAAGAGGCTCAAACTCAATCGAGGGTGATGATGATCATTCATCTTCATAAAGGAGAAGTGTTTCTTCCGAATCGTACTCTTCAGAAGTTGTAGATTTTGCAACTTCAAAGAGAATGGGTTCAGATGATACGAACGGAGTGTATGCATCATCTTCTCGAGCGTGTTTTGCTTGGGAAGAGACTTCGCCATAGGATTTTCTAAATAGAAGGTAGCGATCGCAGAAGCAGGTTCCCTAAGCTTTTCATCTAGGCTCCCTTGAGGAGATTTGAGAAATTTTTCAAGTGGGTAGCCTAGGAGAAGATCAAAATTCAGGACATCAAAGATATGGAAGTCTAGCTTGACCTCAATTTTGTCTATTTTAAGCAACACGGCACTTGCGACCCCCCGACATTAAAGGATGTGCCCAAAGGGACAGCTCTTGATGAGCTCTTTGGATGGTCTCAGCGTAACATCGCCCAAAAGTGTGTATGCTAAGTGCCATGGCATGATATTAACCTCCATAAGGGGGTTAAGATGGGCTATTACAGTAATTCCCCTTACAAAGCAAGGGATGATCATCGAGGGTGAACTATTCCAAATTACTTTGGAAAAGTATCTCACACCATCCGACAATTCCTCCTTCATGACCTCCTTGAGACTTGATTAGTTTGGAGGATCGAGAGGTAAAGGAGGTACCGTATGCTCGAGGGAAGGTTTTGTCAAGGGATCTTGAGATCGATCCGTGTGGACAGAAAAGGGCTCCTCCCCTAATTGAGCATCGAAGAGATTCGAGGTGTTTTGGTTGTTTCCGGATGGATCATCCTCGAATTGAGAAGAGAACATCGAAGGTTTAATTTCTTCTCCCTCCAATGCTCCTGCTTCGGGAGAGGGCTCAACAGACAAATCTTGGGATGTGGGAGATGAAAGCACGGAATTCATTGTTGAGAGACTCTCATGTCTTGGCTCGGATTCCTCTTGACAGAGTTCGTTACAATTAGCAAGGAAAGACAAGTCTTCTAAGAGGTCACGTAGAATCTCTATTCCTTCTGTCAAAGCTTCATGCGTAAATGAACCTCTGGTGGCGACGTCGAAATCAAGGGCAGATTCCTCATCTAAACCCGAATAAAAGATGTCTAATGATACATCTTTGGGTATAGACAAGTCTGGGCTAGATGCCAAAAGGCATGAGAATCTTGCCCACGCTACACCTATGGACTCCTTCTCTAATTGCTTGAAGCTGAGGATGTCAAACGGTAGGGATTCTATGTGTTCTATAAGGGAGAACGAGTAACATAAGTCAACTGTAAATTCTCCCCAATTACTGGTCATACTCCCTATCATGCGAGTGTACCATTGCTCCGCCTTCCCTGAGAGAGAGAGAAACAATTTCCACTGCAATGTTTCCTGTATCATGCCTGGGACTACCAAGCATGAGCATAGTTCCTCAAACTTTTGCAGATGATCGTTAGGATCTTCATTGATTGCTCCAGAGAAGGCTCAATCGCGAAACATGGCTATAATCCGAGGATGGAGTCCGTAGCTAGATGAAGGGGTTGGTCTTAAAGGTGGTAAATGCTTATATAACTCACCCCTTGGGAGAGAGAACTATTCAAGGGATAGCCTCTCCATGGGTTGCGGGGGCTATGGTATAATAAAAGAAATGAAAAAGGTACAAGGGCGAACTAGGTCCGAAGAGAATATAGCAACCATTCCTCGGCAACGGCGCCAGAAAGCTTGTTGACGTTTCCTAGCGTCACGAAATAAATCCAAAAGCGCACAGATGACGTTGTAGCTTTCACCCAGGAGTATTCTAAGGGTATCGTATCCACTAAGAAACGTATATATATTCTCTAAGGTTCAGGTTCGTCCAAGGACACTACACCAGTTAGAGGCAAGGAGTAGAGAGGATTCCTAAGGCTGGGTTTCAGAGATAAGATAGAACTATCCTAGTTGCTTGCTTTGGGTTACTAGCCTCTCACAGAATAAGACTAGTGAGTTCTAGTAATATGGCACGGGGATACACCCGAACGGGGAGGGTTACGCTGGATAGACAGGGTTGTCACCACCTGCTACCTACCTCATCTAACCATGGGATATACCACAACCAACAGGTAAAGACTGATCTAGACACCACGTCTACACCGTTCCTTACTAACTCTAGAATCGTTCCTATTCTAGAGGCATCCACTACACTAGCGAATTATTGATCCAGCAAACAACTAGGAGAAACTAGCTCTACACTTAACTAAGAAGCTAAAGCACAGAAGAAGTCACGAACACTTACTATGATTGATAAGCATCCATCGAGGTACAAGCTGGAGAAGGGCGCCCATGTGCACACCGGCTCCTCCCCGACTCCCCCTCACTCTCTCCCTAATTCCTAAGCACTACCTAAGAAGCACTGGCCTCTAAAGTGAGGCTGGGAAACTCCAAAAGTGAGAGAGGAGGTGAAGGTGAGTTGTGTCTATTCTTACCCCCTCTCCTTGTATTTATAGGGGCTAACAGGGGGTGTAGCGGCCAGCAAACTCGACCTTGGGAAGCAATCAGGAGGCGCCACGTGGAAGCTGGTAAGTCGGTTCTCCTTTACTGGGTCGGCCGACATAGGTGGGTCGGCCGACCTGGGCCTGGCCCAGATCGGGTCCAGCTTCGCCTGTGTGACTGGTAAGTGGGCCCTATGGTCCCTCGTTGATGAGTTGGCGTAGCCCCATGTTGGTTGCATGCTCTGGTGGGCCCTTTGATCCGTGTGACTCCGAACGGTGCGTACTGATTGGTCGTTGTGGTGTTGCCTTGGATTGAGGATATGTTGCTTTGCTCTTGAGGTGTGTTTCTTGATTTGCTTGAGCTGCATACACATATCCACCAACATATATGGAATTTGATAATTAAACACCTACTCTCTGTTGGTCAGCGCGCTCTGATCGGTCAGCATTTTGTGGCTCGGATCCTGGAGCTTGTTCTGCCTGCATTTCTTGACCAAATCCCTACATTGCAAAACCTCCAAGGCAAATGTGGAAATGATATTATTCGGGTTAGATATGCAGGTTAAGTATGTATGTCATCCCCATTTCCGGGTCAAATTGACGCTCAAAATTGGTCCGTAGCGAGCGTCAACACACGCCGCGGTACCGGGATGCCGGAACGCCGTGCACACGGGCACAAATACACGCACACGAGCACAGACCCGGCCGTGCCTTGCTCGCCTGCCCTGCTCCCATGCCAGCCATGCTTCGCCGCGACCACGCCATGGCCGCGGTGACCATGCACAGCACCGCGATGTCGCGGCATGACGCATGCAGGCGCCACTACGGCATTTCGCCGAGCGCCTTGCGTGCATCCGCACACACGCATGCCTCTTGAATGCACACATGCACACACGCATATAGGACCGCACCGGATCTGGGCGCCACCACACAAGATCTGGGGGAGACTGACGGCTGGGACCCACCAACCAATGAGAGGAGGGCATCTGGCCAGCGGGCCCTGCCTGTCAGCCGCAAGAGGAAGAAAGAGGAGGGGGCGGACCGCACTGGGCCAGAATGGGCCATGACAGCCTAAGATGGAGGAGGAGGGATGAGCCGCGGACTGAGCCAGCCTGCGACAAGGAACTGAACGCGAGCCGGCCTGTGAGCCATGGACCGAGCCGATCCAATGACCCGAGCCAAGCCAGCCCGTTAGAACGAGCCGGCCCGTGAGCTTTCGGCCCAAAGACCCTGAGTTGTTTTTCTTTTTCTTTTTCTTTTACCCTGACCCGAGGGCCCCACATGTCAACCTCTGGCTGAGGCTGATGGGTGGGCCCTCTTACCATGGACCCTTTGACCGTTGATCGTTGACTGGTCAATGTTAACCAGTCAACGCTGACGTCAGCCGGGCCCATGCTGGCGTCAGCCTGACCGGGACCCCAGTGAAGCCATGCTGATATCAGCGTGCCATGTGGCATGCTCTGGTGGCACCACGTGTCACTATTGTATGTTTTTCTTTTCCGAAATTCATTTATTATTTTTAGAAATGCTTTTAACCTTTAAAAATTCATAATAAATCAACCGAACCTCCGAAAATTATGAAACAAGTTTCATAATTCATCTAAAATCGTGATATAACCGCTAGAATAGGAATTGAGTGATTTGAACCTTCTTTTGGATACTTTTTGTGCACTTTTTCACTTTGACCCCTATACTTATATGTACTTACGAATAGGACCTGGCTTTGGGGAGCTAAACGACGCTCAAGACTACCAGGAGGAGCAGGAGTACTATGAAGACACGCCAGGTTCACGCCCATCTATGATCTGAATCCCTATTAGACATGCTTGCTAGAATGCTATTGCTTCTTGGATGTTTTGACGAGATAAACCTGCATAGCCCTTGTTTGACCTGATTCCTTGTACCCAAGTTGAATATGTTTATGAAATGAACCCCTTGACGTGCATGTGTTTGTGTGGGTTTATGTGATTATAGTCTTGGCGTGGGTGGAGACTCTTTTGAGGAGTTGGGGGATAGGAATCTAGCATGGGCGAGTTAAACTTAACTCGATCTTCTAATCGAGGGCTTGGGTTGTGCAATTGGCACTTCCTACGGAGTACCTGTGGCGGGTACATGTACTTCGGGATGATGGGGTCCTTCGGGATGTTGGTCCTTCGGGACATTTGGGGGAGTTTGGAGGGCTATACCTGTAATGGGTGCATTGACGGACCGTTGCGATGGATACCTCTTTGTGGAAGATACTCGCCTTGGCAGTTAAGGCACGAGTTGGTGGACCTGGAGATGGAACTATGTTAAACATGCACACCACTTCTCTGTTATGAGGGCACATCCAATCCGAGCTAGTGAAGCGTGGCACCATGCCTGTAGGAGGATAGGGCATCAGTGTAAGGGGAGGAGGTGCTGACTTCACGTTCCCCGAATTGCAAGATCTTACGAGATCTAGTGTATAAGGCATCACAGTTCCGGGGCGACCTCTTGCGGGAGGAAGCATCCCAAACCAGGGAAGGCAGGATGGAGGCTGTTGCAGCTAGTTTCATTGACCGGTGTCCCAGAGTCAGACGACTTGCTCCCGGTTGGCTTTGAGTCGAGGGGGTACAGGTGTACAACACCTGCAAGGTGAAAACTTTACATATAGCCGCGTACTCAGTCATGTACAACTCTTGATCCGGCTTCGCCTTCATAGTTAGTGTTACTTGACTTCTACCTCCCTCTAGACTTGTTTTTCCTGCCTAGGGCAGTTGAGTTGCGAGGAGTGGGAGTTCTCGCTCCAATTTTGTGGGTCTTGGAGGTGTGAGTGACCCGGGAACCTGGACTGCCAGGGTGGCCCATGTCAAGGAGATATGGATGACTTATTGATTTATGTATTGCATAGGAAACCCCTGCCTTTATCCTTGATCTGTTGAATACCTTTAGACTAGTCCACTTAAAGCTTGCATATGGATGGTGATGTGGATCTATCCGATTCCTTAGGGATAGATTGGTACGATGCAGGGATGGACTAGGAGTACGACCCCACTGACGACGGATGGTACGACGACTAGAGTTGGTGCCATGCTCAAGACGCCTGTGGAGGAGATGCTTGAGATGAAGTATGGCCCGAAGCCTAGTTATCGCTTTTTGCTTTTTGTTTGCTCGACTTAGCCCAAATGGCTTGTAAGGGATCCGTACTACAAATCCTGTGGATTTATGTAATAATTAAACCCTTGTATGCTTTTACTCGAAGAATGACTATGTTTACTGCCTAAAATGAGTTCTGTTTGTGATAGCTGCTGATCTAGGGACTATCACGACGATACTGGAAGTCGGGTTTTCATTTCAAAAACTCGAGTCATTTCAATTAGTAGCAAAGTCATACTTGACCGTAGCATGAGCCCTAGGTACGGTCGATAGAAATAGAAAGTCTATATGACTCCATCTACTTTATATATACCCCCTTGACCTATACTGTACCTTTACCTTGATTTTGTTCCCTACCTGTTGTTGACTTTCTCTTACCTACGCTGACACCGTTCTTACGTTCTTGCGTAGTATGGAGGACACGAAGAGAGCCGCCATGGAGAGTGTGATGCACAACCCTGCCACCTATGCGTTGCACTGCTGGAGAGGAGCCCTCCGCTTGCTCCGACACGTGCTAGGAGAGATCGGCGTCAACCCGGACTGCGTCAAGCATTCAGTGAGAGTGACAGAGTGGCGCGCTTACCTTTGTAACACCGCTACTCTCGTCATGCTCCCTGACCCAGAGGTGCCAAAGTTCGAGGGAGAGTTGACCCACAGCACGTCGATGCTCGACGAGACAGCCATGCAGTCAGCCGAACCGGATCCTTTGGTGGAGGAGGAGGTGGCCCGTACCCAAGCCACAAGACCTCTGGTGGATAAGGCAAGGGAGGAGGAGTAGGCTTTCAGTGGCCGAAACCACTGCAGAGGACCAACAGTGGCCCCACGCCGCTTGTGTGCTACTCTTGCCACAAGCCGGGTTATAAGTCCTTCGAGTGCCCCGACAAGAAGATGCAGATGCCAACACGTGCGCAAGGCTCTGCCAGCAATCCAGCTCAGGCACCGTGCACCGCCGACCGCGGCCGCCTGAAACACCTGACCGAAGAGGAGGCACGCGACGCACCAGACGTGGTGACAGGTGAGTACCTCATAAACGGTACTAAAGCTTTAGTGTTGTTTGACTCTAGAGCCACTTGTTTTTATGTTTCTATAAGATGTGTTGCACTAAAATCCCTCCCGATGACCTTAAGAAATCGTCCCATAGTAAGTAGTTCTCTGCTAGGAGATATCAGTTGCACCCAGATATGTACGGGAGTAAAAATCATGATCCAGGGTTTACCCTTCTTAGCTGATCTAACCGTGCTAAAATCAGATGGGATAGATGTAATGTTGGGTATGGACTGGTTGACGAAACACAAGGGAGTTATATCCTGCTCACCTAGATTAGTGACTCTAGTGCACCCCAGTGGGAAGAGAGTCGAGGTCGAGCCCTAAAATCCAGTAAGGTACCTCAAGCCTACAACCTGAACAACCTAGAGAGCAAAACCCTAGAGGAAGTACCCGTAGTCTGTGAATACCCCGATGTGTTCCCAGAAGAACTGCCAGGGCTACCGCCAGATCGAGATGTTGAATTTGTGATCGATCTTGTGCTCGACACTGCACTGATCGCAAAGCGACCCTACCGCATGTCTGCTGAAGAACTTTCAAAACTGAAGACTCGGTTGAAGGAGTTGCTGGATAAACAGTACATCAGACCTAGTGCTTCGCCATGGGGATCACCAGTGTTGTTTGTCAGAAAGAAAGATGGATCCATGAGGTTGCGCATCGACTACCGTTTCCTGAACGCGGTAACCATCAAGAACAAGTACCCCCTGTCTAGAATAGATGATTTGCTTGCTCAGTTGAAGAAGGCCAAGTACTTCAGCAAGATTGATCTGAGATCCTCTAATCACCAGATGAAGATCAGGGAGAGTGATATCCCGAAGACTGCTTTTGTGACTAGATATGGCTAGTATGAGTTCAATATGGTGTCCTTCGGACTCACCAATGGCCCCGCCTACTTCATGAACATGATGAACAAGATATTCATGGAAGAATTAGACAAGTTTGTCATAGTCTTCATCAATAACATCTTGATCTATTCAGAGACTGCCGAAGAGCATGCCGAGCACCTGATGATAGTGCTAGAAAGATTGAGGCAAAACCAGCTTTACGCCAAGTTGAGCAAGTGTGAGTTTTGGTTAGAAAAAGTAGCTTTCCTAGGTCACGTATTGACCGCAGAAGGAGTGGTTGTGGACCCCGAGAAGATTGTAGCAGTGTCAGAGTGGAAGCAACTCAAGAATGTCACCGACATCAGAAGTTTTCTAGGATTGGCCGGATACTACAAAAGGTTCGTTGAGAACTTCTCCAAGATTGCCAAGCCGATGACAGAATTGCTCAAGAACAATGTGCCATTCGTCTGGTCACCCAAGTGTAAAGCTAGTTTACAAGAGCTCAAGTCCAGACTCACCACTACCCCCATTCTTACCCTTCTTGATATCCGGAAAGACTTCATAGTGTACTGTGATGCCTCATGCCAAGGACTCGGTTGTGTTTTGATGCAAGAGGGCAAAGTTGTAGCTTATGCTTCACGACAGTTGAGGAAGCATGAAGAGAATTATCCTACTCACGACCTCGAGCTTGCAGCAGTAGTGCATGCCCTAAAGATATGCAGGCACTACTTGATTAGCAGCAAGTGTGACGTCTACACCAACCACAAAAGCTTAAAATACTTCTTCACCCAGGCAGAGCTGAACATGAGGCAAAGAAGATGGTTAGAGCTGATCAAAGACTATGACCTGAACATTTAGTACCACCCCGGCAAGGCCAATGTTGTAGCAGATGCACTGAGCAGAAAGAGCTACTGTAACAACCTAATGGTTCATGAAGAACAACCCGATCTGTGTGAAGAACTAGAGAAGCTGAGACTCGAGATCATAGAACAAGGACAATTTAATGAACTGGTCATCAAGTACGATCTAGAGGATCAAATCAGGCAAGCCTAGAAGAAATGGCTAGAGATTGAGAAGCTCAAGAAGCTAATGCGAGAGGGCAAGGCCACCGATTATAGAATCCATGACCAAGGTACCAATTGGCTGCATGACCGTATTTGTGTGCCCGGTGACCAAGGAGTTCGAGCGGAAATTTTGAATGAAGCTCATAATTCCAAGTACTCGATACACCCAGGGTGTACCAAGATGTACCAAGATCTGAAGGGCCGATTCTGGTGGAATGACATGAAGGCAGAAATAGCAGATTTTGTGGCCAAGTGTGACATTTTTAGAAGAATCAAGGCGGAACATTAGCGTCCCGCCGGACTGCTCAAGCCACTAGAAGTACAAGTGTGGAAGTAGGATGACATCAGCATGGACTTTATCATTGGATTACCTTGTACCCAGAAGGGCCATGATGCAATATGGGTAATCGTAGATAGACTAACCAAGGTAGCTCACTTCATACCAGTGAAAGAAGACTACCGAGTAGACAAACTAGTAGAGCTATATATCAACACAATCATGAGATTGCATGGAGCACCGAGGAGCATTGTGTCTGGCAGAGGCTGCATGAGTCCATTGGGACCACATTGGAATACAACACAGCTTATCACCCGCAGACTGATGGTCAAACTGAGAGAGTGAATCAGATTCTAGAAGATCTCTTGAGAGCGTGTGTTCTGTCCTACGGAACTGATTGGGAGAAGAGTTTACCCTATGCTGAGTTCACCTACAACAACAGCCACCAAGCTAGCATCCAGATGTTGCCATTTGAAGCTTTGTATGGCAGAAAGTGTAGAACGCCATTGATGTGGTCAGAAACCGGAGAAAGACCATTTTTCGGCCCTGACCCGACTGACGAAGCTGAAGAGAATGTGACCAAGATCAGAAAGAGCTTGAAAATAGCCCAGAGCAGGTAGAAGAGTTATGCAGACAAGAGAAGAAGAGAACTAACCTTTGAAGTTGGTGGTTACGTATACCTAAAGGTATCACCACTTCATAGCACAAAAAGGTTTCACATTAAAGGGAAGCTTGCTCTTAGATACATTGGACCATATCAGATCATTCAGAGAATTGGAGAGTTAGCGTACAAGCTGCAACTACCAGAAGAGCTCACCGGAGTACATCCAGTTTTCCATGTATCCCAGCTACGCAAGTGTTTGCGAGTACCAGAAGCAGAAAAAATATTGCCAGAGGCAGTTGACCTGCAAGGAACCTTAGAGTATGTGGAGTACCCTGTTCAGATACTAGCCCAAGCCGAAAAGCTGACGAGGAGGACCACCATTCCCTATTACAAAGTGTTGTGGAGCAACCACATCGAGCGAGAAGCTACATGGGAGAAAGAATCGGACCTAAGGAAGCTTTACCCACACCTCTTCGAGGACCAGGTAGACCTTTAATCTCGGGGATGAGATTCTCGTGAGGGGGGGAGTCTGTAACATCCCAGCTTTTTACTGGAATGTTAGAGGTGCAAAAATGTGAAAACTTTAAAACATTTTATGAGTGCAATGCACTTAGCTAGAAAACCCTAAGAATGACTCTCATTCTCTCTCTTTATTCTTAGAAAATAAAAGAATAGAAATATAAGTTACTTAATATTAGTGTGTATCCTTTTGAATTTTATTTGTAATTTAATGAACCCCTTTTGTTTGATTATTGTTGGAAGTTATATTGGATTTTTGATTGATTGAATTGTGTGGAATTCGAATCAAATGGGACAATTTGATTTGAATTCAACTAAATTAAATAACTAATCTAACCTACCCCTAACCAGGCCTAAACCCACACCTAACATCTAACCCAACCCACCTATACAATCTAACCCGCTGGCCTGCTAACCTATCTGGACCAGCACACCTAACCAACCCCGCCAGCCTGCTCACCCATGCATCCGCAAGGCCCGCTAACAGCCCAACCCAGGGCACCCCAGCCTCCCACTGTGCACCCGATGCCACCCCACCTCTCTTTCACCCGAGGTCGCTAGGGCCCCACATGTCAGCTTTATCCCTTTCCTCTCACCCACTCTTTCTCCTCTCTCTGCCGCTCACCTCACCTCGCGTCACCGCCCGCTCCGCCCCACGACAAAGCCAAGCAACGGCTGCCGCGATGCCCGCCGCAAGCCGCGCTGCTCTGCCTTGACCTCCACGCACCCCCGCGCCCAAATCCTACCCTGCCGCCATTGATCCTCGGCATCCGAGCCCGAACCCTAGCGGCCGCCCCTTTAAGAAGCTCCTGCCGCTGCAGGGAAACCGTAGAGCCCAATTAGGATTTTCCTTGCCCGCCGCCGCCTCGAATCAAAGGGGGAGGACTAGGTGAGGGGGAAGAAAGGAGGAGGAGCTGGACCCGTCGCCGCCGCAAGAAGGAGGAACCGGACCTGACGCCAGGAGGAGGAGGAGCCATCGCCGTTCGGGAGGAGGAGGACGACGCCGAGCCCGCGCAGCCCCGACTCGCCACGGCACCACCATCGATCTGCGCCGAGCTCGCCATCCTCGAGCCCAACGGTGAGCTCGCCGTCCTTCCCTTCACCCTAGTGCTGCCGGCCGCCGGCCGATGACCCTTCCGTAGGAAACCCTAGGTTCCCTACCCCCCCTTGTTGACGCCTGCAGGAGCCCGACGCACCGCCTTGCACCACCGCAACCCGCCGTCGCCGTGCCGCGACCTTTGCCGCTGCTCCGCTGTCGTGGGCCCAGGATGCTGGTGCCCCGCGTGCACGGGCGGCCGTGTGTCGGACCAGGAACACCAGAGCACCGCGCACGCGTGCGAGCCCCACCGCATCGAGGCCTCGGCACTGTTTGGCACGCCGGTGACACGGCGCAGTGCCGGGATGCCGAAACGCCGCGCGCATGGGCACACATACACGCACACGAGCACGGACCCGGCCGTGCCTTGCTCACCTGCCCTGTTCCCTCACCAGCCGTGCCTCGCCGCGTACACGCTAGGGCCGCGGTGACCACGCACAGCACGACGACGTCGCGGCATGACGCACGCGGGTGCCAGTACGGCATTTCACCAAGCGCCTCACGTGTGTCCTCGCACACGCACACACGTATAGGACCACACCGGATCTGGGCGCCACCACACCTGATCGGGGGAGACTAACGGCTGGGACCCACCAGCTATTGAGAGGAGGGCAGCTGGCCAGCGGGCCCTGCCTGTCAGCCGCAGGAGGAGGAAAGAGGAGGGGGCGGACCACACTAGGCCAGAACGGGCCACGCCAGCCCAAGACGGAGGAGGAGGGACGAGCTGCGGACCGAGCCGGCCTGCGATGAGGAGCCAAACGCGAGCTAGCCTGTGAGCCATGGACCGAGCCGATCCAGTAACCCGACCCAAGCCAGCCCGTTAGAACTAGCTGACCCGAAGACAGTTAGTTGTTTTTCTTTTTCCTTTTCTTTTACCCTAACCCGAGGGCCCAACGTGTCAGCCTCTGGCTGAGGCTGACGGGTGGGCCCTCTGACCATGGACCCTTTGACCGTTGACTAGTCAATGTTGACCAGTCAACACTGACGTCAACAGGGCCCATGCTGACGTCAGCCTGGCCGGGACCCTAGTGACTGCTTGCTGACATCAGCGTGCCACATGGCACACTCTATTGGTGCCATGTGTCACTATTGTATGTTTTTCTTTTCCGAAATTTATTTATTATTTTCAGAAATGCTTTTAACTTTAAAAATTCATAATAAATCAACCGGACCTCTAAAAATTATGAAACAAGTTTCATAATTCATCTAAAATCATGATCTACCCGCTAGAATAAGAATTGGGTGATTTGGACCTTCTTATGGATACTTTTGTGCACTTTTGCACTTTGGCCCCTATACTTATACGTATTTACGAATAGGACCCGTCTCTGGGAGCTGAACGACGCTCAGGACTACTAAGAGGAGCAAGAGTACTAAAAAGACATGCCAGGTTCACGCCCATCTATGATCTGAATGCCTATTAGACATGCTTGCTAGAATGCTATTGCTTCTAAGATGTTTTTACGAGATAAACCTGCATAGCCCTTGTTTGACCTGATTCCTTGTACCGAACTTGAATATGTTTATGAAATGAACCCCTTGATGTGCATGTGTTTGTGTGGGATGATGTGATTATAGTCTTGGCGTGGGTGGAGACTCTTTTGAGGAGTTGGGAGATAGGAATCTAGCTTGGGCGAGTTAAACTTAACTCGTTCTTCTGATCGAGGGCTTGGGTTGTGCATTGGGCACTTCCTACGGAGTACCTGTGGCGGGTACATGTCCTTCGGGATGATGTGGTCCTTCGGGATGTTTGGAGGAGTTTGAAGGGCTATACCTGTAATGGGTGCCATAGACGGACCATTGCGACGGATACCTCTTTGTGGAAGATACTCGCCATGGCAGTTATGGCCCGAGTTGGTGGACCTGGAGATGGAACTATGTTAAACATGCACACCACTTCTCTGTTATGAGGGCACATCCGATCCGAGCTAGTGACGCGTGGCACCATGCCTGTAGGAGGATATGGCATCAGTGTAAGGGGAGGAGGTGCTGACCTCACGTTCCCCGAATTGCAAGATCTTACGAGATCTAGTGTATAAGGCATCACAGTTCCAGGGCGACCTCTTGCAGGAGGAAGCATCCCAAACCAGGGAAGGCAGGATGGGTCTGTTGCTGCTAGTTTTATTGACCGGTGTCTCAGAGTCAGACGACTTGCTCCCGGTTGGCTTTGAGTCGAGGGGGTACAGGTGTACAACACCTGCAAGGTGAAAACTATACATATAGCCGTGTACTCAGTCATGTACAACTCTTGATCCGACTTCACCTTCATAGTTAGTGTTGCTTGACTTCTACCTCCCTCTAGACTTGTTTTTCCTGCCTATGGAAGTTGAGGTGCGAAGAGTGGGAGTTCTCGCACCGATTTGGTGGGTTTTGGAGGTGTGAGTGACCCGGGAACCTGGAGTACCAGGATGGCCCGTGTCGAGGAGATATGGATGACTTATTGATTTATTTATTGCATAGGAAACCTTATCCTTGATCTGTTGAAAACCTTTAGAGTAGTCCACTTAAAGCTTGCATACGGATGGTGACGTGGACCTATCCCATTCCTAGGGGATAGACTGGTACGACGCAGGGATGGACCAGGAGTACGACCCCACTAATGACGAGTGGTACGACGACTAGAGTTGGTGCTATGCTCAAGACGCCTGTGGAGGAGATCCTCTAGATGAAGGATGGCCCGAAGCCTAATTACCACTTTTCATTTTCTGTTTGCTCGACTTAGCCCAAGTGGCTTGTAAGGAATGCCTTGAGAATTTTGATAAAGTTCTGAAGAGGTGTCAAGAAACACATTTGGTCCTCAACTGGGAGAAATGCCATTTTATGGTCAGAAAAAGGATTGCCCTAGGACACAAGGTGTTAGAAAGAGGAATAGAAGTGGATCGAGCAAAGACCGAAGTCATTGAGCAATTACCACCCCCGATGAATGTCAAGGGAGTTCGAAGTTTTCTAGGTCATGCTGGATTTTACAGGAGATTCATCAAGGATTTCTCCCACATTGCCAGAACTCTGATTAGTCTCCTCGCAAAGGAGACCCCATTCAACTGCAATGAACACTGCCTCATAGCCTTCTATACCCTCATAAAGGCACTGGTGTCTGCACCCATCATACAACCGCCGAATTGGAGTCTTCCATTCGAGACCATGTGCGATGCAAGTGACTACGCCGTTGGCGCAATGCTGGGTCAATGCAAGGATAAGCAGCGCTATGCTATGTCTTATGCAAGTAAGACATTGACCAGACCTTAGCTGAACTATGCAACAATGGAGAAGGAACTTTTGGCAGTGGTATTCGCCATTGAGAAGTTCAGATCCTTCTTGGTCGGTGCCAAAGTGATAGTATACACAGATCATGCTGCACTGAAGTACCTCCTTACCAAGATGGATGCAAAGCCATGACTCATCTGTTGGATTCTGCTCCTCCGAGAATTTGATCTGGAAATCAGATATAAGAAAGGAGCAGATAATTGTGTGGCAGACCATCTCTCAAGAATGCAATTCAAGGGATCAGATCTACCGATTGACGATTAATTGAGAGATGATACTCTCCTAAAGGTCACTACATCCAGCCCAGGGTATGCCAACTTAGTAAAGTTCATGGTGGCCGGATATATACCTCCAGGAGAAGACAAGAAAAGATTGATCCACCTCAGCATGTATCACCTATGGAATGACCCCTATCTCTTCAAGGTCTGTGCTGACGGTTTACTTCGCCGCTGCATCCCGCTATGTGAGACCCCAAGATTCTAGAGCGTTGCCACTCCTCACCATATCGAGGGCACCACGGAGCATTCCGGACCCATACTAAGGTTTGGCAGAGTGGATTCTTCTGGCCAACCATGTATGGAGACGCAAAGGAATTTGTGCGGCGATGCCCAAGATGTCAGAAGCACGGGAACATCAATTCCTGAGATGCTATGCCACTAAAGAGAAACCTTCAAGTGGAAATATTCGATTTCTGGGGAATATACTTCATGGGTCCTTTCCCGATATTAGAGCAGTGCGAATACATCTAGGTGGTCGTGGACTATGTGTCCAAATGGGTTGAAGCACTTCCCTGCGTTGCGTCCGACTCAAAGAATTCAAAGAAAATGTTACAGGAAATTATATTTCCTCGCTTTAGAGTTCCGAAAGTCGTGATCAGTGATGGAGGCTCACAATTCATTGATAAAATGTTCAAAAAGTGTCTCAGCGAGTTCGGAGTAGACCACCGGGTTGCAACTCCATACCATCCCCAGATGAGCGGTCAAGCAGAATCGTCAAATAAGCAAATCAAGAACATTCTGCAGAAGACAGCAAATGCCATGGGGAAAGGATGGAGAAGCAAATTACCCAAGGCATTATGGGCATATCAGATAGCTTTCAAGACCCCGATAGGTATGACCCCGTACCAGCTTGTTTATGGCAAAACTTGTCATTTACCGGTTGAGCTAGAGTTCAAATCCCATTGGGCGATCAAGAAGTGGAACATGGATCTCCAATCAGCTAGAGTGAAACGGCAAATTCAATTAGCTGATTTGGACGAATGGAGGGAGAAAGCCTTCCATAGCTCCAAGCTATACAAGGGGCGGACGAAGCGGTGCCATGACAAGCGTATCAAGATCAAGCAATTCAAAGCAGGAGATAAGATACTTCTATTTAACTCTCGCCTTCGTTTGTTTGGTCATGGTAAGCTTAGAAGTAAGTGGGAAGGCCCTTACTTAGCTATTAATGTCGCTAATCACGTCACAATAACCCTCCAGGACGATGACGAAAATACTTTCAAGGCCAATGGCCAAAGGTTAAAGGTATTTCTTGAGCTCAAAATACCGGAACTCGAAGAAATAGACATCTACGAGCTATCCGAGATATAATTCTCATCTATGGTCATCGTCGGACCTAAAACAGGCCATATCTTAGGATAGATTCTTTCCTCTTTTTTCTTTTCTTTTTCTTTGCACCTTTTCTAGCCAAAACCCTTAGAAAATCAGGAGTACACAAGGAGCCTGGAGCCCACACCTAACAAGGTAGGGCCGGCCGGCCTCTACCACGTCGGCCGGCCTCTACCACGTCGGTCGACCTGGCTCCAAGCCATTTTACGGTGTTTCAAATTTCGAAGTCCCCTATCCATTTTCCTCTTTGGGAATTCTGGGGGATCCGATCGTAGAACCCTCTTCTCATACCGAAAGGCATCCCTTTTCCATCATCTCAAGCCGTTTCGACACTCCCACTTCCTGAAACTCAAAAATCTTTCGAGATCATGGCATGTCGTTGTCATCCTCCCCACGACACCCAAGATGGCATCCAAAACCTCTGGGATGCCCTTGGAGACCTCTGATTCATTCCACATCGCGCAACATCAAGCAGGGTCAGGATCATTGGGACGGGGGAGTTCGCTGAGAGCCAGCCCACACGCCCCGGAGGCTAGGGGAGCACACCCTAGGTCGGCCGGCCTCGCCTTCGCGCCACCCGCCGCCGCGCTGCACCGAGTCCCCCTCCAGGAGTCCAGGAGAGAGGGCCCTGGTGCGCATCGGTGCGCGCACACCAATACGTCCAACCATGGGGGTTTTGTCCCCGCGGAAGATGATCGGCAAGTGCCTCATTCCCTCGTATTCGGGAGGGGGTGTGGCGCGTGTCGTGGCGCTGCAGATGGTGGAGCCTCGGTCATCGGAATACACTCCGGCCAGCCCGAGCCCTCCACGCCATCGTGTGCGCGGGCAAGTTGGAATTGGGAAGGTTCTCTCGCCACCACTGGACCGTGGCGAGAGGGAGTCCACCGAATCTAATTCTAGATCGGTGAGGCACTTTCGGTAGCCACCTCCCATCCGTGGCCCTCCAGAGATCCACGCCTACAATAGTGATGAGGAGGAGGATGAGGATCCCGAGGAGCGGGATGAGGTGAAGGAGCTGTGGGAGCATCTCGACGCGCTCAAGATCAAGCTCAATATCATGGATGAGCACGTGGCCGAGTCCAAGATCAAGCGGATGGATCTCGATGACAAGGTCGACGTTGTTCACAAGGCCTTGAGTTCAAAACTCAAGCTCCTTGCGAAGGCCACCGGGAACAAGGACTTTTACATAGTTCCAGACCTGAGAATAGGCTAGATTAGGAGTAGATTTTAGGTTTAGACTTTGGTGCAGCACCCCATATTTGATTTGTATAAAGAGGAATTTAATTTGAATCATGCTTTGCCTTGTGCGGTTGGTGCACACTTGTGTGCTAACCCCTGGACTAAATTCATGTCGAAGTGCATCAAGATTCGCAGGTGTGGCACCCCAGGTGTTTAAAATGCTTAATCAAGATTCACAACACAAAGCCATGCACAAAAGAGCTAGAAGAACATAAATCAACATGTTAAAATTCACTTAAAAGCATGTGTATATTTGTATGTGTATTGTTGAATAAACATGTGTACATATGTAAAGCAACACCTACAACTTTTACACATGATCCTTAATGGCTAAGAAATTGAATAGGCACATTCATCATAATGACAGTAATAAAAGTCTAGTTGAATACCAAGGGTAATTTTGAAAATACACACTTGAATTGATGAGTTAATTAAATCCTAGTTTTTGGAATATTCAAATAACTTTCAATCCTGTGTTCAAATCAACTTCTGCCCAACATGAAAGTTGTAGATCCTGAAGAGTTGAACAAGTTTGTTACTCAAAAGTTTCTAAGCTGACCTCGGGAAGTGGGAGAAAATTTTAGTTTTACTATCAGACCCACGTTGTTTTGCAAAATTACGTTTTAGTCCGGCCTCCACTGCTTCTCCCTCCTCCTGCTGCCCTGTCCCATCGCCGGCATAACCCCGCCGGGCCAGCTGGCCGGCGCTCCGCGCCCGCCCGGCCATGTGGGCCCACGAAACACCCTGGCAATCTCCCCTGGCCCCAGAAAATCACTGCAGCAGGCCACGGGTCACGCCCACGCCACCCGAGAGCCATTAAGGGCCGCCGCCGGCGGCAGCTGTCCCCGGTCGCCCCTGGTTCCTCCCCTCCATCGCTCGCCTCGCTCTACAGAACCGTGCCCAGCTCATCCTCCTCCTCATGCGCCTATTAAAGGCCCAAGCCGAGCCCCAGCTGTAACACCCAAAAATATAGGAAATAAAATTTTAAAAAAACATTTTTATAAAAGTCACAAAATAAAATTGTGCATGCATCTCTCTTTTCTTTTTCTTCTCCCACTCTTTTCTTTCAGCCCGGCCCAAACCTCTCTCTCTCTTCTCCTTCTATTTTTCTTCTCGCGGCCCAACTCAGCTGGCCCAAATCCTCCTCTTCTTTTCTTTTCTTTTTCTCCTCTCCCCGTGGCCCAACCCGGCCGGCCCAAACCGTTTCACTCTCCTTCACCTCTGTCACCGACGCGCTGGTCCCACTCGTCAGTTTCTCCTCTCTTCCTTTCCTTTCTTCTTCCTCCCGCACCGCTCCCCCTCTTTCCTTTTTCCGCCGCGACGCCTGACGCGCCGCGTCGTCGTCCTCACCTCCCTCCCCTTTCCTTTTTTCTTCCTCACCCCGAATCCAGTTCGTTCCCGCACCGTCGCCGCGTCCCCTCTTTCCTTCCCCGCGACTCTGGCTGCCATACTGGCCGCAGTACGCTCTCCGCCCTTTCCTTCGCAGGCCGCCACGTGAGCCGCTGCCTTCCTTTTTCCTGGCCGCTCCGCCTCCTTCCCTCCCCTATAAAACCCACGCCAGAGCCCCGCTTTGCACCCAGAGCCGTCTTCAACATCTTCTTCTACTCCGCACCGTCACACGCCGCTGGAGTTCGCACACCGGAGGAACGCCGCCGCCCCATGTCGCCGCCCCTCCGTCGACTCGCCGTCCCTTTGTTTCCCCAACGACTACAACCCACGCCGGAGTTCCGCGAGGTGGTGAGCACCAAGCCGCCCCCGTTTTCCCCCTCTCTCTCGCTTCGTCACAGTCCCAATTTCTCGCTGGAGCTCTGTTTTCGCACGCCACCGTGGCCACCGGTCTACGCTTGCCGCACGGCCGTCCTGTGACCACCACTACTTTCTCCGTGCCGCCCACTCTCTCCCCGGCATAACCCCAGCCTGAACCGAGCCCCGGAACACCGAATTCGGTGAACTCCGGCCATCCGCCGCCGCACTCGCTCGCCGCCGGCGCCCAGCGCAACCGTCCAATTCGCCCGACCCTAACACCGCCGGGTCGACCCGAGCCGACCCTTTTCCTGCCGCTCGATCTAGATCTAATGGCCAGAACAGATCTGAGTCGCGTCCGATTCGCCCGACCCTTACCCCGCCGCTCGATTCTGATCCAACGGACCAGATTCGCCCGACCCTAGCCGTCCCCGGAACCTTTGCAGAAAGACCCCTAGGCTTTCAAGGAATCAACCCGCAGTCCAGATCAGTAGAAAAATAATTAGAGTTGAGCCCTTTCTTTTTCTGTCCCGACCCCTGACCTTTCCAGAATTAGTACCCGCCATCCAGGACCTTTAGTTTTGCACCCAGACCCTCTGTTTAAGGTTTAATTATGTTTTAGCCCCTGATTTCTTCAGATCTAGCCCCAGGAAGTTCAAAACTCTCGCAGTTAGGTCCCTAGATCACTGTTTTAGTCATATCATCATCATTTCAACTCCGATTTCAGCAATTCTTGCGCTCACGCAATTCTTGCATCATGAACTACAATATTATCATCTTTTTACTCTCTATTTGTACTGTTTGTTGTATTGTTTCTTATTTGTTTGTGTATGCTTGTTTGTGTGATCGCGTAGACAACGTGACGTTCGAGCAAGACCAAGAGCAAGCTTACGAGGAAGAGAATCAACAGCTGTTTGAGAAAGGCAAGTGGATTTCCCCCCTGCATATTCTATTTTATCCCAACAATAGCATGATAATTCACTTTACTTTAATGTTGCTTGCATAAACTTGATGGGTTACCTATACTAAGGACATACCTAGTTTTTTACCCAAAGCCTTGAAACACCTGGGTTTACTATTCATGTTGGGTAGTCACGCTTTGCAAAATTTGGGAAAGGTATTGGTTTACTATTATGGCAATGTTGATCACGTTTCATAATATTGTTATACCGCGTTAATTCAAGATCAACTTTGTTTAATGGGAACATGGAGAACCACCCAAGAAAATAGTGCAACCACAAAGTCATATGGCTCTGACCTTAGCCAATTAATTAGATGTGTAGTTAGATGGTGGCCTTATCGAAAGGGCAAGGAGGGGGTCGGTGATAGGGGTCATAGCCCGGTCCTCTTGGGGTAGCTGCCTTTGCTAAGGAGCTGACCATTATGGAGGTTTATGGACCACACTGTTACTGAAACTCTAGCGGGCTGCCTAGCTCTCGACATGTCTTTGTAAAGGCTTCGTAGTGTACCCTCGCCACTCACCTCGGAAGTGTTTAAGGGCCTTGCAAACCCGGGCGACTCAGGGGAACACGATTTGTGGATAAAGTGTACAACCTCTGCAGAGTGTAAAACTGTTATAACAGCCGTACTCACGGTTAAGAGTGGATTAGACCCTCACATGATAATGAAACTTGAAGATTAATTAAATTGTGGTTCGTGGTTTAAGTATATGTTGATGGTAGCTTTATGATTTTGCTAAAGTGGGATGGTATAAACTTAAACCTAGTTAATAGGTGCTTGCTAATAAATACTTGACCAACTAAACGTGCTCGCTACTGTAAACCTTAGCTTATCCTTGATGGCCTTGCATATTCTCCCCACTTGCTGAGTAACAACCATAAGAGTACTCACTCTTGCTCACTGCTGTTCAGAAGAGAACTTTGAAGAGGAGAACTTCGACGACTACGAGGAGTTCTAGGCTTTGCGTTCACCAGTCATCGCCTGTGGAAGACGGAGTTGTTGCAGACTTCGTATAGGGTATATCGGTGTATCGTTTAAAGACCTTTGTGTCTTTTTTATTCGGAGTGTAATATTGTTAAATACTTTATTTAGTTACTTTTTGAGCATTGTCTTTGATATATTACACCATTCCGTCTATCATGTGTGTGTGAACATGATCCTGGCACACACATGAGATGCATCTGGTTCTTTCTAGAATCGGGTGTGACACCAGCGCGCGCCCCAGAGCTCGCTATCGTCCGCCCACCCTCCGGTCAAGCGCCGCCGGCGTGGACATGTCGTCCTGAGCCCCACCAACCCCGACCGACCCCACAAATAGTTTCCCCTCTCCTCCTTGAAGCTGCTAGGCGCGGCCATTGCCTTGCCCCCTCACCGGAGCATCGCCGGCTGTAACACCCCAGGTGTTTAAATTGCGAAATAAGCCTCTTTACCTTAAAGCGGTGCATAAATAATTAAGAGAAATTTCAACTAAATAAGTTTTTAAAATAACTTCTAAAAACTAGACCTCAAATAAACTTTGGCCTGAAGCAAAACTTGTAGAACTTTCCATTTTGAATAACTTTCGCGTTGAAGGATTTTCGTGTTGCAACACAAAAAGTTGAGAACCACTTGGATTTGCGAACCAGCCCCTGCCTTTTCTTCTATTTCGCTGCAGACACTTCCGTCTCGCCCGACCCTCCCACGCGCAGCCGTTCGCCCGACCCTTTCCGTTTCGCCCGACCCTTTTCGCTTCGCCCGACCCTCGGCTTCGCTGCGGCCCCCGCTTCGCCCGACCCTCGCTGCCGCGCAGTCGCCGCAGGCCACATGGCCGGCGATGCCTGACCGCGCTAGGCGCCAAGCCAATGCCTGGACGCGCCCGCACGCTGCGTTCCTCCCCAGTCCGTGCACGCCACGCGCGTGCCGGCGACCCGCGCCCCTGCTCGCCGCCCGCCGTGCCCAATGGACGAACCGTGCCGTGCCCGTGTCTCCGCAGCGTTCCGCGAGTCACCGCGCTCGCCGCCCGGCAAGGCAGCTGCTGCACCTCTTCGCCCAACCCGCGCGCCGCGTGATCTCCAGCTTCACACGCCAAATCCTCAGCGCCCAGTCCCCTGCCCGCGCCTGCCGCACGCCGCGCTGGCTTCTGTTCACCGCCCGCTGTGGCCAGTCGCGCGCCCCCGTCGTGCCGCCCGCAACCGCGTCTCACAGTCAAGTCCCGCCCCTCCTCCCGCCTCGCTGCTGCCTACAAAAGGACGCGCTGAGTTCCCCCCCCCCCCCACTCTCGCGCGCCCAAACACCAGAACGTCGCTGCCGCCACCATTAACGCCATCGTGCTCAGCTCACCGTGGAGCTCACCTCTCCGGCACCCTTTGCCAGAGCTGAGTCTTCCACCACCACCACAGCACCCCATCGCAGTTCACTGCACCACCCATCGTTGCTCAGAGCCACCGGAGCACCGGCAGCGCTGCCCGCGCCGTCGCCGCTCATTGTTGCTCCGTGGATAGCCCTCACCGAAGCTCCTCCGTCCTAGACAAGCTTTGAAACGGATTCCCCTCGACGCCGCGAAGCTACTCGACCGGCCCACGTTGTTCCCTTCTCGCCGGAGCACCGCCGCCGACGTTCCGCCCCGTCGCCGCGAACTTGTAAAATCAAACACAGCAAACTTGTAAAATTCATTTAAAATCATACAAAAACCAGAAAAATAGAAACCCCACTATTCTGGAATCATTAGATGAAAATCTACAACTCTTGTTACATGCATTTCGTCAGTTTCTTACTAAATCTTACTATAAGTTAAATGGAAGGTTTAATAGACCTTAAATGTACCCCCTGTGGTAGGCAAAGTCTAAATCTGAAAATTTTACAGTAATACACTTATGGATAGATTAACACCCTGTAAAAGTTTTAGCTTCAATACTTGAATGGTTTGTTCTGTATAAAAATATCTAGGTGCTAGCAGTGGTTGTGTTTTACATTTTTCATAATTAATCTACTGCGTAAAAATGTCTAAAATTTTTGCAGTGCTTTTGCCTCTGCTTAATGTGCTCTCAATAAACATTTCATCACCAGAAGTTACCTAATCCAGAAGTTGTGATTAATCCATGTGTGCTTGGAAAATTCAGTTTCTGTTATGACACAACCCCTTCTTGTTTAATGAAGTTAATAGTTTAAGTTATACTCTTTAATAATTGCCCACAAAAATCTCAACTAAGTAACTTCACAACCAAATCGATGTTTTGTGAACTACAACTTTAACGTGAATGAAAATAATCATCATATACCTCACTATAACTTATATTGGTGCATTCATATAGAATCATCGACTCTCGCCGACGGAACGTACGAGCTGGTGCCCGCGTCCGAGAGTGAGCAGCGTGAAGCTCAAGTCAATCTAACTGAAGCTCTCGAAGACCCGAGCCCAAGTTCGGACGAGCCCCAAGCTAACTTTTCACAAGAAGGCAAGCCTCGAAGCATGAACCCTATTTTTCTAAACTTATGCCACTTATTACTCTACTTTACTTGTACATTAAGTTTATAGGAGTTGGATGAATACTTAGTTGCATGATCCTAGGTACCCATGCTCTGAACACTAGATGCCAGGTTCGATAGATTGCTATGCTAATAGGACTCGGTAAAAGTCGAGTGATTTCCTGTCACTCGCAAGAAATTAGGAGTTGATTGTTTACTACATGCTGCAATCATAAGGTCGACGGACGGGGCTATGGTACGATGTTTATGTTGATGATTGAGACCCCGTCTGTTTAGTGAAAAATGCTAGGGCCGCAGTGTGTGGTAGTGGTGGTTAAGTCTTTGAACGTACTAACCACATGCCGAGAATATGGTAATCGGTAAGCTTAAGTACTGGATTGAACCGAGGCCGGAATATACTCCCCACTGTCTTGAATTCGTTCACATCTAGCTAATGGCGGGTGCATCGGCCGCCACAGCCCGATGTACCGTGGTCTGTTGGGAGGTGTAGTCGAGGGCGGTGGGCCTGTTCCGTGAAGCGGGAATTGAAGGGAAAAGTCGCACGTGTGACTCTGGGAGTAACCACGTGACGTGTGTTTAGGTTTCCCTTGCAAGGTTAAGAAATTGGATTCGAATCGTACGTTTCTCGCGGGTATTGAGACTGCTTGACCCTTTTACCACATAGAGTAAGAAGAGGAACAATGATAATGCTTAATCTGGTTGGATGCAAAAATAATTCTTCCACCATGTATGATATTGGATAGTTGCTTACCTAGAATGGTTAAAGAAAGCTAGAACTTGGAGCTAAAATCTGAAAGTAAGGACCTACTATATATGCTTTTCGGCAAAACAAACCTCTCAAGCCAAAAGCCTTACATGTCTAGGAGTCGGCTAAGTATACTCCACTAGTCGGGTAAGCCTTGCTGAGTATTATTATACTCAGCCTTGCATGTGGCTTGTTTTCAGGTGAAACTTTCGAGGACATGATTGCTAGTTTGACTTGGCCTTGTACCCTTCCTCCTGGTTGGTCGGTGGAATGGGATACGCCCCCGGCCAATGGTGGTGATGCCGAGTGATGCCTTGTACGGGCTTCATCGAGACATCCTTTATCGTCGAGTAGTTGTCGTTATCTTTTCCGCTGCTTGAACTCTGAAGAACTCATTTATTTCAAAATCCGAAGTACCTTGTTTTACGAATTTGAGCTCCGTTGTAATAATAATTCGTGATGAACCGGAGTCGTGAATTGTGGAATGTTGTATACTCTGGGCTCACCTTCGTGTAAGTACATGTATGTGTGGCTTCGATCCGCAACAACCGTGGTTGTATCGGGAGGTTACCCGACAGACTAGTGGATTATTCCGTTTGAAGTGCGAGTTAGCCCTGATTGCCCTTGTGGTGATGAATAGCACGCTTGAACCAGATTAATTCAGGTGGTTCTGCCACAGCTGATATCAGAGCCGTAGCTGGTGCCACAGCTGGCACCAAAGCCGAATTGCATATGCCAGAGGATGCAACAAGCCTTAAAAACTTGTTTTCCTAAAACTTGACCACAAAAATTGTGTTGGAAAATGCGTTGGTTCGTTAAGGATGGTGCCTAGTTCGTAAAGCCCTAAGGGATTATTGGGAAAGTTACTAGGTGGCTATCTAACTTACGAATATTATCTACTGACTTCCAGCACATTACTTTCTGTCAAAACTTACTTTTATGCACAACCGACCCTTAAATTCCGTAACGACGCACTCATCGCTAAGGTAAGAAGGTAAGAATCCTCAGCCAACTGAGAGAGCTTGGCCTTCCTGTCGGTGATGCGAGCCGAACGCTGCCCTCAAGCAGTGGCTTACTTGAGGTGCTGCCAATATACCAACGTTTAGTTGATTATATTGGGAGTAGAAGGTTTGGCGCAGGGTATGGCAATCTCTGTTCATACCCCCGTCTCAAGACGGTACCCCCGTTAATACGCTATTTCGATAGCGTATGTTAACGTCGTCTGTACGGGGGGAATTGTACGGATGCCGTTTCTATAGTGAACGGTAATGAATACGGACGCTTTCATGAGTGCTGGCATGAAAGGTTCAGTGGATATATATATGCTATATCAATCTTCTGCAGGTACACTAACCGCGATTGCGATAAGTTAAGAACGGTTAGAGTTTTCTCGACTAGCTATTATAGTGAGAGCCGTATTGTGTATGCCACCCAAACTAACTTCGTAAGACTAAAGCTATTTGGCAATTGTTCATTTTGTGAGGACGAATAGGACGTGCATGCATCATGGCTATACAAATCTGAAATTGAAAATGCAATGCGTGAGAGTGGCAAGGTTCATGCGCCCACACGATTGTCATGCATAAGGATTATCAAGCAAATCTGTCACATTTCTGCCTTATCTGAAAAGATGAAATTATTAAGCTGAGAAAATGACCCTTTCCGAAGAAACTCAGGTGAAAGCTTTGTTCCAAAATTCGTATTCTACCTCCTGTCTAAATATGAAAAATTCTGGACATATGGATAATGAGAAAAAACAAAGACCTTGGTGTGTCAGTTTTCTGTCCAAAATGAGCAGTTCAGCCACATAAATTTTTATGCCCCCTTACTACAGTTTTCTGCAAAAGTGTTCAACACAAAACTTGTTGTGAATTTACTCAGGCAGCTACTGTTAAAATTTGGTAATTTTTGGCTGGGTAGATTTTCCTTGGTGCGCGAAACATCGGCCCTGTGTTCGCTGAAATTTCTGGGTAGATAGTAAAGTAAAATCTGAAAAGAAAGACCATTTTAGGGACTTATCTAGCTCTGGAGTTGACTAGCAAAGTTGTTCACAAATACCTTAGGAATGCTCTGGTAAAAATTGAGAATTTTTGGACCAGAACTGTTGAAGTTATGGCTATTTTAGTGCACGGTCCAGAACCTGTTCGCTATGCTATTCACAGTTTTTTGCTATCTCACACTATTTGATCTTTGTTCAGATGGTCGAGCCTATTGCCATGATGGTGGATGAGGATGGACGCGTTCACTCGTAGTGTCTCCACTGGGAGGGCTTTCCCTCTATCTTGTGGGATGTCCTGCGCACCGCGGGCTATCCAATTCCTCCACGTTACGCCGGACTGGAATTTGCAGAGAATGGAGTTACCTAGTGCCGTGTCAACGTGACCATTTTTCTGCACCCGCTACACCCGGAGTGGCCCGCCTTGGAGATTGAGGCTGTTGGTCGCCGTTTGGCCGATACTTGGGAGCTTGCTGCCATGAGGGCGCTCACCGCTTTCTGTGCGCAGTGCCCCGAGACTGTCACGCTCGCTCCTATTGGTTTGTTCCCTGCTGCCCAGGACAACGACCCCTTTTGGCTCAACAGGGTGCAACACTCACAGTACTTGGTGGACTTCCATGCCCAGGAGACCATCGATACCTCCGTGCGGTGCATGAATGCACTCTACCGACTTCAGACTCTCCAGAGTCAGGCGCTCGTGCAGCTCACTGATCTTGCACAGACCTACCACATGATGGCAGATACCAGGGATGAGCAGATTAAGGAACTCAGTGAGGAACTCGAGGATAGAGACACCCGAATTGGCCAACTTGAGGGCCAAGTGCAGGAGCATGACACGCTCATGGGTGAGAGAGATGATATGATAGCACACTTGGAGGAGCAGCTCCATGATATGAACCTTGAGTTGGAGGATGCTAATGAGCACATTCAGTGGCACCATGATCAGAATGCCCCTCCCGACATGGTGGCTATGGAGGAAGATGAGGAGGAGCCGCAGGAGATTGATGGTGTTTCAGGAATGGACTTTGAGGGGAGGCACTGCAGCCACCTCCGATGGGAGCTCACTCTCCTACTCACAGCGAGTCGTCCGTCAACAACCTCGACGACTTCTAGCCGATGACCTAGGAGGACTTTTGCATGTACTCCTCGATAGTGTAGCCTAACTTTTGGAAAGAGTTGTAATAGGCTAACTAAGAGTTGAGAACCTCTTTTGGGATGGGTACAACTTGACCATTGGCTACTCAAATCATGTAGGCCATGGCTAAAAACTTGGTGGTTTGATTGCGATATTGGAAAGCAGCCGAATCTGCGATTGCAGAAACTTGTCGGAATTTTTACCCATGTCTCTCTACATTTCTGGGCTGAGTGTTGAATACCAAACTTGTCCTAAATTTTGTGATCTAGGTTCTCACAAAATTTTAACACTATTGGATCTTGCTAGTTTGAGTTATAGGGAAGATACTATAACTCGTTCTGCTGAAAAACAGCCAAACCAGCGACGCAAGGAGTAAATCGTTTGACCATCTTAGCCATCGATTTAGCATCTTGGCTGAATACCAAAGTTGTACATCTCTAAATTCCCTACCCCCTGCCAAAATATGAGAAATTTTGGATGAACCTACCAAGAGTTATAAATTTCTTATGGCAGACAGTTTGATGCCTACGATTCTATCCATGATCCTTCAGAAGTCTACTTTTCCGCGTTAAATCTTTTGAATCATGGAAGAAATAGGGATCACGTTGCTAACGATAAGCATTCACCTTTTCAGATGGTTGGAGCAACCCGTGGTAACCCGGATGGTTTTGGTGCTAGCGCAAGTGGATCACAACCACAGCCGCCACCACCACCCAGCTTGGTTGAAGTAATGGCCGCTCAAACCGAGTTGCTTCGCCAGATCGTGCAAGGACAGCACCAGCAGCGGGGTGGGCACAATGTTCACCAACCCCAAGTAGCCGGTTACATGGATTTCCTTGCGACCCAGCCTCCCTTGTTTCACAAGACGGAGGAACCCTTGGATGCAGACGCTTGGATTCGCACAATCGAGTCCAAGTTTTCTCTACTTGTGGCCCCATGTTTGGATGCAAACAAGGCCTGATTTGCCGCGCAGGAGCTTCGCGGTACGGCTCGTCTATGGTGGGACCACTATTTTGCTATGCTCCCCGCTGATCACGTTGTCACCTGGGATGAATTCAAAACTGCGTTCCGGGCACACCATATCCCCGAAGGTCTCATGGAAGAAAGCTAAATGAGTTTTTAGCTCTCACTCAGGGTAACCGCACTGTGCTTCAGTATGCTCAGGCCTTCAACAACCTGTGCCAATACGCGGGCTATCACGCAGACACAGATGCCAAGAAGCGTGATTGTTTCCGCAGAGGTCTGAATACTAAACTCAAGGAACGGCTGAATCTTGTCAAAGCCGATACATATAATGAGCTAGTCAACATGGCCATCACTCAAGAGGATTGTATTGAGGCTCATCGTGCTGAAAAGAAGAGGAAGGCGCCAGCTGGACCCTCGGATGCTCAGCCACCGAGGTATCGCTTGGTGCGAAATGTTGCGCCTATAGCTCCACCGAAAGCCCCTTAGCCAAGGCGTTGGATTATCAGGCCCCCACCGCAACAAGGTGTTGTACGACCCCCTATGCCTCAACAAACTGGACCCCGGCCAGCTACTCAGCAGTTTCTTCGACCAAGCATCACCAATCGTTGTTTCAAGTGCGGGAGTTCCAGTCATTTTGCTCGCGAATGCCCTCAACCCAGGCCACCAAATCAGGGCCAGGACTCTAACGAGAACAATAAGAACAAAGGCAAGAGGCAGACCCTCCAGGTCAAACAAGGACGGATCAACTTCACCACCCTTACAGAACTTCCTGAAGGAGCACCAGTGATGACGGGTACATTCTCTATCCATAACAAGCCTGCAGTCATATTGTTTGATTCTGGTGCATCACATAGTTTCATTAGTGCAAGGTTTGGTGCAAAAGTAGGCTTGAATGTTTGTCACACCAAAGGGTCGTATATGATATCAACACCGGGTGGAAAAATTGCTTCCAACCAAATAATAAGGCTGGTACCGATAAAATTGGGAAGTAAAATCATCAACACAGACCTTATTCTTTTACCCCTTGACGGCATGGATATTATTTTGGGAATGAACTGGATGACTATGCATGGAGTCACACTGGACCTTTCTTCCCGAGCCGTTGAGATAAATTCACCTAGTCACTGAGCCACTATCCTTTACCTACCGTTACGGGAGTGCACAAATTCTTGTGCTTTCATGATGGAAGGGATCAACCTAGTGAATATTCCAGTGGTATGCGAGTATGCCGATGTCTTCCCGGATGACTTACCCGGAATGCCACCAGATAGGGACATTGAGTTCGTTATTGAACTGCAGCCAGGCACTGCACCTATCTCCAAAAGACCCTATAGGATGCCACCTAAGGAATTGGCCGAACTGAAAACACAACTCCAAGAACTACTGAACAAAGGCTTCATTCGTCCTAGCGCATCACCTTGGGGATGTCCGGCCCTTTTTTAAAGAAAAAGGATGATAGTTTAAGATTATGTGTGGACTACCGACCTCTCAATGCGTTAACTGTTAAAAATAAATACCTTCAATGCGTTAACTGTTAAAAATAAATACCCACTTCCCCGCATCGACGTTCTCTTTGATCAATTATCTGGAGCGAGAGTTTTCTCCAAGATTGACCTTCGATCGGGATATCATCAGATAAAGATTCGCCCATGCGATATTCCGAAGACTGCCTTTTCCACACGATATGGACTATATGAATTCTTGGTCATGTCCTTCGGACTCACCAATGCCCCTACCTACTTCATGTATCTCATGAATTCGGTATTCATGCCCGAACTCGACAAATTCATCGTAGTTTTCATTGACGACATCCTGATCTATTCCAAGAATGAGGAAGAGCACGCTAAGCACCTGCACGTTGTTCTTCAGCGTCTCAGAGACCATCAGCTCTATGCTAAATTTTCTAAGTGCGAATTCTGGTTGGATAGTGTGAAGTTCTTGGGTCACACTATTTCCAGCAAAGGCATAGCCGTTGACCCCAGCAAGGTACAAGAAGTGATGGATTGGAAACCTCCCACCTCTGTTCATCAGATTCGCAGTTTTCTTGGTTTAGCCGGCTACTATCGCCGTTTCATTCCGGATTTCTCCAGGATTGCTAAGCCTATAACTGAACTATTGAAAAAGGGAGTAAAGTTTGTGTGGGATGAGAAATGTGAAGAAGCTTTCCACACTCTCAGAGAACGCTTGACTACAGCCCCTGTGTTAGCTCAACCCGATAACACCAAGCCATTCGATGTTTACTGCGATGCATCTGGCACTGGTCTTGGTTGTGTGCTTATGCAAGAGAATCAAGTTATCGCCTATGCTTCACGAGCCCTTCGGCCCCATGAGCAGAATTATCCGACCCATGATCTCGAGTTAGCAGCAGTCATTCATGCTCTAAAAATATGGAGACATTATCTCATGGGCATTCGTTGTAACATCTACACCGATCACAAGAGTCTCAAATATATCTTCACCCAAGCCAATCTGAATATGAGGCAAAGGAGATGGCTAGAATTAATCAAGGATTATGATCTCGAGGTGCACTATCACCCCGGCAAGGCTAATGTAGTCGCGGATGCGCTCAGCCGCAAGGCCCATTGCCATTGCCTATCATTGGAAAACTATAATGAGACATTATGTTCGGAATTGAGAAAGCTTAATTTGGAAATGACCTCCCAAGGCGCTCTGAATCACATCTCAGTCGAGCCCACTCTTCACGACAAGATCATCATGGCACAACTGCACGATGAAGGAGTTAAGATCATCAAACAAAAACTCTCTCTAGGAGAAGAGAAATACAAATATTTCCGCCAGGACCATAAGGGAGTTCTATGGTTCGAAAGTCGCATAGTCGTTCCGAAGAATCACGAACTCCGTAAGAAAATTTTGGATGAGGCACACCTTTCCAAATTTTCCATTCACCCCGGCAGTAACAAAATGTATCAAGACCTTAGGCAAAATTTCTGGTGGACTAGGATGAAAAGAGAAATCGCTAAATATGTCTCAGAATGCGACACATGTCAGAGAGTAAAAGCCAGCCACTTGAAAGTAGCCGGTACACTTCAACCGTTGCCTATACCCTCATGGAAATGGGAGGACATAAGTATGGATTTCATTGTTGGATTGCCAAGTACCGCGCAGAAACACGATTCCATATGGGTTATCGTTGCTAGGCTCACAAAGACGGCATATTTCCTTCCGGTACACACCACCTATACCGCCAAGAAATATGCTGAGATTTATCTCGATCGCATTGTTTGCCTACATGGAGTGCCGAGGACTATTATTTCTGATCGTGGTACTCAGTTTATAGCACGTTTTTGGGAACAATTGCAAGCTTCTCTTGGTACTAAATTGATTCGAAGCTCAGCTTATCATCCTCAAACTGATGGACAAACGGAAAGAGTAAACCAAATTCTTGAAGACATGCTTAGAGCTTGCGTCATTCATTATGACAAGAGTTGGGACAAATGCCGATCCCTAGCAGAGTTCTCATATAACAATAGCTATCAAGCGAGCTTGAAAATGGCACCATTTGAGGCCTTAACAGACGAAGGTGCGGAACCCCTTTGAGTTGGTCACAGACCGGAGAATGCAAAATATTTGGACCAGACTTGGTAATCGAGGCAGAAGAAAAAGTGAAAGTAATACAAGAAAACCTTAGAGCCGCACAATCCAGACAAAAGAGCTATTTCGACAGAAGGAGAAAGCCACTGAAATTCGAAGTTGGTGACCACGTCTACCTTCGAGTTTCACCAACCAAGGGTTTTCAACGATTCGGAGTCAAAGGAAAACTATCTCCCCATTATGTTGGTCCCTACGAAATCATCGAAAGCTGTGGACCCGTAGCCTATAGAATTCGACTGCCCCCTCAGCTTTCAGCCATCCATGATGTCTTTCACGTATCTCAAGTCAAGAAGTGTGTTCGAGTCCCTACCGAGGTTATTAAACAACAAGAGATCTTAGTCGAGCCCGACCTCTCATACGTTGAGTACCCTATCAAAATCATGGATCAAAAAGAAAGAAGCACTAGGAGGAAAGTGATTAAAATGTACAAAATTCAATGGAATCATCACACTGAGGAAGAAGCCACATGGGAAACTGAAAGTTTTCTAAAACAGAACTTCCCGGGTTTTCTCAACTCCACCGAAGGTATACACCCCCTCCACCTTAAGCCTATTGTCCGAATCTCGGGGCGAGATTCTTTTTAAGGGGGGAAGGCTGTAACACCCCAGGTGTTTAAATTGCGAAATAAGCCTCTTTACCTTAAAGCGGTGCATAAATAATTAAGAGAAATTCCAATTAAATAAGTTTTTAAAATAACTTCTAAAAACTAGACCTCAAATAAACTTTGGCCTGAAGCAAAACTTGTAGAACTTTCCATTTTGAATAACTTTCGCGTTGAAGGATTTTCGTGTTGCAACACAAAAAGTTGAGAACCACTTGGATTTGCGAACCAGCCCCTGCCTTTTCTTCTATTTCGCTGCAGACACTTCCGTCTCGCCCGACCCTCCCATGCGCAGCCGTTCGCCCGACCCGTTCCATTTCGCCCGACACTTTTCGCTTCGCCCGACCGTTTTCGCTTCGCCCGACCCTCGGCTTCGCTGCGGCCCTCGCTTCGCCCGACCCTCGCTGCCGCGCAGTCGCCGCAGGCAACTTGGCCGGTGATGCCTGACCGCGCTAGGCGCCAAGCCAATGCCTGGCCGCGCCCGCACGCTGCGTTCCTCCCCAGTCCGTGCACGCCACGCGCGCGCCGGCGACCCGCGCCCCTGCTCGCCGCCCGCCGTGCCCAATGGACGAACCGTGCCGTGCCCGTGTCTCCACAGCGTTCCGCCAGTCACCGCGCTCGCCGCCCGGCAAGGCAGCTGCTGCACCTCTTCGCCCAACCCGCGCGCCGCGTGATCTCCAGCTTCACACGCCAAATCCTCAGCGCCCAGTCCCCTGCCCACGCCTGCCGCACGCCGCGCTGGCTTCTGTTCACCGCCCGCCGTGGCCAGTCGCGCGCCCCCGTCGTGCCGCCCGCAACCGCATCTCACAGTCAAGTCCCACCCCTCCTCCCGCCTCGCTGCTGCCTACAAAAGGCCGCGCTGAGTTCCCCCCCCCACCCCACTCTCGCGCGCCCAAACACCAGAACGTCGCTGCCGCCACCATTAACGCCGTCGTGCTCAGCTCACCGTGGAGCTCACCTCTCCGGCCACCCTTTGCCAGAGTTGAGTCTTCCACCACCACCACAGCACCCCACCGCAGCTCACTGCACCACCCATCGTCACTCAGAGCCACCGGAGCACCGACAGCGCTGCCCGCGCCGCCGCCGCTCCTTGTTGCTCCATGGACAGCCCTCACCGAAGCTCCTCTATCCCAGACAAGCTTTGAAACGGATTCCCCTCGACGCCGCGAAGCTACTCGACCGGCCCACGTTGTTCCCTTCTCGCCGGAGCACCGCCGCCGATGTTCCGCCCCGTCGCCTCGAACTTATAAAATCAAACACAGCGAACTTGTAAAATTCATTTAAAATCGTAGAAAAACCGGAAAAATACAAACCCCACTATTCTGGAATCTTTAGATGAAAATCTACAACTCTTGTTACATGCATTTCGTCAGTTACTTACTAAATCTTACTATAAGTTAAATGGAAGGTTTAATAGACCTTAAATGTACCCCCTGTGGTAGGCAAAGTCTAAATCTGAAAATTTTACAGTAATACACTTATGGATAGATTAACACCCTGTAAAAGTTTTAGCTTCAATACTTGAATGGTTTGTTCTGTATAAAAATATCTAGGTGCTAGCAGTGGTTGTGTTTTACATTTTTCATAATTAATCTACTGCGTAAAAATGTCTAAAATTTTTGTAGTGCTTTTGCCTCTGCTTAATGTGCTCTCAATAAACATTTCATCACCAGAAGTTACCTAATCCAGAAGTTGTGATTAATCCATGTGTGCTTGGAAAATTCAGTTTCTGTTATAACACAACCCCTTCTTGTTTAATGAAGTTAATAGTTTAAGTTATACTCTTTAATAATTGCCCACAAAAATCTCAACTAAGTAACTTCACAACCAAATCGATGTTTTGTGAACTACAACTTTAACGTGAATGAAAATAATCGTCATATACCTCACTATAACTTATATTGGTGCATTCATATAGAATCGACGACTCTCGCCGACGGAACGTACCAGCTGGTGCCCGCGTCCGAGAGTGAGCAGCGTGAAGCTCAAGTCAATCTAACTGAAGCTCTCGAAGACCTGAGCCCAAGTTCGGACAAGCCCCAAGCTAACTTTTCACAAGAAGGCAAGCCCCGGAGCATGAACCCTATTTTCCTAAACTTATGCCACTTATTACTCTACTTTACTTGTGCATTAAGTTTATAGGAGTTGGATGAAAACTTAGTTGCATGATCCTAGGTACCCATGCTCTGAACACTAGATGCCAGGTTTGATAGATTGCTATGCTAATAGGACTCGGTAAAAGTCGAGTGATTTCCTGTCACTCGCGAGAAATTAGGAGTTGATTGTTTACTACATGCTGCAATCATAAGGTCGACGGACGGGGCTATGGTACGATGTTTATGTTGATGATTGAGGCCCCGTCTGTTTTATTATACTGAGCTGCGCTGCAGCTGACAGGTTTGGTACAAGTTTCTTAGGCATAGAAATGGCGTAGGTGCTCGATGTTCCAAGAATTTGGATCTTCCTGGCCGTTAGAGTACTGTAGTCGATACGACCCTGGCCTTGTGACTTTCGTGACGATGAAGGGTCCTTCCCATCTAGAGTTGAGCTTATGGAGCCCAGTCTCATCTTGGATGTGGCGTAGGACCAAGTCTCCAACGTTGAAGGATCTTTCCTAGACGTTGCGGTCATGGTACCAACGAACACCTTGTAAGTAGCGGGCTGATCGAAGCAAGGCATTGCATCTGATTTCTTCAGCGCAGTCGAGTTCCAGATGCCTTGCCTCATCAGCTTCTCCTTCCTCATACTTCTCCAGTCTGGGTGAGTTCCACATGATATCAGCTAGAAGAAATGCTTCTGACCCGTAGATGAGGAAGAAAGGGGACTGTCTTGTGGCTTTACTCGATTGAGTACAAATCCCCCAAATGATTGTGGGTAACTCATAAATCTACTTGCCTCCCTTTTTGCTGTTCTCATCATAGAGTCTTTTCTCGAGTCCATCGAGTATCAAGCCGTTGGCACGCTCCACCTGGCCATTGGCTCTCGGATGGGCGACCGACACGTACATGACCTCAATGCCGCTTCATTCGCAGAACTCCTAGAACTCATGTGATGTGAAGTTGGAGCCTAGATCAATGATGATTGTATGATGGAAACCAAAGTGATGGAGGATGTCACAGATGAAGGTGACTGCTCTATCCGCCGTTAGTGTTGTGATTGGCTTGTACTCTATCCACTTTGTGAACTTGTCAATTGCCACCAACACATGAATAAAACTTCCTGGCGCTGTTGTCAATGGACCGATCATGTCGAGGCCCCAACAAGCGAACGGCCAAGAAGATGGTATGGTGAGAAGCTTGTGAGCGGGGACATGAGCTTGTTTACCTAAGAATTGGAAGTTCGTGCATCGGCGAACGAGATTTTCGGCGTCAGCCAAAGCCGTAGGCCAATAGAACCCAGACCTGAAAGCCTTCCAGACTAGTGTACGGGAGGCTGCATGATTGCCGCAAGCGCCTTCATGGATTTCCTCTAGGATTTATCGCCCTTCTGTGGTAGTCATGCACTTCATGAGTATCCTTGAAGCTGAACCACGCTTGTTGAGCTTTTCCCCCACCAGAACATAACCCTTGCTTCACCTAACTAGTCGAATAGCCTTGGCAGTCTAAGGGTCAACGTTGGGAGGCTTCTTCTTTTCCTTGATCAAGTCAATGAACTGAGAACGCTAGTCGACGTCGATGATGAAGACCTCCGGATGAAAGTCCGAGAGACCCTGGTCAGTGGTGCTATGTTCTATCCTCGGGATAGATGGGTGGTGGAGCTCGTGGACAAAGACTCCAGCCGGAACTTTGGCTCATTCAGAGCCTAGTTTTGAGAGTACGTCTGCCCCGACATTGTTATCGCGGAGCACGTGACGAATCTCGAGGCTTGAGAACTTGTTCTCGAGCGAGCAGATTAGTGCGATGTAAGTATCCATGGTCTCCTTGTTGGTATCCCACTCTTTGTTGCATTGTTGGACCACCAATAAGGAGTCGCCAAAAACGAGTAGTCGCTTGATGCCAAGGGAGACAGCCAGGCGTAGCCCGTGGAGTAGTGCCTCGTACTCGGCTTCATTGTTGGAGACCTTAAATAGTGTTTGGAATACGTATTTAAGTTGTTCACCAGTTGGACTGATAAATAGTACTCCTGCGCCACCACCTTCAAGCTTGAGGGAGCCATCAAAGTACATGACCCAATGCTCTGGCTGGTCAGCTGGAGTTGGTACTTTGTTTTCTTGCCACTCCGCCAGGAAATCGACTAGAGCTTGCGACTTGATGGTAGTGCGTTTCTTGAAGTCGATGTTGAGAGCCCCCAGTTCCACTGCCCACTTGGAGATACGTCCAGTGTCGTCCTGGTTGTGGAGTATATCCGCCAATGGGAAGTCAGTGACAACTGAGATCTTGTACTCGTCGAAGTAGTGGTGAAGCTTTCTGGAGGTAATGAGTATAGCGTAGAGAAGTTTCTGAGTCGAAGGGTAATGAACCTTTGACTCAGAAAGGACTTCGCTAATGAAATACACTAGCCACTATACGCCAAAGGCATGGCCCTCCTCGTTTCGCTCCACCACAATAGCCGTGTTGACTACGTGAGTAGTCGCAGCGATGTAAAGTAGCAGGTTCTCACCTGGGTTTGGAGCTGTGAGGATGGGGGGCAATTGGAGGTGAGCCTTAAGGTCCTCCAATGCCTGCACTGCTTCCTCGATCCAAACGAAGTTATCCTGTCGCTTGAGGAGCTTGAAGAAGGGTAGACCCCGTTCTCCAAGTCGGGAGATGAATCTGTTTAATGCCGCCATGCAGCCAGTGAGCTTCTGCACATCTTTAATCTTCTGTGGAGCCCCCATGCTTGTGATGGCAGTTATCTTCTCAGGGTTAGCCTCAATGCCTCAGTGTCACACCCGGTTTAAGGACAAAACCGAATGCATAACTATATGTATGCCAGGATCAAGTTCCATACATATAGTAACATCATTAGTGAATAACAGCAATGGTATCACGTAAAGAAACATAAATAAGGACTTACAAGACTATCAGAGATATGCGCTTATCATGGAAACGAAGGCTCCACACTTCACAGGCAAACGACTAGGGGTTGCGTACGCCTAGAACTCTTCATCATCTTCAGTAGACTTCACACCTTTTTCTTCTGAGCAGCAGTTAGCAAGGGTGAGTACACTTATGGTTGGTACTCAGCAAGGCCACAAGAAATAACCAGAATAACGATTTGAATCCACCTTTAAGTTTATTAATCCTGTGAGGGTCCAGGCCGCTCTTGACCGTGAGCACGGCTGATATATCAGTTTTAGACACTCTGCAGAGGTTGTACACTTTCACCACAAGTCGCGTAAAAGTTCAAAAGAACTTTGGACCCAACCATGTTGTGCTAGCTAGGCACAATACCACACTTCCGAGGTGTGATTGCATAGGGACGCTACGAGGCCTTTACAAAGATTCCCTAATAAGAAGTAGTCCGCTAGAGTTTTGGTAGCAGTGTGGTCCATAAACCTCCCTAATGGTCAGCACCTTAGCGAAGGCTGCTACCCCAAGAGGACCGGGCTATGACCTCTATCACTGACCCCCTCCTTGCCCTTTCGCTAAGACCGCTTCAAACGAGAGTCTCTAATTATTTAGCCAAGACCAGAGCCATATAGTTCTCGTGGTTGTATTGTTTTCCTGGGTGGTTCTCCATGTTCCATTTAATACATGGTATTCTTGTAAATAAGCATAGATAGAAGGATGCTTAGGATCACTTGCCTTTTTCCAATGAAAAGCTACTCTTACTGCTCTTCAGCTCTTGCTTACTTGAAAACCTTGATCTTCAAGCTTCAAAAGCGATCATTCTACTCGAAGCAAACATCGAGCACAAACATACAAAACAACAAACAAGTACAGCTAAGAACAATACACCAATCACAAAACAAAAGCTTTTAAAAGAGCGTGCTAAAGGATAAGGCTCGCTGCTATGATTACAAGAGCACAAGAAACACGGAAAACAGAGTTAGGGTTGAAAAGACACAACTATCGGAAGATTGGTATTATAAAAGAAACAAAAGAACTATAAGTTTCATTTATTTTATTTGGAAAACAAATGTAAAAGATATTCAAAATAAAATATCCTTGATTATAATTAACTTATATTATATTTTTGTTTATAAAAGTGGAGTAGAACTTAGTCATATTTTATTTATGATTGTCTATGTACAAATTACACTAATTAACAATTAATTAGAAAGAAAACTTGTGAGAGCATCTAAACGCATAACTTTATATTTGGTGTTCAACTAAACAAATTATACTTAGAACACATTTGAGTTTGTATTAATTGAATTGACATTAGTTATGAAAAACTGGAGGTAAAGACTTAGGTAAATTTTAATTAGAAAAACTAGGTGAGAGAACTTTAATCAAATTAAATCTATTTTTAATTAAAAGACAGGAACTAAGGCACAACGACACGACTAAACGATAGCTTAGGGCTTTAGAAGACTAACGCAACAAGAACGAGTCGAAACGGAGCTAAAACGACGAAGATATGGCTAAAAGGCTCCAGGGACTTATCTGCGAAGAAACTGGACTTCCACGAGCTAAATCTGAAGTAATCAGGGGCTAAAATATAATTAAATCTTAAACAGAGGGTCGGGGTGCAAAACTATAGGTCTTGGACGGTGGGTACTAATTCTGGAAAGGTCAGGGGTCGGGACAGAAAAAGAAAGGGCTCAACTCTAATTATTTTTCTACTGGTCTGGACTGCGGATTGATTCCTGGAAAACCTAGGAGCTTTTCTGCAAAAGTTCCGGGGACGAATAGGGTCGGACGAATCTGGTCCGTTGGATCAGAATCGGGCGGCGGGGTAAGGGTCGGGCGAATCGGCGGAATAAGGGTCGGGCGAATCATCGGAGTAAGGGTCGGACGAATCGGCGGAGTAAGGGTCGAGCGAAGCGGAGCTTTGCTGGGCGTCGGCGGCGAGCGAGTGCAGCGGTGGACGGCCGGTGCTTCACCGAATCCGGTGCTCCGGGGCTTGGTTCGGGCTAGGGTTATGCCGGGGAGAGAGTGGGCGACACGGCGAAGGTGAGGGTGGTCACAGCGGCGGCCACGGCGGCGGGCGGAAACAGATCTCCGGCGAGGAATTGGGTTTGCGGCGGGGCAAGAGAGAGAGGGGAAACTGGTGCGGCTTGATGCTCACCAACTCACGAAACTCCGGCGAGAGTTGAAGGCGGCGAAGAAGCAGCGGGTTGGCGAGTCGACGGAGAGGCGGCGACACGGGGCGGCGGCGTTTCTCTGGTGTGCGAACTCCAGCGGTGTGCGAAGTTGTGGAGTAGAGTAAGGGATTGAGGACAGCTCTGGGTGCAAAGCAGGACTCTGGCGTGGGTTTTATAGGGGCGGAGTAGCCAGGTAATGGGAAGGCGGCGGGCAGCGAAGGAAAGGGAGGACGCGTGCCGCAGCCAGTAAGGCAGCCTGCATCGCGGGGAAGGAAAGAGGAGACGCGGGCGATGGCGCGGAGTCGATCCGGACTCGGGGTGAGGAAGGAAAGAGGAAGGGGAAAGCACGGACGACGGCGCGACAGAGAAAGGAAAGAGGGGAGGAGTAGAGGAAGAAGAAAGGAAAGGAAGAGAGGGGCGCCGACAGGTGGGACCCAGCTGTCGATGGGAGAAGGGTAAGGGAGAGTAGGCGGTTTGGGTCTGCTGAGTTGGGCCGCGGGGAGAGGAAAGAAAATAGAAGGAGAAGAGAGAGAGGTTTTGGGCCGGACTGAAAGAGGGAAAAGGGAGAGAGAGAAAGATGGGATGAGCCAAAAGAGATAGGGAAGAGAGAGAAAAGATTTAGGGTAGTTTTTGGATATTTTTATTTTGCAAACTCAAACACGCAAACAAACAAAAACCAATGCAGCGAGATGAATGCAACAAACATAAAACCATTTTATTTAATTCTGAAAGACAATTATTTATTTTTCCTATATTAGATTTTCTGTAAAGAAAATAAATGTTAAAATTTTTATATAATTATGAGAAAATCATTGTTTTATTATTATTGTTATTATTTTTAATCACATCCTAAAATCCATTAATTTTACGGTGTGACACTCAGTGATTGATAATGAAACTGTGTTTCCCTTGGGGTACGCCGAAGACGCACTTAGTCAGGTTGAGCTTCCACTGAAATCTTCGCAGACTATTGTAGGTTTCCTCGAGATCAGAGATGAACTCATCGGGATTTCTAGTTTTGACAACCACGTCATCCACATAGGCTTCAATGTTGCGATGTATTTGGTCAGCGAGGCATAGCTGTATGTCTCGCTAGTAAGTCGCACCCGCGTTCTTCAGCCCAAAAGACATAGTCGTGTATGCATAGGCGCCGAACGGGGTAATGAACGCAGTCTTGATCTAGTCTTCTTCATTGAGGGAAATCTGATGATAACTCGAGTAGCAATCAGAAAAGGAGAGCAGGACGCAGCCGGCGGTGGAGTCAATGACCTGATCGATGCGGGGAAGCGCGTAAGGATCCTTCAGGCAATTCCTATTGAGATCGGTATAATCGACACACATCCTCCATTCATTATTATTCTTTTTAAGAACAAGTAAGAACAAGTACAGGGTTGGCTAGCCACTCTAGGTGGTACACCTCTTTGATGAAACCAGCCGTGAGTAGTTTAGCTAGCTCTTTTTTGATGGCCTGCCTCTTTTCTGGAGAGAAACAACGTAGTCGTTGCTTCCTCGGAGTGGCCTTGGGATCAACTTTCAGAGCGTGCTCGATCAATTCCTTGGGCACACCTGGCATATCCGCTGGTTTCCAAGTGAAAATATATTGGTTGGGCCTAAGAAAGTTGACGAGCGCGAGTTCCTATTTGCTATCCAGGTTTCCGCCGATCAGGGCGGTCTTGGATAAGTCACCCTCCTGGAGCTGGATGGTCTTGATGCCGACGTTGGGGTTTGGCTTCACCCTCGACTGGCTTGGTCTCTTGTTCGCCACCTCCAGCTCTGTCTTGAAGTGTTGCTGTGCGGCCGTGAGTACTTCAGATGAAGGCTCCAGCACGCGCGCTGATGCAACATGCTTGATCGCCTCCTGGTCGCAGTCATAGGACTTCTCGACGTCGCTGCGGAGGGAGAGTACACCGTTGGTACGTGGCATTTTCAAACCAAGTAGATGTAGTGGTGTACTACCATGAACTTGGCCAAGGCGGGCCTGCCGAGGATGGCGTGGTATGAACATTCGAAGTTCGCGACTTCGAATTTTATGTACTTCGTACGGAAGTTGTCAGTTGTCCCGAAAGTAACTGGCAGTGCGACCGAGCCGATCGGTGTAGCCGCGGTACCCGGGATGATCCCGTAGAACGGAGCCTTGCTAGGGGTGAGCATCTTGCCGATGTCCAGCCTCATTTTCTTTAGAGTACTCGGGAAGAGCAGGTTCAACCCACTTCCCCAGTCGATGAGTACTCGGGTCAGTGTAGAGCCCGGGACTACAGGGTCCAGTACGAGCGGAAGTTTTCCCGGCTCGGAGAAGCTGGTCCACTGATCCTCTCTGGAGAAAGAGATCAGGACCTCTCTGTGTCTTAGAGGACGCGGCACTGCAGCCTCGACTGACATGATCTCGCGCCGAAAAAGCTTCTACGCGCGTTTGGTGAGGATACCATCGTCGCCTTTGAAGATGACATTGACGGTATTAGTCGGGTGCTGGAAACCCTGAGGCCCTAACTTGTCGTTGCCCTCGTCCGCCTTGTCCTTGTCCTTCTCCTCATCATCGGGAGGAGGTGGTGCGTTGAGGCTTTTGCGGAGGACGGTGCATCTGAACATTGTATGCTTCGCCTTCGGGTGCATCGGGCACTGCTTGTGGAGGATCTTCTCGTACTGATCCTGAAGCTTGCCCAACTTCTTGCTACGGGGGTTGCACTCGACGTTGGCCACTTGGTCCTCCGATTCCGCTTGCGAGCAGCGCCTGAGTTGTTGTATTGGCCCTTGTCGGAGCGGTTGTTGTTGTTACCCTTGTCGTTCTTGTGCTTGGGGAAACATTCGTTCTCCTTGTCTTCTTGATCCGCCCATCGCTGCATCATGTCATGGAGCTCGAGTAAGGTAGTCGGGAGGTTTCTCCCGAACTCGTGGTACGTCAGCTTCGTGGCCAGTGCGTTGCGGAAGCAGCAGATGACCTCCTCGTCGGCGATGTAGGCGATGGTTGCGCGGGTGTCAAAGAAGCGGCGCGTGTATGACCTTAGTGTCTCGTTCTCCTCCTACTTGACCTGCGACAAGTCATGACGAGTACCTGCCGGTATCATGGAGCCCTGGAAGTTTTCGATGAAGACCTGCTTCAGGGTCTCCCAGGAGTCGAAGGAGTTTGGCCGGAGGGATTCTAGCCATGTGAGTGGTGCAGTTTCCAGGGCCATCGGGAAGTAGAGGGCTTTAGTCAAGTTAGAGCCCCCGCACACTTTGATGGCCACGGAGTAGCATCGCAGCCACTGCCGTGGATCTTATTTCCCGTCGTACTTCGGGATGTTCGTGGGCTTGATGTCCCTCAGGTACTCACGGTTAGTGATGTTTTCCAGGAAAGTCGGGAAGCGATCACTATCATCGCGAGCAGCGTTCTCCAACCGCTCGCGCTGCCTACTGGTGATGATGGTGCGCACGTCGCGGTTGCTGTTGATGTGCTGCTTTAGGTCACCGGGAGGTGGGGGGAGCTGGTTACCCTGGTGGCCTTGGCCTCCCACGAATGGCCCCCTCCTCTTTGCCTAGGGCCTTGCTGCTGTACCTCCTATTCAGCTTGTCGATTGTTGCGGGGGTTAGGAGGACTTCCAACAGCATGACTGCCCTGGGGTACAGAGCTGCCATGACGTTCCGACCTGGAACGTGTGTGCTGGACGGATTTCAGTGGGTCCATCTTATCGAGCTACACTGCGGCTTGCTTGACAAGTTGCATAATCCGCTAGGTTGCGTCCATTTGGGGGATCTGCTGCAGGAGCAGAGAAGCTTCGTAGATGTTACCCATGGGGGTAACAAATTCTTCGTTGGCTGCTGTGTCAAAATCCTCGCGTAGGATTCTTCGCCAGTTCAGTGGATGGAAGCCATGTAGACTTCACGCTGCGGTGAGTAATCGCCAGAGTAGTCGGTGGCCAGGGCAGTCGAGGTGGACACCCTAGAGGTCCCTTCTTGGATAGGAGAGAGAGGTCTGCCCTTCTGAAAAGGCTGTTGCTGGGTGGTGGCTACCAAGCGGGCGTCATCATCGAGTAGTTCGGAGGGCTCCATGCCCTTCCAGTACACGAATTTGCCCTGCACGGTAGTTGTAATACTCAAACCCAAATGACTGAATGCAGAGGAGTTAGGCTCGTCATCTGAATCCGAGTAGGCGTCAAAAACGGGAGCCTCCCGGCTAGCGGTGGCGTCCTCGTCTCCGAGTTTGAGTAGAAGATCTAAGTCCGCTTCCAAGTTGGAGAGGGACTTAGACCGTAGGGCCTCCATGTAGGAGGAAGCCGCGTTGCGTAGTTCGAAGTGGAATCGTGTACGCTCTTCCCCAAATCAGATTGGATCCAAGCCAGAAAGTCATGTTGGGACACGAGTTGAAAATGCGTCGGAGATGGAATTCTCCTCGTGAGAAGCGGATGCATCACGTCGAGGCTGTCGATGAACACGTCAAGTCCGCTCGAACAGCTCGAAGCCTCAGGCTCCATGGTGTTAGCCAAGTGGCTGTCGAAGCCGCCCGAGCTGTTGGCGATGCAGATCCAGGAGCCGAAGATGAAAGTTGTGCCCTTGTCGAGCACAGCGCTGGTGAAGTTGAACGATGCCATCAAGTTCTCCGATGGATGCTCGATGAACACCCCTACCTGGCGCGCCAGCTGTCGGTGTTTTACCACCAAGCCCACTGATGGATACCCCCAAGGTGGTAGGTTGTAGGTAGGGTGTCGCCGACATCAAGAACTCGAAGGTGCAAGGAACACAAAGTTTAGACAGGTTCGGGCTGCCGAGAGCGTACTACCCTACGTCCTATGTGGTTTGTATTGACTTAGAGTTTATGAGATGTTTTGGAGGGGTCCCTGTCCGCCCTTATATAGTCTGGGAGGACAGGGTTACATGGAAGTCCTAGTCGGGGACGGTATGAGGAGTCCTACCCGAGTACGTTGTCGGGTAGTTTCCTTACGTCCGACTAGTCCTACTTCTGTACGACTAGTTACAATGAGGATAAGGTATGGCCCATGCGTCATCCCCTACTACAAGAATATGTACGCCAAGTGTGCAGTCCCGCTGCCCTGGGTCTGACAGATCCATATAGTCAATACACATTCTCCATTCACCATTTTTCTTTTTTACAAGGACTGGGTTTGCCAGCCATTCGGGATGTGTGACTTCACGAATAAATCCTGCGGCTAGGAGCCGAGTAACTTCTACCCTAATAGCCTCCTTCTGATCTTGTGCGAAGCGCTGGAGTCGCTGCTTGATGGGTCACGCCTTCTCGTCAAGATCCAAGGAGGGCTCAGCCTCCTCCCTCGGAACGCCTAGCATGTCAGAGGGCTTCCATGTAAAGATGTCCCAATTAGCGTGGAGGAAGGAGGTGAGCGCATCTTCCTATGCTTTGTCGAGGTCCACCCCGATGAGGGTGGTCTTGTCTGGGTCGTTCTCCCTGAGGAGGATGGTCTTCGATGCACAGCCGGGCTGCAGCTGTGACTCGGTGGCCGAGTCATTTGCCGGGATGGGGATGTTCTTTGGAGGCATCGCCTTTGCCGACTCGGCAATCATGACAGCATTCTTGGTACCTTCGTGATGTTTATGTTCTCGGTCTCACAGCAGTGGGAAGTCTGCAGGTCGCCATAGATGGAGAGCACACCGTTGGGAGCAGGCATCTTAAGGACAAGATATGTATGGTGTGGAATGGCCATGGACCTTGCGAGGGCGGACCTCCCCAAGATTGCATGGTACGATGTCTCGAAGGAAGGAACCTCGAAGTGGATGTGCTCCGTTCTGTAGTTCTCCCAGGTGCCGAAGGTGACCGGGAGAGTGACTTGGCTGACTGAAGTCGAGCTTGAGCCCGGGATGATGCCATAGAAGGCCTCCTGGGTTGGGCCAAGGAGGTCATGTCGTGCCCCATGCTCTCCAGCATCTTGGAGAAGATGATGTTGACGCCACTGCCTCCGTTGATGAGCACCTTGGAGAGGCGCACCTGGCTAACCACCGGGCTGACCACAAGTGGGTAGGAGCCAGGGCTGGGTAGATGGATCCAGTGGTCGCGCTGATCAAAGGTGATAGCCACCTCGTACCAGTGCAAGGGTTAGACCGGGTGTTGGAACACAGAATTGACCTCGCGCTGATCCAGCTTGAGGCGACGTCGACACCTTGGGGCCCTGGAGCCACCATAGATGAAGTTAGCCGCCCGGTTCGCCTCCTGTAAGCCCGCTGGGGACTTGTCGCCTTGGTTGTCTCGGTATTGCCTGGGCGAGTTGTTCCGTCATCCTCGACCCTAGAGGTTTTCGAGCTGCCGAGCTTGTCACGGTCGTTGTAACGAGGATGCTTGGGGTTGTCCTGGGCCACACTGTTGCGGAGTGCATGACACTCCCGCGCCGTGTGGTTGGAGTCCTTGTGCCAGTGGCACTTGCCGTCGAGGAGTCAATCGAGCTCCTCCTGGTTGAGGGAGGTGCGCTGTCGGGGTCAATCTACAACTGCGACGGTGTTGTTGGGTCCACGCTTGCGTTCTTGCTGCTTGGACGACTCGGGTGTTGACATTTCCTAGCGTCACGAAAATAAATCTGCAAGCGCACGGATACCGTTGTAGCTTTCATCCAGGAGTATTCCAAGGGTATCGTATCCACTGAGGAACGTGTGTACTTTTTCTATGGTTCAGGTTCGTCCAAGGACACCACACCCGCTAGAGGTGAGGGTAGAGAGGGTTCCCAAGGCTGGGTTTTAGAGATAAGATAGAACTATCCTAATTGCTTCCTAAGGCTGGGTTCCTAATGCAGGTTTTGACGGTCGAAAAGTGGTCCGTATCAAGCGTCAACAAGATCCCCCACACTTGGCTCTTTGCTCGTCCTCGAGTGAAAGCGACAGAACCAAGGCGGAACGGCTGCTCTGGAAAGGTTCCTGCATAAAAGTTATTATGAACCCTTACCTTTGTTCACGAACCTTGAAGTGTCTACCAATATGCTATAGGCGGTTGAAGGAAGGAATAATGAAGACTTAAGTATCCTCTTCCGCTCACCTGCTGTCCTTGCGATGTTTTTGAAAAATTTTTGAAAAGAAAATATTCCATGGTCTTACCTTCGGGCAGCACTCTCAGTCACTCATTTATCTATTTAGCTCAGAAGTGTAACCCTCTCTCCTTTTGTGTAAAAGCTGAGGTGGAGCTCGGTAGGAGGTATGTGAAGACGCTCTTGAAGGTACATCTGTCGCAATATCAAAGATTGGATCCACGGAGACTCTGTGTCATTTACCTGTTTGATCAAGAGAGTGCACGTGTGGCGGATGTGAACTCTTTCGGCACTGATCTTTTCCTCTCTTCCTTTTCCCCTTCTTTCTTCTTTCTTTCTTTTTTTTGGGTCATGCTTCTTTGGCATGCCATCTTTTATTTTTCTCACTCTCTTTTTTTTCAGGGGAATACTTGGAGAGCGATCATATACCTTTTGAGGACACTTTATTAATGGAATCGAATGATAATTCTTGCACGTGCCTCTCAACCAAACACATAAAGGAACAGATCTCACTTGGGTCACAACATTTGATAAAGCTCAATGTAACAGCAAGGCGCTTTTATGTGGGTTTTTTCACAATGTAGAGTAACTGCATATGGCTGTGGTAGGTAGAAGGATAAACAGACCATGGGATAGTTTTGTTTTTAGTTAATAAAAAAATTCCCAAGTTCAGCAAGAGAAACAGGTAGAGAAACTTTAATCAAAACCATATCTCATCAATCAAGAGCTTTAGAATTATGGGTTCCCTAACTGGTGGTTCGCAAACTCAAGAATGGTAAAGAATAAAATTTATGCATGAATCACCCAGTGGCACGGCGGGTTCTCATGAGTTAAACCATTTTAGATTAGGAAGTTTTAATAGCATGTTTAAATCTCGGAGAACAGGGAGAAAATGAGTGAGGACGTGCAAACCGTGAGTCCGGAACGAGACGGTATTGGATATTCACTTGTGTACGAGTCTGTCCTGCCGTGCATGTGAGTCGTGGGGGTGTGCACTGGATGAAGCGAGGATCTCCCCCACACTTGTTTTCGAACCTGTCTTTATTCGATCAAAGCAAAAAGTAAAATGCAAAGGGGCTCTGCCGGCATTAACACCGGGGAGCCAAAGTTTGAATTATTCGAATAAAATGGGGGTGCTTACAATGAAAACAAAATGAGGTAAAGCAAACTAGTCGAAGGAAATAAACCTGGTCCTAGTGCCCAACTATACTAAAATAAGCTAAGGATGATCCTCAGATGAGTTACCATCCAAGTTACTTCCCTCCCCTAGAGCCTCAGCCAGCCAATCTATGCCGTTGCTTAGGCTGTTGTGAAACAACCAGAGGTCCTTATAGACTCCAGCCACTGTTGCCTTCTGATTTCTCAATCCTTGGCGCAGCTTCTTATGTTCTAGCTGTAGACTCTTCATCAGGAAGATAAGTTCCTCCTTGGACCATAGCTGCGGGGAATCAGCCGGCCTCCTCATGTCATCTGCCTCCCTAGCTGGTGGTCGCACACCAAAAATCTTGAGGCGTGGTTGCAGCGGTGGGTCATCTGGGGATATCTTCTCCCTCCTCTAGTCATGACTTATGACACCTCCATCCTTATTGAGCAGCTACCCCGCATACCTCTCGTCCGGCTTTAGCCTTGGCCCCGGAGCATCTTTGTCTTGGAACAGCATGACCCTGACTGTCTCAATTACTTCATTTGGGCGTTGTTTACGTGACTTCTGGCCCCGAGGACTCCCGCACCGAGGAACGGGGGGCTGAGCGGCTCCTGCCCCGGTTCGGCCGACCTGGGCCTGGTGCCTCTCGGCCTCCCGCTGCACACAGCAGCGGGTTTCGTCACTGGGGGCACCACTTCGGTTGAATTGACCCTTACTTCCACTGGATTGACAAGGTTTGAGGTCTTGGGACTATTCGCCGGGGTTGGTGCTGCCATCAGCTGATCAACGGCGGCGGAGTTGACGAACGCGATGACCTCCTTGCCGGCCATGGGTGGTTTCAAGCAGTGCAGATGGCTTTGGAGGTGGAGAGGAAAAAAGGTAGATGGAAAAGGTTGAGAGGAGGAGGAAGGGCTTTCAATGAGCAAGAAACAAGGGGAGAACCCTATTTTTTGCCATCGAAAAGATCCGAGGCAACCAGAATTTGGGCTAGGACGCGAGGATGGCCTGGCCTGCCGAAGGTGGGCTGCTGGGGCTGCCACCCTGGTTCGGCCGACGTGGGCTTGGCCCAGCTAGCCTCCTTCCTCTTCTGGGTAGCATTGGGGAGAGTCTAGGGAATTTATACAAGTGGCTTACCTTAGGTTATGGCCTATAAAGCGTTTAATATGGTATATGGTCGTGTTGAATGAGTTCAATCATGTCTATATCCTCATCTATAGCTGTATTATGATCTAAAAATAATTTCAGACGATGGCCATTTACCTTGTGGATGTTACCTTCATCATCTTGGATCGTTATGGCTCCATGTGTTGATGTGTCGATGATAAGGTAGGGTCCCGTCCACTTGCTTCCTAATTTCCCATGACTGAAGAGTTTTACCCTGGAGTTAAAAAATAGTACCTTATCTCCGGGTGTGAAGACTTTTGGTTTCAGCCTTTTACCGTGCCATATTTTGGTTCTTTCTTTATATAGTGCGGCACTGTGATAGGCTTTGTCTCTCCACTCCTCCAATTCTGATATCTGCCTCTTCCTGTGCTCTCCTGCTTGGTCCAAATCCATGTTCCATCTTCAGATAGACCAATGTGCTCTATGCTCCAATTCAACGGGTAGATGACACGTCTTCCCATAGACGAGTTGTTAAGGTGACATTCCAATGGGAGTCTTGTAAGCTATGCGATACGCCCATAGTGCATCCATTAGCTTAGGCTTCCATTGTTTACCCATTTTGTTGACAGTCTTTTGCAGAATATTCTTGATTTGCTTGTTTGATGTTTCTGCCTGACCACTTGTCTGAGGGTGATACGGGGTTGCAATGTTATGCTATGTCCCGAGTTCCTTGAGGAAACTTCGGAAGGCCGCATCGATGAAATGCAATCCAACGTCGCTAATTACCACCTGAGGTGTCCCAAACCTTGGAAAGATTACCTCTTGAAACATCTTCCGGGCGTGCTTTGCATCGGCAGCCTTGCATGGCATTGCTTCTACCCACTTGGAGACATAATCCACAGCGACCAAGATATACTCGCAGTTATAGGACTTTGGGAAGGGTCCCATATAGTCGATGCCCCATACATCAAAAAGTTCCACTTGAAGGTTGTATGTGGGAGGCATGGCATCGCGAGCTGAGATTCCTCCATGTTTCTGGCAACTGGAAGACACCTTCGAAAGAAGTCCTTGGTGTTTTCATACATTGTTGGCCAATAGAAACCACTTTGCTATATTTTCTCTTGAGTGAGAAACACACCATAGTGCCCTCCGTATGGTGCTGCATGGCATTTCTCAATAATCTTGATTCCTTCTGCTGTGGGGACACATCTTCGGAGTAATCCATCTGCACAGACTCTGTAGAGGTATGGCTCATCCCATAGGTGTCGTCTGCTCTCGGTCACTAGCTTCTTCTTGTTTTCCCCAGGTGGGACATACCCTGAAACCATAAAATTGACAATATTTGCGTACCACGGGTTTGAAGTTGTTACCTTGAGTAGCATGTCGTCCCGGAGAAAATCATTTATCAGCAATTCCTCCGTGTTTGTGATATTCATACGCGACAAATGATCTGCAACCGAGTTTTCTACTCCCTTTTTATCCCTAGTTTCTAAATCAAATTCCTGGAGTAGAAGGATCCACCTTATGAGCCTTGGCTTCGCATCTTTCTTGGTGAGAAGGTACTTCAGAGCTGCATGGTTAGTGTATACAATAACCTTTTCATCCACTAAGTAAGATCTAAACTTGTCTGTAGCAAAGACAACTGCCAGGAGCTCCTTTTCAGTTGTGGCATAATTAAGCTGAGCTCCTGTTAGTGTCTTGCTCGCATAAGTGATCGCCTGATGCTTCTTGTCCTTAGTTTGTCCAAGTATGGCCCCCACCGCATAATTGCAAGCATCACACATGATCTCGAAGGGAAGCTTCCAATCCGGGGGTTGAATGATTGGAGCTAAGATGAGTGCCTTCTTGAGTGTGTGAAAGGCTATTAGGCACTCATCATCGAATTGGAAAGGGGTGTCCTTAGCTAGTAGATTTGTGAGGGGCCTAGCGATATGGGAAAAGTTGGCTATGAAGCGCCGGTAGAACCCTGCATGACCTAAGAAGCTTCTGATTCCATTCACACTCGTGGGAGGCAAAAGTTGTTCAATGACTTCAATTTTTGCCTTATCCACCTCGGTTCCTCTCTTGGAGACGAGATGTCCGAGAACAATGCCCTCACAAACCATGAAGTGGCACTTCTCCCAATTTAGCACCATGTCCTTCTCTTGGCATCTCCGCAAGACCCTATCCAAATTCTTGAGGCAATGATCGAAGGTTTTACCGTAAACTGAGAAGTCGTCCATGAAGACCTCCATAATTTCTTCGATCCTGTCCGAGAAGATGGACATCATGCACCTTTGGAACGACGCGGGCGCATTACACAACACGAATGGCATTCGTCGGTATGCATAAGTTTCAAAGGGGCATGTGAACGTGGTCTATCTTTGGTCGTCGGGATGGATTGGGATTTGATGGAAACTGGAATAGCCATCAAGGAAACAGAAGTAGGAGTGCTTTTCTAACCTCTCGAGCATCTCGTTGATAAAGGGAAGCGGAAAGTGATCCTTCTTCGTTGCCTTGTTGAGCTTCCTGTAGTCGATACACATTCTCCATCCCGTGACGGTTCGTTGTGGGATTAGCTCGTTCTTGCTGTTCTCCACGACTGTCATATCTCCTTTCTTAGGCACTACCTGTACTGGACTCACCCACTCACTATACGGGACTGGATAGATGATTCCGGCGTGTAGGAGTTTCAGGACCTCCTTCTTTCACTACCTCACGCATCTCATTGTTCAACCTGCGTTGAGGCTCCCTGGAGGGTGCCATAGCGGGATCTATGGGAATGCGATGAGTGCAAAGAGTAGGGCTAATTCCCTTGAGGTCTTGGATGGCATAACCAAGAACAACTCGATGCTTTTCTAGAACAGTGATGAGTTTTGAGGTCTCCTCTTCTGAGAGTTTGTCACTGATGATCACGGGAGCTTCTACGTCGCTATTTAGAAAGGCATATCGAAGGCTAGAAGGTAATGGATTAAGCTCAACTAGAGATCGGGCTGGGACTTCGAACTCCTTGAACTCTAAGATTTCATCAGAATCTTCCTCTTCTTGGATGAACTCTTCAACTTCTTTCTCGAGGGCCATTTCTGATGAGTCTAGAGGGTCAGTGTCCAGCACCTCCTCAATTGGCTCTACTATAGGGAAAACCTCTGCCACTGAATTTATTGATCGAGTGATAGGAACAGAGAGGGTATCTTTCCCCAGTTTGATGTTAAGGGTTCCCGAATTTGGCACGTCCGTGAAAAGCTTCATGATCAGATGGCCGATAAGAATGTCGAAGTTGGGAACTTTGAACACATGGAAATCTAGTTCCACCTTAACATTATTGTGTCGCACCAACACCTTCTGAAGTACCCCATGGCTTCCTATAAGGGAACCTAAAGGCCCGGAGAGGGTCTTGTTCGTTGGGACTAGAGCTTCGCCTCCTAAGAAGGCGCACGCGAATTTGTAGGACATGATGTTCGCCCCAACATCGGGGTTATAGAGAGCGTCCACGTCCCGATTCTTTATGCAGCAGTGGATGGGAGAAGAAGGGTGGCTAATTTGAATGGGAGATGAGCTCGACTCTCCTTCCATTGACCATTTGCTACTCATTACGGCTGTCAACTCCTTGATAGTCTCTAAAAGGTAGTTGTTTTCATATGGTTCTAAAGGAGTGACAGGGACTGGTGGTCGCTTTTGGCATAGGTACTTCGAGGTGTTGCCTAGATCTTCAAAAAGATCCTCCTCGAATCCATGCTCAAATTCCGAAGGTAGAGGGTCCTCTACCTCGGGTGTTTCGGATTCTGGTTCGGGAAGAGGTACGGGAATCGAATCTAAGGGTTGCAGTTCTACGGCCTTGGATTCGGCTGCCTTGGGTTCCTCTTGTGGTACCTCTTGTTCTACCTGAGGTGGTTCCCGGTAGGAGACGTAGGAAGTTCTCTCTAAGACTTTGTCGAGGATTTCTCTTCCTTCGGCTGAGTTCTTATGAAAGAATGATCCTCGGACTGTGTTATCGAGGTACTGTGCATCGTCCTTGTTGAGTCCCGCATACAGATGTAGGAGTGACAAAGGATCGGGTAAGGACAAGTCGGGACCGGATTCAACTAGAAGGGAAAATCTGGACCACGTTACACCAAGGGATTCCTTCTCATTCTGACCGAAAGCTAGAATCTCTGCTTGTAAGGTGCATATACGAGTGATCGGAAAGTATCTGAGACAAAATCGGTCTCGAAACTTCTTCCAATCCCCATTTGCAAATCTCACGTTGGACGTGTACCATCGCTTCGCCTTTTCTATGAGAGAAGAGGGAAACAACTTCCACTTCAGAGTCTCATGTATCATGCCTGAGATTTTCAGACACGAGCACACTTGCTCGAATTCATGCAGATGATGGTAGGGATTTTCACCCCCCCATCCTGAGAAGGTACTCTCCTGAACTTTGCTTAATAATCTGGAGGGAATTTCGTAACTAGGTGAAAGAATTGGATCAGATGAAGAGGCTAGTTCACAAAATTCGCTCTTGGGTGCGGAGAGCTAAAACATGGATAGCTGCTCCGTGGGTAGCGGGGGTAGAGATAGAATCAAAGAAAAGAAAATGATACGAGGGCGAACTAGGTTCAACGAGAAAGTAGCAACCGTTCCCCGGCAACAGCGCCAAAAAGCTTGTTGACATTTCCTAGCGTCATGAAAATAAATCCGCAAGCGCACGGATACCGTTGTAGCTTTCACTTAGAAGTATTCCAAGGGTATCGTATCCACTGAGGAACTTGTGCACTTTCTCTACGGTTCAGGTTCGTCCAAGGACACCACACCCGTTAGAGGTGAGGGTGGAGAGGGTTCCTAAGGCTGGGTTTCAGAGATAAGATAGAACTGTCCTAATTGCTTGCTTCGGGCTACTAGCTTCCCACAGAACAAAGACTAGTGTGTTCTAGTAATACAGCACCGGGATATACCCGAACGGGGAGGGTTACGCTGGATAGACAGGGTTGTCTCCACCTGCTACCTACCTCCTTAAACCATGGGATATACCACAACCAACAGGTAAGTCTACTCTAGACACCACGTCTACACTATCATTACTACTCTAGCCTACGGCATTAGACTAAAGCACCCACTAGAAACTAGTGAACTACTGATCCAGCTAAGCAACTAAAGAGCTAAAACTATAACTTAACCAAGAAATTAAGCACATAAGAAAGTACAAACACTTACTTTGATTGACAAGCATTCATCGAGGTACAAGTTGGAGAAGAGTGCCGACAAACCCGACACTTCCCCAAGCTCCTCCCCACTCTCTCCCTAACTCTATCACCTCTAGAAATGAGCCTAGAGCTCATGAACACAAGATGAACTCCAAAAGGGAGTTGAGAGGGATGTGAAGGTGTGTCTCTCTTAGAAGCAACCCCCTATATTTATAGGGTTGTGTAGGAGGTGCTTCTACCGTGCAACACGCCGAGGCCTGCCCAAACCGACCTCTAGGACCAATGAAGAGGCGCCACGTGCAGCATGTAAGTCGGTTGCTAAGTCCCTGGGCCGGCCGACCCGGGTAGGTCAGCCGATCTTGGCCTGGCCCAGCTCGGCCTCTCCCTTTGCCACGTGGTCTGTATGTGGGTCCTATGGTCCTTGGCAGGTGAGTGGACCCTGGTTGAGGCTGGTTCTTTGCCTTGTTGGCCTCTTTTGCCCTTTGCCTTGCCCGTTTGCACATTCTAGAATTACGCCTTGGATCTTAGTTGCTCATTTCCTGCAATTTCATCCCGTAATCGCCTGCATACAGAGATCGACCAGCACTGGTGGAATTTGTCAGATAAAGCCCTATTCTAGTGTTGATCCTTGGATAATTGTTGCTTTTATGCAGGTTTTGACGGTCAAAAAGTGGTGCGTATCGAGCGTCAACATCGGGTCGGTAGTTGTGCTTGCCGGAGTTGTGGCGAGGTGGTCGACCGTCGGGTCGTTGACGATCACCGTGTCGCTGCTTGGACCGGTCCTCGGAGTGACACCGGTCCTTGTGATGACGGTGCGCCTTGTCAGCGTCCTCCATGCCGGCGTGCTTGTTGATGACGACCATCATCTCGGAGACGGTTTTGGGGTTGCTCTCGAACATCTTGCGCCAAGCTTGATGTTGTGCAGCCCTTTGTGGAAGTAGTGGATGACGTCCCTGTCATCAACATCCGTAATCATGTTACGATTGGTGAAGTACCTCTTGTTGTAGTCGCGCAGGGATTCATTGGGTTGCTGATTAACGCTGCCCAGATCCCATCTGGTTTTGGGTCCCGGGCATGAAGCCTGGAAGTGGTTGACGAAGGCGGTGCAGAGGTCCTGCCAGCTGTTGATGGAGCCTGGGCGAAGTCCCTCAAGCCAGTTGAGAGCCTGACGACTCATCATGACTAGGAAGTAGGCCGCCATGATGTAGAGGGCCACGAGACTCCGCGTAGTCGGTTGGAGAAGGCGGACAAGCCGTCCAGGTCCCCGGTGATGTCGTTGTTGAGGTTGATTGGAGCCTGCTGGGGTCGGTGTGGACGTTGGTCGGTGTTGCAGTGGCGAGCCCAACCTCCCTGGTTAGCACCGGGTGGGCCGTACTCCTCGTCGTACTTGCGGTGGCGCTCCCGCTCGGCCTCCTCGCGTTCGCGGTGTCGATCGTTGTTGACGGGTCGAACGTCGTGGTTGCGGAGGTTGGAGCATAGATCCAGCTAGTTGACCTCGTTGCCGTTGTGGTGTCGGGCTGTGGAGTGGCGAGAACTACTAGATTGGGCTTGTAGAGCCGAGTAGTCCTTCCTCAAGCGTTGGACCTGAGCAGCAGCAACATGCAAATGAGTCCGAGCTCGTTCGAGCTCGAGTGAGTGAGGTAGAGTCTCCAGTACCTCAAATGCGGCGGCCAGGTTAGCAGATTGGGTGGCAAAGACGTTCTGGTCGTTGCACTCAAGGACGAAGTCGTCATCGAGGTTCCGAGGGGTCGCTGGCGCGCGGCGTTGTAGAGATCTTCTTTGGCTTGGTCGATGGTGGCCTCGTTGTTGCGTCGCTCTTGGCAGCTTTGGTTGCGTTGGAGTCGTTGACACTTGGCCTCCTCGTCTTCTCCTTCGATGGATGCTTCATCGGAAGAAACGACAGACATCTCCCGTCGATTCGGAGAGCTCACAAGGTTGGGAGGGAGGGTGAAAAGAACCTCCTGGTAGCCAGCTTGTGGTTCTGAGACCGTGTCAGATCCGATCTGGTCAACGCTGGGTTGACTCAGGTCAGAGAGATGTCACTTCTCCATCAAAGATTGGATCTGGTCCGAGTAAACGAAGGAGCTGGTGCGGAGTCCAAACGGGGCCTAAGGAGCCAAGTCGCGAGGGCGACGGAGTGCCAACTCTACGAACCTGATGCACTCGACGAGGAAGGCATCGACTCAGTCCAAGCCAGCAAGGATATTATCAATGTTGATGCGCGGACGACATCCTCCACCTGGTGTAGCACTGAGCTAGAGAGGGTCAGATCGGATCTGGAACCCTGGGAACTTTCTATCTTGGAGACAGATGAGCTTCGCGATGAGCTCCTGGGAGCGGACATCTCGGGAAAGTTTCCAAAGATGATGGAGTGGATGGCGGTGGTCTGGATCTGGAGCGTCACTTGCGCGGAGAAGAAGATGCCGGAGTTGGATGCCATAAGGTTTGCCAAGAGGACCCTGGAGATCCCCCCTACCTGGCGCGCCAACTGTTGGATTTGCACTACGGCAAGTCTACCAATGGTAGGCCCAAGCAGTAGATTTGTAGGCAGGGTGGATTAGAGATAGTCCGTGAGCTTGATGGTAACACGCAGATGCAGGGACTTAGACAGGTTCGGGCCGCACGGAGCGTAATACCCTACATCCTGTGTTTGGGGGTTTGTATTAGGGTTTGTATGAGCTGAATGAATTGGATGAGTTGAATTGCCTATGGGTCCCCCTACGACCCCCTTATATATCCGAGTAGCCGTGGGTTACAAGTTAGGGTAAATCTACTCGGGTTTGTTTACAAGGAATCCGATCGGTTAAGATACATAGGATATGACTATCCAGTTCGACCTAGATCCTGACCCCAGAGGATCCCACCCATCATCCAGCTGAGTGCCTATACGCCGGGTCCTTCATGCAGAGTCGTTTAGCTGGGTAGCCATCTCCACTCGGCAGGGAGGTACTTAGGTCTACCTCCGTCATTCGCCTTTTGGGGAGATGAGTAGAAATCCAGCGCCAGCTCCATCAAGGTTGAGGGCGCCGTCGAAGTACATCTTCCAATGTTTAGGTCATTCTTCGGGTGGTGGGTCTTGTATCTCTGTCCACTCGGCCACGAAGTCAGTCAGGGCCTGAGACTTGATCGTGGACCGAGGGGAGAACTGCAGGTTGAGCGCGTCGAGCTCGACGAACCACTTGACGACTTGGCCATTGGCGTCGCGGTTGTGGTGGATGTCGCCGAGCGGGAAGGAGGAAATGACCCTGATGCTATGTGCTTGGAAATAATGCCGCAACTTCCTGGATGTGATGAGGACCGCGTACAAGAGCTTCTGGACCTGAGGGTAGCGCACCTTGGACTCGCCGAGTACCTCACTGATGAAGTAAACGGGTCGTTGTACCTTGTAAACATGACCTGGCTTGCCTCGCTCCACGACCAGGGTGGTATTAACCACATGAGTGGTTGCTGCTATGTAGAGAAGGAGTTCCTCGTCGGGCTCTGGAGCCGTGAGGACCGGTGGATTGGTAAGGAATTCCTTGAGCTCTTGGAAGGCTCTAGAAGCATCATCGTTCCATACAAACTTGTCTGCTTTGCGAAGTAGCTTGGAGAAGGGGAGTCCTTTGTCGCCGAGTCGACTGATGAATCAACTCAGGGCCGCCATGCACCCGGTCAACTTCATCAAGTCTTTCTTGCACCGTGGGGGCTTCATTCTCCTGATGGCATTGACCTTGGTGGGGTTGGTCTCGATGCCTCGGTTACTGACTATGAAGCCAAGTAACTTTCCCAAGGGGAAACCGAAGACACACTTGCTTGGGTTCAGCTTCCATTTGAATTTCCTGAGATTTTCAAATGTTTCGACTAGGTCGGCTATGAACTGATCATAGGACCAGGTTTTGACTACCACGTCATCAACGTAGGCCTCAACGTTGTGGCTGATCTGCCCAAAGAGGCATCTCTGGATGGTCTTCTGATATGTGGTGCCCGCATTTTTGAGGCCAAACGTCATGGTGTTGTAGCAGTACGCCCCGAAGGGTGTGATGAACGAAGTCTTCTCTTGATCCAACTCCTTAAGGGCGATCTGATGATACCCGGAGTAGCAATCAAGGAACGAGAGGAGGACGCACCCCGCCGTAGAGTCAATGACCTGGTCGATGCGAGGAAGAGAGAAGGGATCCTTAGGGCAATGCTTGTTGAGATCCGTATAGTCAACACACATTTCCATTCACCATTTTGCCTTTTAGAAGGACTGGGTTTGCCAGCCATTCCGGATGTGTGACTTCACGAATGAATCTTGCAGCTAAGAGCCGAGTAACTTCTACCCTAATAGCCTCCTTCGGATCTTGAGCGAAGAGCCAGAGTCGATGCTTGACGGGTCGCGCCTTCTCGTCAAGATCCAAGGAGTGCTCAGCCTCCTCCCTCGGAACGCCTAGCATGTCAGAGGGCTTCCATGTAAAGATGTCCCAATTAGCGCGGAGGAAGGAGGTGAGCGCATCTTCCTATGCTTTGTCGAGGTCCGCCCCGATGAGGGTGGTCTTGTCTTGGTCGTTCTCCCTTAGGAGGATGGTCTTCATCGCGCAGCCGGGCTACAGTTGTGACTCGGTGGCCGAGTCGTACACCAGGATGGGGATAGCCTTGAACCTGGTGAGGGCAGGCCTCCCCAAGATTTCATGGTACGACGTGTCGAAGGAAGCCACTTCGAAGTGGATGTGCTCCGTCCTGTAGTTCTCCTGGGTGCCGAAGGTGTCCGGGAGGGTTACTTGGCCGACCGGAGTTGAGCCTGAGCCGGGGATGATGCCATAGAAGGCCTCCTAGGTTGGAACAAAGGAGGTCATGTCATGCCCCATGCTTTCCAGTGTCTTGGAGAAGATAATGTTGAGGCTGCTGCCTCCGTCAACGAGCACCTTGGAGAGGCGCACCTGGCTGACCACCGGGATGACCACGAGTGGGTAGGAGCCAGAGCTGGGTAGATGTTTCCAATGGTCGCGTCGATCAAATGTGATCACGACCTCGGACCAGCGTAAGGGTTCAACTGGGTGTTGGAACACAGAGTTGACCTCACGCTGATCAAGCTTGATGCGACGTCGGCACCTTGGGGCCCTGGAGCCACCATAGATGAAGTTAACCGCACGGTCCGCCTCCAGGAAGTCCGTTGGGGATTTGTCGCCTTGGTTGTTCCGATCTCGCATGGGCGAGTCGTTCCGGCGTCCTCGACCCCGGGAGGTTTTGGAGCTGCCGGGCTTGTCGCAATCGTCGTAGCGAGGGCGCTTGGGGTCGTCCTGAGCCACACTATTGCGGAGTGCATGACACTCTCGCGCTGTGTGGTTGGAGTCGGTGTGCTAGGGGCACTTGCCATCGAGGAGTTGATTCAGCTCCTCCTGGTTGAGGGAGGTGCGCTGTTGGGGTCGATCTGCAACAGCGATGGTGTTGTCGGGGCCACGCTTGGGCTCCCTTTGCTTGGACGACTCAGGACGGTCGTTGTGCTTGCTGGAGTTGTGGCGAGGCGGTCGGTTGTCGGGTCATTGGCGATCATCATGTCGCTGCTTGGGCCGGTCATCGGAGTGACGCCGAGCCTTATGGTGACGGTGCGCCTTCTCAGCATCCTCCATGTCGGCGTGCTTGATGATGACGACCATCATCTCGGAGACGGTTTTGGGGTTGCTCTCGAACATCTTGCGCCAAAGCTCGATGTTGTGCAGCTCTTGGTGGAAGTAGTGGATGACGTACCTGTCATCAACATCCGTAATCATGTTATGGTTGGTGAAGTACCTCTTGTTGTAGTCGCGCAGGGATTCGTTGGGTTGCTAAGTGATGCTGCCCAGATCCCATCTGGTTTTTGGACCCGAGCATGAAGCCTGGAAGTTTATGACAAAGGCGGTGCAGAGGTCCTGCCAGCTGTTGATGGAGCCGGGGCGGAGTCCCTCGAGTCAGTTTAGAGCCTGGCGACTCATCATGACTAGGAAGTAGGCCGCCATGATGTCGTTGTTGCCGTTCGCCGCCCGAACAGCGATGAAGTAGGTGCGCAGCCACATCTTCGAGTCAGAGTTGCCGTCGAACTTGTCAATGCCGACTGGCTTGAATGTAGAGGGCCACGAGACTCCACGGAGTCGGTTGGAGAAGGCGGAGAAGTCGTCCAGGTCCCCGGTGATGTCGTCATCAAGATTGATCTGAGCCTGCTATGGTTGATGTGGATGCTGGTCGGCGTTGCTGTGGTGAGTCTGGCCTCCCCGGTTAGCGCCGGGTGGGCCGTACTCCTCGACGCATCTGCGGTGGTGCTCCCGCTTGGCCTCCTCGCGTTCGCGGTGTTGATCGTTGATGACAGGTCGGACGTCGCGGTTGCGGAGGTTGGAGCGTAGATCCGGCTAGTTGACCTCATTGCCGTCGTGGTGGCGGGCTGTGGAGTGGTGAGAACTACTAGATTGGGCTCATAGAGCCGAGTAGTCCTTCCTCAGGCGCTGGACCTGAGCAGCCGCAACATGCAAATGGGTTTGGGCTCGTTCGAGCTCAGGCAAGTTGGGTAGTGTCTCCAGTACCTCGAATGCGGCGGCCAGGTTGGTAGATGGGTTGGCGAAGATGTTCTGGCCGTCGCACTCGAGGACGAAGTCGTCGTCGAGGTTCCGCGGGGTCGCTGGCGCGTAGCGGGGTGCCACCCGCGGGTTGCGACCATCGGTGTTGCGGAGATCCTCCTCGGCTTAGTCGATGGTGGCCTCGTTGTTACATCGTTCTTCGTGGTTTTGGTTGTGCTGCAGTCGTTGATGCTTGGCCTCCTCGTCTTCTCCTTCGACAGATGCCTCATCGAAAGAAACGGCGAAGATCTCCCGCCGATCTGGAGAGCTCACAAGGTTAGGGGGGAGGGTGAAGAGAACCTCCTGGTAGCCAGCTTGTGGTCCTGAGAACGTGTTAGATCCGATCTGGTCAACGCTGGGTTGACTCAGGTCAGAAAGGCGTAGCTTCTCCATCAAAGATCTGATCTGGTCCGAGTAAATGGAGGAGCTAGTGCGGAGTCCGAACGGGGCATGAGGGGCCGAGTCGCGAGGGCGGCGGAGTGCCGACTCTGAGAGCCCGATGCACTCATCGAGAGAGGCATCGACTCGGTCAAGGCCAGCGAGGATATCGTTGTTGTTGACACATGGATGATGGGTCGTCCATGCAGGGTATTGGACCTCATCATGGATGGACAGGTCCTCAACATGGTGTAGCACTGAGCTAGGGAGGGTCAGATCAGATCTGGATCCCTGTGAACTTTCTATCTCGGAGACATATGAGTTTGGGGACGCGCTCCTGGGAGCAGACATCTCGGGAAAGCTTCCAAATATGATGGAGTGGCCGGCGGCGGCCTGGATCTGGAGCGTCACTTGCACGGAGAAGAAGACGCCAGAGTTGGATGCCATCAAGCTCGCCAAGAGGACCCTGGAGATCCCCATACCTGGCGCGCCAACTGTCGGATTTGCACTCCGGCAAGTCTGCCTAGGGTAGCCCCAAGCAGTACATTTGTAGGTGGGGTGGATCGGGGAGCCGTGAGCTTGATGGTAACACGAAGGCGCAGGGACTTAGACAGGTTCTGGCTGCACGGAGCGTAACACCCTACATCCTGTATTCGGCGGTTTGTATTTTGAGTAGCAATGACTAGGGTTTCGGGAGTTGTAGGGATTGTATGAATTGTCTTCTATGGGTACCCCCACGGCACCCTTATATATCCAGGCAGCCGTGGATTACAAGTTAGGGTAAATCTACTTGGGTTTGTTACAAGGAATCCGATCGGTTGAGATACACAAGAACATGGCTATCCAGTTCGACCTAGATCCTGACCTCGGGGGTTCCCACCCATCGTCTAGCCGAGTGCCTGTACACGGGGTCATTTGTGCAGAGTCGTCCAGCCGGGTAGCCGTCTCCACTCGGCAGGGAGGTAACTGGGTCTACCTCCATCAAGCCCCCAAGCGCCGAGTCATCGAGTCGAGCCTTAACCGAGCTACGAGGCCAATCGGTGATCATATAGCGATCTTTACATTCTCAGGCTCTTGTAGTAACTTGACTTCAGTAGACTCCTGCCTTCATGTTTCTTCTTCAATGAGATGCGCCCCTTGGCGCACCCATTGGGTGTAGCCCCCGAGCCTCGGAAGGTTTCGTAGAAGCGTTTCGAGGGTCAAAAAAGGAAACAACATCTTAAGCCCTTTATTTTGGATCATCCTCTGGCGCCTAGCTACCAGTTAGAGTAGCCAGCGGAGTCACAAGGACACGCCCAACAAGATAATGGCCCCCAGCCCCCGAGCAGGGTCGCTGGCGGAGTCACGGAGACACGCCGAGTCGTATAGCGGCGCCCAGCCCCCGAGCAGGGTCGCTGGCGGAGTCACGGAGACACGCCGAGTAATATGGCGGCGCCCAGCCCTCGAGCAGGGTCGCGGGCGGAGTCACGGACACACGCCGAGTCCTATAGCGGCGCCCAGCCCCGGAGCAGGGTCGCTGGCTGAGTCACGGAGACACACCGAGTCATATAGCGGCGCCCAACCCCCGAGCAGGGTCCCTGGCCGAGTCACGGAGACACGCCGAGTCAAATAGCGGCGCCCAGCCCCCGAGAAGGGTCGCTGGTGGAGTCACGGAGACACGCCGAGTCATATAGCGGCGCCCAGCTCCCGAGCAGGGTCGCTGGCGGAGTCACGGAGACACGTCGAGTCATATAGCGGCGCCCAGCCCCCGAGCAGGGTGGCTGGCAAACTCACGGAGACACGCCGAGTCATATAGCGGCACCAAGCCCCCGAGCAGGGTCGCTGGCGGAGTCACGGAGACACGCCGAGTCGTATAGCGGAGTCACGGAGACACGCCAAGTCATATAGAGGCGCCTAGCTGTAACACCTCGGGTGTTTAAATTGTGAAATAAGCCTCGTTAGCTTAACACGATGCATAATTAACTAAGAAAAGTTCAAAAGAAATGAATTATAAATTGGTTTTACTTTGAATTAAAAATAGATGTGTATATGTGCATAAATACATGTACTTTAATCAAACAAATTAAATAACTCTCACCTCAACGCACGTGGCGACGAAATTTAATGGACACACCATCGATGACAGGATAAACAAAAGTCTAGTTGAAGCCTAGGAGAGAATACAAATTTTTGCCCAGGGAATGATGTGCCCTCCGAATCATACTTTTTGAGTTTTTAAAATAACTGCTAAACTAGAACTCAAATGAATTTTGGCCTAAAAAAAAATTTGTGTTAATTTTCATTTTGAACAACTTTCATGTTCAGAGATTTTTGAGTTGCAACACAAAAATTTGAGTAACACTTGACTTTGCAAACCAGCCCTTGCCTTTTCTTCTATTTTCACTGCAGACCCTTCTTTCTCCGCCCCGCCCGACCCTCCGACGTGCATTTGCTGCAGACCCTTCTTTCTCCGTTCCGCCCAACCCTCCGCCGCGTAGTCGCCGCTGACCCTCCGCCCGCCGCGCAGTCGCCGCTGGCCACTTGGCCGGCGATGCCTGACCGGTGCTTGGCGCCAAGCCAATGCCTGGCCGCGCCCTGCTCGCACGCGCTCCTCCCCAGTCCGCGCACGCCACGTGAACGCCGGCGATGCGCGCCTCTGCTCGCCGCCCGCCGTGCCCAATGGCCAGTCCGTGCCGTGCCCGTGTCCCCGCCGCGTCCCGCCAGTCGCCGCGCTCGCCGCCCGGCAAGCTAGCTGTTGCAGCTCCTCCGCCAACCCGCGCGCCGCGTGATCTCCCCCTCCCCCACGCCAAATCCCCGACGCCCAATCCCCTGCCCGCACCCGCCGCACGCCGCACCAGCTCTGCTCGCCGCCCACCGCGACCAGTAACGCGCCCCCATCGTGCCGCCCCTGCCCAGCGTTGCCCGGTCCTCTCCCTCCCTCCTGCAGCCTATAAAAGGCGACACAAGGCCACTCGCGCGCGCCTCAACCCACCAGAACGCCGCCGCCGCTGCCATTGCTGCTGCCGTGCACCACCCGTCCGTGGAGCCCCATCCTCCAGCCTCCCACTGCCCAAACCCATCACCCAGTGAGCTTGCCCTCCCTCCATTGAAGCTCACCGGCCTCTTCCCCAACCATCTCGACCGCCGGAGCACCGCCAGCGCCGCCCGTGCCGCCGCTACTCCGCGGACAGTCCGCTCCGAAGCTCCTCCGACCAAGCCAAGCCTCGAAACGGGTTGCCCTCGATGCCGCGAAGCTCATCGACCAGCCCATGCCCTGCCCTCCTCGCCGGAGCACCATCGCCGACGCTCCGCACCGCCGCCGCCCCTCTGCTCCGCGCCAACTGTAACACCTCAGGTGTTTAAATTACAAAATAAGCCTCATTATCTTAACACGATGCATAAATAACTAAGAAAAGTTTAAAAAAATGAATTATAAATTGGTTTTGCTTTGAATTGAAAATGGATGTGTATATGTGCACAAGTACATGTACTTTAATCGAATAACCCTCACCTCAAAGCACTTATGGCTACGAAATCAAATAGGCACATCATCAGTGGCTACGAAATCAGTCTAGTTGAAGCCTAGGAGAGAATACAAATTTTTGCCCAGAAAATGACGTGCCCTCCGAATCATGCTTTTTGAGTTTTTTTTAAAATAACTTCTAAACTATAACTCAAATGAACTTTGACCTGAAACGAAACTTGTAGAACTTTTCATTTTGAACAACTTTCGTGTATAGAGATTTTTTAGTTGCAAACCAGAAATGTAAGAAAATATCAGTTTTACGATCAGACCCTTAAAATTTATCAAATTCTCGCGTCTCGGTCCCTCCCTCACCTCTCTCCTCCGCTCTGTCCCGACAGCCCAGCAAAACCCGCCCGCCACGTCGCCGGTGATGCCTGCCGCCGCGTCGCGCCAAGCCAATCCCCCAACGCCTCTGCTCGCCGCCCAGCTCGCCCAACCCGCAGCCGCGTCCTCCTTCTCCCCCACGCGACATCCCGCACGGCCAGTAGAACGCCGCCACCCCAACGCCCAATGGCGTGCCCCAGCCGTGCATGGCTCTGGTCATCGCTGGCCGCGCCCAATGGCGCACCCCTGCCATGCCCGGCCCGCCACAACCCTCTCCCATCCCTTGGCTCGCTATAGAAGGGAAGCACACCCCTGCCTGCGCGCAGACCCGCCGACACCCGCTATTACTGCCGCCGCTCGGAGCTCAGCGCTGAGCCCCTCCCTCCGCCCCACCTCCACTCAATCCAACCCCCAGAATCGGTCCCCTACCATCCACCAAAGCTCCCCAGCCAAGCGCTGCCGCTCCACATCGCCGGAGCTCGCCGGAACCAAGCTCCAAGCGCCGCCGCCCCTGCTCCACCGTGGCGAACCCGCCACCGGCCACCTCGGCCCCAACTGAGACCTCCCCAAGGTAGCCCATGCCTTCCCCGTGCTCTTCCCCCACCTTGCCCTCACCGCCAGCCCCTCCCCTCGCCGGAATCGAGCTCGAGCTCGCGGGCCGGCCGCCAGGGACCACATTGCTTTGATTGCAATCTTCGCAGGGGCCTGCACGCAAGTTTCCAGGGACCCCTTTGTAAAAGAAAGTTTTAACCCTAGTTCAAAATTAGTGAACTTGTAAAGTTCATATAAAATCGTAGAAAAATTGTAAAAATACAAACTCAACTGTTCTGTAATCTTTAGAAGAAGATCTACAACTTTTGTTACATGCATTTCTTCAGTTGCTTGCTAAATCTTTCTCTAAATTAAATGGAATGTTTAATAGACTTTAATTGTACCCACTGTTGTAGACAAAGGTTGAACCTAAATTTTGGACAGTAGTTTAGTTACTTGATGTATAGTCCAGTGGAAAAAGTTTAGGACCAGAACCCACTTGTAGCTAAACTTTTTGCTAAACTTTGTTTTATGCCATGAAATAAAAGAACTAATTTGTACCTACTGTTATATTGTGATTCGTGTTTTGAAAATTTTACAGAGCGGTTATAGTGATGACTAAATACCACAGAAAAAGTTTAGAACCTTTTTCCTTTCTGTAACCTATTTAAATAATTTTGTGGTGGGAAAAATACACTAATTAAAATTATTAGTTTCTGCGTTTGGAAAATGTTCAACTTTTTACTGTGGGACATATTATAGTATCTCGTGCTGTATAAAAAGTTTCATACACAGAAACCCTGAAAGATCCTGTAGAAATTCATATTTATTAAAATAGGTGTATATTGTCCTATTTATTATGCTTTGTATCTTGCAAAATAAAATCTGAAACATTTACAGTAACAGCTATATGGAACGATTAACCCCCTGTAAAATTTTTGGCATCAATGCTTGCATGGTTCGTCCTGTATAAAAATAACTAATTTCTAGTAGTAGTTGTGTATTATATTTTTCATAATGATTCTGCTGCATAAAAATGCCGGAAAATTTTACAGTCCCGTTGTCTCTGCATAATGTACTCTGAATAAAAATTTCGTCATCAGAACTTACCTAGTCCAGAAGTTATGTTTAATCCATGTTGTGCTTAGAAAAATTAGTCTCCAACAGAACACAACCCCCAACCCCCTTCTTGTTTAATGGAGTTAATTAGTTTAAGTTACACTCTATTAACAATTGCCCAATGAAATCTTAACTAAGTAACTTCACAACCAAATCTATGTTATTGTGGATGCAACTTTATCGTTAAGGAAAATAATCGTCATATACCATCACTACAACTTACACTTGTGCATTCATATAGAATCGACTACTCTCGCCGACAGAATGTACGAGTTGGTGCCCGCGTCCGAGAGTGAGCAGCGTGAAGCTCAAGTGAATCTAACTGAAGCTTTCGAAGACCCGAACCCGAGTTCGGACAAGGCCCAAGCTAACTTTACACAAGAAGGCAAGCCCCGGAGCATGAACCCTGTTTTTCTAAATTATGCAACTTAATACTCTATTCTACTTGTGCATTAAGTTTATAGGAGTTGAATGAAAACTTAGTTGCATTATCCTAGGTACCCATGCTCTGAACACTAGATATAAGGTTCGATAGAATGCTATGCTAATAGGACCCGGTAAAAGTCGAGTGATTTCCTGTCACTCGCGAGAATATAGGAGTTGAATGTTTACTACATGCTGCAATCATAAGGTCGACGGACGGGGCTATGGTGCGTTGTTCATGTTGGTGATTGAGGCCCCGTCTGTGTAGTGAAAAATGCTAAGGCCGCAGTGTATGGTAGTGGTGGTTAAGTTTTTGAACGTACTAACCACATGCTGAGAATATGGTAATCGGTAAGCTTAAGTACCTAATTGGACCGGCACGTGGACAGCATCCCACCATCTCAACTTTGGTTCCATGCGCGCGCATGGTGGGTACAGAGCCGGGCTCTGTAGTGTCGAATAGTGGCCCTGATCCACAACCCGGGAAGAAAGGGGAAAGGTTGCACGTGTGACTCTGGGAGTAACCACGTGACATGTGTTTAGGTTTCCCTTGCAAGGTTAAGAAATTCGATTTGAATCGTCCGTTTCTCGCGGTTATTGAGACTGCTTGACCCTTTTACCACATAGAATAAGAAATGGAACAATGATGATGATTAATCTTGTTAGATGCAAATTAATTCTTTCACCATGTATGATATTGGGTAGTTGCTTACCTAGAATGGATAAGGAAAACTAGAATCTGGAGCTAAAATATGAAAGTAAGTACTTACTTGTATATGCTTTACGGCAAAATAAACTCCTCAAGCCAAAAGCCTTGCATGTCTAGGAGTCAGCTAAGTATATTCCGCTAGTCGGGTAAGCCTTGCTGAGTATTAGTATACTCAGCCTTACTTGTGGCTCGTTTTCAGGTGATACTTTCGAGGATGTGATCGCTAGTTTAACTTGGCCGTGTACCCTTTCTCCTGGTTGGTCGGTGGAATGGGATGCACCCCTGGCCAACGATGATAATGCCGAGTGATGTCTTGTACGGGCTTCATCGAGACATCATGTATCGTCGAGTAGTTTATCATTATTTTTTTTCTGCTGCATTGAACTTTGAAGAACTCAATTATTTTGAACTCTAAAATACCTTATTTTACGAATTCGAACTCAGTTGTAATAATAATTTATGATGAACCCTGCGATGTAAAATTTTGTGGAATGTTGTATCCTCTAGGCTCACCTTCGTGTGAGTACATGTATGTGTGGTTTCGATCGACAAAAATCGTTGTTGTATCGGGAGGTTACCCGACAGACCAATGGATTATTCCGTTTGAAGTGCGAGTTAGCCCTGATTGCCCTCGTGGTGAGCCGGATTAATTCAGGTGGTTCTGCCACAGCTGGTATCAAAGCCGAAATACATACGCTAGAGAATGCAACAAGCCTTAAAAACTTGTTTCCATAAAACTTGAGCAGAAAAATGCGTTTGCAAAATGCGTTGGTTCGTTAAGGATGGTACCTAGTTCGTAAAGCCCTAAGGGATTATGGGAAAGTTACTAGGTGGCTATCTAACTTATGAATATTATCAACTTACTCCCAGCACATTACTTTCTGTCAAAACTTACTTTTATGCACAATCGACCCTTAATTTCTGTAACGACGCACTCATCGCTAAGGTAAGAAGGTAAGAATCCTCAGCCAACTGAGAGAGCTTGGCCTTCCTGTTGGTGATGCGAGCCGAACGCTGCCCTCAAGCAGTTGCTTACTTGAGGTGCTGCCAATATACCAACTATTAGTTGATTATATTGGGAGGAGAAGGTTTGGAGCAGGGTATGATGATCGCTGTTCATACCCCCATCTCAAGACGGTACCCCCGTGAATGCGCTATCTTGATAGTGTATATTAACGTCGTCTGTACAGTGGGAATTGTACGGATGCCGTTTCCATAGTGAACGGTAATGAATACGGACGCTTTTGTGAGTGCTGGCATGAAAGGCTCAATGGATATATATATATATATATATATATATGCTATATCAATCTTTTACAGGTACACTAACCGCGATTACGATAAGTTAAAGAACGCTTAGAGAATTCTCGACTAGCTATTATAGTGAGAGACGTATTGTGTATGCCACCGAAACTAACTTTGTAAGACCAAAGCTATTTGGCAATTATTTTATTTTGTGAGGGCAAATAGGACGTGCATGTATCATGACTATATAAATCTGAAATTGAAAATGCGATGCGTGAGAGTAGTAAGGTTCATGCGCCCACACGATTGTCTTGCATAAGGTTTATCTAGCAAATCTGTCACATTTCTGCCTTATCTGAAAAGATGAATTTATTAAGCTGAGAAAATAACCCTTTCTGAAGAAACTCAAGTTGAAAGCTTTGTTCCAAAATTCTTATTCTACCTCCTTTCTAAATATGAAAAATTCTAGACATATGGATAATGAGAAACAACAAAGACCTTGGTGTGTCAGTTTTCTGTCCAAAATGAGCAGTTCAGCCACATAAATTTTTATACCCCCTTAATGCAGTTTTCTGCAAAAGTTTTCCACACAGAACTTTTTGTAAATTTACTCAGGCAGCTACTATTAAAATTTGTTAAATTTTGGCTGGGTAGATTTTACCTGGTGCACGAAACATTGGCCCACTATTCACTGGAATTTCTAGGTAGACAGTAAAGTAAAACCTGAAAAGAAAGACCATCTTAGAAACTTATCTAGCTCTGGAGTTGACTAGCAAAGTTGTTCGCTAATACCTTAGAAATGTTTTGGTGAAGTTTGAGAATTTCTGGATTACTCAAATTGGAGTTATGGAGTCTTGAAGTTTCTTCTAGAAATATTCAACTTCCATCCTCTAGTTCATATCCTATGGCATGATCTTGACCAAACTTTTACCCTTTGATGATGATCCTTCTGAGCAGCAAGTTGAATACCAAAGTTGTCAAGAATTTCATGTCCTGAGAGCCCACAAAATTTCAGCACTATTGGACTTTGCTAGTTTGAGTTATAGGCAAGATACTGTAACTCATTCTGCTGAAAAACATCCGAGACAGAGAAGCAAAGAATGAATCTTTCGACCATCTTGGCCATCGATTTAGCGTCTAAGCTGAATACGGAAGTTGTACATCTCTCAATTCCCTACCCACTGCCAAAATATGAGCAATTTTGGATGAACCGACCAGGAGTTATAAGTTTCTTATGGCAGACAATATTCTGTCCATGATTCTATCCATGATCTTTCGGAAGTCTACTCTTTTCCGCTCTAATCCTTTTGAATCATGGAAGCAATATGGATCACGTTGCTAATGATAAACATTCACATTTCAGATGGTTGGAGCAACCCGTGGTAACCCAGAAGGTTTTGGTGCTAGTACTAGTGGATCACAACAACAGCCACCACCACAACCCAGTTTGGTGGAAGTAATGGACGCTCAAACCGAGTTGCTTCATCAGCTCGTGTAAGGACAGCACCAACAGAGGGGTGGACACAATGTTCACCAACCTCACGTTGCTGGTTACACGGATTTCCTTGGGACCCAGCCTCCCTTGTTTCACAAAACGGAGGAACCCTTGGATGCGGACGCTTGGATTCGCACAATCGAGTCGAAGTTTTCTCTACTCGTGGCCCCATGCTCGGATGAAAACAAGGCTCGCTTTGCTGCAGCAGCTTTGTGGTACAGCTCGTCTTTGGTGGGACAATTACTTTGCTATGCTCCCGGCTGATCACGTCGACACCTGGGATGAATTCAAAACTGCGTTCCGAGCACACCATATCCCAGAAGGTCTTATGGAAAGAAAGCTAAATGAGTTTCTGGCACTCACTCACGGTACCCGCACTGTACCTCAGTATGCTCAGGCCTTCAACAATCTGTGTCAGTACGCAGGCTATCACGCAGACACGGATGCTAAGAAGCGGGATCGTTACCGCGGAGGTTTGAGTACCAAACTCAAGGAGCGACTGAACCTTGTCAAGACCGATACATATAATGAGCTGGTAAACATGGCAATTACCCAAGAGGATTGTATTGTGGCTCACCGTGCCGAGAAGAAGAGAAAGGCGCAGTTGGGCCCTCGGGAGCTCAGCCACCGAGGTATCGCTTAGTGCAAAATACTGCGCCTACAGCTCCACAGAAGGCCCCTCAGCCAAGACGTTGGATTGTCAGGCCCCCGCAGCAACAAGGTGTTGTACGACCCCCTGTGCCTCAGCAAACTGGACCAAGGCCCGCTACTCAGCAATTCCTTCGTCCAAACAAAGGCAAGAGGTAGACCATTCAGGTCAAACAAGGACGGATCAATTTCACCACTCTTGCAGAACTTCCTGAAGGAGCACCAGTAATGACGGGTACATTCTCTATCCATAACAAGCCTGCAGTTATATTGTTTGATTCTGGTGCATCACATAGTTTCATTAGTGCAAAGTTTGGTGCAAAAGTAGGCTTGGATGTTTGTCACACAAAAGGGTCGTATATGATATCAACACCGGGTGGTAAAATTGCTTCAAATCAAATGATAAGGCAAGTACCAATCAAGTTGGGTAGTAAAACCATCAACACGGACCTTGTCCTTTTACCCCTTGACGGCATGGACGTTATTTTGGGTATGAATTGGATGGCTCTACACAGAGTCACACTGGACCTTTCTTCCCGAGCTGTTGAAATAAATTCACCTAGTCACGGAACCACTACCCTTTACCTACCGTTCCGGGAGTGCACGAATTCTTGTGCTTTCGTGATGGAAGGAATCAAACTAGAAGATATTCCAGTGGTATGCGAGTATGCCAATGTTTTTTCGGGTGACTTACCTGGAATGCCACCAGATAGAGATATTGAGTTCATTATTGAACTGGAACCAGGCACTTCACCTATCTCCAAAAGACCCTATAGAATGCCACCTAAGGAATTGGCCGAACTGAAAACACAACTCCAAGAACTACTGGACAAAGGCTTCATTCATCCTAGCGCATCGCCTTGGGGATGTCCAGCCCTTTTTGTAAAGAAAAAGGATGACGGTTTAAGATTATGTGTGGACTACCGACCTCTCAATGCGGTGACCGTTAAGATTAAATACCCACTTCCCCGCATCGACGTTCTCTTTGATCAATTATCTGGAGCTAGAGTTTTCTTAAAGATTGATCTTCGATCTGGATATCATCAGATAAAGATTCGCCCATGCGATATTCCTAAGACCGCCTTTTCCACACGATATGGACTATATGAATTCTTGGTCATGTCCTTTGGTCTCACCAATGCCCCTGCCTACTTCATGTATCTCATGAATTCGGTATTCATGCCCGAGCTCGAAAAATTCGTCATAGTTTTCATTGACGACATCCTTATCTATTCCAAGAATGAGGAAGAGCACCCTAAGCTCCCGCACATTGTTCTTCAGCGTCTCAGAGACCATCAGCTCTATGCTAAATTTTCTAAGTGCGAATTCTGGTTGGATAGTGTGAAATTCTTGGGTCACACTATTTCCAGCGAAGGCATAGCCGTTGACCCCAGCAAGGTACAAGAAGTGATGGATTGGAAACCTCCTACCTCTGTTCATCAGATTTGCAGTTTTCTTGGTTTAGCCGGTTACTATCGTCGTTTCATTCCGGATTTCTCCAAGATTGCTAAGCCTATGACTGAACTATTGAAAAAGGGAGTAAAGTTTGTGTGGGATGAGAAATGTGAAAAAGCTTTCCACACTCTTAGAGAACATTTGACTACAGCCCCTGTGTTAGCTCAACCCGATAACACCAAGCCGTTCGATGTTTACTGTGATGCTTCTGGCACTGGTCTTGGTTGTGTGCTTATGCAAGAAAATCGAGTTATCGCCTATGCTTCACGAGCCCTTCGGCCCCATGAGCAGAATTATCCGACCCATGATCTCGAGTTAGCGGAAGTCATTCATGCTCTAAAAATATGGAGACATTATCTCATGGGCACTCATTGTAATATCTACACCGATCACAAGAGTCTCAAATATATCTTCACCCAAGCCGATCGGAATATGAGACAAAGAAGATGGCTAGAATTAATCAAGGATTATGATCTCGAGGTGCACTATCACCCCGGCAAGGCCAATGTAGTCGCGGATGCACTAAGCCGCAAGGCTCATTGCCATTGCCTATCAGTGGAAATCTATAATGAGACATTAGGTTCAGAAATGAGGAAGCTTAGTTTGGAAATGATTTGCCAAGGCACTCTGAATCACATCTCAGTTGAGCCCACTCTTCACGACCAGATCATCATGGCACAACTACATGATGAAGGAGTTAAGATCATCAAACAAAAACTCTCTCTAGGTGAAGAGAAATACAAATGTTTCCGCCAGGACCATAAGGGAGTTCTATGGTTCGAAAGTCGCATAGTCGTTCCGAAGAATCATGAGCTCCGTAAGCATATTCTTGATGAGGCACATCTTTCAAAATTTTCTATTCACCCCGGCAGCAGCAAAATATATCAAGATCTTAGGCAAAACTTCTGGTGGACTAGAATGGAAAGGGAAATTGCTAAATATGTCTTAGAATGGGACACATGTCAGAGAGTAAAAGCCAGCCACTTGAAAGTAGCCGGTACACTTCAACCTTTGGCTATACCCTCATGGAAATGGGAAGACATAAGTATGGATTTCATTGTTGGATTGCCAAGTACCGCACAGAAACATGATTCCATATGGGTTATCGTTGATAGACTCACAAAGACGGCACATTTTCTTCCGGTGCACACCACCTATACTGCCAAGAAATATGCCGAGATTTATCTCGATCGCATCATTTGCCTACATGGAGTACCAAAGACCACTATTTCCGATCGTGGTACTCAGTTTGTAGCGCGCTTTTAGGAACAATTGCAAGCTTCTCTTAGTACTAAATTGATTCGAAGCTCACCCTATCATCCTCAGACTGACGGACAAACTAAAAGAGTGAACCAAATTCTTGAAGATATGCTTAGAGCTTGCGTCATTCACTATGGCAACAATTGGGACAAATGCCTATCCTTAGCAGAGTTCTCATATAACAATAGCTATCAAGCGAGTTTGAGAATGGCACCATTTGAGGCCTTGTACGGACGAAGGTGTCGAACCCCTTTGAGTTGGTCACAGATCGGAGAACGCAAAATATTTGGACCAAACATGGTAATCGAGGCCGAAGAAAAAGTGAGAGTAATACAAGAAAACCTTAGAGCCGCACAATCCAGGCAAAAGAGCTATTTCGACAGAAGGAGAAAGCCACTGAAATTTGAAGTTGGTGACCACGTCTACCTTCGAGTTTCACCAACCAAGGGTGTACAACGATTCAGAGTCAAAGGAAAACTATCTCCCCGATATGTTGGTCCCTATGAAATCATTGAGAACTGTGGACCCATAGCCTATAGAATTCGACTGCCCCTCAGCTTGCAGCCATCCATGACGTCTTTCATGTATCTCAACTCAAGAAGTGTGTTCGAGTCCCTACCAAGGTTGTGGAACAACAAGAAATATTGGTAGAGCCTGACCTCTCGTATGTTGGGTACCCTATCAAAATCATGGATCAAAAAGAAAGAAGCACTAGAAGGAAAGTGATTAAAATGTACAAAATTCAATGGAATCATCACACTGAGGAAGAAGCCACGTGGGAAACTGAAAGCTATCTAAACCAAAATTTCCCGAGTTTTCTCAACTCTACCGAAGGTACACACACTGTCCTCACTAAGCTTATTGTCCGAATCTCGGGGCGAGATTCTTTTTAAGGGGGGAAGGCTGTAACACCTCGGGTGTTTAAATTGCAAAATAAGCCTCATTAGCTTAACACGATGCATAAATAACTAAGAAAACTTTAAAAGAAACGAATTATAAATTGGTTTTGCTTTAAATTAAAAATAGATGTGTATATGTGCATAAATACATGTACTTTAATCAAACAAATTAAATAACTCTCACCTCAACGCATGTGGCGGCGAAATTTAATGGACACACCATCGATGATAGGATAAACAAAAGTATAGTTGAAGCCTAGGAGAGAATACAAATTTTTGCCCAGGGAATGACATGCCCTCCGAATCATACTTTTTGAGTTTTTAAAATAACTGCTAAACTAGAACTCAAATGAACTTTGACCTGAAACAAAATTTGTGTAACTTTTCATTTTGAACAACTTTCATGTTCAGAGATTTTTGAGTTGCAACACAAAAATTTGAGTAACACTTGACTTTGCAAACCAGCTCCTACCTTTTCTTCTATTTTCACCGCAGACCATTCTTTCTCCGCCCCGCCCGACCCTCCGACGCGCAGTTGCTGCAGACCCTTCTTTCTCTGTTCCGCCCGACCCTCCGCCGCGCAGTCGCCGCTGACCCTCCGCCCGCCACGCAGTCACCGCTGGCCACTTGGCCGGTGATGCCTGACCGGCGCTTGGCGCCAAGCCAATGCCTGGCCACGCCCTGCTCACACGCGCTCCTCCCCAGTCTGCGCACGCCACACGCACGCCGGCAACGCGCGCCTCTGCTCGCCACCTACCGCGCCCAATGGCCAGTCCGCGCCGTGCCCGTGTCCCCGCCACGTCCCGCCAGTCGCCGCGCTTGCCGCCCGGCAAGCCAGTTGCTACAGCTCCTCGCCCAACCCCCGCGCGCCGCGTGATCTCCCCCTCCCCCACGCCAAATCCCCGGCGCACAATCCCCTGCCCGTGCCTGCCGCACACCGCGCTGGCTCTACTCACCGCCCACCACGACCAGTAACGCGCCCCCGTCGTGCCGTCCCTCCCTAGCGTTGCCCGGTCCTCTCCCTCCCTCCTGCAGCCTATAAAAGGCAACACAAGGCCAATCGCGCGCGCCTCAACCCACCAGAACACCGCCGCCGCTGCCATTGCCGCTGCCGTGCACCACCCGCCCGTGGAGCCCCATCCTCCAGCCTTCCACTGCCCAAACCCATCACCCAGCGAGCTTGCCCTCCCTCCACTGAAGCTCACCGGCCTCTTCCCCAACCATCACGACCGCCGGAGCACCGCCAGCGCCGCCCGCGCCGCCGCCGCTCCCCTGCTACTCCACGGACAGCCCGCTCCAAAGCTCCTCCGACCAAGCCAAGCCTCGAAACGGGTTCCCCTTGACGCCGTGAAGCTCATCGACCAGCCCACGCCCTTCCCTCCTCGTCGGAGCACCATTGCCGACGCTCTGCACCACCGCCGCCCCTCTGCTCCGCACCGACGAGCCACCTCCAGCCACCCCAAGGTATCTCTCACCTCCCTGGATCTCCCCGACCCTTTTCCCCTCGCCGCCGACGAGCCCCCTCACCGCCGACGAGCCCCCTCGCCGGAATTTGGCCGGTCGCCGTGACAGCGCCGCCCAGGGACCCAATTGCAATGATTGAAATCTTTAAAAGAGTCTGCACGCAAGTTTCCAGGGGCATAACTGTAAACCTGTGTTTAAACTTTGAATTCAAAAACAGCAAACTTGTAAAATTCATATAAAATGGTAGAAAAATCGGAAAAATACAAACTCAACTGTTCTAGAATCTTTAGAAGAAAATATACAATTTTTGTTACATGCTTTTCTTCAGTGGCTCGCTAAATCTTGCTCTAAATTAAATGGTAAGTTTAATAGACTTTAATTATACCCACTGTTGTAAACCAGTTCGGAATCTGATCTTTGGAAAGTAGATTGGTTCCTTGATGTGTATGCCAATATAAAAATATTAGGACCAGAATCCATCTCTAGCTAAACTTTTTGTTAAACTTTGTTTATGCCATGAAATAATAGAACTAATTTGTACCTACTGTTATATTGTGATTCATGTTGTGAAACATTTCCAGAGCTGTTATAGTGATGCCTAAATACCACAGAAAAAGTTTAGAACCTTTTTCTTTTCTGTAACCTATTTATATAATTGTGTGATAGGAAAAATGCACTAATTCAAATAATTAGTTTCTTTGCTTGGAAAATGTTCATCTTTTTACTGTAGGACACACTAAAGTAGCTCTTGCAGCACAAAAAGTTTCATACTTAGAAACCCTGTAAAACATCCTATAGTAATTAATCTTCATTAATCTAAGTATATTTTGTCCTATTTATTATGCTCTGTATCATGCAAAATAAAATCCGAAAAATTTACAGTAACATAATTGTGGATAGGTTAACCCCCTGTAAAAATGTTGGTGTCAATACGTGCATGGTTCGTCCTGTGTTAAGTCCTGTATAAAAATAACTAGGTTCTAGCAGTGGCTGTGTATTATATTTTTCATGTTTAATCTGCTGCATCAAAATGTCTGAAATTTTTACAGTGGTTTTGTCTCTGCATGTTGTGCCTTGAATAAAACTTTCATCTCTAGAAGTCACATAGAACAGTAGTTGTGCTTATTCCATGCTTGTAATTCAAAAATTAAAATTCCAATACAACATAACCCCTTCTTGTTTAATGAAGTTAAGTAATTTAAGTTATACTCTATTAGTGATTGCCCAAGAAATTGTAACTAAGTAACTTTACAACAAAACCTATATTTTGTGGACTGCAACTTTATCGTGAAGAAAATAAATATTATGTATCACCACTACAACTTACACTTGTGCATTCATATAGAATCGACTACTCTCGCCGACGGGACATACGAGCTGGTGCCCGCGTCCGAGAGTGAGCAGCGTGAAGCTCAAGTGAATCTAACTGAAGCTTTCGAAGATCCGAACCCAAGTTCAGACGAGCCCCAAGCTAACTTTACCCAAGAAGGCAAGCCTCGGAGCATGAACCCTATTTTTCTAAATTATGCAACTTAATACTCTATTCTACTTGTGCATTAATTTATAGGAGTTGAATGAAAATTTAGTTGCATGATCCTAGGTACCCATGCTCTGAACACTAGATGTAAGGTTCAATAGAATGCTATGCTAATAGGACTCGGTAAAAGTCGAGTGATTTCCTGTCACTCGTGAGAAAATAGGAGTTGAATGTTTACTACATGCTGCAATCATAAGGATGACGGACGGGGCTATGGTGCGATGCTCAAGTTGATGATTGATGTCCCGTCTGTTTAGTGAAAAATGCTAAGGCCGCAGTGTGTGGTAGTGGTGGTTAAGCGTTTGAACGTACTAACCACATACCGAGAATATGGTAATCGGTAACCTTAAGTACCTAATCGGACCGGCAAGTGGACAACATCCCACCCTCTCAACTTCGGTTCCATGCGCGCACATGGTGGGTACAGAGCCGGACTCTGTAGTCTCGGATGGTGGTCCTGATCCACAACCCGGGAAGAAAGGGGAAAGGTTGCACGTGTGACTCTGGGAGTAACCACGTGACATGTGTTTAGGTTTCCCTTGCAAGGTTAAGAAATTCAATTCGAATCGTTTGTTTCTCGCGGTTATTGAGACTGCTTGACCCTTTTACCACATAGAGTAAGAAATGGAACAATGATGATGATTAATCTTGTTGGATGCAAATTAATTCTTTCACCATATATGATATTGGATAGTTGCTTACCTAGAATGGATAAGAAAAACTAGAACCTGGAGCTAAAATATGAAAGTAAAGACCTACTTGTATATGCTTTTCGGCAAAACAAATCCCTCAAGCCAACAGCCTTGCATGTTTAGGAGTTCGCTAAGTATACCCCGCTAGTCGGGTAAGCCTTGTTGAGTATTAGTATACTCAGCCTTACTTGTGGCTCATATTCAGGTGATACTTTCGAGGATGTGATCGCTAGTTTGACTTGGCCGTGTACCCTTCCTTCTGGTTGGTCGGTGCAATGGGATGCGCCCCCAGCCAACGATGATAATGCCAAGTGATGTCTCGTACGGGCTTCATCGAGACATCATGTATCGTCGAGTAGTTTATCATTATTTTTTTTGTTGCATTGAACTCTGAAAAACTCAATTATTTTGAACTCTGAAGTACCTTGTTTTACGAATTCAAACTCAGTTGTAATAATAATTTATGATAACCCAGTGATGTAAAATTTTGTGGAATGTTGTATCCTCTGGGCTCACCTTCGTGTGAGTACATGTATGTGTGGTTTTGATCGGTAAAAACCATGGTTGTATCGGGAGGTTACCTGACAGACCAATGGATTATTCCGTTTGAAGTGCGAGTTAGCCTGATTGCCCTCGTGGTGATGGTTAGCGCGCTTGAGCCGGATTAATTCATATGGTTCTGCAACACTAGCCCCCGAGCAGAGTCTCAGGTGGAGTCATGGAGACACGCCGAGTCATATAGCGGCGCCCAACCCCCAAGCAGGGTCGCTGGCGGAGTCACGGAGACACGCCGAGTCATATAGCGATGCCCGGTATGGAAAGGAATATTCCAATCCAATGGGCAGATCCAATCTGATCCGAAAATCCTGGGATCTGCTCCGATCTTTACTCAACTACACAGCCTATCCTTCGGAGCCGTTTTTCCTTTTACTGCCGCCGTCAAATCCTTTGTTACCGTTTCCCCTGCTGCCTCAGGAAAAGGAAGGGACGCTCCTGGAGTCGATTCAAAATTCAAAAGAGGGGAGAAGCCGAACGGCCCGTTAGGGTTACGACCGATATAAAAATGATTGGCTCGGCACATCCTTATCCGTTTGCACCCTTTCGTCTTTGCCGCCACCGAGTCTTTCAGATCTCTCCCAGCCTTCTCCTGAGCACTCGCCTCCCAAGCGCTCCACCACCTCTTCACCCGCTGCCACACGCCTCGAGCAGAAATGGCCAGCGTGGTCCCAGCGACAGCCGCCGCTGCGCCGCCAGCCTCGGAGCTGGCTTGGTCCCCGAGCACCATGACCGACGGCGACATTGAGGCGCTTGTGACGCAGGGCCTGCTGCCGGAGAAGGCGATCTCCGGGTGGCGTAGCTGCACCGGGGAGGCGTTCCCCTCGGAGGACCGGACGGAGACGGTCGTCTTCCGGTCCTTCTACGAGAAGGGGTTCAGCCTGCCGTCGGGGGTGTTCTTCCGGGGGCTGCTTTACTACTACGGGCTGGAGGCGACGCACCTCAAGCCCAACTCCATCGCACAGATCGCGACCTTCATCCATCTGTGCTAGGGGTTCTTGGGGATCGCGCCCCACTTCAACCTGTCGAGGGCCCTATACCACCTGCGGGCGTACCCGAGCAAGGGCATGCCGGACGTGGTCTGCGGGACCGCCTTCTCGCTCCGCCACTCGGCAGGGAGGTACCTGGGTCTACCTCCGTCACTGAGTGTTTGCAGATAGAAAACACTCAGCAAAAATTACTCTTTGCCGAGTGCCCTTCAGTCGGCAAAGTAACCTTTTGCCGAGTGTTTTGGCCAGGCACTCGGCAAACACAGCTCAAGTGACCGCCACGTGAGCCCGCCGTGTGATGTGCTTGATGGCAGTTAGGACTTTGCCGAGTGCCCGTTTGAACTTTGCACAAGGTACATCGCAAAAAATTCAAATAGATGGATTCGAAAGCACATACGCACGGTCGTCATCAGTTTAAACAAAAATTTTCCAAACCAGACTTACTAATAATATAATTATACAAGCAATGTGCTCATCACGAGCTAGCTGCTCCTAGAAAAAAATTGTATGGGGTGAACGTAGGGATCACCATGAGATCAGAGGGGGAGCGCGTGAGGGTTATGGGGGAAAGGCGCGACAAAGGAGGAGGACGCTGAAGCAGGCATGGCGCTGGAGGCATGGCCGCCGCCGTTCATCTTCATCATTGCTATGCTGCTGTCGCTGTTCATGGTCATGCTCATGGATGTGGAGTTGATCGTGCTGTTGTAGTAGCCGCTACCGCCGCCATAGGAGGTGGAGACGGAGGATCCGTGCGGTCGCGGGCGCCTACGCGGCGCGGGGCCCTTCTCTGCCCAGATGAGCTCCTGCGCGGTGACGGCCTTGGTGTTGGGGTAGTATCCCCGGAAGCAGAAGCCGCAGCCGATGTCGCCAGCGCGGTGGATGTACCTGTGGCTGTACCGGCGGCCGAGGCAGTTGACGCACTTGCGGCCCTCCGTCATGTCGCCCATGCCGGCGCCCACGCACCGCTGGCAGTACACGCGACCGCACACCTAGTAGATAAATAAATATAAGCATCATGTTGATCGATCAGATTTATCAGTTGTATAAAAAAAATCCTCTGATCATCAAACGAATAATGATGACATGAAGAACAGTTGCTTGTTGGTATATATACCAAGCAACGATGGCGGAAGAGGTAGACGTAGTTGCTGCAGAGCGCGCAGATGTTGGAGTGCGGTATGCCCGGCCGCCTGTAGTTGCTGCCGCTATGCGCCGCACGCCGGTGGTGACGACCTCCGGCGGCATCATCGGCCACGTGTGATCTCCAGGACCGGCGGCCTTCTCCTATGGTGGTGGTGCCGGCAGCTGCTGCGTAGTGGTGCTGATGATCGTCATAGTCATCGTCGTCGTCGTCGTCACGGTGGTGGGGGAAGCGCGCCGTTGGAGGAGCACCAGGAGACGGCGGCAGCTGCAGGGCTCCACCACTGGCTACAAGACCGCCGGCGGCGGCGGCAGCGTCATAGTGATCCTCCAAGGGTCTGTAGGTGAAGATGTTGGTGGACGACCTGGCCAGGGACGGCTGCTGCTTCTTGTCGAGCTCATCATCATCACCAGCACCATGAGCTGATGATGCGGCGGCAGCAGTTGCGGTGGTGGCCGGTGCCGGCAAAGAGGACGACGAGGCGAGGTCCTTGAAGGTGAGGTCGACCGAGTCGTCCGGCACGCCGAGGTAGAGGTCCTCCAGCTCCTGCCTCGCCAGCCTCAGCGTCGCCTTGTCGCCCATCGATCGATGGATGGCTTCTGATCAGTATCTCACTTCAACCGGCGGAGAATATATCAGTCACTTCCTTGCTACATACATATATACATATATATAAATAAATAAATACATACATGACAGACAGGAGGCATCGATCCTAGCACGCATAGAAGACATACATGCTGGCCGGCCGGCCGGCCACGGTCAGCGATCGACCGGTTCATTATTAGTAGTTTATCTGGCACCCTGCAGTAGTACAAATTAAATGCCACTCGATCTACTGCTTGCTTTATACTCTGTGCATTGGTTGTGATAATCGAGCGTGTTTGCTTGCTTGCTTTTTATTTACAACGGCATTATATTTATTATTTGGCCACGCACATAGGTTTCTCGTATGTACAGATAATACATACTCCTATTCCTATGTACAGATAATACGGATAAACGATGATCCGTTATTTCCCAGGCATGCATATATATATATATATATATATATATATATATATATATAACATGGATGATATCATCGTCGAGCAGGCCTCCAATTTCGATTCGATATATTGGGTGAAAAAAGAACCATGCATATATATGATATCGCACTTGACTTATTATATATATTGTTTGCTTGGATGGATGTTCTGGCCGGCCGGCACCTAGCAGCTCAATGCATGCAAGCTCGATCATCGATCCATCCACCCGCTGCTGTATAAATGTCCATCTTTTCTTTCCTTGTCCAACGTCAGCGCCAAACGCTCGTGAGCTATCAGCATATATACAATCGACAACAGCACGTAGCCAAACTATTAATTTGATGCATGCATGCCATTTATTATTGTTACCCTCTCAGAGCATTTTGAATTTTGTTCAAGGTGATCTGAGGGGTCGGTGGTGGCCCTCTGGAGCACTGCTATCTAGTAGTAAACCTTGCTTCAAACACGTAGCAGCTATAGTAACCAATAGTACTATAACTATTGGCTTGTGACATTCTTCTAATGGTGTTGCTAGCACCCGGACGTCCGAGTCCCACCGCAACATATATGTATATATTGCATGTAACATTGACCAGCTTTCGAAAGCCATTGCAATCTCCCAAAATACTGAGTGCAACATTAGATAATTCCTTCAATAATATGTAAAAACACAATTTGCACATCAAGAAATCTGGAAACAAATAGCTCTTTACTATCTAACATTTATATTTCCCACCTCATTTTTCATGCAACATATGAAGATTATGCCTTGCAACATCATAGAAATACTTACTGCAACATCAAGAAAATAACTATGCTACATTGAAAGAATATTAACTTATGAAACATCTCAAAACACCTTATAAAACACCTCAAATCACCCTTCCGACCCCATCTATACCATCGTCGACCTGCACCTCGGCCTCCTCCGTAACCGCAAATTCACAGACCTGCAAGACCGTTGAAACAACTATTGAAACAAACTTATCCAATCACTGGAACATCCAACCAACATATACGCAACAATTCAGAGCATGTTGTGAAACAAAATTCTAAAACCATTACGACGTCCACTCAAAAATAAATGGTGCTGCAATGCGGGGCATGGCCAGCCCGCGCACGACGCGGTGCATATAGGCGGCCGTGGCCTCGCCGGCAGCGATTGGCGATGGAACCGTAGGAGCGCGTGCATGGTCTGCGCGGGGACGCGACAAGGCTGTCCAGGGGGTAGCGGGGTGGGAGACTTGGCGACGGCGGCGGTCGGAGCTCATCGCCGGGGAGGGCCTGCAAGGTGGTGAAACGGATGGGTGAGGGCTCAAATTGGTCGAGAAGGATGAGGGGAAGCCGTAGCCGCGAGGAATTGAAGAGTGGGTCACTGGCGGCGGCAAATTTGGGAGCGCCTCCACCCCCAACCCCCACTCTCCGCATCGCGATGGGGTCACCTATGGCCTCCACCGCCACTTTTCTCACTGGCAGGAGCCGTCGCATCGCTGGGAAGCAGGAGCGAGTGGGAAGCGGGAGCGGGGGCGGGCGGGCGGGCGCTGGAAGGAGCTGGTGGGCAACTCCCCGTTTCTTCACCTCGCTTGAGTCGGCGCTAGTGTTTGTCATCGCCGCTCTTCTCGCCGGCTCTGACAGTCGCCTCGCTTGCGCAGCTGCTGGTGTTTGCTGCCGCGGCCCTTCTCACCGGCTTCAGCGGCTGCATCGCCTGGGAGCAGGATTCACGTTGGGGAGGAGGAGGAAGGAGCGGTGGCGTGCCAATGAAATGGCGTGTGGTGGAAGGAGACGCCGGGTGGATAAGGTAACCACAACCGTAAGATTAAGCGGTTCAAAATGAACGTGGATGCGTGCATCCGAGGTGTCGGACGTCCTATTCCTAACATTACCTTTTTAATGGTTGGAAAAACTGAGAGTCTTCCGTAAAAATCCAATGGTGGAAAAATAGAATATACCTACGGAAAAGCACCAAGATGTACTAAACACGAGGTACCTAATTTAATTTATTCACCCCGTGCCCTTACCCATGTCCTGTTCCCGAACTTGGCGCCTTCGTATTGGGTGCTGTGCTGGACCGCCAAGCAAGTTAAGGTTGCCTGGCTGGAGCGCGCCGCCGATGAATCATGCTTTGCGCCGGGGTTAATCTAGCTAAGGTGACACCGCTAAGGTCCGCCTGCCCCAAATGGAGGAGTTGTGCCATGTGAGGCGAGCGACGACAAGGGAGGCTGAGCGCCTCTGGGATCAGCAGCAACTGAGCTAGCGAGGCCTATGTGAAAGAGAATCTAAGCTCCATTAATAAGTTTTGGTTGATTATTTGATATACGTTTGGGGAAATAATGTTCTTGCTAAAGAATCATGAGCAAGTATTATAGATGTCAAGTAGCCTACCAACAAAGGATAACCATGAAAAAGGAAATGAAAATAGAAGCGCGGCTATTCGTGAAGATTAATTTTATTTTTACTTTGAGTATAGGAATGCTGGGCTGTACTTGCTTTGCAATAGAAAAAGGTGATTAAGATGATCTAACAAATATATGAGAGATACTCCGCACTTGCACAACATATGCGATACTTTTTAACATAGTATATGCTAATTATTTGGAATTTTCGGAGAATTATGCAGATTCTCCGAAACTCTGCAGTGTGTGTCTGAAGGGTCCGGAACTTGAGAGTGTCCGGAAGTCCGGAATCTCTGGAGATCTTTTCCAAGTTACCGAAATAGTTTTGGGTGAAGGGGTATTACCCCTTCGTCCCATCCACATTTATCCTCTCCGACCAAACATATATTCAAAGCTCCTCTTTACTTCACTCCTGTGCTCAAGGTGATATTTGGTAAGGGGGATTGAAGGGAAAGCAAATGAGAGTGTGTTGACACTAGTTTTTGACATAGCTGGTCAAAGTATGAATCAAAGGTTCTGTTGACACCGATTCTTGTACAAAACAAATCAGAAGCCAAGGTCAAAAAGAAAGGCCGATGAAGAATGGCCAATGGCGATGGTGGTCAAGTAGGTCGATGCTTATGAAGTAGTGTCGTAGCCGATGGAGCAGAGATCACCGCTGGCGGATGATGTCAGCAAGTTATCTGAGTGGTTTGAAGTCGTAATTATTAGGAAAGTTTATTTTCTGTATTTCAAGTAATGTAAGTCCTGATCGACTAGGAATCATAGTTTAGGTTATAAATAGCCGCCCTCGGGCATGTATCAAAGACATCCAATGATCAATAAACAAACCTTTTACATTTTCTTTTCGCATCTTTTCTTTTCGGTGACTTCGCCCTAGTTGCAGTAGATTTTCCTTTTACGAGTTCTTTCTTGCTCGTGGGGCTGCAATGACTTCGATCTCCGACTTGCTGGTAAGTTCCATGTCGAACGACGCAGATAGGCTCATGGTTGACGGTGCATCACTTCTTCCTCTATCTTGTTTTGTTCAAGTTACCGAGTAGATTGGATCTTGATCTTGACTATTCACCAATTTATCAATATCAGCTTTTTCTTGTTAGATTAATCTACTTAGTCTAGCTTGTTCTTGCTGTTCACCAAGTGTGGTTAGTTCTAACTTAGATTTGGCTTGAAAACCATGAAAACCGGAGAAATGTTGGCGGTAAAAAATCATTGAAATCGACCGCCAACAGCCATATGGATGAACAATGTTTTTCCTTTGGGTTTAGCAAATTTTATCAGGGTAAGGTGACCCAATGCAATAAGGCAGCTTCGCCCTGGCTATGGTGCTGACATGCATAATATACGCATCTGGGAAATAAGTTGGACCTGTTAGTTTTGTACATCATGAACACACCGAATAGACTACCCTGGATTTGAACACAAAACATAACATAGATTGTGTCACACCTGGTTTTAAAGGCTAACCTAGCTAGATGCAGCTTATAAGTGCACCATGATCAAGTTTTTTACACACATATAATAATATCTTCGGTGATTATCATGTAATAATGTCATAATGAAAGAGAGAATCAAGTACTTTATTACATGATTGAATGCTTTAACTAAGCAAATAAAAAACATCTTATTCTAGCAGCGGAACACCATCTCTTCATAGGAAGATAACTGGGCGACATATGCCTAGGGTCCACGAAATCTTCAAGGAAATTCTCACAATTATTATGTTTTGAGAAATATTTCTTTATAAAGCACGAAGAGTGAGTGCACTTATGGTTGGTACTCAACAAGTAACAACTATGATATGCAAGGTTAAGCAAAGATACAACTGCAATAGTTTAGCTGTGTTAAGCATTTTAGGTTGGTCAAGTTTTATTAGCAACTAATTACTAGAGTATAAGTTTATATCAAACCCAAAATTAAGCATAAAGATATCAATAATAGCATAGCCATGAATAATAAATAACAATTAAAATCATCTTCAGGTTCAATGATTATGTGAGAGTCTAAGACACTCTTAACTGTGGGCATGATTGTTATAACAATTTAACACTCTGCAGAGGTTGTACACTTCACCCACAATTCGTGTTTCCCTTAGTGCACGGGTTTGCAAGGCACTTAAACACTTTCGAGGTGAGTGACAAGGATTCATTACGAGGCCTTTACAAAGATCGATCCCCAACATGTACCAATCTACTAAGGTTTCAGGTCGGCTAGTAGCCTAGCAAAAGACTACTCTCCAAGAGGACCGAGCTATACCCTTCAATGCCTCCCCTCCTGCCCTGCTCGACTATGCCCCTTTAATTACATAACTGAAGTTTCTAATTAATTAGCTAAGACCAGAACAATATAATATTATGGTTGCACTATTTTCCTATGTGGTTCCCATATTCCAATTAAACATATGATCTTGTAATTAACTAAGAATAAGCATAAACTAAATAGGTGTACCATTGTTTAAGAGAAACCATCCATAACCCCAAGTATTTGCAACTAGCATATGACTACCCAACAAGAAATAAATAGATCTAGATTAACAAGGAATTATGAAAGGACGAGGCATATTCTTAGTTAGGACCCATCAGATTAAGACACATGCATGCATAAAGTTATATTAATGTGATTATTAGGACCAAGACTATGATCAAGGACACTTGCCTTCCTCAAAGTCCCACAGCTACCTCTGAGAGAGTCTTCAAAGCCTTGAGTTGAGAAACTTCGATCTGCCTTCTATCATATCGCACAAGTACATACAAGTAAACAAGAGCAATAAATAAGAAACAGAACACCAAATAGTATAAATAGCATAAAAAAGTCTATAGTACTATTGTACTCATCGCAATAAGGATAGCGTGAGCGCAAGAATCAACTAATGAATCAGAGTTAAAATATGCTAAGACCCAGCTTTAATCTCCCAGGCACTACCGAGAGACCGAATTATGACTGGCTAAGGAGCCACCAGACCATCGCGGCAATTTATGAACTCTTACGTCCTAACCGAACGTGGAGGATTACCAAGGACGGAAAAGGCTATCACCACCAGCCACCTATCTCTATAAACCGTGGGGTAGACGCATATCCAATGGTATTTTGATAATCAAGGCACCACGCCTGCATTACTAAACACTACTCTAATCCCCTAGGGAGCTCCAACCCAACGGATCGACATAGCAAAAGAGTAGAGCAAACAATGATGAATATTGAATAGATGTCATGGCACTAGATTTACTCATTGTCAGACCTAGGCCCACGGGATTGCGCACATGGTGTACATATTCTAGAATAACGGATGAGGCATGGCTCATACCTTGTATCTGCTGTAACTAGTCGTGTACGGCTAGGACTAGTCAAAATAGTTACTCGAGTAGGACTCCTGAGCTCGTATCTGGCTAGGATTTCCATGTAACCCGGTCCCCCAAAACTATATAAGGTCGGGCAGGGACCCCCTCGAAACACACCAACCTCTAAGGCAATACAAATCACCACACAGGACGTTGGGTATTATGCTCTCGGCGGCCTGAACCTGTCTAAAAATCTTGTGTTCCTTGCATCATCGAGTTCCAGATCTCGGCGACACCCTACCTACAACCTACCACCTAGGGATATCCCTCCGACACCTTCCAAATTTGAATTTGCTAGAATTCAAATTTGTTTGTTTGTTTAGCCCTTAACCTAAACCTCTTTTATTCTCCCTTTTTCTTATTCTAGATATAGACAGAAGTGCAAGTGTGTATGTGTATACTCATTTAAGGAAGCATAAGAATGGAAAATGTTACATTAGAAGAGTGTTGACACTTACATATGAATGCAATTGTGCAACGTAGCAGCGAGATCCTATTGCTTGAGGAAGCAGGACTCTCGCCTAGTTTCGCTTGTTCCGGTTAGAAACTGCCTACAAGAGTATGTGTTAGTCTCCATCATAAGTACATATTCCAAAGCACACCAAGAGAAATTACCTTGTTGTGTGCAGTTGACCACTTGACAACAAGTTTGCACCACTCTGCATCAGTCTTGTTGGAGACAGGAGAGGTTGTGGAGACCTCATTAGCAGGAATGCCAACAAAGTATTGCTGCTTTAACTTGTACCGCGTCTGCTGTATGCTTGACCTTAACACTAACGCAAGAATCTGTTGTTGGCTTCTCCCTTGTGTCAAATGCTAACCTCCTCTGGGGATTAGAATTGAAATCCGAGTTACACATGGGCCATGTAAGAGTTGAATGTAAAACAGGGACCAATAGATAGGCACTCGCAAATAGCCTTCCCACGAAGCCATCAAAATTTTCAAACTGTGCCTTGTATTCTTTCCAATGGGTGAAGATAGGAACTTGAGACCTAACAACAACAACAACCTTTGATGCAAGCTTGGCGGCTTGGACCAGATCATGTGGCCTTTGGTTCCCCTCAGGAATAGAGATGGGCATCCTTCTCCCAATAGCTTTGTTCATCCTGTTAAGCATAATTCTCCGGGTTCCTTGCCTCGCCTTCCTCGGGCCACCTCTTTGTGTGGGTGCTGTAGAGATTTCATTAAAATTCTCATCATTCATCAAATATAAAACAATCAGCGCCAAAAAGCTTTAGGGTCAACAAACCAACCTTCAGTTCTAGAATCTGACTACCTAGAGTCGGTATTCCGTCTGGTCTCATATTCGTTGAGACCATTACCGTCATCTGGATATGGCGTCCAATCTCTCAAAGGAGTTGAACAACCATTCAAGTCCTCATGATAGCTAGTGTTTTCTGCAACTACATGCGATTCTTCCTGCACAGTATTGTCACCACCGCTACTATTTTCTGCATTCTTGATGCACAGACTATTGAGGTGTAATCTGATAAATCAGACCCATCACTAGGGCAAGCATCCCTACTAGACGTTTTCCCCTTGCTTCCTAGACTTTGTCCCTTTGAAGTTGTTTTTATTTCAAGACAATGAACTAAGATCTAATGGTATACCACTCAAGCCAAACTCCAACAGTATTCTGTTATTTTCCATGATCTGGGCTTCCTGACGCGTGTCGTATTCACAGGCTTCCCGTTGCAATTTGTATTCACTTTGTGTAGGTTCTTACATATGTGAAACAGATTTTAAGTGTTAGGGAGCTAGGTTGATTACATACTCATGTTTGGAAGTAGAATGCAGACCCACTAGAACCTCCGATCCCAAACCATGGATGAATGTGTCCCTACCTAGAACCACAAAAGGTACATGGATTTTGCAGAGCTCTTGCTGCGTAGCCTTGGCATTTGACCATTGTTAATCATTGGGGAATTATGCAGATCCTATGTCAAAGGGGTAGCAGATCCAGTGCGGCAGCTATTGTCATCGAAGGGGTAGCAGATCCAGTGCAACGGTAGTGGCTGACGGGGAAGTAGCTCCGGTGTGGTGGTTGTGGCCGATGAGGAAGCAGCTCCGGTGCACTCAGCATCGTCGATGAGGTTGAAGCTCTAGTGTGGTGGTCTTCGGTGGAGGGGAGGGTGTTGACGCAAAAAAAATTGGTGATCGGCCTTAAGCGTCGGCACACGCGAGGACGTGGGAGATTCTGTTTCGTTCCAATGCAGAGTCCAACTCAGCTACGTGGTGGTGCAGGGCGTGCCAGTCAATTTGACCTACAATTGACAAGGGACATTAAAAGTGTTAAATTCCTGTAACATATCGGCTGAGATTCCGAATCATTCCACCAAGGGCATCGACCAAGAGCTCGATACAGCAATAGATCAATCGGCCTAAGCTCCGGCCGATTGCACAGACAAACCAACACCAAACAGTTTAGCGAGGCGTTGGTAAACAACACCTAGATCCGAACCCGATCGGCCTAACGTCATGCAACAGGCAAGTTGTGCGTTGGCCGATGGTATTTAGATCTAGGCTGGATAAATTGTAGTAAAAATTAAATAAAAATAGGATTAAACGAATCTAACCCTGTCAAATCTAGCAAATACCGATAACAGATGATAACAACAAGAAACAAGCTAGACTAAACAGATTAATCTAACAAGAACAAGCTGATATCGATAAATTGGTGAACAGACCAGACCGAGATCCAATTTGCTCGATAACTTGAACTAATACAGGATAGAGGAAGAAGCAATGCACCGTTAACCTTGAGCCTATCAGCCTCGTTCGACACGGAAGTTACCAGCAAGCCGGAGATTGAAGTCGATGCAGCCCCACATGCAGGAAGAACTCGTAAAGGAAAGATCTACTGCAACTAAGGTGAAGCCGCTGAAAAGAGAAAAAGTGAAAAAAGGGTTTGTGTATTGATCATTGGATGTTCCTGATACATGCCCGAGGGCAGCTATTTATAGCCTAAGCTATAAACCCTAGTCGATTACAACTTACAAATTACTTAACGACAAAGAAATAAACTTCCCTAAACAAAAATCTATGAGATATCTTGCTAACGTAGCATCGCCAGCTCTTTCCATAGTCCCATCGGCTACATTGCTCTTTCTGGCCCCAAAAGCCCAATATGTTCCATTCCTTGCATTTGATTCAACATCGGCCCATCCATCATCAGCCCATGATGCCATTTCTTCAAGTATCAGCTTCCTCTATCATCGGCAATCATTTAGTCTTATCGGCTTTCTCCCTGGCGATCAATCACTCACGCCGATTCCAAGCCTCTTGAACAACTTAGAATCTTTGACCTTGGTTTTAACCAGCTATGCAAAAACCGGTGTCAACACATGCCCCCAATTTCGGAATAGAAACGCTTGGTTCCGAAATTTCAGTCAAAGTCTTCCTTCTGCACCCTTCCGATTTATTGCAGCTCTTCGTCTCCCGTGCAGCAATCCAACTTTTGCAGCTAATCGTCATGAAAATAAATGGCCGACGCACAAATACTATTCAACCTTTGACTTTTGGGCTCTTCTCACTATTACTTCTCTGTTGGAAAGTACGATCCGCCATCCATCAACCACCCCCATCTCGTCAAATAACTCCATGACCCCTCGATTATTGGGATGGTTACTGGAACACGTTTCTGACTCCTCCACTTCCCTTTTAACTGCAGCCGTCCGGCCTCCGGAATCCTCCAGTCCTTTGCTATAAATCAAAGAGTACGACAGAGCACAAAGAAAAACCCCAAACTCGCTCTTCTTCTTCCTCAGCTTTCAACCCCATCTGCTCTTTGCTCCAACGCCTTCTAGCCATCCGTGGCCGACAACAAGCGCCCCACCGATGATTCTTCTAGGCCAACTCAGTGCCTGAGAACCATACTGCACCGACAAGGGTAAGGGTTCCTTGGCCTTGTACTTTTTTCTCCCAGTCTTTGATTTAACTTTCTTTCCCCATTGCTTTAGGGCCATCTCTATGGCTGACGGTGTGTATCACGCCGGTACGCCGTCAAGGCCTACGTCGAGTGCCCTCACTGCCGGCTCTTCCAGCTCTGTCTCCGATGATTCCTCAAATCCTCGTGTGATCGAGCTGGAGTCTTCTCTGCGTGCATCTAGGGCTGCCTTAATAGCCGCAGAAGCAAGGCTCACCACAACCCGAGCCATGCTGGTGGAATCTGACGCAAGAGTAGCAAGTATATCTCTTCACAGCATACTCTTTGATTTCTGATTCACCTTGATGCTTCCACCTCTAACCTCTGAATTTCTTTAGCTCTCGAAGCTCAACTCCAAGCTCTTTAGCTATCAGCGAACCAAGCTGCTGACTTCATCAACGCCCGGGGTCCGCTGCTCGTCGACCTTCTGCAAGACATCCCCGTCCGCATCCGAGAGATCACCGACAATGGCATCCATGTCGGGGCGGCTATGACTCTAGCCACAGTGCAATCCAGCTAGGTCATGATGTCCAATATTTGGAACCTATTCATGCTGAAGGTGAAGATCTCCTTGAATTTCTAGATGTCATGGAAGACCTTGAGCACACGGCTGCGGCTGTTAGCAAAGATGCCAGTGTAGATACTGTAATTAGTTCAGTCTTTTATGATGATTAAATCATTGTATATAATAATGTATTAGTCGTGCACTCCATGAACTTCTATGCCTTATTTCCTCTCGGTTCTCTGCATAATTTCCCCTTTCAATCCATGTGTGTTCCATCTTCTAACAAACGTCGGGGCTCATATCTTTGATTCCAAAATCGACCGAAGAACTAATCACCACTAAAAATACAACCAATAAATAATCATCGGCTTTATGCTAATTTCGCACAACAATCAAAGACAGTATTTAGTTGTATATTTTTGCACTAAGGGCGATACATATCATAGGCCATTTGAGCCTAATCATTTATCACTACGATCGGCTTTTACAAGATAATTCCATCGGCCAGAGGATTATTGCATTGTTTCTTCTTGGCCGATGGGAGACTTGTTCAAATCTCTTCACAGAGTAGAGTCTTTGAAGTCATCATCTTGAACTGGATTGAGCCCGAAATCATCCATCTTCAAAAAGTCCCCTTCCCAAATTTTGCCTAATATTCACTCCACGCCATTGAAATCCAAACTGGAGGATCGGCCGATGCAACGCTGAGTGATGAGTCTGCAGGTACCATCTCAACCGAGTCGTTCTCCAGCCATTGGATCAAACACTGATGCATTGTAGATGGAATACAACAGTTAGCATGAATCCAGTCTCGGCCTAGGAGCAGATTGTATGAGCCTTTGCCATCAACGACAAAGAAAGTAGTAGGCAGGGTCTTGCTCCCAATCGTCAGTACAACGGTGATTGCCCCCCGAGCATGCGAGGTCTTTCCTTCATAGCTCTTGAGAACCATATTAGTTCCCATCATATCTTCTTCGCCAAACCCAAGCTTCCGGAGAACAATGTACGACATAACATTGATAGCGGCCCCTCCATCAACCAACATCTTGGTCATCGGCCTACCATCGACATGCCCCTTAATGTAGAAAGGCCTTAGATGCCTCCGCTCTTTTTCCTCTGGCTTTTCAAACGAGGCCTAGACTGGGTCAAGTGCGAGCTCTGCTACTGCCACCTCATCATCATCATGTACTGGTGCTTTGAACTCCATGGGCAACACAAAAACCATGTTGACCGATGCTGATGGGGTAGTTTCATCGGTCTTTTGCCGGACACGCCATACTTGTGATTTGACTGCCTTCTTCTCATATGCACGCTTTTCTTCTTGCTCCCTGTGTTGGAGCCCTTGGACCCTCCTCTAGATCGTACCTGTAGCTATCGTGATGTTTGGCTGACCGATCCAGAGCTGCTTCATCAGGTACATGATCCGCAGCTTGCTCTTCAATCGTAGCTTGCTTAGGGACTTGCGGACCTAGCCGATCATGAACACATACATGATTCCTACCGTGCTTGCCTCTGAACATTGACTGTTGATGGTTGTCTTCATGGCGCTGCCTCTTGAAGTCATATCGGCCTTCATGCGCCCCATGGCACTCGGGATAGTCATCGGCTGATGGCAGGCACAGGCCCTCATTCCAGCAGAAAGCAAAGAATAGGCATCGTCTGTGTTCTGCATCACACCTGTTCTTCTCTTCTTGATGGCGTCTCTCCCTTTCTTGTTGGCGCTGGTACTTGTTCAGGAGCATCTGAGACGTAACAACTATTCGTGGCCTCCTTAAACTTCCACCCTGCTCATATCGTCCTTGGTTCCCCCTACCATTGGCCGATACACGAGTTTTTTGATTTTCGGTACAATGATCAGAATGATCAGAAGCTGATACCTTCGCATCTCCGTCGACCTCCTAGGCTCCCGAGTCAACCATGCCACCTGGAAAAGGATGCTCGTCAATCTTCATCGGCTTGTCGAACTTGATCCTCCCCTATTCAATGGCCGTCTGGATCTCCTTCCTGAAGGTCTTACAATCATTAGTATTATAAGTGACCGAATGATGCCACTTACAATACCTGCGGCCTTTTAATTCATTGGCTGATGGGATCACGTGATTGGAGGGCAACTTAAGCTGACCCTCTTGTAGTAGTAAATCAAAGATCGTATCGGCCTTTGTGACGTCGAACCAGTAGCTCTCGGCTTCCTTCTTCGTGAACGTGCATGAGATCGGCTTCTTGGTCTTGACCCATTCAGCTATGCTGATCCCGGCCTCACTCTCCGAGTTAGAAGAATCCCCAACGTAGTTGACCTTCTTCTGGAACATGTTCTTTCTGGTGTCATGAGCTCGAACGTTAACATTAGCAAGCCTGGAGGCTAGATGACTCGGGCTTTCAAACTCCTGGGACAAAAACTTCTCCCTGATGTGTGGCAGGAGTCCCTGGAAGGCCAATTCAGCTAACTGGCCATCGCTAAGAGACAGATTGAAGAAGCGGCTTCTGACGTCCCTGAACCTTTGAATGTAGTTTGGACAAGCTCGTCGTACCTCTCTCGCACCACAGTCAAGTCGGTGATCTTCATCTCTTGTACTCCAGTGAAGAAGTATTTGTGGAATTGCTTCTCAAGATCAGACCAGGTTATTATGGAATTGGCTGGCAGCGAAGCAAACCAGGCAAAGGCGATCCAAAGAGTGATAGCGGGAACAAGCGGATCTTCAAGGCATCTGTTGCTGAAGCTTCCCCGCATTGCACCAGAAACCTGCTGACGTGCTCAATGTTGACATGCTGTCCTGTCTAGAGAACTTGGTGAAATCTAGCAATCTGTACCGATGAGGCAACAGGATCTGATCGTAGGCTTTCGCGTAAGGCTTCCTGTACATAAATGCAGGCTCCTTAGGCTTCAAGCCGAACTGATTTTTCATCACATCGGCTATCTTGCTGACCCAATCAATTTCAGGCTACTGCACCCCGAGGTTTGGCATCTTAAAGTTTGAATCTTGAGAGGCCCTCTAGATTTGGGGACTAATCGGCTATCCCACAGCATCATCCATCAGCTGAAAAGCCGATGCATCTGCGTGATGCCCCCCAGTCCGGGTCGGTGCCGGTCGAGTCTGCGGTAGTTGTTGAATCATTGGAGCAGATGACACCATCGGCAATGTAGTGGTGGGAGTGCTCATCACATTGTTGTTTTGTCTGAACATCCATGGACATATGTACAACCAGAATTTCAACGGCATGCCCAATGTGGAAGTAAAAATCCAGCTGGGGTGTTGAACATGTCTCTGCTTGGTGTTGATGTGTTCATTGCAGGATTGGTAGTGAATGCAACTGCAGGTGGCGACGAAGTGTGCGCCTCTGAAGATCCCGGGCGCTTCAACACGTACGGCGATGAGTTCGTTCCAGCGCTGGTCATCAGCACACTTGCTTGCTTGGGTAGAACTCCATCGGCCATTGATGCGGGTACTTTAGCACCAGCTGCGAGTGATGTTTCTAGATTGGAGTAGCATGGCCCCACGTTGCCACCTAAATGCCTTCAGAAAAAACATTCTTGACAGCATCCTTGATGGTGTTGATCAGAACCCCCGACTGGTTGATCAGTACGTGGCTTATGGATTGATCGAACATATCCTTGAATTTGGCCAAGTCCTCCATGATGGAAATGTCCCCCGGCCTTGGTAGCGACTGCTTCTGCAGTGCCTCTCCCCTTCTAGTCATGGTGAATGACCTGAGGCAGGCGTCTTGAGTTGCTTCATAGTTTCTTCGACCAGCCGCATCTGATCATCATTGAGATCGTCCATAGTGGGCACCAGGATCTTGCTGTCGTCCATCCCGTTATTCTTGATCATCGTGGTGTCGTTGTCATGTCCGACCGGGCGTGCCAAAAGCGTGTTGACGCAAAAAACCGGTGATCGGCCTTAAGCGTCGGCACATGCGAGGACTTAAGAGATTCTCCTTTGCTCCAGTGCAGAATCCAACTCAGCTGCGCGGTGGTGCAGGACGTGCTAGTCATTTTGACCTACAATTGACAAGGGATAGAAAAAGTGTTAAATTCCTAGAACGTATCTGCTGGGATTCTGAATCGTTCCGCCAAGGGCATCGGCCAAGAGCCTGATACAGCAATAGATCAATCGGCCTAAGCTTCGGCTGATTGCACAGACAAGGCAACGCCAAACGGGTTAGCGAGGCCTTGGTAAACAACACCTAGATCTGACCCCGATTGCCCTAACATCGTGCAACAGGCAAGCCATGTGTTGGCCGATGGTATTTAGATCTATGCTGGATACATTTTGGTAAAGTTTAAATAAAAACAAGATTAAATGAATCTAACCCTGTCAAATCTAGCAAATACCGATGACAGATGATAATAGCAAGAAACAAGCTAGACTAAATATATTAATCTAACAGGAACAAGCTGATATTGATAAATTGGTGAACAGACCAGGCCAAGATCCAATCTGCTTGATAACTTGAACTAATACAGGATAGAGAAGAAGCGATGCACCATCAACCTGGAGCTTATCTGCCTCATTTGACATGGAACTTACTAGCAAGCCAGAGATTGAAGTCGACGCAACCCCACGTGCAGGAAAGAACTCGTAAAAGAAACATCTACTGCAACTAAGGCGAAGCTGCCGAAAAGAGAAAAAGTGAAAAACGGGTTTGTGTATTGATCATTGGATGTTCTTGATACATGCTCGAGGGCAGCTATTTATAGCCTAAGCTACAAACCCTAGTCGATTACGACTTACAAATTACTTAATGACAAAGAAATAAACTTCCCTGAACAAAAATCTACGATATATCTTGCTAACATAGCATCGCTAGCTCTTTCCATAGTCCCATCGGCTACGATGCTCTTTTGGCCCCAAAAGCCCAATATGTTCCATTCCTTGCATTTGATCCAACATCAGCCCATCCATCATCAGCCCATGATGCCATTTCTTCAAGTGTGAGAATTAGCCCCCTTCTCGAATGGCTACCCTTGACAAAGAGTAGCGTTGGTATCATAATCTACATGTAGCGGGTATAGTTTAGTGGTAAAAGTGTGATTCGTTCTATTAATAACTGAATTTGAAATGATATACTTAAGGCATCCTTAAGTTTTTTTATATTCATATTCCGATGAAAACTTTAGTTCTTATAAAGGGTTTAATCCTTTTCCTCTCAATAGCATATTGAGGAAGAATATACATTCTCGCGATTAGTATCCAAAGACTAATTGAATTTGCACCCAAAATACAAATTCGATTATGAGTACAGAGCCACGAAGCATAATTTTGCATTTAAGTATTCCGATTGAATAAATATGAGTAAAGGATCTATGGATGAAGATACAAAAAAGTTTATTTCCAATCGTAACTAAATCTTCTTTTGTTTTGTTTAAAAAGGAAATGGAAGCCCAATAGCTAAAAAACGATGGTTTTGGTTTACTAGAACCGTCAGTATATTGTTTCAGCTCGGTGGAAACCCAACTCTTTTCCTCAGGATCTCTTGAATGAAATTAGGGAACGAAGTAAGTAGATTAGATAGATATTTAGGATAATTTCTATCTCCTATTCTATAGGGATCATCTAGAAAGCAGAGAGCTTTGGTTCCATTCAGATAGAAAAGCTGACATAGATGTTAAGTGGTGAGAATATCCATAAAGGAGCCGAATGAAATCAAAATTTCATGTTCGGTTTTGAATTAGAGACGTTAAAAAAAATCAACCAACGTCGACTATAACCCCTAGCCTTCCAAGCTAACGATGCGGGTTCGATTCCCGCTACCCGCTCCATTTTGTAGAAAAAGACTATTCTATTTGTTTGTCTAGACATGATAGAGACTTGTATTCAACCTTTTTCGTCCACCTGTTTTCGGCCCTACAGAGCGGAGTAGAGCAGTTTGGTAGCTCACGAGGCTCATAACCTTGAGGTCACGGGTTCGATTACCGTCTCCGCACTTAGCAGTCCGTATAAACGGACTATTCCATTTGTATAGATATGGTAGAGGGCTATATCCAACTCTTTTTTTTATTCAGCAGGCAGGCAGCAAAAAAAAAAATGAAAGAAAAGCATAGCCTATCCCCTTTAAAAACCGTTTGTCTCTTGTTTGTCTCGGTGAATCCTCGGTTTAGGGAACTTTCTTGGAAAGTTGGATTTTCGCCCCCGAAGCACTCTTTTTTTTTTTGAGTCGGGTGCAAAGGAAGGATAAGATAGGAAGGGGTACAGTACTAGACTAACAACTACTTAATTTAATAGAAGTAGTTAAGTAGTCAACTAGATTTAATTTTTTCTCATAGTACCTTACTAAATTAAGCTGGCGAGCGACGGGAATCGAACCCGTATCTTCTCCTTGGCAAGGAGATGTTTTACCACTGAACTACGCTCGCTACATTGAACTACGCTCGCTACGGCCTATATTTTATAGGGTATATCCACCTGGGTCGACCGTCTATGTCTGGGTCGACCGTTTCATTTTCTATTAGAGTTTTCTTTTTATTAATTGTCTGTCAATCAATATTCTAATGACAATAGAATTTCATAATAATGAAGGAGAAGAGGTAATATAATAATTCAGAACGAAAATAGCATTTTAATGTGTATCAAAGAATTTTTTCGAAAAAAGGGCCTTTCTTTTTATTTATTCGGGCTACTAAATACTAAACAAATTCAAGAAATGAGAGAATTCAAAATAGCTACCAGAAAGACTAATCCAATCCATAATGATGTACCGGAAAATACAACGTTTTTATTATTTGACCAACCATCAGGAGAAGCAAATACAAGGGGTACACTAATTACTAAGACTGAGGAAGTCGCAATTAATGCAAAAACAGCTAATTGGAAAGCAATAGTCATATTTAAAATCCTCCAAACTACCTTCAAATAAAGTTGACTACATATTTCTATTTGATCCCTCATTTAATCAAAATTGTACGAAAATACAAGAAGTAGGAGGGGTTTAATCATGAATCCATTGATTCTTCTCTTTAAAACTTTTTCCTTACCGCTTTTATTTGGATATAGAGTTGAGGGGATTTAGCCTTTATTTCACAAACGGATATAGCGGATTTTGTATCCGTGTATACAGTATACAGAGATATATCGAAAGTAGACTTGCATCTGAGATGTTTCTAGGAGTTAGTAGATCATTTCATATAGCTATGTTCTATTTGTAGAAATAAAATAGGGATTGGGCTGTGGAGAGATGGCTGAGTGGTTGATAGCCCCGGTCTTGAAAACCGGTATAGTTCTAGGAACTATCGAGGGTTCGAATCCCTCTCTCTCCTTTTGTTTATTGAATACATTTGTTTCTTTCTATGTTTTTTTTTGTTCTGCCCCCTTATATCATTCTTTCATAAAAAAGCATGAATGGCTCGGCTAGATGGAATAACCGAGCCAGAACAGAAAAAAAGTGGAACAGGTAGAAATAAAAAAATCTTAGTTAAGAGGGGTCATGTAAAGAACAGGTTCCAAATCACGATCAATTCCCTTTTCAAAGCCTGCTGCAGCAGCTCGGGCTCTCCCTGCATGCCACAAATGGCCCACAAAAAAGAAGAATCCTAGAACAAAATGGGAAGTCGCTAACCAACTTCTAGGAGAGACATAATTAACTGCATTGATCTCGGTAGCTACGCCACCCACGGAATTTAAAGAGCCTAAAGGAGCATGGGTCATATATTCTGCCGAACGTCGTTCTTGCCAAGGTTGGATGTCTTTTTTCAACCTACTCAAGTCCAAACCGTTGGGGCCCCTTAGAGGTTCTAACCACGGAGCACGAAGGTCCCAAAAACGCATAGTTTCCCCTCCAAAAATAACCTCTCCCGTTGGGGAACGCATTAGATATTTACCTAAACCTGTCGGTCCTTGGGCAGACCCTACATTAGCTCCAAGACGCTGGTCTCTAACTAGAAAAGTAAATGCTTGAGCTTGAGAAGCTTCTGGCCCAGTGGGTCCGTAAAACTCACTTGGATAAGCGGTATTATTGAACCAGACAAAACAACAAGCGATAAAACCAAAAACAGATAAAGCACCTAAACTATAAGACAAGTAAGCTTCGCCAGACCATACAAACGCACAGCGAGCCCATGCAAAGGGCTTGGTTAAGATATGCCAAATTCCGCCAAGTACACAAATGGAACCCAACCATACATGTCCCCCAATTATATCTTCTAAATCATCCACACTAACAATCCATCCTTCTCCCCCAAAAGGGGATTTTAGTAAATAACCAAATATAACACCGGGGCTAAGGGTCAAATTGGTAATTTTTCTTACATCGCCCCCCCCCGGGGCCCAGGTATCATATACGCCGCCAAAATAAAGAGCCTTGAGTACTAGAAGAAAAGCACCTAGACCTAACAAAATTAAGTGAATACCCAAAATTGTAGTCATTTTATTTCTATCTTTCCATACATAACCAAAGAATGGAAAAGATTCTTCAAGAGTCTCGGGTCCCAGAAGCGCGTGATAAATGCCACCGAAGCCTAAGACTGCGGAGGAAATTAGGTGAAGTACTCCGGATACAAAGTAAGGAAAAGTATCTAGAACTTCTCCCCCCGGCCCTACTCCCCAACCCAGAGTAGCTAAGTGCGGAAGTAAAATCAACCCTTGTTCATACATGGGCTTTTCTGGTACGAAATGTGCCACTTCAAATAGGTTCATTGCTCCGGCCCAGAATACGATTAATCCGGCATGGGCTACATGAGCTCCAAGTAGTTTACCGGACAAATTGATAAGTCTGGCATTCCCAGCCCACCAAGCAAAGCCGGTGGTTTCTTGGTCACGACCAGCTAAAACGAAAGTTCCATTAAAGAGCGTTTCCACGTGGTAGAACCTCCTTAGGGAATATAAGATTTTCATGAGGCTGATCCTGAGCTGCCATCCACGCACGAATACCCTCGTTTAAAAGAATATTTTTGGTGTAGAAAGTCTCAAATTCAGGATCTTCCGCTGCACGGATTTCCTGGGAAACGAAGTCATAGGCACGTAGGTTCAGAGCCAGGCCAACTACGCCAATAGCACTCATCCATAAACCGGTGACGGGTACAAATAGCATAAAGAAATGTAACCAACGTTTATTGGAAAAAGCAACACCAAAGATTTGGGACCAAAAGCGGTTAGCAGTGACCATTGAATAAGTTTCTTCAGCTTGAGTTGGGTTAAAAGCGCGGAAGGTATTTGCACCATCACCATCTTCGAATAGAGTGTTTTCTACGGTAGCCCCATGGATAGCGCATAGCAGAGCTGCGCCTAATACTCCGGCAACTCCCATCATATGAAATGGGTTCAACGTCCAATTATGAAATCCTTGGAAGAAAAGGATAAATCGAAATATAGCTGCTACGCCAAAACTCGGCGCAAAGAACCAACCAGATTGTCCCAGTGGATAAATAAGGAATACGGAAACAAAAACTGCGATTGGACCAGAGAATGAAATTGCATTATAAGGCCGCAATTGAACAGACCGAGCAAGTTCAAATTGACGTAACATGAAACCTATTAGTGCAAAAGCCCCATGGAGAGCGACAAAAGTCCACAGACCACCTAATTGACACCAACGAGTAAAATCCCCCTGTGCTTCCGGGCCCCATAGTAGCAACAAAGAGTGTGCTAAACTATTGGCAGGAGTGGAAACCGCCGCGGTTAAGAAATTGCAACCTTCCAAATAGGAACTAGCCAATCCATGGGTATACCAAGAAGTTACAAAAGTAGTCCCTGTAAACCAACCCCCTAAAGCGAAATAAGCACAAGGAAAGAGCAATAGGCCGGACCATCCTACAAAAACGAAACGGTCCCTTCATAACCAGTCGTCCATAATATCAAATAGATCATTTTCTTCTTTAGTAACTCTACCAAGGGCTATAGTCATAGTGATCCTCCTATTCAATTACTTCAACCATTTCCGAGCACCTCATATTACTTCCAGGGCATACGATAGTTTGATTATCTGTGGACGATTTCTTTCTCGTTCAATGCCCTTTTTCAATGGTCTCGAAGATAGAAATTTTGCGTTTTTATCTATGGGGTCACAACCAAGGTCGTGGTAAATCCACGAATTTCATTCAATTTATTTTTCTTTTCTTATACTATAGAAATAAAAAAATAAACATTTGAATTCAGCATTATTCCATGATTCCTATTTCAAAGCCTATCTTTTAAGGGAAAAATAACCCCTCTTTTCTCATTCGCTCTCTATTGCATGGGTGGAAGAACAAAAATAGGATTCTGAAAAAAAGAAAGATATTGAAAAGAAAAATTGACTTTTGAAACCCTTTTTATGTGTAACGGAAAAGAGTTGCGATTTCTTCTTATTCCTATAGAACGTCTAGTAACAAGAATATGAAATCGCAAATAGCGAAAAATTCTTGCCTTGCCCGATCTAAGTCTAAGGAAATACAAAAAACCCGCTTATACACCAATTTCATCCACATCGAATTTATATATCAGAATAGCGGATAGAGGCATTATTCAAGGGGTCAGGTCTACTTACTTTATCTTTCTTTCTAATTTTATTGTGGGTTTGATAAGAACCTTTTTTGCTTTGTGGATAAATAATCGAAAAAAAAAGAGTTTTTTTTATAACCTACTTGTTTTATTCTAACAAATCCTATATGGAACTGCCCGCTGAAGAGAAAATTTATCTGATTGTCTCTCATCTCAGCCCAGCCTATATCGAATTTAGGAAAGAAAAAACAAGAATTTTCTTCTTTTTTTTATTAACATTAAGAAAAAAGAATGTAATTAAAATGGAATTGGCAATATAATTTTTATGCACTTTTGAAATGAAAGAAAAAGGAAGGATTTTTTGCAATCGTTATTTCTTGCCTATGTCATATCACGAAAACCTTTCGATTTGGAACGGGGAGAGATGGCTGAGTGGACTAAAGCGGCGGATTGCTAATCCGTTGTACAATTTTTTTGTACCGAGGGTTCGAATCCCTCTCTTTCCGCCCCCTCGGATCATTTGGGACTTTCGAATTGTAAGGAATTCTGACCCCCGGATTTTCTCATAGATAAATGTACGAAAAAAATCCAATTTGTAAGAAAAAATTCCCAAAAATTTTGGATTTTTACTCCTCACGCCCAGGATTACGTCCTGGGTCATTAGATAAGAATCCAAAGATAAAGAGGGAAACAAAGAATATCACTACTGTATAAACAAAAAGTTTGAGAGTAAGCATTACATAATCTCCAAGATTTTTTTTGTTAAGGAATAGATTACCCATTTTTCCTTACCACACAGATCCACTAGGATGGATTTTGTTTATTTTGACACCTAAAAATGCAAAAATCAATTCTTAAAAAAAATTGCAAGAATTGCTTTATAATAAGCACTCTTATCAATATCAAAAATTAGTTTAGGTATTGTGTGGGTACCTAAAGGTACCTGTTCAACGCAGCCGCAGGGGATAGAAAGGCGGATCCAAATTTATTGCTGCAGCTATACATTCAATGTAGAAGAATTTCCATTTTAGAATCGAAGGTTCATAATATAAGATTTCTTGGCTCTTATCCATTTTTTTTTTGAATGAATACATTGGCAGACAGAGATAGTAAAGATTTCATGGAAAACTTACAGCGGCTTGCCAAACAAACGCTAATAGAAAAAAGAGTACAGGTATGACAGGCATAACATCCACGATTGGGTTGAAAATGGCATAAGCTTCGGGTAATTTGGCGAAGAAAAAGCTAGTCGGACAAAGAACAGAATTAAAACAGATACAGGTTAAACTAAGTATATTAGGCATAACAAGCATTTCGTTCTTGTAGAGTAGATAATTGGATTTTGATTGAGTTATTTTTCTAAGGGAAAAAAGCAAAAGAAAGGGTGGATTCAAAATCCTTTTTTCTTCGGACTTTCCCAAACACAAAATACCTCCTTGTATTCGCATTCTCAAATGAGAATGGAAGAAATTCGACTTTCATATAATATCTTAATAGAATTCCATGTAATGATCAATGCATTTTTTGGATTCTATATTATCCGCATGTCTAGAATCCTAGCAAGAAAATATCCCTCGTTTTTTAGGTAATTGAAGTGGGATTGACGAATAATATATAAAAATAATACTGTTTATTAGTGTCGCATAAAACGAAATGGGGCGTCGCCAAGTGGTAAGGCAGCGGGTTTTGATCCCGTTACTCGGAGGTTCGAATCCTTCCGTCCCAGATTTTTTCTAATGAAGCGAAAGATAGAATCGTATTGTGCTCTGCACGACACAAAAAAAGTTTATTAAAGAGAATAATTATCTCTTATGAACTCGTAGATTAGATGGATTTTGAAGCATTCATTTTCTTTCTCAGAAAAAAAAATCAAGTGTCAAGTCCAGTCAAATTTAATATCTTTATTTTCATGATTAATGAGGTAAAACACTGTATAGAAAATGAGACCTATCCCTTTATGATCGAGATCTATTTTTGTTTTGTTGTATTATTTAGTAAAAAAGAAGGGTCCTTTTTTGGTTAAGCAAAAACGATCTCGATCTGTGATTCTTTAAATATCCAGAATGATTCATTTCGGTAAGGTTAAGGTAAGAACTGTTCGTTGGATAGAATGGATTCAAAAAAAAATAGTACTTTTCTTATTTTTTATTTTTAGTTCTTTCTTTTACCTATTTTAGTTCTTTCTTTTACCTAAAAGAAAGAATGCTATAAGTAAAAGCAAAGACCTTAATTTTACTTTACAAAAAAAAATTTCTTTCTTTTGTTATTCGAGTCGAAGAAGTGTGAGAATTTTATAACTACCCCAAAAGTACCAATCTTCCTCTTTCATCAGCAATCATTTAGTCTTATCGGCTTTCTCCCTAGCGATCAATCACTCACGCAGATTCCAAGCCTCTTGATCAACTTAGAATCTCTGAGCTTGGTTTTAACCAGCTGTGCAAAATCGGTGTCAACAGAGGGTTCAAGTGCTAACGTGTTGGATTCTGCCGGCGCAGAGGTGAAATGCAAGAGATGTGGAGGCGGAGCTGGACGAAGGGATAGATAAGGGGCAATGGATATGGGGCGCGAGAGAGGGGGGGAGATTGTCACAAATACCCTTTACATTTTTCGCGGGAAAAGTTTTTGGCTTCGGCAGCAGAGTTGGCGCCCGGCGAAAATTTTGAAGCGTGGTATCCCTTATGAATGATGTGACCATTTCTTGTGAACAAGACTCTTTCTCTTTTTTGATCTCCGATTTGAAATTTGGATTAGTCTTTCTCCCTCATGCAACCTCAAAATGACTTGATTCTTTTTGTAAAGTGCATCTAAAATCAAGCTCGATCCAATCATTGCTCTGTGTCACTCTCTTTCTATGCAAATGCACTCTTTTTTAAATTGTCATGGTTCTTTTCACTCTAACTTTTGCCATGAGTGTGAAAACATACACATCTTCAAATTGTTCATCCCACCCACATACATATCAAAGCCACTAGTGTTTATCACACATAGATCAATATCGAAGCACTTGTGCTCATGACATAACAAAAGAGAAATCTGATGCCACACCTACATTCTACTTCAACTCATAACCAACTCCCATGGAAACAAGGACTACAACCAACAGACAAAAGAAAATCATAGCTTGGGTCAATTTCTCCACCTTTGCTTCCAATTCGTTGCTCCTCAGCAGGCCACCACCTGCTGTAGGGCTCCCAGTAGCATGAATTTGCTCCATGGACTGAACTTCTGTAGTCTCTTCTTCATCATCAAAACATTCGTGGACAATCTTTTCTTTCACAAAATCATCCATGTAACTGCTCTGCCATCAGAAGTAGCCATACCACTAAATGAACAAGAAACCCCTATCAGAGATCTCAAAGCACAAGAACCAATTCAAAGCTGAATCCACTCAACGGCATTTGACAGACACCCGACTGACATTCTAATTCTCCTTCTTCGACCGGGCCTCACGCACCCTTGCCCTCTTGCAGGTCCGGCAACTCATCATGGGCAAGCCAGTGTCCACGCCAACAAACTTTGTCATCTGCCTTCTTCCGGATGAGGACTCTAAACCATGCGACATCCTTCCACACCGGCGGCAAATGCAGGCGGCTAGCAGGGGCAGATTCCGGGTGCAATGGCCGGTAGTGAGAAGAGAAGCAGCTGTGAGGCGCATCTGGCCCGTGTAGGCCTAAACTATAAGGCAGGGACAGAAGGGTCCTTTTGCATGGGACATGCATAGACACGACAAATAACCTAGGCTTAAATGCATGGTGAGTGAAAACTTGAAAGGATGGAAATTACTTAAATATCCCTAAGCATCTCCCGTTCCTCTGACTACTCCTCCCCTTCCTCTGCCTTTTTCGACTCTGGCAAACAAGGCGAGCAGAATTATCTTCATCAAGCCCAACCTTGCCGCTGGTTCCACCGGCCAAGTGCCCCCGCAGTCGTCCACCAAAGTCCAAGGAGTTTTCAATGGCCTCGCCGCCGGCCAAGCAGCGCTGTGGTCGCCTCCTGAAGGCTGAGTCACCTTCCTCGGTCTCACCGCCGGCCAGGCGTTCTCGTGGTCAGCCGCTGATGAAGGTAGACCCAAGTACCTCCCTGCCGAGTGGAGACAGCTACCTGGCTAGACGACTCTGCGTAAATGACCCGGCGTACAGGCACTCAGCTAGACGATGGGTGGGATCCTTCGGGGTCAGGATCTAGGTCGTATTGGATAGGCATATTCCTGTGTATCTTAACCGATCAGATTCCTTGTAACAAACCCGAGTAGATTTACCGTAACTTGTAACCCACTGCTACTCGGCTATATAAGGGAGCCGTGGGGGTACCCATAGGAGACACGCAACCCTAGCCATTGCTACTCATTCTACAAACCCTAATACAAATCTCCGAACATAGGACGTAGGGTGTTACATTCCGTGCGGCCCGAACCTGTCTAAGTCCTTGCGTCCTTGTGTTACCATTAAGCTCTTGGCTCTCCGATCCATCTCGCCTACAAATCTACCGCTTGGGGATACCCTAGGCAGACTTGCCGGAGTACAAATCCGGCAATTAGCGTGCCAGGTAGGGGGATCTCCAAGGTCCTCTTGGCGAGCTTGATGGCATCCAACTCTGATGTCTTATTCTTCATGCAAGTGACGCTCCAGATTCAGGCTGCCGCCGGCCACTCCATTATTTTTGGGAGCTTTCCCGAGATGTCTGCTCCCAGGAGCTCATCACCAAGCTCCTCTGTCTTCAAGATAGGAAGCTTCCAGGGTTCCTGATCCGATTTGACCCTCTCTAGCTCAGTGCTACACTAGGTTGAGGACCTGTCCATCAACGACAAGGTCCAAAACCCTGCTCGGATGACCCGTCGTCCATGCATCAACATCAACGATATCCTCGCAAGGCTGGACCGAGTCGATGCCTCTCTTGCTGAGTGCATTGGACTCGCGGAGTCAGCACACCACCGCCCTGGTGGCTCGGCCTCTCAGGCCCCGTCCGGGCTCCGCAAAAGCGCCTCCATCTATTCGGACCAGATCCGAACCACGATGGAAAATTTACGTCTTTCTGACCTGAGTCAACCTAGTGTTGACCAGATTGGATATGACACAGTCCCAAAATCACAAGCTGGCTATCAGGAGATTCTATTCACCCTCCCTCCCAACCTAGTGAGCTCTCCAGATCGGCGGGAGATCTCTGTCGTCTACTCCGACAAAGCAACTGTCGATGGAGAAGACGAGGAGGCCAAATGTCAATGACTCCATCGCAACCAACTTGCAAAGACCAACGCAACAACGAGGCCAACCTTGAACAAGCTGAAGAGGACCTTCGCAATGCTGATGGTCGTAACCCACGGGTCGCGCCTCGTCGCACGCCGGCGACCCCTCGAAACCTTGATGATGACTTCATCCTTGAGTGCGATGGCCAGAACGTCTTTGTGTAACAACCCTGATAAATTACGTTCCTAAGGCAATGTCATTAAACCAACCCTATGCTTAATCAACTAATAAAAGGATTAAAACAAGTTAAGTTGAAATTCAAATTTAATTTGGGCACATACGAATACCCTCGAATTATTAAATTAACTTTCAAACCATAAGCCAAATGTGATGTTGCCTGAAACCAAACTTGTAGAACTTTTTATTCTGAACAACTTTCATGTTCAAAAGTTTTTGAAATTCAAATTAGAAAGTGGAGAAAATGTCCTGTTTGCAACCAGCCCCCTGGAAGTTTTCAAATTCTCGCACATAGGTCCCTCCCTCACCTCTCCCTCCCCTGTTTCACTCGTCGCCCAGCTCGCCCGACAGCCGCACGCCACGTCGCCGGTGATTCCTGCCGCCCATGCCACCCCAGCCCGCCAATCGCCCGCCCGCGTCGTCCGCACGCGACGTCGCGCCCCGGTGCGCCAGCTTGCTCGCCCAGCGCACGCACGCCACGCGCATGGCGCACCTCTGGCCACCGCCTCGCCACCCAATGGCGCACCTCTATCCACTGCCGGCAGTGCCCAATGGAACCTCTGCAGCTGCCCGGGCCGTGCCCGAGCCGCCTGCCCACCTTGCCCGGCGCCCTGCTGCACCGCCCCCGCTCGCCCAACCGCGGCCGCGCCTTCTTCTTCCCCCGCACGCCACGGGCGCAACGGCCAGTTGAGCTTCTGCTCGCCGCCCAGTCGCTGGCCGCCGCCCCGCCACCCAATGGCGCCCCAGCCTTGTCGCCCCCTCCACCCGGCGTCCCGGCCGTGCCAAGCTCGCCCCCATGAGCTCCACTGGCTATAAAGCCAGCACAGCATCCCTCCCTCCTCTCCCTATTCCTTCTTCTTTCCCGCCAGAACAGAGCAGAGCAGCCGGTTGCCGCCCCACGCCGCCGCCGTGGAACCCCCTCCTCCGCCCCTCCTCGACCCGAGCTAGGCCCCAAAATCGCTCTCCTACCTCCCCACGAAGCCTCCCAGCCCGAGCCCCGCCGCCCAGCTCGCCGGAGTTCGCCGGAATTCCGGCCGCACCTCGACGGCGCCGCTGCTCCACGCCGCGGCACCCCTTCCCGGCCGCCCCAACTCGCACAAAACCCACCCAAAGGTAGCCCCCAACATCCTCTTGCTCCTCTCCCACCTTCCCCTCAGCGCCGGCGACCAAGCCCGCCGGATTTCGGCCGGATTTGATGTTCCCCGCCGTGAATCGCGACCAGGGACCATATTGCAATCGCCCAAATCTTCCTAGGGGGTTTTCTGCTAGTTTTCAGGGACCCCTCTGTAAAGAAAGTTTTAACCAAATTAGTGAACTTGTAAAATTCGTATAAAATTGTAAAAAATTCAGAAAAACGCAAACTCAACTGTTCTGGAATCCTTAGAAGAAACTCTACAACTTTTGTTACGTAAAGTTTCTCAGATTCTCAATATATTTTGCTCTACATTAAATGGAAGTTTTAATGGACTTCTTTTGTACCCACTGTTGTAGATCAATGCTGACCCTAAATTTTGGGCAGTAAGTTAGTTGCTTGATGTTTAGGACTGTGTAAAAAGATCAGGACCAAAAGCCATCTCTAGATACACCTTTTGTCCAACCTTGTTTTATGCCATAAAGTGATAGAACTATTTTTTCCTGCTGTTCTGTGATGTTTAATGTCATGAAACTTTTTCTGTGTTGTTGTAGTAATACCTAGAGGCCACAGAAAAATTTAGAAAGATTTTTACTATACGTAACCTGTTCATATGAATTTGTGGTAGGAAAACTTCACTAATTCAAAATAATTAGTAAAGTGCTTAGAAAATGTTCATCTTTTTACTATGAAACACAATAGAGTAGCTCAAGCTGTACAAAATGTTTCATACATAGAAACCCTGTATAACATCCTGTAGAAACTAATCTTTAATAATATGAGTGTAGATTGTACCATTTATTATGCTCTATATCATATACAATAAAATCTGACAAATTTACAGTAGCACAAATATGGTTATAGCAACACCCTGTAAAAGTTTTAGCATCAATACTTTCATGGTTTGTTCTTTATAAAAATAACTAGATTCTAGCAGTGGCTGTATATTACATTTTTCATATTTAACATGCTACACAAAAATGTCTGAAATTTTTACAGTGATCTTATCTCTGCATAATGTACTTTGAATAAAACTTTTATTACCAGAAGCTAACTAGATTAGTAATTGTGTTCAACTCATGTTTGTGTTTAAAAAAAAACTAAGTTTTCAATATAACACAACCCCTTCTTCTTTAATGAAGTTAAATAGATTAAGATAAACTCTATTAACGATTGCCCAGGAAATGTTAAAGTAAATAACTTCACAGCAAAACTTATGTCTTATGAACTGCAACTTTATTGTGAAGGAAATAATGTCAGTTAACTATCACCACAACTTACGCTCATGCATTCATATAGGATCGACGACTCTCTCCGGGGACGTACGAGTTGGTGCCCGCGTCCGAGAGTGAGCAGTGTGAAGCTCAAGTAAATCTAACTGAAGCTCTTGAAGACCCGAGCCCAAGTTCGGAAGAGCCCCAAGCTAACTGTTCACAAGAAGGCAAGCCCCGGAGCATGAACCCTATTTTCTAAACTTATGCAACTTATTACTCTACTTTTACTTGTGCATTAAGTTTATAGGAGTTTAATGAAAACTTAGTTGCATGATCCTAGATACCCATGCTCTGAATACTAGATGCAAGGTTCGATAGAATGCTATGCTAATAGGACTCGGTAAAAGTCGAGTGATTTCCTGTCACTCGCGAGAAATTAGGAGTTGATTGTTTACTACACGCTGCAATCATAAGGACAACGGACGGGCTATTGTACGATGTTTACGATTGAGGCCCGTCTGTTTAGTGAAAAATGCTAAGGCCGCAGTGTGTGGTAGTGGTGGTTAAGTCTTTGAACGTACTAACCACATCCCGAGAATATGGTAATCGGTAAGCTTAAGTACCGGATTGAACTGAGGCCGGAACATACTCCCCACTGTCTTGAATTCGTTCACATCTAGCTAATGGCGGGTGCATCGGCCGCCACAGCCCGACGTACCGTGGTCTGTGGGGAGGTGTAGTCGAGGGCGGTGGGCCTGTTCCGTGAAGCGGGAATTGAAGGGAAAAGTTGCACGTGTGACTCTGTGAGTAACCACGTGATGTGTGTTTAGGTTTCCCTTGCAAGGTTAAGAAATTCGATTCGAATCGTCCGTTTCTCACGGCTATTGAGACTGCTTAACCACTTTTACCCACATAGTAAGAAGAGGAACAATGATGATGAATAAACTTGTTGGATGAAATTTAATGCTTCACCATGTATGATATTGGATAGTTACTTACCTAGAATGGTTAAAGAAAGCTAGAACTTGGAGCTAAAATCTGAAAGTAAGGACCTACTATATATGCTTTTTGGCAAAACAAACCCCTCAAGCCAAAAGCCTCGCATGTCTAGGAGTTGGCTAAGTATACCCCACTAGTCGGGTAAGCCTTGCTGAGTATTAGTATACTCAGCCTTGCTTGTGGCTTGTTTTCAGGTGAGACCTTCGAAGACATGATTGCTAGTTTGACTTGGCCTTGTACCCTCCCTCCTGGTTGGTCGGTGGAATGGGATACGCCCCCGTCCAATGGAGATAATGCCGAGTGATGTCTCGTATGGGCTTCACCGAGACATCCTGTATCGTCGAGTAGCTTTCGTTGTTTTATTTTCCGCTGCAACTTAAACTCTGAAGAACTTATTAGCTATGATCACTGAAGTACTTGGTTTCTAAACTCAAACTTGGTCTGTAATATTCACTTATGATAATTTTGTAATATTTGCTGGAATGTGGTATTCTCTGGGCTCATCGTCGCATGAGCATTTGTATGTATGGCATTCGATCCGCTTTACCGTGGTTGTATCGGGAGGTTACCCGAGAGACCAATGGATTACTCCGTTTGAAGTGTAAGGTTAACCGAGATTGCCCTAATGGTGATGGTTAATACACTTGAGCCAGATTAATTCAGGTGGTTCTGCCACACTTTGCCACCCCATCCGCCAACCTGGCCGCCGTATTCGAGGTACTGGAGACTCTACCCCACTCACCGAGCTTGAACGAGCTTGGACTCATTTGCATGTTGCTGCTGCCCAGGTTCAGCGCTTGAGGAAGGATTACTCGGCTCTATGACCCAATCCAGTAACTCCCGCCAATCCACCGCTCGCCACCATGACGGTGACGAGGTCGACTAGCCCGATCTACGCGCCAAAATCAACAATCGCGACGTTCATCCGGTCATCAATGAACGACACTCAGAACGCGACGAAGCCAAGTTGGGAGCGTCGCTGCAAGTACGATGAGGAGTACGGTGTTGACTGTCGTTAAGTGCAAAATCTGTCCGTCAACTATACTCACAACAAAAGGAAAATTATACCTCTTACTCGCATAATTTTATCACTAACCTAGTTCCATAGTTGTTTTGTCACTTTAACCATTTCATGGATGCAAGTCTGAAATAAGAAGAAAACATGACGGATACGTAGCAAAACATACACAGAAGATCATCAGCTGCAACTTACTTACAAGAGGGACCCACATGTCAGAGCAAACGGTCGCGCTAAGCAAGCAAACATATGGAAACCTCACAAGGGGCCACTGCTTAGTGTACCAGAGAAGGTAGAGCCGGGGGAGGCTCACCTTGGGTTCGGCTGAACCCCAGGGTCGGCCAAACCTGGACTGATTCCAATCCAGGTGCCCTTCGAGGTGGAGTCGCCGCCAAGTCTCCTGATTCGCCTGGCTAATGTTTCCATATGAAGAGATGGTGGGAACCAACCTTTGGAGCTATAAAAGGGGCCCCTCACCCCCTCATTCAACACACACAACACTTGAAGCCTCTCTCTCCCTCTCACAAGACTTGTACTCCTTAGGGTAGTGGATCTAGGCTAGTGCCTCATCTCTTAGCGAAGCAAGTCGTCCTCAGGGCCGGAGAGCAGTCCTCGGCCTTGGTAATGGCTTTGTATTCGAATAGTCGGTACTCTATTCTTAATGCAGAGCTGAGTCTTAGTTGTTCTGCTATCTTAGTAGCTTATCATGCTTTGCATTGTTATGCCGCTTTGCTAGTTAATCATATCATGGCTTGGTGCTTCATTAGTTATGCTTTACATATGATTAGGCCAGATGATCTGGGTAAGGATATCGGTTCGTCGTGCCTTAGGGCTTGCCTTAGAGTTTTACTCGTCCATCCGAAGGGTGGGAGACCCGGGGGCGCAGGGGTAGTGACCTCATACATTAGCGTGGTGCTCGGGTATGCGGGATCCTTCGAATATGACCATGCTCCACGGTGTGACTGGGGTAGCCCTGTCCGTCCGCTACGAAGCTACTTCGTGGTTAGTGTACTCCCCGATGTTCAGGTACGGTTTAGGAGTTCTGAAAGATGTAACGGCCCGGATGTTCTCTGGGACGGGACATTTTCCCTGATATCCCTAATTTCTCGGCTCATGTAGTCCTAACCATGTGTATGTTGCATGATCTTTGCTTGCCTGAATAGATACTATTAGGACTTTGTTGTATGCCTATGCTCCCACTAACCTTAGGTTTATTCGTTTGTTCTTTATCCAGAGATGGCTTGAGCGTGTGTGTCGCATTACCCTCAATCATATCTTTATCATAACTTACCCCTGTATTGCTATAGTCTATATCTTAATCATGCTATCTTGATTATGTACCAAGTAAACTCTTTTACACCATGCCCTCCTTTGGGAAAATATAAATAACGATACCCGAATACTTGTGGCAGAACCACCTGAATTAATCCGGCTCAAGTGTATTAACCATCACCATTAGGGCAATCTCGGTTAACCTTACACTTCAAATGGAATAATCCACTGGTCTGTCGGGTAACCTCCCGATACAACCACGGTAAAGCGGATCGAAGCCATACATACAAACGCTCATGCGAAGATGAGCCCAGAGAATACCACATTCCAGCAAATATTACAAAATTATCATAGGTGAATATTACAAACCAAGTTTGAGTTTAGTAACCAAGTACTTCAGCGATCATATCCAATAAGTTCTTCAGAGTTTAAGTTGCAGCGGAAAATAAAATAACGAAAGCTACTCGACGATACAGGATGTCTCGGTGAAGCCCGTACGAGACATCACTCGGCATTATCTCCATTGGCCGGGGGCGTATCCCATTCCACCGACCAACCAGGGGGAAGAGTACACGGCCAAGTCAAGCTAGCAATCATATCTTCGAAGGTCTCACCTGAAAACGAGCCACAAGCAAGGCTGAGTATGCTAATACTCAGCAAGACTTACCCGTGTAGTGGACTCTACTCCACCGACTCTAGACATGCAAGGCCTTTTGGCTCAGGGGTTTGTTTTGCCGAAAAGCATCTACGAGTGGGTCCTTACTTTCAACTTTTAGCTTAAGATTCTAGTTTCATTAACCATTCTAGATAAGCCGCTATCCAATAGCATTCATGGTGAAGCATTAAATTTCATCCAACAAGTTTATTCATCATCATTGTTCCTCTTCTTACTCTGTGGGTAAAAGGGGTTAAGCAGTCTCAATAGCCGTGAGAAATGGACGATTCGAATCGAATTTCTTAACCTTGCAAGGGAAACCTAAACACATGTCACGTGGTTACTCCCAGAGTCACACGTGCAACTTTTCCCCCTTCTTTGCGGGTCATGGATCGGGGCTACCCTCCGAGAGTACAAGAGCCCCACGCCACGGTTCGGCGCCGGGTCGTGACCACTCTCTGCACTCGCCATATGCACATGGGACCGAAGTTCAAAGGGTAGGATGCCGTCCCCTTGCCGGGCCAATCAGGTACTTAAGCTTACCGATTACCATATTCTCGGCATGTGGTTAGTACGTTCAAAGACTTAACCACCACTACCACACACTGCGGCCTTAGCATTTTTCACTAAACAGATGGGCCTCAATCGTAAACATCGTACCATAGCCCGTTCGTTGTCCTTATGATTGCAGCGTGTAGTAAACATTCAACTCCTATTTTCTCGCGAGTGACACGAAATCACTCAGCTTTTACCGGAGTCCTATTAGCACAGCATTCTATCGAACCTTACATCTAGTTTTCAAGCATGGGTTCCTAACATCATGCAACTAAGTTTTCATTCAACTCCTTTAAACTTAATGCACAAGCAAGAGAGTAATGAGTTGCATATTTTAGGAAAGGAATAGGGTTATGCTCCGGGGCTTGCCTTCTTGAGCAAAGTTAGTCCGAGGATCGTCTGAACGTTGACCCGGGTCTTCAACTGCTTCAGTTAAATTTGCCTGGGCTTCTCGCTGCTCACTCTCGGACTCGGGCACCAGCTCGTAAGTCCCGTCGGCGAGAGTAGTCGTTTCTACATGAATGCACAAGTTTAAGTAGTGGTGATGGTAAACGACATGATTTCCTTCACGATAAAGTTGCAGTCTGTAAAACATGAGTTTTGTTGTGAAGTGAGTTACTTTATCATTCGTAGGCAATCGTTAATAGAGTAGAATAGTACAATGAGTAACTTCGTTAAGCAAGGTGGGGTGGGTGTTCATGGGGAACTTATGCTCCTCATGGAAACATGATTTAAGTGTAACTGCTACAGCGAGTAGTTTCTAGTCATGAAACCTTGGACCTAGGCACATCAGGGAAAGATAAGCTTACTGTAAAATTTTCAGATAGTTTCATGCAGCAGATTAATTATGAAAAATATAATACATGGTTGCTGCTAGCTTCTTGTTCTTTTTGTACAGAACAAATGGTGCAAAAACTGAGACTAAGATTCTTACAGGGCTTTTATTTAATCATGCAGGAGCTACTGTAATTTTTACAAGATTTATTATGCAGTTTTCAGAGCATAGTAAATATGACATTACACACCTAGGTTATTTACGGATTTATATTTACAGGAGCTTGCACATGGTTTTTGTCCATGAAACTTTTTACACAGCATCTTATGCCATTGAGTATCTCCTAGTAAAAATATGAGAATTTTCCAAGCTAAGGTACTATTTTCTTGATTTAATGTATGTTATTAGCACCTAAATCAAATAAATAGGTTCCTGTGAGGTAAAAAGTCTCTAAATTTTTCTATGGCATTTAGGTACCATTACACCAGTATGAAAAAAGTGTCATTAGGTGATTCATAACCTAACTGCAGGGATAAAAATATTTAGCCAATCATGGTATGAAACTAAGTTTAATAAACAGTGTAGATAGAGATGGAATTTGGGCCTGATCTTTTTACATTGGCTTATAAAACAAGTAAATCTCCTACTGCAAAATTTTCAGGACCAGCACTTGTCTCAAGACAAGTCTATGAATAAAAGCCATTAATCTTTCTATTTTATTTAAAGCATGATTTAGCTAGAATCTGAGGAGATGCCTGTAACAAAAGTTGTGGAGTTTATCGTAAAGGTTCCAGAACAGTTGAGTTTGCATTTTTCAGAATTTTGTACTATTTTATACGAATTTTACAAGTTCACTGATTTTGAATCTAGGTTTGGATCTTTCTTTCACAACTGGGTCCTTGAATCTTATGTGCAGACCCTTCTAAAGATTTCAATTACTGCAATTGGGTCCTCGGGTGGCTCGGGTACGGTGGCCGGCCAAAATTCCGGCGAGGGGCTCGCCGGCGGCGAGGGGTGAGGACCGGGGAAGGATCAGGGGTGCGAGGGCTACCTCGTGGGGGTCTTGTTCGGGTGGGGGATGGCCGGGAGTAGCTCGCCGGCGTTGGAGCAGGGGCGGCGGCAGCGGCGGTACGCGTCGACGGCGGTGCTCCGGCGGGCTTGGGACGGTCTGGTCTGGACGGGGAGCTTCAGTGGCGCGTGGGGAAGCTGCTCAGGTACTTGGCTTGGGCGGAGGAGGTCGGAGTCGAGCTGTCCGCGGTGTCCAGAGGCGGCGGCGGCGGTGACAGCGCGGGCGACGGTGCTCCGGCGGTCCTAGGCAGCGTTGAGCGGGTCGGCGAGCTTCGGTGGGATGATGTGGTGGTGGCTGCAGGTTCAATTTGGGCAGGGGCGGCTGCGGGAGGCTGTCCACGAGCGGGTGGAGCTCGGCGGCGACAATGGCGGCGGCGAGCGTCCTCTGGTGACTGGCAGCTCGCGCGGGCGGCCTGTGGCGGCTTTTATAGGGGCAGGAGGGAGGGAGGGGTGCTGGGCGATGCGCGGGGGCGGAGACACGGCAATGGCGTGCCACTGGTCACGGTGGGCGGCGTCTGAACACCGGCGCGGCGTGCGGAGGGCGGAGCGCGCGACTGGCGGCCGGAGATTTGCGTGGGGGAGCGAGGAGATAACGCGGCACGGGGGTTGGAGGGCAGCTGCAGCAGCGGCTCGGGCGGGCGGCAAGCGCAGCGACGGGCGGGTCGCGGCGGGCCGTGCGGCACGGCGCGGCGCGTTCGTTGGGCGCGGCGGGCGGCGAGCAGAGGCCGGGCTGGCGTGGCGCACGCGGCGAGCGCGGACTGGGCAGCGCGGCGGTGGGGGGGGGGGGGGGGGGGGCAAAGCCAGGCTTGGGGGCGAGGAACGGCGGCGACTGGCCTGGCGGCTCGCGCCGGTCAGGCATCGCCGGCCACCTGGCCGGGATGTCGGGCGGGGAGGGGAGAGAGAGAGGAGTAAGGGCCTATTTGCGAGAATTTGAAAAGTTCCAGGGGCTGGTTGCAAACAGGATGTTTTCTCCACTTTCTAATTTTAATTTCAAAAACTTTTGAACATGAAAGTTGTTCAGAATAAAAAGTTCTACAAGTTTGGTTTCAGGCAACATCTCATTTGGCTTATGATTTGAAAGTTAATTTAATAATTCGCAGGTATTCATATGTGCCCAAATTAAATTTGAATTTCAACTTAACTTGTTTTAATCCTTTTATTAGTTGATTAAGCATAGGGTTGGTTTAATGACATTGCCTTAGGAACGTAATTTATCAGGGTTGTTACAATACTCTCCGGGTGAAATGCTACAACGGTATATCCGTGCGCTTGTGAATTCATTCTGTAATTTTAAGACATACCACATGGCGTTTTCTTGGCGCCGCTGCTAGGGATGGGACTAACACCCTCATCCCTAGTGTTGACGTTAAGAAATGCCAACAAGCATTTCTGGCGCCGTTGCCGGGGAGTGGCATTGATTAAAAGATTTACTAATACATGATCTTGGTGTCATGTCTAAGCTCCATAGTTGTAGCTTATACGGGCTAATGTTGCTTTTGTTTTCTCCTGCTTGGATGAAAACATGGTAGTGTATGATTGGTTTCTCCTTGCTGACAAACTTTCTTTGAAAATCCTGAGAAGCTCGTGAGAAGGGTCCGACCTCGCGTCGTCCCTCCTCAGATCGTCATGTCGTCAAGCGAACCAGTCCTTCCACAAGCACCATCAACAACAAACGAACCCATGGCTGAGAAAACCCTCCGTGACTTCTCCGTCCCCTCCGCCTCCAATGTGGCGACTAGATCCAACGTTGATGTTGGGGACATGAACTTTGAGCTGAAGTCCAGCCTAATCAACATGGTGCAGGCTAGCCCATTTTGTGGCAAGCCTAACGAGGATGCCAACGCCCACCTCCAGAGTTTTCTGGAGTTATGCAAGACCGTGACCATACGAAGCGTTGCGGCTGACGCCATCAGGCTCCACTTGTTTCCCTTCTCCCTTCTGGGGAAGGCGAAATAGTGGTTCTATCAAAATGCAGAAGCCGTCAACACGTGGGACAAATGTTCCATGGCATTCCTTGCTAAGTTCTTCCCGCTGGGCAAAACAAATGCCCCACGCGGGAAAATTTCAAGTTTCCAGCAGTCGGAGATGGAATCCATCCCAGAAGCTTGGGAGAGACTCCAAGAGTACATACTCGTCTGTCCTCATCATGGGATGGAAGAGTGACTCGTGCTCCAAAACTTCTGCAATGGGCTAATGACGACATCAAGAGCCACCTTGACGCTGCTACTGGAGGAGCCTTTCTGGACCTCACAATTGCCAAGGCTACGGCCTTGATAGAAAAGATGGTCTCCAACCAGGGATGGAACGAGGAGCGTTCCCAATCCCGAACCAAAGGCGGAATGCACACCGTCAAGGAGACGGATATGCTCGCCGCAAGGATGGACCTCCTACTGAAGCGCCTAGACGAACGGGCGCAGTACAAAGAGCGTATGAACAACTACGCTCAAGCCGTAGACTCGCACCTTATGTGCAAGGTCTGCGGCAATGGTGGACATTCGGGGAACGACTGCCCTGACACCCGTGAAGAAGCTGCCTACATCAACAATAACAACAGTGGCGGGTACCGTCCACAAGGAGGCCAAGGGTGGGGTCAAGCACGCCCACCATACCGAGGAGGAGGTAATAACTACAACTCAAATTATAATTCAAACTTCAATTCGAACCAACCCTCCATAAAGATCTCGTTCTCGGCCAGGCTAAAGTTAATGAAAATATAACTAAAAAGCTTGCTGCTAATGATAAAATTCTTGAGAGCATAAATATAAAAGTTGAAACTCTTTCGTCTGCTCTTAAGAACCAACTAAGTTTCAATAAAATGATCGAGTCTCAGTTAGCCCAAATAGCAGCTGCTGTTCCTGCTGTTGATGATGGGAAGATCGCGGGGCAACCCGAGGCTCTCGTTGAAATCGTTAGCATGGTGTCCACCGGATGGGGTACCTCATTCCGGAGGGCACCACGCACTAATCATGCAGGAAAAATCACGCGACCCAGGATGAGCGCGTGGGGAGGGCTAACAGCAAAACTACATGGAGATCCAGGGGTGCCCATGATCAGTTGTTCCTTCTACGATCGTTTCTACAAACAGGCCTTGTGCGACCTTGGGGCAAGCATAAATATTATGCCCAAGGTAATCTTCGAATAACTATAGCATCCTCCACTTTCCCCAACCTGTATGCTTGTACACCTTGCAGATTCTACGATTCGACATCCTGAAGGGATAGTCGAAAACATGCTCGTACGGGTCAGGAAACTCCTTCATCCTAGCTGACTCCAATGTCCTCAACATGGAAGGCGATCTGGGCATAGAACATATTCTTGGACGACCCTTCCTAAGGGACGCTAGAGCAAAGATCAATGTATGGACTGGAGAAATCCAGTTCCGCATCGGAAGCGACAACATATTCTTCAAAGTTTTATACAAGAAAGAGCAGCGATTCGCAATTCACCAAGGGTATGACAGGAGTGGTATCTGGGGAGAACCACTTCCCGAAACTTCGCCGCCAGCACAGCCAAGAGGGAAGAAACCTAAGAAGGCGTGGCGGAAGGTGGAAAGATCGTTTTTGTCTACTTCTCCGAGATGAGATGACAAGTGTAAGTAGACAATGCAGAAAAGAGTCTTACCTATCGGACTCTAAACGACAAGCCCTTGCCATAGGTAAAATGGTATTTATCCCATATTTGATTTTCAAAAAAAATTCATTTACTTCATTCGATTTTTTCCACTGCATGTTTAATTCCTCAAATTTCTTGCATGCTAAAATTTTTTCAGCCTTAGTCTTTCGTTTCACAAAAACCTAAAAATATTTCTGAGCATCAAAACTTTTTGAAACAAAAATACTTTTGAACATCTTTTCGAGGCAAATTCTGGCCGAGCATCCCACAGCTATCTTCCATATAGCCTTTGGGAAACACACGAAAAAGGGCAGCAAGGATGAGCCCACTGTGGGTGTCGGCCGACCCAGGAGCAACGGCTCCTGGTCCCCACCACTTCCAACGGTCACTAGCCGTTGTATGCTGGCCGTTGCCGATATGCTCTTGGCCATTGCTCTATAAATTGAGGCCGAAGAGGGGAGAGTTTCACTCACTCTTCATTTCTTCACTCCCTCTCACTCTCTCAAACATTTGCTCTCGAGTTTCATTCTGTTTTGTGCTCAAGTTCAAGTGCAAGAACTCTCTCTCGCTCATTTCTTTGAAGCAAGAAATCCCGCATACTTGGAGGAACAACTTTGGATAAGAATTTCCATTTTGTTCCACTGACGTAACCCGATTCGAGTTGTTCTTTGTGTTCTTGTTCAAGCATGAAGGGCATTAGGTGAAAGGTTTCCGGTGCATTGAAGAAAGTGACGGGAGGAAGCTCATCCCGTTCTCGGGGTGGCTCGAGCTCCCACCACACTCCTGAACCTATGCCAAGCCCAAGCATGATGGATTACGAAGAAGAAGAACAAGAACAACAACAAGAAGCGCAAGCCGAACCGCAAGCCGAGGACATGGAGATGGACGAGGATGACGCACCCTACCTCGACTTGCGAGACAACCATGAACGTCAAGCCTACGACATCCTCAAGAATCGAAGCTTCGGCCACACCAAAGCTTTCGACCCGGACCTCCTCGCCAAAACAGGTATGGACGTAGACTTTGCTACTGTTTGGCATGTGATTGGATGGGATGGTTTTGCGCCCGTTGAGGAGAACGGTTCTCATCTCCTCACCATCCAGTTTCTTTGCACTTTTTGAGAGGTGGATGACGGTGTTTCATTTCAACTTTTTGGGCATGATTATTGTATCACTTGGAAGGATTTGAGTCACCACCTCGGTTTTAACAAACGCTTGCCAGTTTTTCTTAAAAAAGCTTGCTGCGGTTTTAATCGTCCTCATTTTCGGGGTTTGATTTCGGGTCAAGTTGTCCATGGCAAATTTGCACCTCGGTGCAATGACATTCAAAATCCAACTATTCGGTTGATGCACAAATGGTTAGCCATCACTCTCTTTCCAAGAGATGATGTTCGACCCGTGCATAATCATGAGTTAATTATATTATACACCATGGTCAACAAGATCGAAGTCTCCCCCGTAAAGGAAATGATTTTGCAATGGCTTTTGAATTTTAAGATGACGGGCCCTATTGAGTGTACTTCTTTGATTACACGCATCGCTTTGAGTCTCGGGGTCTTAGATGGGAATGCCATTCCTTTCATTGAGGATCCCATACTCTTATCGATGAAGCTTATTTGATTTATGGACACACACTTAAGAAAGGCTCGAATGACTCCTTGATTTTCTTCTCCTTGGGCTATGCAAATTAAATCCCATTGCCAAACGCAGGGTATCATTTGTATAACTGCCAGTCACTAACCGCCCCTCTCATCCTGGAAGAGGCGGCATGCAGACATAGTGTTTCTGGTTTGCCTGGCAGGATGACACGAAATAGGTCAAGGAGAGGAACCAATCCAGCACCACCACCATAGCAACCTCAGTCTTCATATCACCATGACGTGAGTGGTTCGTCCTGGCACAGTGCAAGCACCGACCAGTTGGCATGGCAGGCTCCAAGCCGCCGATCCACCAGCTCCAGTTCCGGCAGGATTCTGAACCTTGCATGACGAACGGCCTCCAGCCGCGACTTTGGCTCCATCACCCAGAAGTTAGGCGAGCTGCGGGTTCAGGCCAACAACATCGAGGATACGCTGCACCAACATATCGAAACCAACCAAGCTTGGCAGCAGTACATCAGCGATAGAATCCACGCCATGGAGCAGAGACAGTTGCAGCAGCAGGAGGAGTGGAGGGCCTACTACCGTTGGATGGGGTATAACCCCGACCAGCACCAGTAAGCCTGAAGCTAGCTTGGGGGAAGACCCCCACGAGAGGTATCTTGTATCTTGTATCTTAGACTTCTTTATTGCTTTCAAACTTTATGCATGAAACAAAACAAAAATCTGCAAAACTAAAAACAAATTAAAATTTGCAAAACCCAAAAAGACCAAAAATATTTACTTGCTTCCTTATGTGTAGTAAGCATGGTGTAGTTTTATTTGTTGAGATGGTGAATAGTTGCTCTGTTAATTTCTTTCATATGCCTAGCTACAACTTAGTGCTCTTCCTAAGTTTTGAGTTTGTTAGCTAAATGTTCAAACCTTAAGCTTGAAACTTGTGGGTAGCAAAAAGCGTGATCCGAATCTAAGTTGTTGTGTGCTATGATATGGTTAAATAGAGTTGCTACGATCTTCTCCTAAGTGATGCTTGATTTCTAGAGTATTTATTTTTGAAAATACAAAAAAAACAAAGTTCCTCAATGATATGAAATTCCTATCCAAAGCCATATGATGATCCAATTCAAAACCCTCCGCATATGTAACTTGTTGTCTCATTGAGCTTTGTCAAATTGTTGTGACCCTTAGTGAGATTCATTTCATACTCCCATGACCAAGATCACGTACACACTCCAACATATGGTACGCTTCTACACAAGAAGTGAGCAAGCATTACATTCATCCATCCACAAATAAAAAACTCCATTTTGCCTCATGACCGCTCTCTCCAAATTCCATAAGAAAAAGGAGTATAGGCTATCTAAAAAAAAGAAAGAGAGAAGAAAAAGAGAAAAGATGCATATCTAGAGAAGGTATGCCACATGCTCACAAGGCACGTCAAAAAAATGAAAGAAAAAAGAGATAAGAAAAGATGCATACCCAAAGAAGGTATGCCACATGCTCACAAAGCATGTTAAAAAAAGAGAGAAAATAAGATAGCCCATGCCCAAAAGAAGAAAAAGAAATGGAGATATGGTTCATACAAAGGAGTTCATCCACCATCCACCAAAAATATCCACACACTTGCACTTCTTGATCAAGGTTTATGACTTGTCTCTCCTATGGATCCTGTTTTTGACTTAGCAATACATGAGAAACAAGTGTGCCTTCATATCCTCCATACCTACAGCTCCACAAAATTTGACCTTTAGAGATAGGTTGAGGAATAAAGGAAAAATAAAGAGTCTTGGTGAGGAATCATACACAATGAGCGATCCGAGAGATCATTCGAGGAACTTTGAAATTTCTTTTGAAAAACCATAAAAAAATCTCCGGATTGACGGTTGAGCAAAGGGGTAAGAAATATTAGCACTCTACGAAACCGTTCTAACTCTTAACCACCAATGATAAGGTAAAGCTACAAGCCCCACTAAGGAAAGGTAAGAGATGAGAACAAGGCCAACATATTCAAAATCATGAAAAGAACACATTGTTGTGCCTAAAGTATATGTTAGAAATGCAACATTGAAGCAACTCCTGATCAACAAAATGAAAGCCTTGTTTTGCTCGGGGCGAGCAAAAGGCTAGCTTGGGGGTGTTGTTGACGATCGTTAAGTGCAAAATCTGACTGTCAACTATACTCACAATAAAAGGAAAATTATACCTAGTTCACAGTTGTTTTGTCACTTTAACCATTTCAGGGATGCAAGTCTGAAATAAGAAAAAAACACGATGGATACGCAACAAAACATACACAGAAGATGATCTGCTGCAACTTACTTACAAGAGGGACCCACAAGTCAAAGCTAACGGGCGCGCTAAGCAAGATAACATATGGAAACCTCACAAGGGCCCACTGCTCAGTGTACCAGAGAAGGCAGAGCGGGGGGTGGCTCACCTGGGGGTCGGCCGAACCCCAGGGTCGGCTGAACCTGGACTGATTCCAGTCCAGGTGCCCTTCGAGGTGGAGTCGCTACCAAGTCTCCTGATTCGCTTGCTAATGTGTCCATATGAAGAGATGGTGGGAACCGACCCTTGGAGCTATAAAAGGGGCCCCTCACCCCCCTCATTCAACACACACAAAACTTGAAGCCTCTCTCTCCCTCTCACAAGACTTGTACTCCTTAGGGTAGTGGAGCTAGGCTAGTGCCTCATCTCTTAGCGAAGCAAGTCGTCCTCAGGGCCGGAGAGCAGTCCTCGGCCTTGGTAATGGCTTTGTATTCGAATAGTCGTGTTGACGCAAAAAGCTGTGGGTGGGCCTTCAGCGCCGGCACACGCGAGGTCACGGGAGCCTCTTGCTTCACTCCTGTGCGGCGTCCAAAATAGGCTGCGTGGTGGTGGAGGGCGTGCAAGTCAATTTGACCTACAATTGCAAGGGACATGTAAAGCAGTTAAATTAACGGAACGTATCGGCTGTTGCCCGAATCGTTCCGTCGCGCACGTCGCCCAAGCGTCCGACGCGTCAGTGGATCAATCGGCCACATCTTCGGCCGATTGTGCGGGTAAGGCAGCGCTAAACAGGTTAGCGAAGCCTCGGTAGACAACATCTAGATCCGAACCCGATCAGCCTGACCAGGAGCACAGACAAGCTGCACGTCGGCCGATGGTACTTGGATCTAGGCTGGATAAATTATGGTAAAACTAAATAAAAACAAGATCAAATGAATCTAATCCTGCCAAATCTAGTAAATACCGATAACTTGTGATAACAGCAAGAAACAAGCTAGACTAAGCAGACTAATCTAACAGGAATAAGCTGATATCGATAAATTGGTGAACAGGCCAGACCTAGATCCAATCTGCTCGATAACTTGAACTAATACAGGATAGAGGAAGAAGCGATGCACCGTCAACCTTGAGCCTATCTGCCTCGTTCGACGCAGAACTTACCAGCAAGTCAGAGATCGAAGTCGATGCAGCCCCACGTGCAGGAAAGAACTCATAAAAGAAAAATCTACTGCAACTAAGGCGAAGCCGCCGAAAAGAGAAAAAAGGAAAAAAAGGGTTTGTGTATTGATCATTGGATGGTTCTATACATGCCCGAGGGCAGCTATTTATAGCCTGAGCTACAAACCCTAGGTCGATCACGACTTACATTACTTGTCAACAAAGAAATTAAAACTTTCCTAAATAACAAAAACCCCTATCTCTAAGATAACTTGCTGATGTCATCTGCAAGCGTCATTCAACTCCATCGGCTTCCAATACTCTATCGGCCAATCCTTCCTCGTGAACTCTTCCGCCCACGTCGTCGAAACACGTGTCAAAAAATGTTGTCAACAGATGCCCCCCAATTTTGGAATAAGAGAATCTTGTTCCAAAATTTTAATCAATGCGACTCTGCCTTTTGCACCTTTCTTGATCAACGGAATCATCATATTGCCAATTCTACCCCTGCTCCTTTTCTTCCTCATCCTACTAATGCTTCATTCTTGGCATAGTAACTCTGCCCCCCATCTACCCTCATAAATGGGATGCCAGGTAGCTAGATTTTTCTTCACCAACCCTAGGGACAGCGGTATCTCCTTTCTTCTTTAAGCTTCTTCTTCTAGATCTGAACAGATAAACGCGCAGGGTAGGGCCCTTCTAACCGGTTTCCCGCTGCTCTTTTGCACCGTAGAACGTAACGGATCTGTTTCCTTTGCATCCTTTCATATTGTAGGTTGAACATACCATTGGCTCTTTCAGCGACGATGAGGCCATCAGTCCCTTTCGCCCAGCTATGAGTTCAATTTATTCCTGCACCAGTTTCAGAAACGCAGATCTCATTGGTCAACTTATTTGTGAGAAGAATGAAGCCCGCGACCGTTATTCCGAGGCGACCCGTGAAATCAATCGCCTTGAGATGGCATTGCTGATCTTTAATGTAAAAGCATCTACTTCTCGCACACTCTTTGCCGATTCCGAAGCTAGAATCACTGGTAATATCCCTCTCTTCATTCATCTTCCTTCCCTTCCATTGATCTTATTATCCAATGTGTCGGTCAGCATTAGAATCTCAACTTCGAGAACTCCGGCTGGCCACAACCATCGCCACCAATACAATGAACGCTAGGGGTTCTACAGTCATCGACCGACTGCAAGATAGTCCCAATCGAGCCAGGAACATCGCCAACCATGGAATCCGTCAAGGAGCAACTGCTTCATTGGCCGTTGTACAGACTCAACTGGGCTACAACCTTAGGAGTTTCCGTCCAGTCTTTGAAGATATTGATTATGATGCTCTTGAAGAACTTGAGAAAGATCTTGATGAGGTGGCTGGTATTGTCAGTTCTGAAGTTGATGTCGAGAGTGTGGTGAAGAAGGTCTTCTCCAAATAACTGAGATATATTTTCCTGCAATATGTATGCGACTTTCATCTCGAACAATCTCTTCTTTTACGAATACTAGAGCCTTTGTTAGTTTTGCACTAAGGGCGATACATATCATATCGGCCATCTATCTGATTCTTTGTAATCGGCTTTCGGGATATACTTTCTCTTTCCTTGCTTAAGGCGATATTTTCTCATATCGGCTATGTTACGCCTCAATCTTCTCCTAGGCATCAACCCAAATGCTAGGATAATATTTCTTTAGGTACTTCTCATTCAGAGCTCGAGCGTATTTCTCCCCTTCCAAAGTTTCTAGAATGTATGCGCTGCCAGGTACTTTCTTACTGATTCGATACGGTCCTTCCCATGTGGGCAACCATTTGCCAAACTTTTGATCCCTTGTCCCAATAGGTAGGATCAACTTCCAGACGAGTTCCCCTTCATCGAATTCTTTTGACTTTCACTTTTTTGTCATACCATCTGGCCTCCCTTGCCTTGTTCATTTCAACATTAACCAGAGCCCTTAGCCGATGACCTGCCAAATCTTCTAGCTCATCCATCATCAAATCTCTATACTCATCAAATGCTAACTCATTTTGCAAGGCAACACGAATTTTCTTCAATTTTCCTCTTGATCAGTTTGATGATCCCTTTGTTGGATGCTTTGTTTGATCCATTAGCTTGAGCATAATAAGGGGAAGAGTTCAGCAGTTTTATTCCCATATCAGCAACAAACTCTTCAAATTCTTAAGAAATAGAGCCTTGATCAGTGGTAATAGTCTGAGGAATGCCGAACCGATACATAATATGCTCTCTCACAAACTCAACAATGTTCCAGGACGTCACTTCCTTCAGTGGAATGGCCTCAACCCATTTGGTGAAGTAATCAGTCTCTACCAAAATAAATTTATGGCCCTTGCTTGATGATGGATAAATTTGTCCGATGATATCTATTCCCCACCCCCTGAATGGCCATGACTTTATTATAGGATTCATAGCCGATGCCTGAGCTCTCTGTATGGTGCCGAATTTCTTACAATCCTGCCATCCTTTATATTATCTGAAACAATCTTCTAAGATAGTTGGCCAAAAATACCCGTTTCTTCTAATCATCCATTTCATTTTGTAAGGCAATTGATGTGCACCACATACACCTTCATGTATCTCTCCCATCAGGATCTTGGCTTCTTCGGTATTAATGCATTTGAGCAATACGCCATCAATCGTCCTATAATAAAGATTCCCTTCCAGAAGAACAAACTTAATGGCCTTGAACCGTAACTGTCTGGAAACCTTCTGTGATGGATTCTTTAAATACTGAATAATTTCTTCTCTCCAATCATCGGCCGATGATTCCATCTCTACAATGTCACAGGCCAATTGTTGACCAGAAGCCTTCTGCGCAAGCTTATTAGCTTCTTTATTGTGCTCCCTAGGAATATGCTCTATAGAGGCTCCTTTGAATTCCTTTAGAAGATCAAGGCATTCTTCCAAGTAGCCTCTCAAGATTTCACTGTTGCAACTGTTTTTCCCATTTAATTGATTGACAATAAGCATAGAATCTCCGAATATTTCCACAGCTTCAGATTTAACTTCTCTCAACATTCTGATCCCTTCACGCACTGCTTCATACTCGGCTTGATTATTGGTCGATGTGACTGAGATCGGCAAGGAGAATTTGAATCTTGCACCCCGAGGTGATATGATAATAATGCCGATGCCACATCCCTTACCGCAAACAGACCCATCGAAGAACATAGTCCACGGGATGGGTTCCACCATCTTCACTTCTCCTCTACAATGATGAGTGACAAAATTGGCCATCACTTGTCCTTTAACTGCTTTGACCGATTGATATCGCAGATCGAATTCCGATAAGGCAAAGATCCATTTTCCAATATTTCCTTTCAGAATTGGCATAGATAGCATGTACTTGACCACATCTTCCTTGCAGACGATGATGCACTCAGCCGATAACAAGTAATGTCTGAGCTTGGTACACGAAAAATATAAGCACAGGCACAACCTTTCCACTGGAGAATATCTCGTTTCTGCATCTAACAGTCTTCTGATGACATAATAGATTACTCGTTGGTTTCCTTCAAATTCCTGTGTAAGGGACGATCTGATGGCATATTTGTTAGCCGATAAATATAATTTAAATGGCTTATCCTTCTAGGGTGGAACCAATAGTGGTGGGTTCACCAGGTACTGTTTGATTTTATCAAGAGCCTTTTGCTGCTCATCTGTAACACCTCAGGTGTTTAAATTGCTAAACAAGTCTCATTAACATAACAATATGCTTAACTAACTAAGAAAAGTTTAAAAGAAACGAATTATACTTTGGTTTTGCATTTGATTTTGAATTTCTGTGTATATATGCATCAATATATGTGCTTTAATCAAACAAATTGAATAACATTCACATCAATGCAGATATGGCTACGAAATTTAATAGGCACATCATTGATGACAGGATAAACAAAAGTCTAGTTGAAACCGAGGAGAGAATACGAAATTTTGCCCATAAAATAAAGGGTCCCCCGATTCAAGCTTTTTGGGTTTTCAAATTAACATTCAAACTATAACTCAAATGAACTTTGGCCTGAAACAAAACTTGTGTAACTTTTCATTTTGAAAACCTTTCATGTTCAGAGATTTTTTAGTTGCAACACAAAAATTTGAGTGACACTTGACTTTGCAAACCAGCCCCTGCCTTTTCTTCTATTTTCACTTCAGACCCTCCCTTCTCCGCGTCGCCCAACCCTCCGCCCGCCGCGCAGTCGCCGCTGGCCACTTGGCCGGTGATGCCTGACCGGTGCTAGGCGCCAAGCCAATGCCTGACCGCGCCCTGCTCGCACGCGCTCCTCCCCCACGCCGCGACCCTGCCCAATCCGCGCGTGCCACGCGCACGCCAGCGACGCGCGCCTCTACTCGCCGCCCGCCGCGCCCAATGACCTGCCAACGCCATGCCCGAGCCTCCGCCGTGCCCCGCCAGTCGCCGCGCTCACCGCCACGACAAGCCGCTGCTGCAGCTGCTTGCCCAACCGCGCCCGCGTGATCTCCCCCTCCCCCACGCCAAATCCCCGGCGCCCAATCCCCTGCTCGCGCCCGCCGCACGCCGCGCCGGCACTGCTCGCCGCCCGCCGCGCCCAGTAACGCACCCCCATTGTGCCGCCCCTCCCCAGCATCGCTCGGCCTTCTCCCTCCCTCCTGTGACCAATAAAAGGCAGCACGAAGCCGCTCACGCGCGCCCTCACACCCCAAAAGCTCCCCGCCGCCACCATTGCCGCCGTCGTGCCCAGCTCACCGTGGAGCTCACCCCTCCGGTCATCCACCGCCCAAGCTGAGCCCCCAAAGACCACCACAGCATCCCACTGATGCTCACTGCCCCGCCCATCGTTGCCCAGAACCGGTGGAGCACCGTTGGCAGCGCTGCCTCCACCGCCGCCGCTCCTGACCACCATGGACACCCCACCTCCGGCCCTTCTCTGCCTGAACTAAGGCTCGGAACGAGACTACATCACCCCACTGGAGCTTCCTGACCCGCCAGCGCTGCCCCAACCCCACCGGAGCACCGTCGCCGACGCGCCGCACCGCCGCTGCCCCCTGCTCCACGCCGACGAGCCCTTTCCGACCACCCCCAACCCCGACCAAGGCCCCACAAGGTAGCTCTTGCCTCCCTGGATCTCCCCGACCCTTTTTCCATTGCCGCCGACAAGCCCCCTAGCCGGAATTTTGCCGGCCGCCGTGTCAGCGCCTCCTAGGGACCACATTGCAACGACTGAAATCTTTAAAAGGGTCTGCACGCAAGTTTCCAGGGGCATATCTGCAAACCTGTGTTTAAAGTTTAAATTCAAAAACAGCAAACTTGTAAAATTCATATAAAATCATAGAAAAGTCAAAAAAATACAAAGTCTATTGTTCTGTAATCTTTGGAAGAAAATCTACAACTTTTCTTATATACTTTTCTTCAGTTGCTTGATAAATCTTGCTATAAATTAAATGGAAGGTTTAATAGACTTTAATTATACCCACTGTTGTAGACAAAGGATGAACCTGAATTCTGGGCAGTAGTTTAGTTACTTGATGTGTAGTCCAGTGGAAAAAGTTTAGGACCAGAACCCACTTGTAGCTAAACTTTTTGTTAAACTTTGTTTATGCCATCAAATAATAAAACTAATTTTACCTTCTGTTATATTGTGATTCATGTTGTGAAACTTTCCCAGAGCTGTTATATTCATGCCTAAATACCACAGAAAAAGTTTAGAACCTTTTTCCTTTATGTAACCTATTTATATATTTTTGTGGTGGAAAAATGCATTAAATGAAAATTAATTAGGTTTTTGCTTGAAAAATGATCATCTTTTTACTATAGCATACTTTGGGTTTGAAAATGCTTTATAAAAAGTATCATACTTAGAAACCCTGTAAAACATCTTGTAGAAGTTAATCTTTATTAAAATAGGTGTATCTTATCCTATTTATTATGCTCTGTATGATGCACAATAAAATAAAGAAAATTTACAATAACACGTATATGGATAGATTAAAACCCTGTAAAATTTTTTGCATCAATACTTGCATAGTTTGTCCTGTATAAAAATAACTAGGTTCTAACAGTGGATGTGTATTACATTTTTCAAAATTAATCCACTAGACAGAAGTTTCTGAAATTTTTACTATGCTGTTGGCTCTGCATAATGTACTCTAAATAAAAATTTCATCACCAGAAGTTACCTAGTTCAGTAATTTTGTTTAATCCATGTTGTTCTTAGAAAATTAAGTTTCCGATATAACACAACCCCTTCTTGTTTAATGAAGTCAAGTAGTTTAAGATGTACTCTCTTAACAATTTTCCAAAGAAATCTTAACTAAGTAACTTTACAACCAAATCTATGTTTTGTGGACTGCAACTTTATCGTGAAGAAACTAAATGTCATATACCATCACTACAACTCATACTTGTGCATTCATATAGAATCGACTACTCTCACTGACGGAATGTACGAGCTGGTGCCCGAGTCTGAGAGTGAGCAGCGTGAAGCTCAAGTGAATCTAACTGAAGCTTTCGAAGACCCGAACCCGAGTTCGGAAGAGCCCAAGGCTAGCTTAGCTTAAGAAGGCAAGGCCCGGAGCATGAACCCAATTTTTCTAAATTATGCAACTTATTACTCTATTTACCTGTGCATTAAGTTTATAGGAGTTGAATGAAAACTTAGTTGCATAATCTTAGGTTCCTATGATCTGAACACTAGATATAAGGTTCGATAGAATGCTATGCTAATAGGACACCGGTAAAAGTCAAGTGATTTCCTGTCACACGCGAGATTATAGGAGTTGAATGATTACTACATGCTGCAATCATAAGGTCGACGGACGGGGCTATGGTACGATGTTCGGGTTGATGATTGAGGCCCCGTCTGTTTAGTGAAAAATGCTAAGGCCGCAGTGTGTGGTAGTGGTGGTTAAGTCTTTGAACGTACTAACCACATGCCGAGAATATGGTAATCGGTAAGCTTAAGTACTGGATTGAACCGAGGCCGGAATATACTCCCCACCGTTTTGAATTCGTTCACATCTAGCTAATGGCGGGTGCATGTGCCGCAATGGCCCGGCCGGATCCGTGGTCCATGGGATCCGTGGGCGTGTTCCGTGAAGCGGGAATTGAAGGGAAAAGTTGCACGTGTGACTCCGGGAGTAACCACGTGACGTGTGTTTAGGTCTGCCTTGCAAGGTTGAGAAATTCGATTCGAATCGTCCGTTTCTCATGGTTATTGAGACTGCTTGACTCTTTTACCACATAGAGTAAGAAATGGAACAATGATGATGATTAATCTTGTTGGATGCAAATTAATTCTTTCACCATGTATGATATTGGATAGTTGCTTACCTAGAATGGTTAAAGAAAACTATAACTTGGAGCTAAAATTTGAAACTAAGGACCTACTTGTATATGCTTTTCGGCAAAACAAACCCTTTAAGCCAAAAGCCTTGCATGTCTAGGAGTCGGCTAAGTATATCCCACTAGTCGGGTAAGCCTTGCTGAGTATTAGTATACTTAGCCTTGCTAGTGGCTTGTTTTCAGGTGAGACTTTCGAGGATATGATCGCTAGTTTGACTTGGCCGTGTACGCTTCCTCCTAGTTGGTCGGTGGAATGGGATGCGCCCCCGGCCAACGATGATAATGCCAAGTGATGTCTCGTATGGGCTTCATCGAGACACCATATTTTCGAACTCTGAAGTACGCCGTTTCTTTTTACGAATTTGAACTTGGTCTGTAATAACAAATTTATGTTGAACTCGATGATGTAAAATTTGTGGAATGTTGTATCCTCTGGGCTCACCTTCGTGTGAGTATTTATATGTGTGGTTTCGATCGGCAAAAAACCGTGGTTGTATCGGGAGGTTACCCGACAGACCAATGGATTATTCCGTTTGAAGTGCGAGTTAGCCCTGATTGCCCTCATGGTGATGGTTAGCGTGCTTGAGCCGGATTAATTCAGATGGTTCTGCCATAGCTGGTATCAGAGCCGAAATGCATACACCAGAGAGTATAACAAGCCTTAAAACCTTGTTTTGATAAAACTTGACCCAAAATGCGTTTGCAAAATGCGTTGGTTCGTGAAGGATGGTACCTAGTTCGTAAAGCCCTAAGGAATTATGGGAAAGTTACTAGTTGGCTATCTAACTTATGTATATTTTCAACTGACTTCCAGCACATTACTTCTGTCAAAACTTACTTTTATGCACAACCGACCCTTAAATTCTATAACGACGCACTCATCGCTAAAGTAAGAAGGAAAGAATCCTCAGCCAACTGAGAGAGCTTGGCCTTCTTGTCAGTGATGCGAGCCGAACGCTGCTCTCAAGCAGTGGCTTACTTGAGGTGCTGCCAATATACCAACTATTAGTTGATTATATTAGGAGTAGAAGGTTTGGCGCAGGGTATGGCGATCGCTGTTCATGGCCCCGTCTCAAGACGGTACCCCCCGTGAATACGCTATCTCGATAGCGTATGTTAACGTCGTCTGTACGGCGGTAATTGTACGGATGCCGTTTCTATAGTGAACGGTAATGAATGAGGACGCTTTCATGAGTGCTGGCATGAAAGGTTCGATAGATATATATATATACTCTATGAATTTTCTGCAGGTACACTAACCGCGATTACGATAAGTTAAAGAACGGTTAGAGAATTTTCGACTAGCTATTATAGTGAGAGACGTATTGTGTATGCCACCGAAACTAACTCCGTAAGACCAAAGCTATTTGGCAATTATTTTATTTTGTGAGGACGAATAGGACGTGCATGCATCATGACCATATAAATCTGAAATAGAAAATGCGATGCTTGAGAGTGGTAAGGTTCATGCGTGCACAAGATTGTCTTACGTAAGGATTATCTAGCAATCTGTCACTTTCTGTCACATCTAGAAAGATGAACTTGTTGAGGATAGAAAATGATCACTTCTAAAGAAGCTCATGTTGATAGTTTTTTTTCCAAAAATTGTATTCCACCTTCTGTTTAAATATGAAAAATTCTGAACATATGGATAATGAGAAACAACAAGACCTTGAGATGAATACCAAACTGGTCCTAAATTTTTTGATCTGGGTCCCCACAAAATTTCAGCACTATTGGATCTTGCTAGTTGGAGTTATAGGCAAGATACTATAACTTGTTCTGCTGAAAAACAACCAAGACGGTGAAACAAAGAATGAATCCTTCGACCATCTTGACCATCGATTTAGCGTCTAAGTTGAATACCAAAGTTGTACATATCTAAATTCACTACCCACTGCCAATATGAGCTATTTTGGATGAACCTACCAGGAGCTATAAGTTTCTTATGGCAGACAGTTTTCTGACCATGATTCAACCCATGATCTTTTGAGATTCTACATTTTTCCGCGCCATCCCTTTTGAATCGTGTAAGCAATATGGATCATGTTGCTAATGATGAGGCACGTACCAATCATGTTGGGTAGTAAAACTATCATATCCAACCTTATCCTTCTGGCACTAGAAGGCATAGATATTATTTTGGGAATGGATTGGATGGCTCAACATGGGGTGACACTAGATATTTTTCTAGAGCCGTTGAAATCAATTCCCCAACTCACGGAGCCACTATGTTGGCGCTAAAATCGGCCGGATAGGAATCGGCCGATGGTCTTCAGCGTCGGACACACGATCCGGGAGAATCTGCTTAGCTCCTGTTTGGGTTATCGCCCTGGTGCGGTTCGCGCGGCGTGCCAGTCAATCTGACCTGTTGATTGATAAGGAAATAAAGTGTTAAATTCCAGGCGCTCTGATCGGCTGGAGTTCCGATCTGTCCTGAGGAGCGCGTCGGCGGCGAATCGGCCGATTTGCTGTAGAGATGATCGGCTATGGATCAGCCGATAATCGTGTAGTAATTGTAAAGAAAACTGCTGGAGCGATCTAAACAATTACTACAGAGGCAACACTTGAAATAGATCTAATCGGCTGTAAGATGGTAAATCGAAGAAGAACGATAACGAAGCCGATTACTGTGATCTCAAGCTGGATAACTGGTGATAATACTAGAATAACAGGTAAAACTTGCGATTCTAGTAAATATCGATAACTGGTGAATAAATCCAAACGAAACCAAAGCGATGCGCCCGTAGTTAAAGCTCGGATATTACTCGATAAGTGGAACCTACCAATTGGCCGGAGATCAAGTTGATGCAGCCCTGCCAACCCGTACGAACTCGTGAAAGAAGAAAAGTATTGGCGAAGTCGCCGACTTGAAAGTAAATTGCTGAAAAAGTAGTAGTATTGTTGTTGATTGATGTATTGATCTTTGCAAGACCCTAACGACTCCTATTTATACCCTAAAACTAGGACTCCTGGTCGATCACTACTTGTTACAACCTTATTTAAAAAATAGGAAAACTACTATATCTATAATAACTTTTAAAGGAAATGGACTCCCGCAGAATCTTCCGCCACCATCCCCTAATCCAATCAGGATTCTTTTCAATTGCTCCTTGACCGACTTAGCGTTGCCCTGTTGACTAACTTTTGACCAGGACCCTCCGAAATAACCCCATCCTGTTGGCGTAAGCTGTATCACCAATCGGCCGATTTCAAACTATTACCTCAATCGGCCGATTCCTTACCGTAGCCTTTAGATCTGCCGCATCAGCTGACCTTCTTTTCCCGACGCCGATTTAACACGTGTCAAAATCTAGCGTCAACACATGCCCCCTAGTTTCGGAGTAAAACATAACTTTTTCTTCGAAACTCTTTCTTTAATCCTTTTCCTCCGAAACGGGCGCAGTAAAAACCTCCTTCCGTTCCACGGCACAATGATTGCAATTTTCTCGGACCGAGCACGCGAAACGACTGCTCCCCTGGAATTCATGTAGACGGCGCGGTAGAAATACCATCTTTGCCCTTGCTCTCCCGATTTTTCTTAAGTACTGGCCTTCTCCGCCTACTCTCCCCCACAAATCTAGCATTCTTTTCCAGTAAACCACTGTTCATCTTCCTCCAAGCTCTCTTTGATCTCCAAGCGCTTCCCCCTTCCGGCGATCTCATCCGCGACCTGCTCCAACTGTCCAATGGCGTCACCATCGGCGACCGCTCCATCCACGGAAGCTCTATCGGCAACTCCTTCAGTGGCGGCGACCCAATCGGCGGCTTCCCTGGCGGTCCCATCGGCGACAATGATTTCCATCCCAGAGGTAAATGCTTGAAATTTTTTCCCTTTTCGCTTTTCTACTGCTTCAGTATTTTCCGGATCCTTTCTCAGTTTCTTCCCCTTTTTCTCCTTTTTTAGGCACTTAGGCACCGAATCACCATCCCCCTCTTAGAATCCCCTAACCTCATCTGCTTGGGCCCTATGGGGAACCCCGATCCAACAGATCTGATCAGTCTAGAAACTCATAGAATCCCATTCAAGCAGTCGCCCATGGACCTAGATCACTGGGTAGGCACTTTTAGATCCTGGCCAAACGAAACCCCCGGCTGGAGAGAATGGTACCAGAGGATAGCCAGGTCTAGGAGGGTTCAGTGGGATGAACAGAAAATCGGCCAGTGGACCTATCCTTGTCTCAGATGGAAAGAAATGAACCTCTGGTCATGGCAGCTTCTTATTTTTGGTCTGATGCACTCAATGCATTCCTTTTCGGACATGGACCCATGACCCCGACTCTGGCCGATGTTCTGTTTGTTGACCGGTCTTGATGTCTCCTCCGCCGGTACCCCTTTCAACTATCTGTTCAAGCCATCACATCGGCTAGAGACCAAAGGAATCGGCGGGTGGAAAGGATATATTAGCAAAAATATGAAGACCGGGACAGTTTCAGAGAGGGAGCATATTGCTTTTCTGATGATGTGGCTAGAAAAGCACTTTTTCTGTGGCAGAGTAGTTGGACCCTCTTCAAACACCCAAGCTTTAGCGGAGGCTTTGTCACAAGGATCGGCCATCCCTCTTGGAAAACATCTGCTGGGATCGGCCTACCACCTGATGCACCAAATCGACACCAAGCTGTCGAAGGGGGAGCCGATCGGGAACCCTGGCGGTCCCTGGTGGTTTATCACCCTCTGGCTCAATTTATACATGAGCAAGGTCTCTCAGCAACGGATAGAGACCAAAACTTTTCCTAACATTGAGTCAGAGGAGAATCCATCCGTCCGACGTCGCTGCAGATCTTTCGGAGAAGCGGCATTGGCCTTCCCCGGCTGCCAGTTTACTGCTACCCGCACAGCTGAGTACTTCAGATGCTTTTATAATGGCCTTAGTGAAGAGACCGTCAGCTAGCATCCATATCAAGCAGTGGAGCCGATTTTCGAATTACCCATAAGCTACGACTTCTCCACCCATACTTTTGACAGAGAGCTTATGGATGTCTTGATCAAGCCGGGGATTCTGCCAGCCAATTTCTTCTCAGGAAAGGACTCTCCCACCTATGAGTTCTACAATCCATCAGCCGCAGCAAGGCAACTGGGTTTTGGCCAACTGCCAATTCGGGTCTACTTCGCCAGTCAAGCGAAATTCAGAGATGGGTTGACTTCAAGTCTTGACTACAGTCGGCTGTGTGATCTAGTACCAGATTCCAGTACTATTGATCTGAATAATTGGTCAGTTGTCTCTTTTGCCACCCAACAATTTAAATTATGGTGGGCAGAATGGAAGCAATACCTTTTTTGCAAATCTCTATCGATTTATTGCAACATTCTGGATCCAGAAAATATTGACCCAAATGCAGCGGTATGCCCTTTCTCCCAGCCGATTCCAATACTATTTCTTTCCATATTTTCATCTTGTTGTTAACTCACGTTCTTCTTCTTAGTCTGAAAGCCATGTCCCTCCGATGCAGAGCCGAAGCGGCAGGCCGATAGATAGTCACCATCAATACACGCCGTATCCACTTATCGGCTTCCATGCTCCAACTATCAAGGATATCTCTACTGGCCGATCAAAACGAGCACCGAAAAGGCCAACATCGAAGATAACCAGCCGTCGAGTGCGAGCTCGCATCGGATCGGCCGATCAGACGGCAATAGCATCAGCTGAGGTTCCTCATATTGGATCGGCCGACCAGATGGCAGTGGCATCGGCCGAGACTCCCCGTATCGGATCGGCCGACCAGATGGAGGTGGCACCGGCCGAGACTCCAATCCCTATACCTTTGCCGGTTGTCGAGATGGCCGATCCCCAAGTCACCACCGAAGTCGGGGCAGCTGCAGCATCGCTATTAGTAGAAGCTGTTTAGGTAATCTTACTTATCTCATATATTCTTCAAATCTTCCACTGACATTAACTCTCTTCCTCTGCCAGGCTGCACAAGCTATTCCACCGCAGTCTCCGCAGCAATCGGCCACGTCCCAAGTGGAAGCCGAAACTCCAGCAGCTCCTCTCATCGAGGTAAATGATCTCTTACCTTGATCTCCTAATTTTCAGAGAACTTAACCGATCCTGATGCAGGCCGATTTGGGCATGCTGACTATAACCCCACAACAAACATCAGCTGGAAAATCAACAGAGGCATGACAGATTTCCCACACCATCTTATTTCAATTTCCCATAGCATACTCACAGGATCTTCTTTTATGTCTTTTTCAGGAAGCTGGTCCAAGCGGAGCACTGATAATCGTTGAATCCTCTTCTTCCGACGAGCCAACTGCACCAGCCCCTGAGACAAGGGAGACGCTTCCACCAGCGCAGGCAAGAGAAATTCGTTTTAAGGAGGTAACAAACTTTCCATTAGAATCGGCCAATTTCCTTTTACTGCTTGCCTACCCTTTACTTTATTTCCTCACACTAGCAAGACACCCCTAACAACAGCATCTTCTCCTTTGCCGTCTCCTTGCCTGATGACGAGGAAATTGCTTCACACCCGATTTCGTCGAGCTCTACCCCCGATGATGTCCGCGCCAAGCTCGAAAGCATGCGCACTCTCCTTCAAGATAACATCGGCTGATTGGTAGAAGATGCTTCGCCGATTCGACGACTTTTCAATGAGATCAAGGGTCGAATCTCGGAAGAAGTGTCAGAAAACTTGGCTCATGCTGCCTATATAGAGCATATGCATATTCCAGTTTCCAGGGCAGTGCGCCACATGGTCGATCGTGCCCAGATGGCAAAACCTCGGGAGGAAGTCGATTCATACAAGCACCGGACTCGGGAGGTACACCACAAGATCAACTTCCTCGAAAGCTGGCATCCGGACATCGTCGGCGCGATAGATCGGCTGAAACGGAGAAGAGCAGAGCTGGCCAAGGAGATGGAGCAGATAACCAAAGAGATAGCCGCTGAACAAAAGAAACTCCAAGAACTCCCATCCATCATCAGTGAGCTGAAGCAAGAAAGACAGCACCTGGCCCGTGAAACGATAAGGCTTCGTCCCCGTGTGTCAGAAGTTCCAGGATCGGCCGATGATGATCAGAGAGTACTAGACTCGGCCGATCAAATTATACGACAAGCTATTGTAGCCATAGATGCTTTCCATGGGTTGTAAAGAACATTGTAAACATTTATTGCTCCTTCAATGTTACTGCGCTGATTTGGTCTTGAACTGTTTCTTTAGTCAGCTTTGCATTTATGTATGTGTTTACTCCGATAGGACGTGTCTCACCATCCATCTACCTCTCCTTCCTTTATAAGTAGACCCTTCACCATCTCTAGAGGCATACACATCACTTATCTTTTCTTTCCCTCTTTACTGTCCCAAACTGAACGGCAAGATGTCTTCTTCGTCCTCTTCATCTTCTTCCTCTGTCAACTAGGTATGAACTCTCATCTGCCTTTTCCCTAAGCATCTCAATCGCTCTGACATTGGGCAACTCCTTTTATCTTTGTTTAGCCAAAACGTCTCAGCCCTGGTCTAGAACGAGCGATTGAAATCATGCATTCAGAAGAACCACTATCACAGGCAGACACAGATCTGATAAGAGCTCATGCTGAGGAACTCAGAGATCATGTCCCCGCTGTTGTCCAAGAATACTGGGACCTTATAGATGCTCACTTTTTGGTCCGTAAGTGACCATCTTCTAAAAAAAATCCTCCACTTCCTTGTAAAGCTAAGACCGAAGTTGCCATGGAGGATCTGGAGGAGAAGAAGACCCGCCTACTGATAGAACTTTGCAACCAAGCTGAAATTGGAGCCACTGCAGAGGACCCGAAGGAGAAAAGGCTCAGCCTTATGATAGAACTGGGTCGCATCGAGAGAGAAATCCAACGTAGGCGTAATCAGTAGACATATCGGTATTTTTATTCTAAGGGCGACTTATACCATGTCAGCCATGTACTCTGTCATTTTCATCCAATAATGAATCCCAATGTTTTTCTTCATCAGATGTGTAGACGAAAACCGATGAAAAATCGGCCATATTATCTTGATATATTTTACTGCAAGTTATGCATCTATCCAAATGCTTGGATAGTACCTCTTCAGATATCGTCCGTTTAAAGCTCTTGGGAATTCCTCCCCTTCGACTGTCTCCAGAATATATGCATTCCCAGGGGCACATCGGCCGATTCTGTACGGCCCTTCCCAAGTGGGTGACCATTTACCGAATTTAGGATCTTTGGATCCGATCGGCAGCACCAGCTTCCACACCAAATCTCCCTGAGAGAATTGTTTAACTTTGACCTTTTTGTCATACCATCTGGCCACCCTTTTCTTGTTTTCTTCTATACTAATCAGGGCTCTCAACCGTAAACCTGCCGAATCATCAAGTTCGTCATTGATGAGGGAGGAATAGTCATCGGCCGTTAACTGATCTTGAAATGATATACGTCTTGACCCCATCCTTATCTCCCAAGGCGAGACTGCCTCATGACCATAAACCAACTGATAAGGGGATATCTTAGTAGTTCCATGACAAACCATCCTATATGCCCATAAAGATTCAGCCAAAGACAAATGCCACTTTTTGGGTTGCTCTTCTATCTTCCTCTTGATTAGTTTTATTATCCCTTTATTGGACGATTCTGCTTGGCCATTGGCTTGAGCATAGTATGGAGAAGAATTTAATAATTTAATCCCCATATCGGCGGCAAACTCTCCGAATTCTCCAGAAGTAAACATTGTTCCTTGGTCAGTTGTGATGGTTTGAGGAATGCCAAATCGATAGATAATATGGCTTTTAACAAATTCAATCATATCGGCCGATGTCACGTTCCTTAAAGGAACTGCCTCCACCCACTTAGTAAAATAATCTGTGGCTACCAGTATGAACTTATGCCCTTTGCCTGACGGAGGATGAATCTGTCTGATGAGATCTATTCCCCAACCTCTGAACGGCCACGGCTTAATTATTGGATTCATAGCCGATGCTGGCGCACGCTGTACATTACCAAACTTCTGACAGTCTTGGCATCCTTTGTAATACTTGAAACAATCTTCAAGAATAGTTGGCCAATAATACCCATTGTTCCGGATCATCCATTTCATTTTGTGAGCCGATTGATGAGCTCCACACACGCCCTCATGGATCTCTCCCATCAGAACCTTTGCCTCTTCTGTTCCCAGGCACTTGAGAAGAACTCCATCAATCGTCCGGTAAAATAAATCATCCTCAAGCAACACATATTTTGTAGCTTGAAAATGTATTCGCCGATCCACTTTTTGGGATGGATCTTTCAAGTAATCGGTGATTTCCTTTCGCCAGTCATCGGCCGCAAGCTCTAGCATCATTGCTCCCTGAATCGGCCGATACCCGGAGGCATGTTGGGCCAGCCTGTTGGCCTCTTCATTATAATTTCTGGGGATATGCTCAATTATCGCAGACTTGAACTCTTTTAAAAGCTGAAGGCAATCTTCATAATAAATCCTCAAGATATCATCCTTGCACTCAGATCATCCAGTTAATTGATCCACAATGAGCATGGAATCTCCAAAAATTTCGACTGCATCAGCTTTGACTTCCTTTAATAATTGTATGCTTTTCAGAACGGCTCGATATTCCGCCTGATTATTAGTTGCGGAAGCTTCTATCGGCAGAGAGAAATTATAACTTGCCCCCCGAGGCGACACAAGAACAATGCCGATTCCTGATCCGACCCCACACGAAGAACCATCAAAATATAGAGTCCATGGAACTGGTTCAACGGCGGCAATTTTTGGTCCACAATGCTGAGCTACGAAATCGGCCATTACTTGTCCTTTGACAGCTTTGGCCGATTCGTACCTTAAGTCGAATTCTGACAGAGCCAGGATCCATTTTCCAATCCGTCCTTTCAAAATCGGCAATGATAGCATATACTTCACCACATCATCCTTGCATACGACTATGCATTCTGCCGATAACAAATAGTGCCTGAGCTTGGTACACGAGAAGTATAAACACAAGCATAACCGCTCCACCGGGGAGTATCTTGTTTCGGCGTCTAGGAGTCTTCTGCTGACGCAATATACCACTCGTTCTTTTCCTTCAAACTCCTGTACCAACGCCGATCCAATAGCCTGTTCATCAGCCGATAAATATAATTTGAACGTCTTACCAGGCTGTGGTGGGACCAACACTGGAGGTGAAACTAGATATTGCTTGATATATTCTAATGCTTTGCATTGTTCTTCTCCCCATATGAATTCCTGGTCGGGCTTTAATTTCAACAGAGGAGTAAAAGCCTGAATGCGTCCTTACAGGTTGGATATGAATCTTTTGATAAAATTGACCTTGCCGATGAGGGACTGTAGCTCAGTTTTATTTTGTGGGGCCACAACTTTGTTGATGGCGTCTATAGTCTTGCGGTTGACTTCTATCCCGCGCTCATGAACCATGAATCCTAAGAATTGCCCAGCCGATACACCAAATGCACACTTGTTTGGGTTCATCTTCAACCCATGCTTCCTTGTGCACTCCAGTACTTCTTGTAAATCGGCTAGATGTTCTTGGTGACCTTTTGACTTGACCACGACATCATCTATATAAATTTCCACCGATGTACCAATGAGCTTGTGGAAGATGTAATTCATGGCCCACTGATACGTAGCACCGGCGTTCTTCAACCCAAAAGTCATAACAACCCATTCGAATAAACCAAGATGACCTGGACACCTGAAAGCCATTTTCAAGATATCTTCTTCGGCCATTAATATCTGATTGTACCCTGCATTCCCATCCATGAAACTTATGACTTTGTGTCCTGCGGCAGCATCTATCAAGATATCGGCCGTTGGCATCGGATATCCATCCATTGGCGTAGCCTGATTTAAGTTCCTGAAATCGATGCACACGCTTAACTTTCCATTCTTCTTGTATACGGGCACAATATTAGAAATCCATTCGGCGTAGCGGCACTGCCGAATAAATCCTGCTTCAATTAACTTTGTAATTTCGGCCTTTATATTAGGTAGAATCTTGGGGTTACACCGTCATGCAGGTTGCTGATATGGCCGATATCCTGATTTTATAGGTAACCGGTGTTCAACAATGGACCGATCTAGACCTGGCATCTCATGATATTCCCAAGCAAAGCAATCCTTGAACTCTTTTAATAAATTTATCAGTTTACACTTATAACCAGGATCCAAAATAGCACTAATATACGTCGGCCTTGATTTGCTGCTATCTCCCAAATCTACCATCTCCAATAAATCGGCCGACGTAAACCCATGCCCAAGCTTCCCGTCTTCTCGGACGAGCTGATCCATCTATTCTGAATTTTCAGAGCCGACTGCTTGGATCGGCTGTAGACCGAAATCGGACACTTTCAGGAAGTCAGTGTCCCAAGTCCTGCCAGATATGCATTTGATGTGCTCGCAGCTCCACTGTTGCGTGTCAGCCGCTGCAACGCTATAGGCGGAATCGGCAGTGACTATCTCTGTGCTGTCGCCGACCCATTGCACGAGGCATTGATGCATTGTAGATGGGACACAGCAGTTTGCATGTATCCAGTCGCGACCAAGCAGCATGTTGTAGGATCCCTTGCCATTAATAACGAAAAAAGTGGTAGGAAGGGTCTTACTGCCGATGGTGAGGTCGACGCAGAGCGCTCCACGGGCGGGAGACACGTTGCCTTTGAAATCCTTCAGCATCATGTCCGTTTTGGTGAGGTCTTCATCGCCCTTGCCTAGCTTGCGGAACATGGCATACGGCATGATGTTAACTGCGGCACCTCCATCTACTAGTAATTTGGTGACGGGTCGTCCGTTAACATAGCCTTTGAGAAACAGCGCTTTGAGATGTTGCCGTTTTTCTTCTTCCGGTTTCTCAAAAGTAGCCGTCATCGGCTCTAACACCAGTTGTGCCATTTGTTCTTCCATTCTTGTTGCTTTGTCTCGATCGTCAGGCGCCATGAATGTCATCGGCAATATGAACACCATGTCGATTTTGGCTGTCGATTCTTGATTGTTTGCTTCTTGATCATTTTTCTTTGGGCGCCACACCCGAGACTTAACATTTCTTTTCTCTGGCACCTGCCTCTGTTCTTCCTCTTGATGCTCCCACTGGCGTAGGCATTGGATCCTTCGTTTCTCGGATCTGGATAGGCCATCGGGACAGCACCTGGGATTTACTGGTTTGGCCGATGATCTGGCGTATTCCCTATCTGGTTCCCTTCCTAGGGGGTCCTCGTCCGACACCCTGTCATCGGCCATCTCTTCCAGCCGATCGTGCACGCTGATCCTGCCCCCCAGTCCATCCTGTTGGTTGGTCTTGCCTTTTGACCGGTGGTACTGGTCAACTCTGCCCCCCAGCCGATCATGCACCGAAACGCGTTGTTCCTCTCGTCTGCGCCGATTTCTGCTGATCGGCTCTGATCCTCTGTCCCTAGAGTGTGGCATCGGGCGATCGTTGCAACTCAATCCATTACACTCCGGACAATTATCGGCAGATGGCAATCTGATGTCGTTCTCCCAGCATTGGATGAAGAACGGACATTGCCAGTGATCTTCATGCCGGCGTATCATCTCGTCGTGGCACCTTGATTGTTCTTGCTGCTGCCGATATTTGTTGAGCAAGAACTGGGAGGTGACGGGTTTGCGTGGTCATTCCGGCCCCCGCCTGTTCCTTTTGATTTCTTCCATCGTGACCTGCCTCCAGGGATCGACGGCGCCGCCCCTTCTTGCCGATTCTGACGTCAGCACCTTGGTTTGGCGTGAATTTCCTCCAGTGTCAACCATGTTGGCCGGGAAGGGATGCTGATCTGTCTTCATCGGCTTTGCTGATTTAGCTGGGGTTTCAAATTTAAGCCTCCCCTGTTCGATGGCTGATTGTATCTGCTGACGGAAGACTTTGCATTCATTCGTATCATGAGAAGTGGCGTTGTGCCACTTGCAGTATTTCATCTTCTTGAGTTGATCGGCCAAAGGGATGGTGTGATGCTGAGATAGCTTAATCTGTCCTTCCTGGAGCAATAAATTGAAAATTTTATCGGCCTTTGATGTGTCAAAGCCGAATGTCTCTGGCTCTTTCTTTCCGAAAGGGCATGATATCGGTTTTGTCCCTTTCACCCATTCTGCCAGGCCGATTTCCTCCTCCCCATCGGATTCAGACCCTTCTAGGCATGCCACCTTCTTTTGGAAATTCCTCCGCTGTTCAAACGGATGGACTTCCTATCCTGACAACCGGTGGACGATCTGGCTTAGACTTTCAAACTCTTGCGCAGCATATCTCTCTTTGATTTGTGGCAGGAGGCCTTGGAAAGCGATATCGACCAACTGCGCATCGGTTAGAGCCAGACTGTAGCATTTGTTCCTGACTTCTCTGAACCTCTGTATATATCCTATTACCGGTTCATCGCTCCTCTGCCTGAGGCTGGTCAAATCCGAGAGCTTCATCTCGTGTACTCCTGCGTAGAAGTACTTGTGGAACTGCTTTTCCAAGTCGGCCCATGTAACAATAGAATTTGGTGGCAAGGTGGTGAACCACTGGAAGGCCGATCCGGACAGAGACGATGAAAACAAACGCACCCTCAGAGCATCTTGTGTGGCAGCCTCCCCGCACTGGATGATGAATCGGTTGATGTGCTCTACAGTGGATGTATCGTCCGTCCCCGAAAACTTGGTGAAATCGGGAACTTTGTAGCGGTGTGGGAACGGCAGCAAGTCATAGGCCGATGGGTATGGCGTCTTGTAGGTGTAAGTTTGCACCTTTGGCTTCAATCCAAACTGGTCCTGGATCACTTCTGCTATTCTTGCCATCCAGTCCACCTGCAACTGATGAACGACTGTTCGCGGCGCGGGCATGTGCTGAAGAGCTGGCACGGCTGGGTGATGAATCGAAGCATGCGGCGAATTCTGCTAAGCAGCTGATAGTTGATGGCGAAGTTAATCCGCCGCCCCATCATATGTCATCATTGGCGCTGCGCCTCTGAATGCTTCTACAGCGCTTGCCCCCCTGCCAATTTCTGATGAGATTGGCTGATACTGAGGGACCGTCGGCCGGATGGATGATTGGTGAGTCACCTGGGTTGGATAGCTTCCATGCCCGGTTGATGGATCGGGGAAAGCCGTTGTCGCCGATATTCCCCAGGGTACTGAGCTTGTAGGCAGCGATTGTACAGAAACGACCTGGACAGGTTGAAACGGTGTCTGTGACGGGAAACATGGTGCACCGCTGTACCTTGGAGACGCTGGAGGCAACGGAGTGTTGTATCCCTCGCGTTGCGCTAATATCGGCTGAGGAGCCGATTGGGACGTGCATGGTGAGCTTCTAGCTGGCAGTGTGACTGGCGGGGCATACGCTGGTCCCTGATAGCCTTGGATTGCTCCGCTGGCCAGAGAACTAACGATGGCATTATACACCATGTTGGTCATCACCGAGGATTGATCAATGAATGCCTGGTAGACGGACTGTTGGATCATATCGGACATCTTGCCCGAGTCTTCAGCGATGGTGATGTGGCGGGGAACTGGAATAGGAGCCTTCTTGACAGCCTCCCCGCTTCTGGTACGACTGAACGACTGAAGGTACATCTTCTTGTAATCTTCTAGATGTTTAGCTAATTCTTCCCTCTGGTCGTCCTTGAGATCCGCTTCTGTGACCTCAATGATGTTGCTATCGGAGATTTCTACGTTCTTCGACATATCAGATCTTGGATTGGTCCCACCGGGCGTGCCAAAAGTGTGTTGGCGCTAAAATCGGCCGGATAGGAATCGGCCGATGGTCTTCAACGTCGGACACACGACCCGGGAGAATCTGCTTAGCTCCTGTTCGGGTTATCGCCCTGGTGCAGTTCGCGCGGCGTGCCAGTCAATCTGACCTGTTGATTGACAAGGAAATAAAGTGTTAAATTCCAGGCGCTCCGATCGGCTGGAGTTCCGATCTGTCCTGAGGAGCGCATCGGCGGCGAATCGGCCGATTTGCTGTAGAGATGATCGGCTATGGATCAGCCGATAATCGTGTAGTAATTGTAAAGAAAACTGCTGGAGCGATCTAAACAATTACTACAGAGGCAACACTTGAAATACATCTAATCGGCTGTAAGATGGTAAATCGAAGAAGAACGATAACGAAGCCGATTACTGTGATCTCAAGCTGGATAACTGGTGATAATACTAGAATAACAGGTAAAACTTGCAATTCTAGTAAATATCGATAACTGGTGAATAAATCCAAACGAAACCACAGCGATGCGCCCGTAGTTAAAGCTTGGATATTACTCGATAAGCGGAACCTACCAATTGGCCGGAGATCAAGTTGATGCAGCCCTGCCAACCCGTACGAACTCGTGAAAGAAGAAAAGTATTGGCGAAGTCGCCGACTTCAAAGTAAATTGCTGAAAAAGTAGAAGTATTGTTGTTGATTGATGTATTGATGTTTGCAAGACCCTAACGACTCCTATTTATACCCTAAAACTAGGACTCCTGGTCGATCACGACTTGTTACAACCTTATTTAAAAAACAGGAAAACTACTATATCTATAATAACTTTTAAAGGAAACGGACTCCCGCAGAATCTTCCGCCGCCGTCCCCTAATCCAATCAGGATTCTTTTCAATTGCTCCTTGACCGACTTAGCGTTGCCCTGTTGACCAACTTTTGACCAGGACCCTCCGAAATAGCCCCATCCTGTTGGCGTAAGCTGTATCACCAATCGGCCGATTTCAAACTATTACCTCAATCGGCCGATTCCTTACCGTAGCCTTTAGATCTGCCGCATCAGCCGACCTTCTTTTCCCAATGCCGATTTAACACGTGTCAAAATCTGGTGTCAACACACTACTCTTTATTTTCCATTCCGAGAGTGCATAAAGTCTTGTGCTTTCACGATGGAAGGAATCAAACTAGGAGATATTCTAGTGGTATGCGAGAATGCAGATGTTTTTCCGGACGATTTGCCAGGAATGCCATTAGATAGGGATATTGAGTTCATTATTGAACTGCAATCAGGCACTGCACCTATCTCCAAAAGACCTTATAGGATGCCACCTAAGGAATCGGCTGAACTAAAAACACAACTCCAAGTACTACTGGACAAAGGCTTCATTCGCCCTAGCGCATCACCTTGGGGATGTCCAGCCCTATTTGTAAAGAAAAAGGATGACAGTTTGAGGTTATGTGTTGACTGCTGACCTCTCAATGCGGTGACCATTAAGAATAAATACCAAATTTCCCGCATTGATGTTCTCTTTGATCAATTATCTGGAGCTTGAGTTTTCTCAAAGATTGATCTTCGTTCCGGATATCATCAGATAAAGATTCGTCCATGCGATATTCCTAAGACCGCCTTTTCCACACGATATGGAATATATGAATTTTTGGTCATGTCCTTTGGTTTCACAAATGCTCTTGCCTATTTCATGTATCTCATGAATTCGGTATTCATGCCCGAGCTCGAAAAATTCATCGTAGTTTTCATTGACGACATCCTTATTTATTCCAAGAATGAGGAAGAGCATGCTAAGCACTTGCACATTGTTCTTCAGCGTCTCAGAGACCACCAGCTCTTTGCTAATTTTCTAAGTGCAAATTCTGGTTGAATAGTGTGAAATTTTTGGGTCACACTATTTCCAGCGAAGGCATAGCCGTTGACCCTAGCAAGGTACAAGAGGTGATGGATTGGAAACCTCCTACCTCTGTTCATCAGATTCGCAGTTTTCTTGGCTTAGCCGGTTACTATCGCCGTTTCATTCCGGATTTCTCCAGAATTGCTAAGCCTATGATGAAACTATTGAAGAAGGAAGTAAAGTTTGTGTGGGATGAGAGATGTGAAGAAGCTTTCCACACTCTCAGAGAATGTTTGACTACAGCCCCTGTGTTAGCACAACCCGATAACACCAAGCCGTTCAATGTTACTGTGACGCATCTGGCACTGGTCTTGGTTGTGTGCTTATGCAAGAGAATCGAGTTATTGCTTATGCCTCATGAGCCCTTCGGCCCCATGAGCAGAACTATCCGACCCATGATCTCGAACTAGCTGCAGTCATTCATGCTCTAAAATTATGGAGACATTATCTCATGGGCACTCATTGTAATATCTACACCGATCACAAAAGTCTCAAATATATCTTCACCCAAGCCGATCTGAATATGAGACAAAGAAGATGGCTAGAGTTAATCAAGGATTATGACCTCGAGGTGCACTATCACCCTGGCAAGGCTAATGTAGTCGCGGATGCACTAAGCCGCAAGGCCCATTGCCATTGCCTATCAGTGGAGTTCTATAATGAGACATTATGTTCAGAAATGAAGAAGCTTAGTTTGGAAAGGATTTCCCAAGGCACTCTGAATCACATCTCAGTTGAGCCCACTCTTCACGACCAGATCATCATGGCACAACTACATGATGAAGGAGTTAAGATCATCAAACAAAAACTCTCTCTAGGTGAAGGAAATACAAATGTTTCCGCCAGGACCATAAGGGAGTTCTATGGTTCGAAAGTCGCATAGTCGTTCCAAAGAATCATGAGCTCTGTAAACAAATTCTTGATGAGGCCCATCTTTCCAAATTTTCTATTCACCCCGGCAGTAGCAGAATGTATCAAGATCTTAGGCAAAACTTCTGGTGGACTAGAATGAAAAGGGAAATTTCTAAATATGTCTCTGAATGTGACACATGTTAGAGAGTAAAAGCTAGCCACTTGAAGGTAGCCGGAACACTTCAACCTTTGCCTATACCCTCCTGGAAATGGGAAGACATAAGTATGGATTTCATTGTTGGATTGCCGAGTACCACACAGAAACATGATTCCATATGGGTTATCGTTGATAGGCTCACAAAGACGGCACATTTTCTTCCGGTGCACACCACCTATACTGCCAAGAAATATGCCGAGATTTATCTCGATCGCATTGTTTGCCTACATGGAATACCTAAGACAATTATTTCCGATCATGGTACTTAGTTTGTAGCACGCTTTTGGGAACAATTGCAAGCATCTCTTGGTACTAAATCGATTCGAAGCTCAGCCTATCATCCTCAAACTGACGGACAAACTGAAAGAGTGAACCAAATTCTTGAGGACATGCTTAGAGCTTGCGTCATTCACTATGACAAGAATTGGGACAAATGCCTCTCCCTAGCAGAGTTCTCATATAACAATGGCTATCAAACGAGTTTGAAAATGGTACCATTTGAGGCTTTGTACGAACGAAGGTGTCGAACTCCTTTGAGCTGGTCACAAACCGGAGAACGCAAAATATTTGGAACCGACTTGGTAATCGAGGCAGAAGAAAAAGTGAGAGTAATACAAGAAAATCTTAGAGCCGCACAATCCAGGCAAAAGAGCTATTTGGACAGAAGGAGAAAGCCACTGAAATTTGAAGTTGGTGACCATGTCTACCTTCGAGTTTCACCAACCAAGGGTTTACAACGATTCAGAGTCAAAGGAAAATTAGCTCCCCATTATGTTGGTCCCTATGAAATCATCGAGAACTTTGGACCCGTAGCCTATAGAATTCGACTACCCCCTCAGCTTGCAGCCATCCATGACATCTTTCACGTATCTCAACTCAAGAAGTGTGTTCGAGTCCCTACCGAGGTTGTGGAACAACAAGAAATATTGGTAGAACCCGACCTCTCATATGTTGAGTATCCTATCAAAATCATGGATCTAAAAGAAAGAAGCACTAGGAGGAAAGTGATTAAAATGTATAAAATTCAATGGAATCATCGAGGAATAAGCCACATGGGAAACTGAAAGCTATCTAAACCAAAATTTCCCAGGTTTTCTCAACTCTACCGAAGGTACACACACTATCCACACTAAGCCTATTGTCCGAATCTCGGGGCGAGATTCTTTTTAAGGGGGGAAGGCTGTAACACCTCAGGTGTTTAAATTGCTAAACAAGTCTCATTAGCGTAACAATATGCTTAACTAACTAAGAAAAGTTTAAAAGAAACGAATTATACTTTGGTTTTGCATTTGTTTTTGAATTTCTATGTATATATGCATCAATATATATGCTTTAATCAAAGAAATTGAATAACTTTCACATCAATGCAGATATGGCTACGAAATTTAATAGGCACATCATTGATGATAGGATAAACAAAAGTCTAGTTGAAGACGAGGAGAGAATACAAAATTTTGCCCATAAAATAACGGATCCCCCGAATCAAGCTTTTTGGGTTTTCAAATTAACTTTCAAACTATAACTAAAATGAACTTTGGCCTGAAACAAAACTTGTCTAACTTTTTATTTTGAACAACTTTCATGTTCAGAGATTTTTGAGTTGCAACACAAAAATTTGAGTAACACTTGACTTTGCAAACCAGCCCCTGCCTTTTCTTCTATTTTCACTTCAGTCCCTCCCTTCTCCGCTTCGCCCGACCCTCCGCCTGCCGTGCAGTCGCCGCTGGCCACTTGGCCGGTGATGCCTGACCGGAGTTAGGCGCCAAGCCAATGCCTGGCCGCGCCCTGCTCGCACGCGCTCCTCCCCCACGCCGCGACCCTACCCAGTCCGCGCGTGCCACGCGCACACCGGCGACGCGCACCTCTGCTCGCCGCCCGCTGCGCCCAATGACCTGCTCGCACTGTGCTCGAGCCTCCGCTGTGCCCTGCCAGTCGCCGCGCTCGCCGCCCTGACAAGCCGCTGCTGCAGCTGCTTGCCCAACCGTGCCCGCGTGATCTCCCTCTCCCTCATGCCAAATCCCCGGCGCCCAATCCCCTGCTCGGGCCCGCCGCACGCCGCGCCGGCAGTGCTTGCTGCCCGCCGTGCCCAGTAACGCACCCCCGTCGTGCCGCCCCTCCTTAGCGTTGCCCGGCCCTCTCCCTCCCTCCTGCGGCCTATAAAAGGCAGCACGAAGCCGCTCACACGCGCCCCCACACCCCTAAAGCTCCCCGCCGCCACCATTGCCGCCGTCGTGCCCAGCTCACCGTGGAGCTCACCCCTCCGGTCATCCACCGCCAAAGCTGAGCCCCCAACCACCACCATAGCATCCCACTGGCGCTCACTGCCCCGCTCATCGTCGCCTACAACCGCTGGAGCACCATTGCCAGCGCTGCCTCCACCACCGCCACCCCTGAGCGCCGTGGACACCCCAACTCCGGCCCTTCTCCGCCCGAACCAAGGCTCAGAACTGGACTACATCACCCCACCGGAGCTTCCCGACCCACCAGCGCTGCGCCAACCCTGCCGGAGCACCGTCGCCGACGCGCCGCACCGCCGCCGCCCCCTGCTCCACGCGGACGAGCCCTTTCCGGCCACCCCCAACCCCGACCAAGGCCCCACAAGGTAGCTCCTGCCTCCCTGGATCTGCCCGACCCTTTCCCACAGAAAAAGTTTAGAACCTTTTTCCTTTCTGTAACCTATTTATATAATTTTGTGGTGGAAAAATGCATTAAATCAAAATTAATTTGTTTTTTCTGCTTGAAAAATGATCATATTTTTTACTATTGGATACTTTGGGTTAGAACATTCTTTATGAAAAGTTTCATACTCAGAAATCCTATAAAACATCTTGTAGAAGTTAATCTTTATTAAAATAGGTGTATATTGTCCTATTTATCATGCTCTGTATCATGCACAATAAAATATGAAAAATTTACAGTAACATGTATATGCATAGATTAACACCGTGTAAAATTTTTAGCATCAATACGTGCATGGTTTGTCCTGTATAAAAATAAATATGTTCTAGAAGTGGCTGTGTATTACATTTTTCAAAATTAATCTGCTACACAGAAATTTCTAAAATTTTTACAGTGCTGTTGGCTCTGCATAATGTACTCTAAATAAAAATTTCATCACCAAAAATTACCTAGTTTAGTAATTGTGTTTAATCCATGTTGTGCTTAGAAAATTAAGTTTCCGATATAACACAACCCCTTCTTGTTTAATGAAGTCAAGTAGTTTAAGATGTACTCTCTTAAAGATTGCCCAAAGAAATCTTAACTAAGTAACTTTACAACCAAATCTATGTTTTGTGGACTGCAACTTTATCGTGAAGAAACTAAATGTCATATACCATCACTACAACTCATACTTGTGCATTCATATAGAATCGACTACTCTCGCTGACGGAATGTACGAGCTGGTGCCTGAGTCCGAGAGTGAGCAGCGTGAAGCTCAAGTGAATCTAACTGAAGCTTTCAAAGACCCGAACCCGAGTTCGGAAGAGCCCAAGGCTAGCTTAGCTCAAGAAGGCAAGCCCCGGAGCATGAACCCTATTTTTCTAAATTATGCAACTTATTACTCTATTTACTTGTGCATTAAGTTTGTAGGAGTTGAATGAAAACTTAGTTGCATGATCTTAGGTTCCTATGATCTGAACACTAGATATAAAGTTCGATAGAATGCTATGCTAATAGAACTCCGGTAAAAGTCGAGTGATTTCCTGTCACTCGCGAGATTATAGGAGTTGAATGATTACTGCATGCTGCAATCATAAGGTCGACGGACGGGGATATGGTACAATGTTTGGGTTGATGATTGAGGCCCCGTCTGTTTAGTGAAAAATGCTAAGGCCGTAGTGTGGCAGAACCACCTGAATTAATCCGGCTCAAGTGTATTAACCATCACCATTAGGGCAATCTCGGTTAACCTTACACTTCAAACGGAGTAATCCACTGGTCTGTCGGGTAACCTCCCGATACAACCACGGTAGAGCGGATCGAAGCCATACATACAAATGCTCATGCGAAGATGAGCCCAGAGAATACCACCTTCCAGCAGATATTACAAAATTATCATAAGTGAATATTACAACCCATGTTTGAGTTTAGTAACCAAGTACTTCAGTGATCATAACCAAGAAGTTCTTCAGAGTTTAAGTTGCAGCGGAAATAAGATAACAAAAGCTACTCGACGATACAGGATGTCTCGGTGAAGCCCGTACGAGACATCACTCGGCATTATCTCCATTGGCCGGGGGCGTATCCCATTCCACCGACCAACAAGGAGGGAGGGTACAAGGCCAAGTCAAACTAGCAATCATGTCTTCGAAGGTCTCACCTGAAAACAAGCCACAAGCAAGGCTAAGTATACTAATACTCAGCAAGGCTTACCCGACTAGTGGGGTATACTTAGCCGACTCCTAGACATGCGAGGCTTTTGGCTTGAGGGGTTTGTTTTGCCGAAAAGCATATACGAGTGGGTCCTTACTTTCAAATTTTAGCTCCAGGTTCTAGCTTTCTTTAACCATTCTAGGTAAGCAACTATCCAATATCATTCATGGTGAAGCATTAAATTTTATCCAACAAGTTTATTCATCATCATTGTTCCTCTTCTTACTCTTTGGGTAAAAGGGGTTAAGCAGTCTCAATAGCCGTGAGAAACGGACGATTCGAATCGAATTTCTTAACCTTGCAAGGGAAACCTAAACACACGTCACGTGGTTACTCACAGAGTCACACGTGCAACTTTTCCCTTCAATTCCTGCTTCACGGAACAGGCCCACCGCCCTCGACTACACCTCCCCACAGACCTCGGTACGTCGGGCCGTGGCGGCCGATGCACCCGCCATTAGCTAGATGTGAACAAATTCAAGACAGTGGGGAGTATATTCAGGCCTCGGTTCAATCCAGTACTTAAGCTTACCGATTACCATATTCTTGGCATGTGGTTAGTACGTTCAAAGACTTAACCACCACTACCACACACTGCGGCCTTAGCATTTTTCACTAAACAGACGGGCCTCAATCGTAAACATCGTACCATAGCCCGTCCGTTGTCCTTATGATTGCAGCGTGTAGTAAACAATCAACTCCTAATTTCTCGCGAGTGACAGGAAATCACTCGACTTTTACCGAGTCCTATTAGCATAGCATTCTATCGAACCTTGCATCTAGTGTTTAGAGCATGGGCACCTAGGATCATGCAACTAAGTTTTCATCCAACTCTTATAAACTTAATGCACAAGTAAGGTAGAGTAATAAGTTGCATAAGTTTAGAAAATAGGGTTCATGCTCCGGGGCTTGCCTTCTTGTGAACAGTTAGCTTGGGGCTCTTCCGAACTTGGGCTCGGGTCTTCAAGAGCATCAGTTAGATTTACTTGAGCTTCACGCTGCTCACTCTCGGACGCGGGTACCAGCTCGTACGTTCCGTCGGCGAGAGTCGTCGATTCTATATGAATGCACCAATATAAGTTATAGTGAGGGTATATGACGATCATGTTCACTCACGTCAAAGTTGTAGTTCACAAAATAGCGATTGGGTTGTGATGTTACTTAGTTGAGATTTCTGTGGGCAATTGTTAATAGAGTAGAAAAGTACAATAAGTAACTTGGTTAAGCAAGGTGGGGTGGGTGTTCATGGGAACTTACGTTCCTCATGGAAACATGATTTAAGTGTAACTACTATAGCGAGTAGTTTCTAGTCATGAAATCTTGGATCTAGGCACATCAGGGAAAGATATGCTTACTGTAAAATTTTCAGACAATTTCAGGCAGCAGATTAATTATGAAAAATATAATACATGGTTGCTGCTAGACTCTTGTTCTTTTTGTACAGAACAAATGGTGCAAAAACTGAGACTAAGATGTTTACAGGGCCTTCACTTAATCATGCAGGAGCTACTGTAATTTTTATAGGATTTATTATGCAGTTTTCAGAGCATAGTAAATATGACATTACACACCTAGGTTATTTAAGGATTTATTTTTACAGGATCCTACACAGGGTTTTTGTCCATGAAACTTTTTACACAGCATCCACTACCACTGATTATCTTCTAGTAAAAATATGAGAAGTTTCCAAGCTAAGATACTATTTTCTTGATTAAATGTATGTTATAAGCACATAAATCAAATAAATAGGTTCCTGTGAGATCAAAAGTCTCTAAATTTTTCTATGGCATTTAGGTACCATTACACCAGTATGGAAAAAGTTTCATTAGGTGATTCATAACCTAACTGCAGGGATAAAAATATTTAGCCAATCATGGTATGAAACTAAGTTTAATAAACAGTGTAGATAGAGATGGAATTTGGGCCTGATCTTTTTACATTGGCTTATACAACAAGTAAATCTCCTACTGCAAAATTTTCAGGACCAGCACTTGTCTCAAGACAAGTCTATGAATAAAAGCCATTAATATTTCCATTTTATTTCAAGCATGATTTAGCTAGAATCTGAGGAGATTCCTGTAACAAAAGTTGTGGAGTTTATCCTAAAGGTTCCAGAACAGTTGAGTTTGCATTTTTATGAATTTTCTACGATTTTATACGAATTTTACAAGTTCACTAATTTTGAATCTAGGTTTGAATCTTTCTTTTACAACTGGGTCCTTGAATCTTACGTGCAGACCCTTCTAAAGATTTCAATTACTGCAATTGGGTCCTCGGGCGGCTCGGGTACGGTGGCCGGCCAAAATTCCAGCGAGGGGCTCGCCGGCGGCGAGGGGTGAGGGCCGGGGAAGGATCAGGGGTGCGAGGGCTACCTCGTGGGGGTCTTGTTCTGGTGGAGGACGGCCGGGAGTAGCTCGCCGGCGTTGGAGCAGGGGCGGCGGCGGCGGCGGCACGCGTCGACGGCGGTGCTCCGGCGGGCTTGGGGCGGTCTGGTCTGGACGGGGAGTTTCAGTGGCGCGTGGGGAAGCTGCTCCGGTACTTGGCTTGGGCGGAGGGGGTCGGAGTCGAGCTATCCGCGGTGACCAGGGGCGGCGGCGACAACGGCAGCGCGGGCGGCGGTGCTCCGGCGATCCTGGGCGGCGTTGAGCGGGTCGGGGAGCTCCGGTGGGATGATGTGGTGGTGGCTGGCACTTCAATTTGGGCAGGAGGCGGCTGTGGAGGGCTGTCCACGAGCGGGCGGAGCTCGGCGGCGACAATGGCGGCGGCGGTGTGCTCTGGTTACTGGCAGCTCGTGCGGGCGGCCTGGGGCGGCTTTTATAGGGGCAGGAGGGAGGTAGGGGTGCCGGGCGACGTGCAGGGGTGGAGGCACGGCGATGGCGTGCCACTGGCCACGGTGGGCGGCATCAGGACACCGGCGCGGCGTGCGGAGATCAGAGCGCGCGACTGGGTGCCGGAGATTTGCGTGGGGAGCGAGGAGATAGCGCGGCATGGGATTGGGGGACAGCTGCAGCAGCGGCTCGGGCGGGCGGCGAGCTCAGCGACGGGCGGGTCGCGGCGGGCGGTGCGGCACGGCGCGGCGCGGCCGTTGGGCGCGGCGGGCGGCGAGCAGAGGCTGGGTAGCGCGGCGCGCGCGGCGAGCGCGGACTAGGCAGCGCGGCGGTGGGGGGGGGGGGGGGGGCAAAGCCATGCTTGGGGGCGAGGGCCGGCGGCCACTGGCCTGGCGGCTTGCGCCGGTCAGGCATCACCGGCCACCTGGCCGGGCTGTCGGGCGGGGAGGGGAGAGAGAGGAGGGGCGAAGGGCCTATTTGTGAGAATTTGAAAATTTCCAGGGGCTGGTTGCAAACAGGACGTTTTCTCCAATTTCTAATTTGAATTTCAAAAACTTTTGAACATGAAAGTTGTTCAGAATAAAAAGTTCTACAAGTTTGGTTTCAGGCAACACTTCATTTGGCTTGTGGTTTGAAAGTTAATTTAAAAATTCAAAGGTATTCAAATGTGCCCAAATTCAATTTGAATTTCAGCTTAACTTGTTCTAATTCTTTTCACCCTTTTATTAGTTGGTTAAGCATAGGGTTGGGCTAATGACATTGCTTTAGAATTGTAATTTATCAGGGTTGTTACACGTAGTGTGTGGTAGTGGTGGTTAAGTCTTTGAACGTACTAACCACATGCCGAGAATATGGTAATCGGTAAGCTTAAGTACTGGATTGAACCGAGGCCGGAATATACTCCCCATCGTCTTGAATTCGTTCACATCTCGCTAATGGCGGGTGCATGTGCCGCCATGGCCCGGCCGGGTCGGTGGTCCATGGGGACGTGTAGTCGAGGGCGGTGGGCCTGTTCCGTGAAGCGGGAATTGAAGGGAAAAGTTGCGCGTGTGACTCCGGGAGTAACCACGTGACGTGTGTTTAGGTCTGCCTTGCAAGGTTAAGAAATTCGATTCGAATCGTCCGTTTCTCGCGGTTATTGAGACTGCTTGACCCTTTTACCACATAGAGTAAGAAATGGAACAATAATGATAATTAATCTTGTTGGATGCAAATTAATTCTTTCGCCATGTATGATATTTGATAGTTGCTTACCTAGAATGGTTAAAGAAAACTAGAACTTGGAGCTAAAATTTGAAAGTAAGGACCTACTTGTATATGCTTTTCGGCAAAACAAACCCTTCAAGCCAAAAGCCTTGCATGTCTAGGAGTCGGCTAAGTATATGCCACTAGTCGGGTAAGCCTTGCTGAGTATTAGTATACTTAGCCTTGCTAGTGGCTTGTTTTCAGGTGAGACTTTCGAGGATATGATCTTTAGTTTGACTTGGCCGTGTACCCTTCCTCCTTGTTGGTCGGTGGAATGGGATGCGCCCCCGGCCAACGATGATAATGCCGAGTGATGTCTCATACGGGCTTCATTGAGACACCATATTTTCGAACTCTGAAGTACGCCGTTTCTTTTTACGAATTTGAACTTGGTCTGTAATAACAAATTTATGTTGAACTCGATGATGTAAAATTTGTGGAATGTTGTATCCTCTGGGCTCACCTTCATGTGAGTATTTGTATGTGTGGTTTCGATCGGCAAAAAACCGTGGTTGTATCGGGAGGTTACCCGACAGACCAATGGATTATTCCGTGTGAAGTGCGAGTTAGCCCTGATTGCCCTTGTGGTGATGGTTAGCGCGCTTGAGCCGGATTAATTCAGGTGGTTCTGCCACATCATCTCCCCAGATAAACTTCTGATCGACCTTCAACTTCAAAAATGGACTGAACGGCTGTATTTTTCCAGATAGATTTGATATGAACCGCCTGATGAAATTAATCTTGCCGATCAACGACTGAAGTTGTTGCTTATTTTCTAGAGCTACCACCTTATTGATTGCGCTGATTGATTTCTGGCCAATCCCGATCCCTCGTTCATGAACCATAAATCCCAAAAACTGTCCAGCTAATACTCCGAACGCACATTTGAGCGGATTCATCTTCAAGCCATATTTTCGGGTACACTCAAGGGTCCTGCGCAAATCTGCCAGATGCTCTTTAAATTCTTTTGACATCACCACAACATCATCAATGTAAATTTCCACAATCTTGCCGATAAGATCATGGAATATGTAGTTCATAGCTTTCTGATACGTAGCACCGGCATTCTTCAACCCAAAAATTATAACCACCCACACGTACAGCCCAACGTGTCCTAGGCATCTGAATGCTATCTTGGGGATATCCTCTTCTGCCACGAATACCTGATTGTAGCCCGCATTTCCATCCATGCAACTGATCACCTTGTGTCCTGCGGCAGCATCCACTAGTACATCTGCCACTGGCATGGGATATCCATCCATTGGCGTAGCTCTGTTTAAACTCCTAAAGTCGATGCGAACCCTCAATTTGCCATTCTTCTTGTATACAGGAACCACGTTGGATATCCACTCAGCATATCGGCATTGTCGAATAAATTTGGCCTCAATCAATTTGGTAATTTCTGCCTTAATGTCGGGCAGAATCTTAGGCTTGCATCTTCTAGCACCTTGTTGATATGGCCGATATCCTGGTTTAATAGGCAACCGATGTTCAACAATGGATCGGTCTAATCCCGGCATCTCGTAATATTCCTAGGCAAATGTATCTTTGAATTCTTTGAGCAAATCCACTAACTGTTGCTTGTCTTCAAGATGTAGCTTTGCACTGATGAATGTCAGCCTTGGTTTGTCACCATCTCCTATATCGACTTTTTTCAATTCATCGGCCGACATGAATCCTTGCCCGAGTTTTCCCTCTCTTCTAAGCAAGCAATCATCACTCAGTTCTTCAACGTTCTTTGTCTGAGCCGATTCCTGGTCAAGCTCATTTTCTTCAGAGGAGTTGTTTTCTGACACTCCCTCTTCCTTATCCTCATGGTGAACATCAAGAGCACTAACAGGGAAGGAATCGGCAATCTGGCCCTTTTTTTCTGGAACTGGAAGGTGTTTCTTCATTCTTTCGTCATATGGCATAGAAATACTTGTAGAACTGTTCCCCAAGATTGGCCCATGTTAAGATGGAGTTAGCCGGCAATGAATAGAACCAAGCTAAAGCCGATCCTGACAGTGACAATGGGAATATATGGATTTTTAAGGCATCATCGACTACTGCCTCGCCGCACTGAATCAGGAACTGGTTGATGTGTTCTGTAGTTGATAGACCTTTTTGCCTAAAAAATTTAACAAAGTCTGGTAATCTAAATTGATGCGGCAGAGGAATCTAATCGTATGCCTCTGGATATGGCTTCTGATGTTGTTGAGTCATCCCAATAGTCTGGGAAGTTGTAAACCTCAGTAGATCCATCGGCCTTTTCTCCTATTGCACCGATGAGACTGGGGGAGCTTTTTCTGTAGAAATCTTGGATTCTTGGTATCGAATAATCATCTCCGGACTAAGGTACGGCAGGAATTCCTTGGGCACTTCCGACTTCTCAGAGATAACTCTTGTAGTCTAGCAATGTTCCCTTCCGCCTGAGGATGAAGTACTGATTATAGTAGGAGGCGTAAATATTGCAACCGATGGAGATACAGTATTCATCGGTTGTACAGCTGTTCGTTGCACCATGGGTAGCGAATAATTGTCGATGTCTCGCGATGGCATAATGTCAGCTAGTATTTTTTGGATGGCATTTTGCATTGAGTTGAATAGTACTCCAGATTGATTGGTTATCGCCTGACTCATGGATTGATTAAACATTCCCTGAACTTCCAATGAATCTTCAGCGATAGAGATATTTCTTGGCATCGGGACTGGCGAACTTTTTTCAACTTTTCCTTCTTTGGTGATGATGAATGATTTCAGGCAGATCTCTTGGGTTTGCTTTCTGATTTCTTTGACTTGTCGCCTCTATTCTTCATCAAGGTCATCCATTGTAGGCACCAAGAACTTGTCACCATCCGTTCTGCTGTTCTTGGTCATCGTGGTGTCGTTGTCGTGTCCCACCAGGCGTGCCAAAAGCGTGTTGACAAAAAAGGCATGGGTCGGCCTTCAACACCGGCACACGCGAGGACCCGGGAGCCTCTTGCTTCACTCCTGCGCGGCGTCCAAAACTGGTTGCGTGGTGGCGCAGGGCGGTTAAATTACTAGAACATATCGGCTGTTGTCCGAATCATTCCGTCGCGCACGTCGGCCAAGCGTCCGACGCGTCAGTGGATCAATCAGCCATAGCTTCGGCTGATTGTGCGGGTAAGGCAGCGCTAAACAAGTTAGCGAAGCCTTGGTAGACAACATCTAGATCCGAACCTGATCGGCCTGACTAGGAGCACAGACAAGCTGCACGTCGGTCGATGGTATTTAGATCTAGGCTAGATAAATTGTGGTAAAACTAAATAAAAATAAGATCAAACGAATCTAATCCTGCCAAATCTAGTAAATACCGATAACTTGTGATAACAGCAAGAAACAAGCTAGACTAAGCAGATCAATCTAACAGGAACAAGCTGATTTTGATAAATTGGTGAAAAGACGAGACCTAGATCCAATCTGCTCGATAACTTGAACTAATACAGGATAGAGGAAGAAGCGATGCACCATCAACCTTGAGCCTATCTGCCTCGTTTGACGTGTAACTTACTAGCAAGTCGGAGATCGAAGTCAATGCAGCCCCACATGCAAGAAAGAACTCGTAAAAGAAAAATCTACTGCAACTAAGGTGAAGCCACCGAGAAGAGAAAAAAGGAAAAAAGGATTTGTGTATTGATCATTGGATGGTTCTGTACATGCCCAAGGGCAGCTATTTATAGCCTGAGCTACAAACCCTAGGTCGATCACGACTTACATTACTTGTCAACAAAGAAATTAAAACTTTCCTAAAGAACAAAAACCCCTATCTCTAAGATAACTTGCTGATGTCATCTGCCAGCGTCATTCAACTCCATCTGCTTCCGATACTCTATCGGCCGATCCTTCCTCGTTAACTCTTCCACCCACATCGCCGAAACACGTGTCAAAAAATGGTGTCAACAAGTCGGTACTCTATTCTTAATGCAGAGCTGAGCCTTTGTTGTTCTGCTATCTTAGTAGCTTATCATGCTTTGCATTGTTATGTTGCTTTGCTAGTTAATCATATCATGGCTTCGTGCTTCATTAGTTATGCTTTACATATGATTAGGCCAGATGATCTGGGTAAGGATATCGGTTCCTCGTGCCTTAGGGCTTGCCTTAGCATTGGGGTAGTGACCTCATACACGACCGTGGTGCTTGGGAATGCAGGATCCTTCGAATATGACCGTGCTCCACGGTGTGACTAGGGTAGACAGCAGGTGGTGACAGCCCTATCCGTCCGCTACGAAGTTGCTTCGTGGTTAGTGTACTCCTCGATGTTCGGGTACGATGTGGGAGTTCTGAAAGATGTAACGGCCCGGATGTTCTCCGGGACGGGACATTCTCCCTTGTATCCCTAATTTCCCGGCACCTGTAGTCATAACCATGTGTATGTTGCATGACCTTTGCTTGCCTGAATAGATACTATTAGGACTTTGTTGTATGCCTATGCTCCCACTAACCTTAAGTTTATTCGTCCATTCTTTATCCAGAGATGGCTTGAGCGTGGGTATCGCATTACCCTCAATCATATATTTATCATAACTTACCCCTGTATTGCTATAGTCTATATCTTATTCATGCTATCTTGATTATGTACCAAGTAAACTCTTTTACATCATTCTCTCCTTTGGGAAAATATAAATAATGATACCTGAATACTCTCCAGGTGAAATGCTACAGCGGTATATCCGTGCGCTTGTGGATTCATTCTGTACTCGTTATGACATACCACACAACGTTTTCTTAGCGCCGCTGCTAGGGATGGGACTAACACCCTCGTCCCTAGTGGCGATGTTAAGAAATGCCAACATATGGCTAACCTGGCACCAACCGAGGGGGCCGAGCTCGCCACAGCAACACCAACCAGCATCCACACCGACCCCCGTGGGCTCCGATGAACCTTGACGACGATGCCACGGGAGATCTAGATGGCTTCTCTGCCTTCTCCAACCGCCGTGGAGTCTTGTGGCCATCTACATTCAAGTCGGTCAACATCGACAAGTTTGACGGCGACTTCGACCCCAAGATGTGGCTGCGTACCTACTCCATCGCCGTCTGAGTGGCGAACGGCAACAACGACATCATGGCGGCCTACTTCCCGCCAGGCTCTCAACTAGCTTGAGGGACTCCGCCCAGGCTCCATCAACAGTTGGCAAGACCTCTGCACGACCTTCGTCAACCACTTCCAGGCCTCATGCCCGGGTCCCAAAACCAGATGGGATCTAGGGAGCGTCACTCCACAACCCAATGAATCCCTGTGCGACTACAACAAGGGTACTTCACCAACCGTAACATGATTACGGATGTTGCTGACAGGGACGTCATCCACTACTTCCACCAAGGGCTGCACAACATCGAGCTCTGGCGCAAGATGTTTGAGAGCAACCCCAAAACTTTCTCCGGGAAGATGGTCATCGTCAACAAGCACGTCGACATGGAAGATGCTGAGCAGGCGCACCGCCACCACTAGGACTGGCGTCACCCCGACGATCAGCCCAAGCCACGACATGATGATCGCCAACGACCTGACGGCCGACCGCCTCGACGCAACTACAACAAGGAGAATGAGCGCCCCGAGTCGTCCAAGCAACAGGAGCGCAAGTGCGGCCACAACAACACCGTCACAGTTGCAGATCAACCCCGACAGCGCACCTCCCTCAACCAGGAGGAACTGGATCAACTCCTCGATGGCAAGTGCCCCAAGCATAAGGACTCAAACCACACAGTGTGGGAGTTTCATGCACTCGGCAATAGTGTGGCCCAGGATGACTCCAAGCGACCCCGCTATGATGACCGAGACAAGGCTGGCGGCTGCAAAGGCTCCCAGAGCGAAGGTCACCGGAACAACTCGCCCAGGCGAGATCGTGATGATCAAGGTGACAAGTCTCCAGCGAACTTCTAGGAGGCGGACCGCGCAGTCAACTTCATCTATGGAGGCTCCAGGGCCCTAAGGTGCCACCGTCGCCTCAAGCTTGATCAATGTGAGCTCAACTCCATGTTCCAACACTTACTTTGATTGACAAGCATCCATCAAGGTACAAGCTAGAGAAGAGTGCCGACAAACCTGGCACTTCCCCAAACTCCTCCCCACTCTCTCCCTAACTCTAATCACCTCTAGAGATGAGCCTAAAGCTCATGTACACAAGAGAAACTCCAAGAGGGAGTTGAGAGGGATGTGAAGGTGTGTGTTCTTTAGAAGCACCCCCCTTATATTTATAGGGGTCTGTGAGAGGTGCTTCTGCCATGCAATGCACTGAGGCTTGCCCAAACCAACCTAAGGGATCAATCATCAGGAGGCGCCATGTCGAAGGAGAAGGTCGATGGTTTTTTTAATGGGTCGGCCGACCCAGGTAGGTCGGCCAAACCGGCCTTGGCCTGGTTCAGCTCCCCCTTCAACCACGTGGTCTGCAAGTGGGCCCTAGGGGCCTTGGCAGGTGAGTGCACCCTGGTAGATGCTGGTTTCTTGTCTTGTTGGGCCTCTTTTGCTCTTGCCTTGCCAGTTTGCGCATTCTAGAATTACGCCTTGAATCTTAGTCGCTCATTTCCTGCAATTTCGCCCAGTAATTTCCTGCATACAGAAATCAACCAGCACTTGTGGAATTCGTTAGATAACGCCCTATTCTAGTGTTGATCCTTGGATAAATGTTGCTTTTGTGCAGGTTTTGATGGTTGAAAAGTAGTCTGTATTGAGCGTCAACAAGATCCCCCACACTTGGCCCTTTGCTTGTCCTCGAGTGAAGGCGACAGAACCAAGGCGGAACGGTTGCTCTAGTAAGGTTCCTACATAAAAGTTATTCTAAACCCTCACCTTTGTTCACGAACCTTGAAGTGTCTACCATTTTGCTATAGGCGGTTGAAGGATGGAATGATGATGACTTAGGTATTCTCTTCCGCTCACCTGCTCACCTTGGGATGTTTTTCTATGAAATAGATTTTTTTGAAAAAGAAAATATTCCATGGTCTTACCTTCGTGCAGCACTCTCAGTCACTCATTTATTTGTCTAGCTCAGAACTGTAACCCTCTCTCCTTTTGTGTAAGGCTGGAGTGGAGCACGGTAGGAGGTATATGAATGCGCTCTTGAAGGTACATCTGTTGCAATATCAAAGGTTGGATCCATGGAGATTCTGTATCATTTACCTGTTTGATCAAGAGAGTGCACGTGTGGCGGATGTGAACTCTTTTGGTATTGATCTTCTTCCTCTCTTCTTTCCCCTTTTTTTCTTTTTTTTTGGGGCATACTTCTTTCACATGCCATCTTTTATTTCTCTCTTTTTTTCAGAGGAATAATTGGAGAGTGATCATATACCTTCTTAGGACACTTTATTAATGATATTAAATGATAATTCGTGTATGTGTCTCTCGATCAAACCCATAAAGAAATGGATCTCGCTTGGGTCACAACATTTGATAGAGGTCAATGTAACAGCAAGGCGATTTTATGTTGGGTTTTTCATATTGTAAAGTAACTGCATATGGCTGTGGTAGGTGGAAGGATAAATAGACCGTGGGATAGTTTTATTTATTTTTAGTTAAAGAGAAATTCCCAGGTTCAGCAAGAGAGATAGGCAGAGAAACTTTCATCAAAACCATATCTGATCAAACAACAATTTTAGCATTATGGGTTCCCTAACTTGTGGTCCGCAAACTCAAGCATCGTAAAGAATAAAATTTATGCAGGAATCACACAACGGCACGACGGGTTCTCATGAGTTTAACCATTTCAGATTAGGCGGTTTTAATTTAGCATGTTTAAAACTCGAAGAACAGGGAGAAAATGAGTGAGGACGTGCAAACCGTGAGTCGAGAACGAGACTGAATTGGATATTCACTTGTGTACGAGTCCGTCCTACGGTGCACGTGAGTCGTGGGGTTGTGTAACTAGGTGTAGCGAGGATCTCCCCCACACTTGTTTTCGAACTTGTCTTTATTCAATCAAAGCAAAAAGTAAAATGCAAAGGGGCTCTGCCGGCATTAAAACCGGGGAGCCAAAGTTTGAATTATTCAAAGCAAATGGGGGCGCTTACAATAAAAAAACTGAGACAAGCAAACTAATCGAAGGAAAATAAACCTGATCCTAGCGCCCAGCTAAACTAAACTAAGGAAGATCCTTGAATGAGCTACCATCCAAGTTACTTCCCTCCCCTAAAGCCTCAGCCAGCCAATCTATGCTGCTGCTTAGGCTATTGTGGAACAACTGGAGATCCTTACAGACTTCAGCCACTGCTGCCTTCTGATTTTTCAATCCTTGGCGTAGCTTCTTATGCTCCAGCTGTAGACTCTTCATTAGGAAGATAAGCTCATCAGCTGGTCTTCTTATGTCATCCACCTCCTTAGCTGGTGGTCGCACACCAAAAATCTTGAGGCGTGGCTGCAACGGTGGATCATCCGGCGATATCTTCTCTCTTCTATAGTCATGGCTTATGATATCCCCATCCTTGATGAGCAGCGAGCCCACGTACCACTCATCCGGCTTTAGCCTTGGCCCCGGAGCATCTTTGTCTTGGAACAGCATGACTCTGATTGTCTCAATTACCTCCTTGGGGTGCTGTTTACGCAGCTTTCGGCCTCCAGCCTCCTCGATCTGTGCTGCACCTGGCGAGGACTCGCGCACAGTGGAACGGTAGGCTGAGCGGGTCCTCCTCTAGTTCAGCCGAACCAGGGGGTCGGCCGACCTCGGCCTGGCGCCTCTCAGCCTCCCGCTGCGCACAACATCAGGTTTCACAGCTGGGGGCGCCACTTTGCTTGATTGGGCATTCTCATCCATTGGCTTAACAAGGATTGGAGTCTCGGGACTATTTGCTGGAGTCGGTGCTGCCATCAGCTGGTCGACGGCGGCGGAGTTGACGAACGCGACAATTTCCTTGCCAGCCATGGTAAGATCTAAGTGGTGCAGATGGGTTTTGGAGGTGGAGAGGTGAAGGTAGATGGAAAGAGGTTGAGAGGAGGAGGAGGGTTTTCAAGGGAGAAGGAAAGGGGAAGAAACCCTATTTTCTGCCGTCGAACACGCCCGAGGCAGCCAGATCTCAGGCTGGGACGCGAGGATGGCTTGGCCTGCCGAAGATGGGCCACTGGGGCTGCCACCCTAGTTCGGCCGACCTGGGTAGGTCGGCTGACCTGGGCTTGGCCCAGCTGGCCTCCTCTCTTTCTGGACAGCGGTGGGGAGAGTCTAGAAAGTTTATACAAGTGGCTTACCTTAGGATATGGCCTATAGAGCCTTTAATCAAGTATATAGTCGTGTTGAATGAGTTCAGTCACGTCTATATCTTCATCTACAGCTGTATCATGATCTAAAAATAATTTTAGATGATGGCCCTTTACCTTGTGCATGTTACCTTCATCATCTTGGATCGCTGTAGCTCCATGCGTTGAAGTGTCGATGATGAGGTAAGGTCCCATCCACTTGCTTCTCAACTTCCCGTGACCGAAGAGTTTTACCCTAGAATTGAAAAGTAATACCTTATCTCCGGGTGTGAAGACTTTCGGCTTTAGCCTCTTATCGTGCCATCTCTTGGTTCTTTCCTTGTATAATGCAGCACTGTGATAGGCTTTGTCTCTCCACTCTTCCAATTCTAATATTTGCCTCTTCCTATGCTCTCCCGCTAGATCCAAGTCCATGTTCCATCTTCGGATAGCCCAATGTGCTCTATGCTCCAACTCAACAGGTAGATGACACTTCTTCCCATAGACAAGTTGATAGGGTGACATACCAATGTGAGTCTTGTAAGCTATGCGATATGCCCATAATGCATCTGCTAGCTCAGGCTTCCATTGTTTACCCATTTCATTAACAGTCTTCTACAGGATATTCTTGATTTTCTTATTTGATGTTTCTTTTTGACCACTTGTCTGAGGGTGATACGGGGTTGCGATCTTATGCATCGTCCCGAGTTCCTTGAGGAAGCTCCGGAAGGCTGCATCGATGAAATGTGATCCTCCGTCACTAATTACCATCCGAGGTTTCCCAAACCTTGGAAAGGTTACGTCTTGAAACATTTTTTGGGCATGCCTTGCATTGGGAGCCTTGCATGGCATTGCTTCTACCCATTTGGAGACATAATCCGCAGGGACCAAGATATACTCATAGCCATGGGACTTCGGGAAGGGTCCCATACAATCAATGCCCCATACATCAAAAAGCTCCACTTGAAGGTTATATGTGAGAGGCATGGCATCACGAGCTGAGATTCCTCCATGTTTCTAGCAACTGGGACACCTTCAAATGAAATCCACGGTATCTTCATACATGGTTGGCCAATAGAAACCACTTTGCCATATTTTCGCTTGAGTGCGAAACACACTATAGTGCCCTCCATATGGTGCTGCATGGCATTTCTCAATAATCTTGATCCCTTCTGTTGTGGGGACACATCTTTGAAGTAATCCATCTGCACATACTCTGTAGAGGTACGGCTCATACCATAGGTATCGTCTGCTCTCAAACACTAGCTTCTTCTTGTTCTCCCCAGGTGGTACGTACCCTAAAACCGTAAAATTGACAATATTTGCATACCAGGGGTTCAAAGCCGTTACCTTGAATAGCATGTCGTCCTGGAGGAAATCATTTATCGGTAGTTCCTGCGTGTTAGTGATATTCATACGCGACAAATGATCTGCAATCAAATTTTCTACTCCCTTTTTATCTTTAATTTCTAAATTGAACTCCTGGAGTAGAAGGATCCACCTTATGAGCCTTGGCTTCGCATCTTTCTTAGTGAGAAGGTACTTCAAAGCTGCATGGTCAGTGTATATAATAACCTTTGCACCCACTAAGTAAGATCTGAACTTATCTATAGCAAAGACAACTGCCAGGAGCTCCTTTTCAGTTGTGGCATAGTTAAGCTGAGCTCCTGTTAGTGTCTTGCTCGCATAGGCGATCGCGTGATGCTTCTTGTCCTTAGTTTGCCCAAATACGGCCCCCACCGCATAATTGCTAGCATCACACATGATCTCAAAGGGAAGCATCGAATCCAGGGGTTGGATGATTGGAGTTGAGATGAGTGCCTTTTTGAGTGTGTGAAAGGCTGTTACTCACTCATCATCGAATTGGAAAGGGGCGTCCTTGTTTAGCAGGTTTGTGAGGGGTCTAGCAATAGGAGAGAAATTAGCTATGAAGCACCGGTAGAACCCTGCATGACCTAAGAAGCTTCGGATTCCTTTCACATTGGTGGGAGGTGGAAGTCGTTCGATGACCTCAATTTTTTCCTTGTCCATCTCGATTCCTCTCTTGGAGATGAGGTGTCCGAGAACGATGCCCTCATGGACCATGAAGTGACACTTCTCCCAATTCAACACCAGGTCCTTTTATTGGCATCTCTGCAAGACCCTATCCAAATTTCTAAGGCAATGATTGAATGTCTTACCATAAACCGAGAAGTCATCCATGAAGACTTCCATAATTTCTTCGATCATGTCCAAGAAGATGGACATCATGCACCTTTGGAACGAAGCGGACGCGTTACACAACCCGAATGGCATTCATCGGTACACATAGGTTCCATATGGGCATGTGAACGTAGTCTTGCTTTGGTCATCGGGATGGATTGGGATCTGATGAAAACCAGAATAGCCATCAACGAAACAAAAGTAGGAGTGCTTTGCTAACCTTTCGAGCATCTCATCGATGAAGGGAAGCGGAAAGTGATCTTTCTTCGTAGCCTTGTTGAGCTTCCTGTAGTCGATGCACATTCTCCATCCTGTGATGGTTCGTTGTTCAATCAGCTCATTCTTGCTATTCTCCACGACCGTTATAACTCCTTTCTTGGGATTGGGCTCACCCACTCACTATACGGGACTGGATAGATGATTCTGGCATGTAGGAGTTTCAGGACCTCCTTCTTCACCACTTCACGCATCTCATTGTTCAACCTGCGTTGAGGCTCCCTGGAGGGTGCCATAGCGGGATCTATGGGAATGCGACGAGTGCAAAGAGTAGGGCTAATGCCCTTGAGGTCTTGGATGGCGTAGCCAAGAACAGCTCGATGCTTCTCTAAGACAACGATGAGCTTTGATGTCTCCACTTCTGAGAGTTTGTCACTGATGATCACGGGAGCTTCTACATCGTTGTTCAGGAAGACATATCGAAGGCCAGAAGGTAATGGCTTAAGCTCAACTGGAGGTCGGGCTGGAACCTCGAACTGTGTGAACTCTTAAGATTTCATCAGAATCTTCCTCTTCTTGGATGAACTCTTCAGCTTCCTGTTCGAGAGCCATTTCTAATGAATCTAGAGGGTTTGTGTCCAGCACCTCCTCAATTGGCTCTATTATGGGGGAAACCTCTGCCACTGAATTTACCGATTGAGTGATAGGAACAGAGAGGGTTTCCTTCCCCAATTTGATGTTAAGGGTTTTTGAATTCGACACATCCATGTGAAGCTTTATGATTGGATGGCCGATGAGAATGTCGAAGTTGGGAACTTCAAACACATAGAAATCTAGATTGACCTTAACATCGTTGTGTCCCACTAACACCTTCTGAAGTACCCCATGGCTTCCTGTAAGGGAACCTGAAGACCCCGTAAGGGTCTTGTCCGTTGGGGTTAGAGCTTCGCCTCCTAAGAAGGCGTGCGCAAATTTGTAGGACATGATGTTTGCCCCAACGAAGGGGTTATAAAGAGCGTCCACCTCCCGATTCTTTATGCAGCAGCGGATGAGAGAAGGGTGGCTAATTTGAATGGGAGATGAGCACGACCCTCCTTCTATAGACCATTCGCTGCTCATTATAGCTGTCAACTCCTTGATAGTCTCTAAAAGGTAGTTCTTTTCGTATGGTTCTAAAGGAGTGACCGGGACTGGTGGTCACTTCTGGCATAGATACTTCAAGGTGTTGCCAAGATCTTCAAAGAGATCCTCCTCGAATCCATGCTCAAATTTTGAGGGTAGAGAATCCTCTACCTCGGGTGTTTTGAATTCTGGTTCAGGAAGAGATACGGGAGTTGAATCTAAAGTTTGAAGTTCTACGGGCTTGGATTCGGCTGCCATGGTTTCCTCTTGTGGTACCTCTTGTTCTACCTGAGGTGGTTCAAGGAAAGAGATGAAGGAAGTTCTCTCTATGATTTTATTGAGGATTTCTCTTCCTTCGACTGAGGTCTTGTACAAGAACGAACCTCCGGTTGTGTTATCGAGGTATTGTGCATCATTCTTGTTCAGTCCCGTGTACAAATGTTGAAGTAACAAATGGTCGGGTAAAGACAAGTCGGCACCGGATTGAGCTAGAAGGGACAATCTGGCCCACGCTGCACCAAGGGATTCCCCCTCGTTCTGATGGAAAGTCAAAATCTCTGCTCGTAAGGCGCATGTACGCGTGATCGAAAAGTATATGAGACAAAAGTGATCTCGCAACTTCTTCCAATCCCCGTTTGCATGTCTTACGTTGAATGTGTACCATTGCTTCGCCTCTCCTATGAGAGAAAAGGGAAACAACTTCCACTTCAGAATCTCGTGTCATGCCTGAGATTTTTAGACACGAACACACTAGCTCGAATTCACGTAGATGATGGTAGGGATTTTCATTCCCGCATCCCGAGAAGGTACTTTCCTCAACTTTGTTTATGAATACGGAGGGAATTTCATAACCAGGTGAAAAAATTGGATCAGATGAAGAGGCTAGTTCGCAAAATTCACTCTTGGGTGCGGAGAGCTGAAAAATGGATAGCTGCTCCATGGATAGCGGGGGTAGAGATAGAATGAAAGGAAAATAAAAAGATACAAGGGCGAACTAGGTTCGAAGAGAAAATAGCAACCGTTCCTCGGCAATAGTGCCAGAAAGCTTGTTGATGTTTCCTAGCATCACGAAAATAAATCTGCAAGCACATGGATACTGTTGCAGCATTCACCCAGGAGTATTCCAAGGGTATTGTATCCACTGAGGAGTGTGTGTACTTTCTCTACGGTTCAAGTTCGTCCAAGGACACCACACCCGCTAGAGGTGAGGGTAGAGAGGTTTTCTAAGGCTGGGTTTCAAAGATAAGATAGAACTGTCCTAGCTGCTTGCTTCGGGCTACTATTTTCTCACAGAATAAGACTGGTGAGTTCCAGTATTTCGGCACTGAGATATACCAGAATGGGGAGGGTTCCGCTGGATAGACAGGGCTGTCACCACCTGCTACCTACCTCATATAACCATGGGATATATGTTGGCGGTCGATTTCAATGATTTTTACCGCCAACATTTCTCCGGTTTTTCATGGTTTATAGGACAAATCTGAGTTAAAACTAACCACACTAACAAGTTCCACAAGTTTTGGTACATTTATCATTTCAGGAACTTAGTGTGCGAAATTGGGCCGATTTGGGAGAAATCCCAGGTCGGCCGGCTTACCCTACGCCGGCCGGCCTGGCATTGCCTCATCTGGCCACGTCACTGATCCAGAAGCAAGGGAACACACCCAGGAGGATCAGGGATCGTGCATTTGGTGTCAGTTTGACCCGAGGACCTGAAAGGCTTCACACATGGATCAAGGGCTCACATGCATGTCCTGAACCGTTGCTTAACTAAAAAGCAACTGTTATCGACCTCAGGAAGCGATCAGGGATGTCCAGGCGAAAGGCGGTGCCAGGTGGCACCATCCCCAGGCCGGCCGGCCTAGGGTAGGTCGGCCGGCCCCACTTGTCACCCTCTGAAGTTCATCTTCGCGTGGAAGTTACGATAACCGCCAAGGTTGCGTTGTCTTGACGCCTTTCACCGGGTACCGACCTCTAGCTGCTATAAATGGAGCTCCATTTCTCATTTGTTACACACACCATCCAAGAGAGAAGTGAGATTCTTAGTAGCTTCAGTTCGAGTGTAGAATAGGGAGAGTGTGAGGTGAGAGCTTGAGCAAGAGCTGAGCTAGGAAAGGAGCGGGGGTTTTCTTGGTCCTTCTCCACTTTGTATCCACCTCAGGAGAATATTATCAAAGTGAGTTCCTCGTTTATCTTCAGTGTCTTGCTAGTTCTTCACTTTACTTTCAGTACCTAGTTAGTTTACTTCTTTGATCTGCAGGATCCCTTGTCTGCGTGGCTCAGCAAGTCTGGCCATTTGGGGTTTCTTCTTGCCTTAACGTGAGGCAGAAGTCAGTAACTGGATAGTTGAAGCGTGGTGCTTAAGCTTGATAGTTATCTTGGGTTGTGTTCCACCCCATGGAACTGATGTGGTAGGTGGTAGGTGGTGACAGCCCTGTCCGTCTCTTGTAGTCCACCATGTTTGGGTGTTTTCATAGCAGTAGATCGTTGGCCGAGTTGGACTCCCCATTTCTCATTCAGTCTATAGTCCTTCCGCCCCAGCCGCCGAAGCAGATCAAGTTAGTTTAACTACTAGTTATCTAGGTAACGAGTTGGCTAACTGAAGTTAAGCCCTCTACCCTCTTAACTCCTCTCTTTAGGCGGGTCCGGTTGAATAGTTCTAGAATTGGTTGCGTCTGCCATTCCTTGGATTCGATATCCCACGTAAACTCCCTGGTGAAAACTACTTTGGTATCCGTGCGCTTGCGGATTAGTTCGTAAAGGCTAAGGAGTGCCAACAAGCTTTCTGGCGCCATTGCCGGGGAATGGTAGCAATACTAGTGTTAGAGCTTTTTCAGCTGTACACCTTTCCACCCATACCATCTACCCCATGGAGTTCACTCCTTGTTATCCGGCAGTTCCGTACCACGAGTATTCGGAACCGCCACCATCTTGCCACCCCATATTGACTGATGGCTACGAGATCCGTCCCAGTTTTGTAGCCATGGTTCGAGCTCAGTCCTTCTCTCGTACGAGTGCACCTATGCTCACCTGCAGGATTTCGAGGAGAATTGCTCTCTCCTCATCATACCCGATATGTCTCAACATACACTACGGTGGAAGCTATTTCCATTCTCTCTGATGGGAGCAGCCAAGAGTTGGTACCACCGGAGGGCAGGGAGAGTCGGCGGAGATTAGATTGCTCTAAAGGACGAGTTTAGTCTAGTCTTCTATCCTATACCCAAAGTGATACCGCATCGCCTCCAACTTTTGTCATTCTGACGAGGCGATGAGTCACTTGGAGTAGCCAGGGCAAGATTCTTGCATTTAGCCACCTCTGGTCCACCACACAATGTTCCAAAGGAAATGCTTATGCAACACTTCGTGCAAGGGTTAAAACCGGAGAATGCAAAGTTTTTGGAAAGCGCCTCCGAGGGATCGATCATGTACAAGTAGTGTCTGAGGCAAAGGAAATTCTGGAAAGAGTCCTTAACAGTACTCAGTCCACGGTAATCTTTGACGAGTTACCCGAACCAAGTGATCAGCCCAGAGAGAAGAAGCAAATACACCACGTTTCAGCTACATCCTATCCACCTCCACCATACATAGAGGAAGTTACCGAACCACCCAAGACCTTTGATTCAGAGCCTCTCATCGAAGATATGCCGATGTTCATCCCTGATCTCTTCATAGAAGAAGAGTATATGGAGTTGGGCAATTCGACAAAGTTGCCCAAAGAACACAGGTGTAAGTGCTCAGGATCTGAGGCGTTCGTTCCGGAAGCCACCCCGCAAATTGAGGGCCTTACTGCGGTCATGAGCAAGGAATGGACAGAGGAAGCCGAATCAACTAGTAGCATCATACAACTCTACGAAGGTTTCAGAGTGCTCCTCTGTGCTATTGGGGACACTGTCCAACGAGAAGTTCCTTACGACCCAAAAGTCGGGGTGAATGTGATGTTCGAAGCCATGGCACGTCACATAGCACCAGAAGGACCCTTGGCTTTCTCGTGTAAGCACCTGAAGTGGATCGACGGCCAGATCATGGAATGTCTAGGCATCCACCGAGTTATTCCTGTTCGCATAGGGACCAACAAGGTGTGCCTGGACTTCCATATCTTCGATACCCTGGAAGGTGAAGAGTTCGTCTTGATTGGACAGCCAATAGAGCCACTTGTCAACCCGAACAGAGACCGAGCGATGCTTGAGGTTAAGGTTGGCAAAGATATCATCCCGATCAGCCTAGTGTGTTCATGCAACACATTCGCCGAGGCTAGACCGAAAAAGACCCAAGGGAGGAATCAGTGAAGATCATCCAAGAAGGGATCACTAAGCCCATTATTGAAGCTGATGTCATACACACACTTTACCCAGGAAACAGAACCGGACGACAAGAGTAAGCTCAATGTAGAGGAGAAACCGCAACCTTCACTACTTGAGCCGAAGCCGCTGCCTTCTGGGTTAAAGTATGCATTCCTCCACAACAATCGAGCCACACCAGTTGTCATAAATGATAAGCTGACAGAGAGTGAAACTCAACAGCTCTTAATAGTCTTGGAGAAGTACAGATCTGTCATTGGGTACTCTCTGCAAGATTTGAAGGGGATCAGCCCCAACTTATGCACCCATCGCATCCCTATGGAACTGGACCATAAGCCGTCCAGAAAACATCAGCGACGACTCAATGATGCGATGAGGGAGGTAGTCAAGAAAGAGGTTCTGAAGCTACGGCACGCGGGCATCATCTACCCCGTGCAAGACAGTGAGTGGGTCAGTCCAGTTCAAGTAGTCCCAAAGAATGGGGGCATAACAGTAGTCCAAAATGAGAGAAATGAGCTCATACCTCAGAGGACAGTTACTTGATGGAGGATGTGCATCGATTACCGGATGCTGAACAACGCTACCCGGAAGGATCACTTCCCCCTTCTCTTCATCGATGAAATGCTTGAACGGCTGGCCAAGCACTCCTTCTTCTATTACCTCGATGGCTATTCTGGGTATCATCAAATTCCTATTCATCCTGATGACCTGAGTCAGACTACCTTCGCCTGTCCCTACGGCACGTTCGCATACAGGCTAATGTCGTTTGGTCTTTGCAACGCACCTGCTTCATTCCAACGGTGTATGATGGCGATATTCTCTGATCTAATTGAGAACATCATGGAGGTCTTCATGGATGATTTCTCAGTCTATGGCAAAAGCTTCAAAGATTGCCTTGAGAATTTGGATAAAGTTCTCAAGAGGTGCCAAGAAACGCACTTAGTACTCAATTGGGAGAAGTGCCATTTCATGGTCAGAGAAGAAATTGTCCTTGGACATAAGGTGTCAGAAAAAGGGATAGAAGTGGATCGGGCCAAGATCGAAGTTATCGAGCAGTTACCACCCCTGACAAATGTCAACGGAGTTCGGAGTTTTCTAGGTCATGCTGGCTTCTATGGGAGGTTCATCAAGGATTTCTCCCATATTGCCAGGCCTCTGACAAGTCTCCTAGCCAAGGTGACCCCATTCAACTTCGATAAAGACTGCCTCGTAGCCTTCTATATCCTCAAAAAGGTACTGGTGTCCGCACCCATCATACAACTGCCAAATTGGAGTCTTCCATTCGAGATCATGTGCGATGCAAGTGACTACGCCGTCGGCGCAGTGCTCGGTCAATGCAAGGATAAACAACATTATGCTATATCTTATGCAAGCAAGACATTGACCGGACCACAGTTGAACTATGCAACAACGGAGAAGGACCTTTGGCGGTGGTGTTCGCCATTGACAAGTTCAGATCCTACTTGGTTGGTGCTAAGGTTATAGCATACACAGATCATGCTGCACTGAGGTACCTATTGACCAAGAAGGATGTGTTGACGCTAAAAATCGGCCAGGAATCGGCCGATGACCTTCAGCGCCGGACACACGACCCGGGAGAATCTGCTTAGCTCCTGTTCAGGTTATTGCCCTGGTGCGGTTCACGCGGCGTGCCAGTCAATCTGACCTGTTGATTGACAAGGAAATAAAAGTATTAAATTCCGGGCGTTCCGATCGGCTGGGGTTCCGATCTATCCCGAAGAGCGTATCGGCGAATCGGCTGATTTGCTATGAAGATGACCGGCTATGGATTAGCCGATAGTCACGTAATAATTGCAAAGAAAACCACTGGAGCAACTTAAACAATTATTACAGATGCAACACTTGAAATAGATCTGATCGGCTATATGACGATGAACGAGGAAGAGCGATGATAAAGGCGATAGTTCCAATCTCAAGCTGGATAACTGGTGATAATACTAGAACAACAGGTAAAACCTATGATTCTAGTAAGTAACGATAACTGGTGAATAAATCCAAATGAAACCACAGTGATGCGCCCGAGGTTAAAGCTCAGATGTTACTCGATAAGCGGAACCTACCAATTGGCCGGAGATCGAGTCGATGCAGCCCTGCCAATCCGTACGAACTCGTGAAAGAAGAAAAAGTATTGGTGAAGTCGCCGACTTGAAAGTAAAGTGCTATGAAAAAGTAGATGTGTTTTGTTGATTGATTGTCTATCTTTTTACAAAGCGCTGACGACTCCTATTTATACCCTAGAACCAGGACTCCTGATCGATTATGACCTGCTACAATCTTATTTTAAACAGAAAAACTACTATATCTATAATATATTTATAAAGGAAACGGACTCCCGCAGAATCTTCCGCCGCCATCTCCTAATCCAATCAGGACTTTTTCCATTGCTTCTCGACCAAATCAGCATCACTCCATTGACCAGCATTAGGCCACTTTTGACCGGGATCCTCTGTTGTGGTTCCAATAGTCTCACTCTCCTTATCTGTTGGCGCAAGTTGCATCGCCAATTGGCCGATTCCCAACTGTAGCCTCAATCGGCCGATCCTTTACTGTAGCCTCAATCGGCCAATCTCTTCTCCTGACGCCGATTCAACATGTGTCAAAATCTGGCGTCAACACATGCCCCCCAGTTTTGGAGTAAAACATAATTTTTACTTCAAAACTCTTTTCTTTAATCTTTTTCTCCAAAATGGGCGCAGTAAAAATCTCCTTCCGTTTCGCAGTCTTCTACATAATGATTGCAGTTTTCTCGGACCGGGCGCTCGAGACAACTGTTCCCCTGGAATTCGTTTAGACGGCGCGGCAAAAATCCCGCCTTTGCCCTTTCTCTCTCGGATTGTCCTTAAGTACCGGCATTCTCTGCCTTCCTTTCTCCACGAGCCTAGTAATCTCCTCCAGCGAACCACTGTTCATCTTCTTCCTGTGCCCTCTCGATCTCTAACCGCTCCCTCCAGAAATCTTGCCTGCGACCTGCTCCACCCTTCCAATGGCGGCGTCATTGGCAACTTCTCCAACCACGGAGGTTCCGTCGGCAACCCCCTCAGCGACGGCGGCCCCATCGGCGGCTCCACTGGCGGCTCCATCGGTGACGATAAGCTTCATCCCGGAGGTAATCATCCGAAACTTTCTTCTTTTATTCTTTTACGGCTCGAGTACTTTCTAGACCCATTCTCAGTTTTTTCCCCTTTTCCCCCTCTTTTTTAGGCATTTAGGCACCAGATTACTATTCCCCTTTCCGAATCCTCCGAACTCATCTGCTTAGGTCCTATGGGGAATCCAGATCCAACCGATTTGATCAACCTAGAAACCCACAGAATTCCGTTCAAGCAATCGCCCATGGATTTAGGTCAGTGGGCAGGTGCCTTTAGATCTTTGCCGAATGAGACCATTGGCTGGAAAGAATTGTACCATAGAGTAGCCAAGTCTAAGAGAGTTCAGTGGGATGAACTGAAAATCGGCCAGTGCATTGATCTCTCTCTGTCCCAAATGGAGAAAAATGAGCCCTTAGTAATAGCGGCCTCTTACTTCTGGTCCGACGCGCTCAACGCGTTCCTTTTTGGGCATGGACCCATGACTCCAACCTTGGCCGATGTTCTGATGTTGACCGGCCTTGATATCTCCTCTCCTGACACCCCCTTTGATTATCTGATCAAACCATCTCATCGGCTAGAAACAAAAGGAATCGGCGGATGGAAGGGGTATATCAGCAAGAATATGAGGACTGGGACGATTTCAGAGAGAGAACATATGGCGTTTCTGATGATGTGGCTAGAGAAACATTTTTTCTGTGGTAGAGCAGTTGGTCCTTCATCTAATACCCAAGCCCTGGCAGAAGCTCTGTCACTAGAATCAGCCGTCCCCCTTGGGAAGCATCTGTTAGGATCGGCCTATCATATGATGCACCAAATCGGCGTCAGACTGTCAAAAGGGGAGCCGATTGGCAATCCTGGTGGTCCCTGGTGGTTTATCACCCTCTTGCTCAACTTATATATGAGCAAGGTCTCCCAGCAACAAATAGAGACCAAGACTGTTCCCAATATTGAGTCAGAGGAAAACCCCACCATTCGACGACGTTGTACATCTTTTGGAGAAACGGCATCGGCCTTCCCTGGCTGTCAATTCACTGCCACCCGAACGGCCGAATACTTCAGATGTTTCTACAACGGCTTCAGTGAAGAGACTATCAGTTGGTATCCATATCAGACAGTAGGGCTGATTTTCGAGCTTCCCGTCTGCTATGATTCATCCTCCCATACTTTTGATAGTGATCTTATGGATATCCTGATCAAGCCAGGGATTTTACCGGCCAATTTCTTTTCTGGAAAGGATTCCCCAACCTATGAGTTTTATAATCCATTGGCCGCAGCAAGGCAACTGGGCTTTGGTCAACTACCGATTCATGTTTACTTTGTCGACCAAGCAAAATTTTGAGATGAACTGACCAAGAGCCTCGACTACAATCGGCTGTGCAACTTAGTGCCAGACTCCAGTACCATCGACCTGAACAACTGGACGGTGGCCCCTTTTGCCGTCCAACAAGTCAAACTGTGGTGGGCAGAATGGAAGCAATACCTCTTCTGCCTATCTCCATCAACATATTGCAACAGTTTGGACCCTGAAAACATCGATTCAAGTGCAGCGGTATGACCTTTCTCCCAGCCGATTTCAATATTATCTCTTTCCATGCTACAATCTTACCATTAACTTGTGTTTATCTTTCCAGTCTGAAAGCCAAGTTCCTCCGATGCGGAGCCGAAGTGGTAGACCGATAGAGAGCGATCGTCCATATACATCATTTCCACTTATCAGCTATCACGCTCCGACCATCAAGGACATCACTAGCGGCCGATGGAAACAAACGCCGAAAAGGCCAGCCTTAAAGAAAACAAGCCGTCGAGTGCGTGCTCGCATAGGACCGACTGACCAATCGGCGGTAGTATCGGCTAAAACCCCAACTCCTCCAGCCTTGCCGACTACCGAGATGGTTGATCCCCAAACTGCCGCAGAAGTCGGAGCGACCGCTGCATCGCTGCTGGTGGAAGCTTTTCAGGTACCCTCGCACACTTCACATATCTTTAAGTACTCTATCAATATTAACTTCTCCCTTCTGCCAGGCTGCACAGACCGCTCCAGCGCAATCCCCGCAGCAATCGGCCACATCCCGAGCGGAAGCCGAAACACCAGCGACCCTCCTCATCGGGGTAGATAATCTCTTAACTCAATTTCTCGATATTCAGAAAACTAACCGACTCTGATGTAGACCGATTTGGGCGCGTCGACTGTACCCCCTCAATAAATATCGGTCGGGGGACTCACAGAGGTATGGCAAGTATCTCATATCATCATATTCAATTATCCGCAGTATACTTATAGAATCTATTTCCCATACCTTTTCAGGAAGCTGGCCCAAGCAGAGCATTGATAGTTGTTGAGTCCTCTTCTTCTCATGAGCCGATTGCACGGGCTCCTGAGACGAGGGTGACACTCCCATTGGCGCAAGCAAGAGAGATTTGCTTCAAGGAGGTAATAAAATTATCACCGGAATCGGCCGATCCCCCTTTACTGCTTGCTAATCCTTGTCTTATTCTTCCATAGGAACAAGACATTCCCAATAACAGCCTTTTCTCCTTCGCGGTTTCCTTGCCTGACGATGAAGAAGTCGCTTCACGCCAAGTTCCGTATAGCTCAGTTTCTGATGATGACCGCGCCAAGCTCAAGAGTATGCGGATCCTCCTCCAAGATGATATCGGCCGATTAGTGGGAGATGCCTCACCGATCCGGCGGCTTCTTAATGACATCAGAGGCCAAATTCCGGAGGAAGCGACAGAGACTCTACAACCTGCTGCATTCATAGAGTGGATGCTGTCACACCCGATTCTAGAAAGAACCAGATGCATGTCATATGTGCGCTAGGATCATGTTCACACACATATGGTAGACGGAAAGTGTAATATATCAAAGACAATGCTCAAAAGTAACTAAATAAAGTATTTAGCAATATTGCACTCTGTATAAAAGAGACACAAATGTCTTTTATCGATTAACCGTTATACCCTATACGAACTCTCCAACAACTCCGTCTTCCACAGGCGATGACTGGTGAACGCTGGGCCTAGAACTCCTTGAAGCCGTAGAAGATCTCCTCTTCAAAGTTCTCTTCTGAACAGCAGGGGGCAAGGGTGAGTACTCTTATGGTTGGTACTCAACAAGTGGGGTGAATATGCAAGGCCATCAAGGATAGGCTAAGGTTTACAGCAGCAGTCGCTTTTAGTTGGTCAAGTATTCATTAACAAGCACCTATTGACTAGGTTTAAGTTTATACCATCCCATTTTAATAAACATAAAGATACCATCCACATAAATATTAACCACGAACCACAATTTAATTAATCTTTAAGTTTCATTATCATGTGAGGGTCCAAGCCACTCTTAACCGTGAGTACGGCTGTTATAACAGTTTTACAATCTGCAGAGGTTGTACACTTTACCCACAAATCGTGTTCCCCTGAGTCGCCCGGGTTTGCAAGGCCCTTAAACACTTCCGAGGTGAGTGGCGAGGGTACACTACGAAGCCTTTACAAAGACATGTCGAGAGCTAGGCAGCCCGCTAGAGTTTCAGTAGCAGTGTGGTCCATAAACCTCCCTAATGGTCTGCTCCTTAACAAAGGCAGCTACCCCAAGAGGACCGGGCTATTACCCCTATCACCGACCCCCTCCTTGCCCTTTCAGTAAGGCCACCAGGAAACTACACATCTAATTAATTGGCTAAGGTCAGAGCCATATGACTTTGTGGTTGCACTGTTCACTTGGGTGGTTCTCCATGTTTCCATTAATCAAAGTTGATCTTGAATTAACGCGGTATAACAACAATATGAAACGCGATCAGCATTGTCATAAGAGTAAACCAATACCAATCCCGAAGTTTGCAACTAAGCATGTTTACCCAACATAAATAGTAAACCCAGGTGTTTCAAGGTTTGGGGTAAAAGACTAGGTAAGTCCTTAGTATAGGTAACCCATCAAGTTTATGCAAGCAACAGAAAAGTAAAGTCAATTATCATGATGTTGTTGGGATCAAATAGAATATGCAGGGGAGGAAATCCACTTGCCTTCTTCAAACAGCTGCTGGTTCTCTTCCTCGTAAGCTTGCTCTTGATTGTGCTCGAACGTCACGTTATCTACGCGATCACACAAACAAGCATTCACAAACAAATAAGAAACAATACAATCAAACAATACAAACAGAAAGTAAAAAGATGCTAATGTTGTAGTTCATGATGCAAGGATCATGAGGACGCAAGAATCGCTGAAATCGGAGTTGAAACGATGAAGATATGGCTAAAACAGTGATCTAGGGCCTAACTTTGAGAGTTTTAAACTTCCAGGGGCTAAATCTGAAGAAATTAGGGGCTAAAACATAATTAAACCTTATACAGAGGGTCGAGGTGCAAAACTATAGGTTCTGGACGGCGGGTACTAATTCTAGAAAAGATCAGAGGTCGGATCAGAAAAAAAAGGGCTCAACTCTAATTATTTTTCTACTGATCTGGACTGCGGGTTGATTCCTGGAAAACCTAGGAATCTTTCTGCAAAAGTTCCGGGGACGGCTAGGGTCTGGTGAATCTGATCCGTTAGATCAGCATCGAACGGCGGGTCGGGCAAATCGGCGGAGTAAGGAAAAGGTCGGGCGAATCGGCGGAGGGAAGAGAAGGTCGGGCGAAATCGGCGGGGTAAGGGTCGGGCGAATCGGCGGCAAGCGAGTGCGGTGGCGGACGGCTGGTGCCTCACCGAATCTGGTGTTCCGGGGCACAGTTCAGGCTGGGTTTATGCCGGGAAGAGAGTGGGCGGTACGGCGAAGGTGAGGGTGGTCACGGGATGGCTGTGCGGCGGCTGTAAACTGGCAGCCACGGCGGCGGGCAGAAACAGGGGTCCGGCGAGAAATTGGGTTTGCGGCGGAGCAAGAGAGAGAGGGGAATCTGGTGCAGCTTGATGCTCACCAACTCACGGAACTCCGGCGAGAGTTGAAAACGGTGGAGAAGCAGCGGAGCGGCGAGTCGACGGAGAGGCGGCGACACGGGGCGGCGGCGTTCCTCCGGTGTGCGACTTCCACCGGCGTGCGTCGGTGTTGAGTAGAAAAAAGGGTTTGAGGATGGCTCTGGTTGCAAAGCGGGGCTCCGACGGGATTTTATAGGGGCGGATTGGCTGGGAATAAGGAAGGTGGCGACTCTTGCGAAGGAAAGGGCGGAACTGCGGCCTAGTAAGGCAAGCCTGCATCGCGAGGAAAGAAAGAGAGATGCGGGCGATGGCGCGGAGTCGATCTGGACTCGGGGTAAGGAAGGATAGAAGGAAGGAGAAGGGGCGCAAATGACGGCGCGGCGCGCCTGCTGTCGCGGCGGAGAAAGGAAACAGAGGAGCGGGAGCTATGCGGAGCAGAGGAAGAAGAAAGGAAGAAGAAAGAAGGCGCCGATAGATGGGTCCCAGCTGTCGGTAAAAGAAAGGGTCGGGTGAGCGGATTGGGCCGCTGAGTTGGGCCGCGGGAAAAGAATAGAAGGAGAAGAGAAGAATTGGGCTGGGCTGAAAGAAAGAATAGAAGAAGAAAAGAAATAAAGATGCATGCACAATTTTATTTTATGACTTTTATAAAAATACTTTTAGAATTTTGATTCCTATATTTTTGGGTGTTACAGATGCAGATTCCGGTGTTCAGGGCTCTGCGTCATGTGGCCGATCGTGCCCAGCTAGGAAAGACACGGGAGGAAGTCGATTCCTACAAACACCGAGCCCAAGAAGTACACCAACGGATCAACTTCCTTGAGAGCTCCCGCCCGGATATTGTCGGCACAATAGATCGCCTCAAACGGAGGAGAGCAGAGCTAGCCAAAGAGATGGAGCAGGTAACCAAAGACATAGCTGTTGAAGAAAAGAAACTTCAAGAGCTTCCAACCGTCATCGCCGGGCTGAAACAAGAAAGACAGAACCTGGCCTTTCAAGCGATAAGACTCCGTCGCCATATGCCAGAAATTACCGGATCGGCCGACGACGACCAAAGAGTATTAGACTCGGCCGATCAGATTAGGCAACGAGCTATCGCGACCATAGATGCCCTCCTTGGGTTGTAAAGAATCTTGTAAACATTTAATGCTCCCTTAATGTTAATGCACCGATTTGAACTCGGACCGCTTCCTTTGGCAGCTTTGCATTTATGAACGCTTTTACTCTGATAGGACATGTCCCACTACCTCTTTACCTCCTTCTCTCTATAAGTATGAGATCCCACACCGTCTCCAGAGGCATCTGCATTACCCATCTTCTCCCCCTCCAATAACTGGATCTCTATCCTCCCAAGGCGGACATCAAGATGTCTTCTTCATCTTCCTCCTCCTCTGTTAACCAGGTATGAAACCCCCTCTATTTCTCCCCTTGACATCTCAATCGCTCTGATGCTGGGTAGTTGTTTATCTCTCTTTAGCCAAAACGTCTCAGTCCCAGTCTGGAACGAGCGATTGAAGTTATGCATTCAGACGAACCACTGTCGCAGGCAGATATAGATCTGATAAGAGCTTACTCTGAAGAACTTAAAGGTCATGTTCCGGCTGATGTCCAGAAGTACTGGGACCGTATAAACGCTCACTGCCCAAGCGACTGCCAACTGAAAGGACTCCTTCACTCCCTCGCTCAGTTGCCCTTGAAGATGCGGCAGGAACACCTCAACCACCTCTCGACAGGAGCCATCCACTCCCTCATCAAGTTGAGGCTGAAGCTACCATGGAGAATCTGAAGGAGAAGACCACCCGCCTTCTGATAAAACTGGGCCGGATCGAGAGAGAGTTCAAGAGAGAGCGTGATCATTAGAAATATTGGTACTTTTTATTCTAAGGGCGACTTGTACCATATCGGCCATGTACTCTGTTGTTCTCACCGAATAATGAATTGGTCAAACGAAACCAAAATGTTTCCTCCTTAAGGCGATGTCATTTTTACATCGGCTATGTAGACAAAAGCCGATAGGAGTCGGCCATGTTGTCTTGATGTATCCTACTGCAAGTTATGCATCTACCCAAACGCTCGGATAGTACCTCTACCGATATCTTTCGTTTAAAGCTCTTGGGAATTCTTCCCCTTCAATAGTTTCTAGAATATATGCATTTCCTGGAGCACATCGGCCGATTCTATACGGCCCTTCCCAAGTGGGCGACCATTTACCGAACTTGGGATATTTAGACCCTATCGCCAGTACCAACTTCCATAACAGATCTCCTCGAGAGAATTGCCTAACTTTGACCTTTTTGTAATACCACCTGGCCACCCTTTTCTTGTTTTCTTCGATGCTAATTTGGGCTCTCAACTGCTGGCCCGCCAAATCCTCGAGCTCATCCTTCATGAGGAAGGAATAGTCATCGGCCGTCAACTGATCTTGAAGCGATATACGTCTTGACCCCGTCCTTAACTCCCAAGGCAGAACTGTCTCATGACCATATACCAACTGATAAGGAGATATCTTAGTGGCTTCGTGCCAAGCCATCCTATAAGCCCATAGAGATTCAGCCAAAGACATGTGCCACTTTTTGGGTTGTTCCTCTATCTTCCTCTTGATCAACTTGATTATCCCCTTATTGGACGATTCGGCCTGGCCATTGGCTTGAGCATAGTACGGAGAAGAATTTAATAATTTAATCCCCATATCGGCGGCGAATTCTCCAAATTCTCCAGAGGTGAACATCGTTCCTTGATCAGTTGTGATAGTCTGAGGAATACCGAATCGATAAACAATATGGTTCTTAACGAACTCGATCATATCGGCTGATGTCACGGTCCTTAATGGAACTGCCTCCACCCACTTAGTAAAATAATCGGTGGCTACCAATATAAACTTATGCCCTTTGCTCGATGGAGGGTGAATCTGTCCGATGAGATCTATTCCCCAACCTCTGAACGGCCACAGCTTGATTACTTGATTCATAGCCGAAGCTAGCGCGCGCTGCACATTGCCAAACTTCTGATAGTCTTGGCAACCTTTATAATATTTGAAACAATCCTCAAGAATCGTTGGCCAGTAATACCCATTGTTTCTGATCATCCATTTCATCTTGTGAGCCGATTGATGGGCTCCACATACGCCTTCATGGATTTCCCCCATCAGGACCTTTGCTTCTTCTGTTCCCAAGCATTTGAGAAGAACCCCATCAATCGTCCAGTAAAATAAATTATCTTCAAGTAACACATATTTTGTGGCCTGGAAACGCACTCGCCGATCCACCTTCTGGGATGGATCCTCCAAGTAATCGGCAATCTCCTTTCGCCAATCATCGGCCGCGAGCTCCAAAATCATAGCTCCTTGAATCGGCCGATATCCGGACGCGTGTTGGGCCAGCCTGTTGGCCTCCTCATTGTAATTTCTGGGGATGTGCTCAATTATTGCAGACTTGAATTCCTTTAACAGCTGGAGGCAATCTTCATAATAAATCCTCAAGATATCATCTTTGCATTCAGATTTCCCCGTTAACTGATCTACGATGAGCATGGAATCCACAAAAATTTCGACTGCATCAGCCTTGACTTCCCTTAATAATTGGATACCTTTTAGGACGGCTCGGTATTCTGCCTGGTTATTTGTTGCGGATGCTTCTATCGGCAGAGAGAAATCATAACTTGCCCCCCGAGGCGATACAAGAACGATGCCGATTCCCGATCCGGCCCCACACGAAGAACCATCGAAACACATAGTCCATGGAACCGGTTCAACGATAGCAACTTCCGGTCCACAATGCTGAGCTACGAAATCAGCCATGACTCGACCTTTGACAGCTTTGGCCAATTCATACCTTAAGTCAAACTCTGACAGAGCCAGGATCCATTTTCCAATCCGTCCTTTCAAAATCGGCAGTGATAGCATATACTTCACCACGTCGTCTTTGCATACAACTGTGCACTCTGCCAATAACAAATAGTGCCTGAGCCTGGTACACGAGAAGTATAAACACAGGCACAATCATTCTACCGGGGAATATCTTGTTTCGGCGTCCAGGAGTCTTCTGCTGACATAATATACCACCCGTTCTTTCCCTTCGAACTCTTGTACCAACGCCGATCCAATAGCTTGTTCATCAGCCGATAAGTATAATTTGAACGGCTTACCAGGCTGTGGCGGGACTAAAACCGGAGGTGAAACTAGATATTGCTTGATATCTTCTAACGCTCTGCGTTGTTCTTCTCCCCATACGAATTCCTGATCGGGCTTCAATTTCAACAAAGGATTGAAAGCTCGAATACGCCCAGATAGGTTGGATATGAATCTTCTGACAAAATTGACCTTGCCGATGAGGGATTGCAACTCAGTTTTATTCTGTGGGGCTACAACTTTGTTGATGGCGTCTATGGTCTTCCGGTTAACCTCTATCCCACGCTCATGGACCATGAATCCTAAGAATTGACCGGCCGATACACCGAATGCACACTTGTTCGGGTTCATTTTCAACCCATGCTTCCTTGTGCACTCCAGTACTTCTTGTAAATCGACCAGATGTTCTTGATGACCTTTTGACTTGACCACAACATCGTCGATGTAAATTTCTACCGATATACGAATGAGCTTGTGAAAGATATAGTTCATGGCCCGCTGATATGTAGCACCGGCGTTCTTCAACCCAAAGGTCATTACAACCCACTCGAATAGACCAAGGTGACCCGGACACCTGAAAGCCGTTTTCGAGATATCTTCTTCGGCCATTAATATTTGATTGTACCCAGCATTACCATCCATGGAACTGATGACTTTGTGTCTTGCGGCAGCATCTATCAAGACATCGGCCGTCGGCATTGGATATCCGTCCATTGGTGTAGCCTGATTTAGGTTCCTGAAGTCGATGCATACGCGCAGTTTTCCGTTTTTCTTATATACGGGCACAATATTAGAAATCCATTCGGCGTAACAGCACTGCCGAATAAATCCTGCTTCGATCAACTTTGTGATCTCGGCCTTTATATCAGGTAGAATTTTGGGGTTGCATCGTCGCGCAGGCTGCTGATATGGCCGATATCCTGATTTTATAGGTAACCGGTGTTCAACAATGGTGATGGTGATATGGCCGATATTAGAAATCCATTCGGCGTAACAGCACTGCCGATGGTGAAGTCGACGCAGAGTGCTCCACGGGCGGGAGACACGTTGCCTTCGAAGTCCTTAGCATCATGTTCGTCTTGGTCAGGTCTTCATCACTTTTGCCTAACTTCCGAAACATGGCATATGGCATGATGTTGACTGCGGTGCCTCCATCCACTAGTAGCCTGGTAACGGGTCGTCCGTTAACGTGCCCTTTGAGAAATAATGCCTTGAGATGTTGCCGTTTTTCGTCTTCTGGTTTCTCAAAGGTGGTTGTCATCAGCTCTAATAGCAACTGCGCCATCTGCTCTTCCATCCTTTTCGCCTTGTCTCGATCGGCAGGTGCCATGAACTCCATCGGCAATATGAACACCATGTTGACATCAGCTGCAGATTCTTGACCGTCCGCTTCCTTGCTATTGTTTTTCTTGGGGCACCAGACCCGAGACTTGACGTTTCTCTTTTCCAGCACCTGCCTCTGCTCTTCTTCTTGTTGCTCCCATTGGCGCAGGCGTTGGATTCTCCGCTTCTGAGATTTAGACAATCCTTCAGGGCACCACCTGGGGTTTACTAGTCTGGAGGACAGTTTGGCGTGCTCCCAGTCTGGTTCCCTTCCTAGGGGGTTTTCATCCGATATCCTGGCATCAGCCATTTCTTCCAGCCGATCGTGTACGCTGGTTCTGCCCCACAGTCGCTCCCGCTGGTTGCTCCTGCCTTTTGACCGGTGATACCGGTCGACTTTGCCCCCCAGCCGATCATGCACTGAAAGGCGCCGTCCTTCTTGTTCGCGCCGATTTCAGCTGATCGGCTTTGATTCTCTGTCTCTGGAGCGTAATCTTTTGAACGGGCGATCGTTGCGGCTTAATCCGTTGCACTCGGGACAGTTATTGGCTGATGGCAATCGGAGGTCATTTTCCCAGCAATGGATGAAGAATGGACATTGCCAATGATCCTCGTGTTCGCGTATCATCCCCTCGTGGCATCTTGACCTTTCCTGCTGCTGCTGATATTTGCTGAGCAAGAATTGGGAAGTGATGGGTCTATGTGATCGTCCCGATCCTTCGCCCTTGTCTTCAGCCCACCTTTTCCCTTTGACTTCATCCACCGTGACCTGCTTCCTGGGATCTACGGCGCCGCTTCTTCTTGCCGATTCCGTCGTCAGCACCTTGGTTTGAAGTGACTTTCTTCCCGTGTCAACCATGTTGGCCGGGAAAGGATGCTGGTCAATCTTCATCGGCTTCGCCGGCTTTGCCGGGGTTTCAAACTTGAGTCTTCCCTGCTCGATGGCCGACTGTATCTGCTGACGGAAGATCTTGCATTCATTCGTGTCATGAGACGTGGTGTTGTGCCACTTGCAGTACTTCATCTTTTTGAGCTGATCGGCCGAAGGAATGGTATGGTACGGAGATAGCTTGATCTGCCCTTCCTGGAGTAGTAAGTCGAAAATCTTATCGGCCTTTGTCGTATCAAAGCCGAATGCTTCTGGTTCTTTCTTTCCAAAAGGGCATGATATTGGCTTCTTGCCTTTTACCCATTCTGCTAGGCCGATTTCTTCCTCTCCCTCCGATTCAGACCCTTCCAGATATGCCACCTTTTTCTAGAAATTCCTCCGCTGCTCAAACGGACGGACTTCCTAACCTGCCAATCGGTGAACAATCTGGCTTAGACTTTCGAATTCTTGTGAGGCATACCTTTCCTTGATATGTGGCAAGAGTCCTTGGAAAGCGATATCGGCCAACTGGGCATCGGTCAGAGCCAGACTATAGCATTTGTTCCTGATTTCTCTGAACCTTTGTATGTATCCAGTTACTGGTTCGTCGCTTCTCTGCCTGAGGGTGGTCAAATCTGAGAGCTTCATCTCGTGTACTCCTGCGTAGAAGTACTTATGGAATTGCTTTTCCAGATCGGCCCAAGTAACAATGGAATTGGGTGGTAAAGTGGTGAACCACTGAAAGGCCGATCCAGACAGAGACGACGAGAACAGACGCACCCTCAGAGCATCTTGCGTGGCAGCTTCCCCGCACTGGATGATGAATCTATTAATGTGCTCCATGGTAGATGTGTCGTCCAGCCCCAAAAAGTTGGTAAAATCAGGAACCTTGTATCGGTGGGGAAACGGTAGCAGGTCGTAGGCCGATGGGTATGGCGTCTTGTATGTATAAGTCTGCACTTTCGGCTTCAACCCGAATTGGTCCTGAATTACCTCCGCTATTCTTGCTATCCAATCCACTTGCTGCTGATGAACAACTGTTCGAGGTGCCAGCATATGTTGGAGGATTGGCGGTGGTACGACCGGGTGATGGATCGAAGCATGCGGCGAATTCTGTTGCATCATGGCCGCCTGAGCAGTTGACAGTTGATGGCGAAGCGAATCCGCCGCCCCGTCATACATCGTCATCGGCGCCGTGCTTCGGAGTGCTTCTACAGCGCCTGCCCCCCTGCCGATTTCTGATGGGGCTGGTTGATACTGAGGGACCGTCGGTCGGACGGCCGAATGAAACGGCGCCTGGATTGGATAGTTCCCATGTCCGGTTGATTGATCGGGAAAGGCCGCCGTTTCCGATGCCCCCCAAGGCACTGAGTTTGTGGGTATTGATTGCACAGAAGCAATCTGGACAGGTTGAAGCCGTGCTTGCGATGGGAAACATGGTGCACCGTTATACCTTGGAGACACTGGAGGCAACGAAGTGTTGTACCCTTCGCGCTGCGTCGATATCGGCTGAGGAGCCGAGTGGGACGTGCCTGGTGAGCTTCTAGCTGGAGATACGATAGGTGGGCGTGTGCCGGCCCTTGATATCCTTGAGCTGCTCCGCTGACCAGAGAACTGATGACGGCGTTATACACCATGTTGGTCATCACCGAGGATTGGTCGATGAAAGCCTGATAGACGGACTGTTGGATCATATCGGACATCTTGCCCGAATCCTCAGCGATGGTGATGTGGCGGGGAACAGGAAGAGGAGCTTTCTTGATTGCTTCCCCACTTCTGGTACGACTGAACGACTGCAGATACATCCTTTTGTAATCTTCCAGATGTTTAGCCAATTCTTCTTTCTTGTCGTCCTTGAGATCCGCTTCTGTGACCTCAATGATGTTGTTTTCAGAAACTTCTATGTTCTTTGACATATTGGATCTTGAAGTGGTCCCACCGGGCGTGCCAAAAGTGTGTTGACGCTAAAAATCACCCAGGAATCGGCCGATGACCTTCAGCGCTGGACACACGACCCGGGAGAATCTGCTTAGCTCCTGTTCGGGTTATTGCCCTGGTGCGGTTCGTGCGGCGTGCCAGTCAATCTGACCTGTTGATTGACAAGGAAATAAAAGTATTAAATTCCGGGCGTTCCGATCGGCTGGGGTTCCGATCTATCCCGAAGAGCGTATCGGTGAATCGGCCGATTTGCTACGAAGATGACCGGCTATGGATTAGCCGATACTCACGTAATAATTGCAAAGAAAACCGCTGGAGAAACTTAAACAATTATTACAGATGCAACACTTGAAATAGATCTGATCGACTATATGACGATGAACGAGGAAGAGCGATGATAAAGCCGATAGTTCCAATCTCAAGCTGGATAACTGGTGATAATACTAGAACAATAGGTAAAACCTATGATTCTAGTAAGTAACGATAACTGGTGAAAAAATCCAAATGAAACCACAGCGATGCGCTCGAGGCTAAAGCTTAGATGTTACTCGATAAGCGGAACCTACCAATTGGCCGGAGATCGAGTCGATGCAGCCCTGCCAATCCGTACAAACTCGTGAAAGAAGAAAAAGTATTGGCGAAGTCGCTGACTTGAAAGTAAAGTGCTATAAAAAAGTAGATGTGTTTTGTTGTTTGATTGTCTATTTTTTTACAAAGCCCTGACGACTCCTATTTATACCCTAGAACCAGGACTCCTGATCGATTACGACCTGCTACAATCTTATTTTAAATAGAAAAACTACTATATATATAATATATTTATAAAGGAAACGGACTCCCACAGAATCTTCCGCCGCCGTCTCCTAATCCAATCAGGACTTTTCCATTCCTTCTCGACGGAATCAGCATCGCTCCATTGACCAGCATTAGGCCACTTTTGACCGAGATCCTCTATTGTGGTTCCAATAGTCTCACTCTCCTTATCTGCTGGCGCAAGTTGCATCGCCAATCGGCCGATTCCCAACTTTAGCCTCAATCGGCCGATCCTTTACTGTAGCCTTTAGATCTGCCTCATCGGCCAATCTCTTCTCCTGACGCCGATTCAACATGTGTCAAAATCTAGCGTCAACAGGATGCAAAGCCACAACTAATCCATTGGATTCTGCTCCTACAAGAGTTTGACCAGGAAATCAGAGATAAGAAAGGAGCAAAAAATTGTGTGGCAGATCATCTCTCAAGGATGCAATTCAAGGGATCGGACCTACTGATCGACGATTATTTGAGAGATGACACTCTCCTGAAGGTCTCTACATCCAGCCCATGGTATGCCAACTTAGTGAATTTCATGGTGACCGGATATATACCTCCAGGAGAAGATAGAAAAAAATTGGTCCACCTATATGGGATGATCCCTATCTCTTCAAGGTCTGTGTTGATGGTTTACTCCACCGCTACATCCCACTTCTAGAGCGTTGCCACTCCTCACCCTATGGAGGGCACTACGGAGCATTCCAGACCTAGGCTAAGGTTTGGCAGAGTGGATTCTTCTGGACAAACATGTGCGGCGATGCCCAAGATGTCAGAAGCATGGGAACATCAACTCCCGAGATGCTATGCCACTGAAGAGCAACCTTCAAGTGGAGATATTCAATATCTGGGGAATTGACTTCATGGGTCCTTTCCCGATGTCAGAGCAATGTGAATACATCTTGGTGGCTGTGGACTATGTGTCCAAATGGGCTGAAGCACTTCCCTGCGTTGTGACCGACTCGAAGAATTCAAAGAAGATGTTCTAGAAAATTATATTTCCTCGCTTTGGAGTTCCAAGAGTCGTGATCAGTGATGGTGGCTCACACTTCATTGATAAGACATTCAGGAAGTGTCTAAGCGAGTTTGGAGTAGACCACCGGATTGCAACTCCATACCATCCTCAGACAAGCGGTCAAGCAGAAACATCGAACAAGCAAATCAAGAACATTCTGCAGAAGACAATTACCGCTATGGGGAAGGGATGGAGGAGCATGTTACCCGAGGCACTTTGGGCTTACAGAACAGCTTTCATGACCCTGATAGGTATGACACCATACCAACTGGTTTATGGCAAGACTTGCCATCTGCTGGTTGAGCTTGAATTCAAGTCCCATTGGGCGATCAAGAAGTGGAATATGGACCTCCAATCAGTTGGAGTGAAATGACAAATCCAATTAGCTGAATTGGATGAATGGAGGGAGAAGGCCTACCACAGCTCCAAGCTATACAAGGAAAGAACGAAAAGATGGCATGACAAGCGTATCAAGATCAAGCAATTCAAAGCGGGAGATAAGGTACTTCTCTTTAATTCTTGCGTTCATTTGTTTGGTCATGGTAAGCTTAGGAGTAAGTGGGAAGGTCCTTATCTAGTTATACATGCGGCCGATCACGGTGCTAGATCCCTCTAGGACGATGACGGAAATGTTTTCAAGGCCAATGGCTAATGATTGAAAATATTTCTCGAGCTCGAAATACCAAAACTCGAAGAAATAGACATCTACGAGTTATCCGAGCTATAAACCCTCATCTATGGTCATCGCCGGACCTAAAAGAGGTTGTATCTAAGGTTAGATTCTTTTCTTTCCTTTCTTTTCTTTCCACCTTTTTTGGCAAAATCCCCGAGAAAAAATAGGAGAGCATGAGGAGAGAAAGAACTTTCACGAAGGCCGGAGCCCACACCTGATAAGGTGGGGCCGGCCGGCCTCTACCAGGCCGGCCGCCCTGGCTCCATGCTCGTTTGCGTGTTTTCAAATTTTGGATTCGCCAATCCATTCCCCTCATCGGGAATTCTGGGGGATCCGATTGTTGCACCCTCATTTTATACTGAAAGGCACCTGTTCTTCTTAAACCCAAAGCCTTTCGACACTCCATTCTCTGAAAACCCAAATCCTTTTGAGATCACGACCATGTCGTCGTCGTCTTCGCCCACGACGCCCAAGTCGGCATCCAGAGCCTCTGGGATGCCTTTGGAGCCTTCCAACTCCACCCAAACCCACACAACATCAAGTAGCCTTCAGATCATTGACGCACAAGAGTTCGCCGGAGCCGTCCCCTCACAGCCCGGAGGCCGGGGAAACAAACCCCAGGCCGGCCAGCCTAGAGGGGGCCGGCCGGCCTCGCCTTCGCGCCGGTCGTCTCTGTGTCACACCGGGTCCCCCTCCAGAAGTACAGGAGGAGGAACCCTGGTGCGCATTGGTGTGCGCACACCGACACGTCCAACCATGGGGGTTTTGTCCCCGAGGAAGGCGATCGGCAAGGGCCTCATCCCCTCATCTTCTGGAGGGGGCGTAGCGCGCGTTGCTGCGCTGCAGGTGGTTGAGCCACGCTCGCCGGAGTATACCCCGGCTAGCCCGAGCCCTCCATGCTACCGTATGCATGGGTAGGTGGGGTTTGGGAAGGTCCTCTCGTCACCATTGCACCGTGGTGAGAGAGAGTCCACTAAATCGAGCACTACATCAGTGAGACACTTCCGGTCGCCGCCCCCGATCCGTGGCCCTCCTGAAATCCACGCCTACAGCAGCGATGAGGAGGAGGAGGATCCCGAGGAGCGGGATGAGGTGAAGTAGCTGAGGGAGCAGCTCGATGCGCTCAAGATTAAACTGAATAATATGGATGAGCGCGTGGTCGAGTTCGAGTTCAAACGCATGGATCTCGACGACAAGGTCGATGTCGTTCGCAAGGCGTTGAGCTCTAAGATCAAACGCCTTGTGAAGGCTACCGGGCACGAGGACCTCTATAGGGTCCCGGACCCAATGATAGGCTAGATTAGGATTTTTAGATTAGGATCTTGGTCCTGCTCTTTATTTCCCTTTCAATTTTTATTTCCAATCTTTTGTATTCCTGCAGCACCCCACTTTTGAATTGAATAAAAGGGACTTTAATTTTGATTCATGATTGCCCCGTGTGGTTGATGCACATTTGTGCGTCAACCACACACCCCTGGATTAACAATTCGTCGAAGTGCAGCAAGAATTGCAGGTTACAGAGTGTCACGAACCCACTGTGCAAAACTGAGCACATTTCGACCCGAACCTGAGTCGGGCAGCTTAAACCAGGCCGGTTGGCCTGAGGGTACGCGAAAATTGCAAAAGGCACGATGCACCGTCACGTTGATAACGAGCCTGACTCGGTGGGACCTGCCTTTCGGGCAGGAGCCACAGAGCCAGGTCAGCCGGCTGGCCCCACCTGGCAGCCGCTAGCGCGGCACCTCCTCGCCACGACGGTTTGCGACCCCTCTAACTCAGTCCTTCCTACCTTTGGATCAAATTGGTTTTCCTGCTAAACAAATTAAAATTTGATTAAACTAATCAGGAAGGGATGAATTCCCTGCATGAAAATCAAAGTACAATTGAATTTTATTTCATCTGCAAAGTACTCTGATCCTTGGAACTTTATGATTAGGATTGCCCGATCTTCTGCTTATTGATTTCTGTGATATAATGATTTGCAAACACTGGTTTCCTAAGTTTAAAGTCTTGGAGAATTCATCAGAACAAAGAGGCAACTCCTGCCTATCAACTCCCATCCAAAGCCATATAGTTGTGAAAAAAAATCTTCTGAGCCCTACATAGCCTTTTTGTACACTTGAGCTTGATCAAATCTTTTTGCCTCTTGAGAACGTTTGTGCACACTGAGACTCGTGGTCACTCACGTACACGTTCAAAGTCTGAAAGTCCCAAAAGAGTGTGATTCTCGAGTAGCTCGCCATCCCCTGAAAGAAAAGAAACCGAATCAGGAAAGTCACCCGACTCGAGTCAAAAAAAAGAGAGAGAAAAGGGGAGATGGATGACGCTCGAGTAATTACCACAAAAGGACAATCAGTTGAACACATGCATGTGACTATGTTCCTCAGGACACATGGTTTCTCTGAGAAAAAATATTTGAACTCGCAACAAAGGAGATACAGAACGTGCAGTCAAACCCTACTTGAGCTCCTCATATCAGGCTTTACAAGTAGGAGGAAGTTTGTGAGGTGCCAAAAGCTTCTTACCTGACCCCAAGCGAGTGAGTGCCTTGAGTGAAGAAGAGTATGCCTCGAAGTTCCAAACGAATTTCTTCAGGTACTAAGAATAAAGGAAATATGGTTCCGCAAGGACTTCTTCTGGAGATCAATAGGTAGAAGAGAAGGCATTAGCCACCAGGAATCCAAGGTATGAGGAACAAGCTTCAAAATATATTCAAAATTCTTTGAGGATCATGACCCTAGACTTGCTTAGTCCTCGGGTTCCATTTTGATTATTTTGCTCGGGACGAGCAAAAGTCTAGGTGTGGGGGTGTGTTGGCGGTCGATTTCAATGATTTTGACCGCCAACATTTCTAAGAAACTAAGCACATAAGAAAGTACGAACACTTACTTTGATTGACAAGCATTCGTCGAGGTACAAGCTGGAGAAGAGTGCATACAAACCCGACACTTCCCCAAACTCCTCCCCACTCTCTCCTTAACTCTAATCACCTCTAGAGATGAGCCTAGAGCTCATGTACACAAGAGAAACTCCAAGAGGGAGTTGAGGGGGATGTGAAGATGTGTGTTCTTTAGAAGAATCCCCCCTTATATTTATAGGGGTGTGTGAGAGGTGCTTCTACCATGCAACGCGCTGAGGCTTGCCCAAACTGACCTAAGCGACCAATCAGGAGGCGCCACGTTGAAGGAGAAGGTCGGTGGTTTTTTCCCTGGGTCGGCCGAACCGGCCTTGGCCCGGTTCCGCTCCCCCTTCTGCCACGTGGTCTGCACGTGGGCCCTAGGGGCCTTGGCAGGTGAGTGGGCCCTTGTTGAAGCTGGTTTCTTGTCTTGCTGGGTCTCTTTTTCTCTTGCCTTGCCAGTTTGCGCATTATGGAATTACGTCTTGAATCTTAGTCTCTCATTTCCTGCAATTTTGCCCTATAATTGTCTGCATACAGAAATCGACCAGCACTTGTGTTATTCGTTAGATAACGCCCTATTCTAGTGTTGATCCTTGGATAAATGTTGCTTTTATGCAGGTTTTGACGGTCGAAAAGTAGTCTGTACCGAGCGTCAACAGTCAGTCAGGTGCGCCTTTCCATGGTGCTCGTTGATGGAGGCAGCAGCCTCAACATTATTTTCTTCAAGACACTGGAAAGCATGGGGCATGACATGACCTCCTTGGTTCCGACCTAGGAGGCTTTCTACAACATCATCCCATGCTCAGGCTCGACTCCGGTCGGCCAAGTAACCCTCCCAGTCACCTTTGGCACTCGGGAGAACTACAGGACGGAGCACATCCACTTCGAGGTGGCCTCCTTCGAAACATCATACCATGCAATTCTGGGGAAGCCCGCCTTTGCCAGATTCATGGCTATCCCACACCACATGTATCTTGTCCTCAAGATGCCTGCCCTCAATGGCGTACTCTCCATCTACAGCAACCCGTAGACCTCCCACTCCTGCGAAACCGAGAACATAAACATCTCGGAGGCACTGGAAAGGACCAAGAACGCCATCATGACCACCGAGTCATCGAGTCACAGCTGCCTCCATGGGACATCCCCATCCCAGAAAATGACTCGGCCATCGAGTCACAGCTGCAGCCCGGCTGCGCGACGAAGACCATCCTCCTCAGGGAGAACGACCCAGACAAGACCGCCCTCATCAGGGCGGATCTCGACAAAGCATAGGAAGACGCGCTCAGCTCCTTCCTCTACGCCAATTGGGACATCTTCGCATGGAAGCCCTCTGACATGCCTGGCATTCCGAGGGAGGAGGCTGAGCACTCCTTGGATCTCGACGAAAAGGCATGACCTGTCAAGCAACGACTCCGGCGCTTCGCTCAAGATCAGAAGGAGGCTTTTAGGGTAGAAGTTACTCGGCTCCTAGCCATAGGATTTATTCATGAAGTCACAGGATTTATTCATGAAGTCACACATCCCGAATGGCTGGCAAACCCAGTCCTTGTAAAAAAGCAAAATGGTGAATGGAGAATGTGTGTTGACTATACAGATATCAACAAGCACTGCCCTAAAGACACCTTCCCTCTTCCTCGCATTGACCAGGTCGTTGACTATACGGCCAGGTGTGTCCTCTTCTCATTCCTTGATTGCTACTCCGGGTACCATCAAATTGCCCTTAAGGAGTCAGATTAGGAAAAGATTTCGTTCATCACACCCTTCGGGGCGTACTGCTACAACACCATGACATTTGGGCTCAAAAATGCGGGCGCCACTTATCAGAAGGCCATCCAGAGATGCCTCCAGGGGCAGAGCGGCCGCAATGTTGAGGCCTATGTCGACGATGTAGTAGTAGAAACAAGGTCCTATGTGTAACACCTCAGGTGTTTAAATTGCGAATTAAGCCTCATTAGCTTAACACGATGCATAAATAACTAAGAAAAGTTTAAAAGAAATGAGTTATAAATTGGTTTTGCTTGGAATTGAAAATAGTTGTGTATATGTGTGTAAGTACATGTACGTTAATCAAACAAATTAAATAACTTTCACAATGATGCAAACATGGCTACAAAATTTAATAGGCACATCGTTTTTGACATGTTAAACAAAAGTCTAGTTGAAGCCTAGGAGTGAAGGCAAAGTTTTGCCCAGGAAATGACGTACCCTCCAAATTGTACTTTTTGAGTTTTTAAAATAACTTCTAAACTACAACTCAAATGAAATTTGGCCTGAAACAAAACTTGTGTAACTTTTCATTTTGAACAACTTTCATGTTCAAGGATTTTTGAGTTACAACACAAAAATTTGAGAAACACTTGAAAGTGCAAACCAGTCCCTGCCTTTTCTTCTATTTTCACTGCAGACCCTTCTTCTCCGCCTCGCCCGACCCTACGTTCGCCCGACCCTTTTGCTCGTCCGACCCTACGTTCGCCCGACGCACAGCCGCTTTGCCCGACCCTCGACTTCACCCGACCCTCCGACGCGCAGTCGTTCGCCCGACCCTTTCGCTTTGACCGACCCTCGCCCGCCACGCAGTCGCCGCAGGCCACTTGGCCGGCGATGCCTAACCGGCGCTAGGCGCCAAGCCAATGCCTGGCCGCGCCCGCATGGCGCGTTCCTCCTCAGTCCGCGCACGCCACGCGCACGCCGGCGACGCACGCCTCTGCTCGCCGCCCGCAGCGCCCAATGGACATGTCGCGCCGTGCCTGTGCCTCCGCCGCGTTCCGCCAGTCGCCGCGCTCGCCGCCCGGCAAGATAGCTGCTGCAGCTCGACACCCAACCCGCGCGTCACGTGATCTCCCGCTCCCCACGCCAAATCCTCAGCACCCAATCCCCTGCCCGCGCCCGCCGCACGCCGCGCCGGCTCTGTTCGCCGCCCGCCGCGACCAGTCACGCGCTCCCGTAGTGCAACCCGCGCCCGCACCTCGCAGTCCAAGTCCCGCCCCTCCTCCCGCCTCTTTGCTGCCTACAAAAGGCCGCACTGAGTCCCCCTCGCGCGCCCAGACACCAGAACGCCGCCGCCGCCACCATTACCGCCGTTGTGCCCAGCTCACCGTGGAGCTCACCCTCCGGCCACCCCTTGCCAGAGCTGAGTCTTCCACCACCACCACAGCACCCCACCGCAGCTCACTGCCCCACCCATCGTCACCCAGAACCGCCAGAGCACCGCCAACGCCGCCCGCGCCGCCGCCGCTCCTTACTGCTCCGTGGACGGCCCACACCGAAGCTCCTCCGTCCTAGACAAGCCTCAAAACGGGTTCCCCTCAACGCCGCAAAGCTCCTCGACCAGCCCACGCTCTCCCCTTCTCGCCGGAGCACCGTCGCCGACGCTCCGCCACGCCGCCGCCCCTCTGCTCCGCGCCGACGAGCCACCTCCGGCAACCCCCAACCCCAAGGCCATCCTAAGGTAGCTCTCACCTCCCTGGATCTCCCCGACCCTTTTCCCCTCGTCGCCGACGAGCCCGCTCACCGGAATCTGGCCGGCCGCCATGCCAGTGCCGCCTAGGGACCCAATTGCATCGATTGCAATCTTGAAAAGAGTCTGCACGCAAGTTTCCAAGGACCCCTCTGTAAAGAGATTTTAAACTTTGAATCCAAAAATAGCAAACTTGTAAAATTCATTTAAAATCGTAGAAAAATTGAAAAAATACAAACTCAACTGTTCTGGAATCATTAGTTGAAAATCTACAACTTTTATTACATGTTTTTCTTCAGTTTCTTGCTAAATCTTGCTCTAAATTAAATGGAAGGTTTAAAAGACTTTAATTGTGCCCACTGTTGTAGACAAAGGCTAAACCTGAAAATTTAACAATAGTTTGGTTGCTTGATTTGTAGACCATTTTAAAAATATTAGGACCAGAACCTGTGACAACCCTGATAATTAAAAATTCCGAAATCAATGTCATTAGCCTAACTCTATGTGTTAAACCAACTAATGAGAGGGTGGAAAGAATTTAAAACGGGTTCAGTTGGAATTCAAATTAAATTTGGGCACATTTGGGCACATTTGAAACTTTTAAAATAACTTTAAAACCATAAGCCAAATGAGATGTTGCCTGAAACCAAAGTTATAGAACTTTTTATTTTGAACAACTTTCGTGTTCAAAAGTTTTTGAAATTCAAATCAGAAAGAGGAGAAAACGCCCTGTTTGCACCCAGCCCCCTGAACTTTTTCGAATTTTTGCATTTCGGTCCCTGGCATCTCCCCCCTCTGCTGCCGCGCCGCGCGCACGCGCCCGCCCGCCGCGCGCCAGGTGGCCGGCGTCGCCTGACCGGCGCGAGGCGCCAGGCCAGTGGCCGCCGCGCCACCCCGCCACGGCCGGCTTTCCCCCGCCCCGACGCCGCGCCGCCCAGTCCCCACCCGCGCGTGCTGCCGCGCCCCGGCCGCCGCCCGCCCGGCCAGTACCCGCGCTCCGCCGTGCCGCCCCGGCCCCCGCGCCCCACCAGTCGCCGCGCCTGCCCTCCGCCCGAGCCGCTGCCGCTGCTGCCCCCCCCCACTCCGCGCCCGGCGCTATCTCGCCACGCCCACGCCACAATCGCGGCCGCCCAGTCACCGCGCCCGCTCCCCGCACGCCGCGCCGGCGTTCTGCCGCCGCCCGCCGCGCCCAGTGCACGCTGCTGCCGTGCCCCGCCCCGCGCGTCACCCAGGCATCCCCACGCACCCTCCTGTCCCTACAAAACCGCCACCCCGACCGCCCGCGCGAAGCCCCGCCACCAGAACGCCTCGCCGCGCCATCGCCGCCGCCGAGCACCACCCGCCCGTGGGCAGCCCTCCACAGCCGCCCACTGCCCAAACCGAGCACCCAGCCACCACTACATCACCCCACCGCAGCTCACCGACCCACCCAACGCCACCCAAAGCCACCGGAGCACCGCCGCCCGCGCTACCGTCGCCGCCGCCGCCCCTGCTCGCCGTGGACAGCACGACCCCGGCCCCCTCCGTCCAAGCCGAGCCCCGGAGTAGCTTCCCCACGCACCAGTGAAGCTCACCGACCGGACCACGCCGCCCCAAGCCCGCCGGAGCACCGCCGTCGACGCGAGCCGCGCCGCCGCCGCCCCTGCTCCAACGACGGCGAGCCTTTCCCGGCCGTCCCCCACCTGGACAACACCCCCACAAGGTAGCCCTCGCGCCCCTGAACCTTCCCCGACCCCCGCCCCTCGCCGCCGGTGAGCCCCCTCGCCGGAATTTCGGCCGGCCGCCGCACCCGAGCCGCCGAGGACCCAATTGCAAGGATTTAAATCTTTAGAAGGGTCTGAGCGTAAGATTCAAGGACCTAGTTGTAAAAGAAAATTTCAAACCTAGATTCAAATTCAGTGAACTTGTAAAATTCGTATAAAATCGTAGAAAATTCAGAAAAATGCAAACTCAACTGTTCTGGAATCCTCAGAACAAACTCTACCACTTTTGTTACAAAACTTTTCTCAGAATCTCGAAATATTTCGCTCTACATTAAATAGAAGCTTTAATAGACATATTTTATACCCATTGATCTAGAGCAATGCTGACCCTGAATTTTGGGCAGTGAATTAGTTGCTGGATGATTAGGACTGTGTAAAAAGATCAGACCCAAATTCCATCTCTAGCTCTGCTGTTTGTTAAACTTAGTTTTAATTCATGTATAAAAGGAATGTTTTATCCCTGTAGTTAGGTGGTGAGTCACCCCTTGAAATTTTTCCTATGCTAATGTATTGGTAACTAGAAGCCATAGAAAAATTAGGAGAATTTTTATCTCACAGTAACCTATTTATTTGATTTATGTGCTAATAACATACATTAAATCAAGAAAATAGTACCTTAGTTTGGAAAATCCCCAAATTATTACTGGGAGTTACACTGTGGTAGAGGTTGCTGTGTAAAAAGTTTCATGGACAAAAACCCTGTGTAGGGCCCTGTAAAAATGAATCTTTGAAAAGCCTAGGTGTAGAATGTTATATTTTCTATGATCTAAATACTGCATGATAAATCCTACAAAAATTACAGTAGCTTCTGCATGCTTAAGTGAAAGCTCTGTAAAAATCTTAGACTCATTTGTTACACCAGTTGTTCTGTACAAAAAGAACAAGTGTCTAACAGCAACAATGAAATCTATTTTTCGGAATTAATCTGTTACATAAAATTGGCTGAAAATTTTACAGTAAGCACACCTTTCCTTGATGTGCCTAAATCCAAAATTTCATGACCAGAAATTATCCCTTGTAGTAATGACTCTCAAATCGTCATCAAGTGCTATTTCCACGACTTAAAATGTGCACTCATGTAGAATCGACGACTCTCGCCGACGGAACCTACGAGCTGGTGCCCGCGTCCGAGAGTGAACAACGCGAAGCTCAAGCAAATCTAACTGAAGCTTTTGAAGACCCGAGCCCAAGTTCGGAAGATCCCCAAGCGAACTGCGAAGGCAAGCCCCGGAGCATAACCCATTCTTTCCGAAATGATGCAACTCTTTACTCCTTGCTTGTGCATTAAGTTTATAGGAGTTGGATGAAAACTTAGTTGCATGATGTCAGGAACCCTTGTTTGAAAACTAGATGTAAGGTTCGTTAGAATGCTGTGCTAATAGGACTCCGGTAAAAGTCGAGTGATTTCCTGTCACTCGCGAGAAAATAGGAGTTGAATGACTACTACACGCTGCAATCATAAGGACACGGACGGGTTATGTAACGATGGTTACGATTGAGGCCCGTCTGTCTAGTGAAAAATGCTAAGGCCGCAGGGTGTGGTAGTGATGGTTAAGTCTTTGAACGTACTAAACACATGCCGAGATTATGGGAATCGGTAAGCTTAAGTACCTGATTGGCCCGGCAAGGGGACGGCATCCTACCCTTTGAACTTCGGTCCCATGTGCATATGGCGAGTGCAGAGAGTGGTCACGACCCGGCGCCGAACCGTGGCGTGGGGCTCTTGTACTCTCGGAGGGTAGCCCCGATCCACGACCCGGAAAGAAAGGGGAAAAGTTGCACGTGTGACTCTAGGGAGTAACCACGTGACGTGTGTTTGGGTTTCCCTTGCAAGGTTAAGAAATTCGATTCGAATCGTCCGTTTCTCACGGCTATTGAGACTGCTTAACCATTTTTACCCACAGAGTAAGAAGAGGAACAATGATAATGAATGAACTGGTTGGATGGAAAACTTAATGTTTCACCATGTATGCATTAGATAGCTGCTTACCTAGACTGGCCAACGAAACTAGAATCTTGAGCTAAAAGTTGAAAGTAAGGACCCACTTGTAGATGCTTTTCGGCAAAACAAACCCCTGAGCCAAAAAGCCTGGCATGTCTAGAGTCGGTGGAGTAGTTCCCACCACTCGGGTAAGTCTTGCTGAGTATTAGTATACTCAGTCTTGCTTGTGACTCGATTTCAGGTGAACCCTTTGAAGACATGATTGCTAGCTTGACTTGGCCCTGCACTCTTCCCCCCTGGTTGGTCGGTGGAATGGGATGCGCCCCCGTCCAACGGAGATAAGGCCGAGTGATGTCTCGTACGGGCTTCATCGAGACATCCTGTATCGTCGAGTAGTTTCCGTGGTTATTTCCGCTGCAATTTAACTCTGAAAAACTTATTTATGTTAATTGAAGTACTTGTTTTCTAAACTCAGAATTAGGCTGTAATACTTACTTATGCTAATGATGTAATATTTGCTGGAATGTGGTATTCTCTGGGCTCATCGTCGCATGAGCATTTGTATGTACGGCGCTCGATCCGTTCACCGTGGTTGTATCGGGAGGTTATACCCGACAGACCAGTGGATTACTCCGTTTGAAGTGTAAGGTTAACCGAGGATGCCTTAATGGTGATGGTTAATACACTTGAGTCGGATTAATTCAGGTGGTTCTGCCACAGCTGGTATCAGAGCCGTAACTGGTGCCACAGCTGGCAACAGCGGACACCAGAGCCGAAATACATACGCCAGAGAATGCGACAAGCCTTAAAAACTTGTTTTCATAAAACTTGACTAGAAGGTTGTGTTGCGAAATGCGTTGGTACGTTAAGGATGGTGCCTAGTTCGTAAAGCCCTAAGGGTTTATGGGAAAGTTACTAGGTGGCTATCTAACTTCTATATAAAGTATCAACTGACTTCCAGCACATCATTTTCTGTCAAAACTTACTTTCACGCACAACCGACCTTAAATTCTGTAACGACGCACTCGTCGCTAAGGTAAGAAGGTAAGGATCCTCAGCCAACTGAGGGAGCTTGGCCTTCCTGTCGGTGATGCGAACCGAACGCTGCCCTCAAGCAGTGGCTTACTTGAGGTGCTGCCAATATGCCAACTGTTAGTTGAACATCTTGGGAGTAGAAGGTTCGGCGCAGGGTATGGCGATCGCTGTTCATACCCCCGTCTCATGACGGTACCCCCGTGAATACGCTATCTCGATAGCGTATGTTAACGTCGTCTGTACGGCGGAAATTGTACAGATATCGTTTCTATAAGTAAACGGTAATGAATACGGACGCTTTCATGAGTGCTGGCATGAAAGGTTCATGATATATAAATGCTTGTCGATTTTCTGCAGGTACACTAACCGCGATTACGATAAGTTAAGGAACGATTAGAAAGACTCGACTAGCTATTATAGCGAGAGCCGTATTGTGTAAGCCACCGAAACTATCTTCGTAAGACCAAAGCTATTTGGCAATTGTTTTATTTGTGAGGACGAATAGGACGTGCATACATCATGAACATGTGTATCTGAAATCAAAAAAAAAAATGCGTTATGTGAGAGTGGAAAGGTTCTTGCGTATCTAAGCATGGTTGCGTAAGGATTATCTAGGGAAACTGTCCCAAATCTGCCACGATCGAAAAGAGCGAATTATTGACCAAAGAAAACGACCATTTCTGATAAAGTTCATGTTAAAGAAATTGTTCCAAATCTTGTGCCCTATCTTCTATTCAAAAATGAAAAATTCTGAACTTATGGATAATAAGAAATAACAGAAACCTCGAAATGTCAGAATTCTGTCCGGAATAAGCACTTCTGCCTCTTAAATTTTTAGGCCCCCTTCCTGCGGTTTTCTGCAAGGGAGTACAACACAAAACTTGTTCCAAATTTATCCCAGAAGCTGCTGTTAAAATTTGGTAAATTTTGGCTGGGTAGATTTTTCCTGGTGCACGAAACTCTAGCCTTCTGTTCACTGAAAATTCTGGGTAGACAGTAAGGTAAAACCTGAAAAGAAAGACCATCTTAGAGACCCAATTAGCTCTGGAGTTGACTAGAAAAGTTGTTCACAAATACCTTAGGAGTGACCTGGTGGAATTTGAGAATTTTTGGACGAGAACTGTGGGAGTTATGATTATTTTTGCACACTATACAGAATCTGTCCTTGTGCTGCTCACAGTTTTCGCTATCTCACTCCATTTGATCTTTTGTTCAGATGGCCGAGCCTGTTGAGATGATGGTGAATGAGGATGGACGCGTGCACTCGCAGTGCCTCCACTGGGAGGGCTTTCCCTCTATTTTGTGGGATGTTCTGCGTACCGCGGGCTATCTAATTCCCCCACGTTACGCCGGACTGGAGTTTGCAGAAAATGGAGTTACCCAGTGCCGTGTCAACGTGACTATCTTTCCGCACCCGCTACACCCGGAGTGGCCCGCCTTGGAGCTTGAGGCTGTTGGTCGCCGTTTGGCCGATACTTGGGAGCTTGCAGCCATGAGGGCGCTCACCACATTTTGTGCGCAGCGTCCCGAGGTTGTCACACTCACTCCCATTGGATTGTTTCCTGCTGCCCAGGACAACGACCCCTTTTGGCTCAACAGGGTGCAGCACGCACAGTATTTGGTAGACTTCCATGCCCAGGAGACTATCCATACCTCCGTGCGGTGCATGAGTGCACTCTACCGGCTTCAGACTCTCCAGAGTCAGGCACTCGAGCAGCTCACTGATCTTGCTCAGGCCTACCATATGATGGCAGATACCAGGGATGAGCAGATAAAGGAGCTCAGTCAGGATCTTGAGGACAGAGATGCTCAGATTGGCCAACTTGAGGGCCAAATCCAGGAGCAGGACACTCTCATGGGTGAGAGAGATACCACGATAGCACAGTTGGAGGAGCAGCTCCATGATCTGAACCTTGAGTTGGAGGATGCTAATGAGCATATTCAGTGGCATCATGATCAGAATGACCATCCCCATGAGGACGACATGGAGGAGGATGAGGAGGAGCCACAGGAGATTGATGGTATCTCAGGTATGGATTTCGAGGGTGAGGTACCACAGGCACCTCAGATGGGAGCCCACTCTCCGGCTCACAGCGAGTCGTCTGTCAACGACTTGGATGATTTCTAGAGGACGACCTAGGAGGACTTTTGCACATACTCCTCGATAGGGTAGCCTAACTTTTGGCAAGTGTTGTGATAGGCTAACTAGGAGTTGAGTAACTCTTTTGTGTTGGGTATATCTGAACCATGTGGATACCCACAACATGTAAGGAACGGCGATAAACTTGGTGATTTCGTTGTAAGTTGGTAAACGATGGAATCCACAATCGCTGAGACTTGTCGGAATTTTTACCCATGTCTCCTTGCATTTCTTGGCTGAGTGTTGAATACCAGACTTGTGCTAAATTTTGTGATCTAGGTCCTCACAAAAAATTCAGCTTCATTGGACCTCGCTAGTTTAAGATATAGGCGAAACAGTACCGATCATTCTGCTGAAAAACAGCTAAGACAGCAAGGCAAAGGAAGAGCTTTTCGACCACCTTAGCCATAGTTCTAGCACCGAAGTAAATACCAAAGTGGGGCAGTCCTAAATTCTCTGACTACCACAAATGTTTGAGATGTTTTGGATGGACCCACAGCAGGCTATGATGTTTCTCGTAGCAAACAGAGATTCTGTCCATACTTCTAGCTCAGACTTCGGAAGTCTATGACTACACCAATTAATTATGAATCAAGGAAGTAATATGGATCGCGTTGCTAATGGTAACCTTTCACGTTTCAGATGGTTGGATCAACACGTGGCAACCCCGAGGGTTTTGGTGCCGGTGGCAGCCGCTCGCGACAATCGCCACCACCCCCGCCCAGTTTGGTGGAAGTGATGGCCGCTCAAACCGAGCTGCTGCGTCAGATTGTGCAAGGGCAACACCAGCAGAGAGGTGGGCACCATGCTCACCAACCACAAGCTGCAGGATACACGGATTTCCTAGGGACCCAGCCTCCATTGTTCCATAAGACCGAGGAACCCCTGGACGCAGATGCATGGATTCGCACCATAGAATCCAAGTTCACACTACTTGTGGCCCCATGCTCAGAGGCCAACAAGGCTCGTTTTGCCGCGCAACAGCTTCGCGGTACCGCTCGACTGTGGTGGGACCACTATTTTGCGATGCTCCCGGCTGATCATGTGGTCGCCTGGAACGAATTCAAGACCGCATTCCGGGCACATCATATTCCCGAGGGTCTCTTGGAGAGGAAGTTGAATGAGTTTCTGGCACTTACCCAGGGCACCCGCACCGTGTTACAGTACGCGCAGGCGTTCAACAACCTATGCCAGTATGCGGGGTATCACGCTGATACGGATGCCAAGAAGCGTGATCGATTCCGTCGAGGTCTGAATACCAAGCTCAAGGAACGTCTGAACTTAGCCAGGGCGGACACCTACAACGAGTTGGTCAATATGGCCATTACCCAGGAGGACTGTATCATGGCACACCGGGCAGAGAAAAAGAGAAAGGCACCCGCAGGACCATCAAGTGCCCAACCACCAAGGTATCGCATCGTACAAAATACCGCACCCACAGCTCCACCAAGGGCCCCGCAGCCAGGAAGATGGATTGCCAGACCCCCACAGCAGCCAGGCATGGTACGACCCCCGATGCCTCCGCAGAATGGTCCGAGGCCCGTTCTCCAGCAGTCTCTTCGACCTAGCCCCATGAATCGCTGTTTCAAGTGCGGGAGTTCCAGCCACTTCGCACGAGAATGCCCTCAGCCTGGACAGCCCAACCAAGGTCAAGGATCCAACCCGAACGCTAAGAACAGGGGCAAGAGACAAACCCTGCAAGTCAAGCAAGGACGGATTAACTTCACCACGCTTGCAGAGCTTCCAGAAGGAGCCCCAGTAATGTCGGGTACATTCTCTATCCATAACAAGCCCGCCGTTATATTATTTGATTCTGGTGCATCGCATAGTTTCATAAGTGCAAAATTCGGTGCAAAAGTAGGCTTGGATGTTTGTCACACAAAAGGGTCATATATGATATCAACACCGGGTGGTAAAATTGCTTCAAACCAAATGGTCAGACAAGTACCAGTCAAATTGGGTAGTAAAACCATCGACACGGACCTTGTCCTTTTACCCCTTGACGGCATGGACATTATTTTGGGAATGAACTGGATGGCTATGCATGGAGTCACACTGGACCTTTCTTCCCGAGCCGTTGAGATAAATTCACCTAGTCACGGAGCCACTACCCTTTACCTACCATTCATAGATTGCACGAATTCCTGTGCTTATAAGATGGAAGGACTTAAGCTAGAGGAGATTCTTGTGGTGAACGAGTATGCCGATGTTTTCCCGGATGACTTACCAGGAATGCCACCGGATAGGGATATTGAGTTCGTTATTGAGCTACAACCAGGCACTGCACCTATATCCAAGAGACCATATAGGATGCCCCCTAAAGAATTGGCCGAGTTGAAACTTCAACTCCAGGAACTACTGGACAAAGGTTTTATTCGCCCTAGCGCGTCACCTTGGGGATGTCCAGCCCTATTCGTAAAGAAGAAGGATGACAGTTTGAGATTATGTGTGGACTACCGACCTCTCAATGCGGTAACAGTTAAAAATAAATACCCGCTTCCTCGCATCGATGTACTCTTCGACCAATTAGCTGGAGCCAGAGTCTTCTCAAAGATTGATCTTCGCTCGGGATATCATCAGATCAAGATTCGCCCGTGCGATATTCCTAAGACTGCCTTCTCCACACGATATGGACTATATGAATTCTTGGTCATGTCCTTTGGACTCACCAATGCCCCTGCCTACTTCATGTATCTCATGAATTCGGTATTCATGCCCGAACTGGACAAATTCGTCGTAGTGTTCATCGACGACATTCTTATCTATTCAAAGGATGAGGAAGAGCATGCCAAGCACCTTCGCATTGTTCTTCAGCGACTCAGAGACCATCAGCTCTATGCTAAGTTTTCTAAGTGTGAATTCTGGTTGGATACTGTAAAGTTCTTAGGTCACACGATCTCCAGCGAAGGCATAGCTGTTGACCCCAGCAAGGTACAAGAGGTGATGGATTGGAAACCCCCTACCTCTGTTCATCAGATTCGCAGTTTTCTCGGCTTAGCCGGTTACTACCGTCGCTTCATCCTGGATTTCTCTCGAATTGCTAAGCCCATGACCGAACTGTTAAAGAAGGAAGTAAAGTTCGTATGGAATGAGAAGTGTGAAGAAGCCTTCCACACTCTCAGAGAGCATCTGACTACTGCACCTGTGTTAGCTCAACCCGATAATACCAAGTCATTCGATGTGTATTGTGACGCATCAGGTACTGGTCTAGGATGTGTGCTCATGCAAGAGAATCGAGTGATTGCATATGCCTCACGAGCCCTTCGGCCCCACGAACGGAATTATCCCACGCATGACCTTGAGCTCGCAGCCGTCATTCACGCTCTGAAGATATGGAGACACTATCTCATGGGTACACAGTGCAATATCTACACGGATCATAAGAGTCTCAAGTACATCTTCACACAAGCCGATCTGAATATGAGACAACGAAGATGGCTAGAATTAATCAAAGATTATGACCTTGAAGTGCACTATCACCCCGGTAAGGCTAATGTAGTCGCGGATGCACTAAGCCGCAAGTCCCATTGCCATTGCTTATCCATGGAGTCCTACCATGAGACATTATGTGCAGACATGAGGAAGCTTAACTTGGAAATAGTTTCCCAAGGCACTCTAGATCACATCTCAGTTGAGCCCACTCTTCACGACCAAATCGTCATGGCACAACTACATGATGAAGGAATCAAGATCATCAAACAAAAACTCTCTCTAGGTGAAGAGAAGTATAAGTGTTTCCGCCAGGACCATAAGGGAGTTCTATGGTTCGAAAGTCGGATAGTCGTTCCGAAGGATCGTAAACTCCGCAAGCAAATTCTTGATGAGGCACACCTCTCCAAATTCTCTATCCACCCCGGCAGTAGCAAAATGTATCAGGACCTAAGGCAAAACTTCGGGTGGACTAGAATGAGAAGGGAAATTGCTACGTATGTCTCGGAATGTGACACATGCCAGAGAGTAAAAGCTAGCCACTTAAAGGTGGCCGGTACACTTCAACCGTTACCTATACCATCATGGAAATGGGAAGACATAAGTATGGACTTCATCGTGGGATTACCAAACACTTCCCAGAGACATGATTCCGTATGGGTTATCGTTGATAGACTCACGAAGACGGCACATTTTCTTCCGGTACATACCACCTATTCTACCAAGAAATATGCCGATATTTACCTCGATCGTATTGTTTGCCTGCATGGAATACCTAAGACAATCATTTCCGATCGTGGTCCCCAGTTTGTAGCACGCTTTTGGGAACATCTGCAAACGTCTCTTGGCACAAAGCTGATTCGCAGCTCAGCATACCATCCTCAGACCGATGGACAAACAGAAAGAGTAAACCAAATTCTTGAAGACATGCTGAGAGCTTGTGTCATTCATTATGACAAGAATTGGGACAAATGCCTACCCCTGGCAGAGTTCTCTTACAACAACAGCTACCAAACGAGTTTGAAAATGGCACCATTTGAGGCCCTGTACGGACGAAGGTGTCGAACCCCTTTGAGCTGGTCACAAACCGGAGAACGTAAACTAATTGGACCCGACCTGGTAATCGAGGCAGAAGAGAAAGTAAAAGTAATACAAGCAAATCTTAGAGCCGCACAAGCCCGACAAAAGAGCTATTCGGACAAAAGGAGAAAGCCTCTAAAGTTCGAAGTTGGCGATCATGTCTATCTTCGAGTTTCACCAACCAAGGGAGTGCGAAGATTTGGAATCAAAGGCAAACTAGCTCCCCGTTATATTGGTCCTTACGAAATCATGGAGAGCTGCGGACCCGTAGCCTACAAATTACGACTGCCCCCTCAGCTCACGGCCACCCATGATGTCTTCCACGTATCTCAACTCAAGAAGTGTATTCGAGTCCCTACCGAGGTTGTGGAACAACAAGAAATATCGTTGGAACCCGATCTCTCGTATGTCGAACACCCAATTAAGATTCTGGATCAAAAGGAAAGAGAGACCAGGAAGAAAGTGATTAGAATGTATAAGATACAATGGAATCGCCACACGGAAGAAGAAGCCACCTGGGAAACGGAAAGCTACCTGAACCAACATTTCCCTGGGTTTCTGGTCTCAACCACTGGTATGTGCACCCACGCCCACACTAAGAATTACCGAATCTCGGGGCGAGATTCTTGTTAAGGGGGGAAGGCTGTGACAACCCTGATAATTAAAAATTCCGAAATCAATGTCATTAGCCTAACTCTATGTGTTAAACCAACTAATGAGAGGGTGGAAAGAATTTAAAACGGGTTCAGTTGGAATTCAAATTAAATTTGGGCACATTTGGGCACATTTGAAACTTTTAAAATAACTTTAAAACCATAAGCCAAATGAGATGTTGCCTGAAACCAAAGTTATAGAACTTTTTATTTTGAACAACTTTCGTGTTCAAAAGTTTTTGAAATTCAAATCAGAAAGAGGAGAAAACGCCCTGTTTGCACCCAGCCCCCTGAACTTTTTCGAATTTTTGCATTTCGGTCCCTGGCATCTCCCCCCTCTGCTGCCGCGCCGCGCGCACGCGCCCGCCCGCCGCGCGCCAGGTGGCCGGCGTCGCCTGACCGGCGCGAGGCGCCAGGCCAGTGGCCGCCGCGCCACCCCGCCACGGCCGGCTTTCCCCCGCCCCGACGCCGCGCCGCCCAGTCCCCACCCGCGCGTGCTGCCGCGCCCCGGCCGCCGCCCGCCCGGCCAGTACCCGCGCTCCGCCGTGCCGCCCCGGCCCCCGCGCCCCACCAGTCGCCGCGCCTGCCCTCCGCCCGAGCCGCTGCCGCTGCTGCCCCCCCCCACTCCGCGCCCGGCGCTATCTCGCCACGCCCACGCCACAATCGCGGCCGCCCAGTCACCGCGCCCGCTCCCCGCACGCCGCGCCGGCGTTCTGCCGCCGCCCGCCGCGCCCAGTGCACGCTGCTGCCGTGCCCCGCCCCGCGCGTCACCCAGGCATCCCCACGCACCCTCCTGTCCCTACAAAACCGCCACCCCCGACCGCCCGCGCGAAGCCCCGCCACCAGAACGCCTCGCCGCGCCATCGCCGCCGCCGAGCACCACCCGCCCGTGGGCAGCCCTCCACAGCCGCCCACTGCCCAAACCGAGCACCCAGCCACCACTACATCACCCCACCGCAGCTCACCGACCCACCCAACGCCACCCAAAGCCACCGGAGCACCGCCGCCCGCGCTACCGTCGCCGCCGCCGCCCCTGCTCGCCGTGGACAGCACGACCCCGGCCCCCTCCGTCCAAGCCGAGCCCCGGAGTAGCTTCCCCACGCACCAGTGAAGCTCACCGACCGGACCACGCCGCCCCAAGCCCGCCGGAGCACCGCCGTCGACGCGAGCCGCGCCGCCGCCGCCCCTGCTCCAACGACGGCGAGCCTTTCCCGGCCGTCCCCCACCTGGACAACACCCCCACAAGGTAGCCCTCGCGCCCCTGAACCTTCCCCGACCCCCGCCCCTCGCCGCCGGTGAGCCCCCTCGCCGGAATTTCGGCCGGCCGCCGCACCCGAGCCGCCGAGGACCCAATTGCAAGGATTTAAATCTTTAGAAGGGTCTGAGCGTAAGATTCAAGGACCTAGTTGTAAAAGAAAATTTCAAACCTAGATTCAAATTCAGTGAACTTGTAAAATTCGTATAAAATCGTAGAAAATTCAGAAAAATGCAAACTCAACTGTTCTGGAATCCTCAGAACAAACTCTACCACTTTTGTTACAAAAATTTTCTCAGAATCTCGAAATATTTCGCTCTACATTAAATAGAAGCTTTAATAGACATATTTTATACCCATTGATCTAGAGCAATGCTGACCCTGAATTTTGGGCAGTGAATTAGTTGCTGGATGATTAGGACTGTGTAAAAAGATCAGACCCAAATTCCATCTCTAGCTCTGCTGTTTGTTAAACTTAGTTTTAATTCATGTATAAAAGGAATGTTTTATCCCTGTAGTTAGGTGGTGAGTCACCCCTTGAAATTTTTCCTATGCTAATGTATTGGTAACTAGAAGCCATAGAAAAATTAGGAGAATTTTTATCTCACAGTAACCTATTTATTTGATTTATGTGCTAATAACATACATTAAATCAAGAAAATAGTACCTTAGTTTGGAAAATCCCCAAATTATTACTGGGAGTTACACTGTGGTAGAGGTTGCTGTGTAAAAAGTTTCATGGACAAAAACCCTGTGTAGGGCCCTGTAAAAATGAATCTTTGAAAAGCCTAGGTGTAGAATGTTATATTTTCTATGATCTAAATACTGCATGATAAATCCTACAAAAATTACAGTAGCTTCTGCATGCTTAAGTGAAAGCTCTGTAAAAATCTTAGACTCATTTGTTACACCAGTTGTTCTGTACAAAAAGAACAAGTGTCTAACAGCAACAATGAAATCTATTTTTCGGAATTAATCTGTTACATAAAATTGGCTGAAAATTTTACAGTAAGCACACCTTTCCTTGATGTGCCTAAATCCAAAATTTCATGACCAGAAATTATCCCTTGTAGTAATGACTCTCAAATCGTCATCAAGTGCTATTTCCACGACTTAAAATGTGCACTCATGTAGAATCGACGACTCTCGCCGACGGAACCTACGAGCTGGTGCCCGCGTCCGAGAGTGAACAACGCGAAGCTCAAGCAAATCTAACTGAAGCTTTTGAAGACCCGAGCCCAAGTTCGGAAGATCCCCAAGCGAACTGCGAAGGCAAGCCCCGGAGCATAACCCATTCTTTCCGAAATGATGCAACTCTTTACTCCTTGCTTGTGCATTAAGTTTATAGGAGTTGGATGAAAACTTAGTTGCATGATGTCAGGAACCCTTGTTTGAAAACTAGATGTAAGGTTCGTTAGAATGCTGTGCTAATAGGACTCCGGTAAAAGTCGAGTGATTTCCTGTCACTCGCGAGAAAATAGGAGTTGAATGACTACTACACGCTGCAATCATAAGGACACGGACGGGTTATGTAACGATGGTTACGATTGAGGCCCGTCTGTCTAGTGAAAAATGCTAAGGCCGCAGGGTGTGGTAGTGATGGTTAAGTCTTTGAACGTACTAAACACATGCCGAGATTATGGGAATCGGTAAGCTTAAGTACCTGATTGGCCCGGCAAGGGGACGGCATCCTACCCTTTGAACTTCGGTCCCATGTGCATATGGCGAGTGCAGAGAGTGGTCACGACCCGGCGCCGAACCGTGGCGTGGGGCTCTTGTACTCTCGGAGGGTAGCCCCGATCCACGACCCGGAAAGAAAGGGGAAAAGTTGCACGTGTGACTCTAGGGAGTAACCACGTGACGTGTGTTTGGGTTTCCCTTGCAAGGTTAAGAAATTCGATTCGAATCGTCCGTTTCTCACGGCTATTGAGACTGCTTAACCATTTTTACCCACAGAGTAAGAAGAGGAACAATGATAATGAATGAACTGGTTGGATGGAAAACTTAATGTTTCACCATGTATGCATTAGATAGCTGCTTACCTAGACTGGCCAACGAAACTAGAATCTTGAGCTAAAAGTTGAAAGTAAGGACCCACTTGTAGATGCTTTTCGGCAAAACAAACCCCTGAGCCAAAAAGCCTGGCATGTCTAGAGTCGGTGGAGTAGTTCCCACCACTCGGGTAAGTCTTGCTGAGTATTAGTATACTCAGTCTTGCTTGTGACTCGATTTCAGGTGAACCCTTTGAAGACATGATTGCTAGCTTGACTTGGCCCTGCACTCTTCCCCCCTGGTTGGTCGGTGGAATGGGATGCGCCCCCGTCCAACGGAGATAAGGCCGAGTGATGTCTCGTACGGGCTTCATCGAGACATCCTGTATCGTCGAGTAGTTTCCGTGGTTATTTCCGCTGCAATTTAACTCTGAAAAACTTATTTATGTTAATTGAAGTACTTGTTTTCTAAACTCAGAATTAGGCTGTAATACTTACTTATGCTAATGATGTAATATTTGCTGGAATGTGGTATTCTCTGGGCTCATCGTCGCATGAGCATTTGTATGTACGGCGCTCGATCCGTTCACCGTGGTTGTATCGGGAGGTTATACCCGACAGACCAGTGGATTACTCCGTTTGAAGTGTAAGGTTAACCGAGGATGCCTTAATGGTGATGGTTAATACACTTGAGTCGGATTAATTCAGGTGGTTCTGCCACAGAACCCATCTCTAGCTAAACTTCTTAATAAAACTTGTTTGTGGCATGAATAATAAAACTATTTTGTAACTGCTGTTATATTGTGATTCTTGTGGTGAAACTTTTCCAGAGTTGTTGTATTAATGCCTAAGTACCACAGAAAAAGTTTAGAACCTTTTTCCTTTCTGTAACCTATTTATATAATTTGGTGGTAGGAAAAATTGCACTAAATAAAGATAATTAGTTTCTATGCTTGGAAAATGTTCAACTTTTTATTGTAGCACACTTTAGTGTAGCTCTTGCTGCATAAAAAGTTTCGTACACAGAAACCCTGTAAAACATCCTGTAGAAATTAATCTTTATTAAACTAGGTGTATCTTGTCTTATTTATTATGCTTTGTATCTTGCATAGTAAAATCTGAAAAATTTACAGTAACACATATAGAAATAGATTAACACCACTAAGTTCTAGTAGTAGATGTGTATTACCTTTTTTATAAATTTTCTGCTGCGTGAAAATGTCTGAAATGTTTGCAGTGCTTTTGTCTCTTCATAATCTGCTCTAGACAAAAATTTCATCACCAGAAGTTACCTAATCCAGAAATTGTGTTTAATCCATGTTGTGCTGCGAAAACTATATTTCCGATACAACACAACCCCTTCTTGTTTAATGAAGTTAATAGTTAAGTTATACTCTATTAACAATTGCCCAAAGAAATCTTAACTAAGTATCTTCCCAAGAAAATCGACGTTTTGTGGATTGCACTTTGTCGTGAAAGAAAATAATCGTCTTATACCATCACTATAACTTAAACTTGTGCATTCATATAGAATCGACTACTCTCGCCGACGGAACGTATGAGCTGGTGCCCGTGTCCGAGAGTGAGCAGCGTGAAGCTCAAGTAAATCTAACTGAAGCTCTCGAAGACCCGAGCCCAAGTTCGGACGAGCCCCAAGCTAGCTTTTCCCAAGGAGGCAAGCCCCGGAGCATGAACCCTATTTTCCTAAACTTATGCAACTTGTTACTCTACTTTACTTGTGCATTAAGTTTATAGGAGTTGAATGAAAACTTGGTCGCATGATCCTAGGTACCCATGTTCTGAACACTAGATGTAAGGTTCGATAGAATGCTATGCTAATAGGACTCGGTAAAATTCGAGTGATTTCCTGTCACTCGCGAGAATTTAGGAGTTGAATGTTTACTACATGCTGCAATCATAAGGTCGACGGACGGGGCTATGGTACGATGTTTATGGTGATGATTGAGGCCCTGTCTGTTTAGTGAAAAATGCTAAGGCCGCAGTGTGTGGTAGTGGTGGTTAAGTCTTTGAACGTACTAACCACATGCCAAGAATATGGTAATCGGTAAGCTTAAGTACTGGACTGAACCGAGGCCGGAATATACTCCCCACCATCTTGAATTCGTTCACATCTAGCTAATGGCGGGTGCATGTGCCGCCATGGATAGGCCATGGGGACGTGTAGTCGAGGGCGGTGGGCCTGTTCCGTGAAGCGGGAATTGAAGGCAAAAGTTGCACGTGTGACTCTGTGAGTAACCACGTGACGTGTGTTTAGGTTTCCCTTGCAAGGTTAAGAAATTCGATTCGAATCGTCCGTTTCTCACGGTTATTGTGACTGCTTGACCCTTTTACCACATAGAGTAAGAAGAGGAACAATGATGATGATTAATCTTGTTGGATGCAAAATAATTCTTCCACCATGTGTGATATTGGATAGTTGCTTACCTAGAATGGTTAAAGAAGACTAGAACTTGGAGCTAAAATTTGAAAGTAAGGACCTACTTATATATGCTTTTCGGCAAAACAAACCCCTCAAGCCAAAAGCCTTGCATGTCTAGGAGTCGTCTAAGTATATTCCACTAGTCGGGTAAGCCTTGCTGAGTATTAGTATACTCAGCCTTGCTTGTGGCTTGTTTTCAGGTGAAACTTTCGAGGACATGATCGCTAGTTTGACTTGGCCTTGTACCCTTCCTCCTGGTTGGTCGGTGGAATGGGATACGCCCCCGGCCAACAGTGATAATGCCGAGTGATGTGTCATACGGGCTTCATCGAGACATCCTGTATCGTCAAGTAGTTATCGTTATTTTTCAGCTGCTTTGAACTCTGAAGAACTCATTTATTTTGAACTTTGAAGTACCTTGTTTTACGAATTTGAACTCCGTTGTAATAATAATTTTTGTTGAACCTGTGATGTAAAATTTGTGGAATGTTGTATCCTCTGGGCTCACCTTCGTGTGAGTACATGGATGTGTGGTTTCGATCGGCAAAAACCGTGGTTGTATCGGGAGGTTACCCGACAGACTAGTGGATTATTCCGTTTGAAGTGCGAGTTGGCCTTGATTGGCCTTGTGGTGATGGTTAGCGCGCTTGAGCCAGATTAATTCAGGTGGTTTTGCCATAGCTGGTATCAGAGCCAAAATGCATACGCCAGAGAATGCAACAACCCTTAAAAACTTGTTTTAATAAAACTTAACCACAAAAATTGTGTTTGGAAATTGCGTTGGTTCGTTCAGGATGGTGCCTAGTTCGTAAAGCCCTAAGGGATTATGGGAAAGTTACTAGGTGGCTATCGAACTTATGAGTATTATCAACTGACTTCCAGCACATTACTTTCTGTCAAAATTTACTTTTATACATAACCGACCCTTAAATTCTGTAACGACGCACTCATCACTAAGGTAAGAAGGTAAGAATCCTCAGCCAACTGAGAGAGCTTGGCCTTCCTGTCGGTGATGCGAGCCGAACGCTGCCCTCAAGCAGTGGCTTACTTGAGGTGCTGCCAATATACCAACTATTAGTTGATTATATTGGGAGTAGAAGGTTTGGCGCAGGGTATGACGATCGCTGTTCATACCCCCGTCTCGAGACGGTACTCCCCGTGAATACGCTATCTCGATAGCGTATGTTAACGTCTTCTGTACGGCGCGAATTGTACGGATGTCGTTTCTATAGTGAACGGTAATGAATACGGACGCTTTCATGAGTGCTGGCATGAAAGGTTCATTGGATATATATATATATATATATATATGCTCTATCAATCTTCTGCAGGTACACTAACCGCGATTATGATAAGTTTAAGAACGGTTAGAGAATTTTCAACTAGCTATTATAGTGAGAGACGTATTGCGTATGCCACCGAAACTAGCTTCGTAAGATCAAATTCCCACACGTTACACCGGACTGGAGTTTGCAGAGAATGGAGTTACCTAGTGCCGTGTCAACGTGACCATCTTTCCGCACCCGCTACACCCGGAGTGGCCCGCCTTGGAGATTGAGGCTGTTGGTCGCCGTTTGGCCGATACTTGGGAGCTTGCTGCCATGAGGGCGCTCACCACTTTCTGTGTGCAGTGCCCTGAGGTCGTCACGCTCACTCCTATTGGTTTGTTTCCTGCTGCCCAGGACAACGACCCCTTTTGGCTCAACAAGGTGCAGCACTCACAGTACTTGGTAGACTTTCATGCCTAGGAGACCATCGAGACCTCCGGGTGATGCATGAATGCACTCTACCGACTTCAGACTCTCTAGAGTCAGGCGCTTGTGCAGCTCACTGATCTTGCACAAGCCTACCACATGATGGCAGATATCAGAGATGAGCAAATTAAGGAGCTCAGTGAGGAACTTGAGGACAGAGATACCCGGATTGGCCAACTTGAGGGCCAAGTTCAGGAGCACGACACTCTCATGGGCGAGAGAGATGACATGATAGCACACTTGGAGGAGCAGCTCCATGATTTGAACCTCGAGTTGGAGGATGCTAATGAGCACATTCAGTGGCACCCTGGTCAGAATGCCCCTCCGACGTGGTGGCTATGGAGGAAGATGAGGAGGAGCCACAAGAGATTGATGGTGTTTCAAGAATGAACTTTGAGGGTGAGGCCCTGCAGCCACCTCCAATGGGAGCTCACTCTCCTACTCACAGCGAGTCGTCCGTCAATGACCTCGACGACTTTTAGATGATGACCTAGGAGGACTTTTGCATATACTCCTCGATAGTGTAGCCTAACTTTTGGCAAGAGTTGTAATAGGCTAACTAAGAGTTGAGTACCTCTTTTGTGATGGGTAAAACTTGACCATTGGATACTCTAATCATGTAGGCCATGGCTAAAAACTTGGTGGTTTGATTGTGATATTGGAAAGCAGTTGAATCTGCGATTGCAGAAACTTGTCGGAATTTTTACCCATGTCTCTTTACATTTCTGGACTGAGTGCTGAATACCAAACTTGTCCTAAATTTTGGGATCTAGGTTCTCACAAAATTTCAGCACTATTGGATCTTTCTAGTTTGAGTTATAGGCAAGATACTATAACTCATTTTGCTGAGAAAGAGAAGCAAACATGAATCTTTCGACTATCTTGGCCATCGATTTAGCGTCTTAGTTGAATACCAAAGTTGTACATCTCTAAACTCCCTACCCACTGCCAAGATATGAGCAATTTTGGATGAACCTACCAGGAGTTATAAGTTTCTTATGGCAGACAGGATTCTGTCCATGATTCTATCCATGATCTTTCAGAAGTCTACTCTTTTCCGCCCAAATCCTTTTGAATCATGGAAGCAATATGGATCACATTGCTAATGATAAGCATTCACATTTCAGATGGTTGGAGCAACCCGTGGAAACCCGGATGGTTTCGGTGCTAGTGCTAGTGGATCCCAACCACAGCCACCACCACCACCTAGTTTAGTGGAAGTAATGGCCGCTCAAGCCGAGTTGCTTCGTCAGCTTGTCAAGGGGCAGCAAGCGATTTTTCAATACCTGAAGCAACAACACCATCAAGGGGATGGGTGTAATGTCCACCATCCTCAGGTTGCAGGCTATTCAGAGCTCAATAACTGGATGATGGAGACAAGAGATGTTTACTCAGACTCCTTATTGCCCCCATCACAACTTCCGATGAAACTTAAGGATCACCAAGTAAAGTGTCGGACTCTCAAGCATGACCCATGCGGCATAGACTTGACTGGATGGGAAATTACCTGCACAGAATTCATCCCACGAGGTCGAGATCAAGTTAGCAGAACTGCTGACGCCGGCACAGTCCTAAGAACACAAACTCGCTCACCTGTTTGGGAAAAGATAGACCATGCCAAATGCACCACACACAAGGAAGGTTCATTAGGTATGCCAGTAGCGATATCATCAGATAACAAACAGCCCGGTCGTCCAAGGGACAAAAACTGTTGCTTCATTTGTAGCAGTGCTAACCATTTTGCTTGAGAATGCCCTCAGCCTAGGCAGCCAAGGCAGGACCGAGGTTCTAGCCAAACCCATCAGAACAAGGGCGAAAGACAGATTGATCAGCTTGAAGCGCTCCCTGAAGGAGCACCAGTAATGACGGGTACATTCTCTATCCATAACAAGCCTGCAGTTATATTGTTTGATTCGGGTGCATCTCATAGTTTCTTTAGTATAAAGTTTGGTGCAAAAGTAGGCTTGGACGTTTGTCACACAAAAAGGTCATATATGATATCAACACCGGGTGGAAGAAATTGCTTCCAACCAAATAACAAGGCTGGTACCGGTAAAATTGGGTAGTAAAATCAACAACACGGACCTTGTTCTCTTACCCCTTGAAGGCATGGATATTATTTTGGGAATGAATTGGATGACCATGCATGGAGTCATACTGGACCTTTCTTCCCGAGCTGTTGAAATAAATTCACCTAGTCACGGGACCACTACCTTTTGCCTACCATTCCGGGAGTGTGGCAGAACCACCTTAATTAATCCGGTTCAAGCGCGCTAACCATCACCACAAGGGCAATCGGGGCTAACTCACACTTCAAACGGAATAATCCACTGGTCTGTCGGGTAACCTCCCGATATAACCACGATTTTGCCGATCGAAACCACACATACATGTACTCACACGAAGGTGAGCCCAGAGGATACAACATTCCACAAATTTTACAACACAGGTTCAACATAAATTAATATTACACCAAAGTTCAAATTTGTAAAACAACGTACTTCAGAGTTCAAAATAAATAAGTTCTTCAGAGTTCAAAGCAGCGGAAAAGATAACGACAACTACGCGACGATATAGGATGTCTCGATGAAGCCCGTACGAGACATCACTCGGCATCACCACCGTTGGCCGGGGGCGTATCCCATTCCACCGACCAACCAGGAGGAAGGGTACAAGGCCAAGTCAAACTAGCAATCATGTCCTCGAAAGTTTCACCTAAAAACAAGCCACAAGCAAGGCTGAGTATACTAATACTCAGCAAGGCTTACCCGACTAGTGGAATATACTTAGCCGACTCCTAGACATGCAAGGCTTTTGGCATGAGGGGTTTGTTTTGCCGAAAAGCATATATACGTAGGTCCTTACTTTCAAATTTTAGCTCCAAGTTCTAGTCTTCTTTAACCATTCTAGGTAAGCAACTATCCAATATCATACATGGTGGAAGAATTATTTTGCATCCAACAAGATTAATCATCATCATTGTTCCTCTTCTTACTCTATGTGGTAAAAGGGTCAAGCAGTCTCAATAACCGTGAGAAACGGACGATTCAAATTGAATTTCTTAACCTTGCAAGGAAAACCTAAACACACGTCACGTGGTTACCCAAGAGTCACACGTGCAACATTTCCCTTCAATTCCCGCTTCACGGAACAGGCCCACCGCCCTCGACTACACGTCCCCATGGACCCGGCCATGGTGGCACATGCACCCGCCATTAGCTAGATGTGAACGAATTCAAGACGGTGGGGAGTATATTCTGACCTCGGTTCAATCCAGTACTTAAGCTTACCGATTACCATATTCTCGGCATGTGGTTAGTACGTTCAAAGACTTAACCACCACTACCACACACTGCGGTCTTAGCATTTTTCACTAAACAGACGGGGTCTCAATCATCAACATAAACATCGTACCATAGCCCCGTCCATCGACCTTATGATTGCAGCATGTAGTAAACAATCAACTCCTAATTAGCATAGCATTCTACTAAACCTTACATCTAGTGTTTAGAGCAAGGGTACCTAGGATCGTGCGACTAAGTTTTCATTCAACTCCTATAAACTTAATGCACAAGTAAAGTAGAGTAATAAGTTGCATAAGTTTAGGAAAATAGGGTTCATGCTCCGGGGCTTGCCTTCTTGGGAAAAGCTACCTTGGGGCTCGTTCGAACTTGGGCTCGGGTCTTTGAGAGCTTCAGTTAGATTTACTTGAGCTTCACGCTGCTCACTGTCGGACGCGGGCACCAGCTCGTATGTTCCGTCGGCGAGGGTCGTCGATTCTATATGAATGCACCAATATAAGTTATAGTGACGATATATGACGATTATTTTCATTCATGTCAAAGTTGCAGTTCTCAAAACATCGATTTGGTTGTGAAATTACTTAGTTGAGATTTCTGTGGACAATTGTTAAAAGAGTATAACTTAAGCCATTAACTTCATTAAACAAAAGGGGTTGTGGTATATATTGGCAACTTAATTTTCTAACCACAACATGGATTAATAACAACTTCTGAATTAGGTAACTAATGGTAATGAAATTTTTATTTAGAGCACGTTAAGCAGAGACAAAAGCACTACAAGAATTTCAGACATTTTTATGCAGCAGATTAATTATGAAAAATGCATTATACAGCCACTGCTAGAACCTAGTTATTTTTATACAGAACAAACCATTCAATTATTGAAGCTAAAACTTTTACAGGGTGTTAATCTATCCATAAGTGTGTCACTATAAAATTTTCAGATTTTACTGAGCAAGCTACAAAGCGTAATAAATAGGAAAATATACACCTAGTTCAATAAAGATTAATTTCTATAGGATGTTTTACAGGCTTTCTGTATATGAAACTTTTTGCACAGCAAGGGTTACTCTAAAGTGTTCCACAGTAAAAATTTGAACATTTTCCAAGCAGAGAAACTAACTATTTGAATTAGTGCAATTTTTCCTAAGACAAAACTATATAAATAAGTTACAGGAAGGAAAAAGGTTCTAAACTTTTTCTGTGGTATTTAGGCCTTAAAACAACAGTTCTGTAAAAGTTTCTCTACAAGAATCTCAACAGAACAGCAGTTATAATTAGTTTTATTACTTCATGTTATAAACAAGTTTTATTAAGAAGTTTAGCTAGAGATGGGTTCTGGCCCTAATATTTTTACACTGCCCTACAAATCTAGCAACCAAACTACTGTTAAATTTTCAGGTTTAGAATTTTCCTACAACAGGGGGTATATTTAAAGTCTATTAAACCTTCCATTTAATTTATAGTAAGATTTAGCAAACAACTGAAGAAATGCATGTAACAAAAGTTGTAGATTTTCATCTAAAGATTCCAGAACAGTTGAGTTTATATTTTTCCGATTTTTCTATGATTTTAAATTAATTTTACAAGTTCGCTGTATTTGAATTCAAGGTTTAAACACAGGTTTACAGATATGCCCCTGGAAACTTGCGTGCAGACTCTTTTAAAGATTTCAACCAAAGCAGTTGGGTCCCTGGGCGGCGCTGGCATGGCGGCCGTCCAGATTCCGGCGAGGGGGCTCGTCGGCGGTGAGGCTAAAATGGTCGGGGAGATCTAGGGAGGTGAGAGCTACCTCGGGACGGCCTTGGTCGGGGTTGCGAGTGGCCGGAGGTGGCTCGTCGGCGCGGAGCAGAGGGGCGGCGACGGGGCGGAACGTCGGTGGCGGTGCTCCGGCGGGAAGGGAACAACGTGGGCTGGTCGAGGAGCGTCACGGCGTCGAGGGGAACCCGTTTTGAAGCTTGGCTGGGACGGAGGAGCTTCGGCGTGGGCTGTCCACGGAGCAGCAAGGAGCAGCGGCGGCGCGGGCGGCGCTGGCGGTGTTCCGGCGGCTCTGGGCGACGATGGTGGGGCAGTGAGCTGCGGTGGGGTGCTGTGGTGGTGGTGGAAGACTCGACTCTGGCACGGGGTGGCCGGAGAGGTGAGTTCCACGGTGAGCTGGGCACGACGGAGTTAATGGTGGTGGCGGCGATGTTCTGGCATCTAGGCGCGCGAGGGGGACTCAGCGCGGCCTTTTGTAGGCAGCCGAGAGGCGGGAGGAGGGGCGGGACTTGACTGTGAGACGCGGGTGCGGGCAGCACGACGGGGGCGCGCGACTGGCCGCGGTGGGCGGCGAACAGAGCCAGCGCGGCGTGCGGCAGGCGCGGGCAGGGGACTGGGCGCTGAGGATTTGGCGTGTGAAGCTGGAGATCACGCGGCGCGCGGGTTGGGCGAAGAGGTGCAGCAGCTGCCTTGCCGGGCGGCGAGCGCGGCGACTGGCGGGACGCTGCAGAGACACGGGCACGGCGCGGTTCGTCCATTGGGCACGGCGGGCGGCGAGCAGGGCGCGGGTCCCCGGCGCTCTCATGGCGTGCGCGGACTGGGAAGGAACACGGCGTGCAGGCGCGCGTGCGGGCGCGGCTAGGCATTGGCTTGGCGCCTAGCGCGGTCAGGCATCGCCGGCCAAGTGGCCTGTGGTGACTACCCGGCGGCGAGGGTCGGGCGAAGCGAAGGCCACAGCGAAGCTGAGGGTCGGGCGAGTGAAAGGGTCGGGCGAAACGAACAGGGTCGGGCGAAACGAACAGGGTCGGGCAACGCGAGGGTCGGGCGAAACGAACAGGGTCGGGCGAAGCGAACAGGGTCGGGCGAAGCGAAGAAGAAGAAGGGTCTGCAGCGAAATAGAAGAAAAGGTAGGGGCTGGTTTGCAAATTCAAGTGTTACTCAAATTTTTGCGTTGAAACTCGAAAATCCTTCAACATGAAAGTTGTTTAAAATGAAAAGTTCTACAAGTTTCGTTTCAGGCCAAGGTTTATTTGAGGTCTAGTTTAGAAGTTATTTTAAAAACTCATTTTGTTGAATCTTCTCTTAATTACTTATGCACCGTGTTAAGCTAAAGAGGCTTATTTCGTAATTTAAACATCGGAGGTGTTACAGGTAGTGCACGAATTCTTGTGCTTTCATGATGGAAGGAGTCAAACTAGAAGATATTCCAGTGGTATGCGAGTATGCCGATGTTTTTCCGGATGATTTGCCAGGAATGCCACCAGATAGGGATATTGAGTTCGTTATTGAACTGCAACCAGGCACTGCACCTATTTCCAAAAGACCCTATAGGATGCCACCTAAGGAATTAGCCGAACTGAAAACACAACTCCAAGAACTACTGGACAAAGGTTTCATTCATCCTAGCGCATCACCTTGGGGATGTCCGGCCCTTTTTGTAAAGAAAAAGGATGACAATTTAAGATTATGTGTGGACTACCGACCTCTCAATGCGGTAACCGATAAGAATAAATACCCACTTCCCCGCATCGACGTTCTCTTTGATCAATTATCTGGAGCTAGAGTTTTCTCAAAGATTGATCTTCGATCTGGATATCATCAGATAAAGATTCATCCATGCGATATTCCTAAGACCGCCTTTTCCACACGATATGGACTATATGAATTCTTGGTCATGTCCTTTGGTCTCACCAATGCCCCTGCCTACTTCATGTATCTCATGAATTCGGTATTCATGCCCGAGCTCGACAAATTCATCGTAGTTTTCATTGACGGCATCCTGATCTATTCCAAGAATGAGGAAGAGCGTGCTAAGCACCTGCACATTGGTCTTCAGCGTCTCAGAGACCATCAGCTCTATGCTAAATTTTCTAAGTGCGAATTCTGGTTGGATAGTGTGAAATTCTTGGGTCACACTATTTCCAGCAAAGGCATAGCCATTGACCCCAGCAAGGTACAAGAAGTTAGGATTGGAAACCTCCTACCTCTGTTGATCAGATTCGCAGTTTTCTTGGCTTAGCCGGTTACTATCGCCGTTTCATTCTGGATTTCTCGAGGATTGCTAAGCCTATGACCGAACTATTGAAAAAGGGAGTAAAGTTTGTGTGGGATGAGAAATGCGGAGAAGCTTTCCACACTCTCAGAGAAAATTTGACTACAGCCCCTGTGTTAGCTCAACCCGATAACACCAAGCCGTTCGATGTTTACTGTGATGCATCTCGCACTGGTCTTGGTTGTGTGCTTATGCAAGAAAATCGAGTTATCGCCTATGCTTCACGAGCCCTTCGGCCCCATGAGCAGAATTATCCGACCCATAATCTAGAGTTAGTAGCAGTCATTCATGCTCTAAAAATATGGAGACATTATCTCAGGGGCACTCGTTGTAATATCTACACCGATCACAAGAGTCTCAAGTATATCTTCACCGAAGCCGATCTGAATATGAGACAAAGAAGATGGCTAGAATTAATCAAAGATTATGATCTCGAGGTGCACTATCACCCCAGCAAGGCTAATGTAGTCGCGGATGCACTCAGCCGTAAGGCCCATTGCCATTGCCTATCAGTGGAAATCTATAATGAGACATTATGTTCGGAAATGAGGAAGCTTAGTTTGGAAATGATTTCCCAAGGGACTCTGAATCACATCTCAGTCGAGCCCACTCTCCACGACCAAATCATCATGACACAACTACACGATGAAGGAGTTAAGATCATCAAACAAAAGCTCTCTCTAGGAGAAGAGAAATACAAATGATTCCGCCAGGACCATAAGGGAGTTCTATGGTTCGAAAGTCGCATAGTCGTTCCGAAGAATCATGAGCTCCGTAAGCAAATTCTGGATGAGGCACACCTTTCCAAGTTTTCTATTCACCCGGGCAGTAACAAAATGTATCAAGACCTTAGGCAAAATTTCTGGTGGACTAGAATGAAAAGAGAAATCGCTAAATATGTCTCAGAATGCGACACATGAAAGAGAATAAAAGCCAGCCACTTGAAAGTAGCCGGTACACTTCAACCTTTGCTTATACCCTCATGGAAATGGGAAGACATAAGTATGGATTTCATTGTTGGATTGCCACGTACCGCACAGAAACATGATTCCATATGGGTTATCGTTGATAGTCTCACAAAGACGGCACATTTTCTTCCGGTACACACCACCTATACCGCCAAGAAATATGCTGAGATTTATCTCGATTGCATTGTTTGCCTACATGGAGTACCGAAGACTATTATTTCCGATCGTGGTACTCAGTTTATAGCGCGTTTTTGGGAACAATTGCAAGCTTCTCTTGGTACTAAATTGATTCGAAGCTCAGCCTATCATCCTCAAACTGACAGACAAACTGAGAGAGTGAACCAAATTCTTGAAGACATGCTTAGAGCTTGCGTCATTCACTATGACAGGAGTTGGGACAAATGCCTATCCCTAGCAGAGTTCTCATATAACAATAGCTATCAAGCGAGTTTGAAAATGGCACCATTTGAGGCCTTATACGGACGAAGGTGTCGAACCCCTTTGAGTTGGTCACAGACCGGAGAACGCAAAATATTTGGACCAGACTTGGTAATCGAGGCAGAAGAAAAAGTGAGAGTAATACAAGAAAACCTTAGAGCCGCACAATCCAGGCAAAAGAGCTATTTCGACAGAAGGAGAAAGCCACTAAAATTTGTAGTTGGTGACCACGTCTACCTTCGTATTTCACCAACCAAGGGTGTACAACGATTTAAGGTCAAAGGAAAACTATCTCCCCGTTATGTTGGTCCCTACGAAATCATCGAGAGCTGTGGACCCGTAGCCTATAGAATTTGATTGCCCCCTCAGCTTGCAGCCATCCATGATGTCTTTCACGTATCTCAAATCAAGAAGTGTGTCCGAGTTCCTACCGAGGTTATTAAACAACAAGAAGTAGTGGTAGAGCCCGACCTCTCATATGTCAAGTATCCTATCAAAATCATGGATCAAAAAGAAAGAAGCACTAGGAGAAAAGTGATTAAAATGTACAAAATTCAATGGAATCATCACACTGAGGAAGAAGCCACATGGGAAACTGAAAGCTATCTAAACCAAAATTTCCCGGGTTTTCTCAACTCTACCGAAGGTACACACACTACCCACTCTCTGCCTATTGTCCGAATCTCGGGGCAAGATTCTTTTTAAGGGGGGAAGCCTGTAACACCTCAGGTGTTTAAATTGCGAAATAAGCCTCATTAGCTTAACACAATGCATAAATAACTAAGAAAAGTTTAAAAGAAATGAGTTATAAATTAGTTTTGCTTGGAATTGAAAATAGTTGTGTATATGTGCGTAAGTACATGTACATTAATCAAACAAATTAAATAACATTCACAATGATGCAAACATGGCTACAAAATTTAATAGACACATCATTTTTGACATGTTAAACGAAAGTCTAGTTGAAGCCTAGGAGTGAAGGCAAAGTTTTGCCCAGGAAATGACGTACCTTCCGAATTGTACTTTTTGAGTTTTTAAAATAACTTCTAAACTAGAAATCAAATGAACTTTGGCCTGAAACAAAACTTGTGTAACTTTTCATTTTGAACAACTTTCATGTTCAAGGATTTTTGAGTTACCACACAAAAATTTGAGAAACACTTGAAAGTGCAAACCAGTCCCTGCCTTTTCTTCTATTTTCACTGCAGACCCTTCTTCTCCGCCTCGCCCGACCCTACGTTCGCCCGACCCTTTTGTTCGCCCGACCCTTTTGCTTGCCCGACCCTACGTTCGCCCGACGTGAAGCCGCTTCGCCCAACCCTCAGCTTCGCCCGACCCTCCGACGCGCAGTCGTTCGCTCGACCCTTTCGCTTCGACCGACCCCCGCCCGCCGCGCATTCGCCGCAGGTCACTTGGCCGGCGATGCCTGACCGGCGCTAGGCGCCAAGCCAATGCCTGGCCGTGCCCGCACACCGCGCTCGCCGACGCTTTCGCTTCGACCGACCCACGCGCACGCCGGCGACGCGTACCTCTGCTCGCCGCCCGCAGCGCCCAATGGACATGTCGCGCCGTGCCCGTTCCTCCGCCGCGTTCCGCCAGTTGCCGCGCTCATCGCCGGGAAGACAGCTGCTGCAGCTCGTCGCCCAACCCGCGCGTCGCGTGATCTCCCGCTCCCCACGCCAAATCCTCAGCACCCAATCCCCTGCCCGCGCCCGCCGCACGCCGCGCCGGCTCTGTTCGCTGCCCGCCGCGACCAGTCACGCGCTCCCGTCGTGCCACCCGCGCCCGTGCCTCGCAGTCCAAGTCCCACCCCTCCACCCGCCTCTCTGCTGCCTACAAAAGGCCGCACTGAGTCCCCCTCACGCGCCCAGACACCAGAACGCCGCCGCCGCCACCATTACCGCCGTCATGCCCAGCTCACCGTGGAGCTCACCTCTCCGGCCACCCATTGCCAGAGCTAAGTCTCCAACCGCCACCACAGCACCCCACCGCAGCTCACTGCCCCACCCATCGTCGCCAAGAACCGCCGGAGCACCGCCAGCGCCGCCCGCGCCGCCGCCGCTCCTTGCTGCTCCGTGGTCGGCCCACGCCGAAGCTCCTCTGTCCCAGACAAGCCTCAAAACGGGTTCCCCTCGACGCCGCGAAGCTCCTCGACCAGCCCACACTCTCCCCTTCTCGCCGAAGCACCGTCGCCTACGCTCCGACCTGCCGCCACCCCTCTGCTCCACGTCGACGAGCCACCTCCGGCCACCCCAACCCCGACCAAGGCCATCCCAAGGTAGCTCTCACCTCCCTGGATCTCCCCGACCCTTTTCCCCTCGCCGCCGATGAGCCCCTAGATCCGCCTCTGGGGGCACCACGTCGGCAAATGTTCGGTACGCTCAACTCCGAGCAGAAGCCCAACGACGCGCATTTCAGCAGGCTTCTCAGGCGCCTGCGAGGGCCGACCGCGGTGGCGTTCCCCCAGGGAAAGCGATGGTCACGGCTCGAGCGCTCCTGCGCCATCCTCCGGTGCGAGCAGAGCCAGGGGACCCCCAAGGAGCGCTGTCTCGACATGCTGGCCAGTCTCGTGGGGAAGGCCTATCTCAAGCCGGGGGCTCAGGGCTCTCGAACGATGGCTGGGGGCTCCTCCCGAGGAGGCCACCGGCGACCACCGCGGCCACCCGCTGTAACACCTCAGGTGTTTAAATTATGAAATAAGCCTCATTAGCTCAACACGTTGCATAAATAATTGAGAAAAGTTTAAAATTGAATTATAAATTGGTTTTGCATTGAAGTGAAAATAGTTGTCTACATGTGCATAAGTACATGTACTCTGATCAAACCATTTAAATAACTTTCACATTTATGCAAACATGGCTACAAAATTTAATAGGCACATCGTTATTGACATGATAAACAAAAGTCTAGTTGAAGCCTAGAAGTGAATGCTAAGTTTTGCCCAGGAAAATAACAAGCCCTCCGAATTATACTTTTTGAGTTTTTAAAATAAGTTCTAAACTACAACTCAAATGAACTTTGGCCTGAAACAAAACTTGTGTAACTTTTCATTTTGAACAACTTTCATGTTCAGAGATTTTTGAGTTGCAGCACAAAAATTTGAGAAACACTTAGATTTGTAAACCATCCCCTGCCTTTTCTTCTATTTCCACTGCAGACCCTTCTTTCCACGTTCGCCCGACCCTCGGACGCGCAGCCGCTCGCCTGACCCTCTGACGCGCAGATGCTCGCCCGACCCTCAGCTTCACCCGACACATCGCCTCGCCCGACCCTCCGCTGACGCGCAGTCGCCGCAGGCCACTTGGCCGGCGATGCCTGACCAGCGCTAGGCGCCAAGCCAATGCCTGGCCGCGCCCGCACGCCGCGCTCCTCCCCACTCTGCGCACACCACGCGCACGCCGGCGACACGCGCCTCTGCTCGCCGCCCTCCGCGCCCAATAGACAAGTCGTGCCGTGCCCGTGTCCCTGTCGCGTTCCGCCAGTCGCCGCGCTCGCTGCCTGGCAAGCCAGCTGCTGCAGCTCCTCGCCCAACCCGCGCGCCGCGTGATCTCCCGCTCCCTACGCCAAATCCCCAGCGCCCAATCCCTTGCCCGCGCCCGTCGCCCGCCTCGACTAGTAACGCGCCCCCGTCGTGCCGCCCGCGCCCGCGCCCGCGCCTCGCAGTCCAGTCCCGCCCTCCTCCCGTCTCTCTCCTGCCTACAAAAGGCCGCACTGAGCCCCTCCTCGCGCGCCCAGAGACCAGAACGCCGCCGCCGCCACCATTACCGCCGTCGTGCCCAGCTCACCGTGGAGCTCACCTCTCCGGCCACCCATTGCCAGAGCTGAGTCTCCAGCCGCCACCACAACACCCCACCGCAGCTCATTGCCCCACCCATCGTTGCCCAGAACCGCTGGAGCACCACCAGCGCCGCCCGCGCCACCGCCGCTCCTTGCTGCTCCGTGGATGGCCCATGCCGAAACTCCTCCGTCCCAGACAAGCCTCGAAACGGGTTCCCCTCGACGCCGCGAAGCTCCTCGACCAGCCCACGCTCTCGAAGCCTCGAAACTGGATTGAACCGAGGCCGGAATATACTCCCCACCGTCTTGAATTCGTTCACATCTAGCTAATGGTGGGTGCATGTGCCGCCATGGCTAGGCCATGGGGACGAGTAGTCGAGGGCTGTGGGCTTGTTCCGTCAAGCGGGAATTGAAGGAAAAAGTTGCACGTGTGACTCTGTGAGTTACCAGGTGACGTGTGTTTAGGTTTCCCTTGCAAGGTTAAGAAATTCGATTTGAATCGTTCGTTTCTTGCGGTTATTGAGACTGCTTGACCCTTTTACCACATAGAGTAAGAAGATGAACAATGATGATGATTAATCTTGTTGGATGGAAAATAATTCTTCCACCATGTGTGATATTGGATAGTTGCTTACCTAGAATGGTTAAAGAAGACTAGAACTTGGAGCTAAAATTTGAAAGTAAGGACCTACTTATATATGCTTTTTGGCAAAACAAACCCCTCAAGCCAAAAGCCTTGCATGTCTAGGAGCCGGCTAAGTATATTCCACTAGTCGGGTAAGCGTTGCTGAGTATTAGTATACTTAGCCTTGCTTGTGGCTTGTTTTTGTAACACCCCAGGTGTTTAAATTGTGAAATAAGCCTCTTTACCTTAAAGCGGTGCATAAATAATTAAGAGAAATTTCAACTAAATAAGTTTTTAAAATAACTTCTAAAAATTAGACCTCAAATAAACTTTGGCCTGAAGCAAAACTTGTAGAACTTTCCATTTTGAACAACTTTCGCGTTGAAGAATTTTCGTGTTGCAACACAAAAAAAAGTTGAGAACCACTTGGATTTGCGAACCAGCCCCTGCCTTTTCTTCTATTTCGCTGCAGACCCTTCCGTCTCGCCCGACCCTCCCACGCGCAGCCGTTTCGCCCGACCCTTTCCGTTTCGCCTGAACCTTTCCGTTTCGCCCGACCCTTTTCGTTTCGCCCGACCCTTCTCGCTTCGCCCGACCCTCGCCGCCGCGCAGTCACCGCAGGCCACTTGGCCGGTGATGCCTGACCGCGCTAGGTGCCAAGCCAATGCCTGGCCGCGCCCGCACGCCACGCTCCTCCCCAGTCCGCGCACGCCACGCGCGCGCCGGTGACCCGCGCCCCTGCTCGCCGGCCCCGTGCCCAATGGACGAACCGCGCCGTGCCCGTGTCTCCGCAGCATTCCGCCAGTCGCCGCGCTCGCCGCTCAGCAAGGCAGCTGCTGCACCTCTTCGCCCAACCCGCGCGCCGCGTGATCTCCAGCTTCACACGCCAAATCCTCAGCGCCCAGTCCCATGCCCGCGCCTACCGCACGCCGCGCTGGCTTCTATTCACCGCCCGCCGTGGCCAGTCGCGCGCCCCCGTCGTGCCGCCCGCACCCGCGTCTCACAGTCAAGTCCCGCCCCTCCTCCCGCCCCTCTGCTGCCTACAAAAGGCCAAGCTGAGTTTTTTTCCCCCTCTCGCGCGCCCAAACACCAGAACGCCGCCGCTGCCACCATTAACGCCGTCGTGCTCAGCTCACAGTGGAGCTCACCTCTCCGGCCACCCTTTGCCAAAGCTGAGTCTTCCACCACCGCCACAGCACCCCACCGCAGCTCACTGCACCACCCATCATCGCCCAGAGCCACCGGAGCACCGCCAGCGCCGCCCGCGCCGCCGCCGCTCCTTTTTGCTCCGTGGACAGCCCACACCGAAGCTCCTCCGTCCCAGACAAGCTTTGAAACGGATTCCCCTCGACGCCGCGAAGCTACTCGACCGGCCCACGTTGTTCCCTTCTCGCCGGAGCACCTCCGCCGACGTTCCGCCCCGTCGCCGCCCCTCTGCTCCGCGCCACCGAGCCACCCCTGGACACTCCCAACCCCAACCAAGGCCACCCAAGGTAGCTCTCACCTCCCTGGATCTCCCCGACCATTTTTCCCTCGCCGCCAACGAGCCCCCTCGCCAGAATCTGGACGGGCGCCATGCCAGCGCCGCCCAGGGACCCAATTGCTTTGGTTGAAATCTTTAAAAGAGTCTGCACGCAAGTTTCCAGGGGCATATCTGTAAACCTGTGTTCAAACTTTAAAATCAAACACAGCGAACTTGTAAAATTCATTTAAAATCGTAGAAAAACTAGAAAAATACAAACCCCGCTGTTCTGGAATCTTTAGATAAAAATCTACAACTCTTGTTACATGCATTTCTTCAGTTGCTTGCTAAATCTTACTATAAGTTAAATGGAAGGTTTAATAGACCTTAAATGTACCCCCTGTTGTAAGCAAAGTCTAAATCTGAAAATTTTACAATAACACACTTATGGATAGATTAGCACCCTGTAAAAGTTTTAGCTTCAATACTTGAATGGTTTGTTCTGTATAAAAATATCTAGGTGCTAGCAGTGGTTGTGTTTTACATTTTTCATAATTAATCTACTGCGTAAAAATGTCTAAAATTTTTGCAGTGCTTTTGCCTCTGCTTAATGTGTTCTCAATAAACATTTCATCACCAGAAGTTACCTAATCCAGAAGTTGTGATTAATCCATGTGTGCTTGGAAAATTCAGTTTCTATTATAACACAACCCCTTCTTGTTTAATGAAGTTAATAGTTTAAGTTACACTTTTAATAATTGCCCACAGAAATCTCAACTAAGTAACTTCACAACCAAATCGATGTTTTGTGAACTACAACTTTAACGTGAATGAAAATAATCATCATATACCTCACTATAACTTATATTGGTGCATTCATATAGAATCGACGACTCTTGCTGACGGAACGTACGAGTTGGTGCCCGTGTCCGAGAGTGAGCAGCGTGAAGCTCAAGTACATCTAACTGAAGCTCTCAAAGACCCGAGCCCATGTTCGGACGAGCCCCAAGCTAGCTTTTCACAAGAAGGCAAGCCCCGGAGCATGAACCCTATTTTTCTAAACTTATGCCACTTATTACTCTACTTTACTTGTGCATTAAGTTTATAGGAGTTGGATGAAAACTTAGTTGCATGATCCTAGGTACCCATGCTCTGAACACTAGATGCCAGGTTCGATAGATTGCTATGCTAATAGGACTCGGTAAAAGTCGAGTGATTTCCTGTCACTCGCGAGAAATTAGGAGTTGATTGTTTACTACATGCTGCAAGCATATGGTCGATGGACGGGGCTATGGTACAATGTGTATGTTGATGATTGAGGCCCCGTCTGTTTAGTGAAAGATGCTAAGGCCGCAGTGTGTGGTAGTGGTGGTTAAGTCTTTGAACGTACTAACCACATGCCGAGAATATGGTGATCGGTAAGCTTAAGTACTGGATTGAACCGAGGCCGGAATATACTCCCCATTGTCTTGAATTCGTTCACATCTAGCTAATGGCGGGTGAATCGGCTGCCACAACCTGACGTACCGTGGTTTGTGGGGAGGTGTAGTCGAGGGCGGTGGGCCTGTTCCGTGAAGCGGGAATTGAAGGGAAAAGTTGCACGTGTGACTCTGGGAGTAACCACGTGACGTGTGTTTAGGTTTCCCTTGCAAGGTTAAGAAATTCGATTCGAATCGTCCGTTTCTCGCGGTTATTGAGACTGCTTGACCCTTTTACCACATAGAGTAAGAAGAGGAACAATGATAATGCTTAATCTGGTTAGATGCAAAAATAATTCTTCCACCATGTATGATATTGGATAGTTGCTTACCTAGAATGGTTAAAGCAAGCTAGAACTTGGAGCTAAAATCTGAAAGTAAGGACCTACTATATATGCTTTTCGGCAAAACAAACCTCTCAAGCCAAAGGCCTTACATGTCTAGGAGTCGGCTAAGTATACTCCACTAGTCGGGTAAGCCTTGCTGAGTATTAGTATACTCAGCCTTGCGTGTGGCTTGTTTTCAGGTGAAACATTCGAGGACATGATTGCTAGTTTGACTTGGCCTTGTACCCTTCCTCCTGGTTTGTCGGTGGAATGGGATACGCCCCCGGCCAATGGTGGTGATGCCGAGTGATGCCTCGTACGGGCTTCATCGAGACATCCTTTATCGTCGAGTAGTTGTTGTTATCTTTTCCGCTGCTTGAACTCTGAAGAACTCATGTATTTCAAAATCCGAAGTACCTTGTTTTACGAATTTGAACTCCATTGTAATAATAGTTCGTGATGAACCGGAGTCGTGAATTGTGGAATGTTGTGATGAACTCTGGGCTCACCTTCGTGTGAGTACATGTATGTGTGGCTTCGATCCGCAACAACCGTGGTTGTATCGGGAGGTTACCCGACATACCAGTGGATTATTCCGTTGAAGTGCGAGTTAGCCCTAATTGCCCTGGTGGTGATGAATAGCGCGCTTGAACCAGATTAATTCAGGTGGTTCTGCCACAGTTTTCAGGTGAAACTTTCGAGGACATGATCGCTAGTTTGACTTGGCCTTGTACCCTTCCTCCTGGTTGGTCGGGGGAATGGGATACGCCCCCGGCCAACGGTGATAATGCCGAGTGATGTCTTGTACGGGCTTCATCGAGACATCCTGTATCGTCGAGTAGTTATCGTTATTTTTCCGCTGCTTTGAACTCTGAAGAACTCATTTATTTTGAACTCTGAAGTACCTTGTTTTATGAATTTGAACTCCGTTGTAATAATAATTTGTGTTGAACCTGTGATGTAAAATTTGTGGAATGTTGTATCCTCTGGGCTCACCTTCGTGTGAGTACATGGATGTGTGGTTTCGATCGGCAAAAACCGTGGTTGTATCGGGAGGTTACCCGACAGACCAGTGGATTATTCCGTTTGAAGTGCGAGTTAGCCTTGATTGCCCTTGTGGTGATGGTTAGCGCGCTTGAGACGGATTAATTCAGGTGGTTCTGCCACACTATGATCAGTTTCATGTGGCAGAACCGCCTAAATTAATCCGGCTCAAGTGCAATAACCATCATCCATAAAGACAAAACGGCTACCATGCACTTCAAATGGAGTAATTCGACAGTCTGTCGAGTAAATCCCGATGCGGCCACTGAATATTTCGATCGAAACAAAGCATACACATAACTCGCATGAAGGCAAGTCCAGAGTCTACAACATCCCACAAATTTTATAACACAGAGTCTGGCATTTAATTATTACAAACCGAGTTCTGAAAGTAGGTTCATGAAACAAGTACTACAGAGTTCAACATAACATTATTCAGAGTTCAAAAGCAGCAGAAATAAAACATGTTTGTCTAGCGTCGATGCGGATACCATGATGAAGCCCGTACGTGGCATCACTCGGCAGAGTCATTGTTGGTCGGGGACGGATCCCATTCCACAGACCAACCAGGAGGCAAGGTACAAGGCCATGTCAAACTGGCTATCATATCCTCAAAAGACATACCTGAAAACAAAGCCACAAGCAAGACTGAGTATACTAATACTTAGCAAGGCTTACCCGACTATTGGTATATACTTAGCCGACTCCTAGACATGCAAGGCTTTTGGCTTGAGGGGTTTGTTTTGCCGAAAAGCAACTAAGAGTGAGTCCTTGTTTTCAAGTTTTAGCTTTAAAATTCGAGTTCAATTTAACCATTCTAAATGAGCATCTATTTCTACTCAAACATTATAGAAACAATTATTCATCCAACAAGATTAATCATCATCATCATGCCACTTGTTACTCTTTGTGGCAGAAGTATTAAGCAGTCTCATATACCGCGAGAAACGGATGATTCGAATCGAGTTTATAAACCTTGCAAGGCAAAGCAAACACACACGCTTGGAGCACCGAAGGGTCACCCCAAGCAAATGTTCCCTTTTCATTCTGGGTCGTAGATTAGGGTCACCATCCTAGACTACAGAGCCTATCCCTGCACCCGCATGTTGCAAGCATTTGAACCTAGTTCAAGTAGGGTGAAAGTAAAGTCCACTTGTCGGGCCGATCAGGTAATTAGCTTACCGAGTACCATATTTTCGGCATGTGGCTAGTACGTTCAAACGCTTAACTACCACTACCACACACTACGGCCTTAGCATCTTTCACTACACATACGGGGCCTCATTCAAGAGTATCATACCACAGCCCCGCCCGTCGACCTTATAGTTGCAGCGTGTAGTAAACAATCAACTCCTAAAAATATAATATGATATGCAGAGTGTTCAAGTTATTGAAGTGATTCATGACATTATTTTCTTCACGATAAAGTTGTAGTCCAACCAAATATAGATTTTTTTTAAAGTTACATAGTTAAGATTTATTGGGCAAATGTTAATAGTGTACATCATAAACTAATTAACTTTATTAAGCAAGTGGGTGTTGTAACATTTTGAAAGTTCTAATTTGTAAGAAGAAATATGGATTAAACACAACTATTGTTCCAGATAACTTCTGGTGTTGAAATGTTTATACAAGGCACCTTATCCAGACGCAAACTTACTGTAAAAATTTCAGATATTTTTATGCAGCAGATTAAACATGAAAAATTTATTAAAGAGGTACTGCAAGAAACAAGATCTATTTATGCAGAACAAACAATGACAGAAATTATTCTCAAATTTTTACTGAGTATTTATACTCTGGTGGTGAATCTACTGTAAATTTTCCAGATTTGTCCTAGACAATTTTCAGTAACAAATAAATACTTTAAACTAGATCTAACCCTAAAAAGATCTATTTCTACAGACAGTTCTGTTCAATTTCTGAGTCTCAAACTTTTTCTGTAGCATCATTTAGTCAAGTAGACCTACTAGTAAAAAGATCATGATTTTTCTAGTACAAGAACTACTGGTTGTGATTTTCCTTTGCTAAACATGGAATAAAAGATTCCACAAGTTCCATGGGAGTAATTAAACTCACAATTTGCGTATAGCTTCTACTCAATGACAAAAAGGTTTCATTAAAATCTTGACTTAAAACTAGTTGTACAACTTCATGAACAAAATAGAAATTTCAGATCTAGCATATAAAGAAAGGGGTTTCAAACATCTAGTTATGGGTGGCTTCAGTGCATTAAAAATTTATGAGAGGTTTGTGTATTGATCATTGGATGTCCTGGATACATGCCCGAGGGCAGCTATTTATAGCCTAAGCTACAAACCCTAATCGATTACGACTTACAGATTACTTGAATAAAAAGAAACAAAATTTTTCGGCCCAAAAGCCACGACGCCCTCTTCACGGGTCTCCGCCTCCTTTTCCATCGGCAATCATTCAATCTCATCAGCTTCCTTCTTGACAAGCAGCCACTCATGTTGACGCGAAGCCCTCTAATCAACTCAGGACCGTTGACTTAGAATTTGACCAGCTATACAAAAACTGGTGTCAACAGCCGCTTCGCCTATACTATCCTTTTCTTTTCAATATCGACATCGACAATTACTGACTCCATCGGCTTTCTTCTTTGACGAAGGTCCACTCATGCCAACGTCAGGCCCTCTGATCAGCTTAGAAACTTTGACTCAGATTTTTACCAGCTGTACAAAAATTGGTGTCAACACATGCCCCCCAATTTTGGAATAAAAATATTTTGTTTCGAAATTCCAGTCAAAGTTTCTCTTCTGCATTTCTCTATACTATCAGAGCTCTTCGTTCTTCGTGTAGCAATCCAACTCTGGCCATTCATGTCGTATGATGGCCGATATGCAAATACTGTTTAACCTTGACTTCTTGGCCCCTCTCACAATTACTCCTCTGTTGGAAAGTACAATCAGCCATCCATCAACCACCCCATGTTGTCAAGTAACTCCATGACTCCTCAATTCTCGGGATGGTGACTGGAACATGTCTCCGACTCCTCTACTTCCCTTTAACTGCAGCCGCCCGACTTCTGGACTTCTCTGATCACCGCTATAAATTGGGAAGCATAGCAGAGCACGAAGAGGAAAAACCCCAATCCTGCTCTTTTTCTTTCTCTAGTTTTTCCTTCTCATCTGCTCCCACCTTTTAGCCATGGCCGATAACAAGCGTCCCGCGGAAAACTCCTCCAGGCCGACACGACACCTACGAACCCTCCTGCGCCAACAAGGGTAAGGGTTTCTTGGCCTTGTACCCTCTTCTTTTCAGGATCAACTTAATCTTTTTTTCTTCCGTTGCTTCAGGGCCATCTCAATGGCCGTCGGTGTGTACCACACTGGTACGCCGTCAAGGCCCACGCCAAGCGCCCCTGCTGCAAGCTCCCCCAACAAACCCGTCGCACGGTGACTCCTGCCAATGATGAAGTCGCCGTCGTCCGCGTGCAGCTGACTGCCGCCGATGCCAGGGTTCCAGGTACTTTCATGACTCAACCCTCTATTTTCAGCCGATTTGATTGTCTTCACCATTTTCTTATCTTTGCTTTTCATAGCCGTGGAGGTTCAACTCCACTCCCTCCAGTTGGCGGCGAACAATGTCGCCAACGATGTGAATGCTCGGGGCACCCTGCTCGTGGACCGTCTCCAAGACGTCCCCAATCGCGTCCGTGAGATTGCTAGGCACGACGTTCATGAAGGCACGGCCACTGCCCTGATGACTGTCCAGACCTGGCTTAACCGCGACCTTCACAATCTTCAACCCGTCATCCCCAAGGGAGAAGATGAAATAAATGATTTTCAAGAAATCGTTGATTATATTGTCGGGGCAGCAGCGGCCATCAGTGACGGGATTAGTGCCGATGGTGTAATTTACACAGTCTTCTATCATGATGATTAGAAGATCTATAATAAATATCCCATGATGACTTTGTGTTAATGCCTTCTCTCCTTCAGACTGTCTCTGAATTTCTTGCATCTCTTGGTATTTGCATGCTCTAATCCACCGACATTTCAGTATTAGTTGATCAGATCATAAATTTGTTGACGATCATCACAAATTAAACCCCACTTCCAAAATTGGTCAAAAAACTTTTACTAGTCACAACTTAAAATGCAACCGATAAAGAATCATCTGCTTCATATCAATCTTTGTCCCACACCACAACCAAAGACAATATTAGTTGTGTATTTTTTGCACTAATTGCGATACATATCGTATCGACCTTTTAAGCCCGATCATTCATCAACACGATCGGCTTTTACAAGATTGTTGCATTGGTCAGAGGTCTCTTGCGTTACTTCTCCTTGGCCGATGGGAGTCTTGTTCAAATCCCTTCAGGGAGTAGAATCTTCGAAGTCATCTTCTTGAACTGGATTGAGCCCAAAGTCAACCATTTTCAAGAAGTCGCCTTCCCATACTTTTCCAGATATGCACTCTACACCGTCAAAACCCCAGACTGGAGGATCGGCCGATGCAACGCTGAGTGATGAGTCCGTGGGCACCACTTCAACCGAACCATTTTCCAGCCATTGGATAAGGCATTGATGCATCATAGACGGAATGCAACAATTAGCGTGAATCCAGTTTCGGCCTAAGAGCAGATTGTATGACCCTTTGCCGTCAACAACGAACAAAGTAGTAGGCAAGGTCTTACTCCCAATCGTTAGTTCAACGTTGATTGCCCACCCTAGCAGGCGAGGTCTTCCCATCATAACTCTTGAGAACCATATCAGTTCTTATCAAGTCCCCTTCACCGAACCCAAGCTTTCGGAAAACAATGCATGGCATGACATTAACAGCGGCTCCTCCATCAACCAGCATTTTGGTCATCGGCCTGCCATCAGCATGCCCTTTCATGTATAAAGGCCTCAGATGCCTCCGCTCCTTCTCTTCTGGTTTCTCGAACGAAGCCTGAACTGGATCAAGCGCAAATTCTGCTACTGCCAACTCATCGTTATCGCGAACCAGTGCTTTGAATTCCATGGGTAGCATAAAAACTATATTGACCGATGCTGACGGTGTAGTTTCATCGGTCTTTTGCCTAACACGCCATACTTGTGATTTGACCGATTTCTTCTCATAGGCACGTGCTTCTTCTTGCTCCCTATGCTGGAGCCTCTGAACCTCCTCTTCTGAGAGCAAGTCAAACCCCGAATACACCAATCCGGGTACTCTTCTGGATCGTACCTATAGCCATCATGACGTTCGGCCGACCGATCCAAAGGCGCTTCATCAGGCACCAGCGCTTTAGCTTGTTTTTGAATTGTAGCTTGTTCAGCAACTCAAGGTCCCAGCCGATCGTGAATAGAGACACGATTCTCATTGTTCTTGCCTCTGAAGATCGACCATTGATCTCTGTCTTCATGGCACCAAATCTTAAAATCATTACGACCTTCATGCACCCCATGGCACTTGGGACAATCATTGGCCGACGGTAGGCGTAAACCTTCATTCCAACAGAAGGCAAAGAACGGGCACCGCCAATTGTCTGCATTGTGCCTGTCTTTTCCTTCTGACGTTGTCTCTCTCTATCCTGCTGATGTTGGTATTTGTTCAGAAGCATCTGGGATGTGACAGTCCGACGTGTTTTTCTAAAACTTCCTCCCTGCTTATATCAGCCTTAGTTCCCCCTGCATTGGCCGATACACGAGTCTTTGGATTTTTGGTACCATGATTAGAATGATCAGAAGTTGATACCTTTGCTTCTCCGTCGACCTCTTGGGCTCCCACGTCAACTGTACCAGCCGGGAAGGGATGTTCGTCAACCTTCATCGGTTTGTCAACCCTGTCGAACTTGATTCTCCCTTGCTCGATGGCCATCTGGATCTCTCTTCTGAAGGTCTGGCAATCATTGGTGTTGCGAGTAACCGAGTGATGCCACTTGCAATATCTGTGGCCTTTTAATTCATTGGTCGATGGGATCACATGATTGGGGGGCAACCTTAGCTAACCCTCTTGTAGCAGCAAATCGAAGATCCTATCGACCTTTGTGACGTCGAACCCGTGGCTCTCGACTTCTTTCTTTGCAAATGGGCATGAGATCGGTTTCTTGCTCTTTGCCCATTCTGCTACGCTGATCTCCACTTCATTCTCTGAGTCAGAAAAATCCCAAACATAGTTGACCTTCTTCTAGAACATATTCTTTCTTGAGTTGTGGGCTCGAATGTTAACATTTGCAAGCCTAGATACTAGATGACTCAGGCTCTTGAACTCCTCGGAAGAAACTTTCTCCTTGATGTGCGGCAGGAGTCCTTGAAAGGCTGATTGAGCTAACTGGCCATCACTAAGAGACATATTGAAGCAGCAGCCTCTGACATCCCTGAACCTCTGAATGTAGTCCGGGACAAGCTCATTGTTCCTCTATCGAACTGCAGTCAAATATGTAATCTTCATCTCCTGTACTCCAGTGAAGAAGTACTTGTGGAACTTCTTCTCATGATCAGCCCAAGTTATTATGGAATTGGCTGGTAATGAAGCAAACCAGGCAAAGGCCGATCCAGAGAGAGAAAGCGGGAACAAGCGAATCTTCAATGCATCAGTTGTTGTAGCTTCCCCGCATTGTACCAAAAACCTACTGACGTGCTCAACGGTTGACATGATGTCCTGCCTAGAGAACTTGGTGAAATCTGGCAGTCTATACCGATGAGGTAATGAGATCTGATGATAAGCTTCTGGATAAGGCTTCCGGTACATGGACGCAGGTTCCTTAGGCTGCAAGCCAAACTGATTTCTCATCACATTGGCTATTTTGCTAGTCCAATCGACTTCAGGTTGCTGCACCGTGAGGTTTGGCATCTGGAAGTTCGTATCTTTGGAGGCCCTCTGGATCTGGGGACTCATCGGCTGTACCACGGGATCACCCAACGACTGGAAAGCCGATGCATCTTCTTGATGCCCCCCAGTTTGTGTTGGTGTCGGTGGAGACTGTTGTATCTGTTGAATCACTGGAGCAGGTGGCACCAATGGCAATGTAGTAGTAGGAGTACTCATCACGTTGTTATTTTGTCTGAACATCCATGGGTAGATGTACGTCCAGAACTCCGGCGGCATGCCCAATGAGGTAGGGACAAATCTAGCCGAGGTGTTGAACATGACTCTGTTCAGTGTTTATGTGTTCAGTGCAGGACTTGTGATGAACGCAAATGTAGGTGGCGATGAAGTGTGTGCTGCTAAAGATTCCGGACGCGGCAACACATAAGGCAGTGATGAACCCGCCCCTACACCAGTCGATGGTCCATTTACATGCTTGGGCAGAACACCATCGGCCGTCGAAGTGGGTGCTCTGGCATTAGCCACAACCGATGACCCTGCATTAGAGAAGCATGGCCCTTTGTTACCCCCTTGAATGCCTTCAGTTAGGATATTCTTGATAGCACCATTGATGGATTCGATCAGGATCTTCGACTGGTTGATTATTGCGTGGCTCATGGATTAATAAAACATCTCTTGGAATTTGACCGAGTCCTCCGTGATAGAGATACTCCTCGGCCCTGGCAGCGGCAACTTCTGTATCACCTCTCCTCTGCTGGTCACAGTGAATGACTTGAGGCAGGCTTCTTTAGTTCACTTCATGGCTTCTTCGACCAGCCGCTTCTGCTAGTCGTTGAGATCGTCCATTGTGGGCACCAGGATTTTACTGTCATCCATCCCACTGTTCTTGCCAGTGTTGGTCATGGTGGTATTGTTGTCGCGTCCCACCGGGCATACCAAAAGCGTGTTGACGAAAAATCCGGCGATCGGCCTTCAACGCTGACACACGCGAGGACCTGGGAGATGATCGGCCTTAGCTGACACACACGAGGACCTGGGAGATCTGCTTCGCTCTTGTGCAGAGTCCAACTCAGCTGCGCGGTGGTGCTAGGCATGCTAGTCAATTGGACCTACAATTGATAAGGGACAGGAAAACGTTAAATTCTCGGAACGTATCAGCTGGGATTCCTAATCGTTCCTCAGGTGGGTATCGGCCAGAAGTTCAATACAACAGTAGATCAATCGGCCTGAGTCTTGGCCGATTGTGCAGGGGAGGCAACGCTAAACGGGTTAGCGAGGGCTTGGAAAGCAACACCCAGATCCGAATCCTATCGGCCTAATGACGTGCAATAGACAAGCTGTGCGCTGGCAGATAGTATTTAGATCTAGGCTGGATAAATTGTGGTAAAAGCTAAATAAATACAAGATTAAATAGATCTAACCCTGTCAAATCTAGCGAATACCGATAACTTGGTGATAACAGCAAGAAACAAGCTGGACTAAGCATATTAATCTAACAGGAAGCAAGCTGATATCAATAACTTGGTGAACATGCCAGAACATGCCAGATCAAGATCCAATCTGCTTGATAATTTGAACAAAACAAGATAGAGAAAGAAGCGATGGGCTGTCAACCTTGAGCCTATCTGCATTGTTCGACACGGAACTTACCAGCAAGCTGGAGATCGAAGTCGATGCAGCCCCACGAGCAGGTAAGAACTCGTAAAAAGAAAATCTACTGCAACTAGGGTGAAGCCGCCGAAAAGGAAAGGAAAGAAAATGAAAAAAAGGGTTTGTGTGTTGATCATTGGATGTCCATGATACATGCATGAGAGCTATTTATAGCCTAAGCTACGACCCCTAGTCGATTATGACTTACAATTACTTGATGAAAAAGAAATAAACTTGCTAAACATACTATGACTTCACAAAAACCCTAAGATAACTCACTGACAGTACTTGTCAGCCCATTCTCGGCCCATTAGCCACGATGTCGCTTCGCCAATACTATCCTTTTCTTTACAATATCAGCATCGGTGATTACTGACTCCATCGAATTTCTTCATTGACGAAGGTCCACTCATGCCAACGTCAGGCCCTCTGATTAGCTTAGAACCTTTGACTTAGATTTTGTCCAGCTATACAAAAACTGGTGTCAACAACCCTGAATAATATCATTTCAACATTTCCCTTGGAGGTTTCGCAATGTAGGGAATTTGGCAAGAAATGCAGGTAAAACAAGCTTCAGAATCCATGCCACCAAATGCTGACCAATTGGAGTGCGCCAACCAACAAAGAGTAGGTGTTTAATTATCAAACTCCACATGTGTTGGTGAATATGTGTATGCAACTCAAGCAAAGGAGGAAACACACCTCAAGAGCAAGGCAACACACCCTCAATCCAGGGCAACACCCTTCCGACCAATTAGGTGCAAGAATTCAGCATCCCACGGATCAAAGGGCCCACCAGCATAGGAAACCGACCCAAGATAGAGCTAATTCACTTACCAAGAACTAGAGGGTCCACGTGTCAGCCTCCTTTGCGAAATTGAAGTCGGTTGGGGCTGAACCCGGTTCAACCGAACCAGGTTGTTTGGCCGAACCAGGGAGAAAGCCACCGCCTTTCCCCTTCGACGTGGCGTCTTGACTTCTAATGTCGGTTCCAGGTGATAGAGCTACAATCCCGGGCAAGAGCACCCCTGTTCACCCCTATAAATACAAGGGGAGGGGCTACTAAATGAGACACAACTCATTTCTCCATCCTCTCTCACTTTTGGAGCTTGGAGCCCTCTTTAGAGGCGTAGTGCTACCTAAGTAGTGCTTAGGAGTTAGGAGGAGAGTGAGTGGGAGTCGGGGAGCTGCCGCGGTTTTCGGCCCCCTGTGTTCTTCTCCAGCTTGTACCTCGACGGATGCTTATCAATCATAGTAAGTGTTTGTGACTTCTTTTGTGCTTTAGTTTCTTAGTTAAAGATTAGATCTAGCTCCCCCTGATTGTTTGCTAGATCAATAGTTCACTAGCGTAGTGGATGCCTCTAGAATAGGAATGATTCTAGAGTTAGTAAAGAGCGGTGTAGACGTTGTGTCTAGATCAGTCTTTACCTGTTGGTCGTGGTATATCGCATGGTTCGATGAGGTAGGCAGCAGGTGGTGACAGCCCTATCTATCCAGCGTAACCCTCCCCGTTCGGGTATATCCCAGTGCCGTATTACTGGAACTCAGCAGGTCAATGCCAGTGAGAAGCCAGTAGCCCAACACGAGAAACTAGGACAGTTCTATCTTATCTCAAACACTTAGCCTTAGGGATCCTTTCTACCCTCACCTCTAGCGGGTGTGGTGTCCTTGGATGAACCTGAACCTTAGAGAATATACACACGTTCCTCAGTGGATATGATACCCTTAGAATACTCCTGGGTGAAAGCTACAACGGTTGTTGACCCTGGTTTTTAGCATGTGTCAGCATGTTGAGCAGAGGTTGATAGAAATTGGGCCGACGCTGGGCTCAGGAACAGAATGAAGCATATTGGGCCTTTTGGGCCGGAAGAGGTGTCGTGGCCGATAAAGCGTGGAAAGAGCTGACGAAGCTACGTCGGCAAGTTATCTGTTAGAATTTAGGAAAGTTTGTTTTCTTTATTGTCAAGTAATGTACGTCGTAATCGACTAGGATTTGTTGCTTAGGCTATAAATAGCTGCCCTCGGACATGTATCAAACTATCCAATGATCAATACACAAACCCATTTTTCCTTTTTTCTCTTTTCGGTGGCTTCGCCTTAGTTGCAGTAGATTTTTCTGTTTACGAGTTCTTTCCTGCACGTGGGGCTGCATCGACTTCGATCTCTTACTTGCTGGTTAGTTCCGCGTCGAACGAGGCAGATAGGCTCAAGGTTGACGACACATCGCTTCTTCCTCTATCCTGTATTAGTTTAAGTTATCGAGCAGATTGGATCTACGTCTAGTTTGTTCAGCAAATTATCGATATCAGCTTGTTCCTGTTAGATTAACCTATTTAGTCTAGCTTGTTTCTTGCTGTTATCACAAGTTATCGGTATTTACTAGATTTGGTAGGATTTGATTCATTTGATCTTGTTTTTATTTAGTTCTTACCACAATTTATCTAGCCTAGATCTAAATACCATCGGCCGACGTGCAACTTGTCTATTGCTTCATCGCCAGGCCGATCGGGTTCGGATCTAGGTGTTGTTCATCGAGGCTTCACTGACCCATTTAGCGCTGCCTTACCTGCACAATCGGCCGGAGCTTTGGCCGATTGATCTACTGACGCATCGGATGCTTGGCCGACGCGCGTGACGGAACAATTCGGAACACCAACTGATACGTTGCGGTAATTTAACATTTTACCTGTCCCTTGTCAATTGTAGGTCAAATTGACTGGCACGCCCTACACCACCACACAACTATTTTTGGACGCCGCGCAACAGTGAAGCAAGAGGCTTCCGGGTCCTCGCGTGTGCCGGCGCTGAAAGCCGATCCACGGCTTTTTGCGTCAATACGCTTTTGGCACGCCTGCTGAGACACGACAACGACACAACAATGACCAAGAACAACGGGATGGATGGTGACAAAATCTTGTTGCCTACCATGGACGATCTCAATGAAGAACAGAAGCGGCTAGTTGGAGAAGCCGTGAAGCAATCACAAGACGCCTACCTCAGGTCATTTGTCTTGACCAAGGAGGGGCAGGTAATACAAAAGCAGCCGCTACCAGGGCCGGGGGGCATCTCTGTCACTCAAGACTCGGCCAAGTTCAAGGAGATGTTCGATCAGTCCATAAGCCACACTCTGATCAATCAATTAGGAGTTCTAATCGAGACCATCAAGGACGCTGTCAAGAACATTCTAGCAGAGGGCACTCAGGGAGGTAACACAGGGCCATCCTACACCAATGTGGTATCATCGGCCGCTGCTTGTATCATAGTATTAGCAACGACGGCCGATGGCGTTCTGCCCAATACGACAAGTGTGCCGATGATCGGTGCTGGAACAAGCTCATCGCCTTATGTGTTGAGGCATCTAGGTCCTTCGGCAACGCATGCTTCATCGCCGCCGACGACGGCATTTGCTACCAGTCCCACGATGAATACATCAACACCAAGCAGAGGCGTGTTCAACACTCCAACAGGGTTCGTACCTTCTATGTTGGGCATGTCAATGGAATTCTGGCCGTACATCTATCCACAGATGTTCGGACAAAGTAGCAACACGGTGAAATTCCCTACTACCACATTGCCGTTGGTGCCGTCTACTCCGATAATCCAGCATCCACCGCCGACTCCACCGGCGCTAACTCAGACTGGGGGGGCATCACGTAGATGCATCGGCCATCCAGCCGATGGAAGATCTTGTGGGACAGCCGACGAGTCCCCAAATCCAGAAGGCCTTTCAAGATACAAAACTTCATATGCCAAACCTCATGGTGCAGCAACCTGAAGTTGATTGGGCCAGAAAGATAGCCAATGTGATGAAGAATCAGTTCGGCTTGAAGCCAAAGGAGCCCGCATTCATGTACAGGAAGCCTTACCCGGAAGCCTACGATCAGATTCCACTGCCTCATCGGTACAAGTTGCTAGACTTCACCAAACTCTCTAGATAGAGCGACATGTCGAACATTGAGCATATTAGCAGGTTCCTGGTACAGTACGGTGAAGCCAGAGCGACAGATGCCTTGAAGATCTGCTTGTTCCCACTGTCTCTCTCTGGATCAACCTTTGCCTTGTTTACATCACTGCCAGCTATCTACATAATTACTTGGGCCGATCTCGAGAAGCAGTTCCACAAGTACTTCTTCATAGGGGTACAGAAGATGAAGGTCACCGACTTGACCGTGGTGCAACAGAGGGACAACGAGCCCGTCCCGGATTACATTCAGAGATTGAGGGATGTCAAGAGCCGTTGTTTCAACTTATCTCTTAGCGATGGCCAGTTAGCTTAATTGGCCTTTCAGGGACTTCTGCCAAACATCAAGGAGAAGTTCTCATCCCAAGAGTTCGAGAGCCTGAGTCATCTAGCATCCAGGCTTGCTAATGTTGATGTCAGAATCTATGATGCCAAGAAGAACGTGTTCCAGAAGAAGTTCAACTATGTTGGGGATTCCTCTGAATCAAAAAGCGAGGCCAAAATCGGCGTTGCTGAATGGGTTAAGTCCAAGAAGCTGGTGTCATGCCCGATCACCAAGAAGGAAGCAGAAAGCTACGGGTTCGACATCACAAAGGACGATAGGATCTTTGATCTACTACTACAAGAGGGTCAGCTCAAGTTACCCTCCAACCATGTGATCCCATCGGCCAATGAAATAAAAGGGTGTAGGTATTGTAAGTGGCATCACTCCATCACTCATAATACTAATGACTACAAAACGTTCAGGAAGGAAATCCAGATGGCCATTGAACAAGGAAGAATCAAGTTCGACAGGCCGATGAAGATTGATGAACACCCCTTCCTAGCCAGCGCGGTTGACATGGGAGCCCAAGAAGTCGACGGAACAGCAAAGGTATCACCTTTTGATCATCCTAATCGTGATACTGAGAATCCGAAGTCTAGTGTATCGGCCAACGGCAGGGGGAACCAAGGCCGATACAAACAAGGTGGGAATTTCAGGAGGCCTCGCAGAGTTGTCACATCTTAGATGCTCCTGAATAAATATCAACGCCAGAGAAAGACACCATCAAAAAGAGAAAGACAGGCGTGATGAAGAACACTTGCGATGCCCGTTCTTTGCGTTCTGCTAGAACGAGGGTCTGCGCTTGCTATCGGCTGATGATTGTCCCGAATGCAATGGGGCCGCAATGGGGTGCAGGAAGGCCGATACGATATTAAAAGGCAACGCCATGAAGACAACCATCAGCGGTCGACTATCAGGGGCAAGCATCGTGTCTCTATCCATGATCGGCTGGGTCTACGGGTCCCTGAGCCAGTGACGATTGAAGAACAAGCTGCAGCCCGTGTACCTGAGGAAGCACCTCTGGATTGATCACTCGTGCATCATGACAGTTACAAGTATTAATGCAGAGGAGTACCCAGATTCGTGCATCCTAGGGTTAACTCGTTCTTAGAAGAGGAGGGTTCAGAAACTCCGTCACCGGGAATAGGAAGAAGCGCGCGCTTACGAGAAGAAGATAGTCAAATCACAAGTGGGCGCGTAAAGACCGATGAAACTACCCCGTCAGCATCGGTCAATATGGTTTTTGTGCTGCCTATGGAATTCAAGGCACCGGTTCATGATGATGATGAGGTAGCAGCAACAGAACTTGCACTGGATCCAATTCATGGATCATTCGAAAAGCCAGACGAGAAAGAACGGAGGCATTTGAGGCCTTTGTATGTGAAAGGATACGTTGACGGCAGGCCAATGACTAAGATGTTAGTCGATGGAAGAGCCGCTGTCAATGTCATGCCATACATCATCTTTTATAAGCTTTGGTTTGGCGAAGAAGATATGATGGGAACTGGCATGGTTCTCAAGAGCTACGAAGAAAATACGTCATCTGCTCGGGGGGCAATCACTGTTGAATTGACAATTGGAAGCAAAACCTTGCCTACTTTGTTCTTCGTCACGGATGGCAAGGGATCGTACAATTTGCTCCTTGGGAAGAGACTGGATTCGTGCCAACTGCTGCATTCCGCCCACAATGCATCAATGCCTTATTCGGTGGCTGGAAAATGACTCGGTCGAAATAGTGCATGCAGATTCATCTTTAAGTGTTGCATCGGCCGATCCGCCAGTTTGGGGTTTTGACAACGTGGAGTGCATATCAGGCAAAATATGGGAGAAAGATTTCCTAAAGATGGAGGATTTTGGTCTTGATCCAGTTCAGGAGGGTGGTCCGGAAGTATCTACTCCGTGAAGAAATCTGAACAAGCATCTCATCGGCTGAGGAAAAGCAACGCAAAGAATTTCTATCCGATGAAATAGTCTTGTAAAAGCCGATCAGGCTCGAATGGCCGATACGATATGTATCGCCCTTAGCACAAAAAAGAAAATGTACAAACAAATTTTATTGATGGTCGAAAATATGTGAAACCGGTGATTGTTTATCGATTATATTTAGAGATCGTCATAGCCGATTGAAGACGGTGTGATTATTGTCAAATGACATGAATGATCTTTGGGCATCATGAATTGGAAGACTGGCTGGCCTGAGGAGGTTATCATCACCAGAGAGGATGACGCAGAATTTCAATTATGCATTATTTCATGGCCGATAATCATGAGTGCTTGAGGCCCTACCTTTTCAGAGTCATAAGATCATACTTAAGTAAGAGATGCTAGTCAGTCAAGTTAACAAGAAAGAAGAAATTCAGAAGATCAGTTCATTCGAATCGGAGAAGTGTTTACAAAGGAGCTGATCTACAGATCAGGCTATTACATTAATTGCTACATTTATTCATCGGTGAAGACCTTGCTGATTACAGCGCCTAAGCTAACTTCCACACTAATGCCAGAGACGACTACACCTAAGTCATCGATGAGGTCTTCAAACTCTTCCCATGCTTCGCCTACCGGGAAGATGGAGTGCAGAGTCCAAAGATCATTCCCAGACAGAGTTTGCACCATGGCAAGAGCAACGGCGGCGCCACGATGGACTCCGTGACCGTGACCTCCTGCACTCGGTTAGGGATGTCCTACAGACGAGCAACGACAGTATCTCCTCGGGCATTCACCACTTCGGTCGCGGTGGCCGCTGCACCAAGGAGGACCTGAACCTGCGACTCCAGGGCTGGAAAAGGAAAGACCGACAGAGATGAAGAAGAAAATTGAACAAATCTCAGAAGGAGGATTCTAAAAGAAGTCCTGACCTGCTACTCTGGAGTCGGCGGCGATGAGTTGGGCGCATGCAGTCTGCACCATGTCTTCGACATTTGCCAATTGGGCCTCCAATCGGCTGGTCTTCTTGGTTCCCTCTGAATAATTATGGCGCGCTTCATCCTTCTCTCATAGGAGATCCCTGATCAGATTGCGGGTTCCCTCACAAAGATCATCGAAAGGATTCAACGAGGAAGAAGGAGAACGCGGTGGGGCGCTGGAAGCTTCGTCATCCTTGAAGAAGAAGAGATCATGACAACGATTCAGATCTGGCCAAAAAATGTGGCATGAGTTGAAAAGAGCTAGTTTGTACCTCCAACGGCGGAGAGCTGAAGGAAGATTGGAGGAGCCTTCGCCTGCGCGCTTGTGTCCGGCCATTGCTAATGAAGAGGAAGGCTAGGGTTTTTTCTAGCTGAAGCAAGAAGGGTGAAGCCGATGGGGTCTTGGAGAAATTGGCCAGGCCGATTGGGTACTATTTATAATCCAAAAGACCCAAATAGGTCGGCTCAGGGAAGAAAGAATGCATCGGGTCAAAGCATTCAATGGAAAATAATGTGGCAAGATGAAAAGACGAAAGCTAAATCATCTCGAGGCAAACCTGTGGTGAGAACAAGTTGAAGCCGGGGGCAGGAGAGGGTTTTTACATTCGCCGCAGGCACGAGAAACGAGGAATCGGCCGTGTAAATTAAGAGAATACACGGAGGGAAGACTGAAAGACCTTCAGAGCAAAAGTATTATTTTACTCCGAAGCTGGGGGGCATGTGTTGACACCGCTTTTTAGCACGTGTCAGCATGTTGAGTAGAGGCCGATAAAAATTGGGCCGACGCTGGGATCAGGAATAGAATGAAGCATATTGGGCCTTTTGGGCCGGAAGAGGTGTCGTGGCCGATAAAGCGTGGAAGGGGCTAACGAAGCTACGTCGGCAAGTTATCTGTTAGAATTTAGGAAAGTTTGTTTTCTTTATTGTCAAGTAATGTACATCGTAATCGACTAGGATTTGTAGTTTAGGCTATAAATAGCTGCCCTCGGACATGTATCAAACTATCCAATGATCAATACACAAACCCTTTTTTCCTTTTTTCTCTTTTCGGTGGCTTTGACTTAGTTGCAGTAGGCTTTTCTTTTTATGAGTTCTTTCCTGCACGTGGGGCTGCATCGACTTCGATCTCCGATTTGGTGGTAAGTTCCGCATCGAACGAGGCAGATAGGCTCAAGGTTCACGGCGCATCGCTTCTTCCTCTATCCTGTATTAGTTCAAGTTATCAGGCAGATGGGATCTAGGTCTGGTCTGTTCACCAAGTTATCAATATCAGCTTGTTCCTGTTAGATTAACCTGTTTAGTCTAACTTGTTTCTTGCTGCTATCACAAGTTATCGGTATTTACTAGATTTGGCAGGATTAGATTCATTTAATCTTTTTTTATTTAGTTCTTACCATAATTTATCCAGCCTAGATCTAAATACCAACGGCCGACGCGCAGCTTGTCTGTGTCTTCATCGCCAGGCCGATCGGGTTCGGATCTAGGTGTTGTTCATTGAGGCTTCGCTAACCCGTTTAGCGCTACCTTACCTGCACAATCGGCCGGAGCTTTGGCCGATTGATCTACTGACACGTGTGATGGAACGATTCGGAACACCAGCCGATATGTTCCGGTAATTTAACGTTTTACATGTCCCTTGTCAATTGTAGGTCAAACTGACTGGCACACCCTGCACCACCACGCAGCCAGTTTTGGACGCCGCACAGGAGTGAAGCAAGAGGCTCCCGGGTCCTCACGTGTGCCGGTGCTGAAGGCCGATCTACGACTTTTTTGCATCAACAACGGTATCTATACACTTGTGGATTTATTCGTGATGCTAAGAAACATCAACAAGTATCAAAAGTGCTTGTCGACTAGTAGGAGCACTCATACCTGGGCTGCTGCCTACACTAATAGAAATTGAAGCTTCCATGATGTTTTTCAATTGACTTTTCAAACTTCGTCATTAAACAGACCACAACTATGACAAAAATCCCAGTTTCATCATAGGTCTTTGGCGGCAGCCCTCAGCCCCTACGGATCAATGATGAAAGTAAAACACGCGTCACAAAACAACATCTCATAACGTCATAGAATCGGTGAGCCACATGTAAAGTTGGGACCCATAGGCCACATGTGATGACAGAGGGTCTAGTGTGTCTACGTGGCTGCCACGTCTAGCGAACTGGACCCGCCGGTCCACATGCTAGGCTTGTGGGTCAACTATGTCAACGCGGGTCCACTGGAGAGGTGGGACCCGGCCGTCACGTGTACGAGTGCGGGCCCAACAGGCCGATGTGGCTAACACGTATAACTGTAGGTCCCAGTTGACTGGTACAACATGTCTACCTAGCAGCCCCATGTGGAGACTACTGGGACTCGATGGTCCGCGTGTTAGGGTTGTGGGTCAAATATATCAACGTGGGGTCCACTGGTGAGGTGGGACCCAACCATTGACATGTATGAGTGCGGGCCAGCAATCCGACGTCGCTAACATGTGTCACTGTAGGTCCTGACTGACTGGTCGAAGATGTCTACTTGGCTGGCACATGTACTGACTAGGACTCGAAGGTCCAAGTGTTAGGGTTGCGGGTCAAATATGTCAACCCAGGATCGACTGGTGAGGTGGAACCCGACCATTCATGTGTGCGAGAGTGGGATCAGCAGGCCGACGTGGCTAACACGTGTAATTGTAGGTCCTAGTTGACTGGTCCAACATGTCTACCTGGCAGCCCCGTGTGCTCACTGCTGGGACCCGATGGTCCCCGTGTCAGGGTTGTGGGTCAAATATATCAATGTGGGGTCAACTGGTGAGGTGGGATCCAACCATCGACATGTATGAATGCTGGCCAACACGCTGACGTCGCTAGCACGTGTAACTGTAGGTCCCAGCTAACTGGTTTGAGATGTCTACCTGGCTGGCACATGTACTGACTGGGACTCGAAGGTCCACGTGTTAGGGTTGCGGGTCAGATATGTCAATCTGGGGTCCACTGGTGAGGTGGGACCCAACCATTCACGTGTACGAGTGTGGGTTTAGAAGCCAATGTGGCTAACACGTGTAACTGTAGGTCCCAGTTGACTGGCCCAACATGTCTACCTGGCAGCCCTGTGTGCTGACTACTGGGACTCGAAGGTCCTCGTGTCAGGGTTGCGGGTCTAATATATAATTGTGGGGTCCACTGGTGAGGTGGGACTCGGCCATCCACGTGTACGAGTGCAAGCCAGCAGACTGACATGGCTAACACGTGTAACTGTAGGTCCTGGCTGACTGGTTCGAGATGTCTACCAGGCTGGCACATGTGCTAACTGGGACTCGAAGGTCCACGTGTCAGGATTGTGGGTCAAATATGTCAAAACGGGGTCCACTAGAGAGGTGGGACTCGACCGTCCACATGTACGATTGTGGGTCAGCTGGTCGTCGTGGTTAACACATGTTAATGCTGGAACCGTTGGGTGGGTCTACATGTTGATTGCTCAGTCCAACGTGTCCACATCGTGGCCACGTGTCATGGTGGTGCTCGCAAATAAAGGCCTGGGCCTGTTTTAAAGGCAGTCCCGAAATGAAATTATTGTGGATCCGTCCCAAGTTTGAGTGAGCCACCAGGATCCACATCGTGGCCTCGTGTCATGGTGGTGCCCGTACATAATAAGGAATTGACCTGTTTCAAAGTTAAGTCCGAAATGAAATTGCTATGGAGCCGTCCCAGTTTGAGTGAGCCACCAAGATCCACTCTATCTAGCCTAGTAAGAGAAAAAGGCCTGCTCTGGAGAAAGGTGTGCCCAATGCTCCCTAAAAATGGTGGAAAAATTTTGCTAGGGCATGGGTTTGAGAACGAGCCAAAGCCAGTTCGGCAATTGCTATCCACCACTGCGCTACTCAAGTGTTTTTGACTACAAACTCAACATATTTATTTTGGATGTGCATTTGTCTAATTTCCTCAATGACTACTACTCCAAAAAAGATTGGGGTTTTGTGGATTCCCTCGATGCCGCGATGATTCCTATTCCCGAGCACCCTTCTCGAGGTGGTTGCCATCCCCCCGAGACGCAGCGCCGATTGAACTTCTTAGTGATGACGCGATCGTCAGCAGCAGTCCCCAGAGCGGGTTGTCTTCAAGAGATCTGCTTGTCCGTGTCCACGCCATTTTGAATAGGGGATTTCAAGATCAAACTCCTGCTCTCGTCATCCTCAGCTCACCCCTCTCCCAAATCCCCTACTGACTATAACCCTGATCGAGCTACTGTGATCCGGAACCTCCTCTTCAATCTCCACATCGGACATCGCGCCGCACTGGCTTGGCGGCGTCCATGCGCCGCAGCTCCATCTACGTCGGTGGTCGAGCCCTCGGGTGGCCTCGTCGATGCCGACACTCATGGTGGCAACGTCGTCGCTGGCGGAGCTCCCGTCCGAGGTGACCATTAAGATCGTGGGCCGTCTCGCGGCCACCTTCAAGCGACGAATGGACGACCTCTGTGCACTTCGGGCGACCTGCCGCCGCATGTGCCGCGTGTGCGGTGACCCCAAAGTCGGCCGATGCATCTCAGTAGAGCAGTTCGCTGATCACATCGCATAGGACAACCCGTGCGTGGCGGTCTACAGGATGGCTTCCCCGGTGGCGCATCCGAGGAGGGGGGCCGTTGGCTTCGGTGGGCGTCCGTGGGGATGCTTGGCTAGTGGCACGTACGAGGAGGGAGACTTTGCCGTCGGCGGCTGTCGGATTTGCACTACGGCAAGTCTACCTAGGGTATTCCCAAGAAGTAGATTTGTAGGCGAGGTAGATCGGAGAGCCAAGAGCTTGATGGTAACACAAGGGCGCAAGGACTTAGACAGGTTTGGGCCGCATGGAGCATAACACCCTACGTCCTGTCTTCGGGGATTTGCATTAGGGTTTGTAGAATGAGTAGCAATGGCTAGGGTTATGTGTCTCCTATGGGTACCCACATGGCTCCCTTATATAGCCGAGTAGCCATGGATTACAAGTTAGGGTAAATCTACTCGGGTTTGTTAAAAGGAATTGTTGGGGACGCCACCTTCGGGATCACGACCGAAGGCGTCCGAAGGCCTCAGAGCACAAGAAGAGGGCAACTCACCAGGTGCACCTCCCGAAGGTGTCCCGAAGGGTCAGCACCAGGAGTCCCGAAGGGGGAAGTCAACCAGGGGCTCCGAAGGTCGCCATGGGGGGAGCGAAGCTGCCTCGCCTACCGCTTTGGCTTGGGCCTCGGGGTTCATCGACGAGCGGCGGAGAAGAATGTGTGGGCGCCCAGTAATCCTGTCAGACGCGGGCCCCGGTTGTAAGGCATAAGCAAGAGAAATACCCATTTAGCCCTGGAATATTCCTAGAATATAGTTGTTGGAGGATAAGAAGGTGTAATACTGCAAGGGAGCAGGTGAAACCGCCCATATAAATACCCATGTAACTGTAATTGATGGGATGATTTTTTGGAGGAATAGATATATTTTCCCACTACTACGAAGGTGTTTGAGTGTGGGTGTCTTGTCCATCATCATTCCGTGAGCTGTTGTGGTGCTTCTTTATTCGGAAGGGTACCCTCCACCAATAGTTTTGGCGCCCACCGTGGTTCGTACTAACACTCCGCATGGCTAACAAGAAGAAGGCGGCTGGGGCTTTGGCTCGGAGCAAGGAGGGCGCTGGGGCCATGGTCCCCCTGCAGCCTTCGGACCAAACAAGTGGCGACGGGGTCGAGGTCAAAGAGGTGGCCAATAGCCAGTTCGAGGTCTAGCTTTTAGCACTGGGAGTTGCTTCGGAAGACATCGCGGCATACTGAAGGATTAAAGCAACGTTAGAGGAAGCTGCGGCGCGGGCTCGGGAGGCAGCCCGGGCAGCCCAACCAACAACAAGCTAACACAACACAAGGGCGAAGGGGAAGCATATTCCACCAACCAAAGCCATGATCAGGCAGCTGCAAGAGGAAGAGTTGCGATGCGAGCTGACACATCAACAGCTGCCCAAGAAGCGAAGGTTGCTGGAGAGAATGAGCATGCCGGAAGAGGAAGTCCATGAAGGCTTGGAAAGCCCAGCACGAAGGCAGCCTCGTGAACGTATCAGGTTCGAGGTGAAAAGATCAAGGGAAAGAGAGAGGCAGCACTACTCCGAGGAGGAGTCGGAGGAGGAGTACAGGAGCCGAAGGGACCGTCGTCGAAGGTCCCGAAGGCAGGAAGAACCCTGGACACCCTTGGCAGTGGAGCTCGAGGAGGTGCTGTGGCTGCACCGATTCAATGCTGCTACCATACCACAGTTCGATGGCGAGTTCGACCCGGAGGATTTTCTCCTAAAATACGAAGCGGCGGTAGAGTCCAACGGGAGGTTCAGAGGTGAAGGCCAAGGCTTTGGTCATGGCGATGAAGGGGGCGGCGCAGCATTGGTACACTAACCTCCCGAGGGGATGCATTCATTCGTGGAGCCAGCTTCGTGCTAAGCTGCTGACAAACTTCCGAAGGTTAAAGCCGGAGGAGTGTTTATGCTCGATACGGGCCACTTTTTGACCATCAAAACCTGCATAAAAGCAACATTTATCCAAGGATCAACACTAGAATAGGGCTTTATCTGACAAATTCCACCAGTGCTGGTCGATTTCTGCATGCAGGCAAATACATGGTGAGACTGCAGGAATTCAGCAAACAAGATTCAAGGCGTAAACGCAACATGCGCCAAATGGCTTTGCAAGAGCAAAAGAGGCCCACCAGAGCAAGGAATCCATAGAGCACAAGGCCCATTCACTTACCAGCAGGCTTAGGGACCACGTGTCAGCACCTCGACCAAAGTTGAGGTCGGTTGGTGACCAACCTGGTTCGGCCGAACCAGGCAGGTCGGTCGACCCAGGAAGGCCACCACCGCCTTACCTGCTGCACGTGGTGCCTCTTCATTGGTCCTAGAGGTTGGTTTGGGCAGGCCTCGGCATGTTGCATGGCAGGAGCACCTCCTACACACTCCTATAAATATGAGGAGGGGTGCTTCTAAGAGAGACACACCTTCACATCCCTCTCAACTCCCTTTTGGAGTTTCTCTTGTGTTCATGAGCTCTAGGCTGATTTCTAGAGGTGATTAGAGTAAGGGAGAGAGTGGGGAGGAGCTTGGGGGAAGTGCCGGGTTTGTCGGCACTCTTCTCCAGCTTGTACCTCGACGAATGCTTGTCAATCAAAGTAAGTGTTTGTACTTTCTTATGTGCTTAGTTTCTTAGTTAAGTTATAGATCTAGCTCTTTAGTTGCTTAGCTGCACCAATAGTTCACTAGTTTCTAGTGGGTGTTTTAGTCTAAGGCCATAGGCTCGAGTAGTAACGATAGTGTAGACGTGGCGTCTAGACTAGACTTACCTGTTTGTTGTGGTATATCCCATGGTTAGATAAGGTAGGTAGCAGGTGGTGACTGCCCTATCTATTGTAACACCCAAAATATAGGAGTTAAAATTTCTAATAGTATTTTTCATAAAAATTATAAATTAAAATTGTGCATGCATCTTTAATTCTTTTCTTCTCCTATTTCTTTCTTACAGCCAGCCCAATCATTCTTCTCTTCTCTTCTTCTTCTTTTTCGTTTCCCGCGGCCCGACCCAGTGGCCGATTTCCTCACCCGACCCTTGCTTTCACCGATAGCTGGGACCCACCTGTCGGCGCCTTCTTCTTCTTCTTCTTCTTCTCTCTTCTTTCCTTACCCAGAGTCCGGAACGACTCCGTGCTGTCGTTCGTGTCTCGTTCTCTTTCTTTCTTCTTGTCCCGAGTCCTGATCGATTTCCGCAGCACCGCCTTCCTAATCTCGGCTGATCTGCCCCTATAAAATCCTGCCAAAGCCCCGCCTTGCAACCCACGCCAAACTCAAATCTTTTCCTCAACACAACATCATCGTACGCCACTGGAAGTTGCACCTTGGAGGAACGCCGCCGACCCGTGTCGCCGATTCTCCGTCGACTCGCCGTTCCGCAGCTTCTCTGCCGTCATCAACTCTCGCCAGAGCTCCGCAAGTTGGTGAGTATCAAGCCGCACTAGGTTCCCCTCTCTCTCTTGCTTCGCCGCCCACCAGATTTCTCGCCGGACCCCTGTTTCCGCCCGCCGCCGTGGCCGCCAGCTCACAACCGCCGCACAGCCAACCTGCACCCATCCTAACCTTCACCGTACCGCCCCCTCACTCCCCGTCATAAACCTAGCTTGAATTGAGCCCCGGAACACCAGATTTGGTGAAGCTCCGGTCGTCCGCCGCCGCACACACTCGCCGCCGATGCTCAGTTAAAACTCCGCCTCGCCCGACCCCTTTTGTTCTGTCAAGCCGACCTTTCCTTTGCCGCTCGATCTAGATCTAACGGCCAGAAGTGATCTTCACTTTACCCGGCCGATTTACCCAACCTCTTCCTTACTCAGCCGATTCGCCTGACCCTCACCTCGCCGATTCGTCTGATCTGCCGCCGATTCTGATCCAACGGATTAGATTTATCCGACCCTAGCCGTTCCCGAAACTTTTGCAGGAAGATCCCTAAGTTTCCCAGGAATCAACCCGCAGTCCAGATCAGTAGAAAATAATTAGAGTTGAGCCCTTTCTTTTCTTGTCCCGACCCCTGACTTTTCCAGAATTAGAACCCGCCGTCCAGAACCTATAGTTTTGTACCCCGACCCTCTGTTTAAGGTTTAATTATGTTTTAGCCCCTGAATTCTTCAGATCTAGCCTCGGGGGACTCAAAACTCTAGCAGTTAGGTCCTCAGATCACTGCTTTAACCATATCTTTATCATTCCAATTCTGATTTCAGCGATTCTTGAGCCCACACGATCTTTGCATCATGAACTACAACTTTAGCATCTTTTCACTTTCTGTTTGTACTGTTTGTTGTATTGTTCCTTATTTGTTTGCGTATGCTTGTTTGTGTGATCGCGTAGACAACGTGACGTTCGAGCCAAACCAAGAGCAAGCTTACGAGGAAGAGAATCAGCAGTTGCTTGATGAAGGAAAGTGGATTTCCCCCCCTCTGCATATTCTATTTGATCCCCACAATTGCATGAAAATACACTTTACTTTATTGTTGCTTGCATAAACTTGATGGGATTACCTATGCTAAGGACATACCTAGTCTTTTACCCCAAACCTTGAAACACCTGGGTTTACTACTTTGTTGGGTAGTTACGCTTAGTTGCAAACTTTGGGATTGGTATTGGTTTACCCTTTTGATTAATGTTGATCACGTTTCATATTGTGGTTTTATCGCGTAATATCAAGATCGACTTTGTTTAATGGGAACATGGAGAACCACCCAAGTGAACAGTGAAACTACAAAGTCATATGGCTCTGACCTTAGCCAATTAATTAGATGTGTAGTTTGCTGGTGGCCTTACCGAAAGGGCAAGGAGGGGGTCGGTGATAGGGGTCATAGCCCGGTCCTCTTGGGGTAGCTGCCTTTGCTAAGGAGCTGACCATTAGGGAGTTTATGGACCACGCCGCTACTGAAACTCTAGCGGGCTGCTTTGCTCTCGACATGTCTTTGTAAAGGCTTTGTAGTGTACCCTCGCCACTCACCTCGGAAGTGTTTAAGGGCCTTGCAAACCCGGGCGACTCAGGGAAACACGATTTGTGGGTAAAGTGTACAACCTCTGCAGAGTGTCAAACTGTTATAATAGCCGTACTCACGGTTAAGAGTGGCTTGGACCCTCACATGATAATGAAACTTGAAGATTAATTAAATTGTGGTTCATGGTTTATGTTATGGTTGATGGTACCGTTATATTTTGCTAAAGTGGGATTGGTATAAACTTAAACCTAGCCAATAGGTTCTTGATAATAAATATTTGACCAACTAAAAGCAACCGCTGCTGCAAACCTCAGCCTATCCTTGATGGCCTTGCATTTTCACCCCACTTGCTGAGTACCAACCATAAGAGTACTCATCCTTGCCCCCTGCTGTTCAGAAGAGAACTTTGAAGAGGAGATCTTCGACGACTTCGAGGAGTTCTAGGTCCTGCGTTCACCAGTCATCGCCTGTGGAAGACGGAGTTGTTGAAGACTTCGTATAGGGTATAACGGTTCAACGTTTAAGACATTTGTGTCTCTTTTATACGGAGTGTAATATTGTTAAATACTTTATTTAGTTACTTTTGAGCATTATCTTTGATATATATTACACTTTCCGTCTACCATATGTGTGTGAACGAGATCCTGGCGCACATATGAGATGCATCTGGTTCTTTCTAGAATCGGGTGTGACAGAAGTGGTATCAGAGCTATGTTGACTGTAGGACGCTAGCCTAGTTAGAGATGGTCGAAATTAAGGATTTATCTTCTAGAAGGCCATATCAGCATCAAAAACTCCTGTTATATTTGCACATAAAAACCTATGTTTACATAAACCTTCTATCATTTTCCTTTTTAAAGAAAAATATCCTGAACTTTACTCCCGCTCTGCCAGATGGTCAGAATCTACCAAACTGCTCGCAAGCGCACCGGAGGTCGCCAAGTTCGCATTGCCCCAGCTGAACCAACTTCTCCTATCCCAGTCCCAGCCCCTGTTGAAGAGGAGGAAGCTATGGAGGAAGAACCCGAGGAGGTCTACTATTTCGTGGATGGTGAAGATGGCCACATCATGGCAGTTGATGAAGAAGAAAATCAGTTCACCCCACCGGCATCACTAGTTGTTGAGGCATCGCCACCACCCTTAGTTGTCCCTGCTCCAGCCCCCTCCCCAGCACCGAATGTCGCTGAAGGAAGCTCGAGTAACTTCGAAGATATTAGAAGAGACGATGATCAGGACAACAACAACGATGAAGACAACAACGATCAGAGTGATGAAACTCCAAGGATGAGGCAACTCTGCTGTGTTCGCACCTCGGACAGAGAACCCGGCCACTTGTCTCTAGTGCTACAAGGTGTTCTTCAAGAGTTGGGCAATCGCGTGAGACCTCACTACCACACGCATCACTACACCGACCCTGCGCTCGGCGACTACTACCTCTCTCGCGTCCACATCAGGATGGAAAGTGCCAGAGGCCTGAGGACTCTCACTGCACACGACTCCACCACACCCCACGCTACATATGATGCCGCCGTCAGCAGTGCCGCCAGGAGAGCTCTATGGTCCATCTGCCACACCTACCGTCAGGAGCTTCAGAACACGGAGTATCGCCACCTTCCTCGCCGCCTCAGTGGAACTGAAGAAACAATGATTACTCTAGGTGAAGAAGATGAAGACCGCCTCAACACTCTTGCTCGAGTCACCGCCGCTCTCAACACTGAGCTGGAAAGCATCATCACTGAACTGGACGATACTCAGGACAAGCTACTGGAAGCCCATGAAAAGGTCCGCATACTGGAAGCTCGACTTGAGGGAAGATCGCCGCCATCCCCTCAGATGGATGAACCCCGCTTCCCCGCGTTGTCACCACCCCGCAAGAAGCTTCGTCGTGGCGAACCCGGCTCCATAACTCGCCCCGAGGAATAGGCACTTAGGCTCTTAGGCTAGAATCTCTTAAAGTTCCCGTTAGAATCATTTTCACTTGAGAGGACGACGATGTAATGATTGCTTGAGAACAAATGTTTGCTTTGAGTGCTATAAGAATTTCTTGATATGATATATATACATTAAAATCAATTGGAGTCTTATAAATCTATATTTTGTTAAGATATTATTTTCTATCTCTAGTACACCTGTCTTATCCTGGGTTTATTCCCTAACGGTCAGATGGTGAACACCAGGACAGGTGGAGGACAGAATATCCCTAGCTCTAGGCGTGCTCGCGTAGTCAATCAACAGAGTCAGTTGCCAACACAGCCCAATCCAAAAATGGAGCAATTCTTGGCAGCACAGATGCAGGTGTTGCAGAACCTCACTGCCACCATCCAGAACATACAAGCTCAGCAGAATCAGCAAGCGCCACAGCAAAACCCGCCACCTAGAGACAAACACAGAGAATTCATGAGCCACCACCCTCCTACCTTTTCTCACTCATTGGACCCCTTGGACGCTGATGATTGGTTGAAGGTCATCACTAAGAAGCTGGACATCACGCAATGCAGTGACCGTGAGAGGGTCCTGTATGCTGCAGGACGTCTGGAAGGTGTAGCCGCTGATTGGTGGGATGCTTTCACTGCTGCCCACGCCAACGCCAACACTATCACCTGGGAGGAGTTTAGAACCAACTTCCGCAGCCACCATATCCCAGCAGGACTAATGAAGCTCAAGCAGAAGGAGTTCCTGAACCTGAAGCAAGGTAGCATGACTGTCAGTGAGTACCGGGATAAATTCACTCAGTTGTCTCGTTACGCGCCCCATGAGGTGGATAGTGATGCAAAGAGGCAAGAGTGCTTCTTGGAAGGTCTGATAGGGCCGCTCAACTATCAGCTGCATAGTCACACTTTCCCAAACTTCCAAACTCTGCTAGACAAAGCCATTGGTCTGGAGAGCAAGCGCAAGGAGCTTGGAGAACACAAGCGAAAACTTCAGTCCCAAGGACAATCCAGCAACAACACCCGACCCCGCTACAACACACCCCAAGGATATCAGCCGCGCTTTGGAGGACAAGGTGGAGGATATCCGCAAAACCAACAAAATCAACAAACTCCACAGCAGCCTCAACGCTATAACCAGCAGACTCAACGCAACTCCAACCCGCAACTGTACCATCCAGGCTATGTCACAGGTGCACCAGTGCGGTCCAACAATCCAGTCACTCCGGTCCAACCTAACGGATGTTTCAAATGTGGAGAACTGGGTCATTACGCTAACAACTGCCCGAAGCGTAATGCGCAAACCCCTCAGAGGAACAGTGGACAAAGGCAGACTCCTCAGCAGCAGCAGCCGCGCAACAGCAACCAGACACCACTGGGCCACAAAGGACAGCAGAACTGCGTGCGCGGAAAGGTGAATCATGTGGCTGCAGAAACAGCTGAAGAGGCTCCCGACGTTGTGCTCGGTACGTTCCTTGTCAATTCTGAACCTGCATCAGTTTTATTTGATTCTAGAGCATCACATTCATTCATTACTGAGCAATTTGCTGCAAAACATAATTTACCAATGAGCCCTATGAAACAAATATTACTAGTAAGCTCCCCGGGCAAGGAATTGAAAGCCAGCCACTTATGCCCAAGGGTCAGCTTGAATATTATGGGGATCGAATTCCTAGCCAATCTAATAGTCCTAAAGACTAACGGCATCGATGTGATCCTCGGAATGGATTGGTTATCAGGATGTGACGGTGTTATTCAGTGTCGCAAGAGATCAGTGCTCTTGACCAGTCCTCAAGGAGATAAAATAGAGTTTGTGGCATCAGCTTTGCCCAGTGCAGTTGGGATAGTGAACCAAATGAAGGGAATGCCTCTGGAAGATATCAGAGTTATCAGTGAGTACCCCGACGTTTTTTCGGAAGATTTACCAGGTATGCCACCTGTTCGTGACATTGAGTTCAGTATTGATCTTTTACCTGGTACCGCACCTATCTCTAAAAGACCCTATAGAATGGATGTTAAGGATCTAAGTGAACTAAAGAAACAAATAGAAGAAATGTTAGCAAAAGGATTTATCCGTCCTAGCTCATCCCCGTGGGGAGCACCCGTGATCTTTGTCGATAAGAAAGATGGCAGCAGAAGGATGTGTGTAGACTACAGGTCGCTGAACGATGTGACAATCAAGAATAAGTATCCACTGCCCCGGATTGAAGATTTGTTTGATCAGATGAGAGGTGCCAAGGTTTTCTCCAAGATTGATCTGAGATCAGGATACCATCAGCTAAGGATCCGACCGGAGGATATACCCAAGACAGCCTTCACTACAAGATATGGTCTGTACGAGTTTACTGTGATGTCGTTTGGATTGACCAACGCACCAGCATACTTCATGTACCTGATGAACAAGGTTTTCATGGAATACCTTGACAAGTTTGTGGTTGTGTTCATTGATGACATCTTGGTGTATTCGCAGAACGAGGAAGAACATGAAGAGCACTTGAGGATGGTGTTACAGAAACTCCGAGAGAATCAGTTATATGCCAAGCTGAGTAAATGTGATTTTTGGTTGAGGGAAGTTTCTTTCCTTGGACATGTTATCACCGATGGAGGAATTGCAGTAGACCCAAGTAAAGTTCAAGGTGTTCTGAATTGGAATCCACCAAAGACTGTGCCTGAAATCAGAAGTTTTCTCGGACTTGCAGGCTACTACCGCATATTTATTAAAGGATTCTCGAAGATTGTGAAACCTATGACTTCTCTGTTGGAGAAAGGAAAAGAATTTATGTGGGATGATTAATGCCAGAAGTGTTTTGAAGAGCTGAAGACAAGATTGACCACTGCCCCTGTGTTGATAATGCCGGATATCCACAAAGGGTTTGACGTGTATTGCGACGCTTCACGGATGGGTCTTGGATGTGTGTTAATGCAAGAAGGCAAAGTGGTGGCCTATGCTTCAAGACAGCTGAGAAAGCATGAGCAGAACTATCCTACCCATGACTTGGAATTAGCTGCCGTTGTGCACGCATTGAAGATTTGGAGGCACTACATGATCGGAAACAAGTGTCAGATCTTCACGGACCACAAGAGTCTGAAGTACATCTTCACGCAACAGGATCTTAACTTAAGACAACGACGATGGCTAGAACTAATCAAGGATTACGATTTGGATATTCAGTATCATCCTGGCAAGGCTAATGTTGTGGCAGACGCCCTAAGCCGGAAAGGACAAGCTAATATGATGATTGCTCGATTGATGCCTCAAGAATTATGTTGGGAGATGGCACATTTGAATTTGGGAATTGTCACTCAGGCGGAAGCCATAGCCATGGAAATGGAACCTACATTAGAACAGGAGATCAGAAAAGGACAGTTGACAGATGCTAAGATCAAAGAGATCAAGATTCAAATTGGGTTAGGCAAGACTAAGGATTTCACCGAAGATGAACAAGGAACTGTTTGGTTCAGAAAAAGGATCTGTGTCCCCGAAATTGATCACCTTCGTGAACTTATTTTGAAGGAAGCACATGATTCCGCTTATTCCATTCATCCTGGAAGTACCAAAATGTATCAAGACTTGAAAGAAAGGTATTGGTGGTATGGATTGAAAAGAGATGTGGCAACTCACGTAGCCCTGTGTGATGTGTGCCAGAGAGTGAAGGCAGAACACCAGAGGCCAGCAGGTTTACTCCAGCCTTTGAAAGTACCTGAATGGAAATGGGAAGAGATTGGTATGGATTTCATTGTAGGGTTACCTCGTACTCGTGATGGTTATGACTCGATATGGGTTATTGTGGACAGATTGACAAAAGTCGCAGATTTCATCCCAGTCAAAACAACCTACACTGGAGCCAAGTTAGCGGAACTGTACATGTCACGAATTGTGTGTCTGCACGGTGTTCCAAAGAAGATAGTGTCTGATCGAGGTACTCAGTTCACGTCGCGTTTCTGGCAGAAATTACATGAATCCATGGATACAAAGCTCAATTTCAGTTTTGCATATCATCCGCAAACAGATGGTCAGACTGAGCGAACAAATCAAGTATTAGAGGATATGTTGAGAGCATGCGCCCTCAAGCATGGAGGTAGTTGGGATAAAAGTTTCCCATATGCAGAATTCTCCTACAACAACAGTTATCAGGCAAGTCTCAAGATGGCCCCATTTGAAGCATTATATGGAAGAAAATGCAGGACACCCTTGTATTGGAATCAGACAGGAGAAAGTCAAGTTTTTGGACCAGAGATTCTTCAAGAAGCGGATAGACAAGTCCAGATAATTCAGGATAATCTTAAGGCTGTCCAGTCACGATAGAAAAGTTATGCCGATACACGAAGAAGGGAATTAACATTTGAAGTTGGAGATTTTGTGTATTTGAAGGTTTCACCCATCAGAGGTTTACGTAGATTCAAAGTGAAAGGAAAGTTGTCACCACGTTATATTGGTCCTTTTCAGATCGTGGAAAGGAAAGGTGAAGTAGCATATCAATTGGAGTTACCAGCAAGATTGTCAGATGTCCATGATGTGTTTCATGTATCACAGTTAAAGAAATGTTTGAGAGTGCCAGAGGAGCAATTACCGTTGGAGAAACTGGATGTGCAAGAAGATTTAACTTATGCATAGCACCCGGCTAGAATTTTAGAAACATCTCAGAGGGTTACTCGGAACAAGGCGATCAAAATATGCAGAGTACAGTGGAGTCACCATTCAGAGGATGAGGCAACTTGGGAAAGGGAAGATGAACTGATTGCGGAATTCCCTCAGCTGTTCCCTAGTCCTTCTTAATCTCGAGGACGAGATTCTCTTTAAGGGGGGTAGGTTTTGTAACACCCAAAATATAGGAGTTAAAATTTCTAAAAGTATTTTTCATAAAAATTATAAATTAAAATTGTGCATGCATCTTTAATTCTTTTCTTCTCCTATTTCTTTCTTACAGCCAGCCCAATCATTCTTCTCTTCTCTTCTTCTTCTTTTTCGTTTCCCGCGGCCCGACCCAGTGGCCGATTTCCTAACCCGACCCTTGCTTTCACCGATAGCTGGGACCCACCTGTCGGCGCCTTCTTCTTCTTCTTCTTCTTCTTCTTCTCTCTTCTTTCCTTACCCAGAGTCCGGAACGACTCCGTGCTGTCGTTCGTGTCTCGTTCTCTTTCTTTCTTCTTGTCCCGAGTCCTGATCGATTTCCGCAGCACCGCCTTCCTAATCTCGGCTGATCTGCCCCTATAAAATCCTGCCAAAGCTCCGCCTTGCAACCCACGCCAAACTCAAATCTTTTCCTCAACACAACATCATCGTACGCCGCTGGAAGTTGCACCTTGGAGGAACGCCGCCGACCCGTGTCGCCGATTCTCCGTCGACTCGCCGTTCCGCAGCTTCTCTGCCGTCATCAACTCTCGCCAGAGCTCCGCAAGTTGGTGAGTATCAAGCCGCACTAGGTTCCCCTCTCTCTCTTGCTTCGCCGCCCACCAGATTTCTCGCCGGACCCCTGTTTCCGCCCGCCGCCGTGGCCGCCAGCTCACAACCGCCGCACAGCCAACCTGCACCCATCCTAACCTTCACCGTACCGCCCCCTCACTCCCCGTCATAAACCTAGCTTGAATTGAGCCCCGGAACACTAGATTTGGTGAAGCTCCGGTCGTCCGCCGCCGCACACACTCGCCGCCGATGCTCAGTTAAAACTCCGCCTCGCCCGACCCCTTTTGTTCTGTCAAGCCGACCCTTCCTTTGCCGCTCGATCTAGATCTAACAGCCAGAAGTGATCTTCACTTTACCCGGCCGATTTACCCGACCTCTTCCTTACTCAGCCGATTCGCCCGACCCACACCTCGCCAATTCGTCTGATCCGCCACCGATTCTGATCCAACGGATTAGATTTATCCGACCCTAGCCGTTCCCAAAACTTTTGCAGGAAGATCCCTAAGTTTCCCAGGAATCAACCCGCAGTCCAGATCAGTAGAAAATAATTAGAGTTGAGCCCTTTCTTTTCCTGTCCCGACCCCTGACTTTTCCAGAATTAGAACCCGCCGTCCAGAACCTATAGTTTTGTACCCCGACCCTCTGTTTAAGGTTTAATTATGTTTTAGCCCCTGAATTCTTCAGATCTAGCCTCAGGGGACTCAAAACTCTAGTAGTTAGGTCCTCAGATCACTGCTTGAACCATATCTTCATCGTTCCAATTCCGATTTCAGCGATTCTTGAGCCCACACGATCTTTGCATCATGAACTACAACTTTGGCATCTTTTCACTTTCTGTTTGTATTGTTTGTTGTATTGTTCCTTATTTTTTTGCGTAGGCTTGTTTGTGTGATCGCGTAGACAACGTGACGTTCGAGCCAAACTAAGAGCAAGCTTACGAGGAAGAGAATCAGCAGTTGCTTGATGAAGGCAAGTGGATTTCCCCCCCTCTGCATATTCTATTTGATCCCAACAACTGCATGAAAATACACTTTACTTTATTGTTGCTTGCATAAACTTGATGGGATTACCTATGCTAAGGACATACCTAGTCTTTTACCCCAAACCTTGAAACACCTAGGTTTACTACTTTGTTGGGTAGTTACGCTTAGTTGCAAACTTTGGGATTGGTATTGGTTTACCCTTTTGATTAATGATGATCACGTTTCATATTGTGGTTTTATCGCGTAATATCAAGATCGACTTTGTTTAATGGGAACATGGAGAACCACCCAAGTGAACAGTGCAGCCACAAAGTCATATGGCTCTGACCTTAGCCAATTAATTAGATGTGTAGTTTGCTGGTGGCCTTACCGAAAGGGCAAGGAGGGGGTCGGTGATAGGGGTCATAGCCCGGTCCTCTTGGGGTAGCTGCCTTTGCTAAGGAGCTGACCATTAGGGAGGTTTATGGACAACGCCGCTACTGAAACTCTAGCGGGCTGCTTTGCTCTCGACATGTCTTTGTAAAGGCTTCGTAGTGTACCCTCGCCACTCACCTCGGAAGTGTTTAAGGGCCTTGCAAACCCGTGCGACTCAGGGAAACACGATTTGTGGGTAAAGTGTACAACCTCTGCAGAGTGTCAAACTGTTATAACAGCCGTACTCACGGTTAAGAGTGGCTTGGACCCTCACATGATAATGAAACTTGAAGATTAATTAAATTGTGGTTCATGGTTTATGTTATGGTTGATGGTACCGTTATGATTTTGCTAAAGTGGGATTGGTATAAACTTAAACCTAGCCAATAGGTGCTTGATAATAAATATTTGACCAACTAAAAGCAACTGCTGCTGCAAACCTCAGCCTATCCTTGATGGCCTTGCATTTTCACCCCACTTGCTGAGTACCAACCATAAGAGTACTCACCCTTGCCCCCTGCTGTTTAGAAGAGAACTTTGAAGAGGAGATCTTCGACGACTTCGAGGAGTTCTAGGTCCTGCGTTCACCAGTCATCGCCTGTGGAAGACGGAGTTGTTGAAGACTTCGTATAGGGTATAACGGTTCAACGTTTAAGACATTTGTGTCTCTTTTATACGGAGTGTAATATTGTTAAATACTTTATTTAGTTACTTTTGAGCATTGTCTTTGATATATATTACGCTTTCCGTCTACCATATGTGTGTGAACGAGATCCTGGCGCACATATGAGATGCATCTGGTTCTTTCTAGAATCGGGTGTGACATCTATCCAGCGTAACCCTCCCCGTTCGGATATATCCCAGTGTAACAACCCTGATAAATTACATTTCTAAATCAATGTCATTAGCCCAACCCTATGCTTAACCAACTAATAAAAGGGTGAAAAGAATTAGAACAAGTTAAGTTGAAATTCAAATTTAAATTGGGCACATATGAATACCTTTGAATTTTTTTTTAAAATTAACTTTCAACTCACAAGCCAAATGAGGTGTTGCCTGAAACAAAACTTGTAGAACTTTTTATTCTGAACAACTTTCATGTTCAAAAGTTTTTGAAATTCAAATTAGAAAGTGGAGAAAACATCCTGTTTGCAACCAGCCCCTTGGAACTTTTCAAATTCTCGCAAATAGGCCCTTCGTCCCTCCTCTCTCTCCCCTCCCCGCCCGACATCCCGGCCAGGTGGCCGGCGATGCCTGACCGGCGCAAGCCGCCAGGCCAGTGGCCGCCGTACATCACCCCCAAACCCGGCTTTGCCCCCCACCGCCGCGCTGCCCAGCCCGCGCTCGCCACGCGCGCCACGCCAGACGCGCCTCTGCTCGCCGCCCACCGCGCCCAACGGCCGCGCCGCGCCGTGCCGCCCCGCCCGTCGCTGCACTTGCCGCCCGCCCGAGCCACTGCTGCAGCTGCCCTCCAACCCCCGTGCCGCGCTATCTCCACTCCGTCACACCAGATTTTGGCCGCCCAGTCGCGCGCTCCGCCCTCCGCACGCCGCGCTGGTGAACCGAGCCGCCCACCGCGGCCAACCCCGCGCCATTACCGTGCATCACCCACGCGCGTCGCCCGGCACCCCTCCCTCCCTCCTGCCCCTATAAAAGTCACCCCAGGCCGCCCGCGCGAGCCACCAGCAGCCAGAGAACGCTCGCCGCCGCCATTATCGCCGCCGAGCTCCACCCGCTCGTGGACAGCCTTCCACAGCCGCCCCCTGCCCAAATTGAACCTCCAGCCACCACCACATCATCCCACCGGAGCTCACCGACCCGCTCAACGCCGCCCAGGACCGCCGGAGCACCGCCACCCGCGCTGTCGCCGCCGCCGCCGCCTCTGGTCACCGCGGACAGCTCAACCCCGACCCTCTCCGCCCAAGCCAAGCAACGGAGCAGCTTCCCCACGCGCCACTGAAGCTCCCCGTCCAGACCAGACCGCCCCAAGCCCGCCAGAGCACCGCCGTCGACACGTACCGCCGCCGCCGCCGCCCCTGCTCCAACGCCAGCGAGCTATTCCCGGCCGTCCCCCACCCGACCAAGACCCCCACGAGGTAGCCCTCGCACCCCTGATCCTTCCCCGGCCCTCACCCCTCGCCGCCGGCGAGCCCCTCGCCGGAATTTCGGCTGGCCACCGCACCCGAGCCGCCCAAGGACCCAATTGCAGTAATTGAAATCTTTAGAAGGGTCTGCACGTAAGATTCCAAGGACCCAGATGTAAGAGAAAGATTCAAACCTTGATTCAAAATCAGTGAAGTTGAAAAATTCGTATAAAATCGTAGAAAATTCAGAAAAATGCAAACTCAACTGTTCTGGAACCTTTTGGATAAACTCCACAACTTTTGTTACATGAATCTCCTCAGATTCTAGATAATTTATGCTCTAAATTAAATAGGCTGTTTAATGACCTTTATTCACAACCATTGTTGTAGACAAGTACTGGTCCTGAAAATTTTGCAGTAGGAGATTTACTTGTTATATAAGCCATTGTAAGAAGATTAGGCACAAATTCTATCTCTATCTACACCGTTTATTAAACTTAGTTTCATACCATGTTTGGATAGAATTAATTGTCCCTGCAGTTAGGTTAAGAATCACCTAATGAAACTCTTTCTATACTGGTGTAATGGTACCTAGATGCCATAGAAAAATTTAGAGACTTTTTATCTCACAGGAACCTACTTATTTTATTTATGTGCTAATAAAATACATTAAATCAAGAAAATAGTATCTTAGCTTGGAAAATTCTCATATTCTTACTAGAAGATACTCCATTGTAGAGGTTGCTGCGTAAAAAGTTTCATGGGCAAAATCCTGTGTAGGATCCCGTAAAAATAAATTCTTGAATAACCTAGGTGTGTAATGTCATATTTACTATGCTCTGAAAACTGCATAATAAATCCTATAAAAATTACAGTAGCTCCTGCATGATTTAATGAAAGCCCTGTAAGAATCTTAGACTCAGTTTTTGCACCATTTGTTCTATACAAAAAGAACAAGAATCAAGCAGCAATCATATATTATATTTTTCATAATTAATCTGCTGCATGAAAATATCTGAAAATTTTACAGTAAGCATATCTTTCCCTGATGTGCCTAGATCCAAGGTTTCATGACCAGAAACTACTCGCTGTAGTAGTTACACTTAAATCATGTTTACATGAGGAACATAAGTTCTCATGAACACCCACCCCACCTTGCTTAACGAAGTTACTCATTGTACTATTCTACTCTATTAACGACTGCCCACGAATGATAAAGTAACTCACTTCACAACAAACTCATGTTTTATAAACTGCAACTTTATCGTGAAGGAAATCATGTCATTTACTATCACCACTACTTAAACTTGTGCATTCATGTAGAAACGACTACTCTCGCCGACGGAACGTACGAGCTGGTACCCGAGTCCGAGAGTGAGCAGCGAGAAGCCCAGGCAAATTTAACTGAAGCAGTAGAAGACCCGGGTCAACATTCAGACGATCCCCGGACTAACTTTGCACAAGAAGGCAAGCCCCGGAGCATAACCCATTTCCTTTCCTAAATTATGCAACTCACTACTCTTTTGCTTGTGCATTAAGTTTATAGGAGTTGAATGAAAACTTAGTTGCATGATGTTAGGAACCCATGCTTGAAAACTAGATGTAAGGTTCGATAGAATGCTGTGCTAATAGGACTCCGGTAAAAGCCGAGTGATTTCCTGTCACTCGCGAGAAAATAGGAGTTGAATGTTTACTACACGCTGCAATCATAAGGACAACGGACGGGCTATGGTACGACGTTTACGATTGAGGCCCGTCTATTTAGTGAAAAATGCTAAGGCCGCAGTGTGTGGTAGTGGTGGTTAAGTCTTTGAACGTACTAACCACATGCCGAGAATATGGTAATCGGTAAGCTTAAGTACCTGATTGGCCCGGCAAGTGGACGACAACCTACCCTTTGAACTTCGGTCCCACTATATGGCGAGTGCACGAGTGGTCACGACCCGGCGGCGAACCGTGGCGTGGGGCTCTTGTACTCTCGGAGGGTAGCTCCGATCCACGACCCGGAAAGAAAGGGGAAAAGTTGCACGTGTGACTCTAGGAGTAACCACGTGTCGTGTGTTTAGGTTTCCCTTGCAAGGTTAAGAAATTCGATTCGAATCGTCCGTTTCTCACGGTTATTGAGACTGCTTAATCCCTTTTACCCACAGAGTAAGAAGAGGAACAATGATGATGAATAAACTTGTTGGATGAAATTTAATGCTTCACCATGAATGATATTGGATAGCTGCTTATCTAGAATGGTTAATGAAACTAGAATCTTGAGCTAAAAGTTGAAAGTAAGGACCCACTCGTATATGCTTTTCGGCAAAACAAACCCCTGAGCCAAAAAGCCTTGCATGTCTAGAGTCGGTGGAGTAGATTCCACTACACGGGTAAGTCTTGCTGAGTATTAGTATACTCAGCCTTGCATGTGGCTCGTTTTCAGGTGAGACCTTCGAAGATATGATTGCTAGCTTGACCTGGCCATGTACTCTTCCCCCTGGTTGGTCGGTGGAATGGGATACGCCCCCGGCCAATGGAGATAATGCCGAGTGATGTCTCGTACGGGCTTCACCGAGACATCCTTATCGTCGAGTAGCTTTCGTTATCTTATTTCCGCTGCAACGTAAACTCTGAAGAACTTATTGGTTATGATCACTGAAGTACTTGGTTACTAAACTCAAACATGGTTGTAATATTCACTTATGATAATTTTGTAATATCTGTTGGAATGTGGTATTCTCTGGGCTCATCTTCGCATGAGCATTTGTATGTATGGCTTCGATCCGCTCTACCGTGGTTGTATCGGGAGGTTACCCGACAGACCAATGGATTACTCCGTTTGAAGTGTAAGGTTAACCGAGATTGCCCTAATGGTGATGGTTAATACACTTGAGCCGGATTAATTCAGGTGGTTCTGCCACAGCTGGTATCAGAGCCGTAGCTGGTGCCTCAGCTGGTAACAGCTGGCACCAGAGCCGAAATGCATACGCCAGAGAATGTGACAAGCCTTAAAAACTCATTTTCCTAAAACTTGACTAGAAGGATGTGTTGCGAAATACGTTGGTGCGTTAAGGATGGTGCCTGGTTCGTAAAGCCCTAAGGGATTATGGGAAAGTTACTAGGTGGCTATCTAACTTCTATATATTATCAACTGACTTCCAGCATATTACTTTTTGTCAAAACTTACTTTCACGCACAACCGACCTTAAATTCTGTAACGACGCACTCATTGCTAAGGTAAGAAGGTAAGAATCCTCAGCCAACTGAGAGAGTTTGGCCTTCCTGTCGGTGATGCGAACCGAACGCTGCCCTCAAGCAGTGGCTTACTTGAGGTGCTGCCAATATGCCAACTGTTAGTTGAATATATTGGGAGTAGAAGGTTTGGCGCAGGGTATGGCGATCGCTATTCATACCCCCGTCTCATGACGGTACCCCCGTGAATACGCTATCTCGATAGCGTATGTTAACGTTGTCTGTATGGCGGAAATTGTACAGATATCGTTTCTATAAGTAAACGGTAATGAATACGGACGCTTTCATGAGTGCTGGCATGAAAGGTTCATGAAATATATGTGCTCTATCAATCTCCTGCAGGTACACTAACCGCGATTACAATAAGTTAAAGAACGGTTAGAAAATCTCGACTAGCTATTATAGTGAGAGGCGTATCATGTATGCCACCGCAACTATCTTCGTAAGACCAAAAGTTATTTGGCAATTATTTTATTTTGTGAGGACGAATAGGACGTGCATGCATCATAACCATATATATCTGAAATTGAAAATGCGTTGAGTGAGAGTGGTAAGGTTCTTGCGTATCTAAGCGTGATTTTGCATAAGGACTATCTAGCGAATCTGTCACAAATCTGCCATGACCGAAAAGAGAGATTTATTGATCAGAGAAAATGACCTTTTCTGGTAAAGTTCATGTTGAAAGAATTGTTCCAAATTTTGTGTTCTATCTCCTGTTCAAAAATGAAAAATTCTGAACTTATGGATAGTAAGAAATAACAGAAACCATGGAATGTCAGATTTCTATCCAGAATAAGCACTTCTGCCCCTTAAATTTTTAGGGCCCCCTTCCTACAGTTTTCTGTAAAAGAGTACAGCACAAAACTTGTTCCAAATTTACCCAGGTAGCTGCTGTTAAAATTTGGTAAATTTTGGCTGGGTAGATTTTCCCTGATGCACGAGACTCTAGCCCTCTGTTCACTGAAAATTCTGGGTAGACAGAGAAATAAGACCTTAAGGGAACAACCATCTTAGAGCCTAATCCAGCCAAAGTGCTGAATAGAAAAGTGGTGCACAAATACCTTAGGAGTGTTCTGGTGAAATTTGAGAATTTTTGGATTTGAACTGTGGAAGTAATATGGATCGCGTTGCCAATGGTAACCTTCCACGTTTCAGATGGTTGGATCAACACGTGGCAACCCCGAGGGTTTTGGTGCCGGTGGCAGCAGACCGCGACAATCGCCACCACCCCCGCCCAGTTTGGTGGAAGTGATGGCCGCTCAAACCGAGCTGCTGCGTCAGCTGGTGCAAGGACAGCAACACCACCAGCGGGGTGGGCAAAATGTCCACCACCCCCAAGTTGCAGGATATACGGATTTTCTGGGGACCCAGCCTCCCTTGTTCCATAAGACAGAGGAACCCTTGGATGCAGACGCATGGATTCGCACCATCAAATCCAAGTTCACACTACTTGTGGCCCCATGCTCAGAGGCCAACAAGGCCCGCTTTGCCGCGCAGCAGCTTCACGGTACGGCTCGCCTATGGTGGGACCACAATTTTGCTATGCTCCCCGCTGATCACATTGTCACCTGGGACGAATTCAAGGCCGCATTCCGGGCACATCATATCCCCGAGGGTCTCATGGAGAGGAAGTTGAACGAGTTCCTGGCACTCACCCAGGGCACCCGCACTGTGCTGTAATACGCCCAGGCGTTCAACAATCTATGCCAGTATGCGGGCTATCACGCTGATACGAATACTAAGAAGCGTGACCGTTTCCGCAGAGGACTAAGCACCAAGCTCAAGGAGCGTCTGAACCTAGTCAGGGCTGACACCTACAACGAATTGGTCAATATGGCCATTACCCAGGAAGACTGTATCATGGCACACCGGGCAGAGAAGAAGAGAAAGGCACCCGCTGGACCTTCAAGTGCTATGCCACCAAGGTATCGCTTGGTGCGAAATGCTGCGCCTACAGCTCCACCGAAAGCCCCTCAGCCAGGGCGTTGGATTATCAGGCCCCCGCAGCAACAAGGTGCTATACGATCCCCTATGCCTCAGCAAACTGGACCCCGGCCCGCTACACAGCAGTTTCTTCGACCGAGCATCACCAATCGTTGTTTCAAATGCGGGAGTTCCAGTTATTTCGCTCGCGAATGCCCTCAACCCAGGCTGCCAAATCAGGGTCAGGACTCTAACCAGAACAATAAGAACAAAGGCAAGAGGCAGACCCTCCAGGTCAAACAAGGACGGATCAACTTCACCACCCTTGCAGAACTTCCTGAAGGAGCACCAGTGATGACGGGTACATTCTCTATCCATAACAAGCCTGCAGTCATATTGTTTGATTCTGGTGCATCACATAGTTTCATTAGTGCAAAGTTTGGTGCAAAAGTAGGCTTGAATGTTTGTCACACCAAAGGGTCGTATATGATCTCAACACCGGGTGGGAAAATTGCTTCCAACCAGATAATAAGGCTGGTACCGATAAAATTGGGGAGAAAAGTCATCAACACAGACCTTGTCCTTTTACCCCTTGACGGCATGGATATTATTTTGAGAATGAACTGGATGACTATGCACGGAGTCACACTGGACCTTTCTTCTCGAGCCGTTGAGATAAATTCACCTAGTCACGGAGCCACTACCCTTTACCTACCGTTACGGGAGTGCACAAATTCTTGTGCTTTCGGAATGGAAGGGATCAACCTAGAGAATATTCCAGTGGTATGCGAGTATGCCGATGTCTTTCCGGACGACTTACCCGGAATGCCACCGGATAGGGATATTGAGTTCATCATCGAACTGCAACCGGGCACTGCACCTATATCCAAAAGACCATATAGGATGCCCCCTAAAGAATTGGCAGAGCTGAAAATTCAACTCAAAGAACTACTGGACAAAGGTTTCATTCGCCCTAGCGCATCACCTTGGGGATGTCCAGCCCTATTCGTAAAGAAGAAGGATGATAGTTTGAGGTTATGCGTTGACTACCGGCCTCTCAACACAGTAACCATTAAGAATAAATACCCACTTCCTCGTATCGATGTACTATTCGATCAATTAGCTGGAGCCAGAGTCTTCTCAAAAATTGACCTTCATTCGGGATATCATCAGATCAAGATTCTCCCGTGCGATATTCCTAAGACTGCCTTCTCCACACGATATGGACTATATGAATTCTTGGTCATGTCCTTTGGACTCACAAATGCCCCTGCCTACTTCATGTATCTCATGAATTCGGTATTCATGCCCGAACTTGACAAATTCGTCATAGTGTTCATCGACAACATCCTTATCTATTCCAAGGATGAGGAAGAGCATGCCAAGCACCTTCGCATTGTTCTTCAGCGACTCAGAGACCATCAGCTCTATGCTAAGTTTTCTAAGTGTGAATTCTGGTTGGATACTGTAAAGTTCTTGGGTCACACGATCTCCAGCGAAGGCATAGCTGTTGACCCCAGCAAGGTACAAGAGGTGATGGATTGGAAACCCCCTACCTCTGTTCATCAGATTCGCAGTTTTCTCGGCTTAGCCGGTTACTACCGTCGCTTCATCCCGGATTTCTCTCGAATTGCTAAGCCCATGACTGAACTGTTAAAGAAGGAAGTAAAGTTTGTATGGAATGAGAAATGTGAAGAAGCTTTCCACACTCTCAGAGAGCATCTGACTACTGCACCTGTGTTAGCTCAACCCGATAATACCAAGTCGTTCGATGTGTATTGTGACGCATCGGGTACTGGTCTAGGATGTGTGCTTATGCAAGAGAATCAAGTGATTGCATATGCCTCACGAGCCCTTCGGCCCCACGAGCAGAATTACCCCACTCATGATCTTGAGCTTGCAGCTGTCATTCACGCTCTGAAAATATGGAGGCACTATCTCATGGGTACACAGTGCAATATCTACACTGATCATAAGAGTCTCAAGTATATCTTCACACAAGCCGATCTGAATATGAGACAACGAAGATGGCTAGAATTAATCAAGGATTATGACCTTGAAGTGCACTATCACCCCGGCAAGGCTAATGTAGTCGCGGATGCACTAAGCCGCAAGTCCCATTGCCATTGCTTATCCATGGAATCCTACAATGAGACATTGTGTGCAGAAATGAGGAAGCTTAACATGAAAATGGTTTCCCAAGGCACTCTAAATCACATCTTAGTTGAGCCCACTCTTCATGACCAAATCATCATGGCACAACTACATGATGAAGGAATTAAGATCATCAAACAAAAACTCTCTCTGGGTGAGGAGAAGTATAAATGTTTCCGCCAGGACCATAAGGGAGTTTTATGGTTCGAAAGTCGCATAGTCGTTCCGAAGAATCATGAACTCCGCAAGCAAATTCTCGATGAGGCACATCTTTCCAAATTCTCTATCCACCCCGGCAGTAGCAAAATGTATCAAGACCTAAGGCAAAACTTCTGGTGGACTAGAATGAAAAGAGAAATTGCTACGTATGTCTCAGAATGTGACACATGCCAGAGAGTAAAAGCTAGCCACTTGAAGGTAGCTGGTACACTTCAACCGTTACCTATACCATCCTGGAAGTGGGAAGACATAAGTATGGACTTCATCGTTGGACTACCAAACACTTCCCAGAAACATGATTCCATATGGGTTATCGTTGATAGACTCACAAAGACGGCACATTTCCTTCTGGTACACACCACCTATTCTACCAAGAAATATGACGAGATTTACCTCGATCATATTGTTTTCCTACATGGAATACCTAAGACAATTATTTCTGATCGTGGTACTCAGTTTGTAGCACGCTTTTGGGAACAACTGCAAACGTCTCTTGGTACTAAACTGATTCGCAGCTCAGCATACCACCCTCAGACTGACGGACAAACGGAAAGAGTAAACCAAATTCTTGAAGACATGCTGAGAGCTTGCGTCATTCACTATGACAAGAATTGGGACAAATGTCGACCCCTAGCAGAGTTCTCGTACAACAATAGCTATCAAACGAGTTTGAAAATGGCACCATTTGAGGCCCTGTACGGACGAAGGTGTCGAACTCCTTTGAGCTGGTCACAAACCGGAGAACGTAAAATAATTGGACCCGACCTGGTAATCGAGGCAGAGGAGAAAGTAAAAGTAATACAAGCAAATCTTAAAGCCGCACAAGCCCGGCAAAAGAGCTATTCCGACAAAAGGAGAAAGCCCCTAAAACTTGAAGTTGGCGATCATGTCTATCTTCGAGTTTCACCAACCAAGGGAGTGCAAAGATTTGGAATCAAAGGCAAACTAGCTCCCCGTTATGTTGGTCCTTACGAAATCATTGAGAGCTGCGGACCCGTAGCCTACAAATTACGACTGCCCCCTCAGCTCACGGCCACCCATGATGTCTTCCACGTATCTCAACTCAAGAAGTGTATTCGAGTCCCTACCGAGATTGTGGAACAACAAGAAATATTGGTAGAACCCGATCTTTCGTATGTCAAACACCCGGTTAAAATTTTGGATCGAAAAGAAAGAGGGACCAGGAGGAAAGTGATTAAAATGTATAAAGTTCAATGGAACCATCACACTGAAGACGAAGCCACCTGGGAAACCGAGAGCTACCTAAACCAAAATTTCCCTGGTTTTCTTATCTCAACCACTGGTATGTGCACCCCTGTCCACACTAAGATTTACCGAATCTCGGGGCGAGATTCTTGTTAAGGGGGGAAGGCTGTAACAACCCTAATAAATTACATTTCTAAATCAATGTCATTAGCCCAACCCTATGCTTAACCAACTAATAAAAGGGTGAAAAGAATTAGAACAAGTTAAGTTGAAATTCAAATTTAAATTGGGCACATATGAATACCTTTGAATTTTTTTTAAAAAATTAACTTTCAAACCACAAGCCAAATGAGGTGTTACCTGAAACCAAACTTGTAGAACTTTTTATTCTAAACAACTTTAATGTTCAAAAGTTTTTGAAATTCAAATTAGAAAGTGGAGAAAATATCCTGTTTGCAACCTGCCCCTTGGAACTTTTCAAATTCTCCCCTCCCCGCCCGACATCCCGGCCAGGTGGCCGGCGATGCCTGACCGGCGCAAGCCGCCAGGCCAGTGGCCGCCGGATCTCGCCCCCAAACCTGGCTTTGCCCCCCACCGCCGCGCTGCCCAGCCCGCGCTCGCCACGCGCGCCACGCCAGCCGCGCCTCTGCTCGCCGCCCGCCGCGCCCAACGGCCGCGCCGCGCCGTGCCGCCCCGCCCACCGCGACCCGCCCGTCGCTGCACTTGCCGCCCGCCCGAGCCGCTGCTGCAGCTGCCCTCCAACCCCCGTGCCACGCTATCTCCACTCCGTCACGCCAGATTTTGGCCGCCCAGTCGCGCGCTCTGCCCTCCGCACGCCGCGCCGGTGAACCGAGCCGCCCACCGCGGCCAACCCCGCGCCATTACCGTGCATCACCCACGCGCGTCGCCCGGCACCCCTCCCTCCCTCCTACCCCTATAAAAGTCACCCAAGGCCGCCCGCGCGAGCCACCAGCAGCCAGAGAACGCTCGCCGCCGCCATTATCGCCGCCGAGCTCCACCCACTCGTGGACAGCCTTCCACAGCCGCCCCCTGCCCAAATTGAACCTCCAGCCACCACCACATCATCCCACCGGAGCTCACCGACCCGCTCAACGCCGCCCAGGACCGCCGGAGCACCGCCGCCCGCGCTGTCGCCACCGCCGCCGCCTCTGGTCACCGGGGACACTCAACCCCGACCCCCTCCGCCCAAGCCAAGCACCGGAGCAGCTTCCCCACGCGCCACTGAAGCTCCCCGTCCAGACCAGACTGCCCCAAGCTTGCCGGAGCACCGCCGTCGACACGTACCGCCACCGCCGCCGCCCCTGCTCCAACGCCGGCGAGCTATTCCCGGCCGTCCCCCACCCGACAAAGACCCCCACGAGGTAGCCCTCGCACCCCTGATCCTTCCCCGGCCCTCACCCCTCGCCGGAATTTTGGCCGGCCACCGCACCCGAGGCCGCCCAAGGACCCAATTGCAGTAATTGAAATCTTTAGAAGGGTCTGCACGTAAGATTCCAAGGACCCAGATGTAAGAGAAAGATTCAAACCTAGATTCAAAATCAGTGAAATTGTAAAATTCGTATAAAATCGTAGAAAATTCAAAAAAATGCAAACTCAACTGTTCTGGAACCTTTAGGATAAACTCCACAACTTTTGTTACATGAATCTCCTCAGATTCTAGCTAATTTATGCTCTAAATTAAATAGGCTTTTTAATGACCTTTATTCACAACCATTGTTGTAGACAAGTACTGGTCCTGAAAATTTTGCAGTAGGAGATTTACTTGTTATATAAGCCATTGTAAAAAGATCAGGCCCAAATTCCATCTCTATCTACACCGTTTATTAAACTTAGTTTCATACCATGTTTGGATAGAATTAATTGTCCCTGCAGTTAGGTTACGAATCACCTAATGAAACTTTTTCTATACTGGTGTAATGGTACCTAGATGCCATAGAAAAATTTAGAGACTTTTTATCTCAGAGGAAGCTATTTATTTGATTTATGTGCTAATAACATACATTAAATCAAGAAAATAGTATCTTAGCTTGGCAAATTCTCATATTTTTACTGGAAGATACTCAGTGGTAGAGGTTGCTGTGGAAAAGTTTCATGGGCAAAAACCCAGTGTAGGATCCTGTAAAAATAAATTCTTGAATAACCTAGGTGTGTAATGTCATATTTACTATGCTCTGAAAACTGCATAATAAATCCTATACAAATTACAGTAGCTCCTGCATGATTAAATGAAAGCGCTGTAAAAATCTTAGACTCAGTTTTTGCACCATTTGTTCTGTACAAAAAGAACAAGAATCTAGCAGCAACCATGTATTATATTTTTCATAATTAATCTGCTGCGTGAAAATATCTGAAAATTTTACAGTAAGCATATCTTTCCCTGGTGTGCCTAGATCCAAGGTTTCATGACCAGAAACTACTCGCTGTAGTAGTTACACTTAAATCATGTTTACATGAGGAACATAAGTTCCCATGAACACCCACCCCACCTTGCTTAACGAAGTTACTCATTGTACTATTCTACTCTATTAACGACTGCCCACGAATGATAAAGTAACTCACTTCACAACAAACTCATGTTTTACAAACTGCAACTTTATCGTGAAGGAAATCATGTCATTTACTATCACCACTACTTAAACTTGTGCATTCATGTAGAAACGACTACTCTCGCCGACGGAACGTACGAGCTGGTACCCGAGTCCGAGAGTGAGCAGCGAGAAGCCCAGGCAAATTTAACTGAAGCAATAGAAGACCCGGGTCAACGTTCAGACGATCCCCGGACTAACTTTGTACAAGAAGGCAAGCCCCGGAGCATAACCCATTTCCTTTCCTAAATTATGCAACTCACTACTCTTTTGCTTGTGCATTAAGTTTATAGGAGTTGAATGAAAACTTAGTTGCATGATGTTAGGAACCCATGCTTGAAAACTAGATGTAAGGTTCGATAGAATGCTGTGCTAATAGGACTCCGGTAAAAGCCGAGTGATTTCCTGTCACTCGCGAGAAAATAGGAGTTGAATGTTTACTACACGCTGCAATCATAAGGACAACGGACGGGCTATGGTACGATGTTTACGATTGAGGCCCGTCTGTTTAGTGAAAAATGCTAAGGCCGCAGTGTGTGGTAGTGGTGGTTAAGTCTTTGAACGTACTAACCACATGCCGAGAATATGGTGATCGGTAAGCTTAAGTACCTGATTGTCCCGGCAAGTGGACGACAACCTACCCTTTGAACTTCGGTCCCACTATATGGCGAGTGCACGAGTGGTCACGACCCGGCGGCGAACCGTGGCGTGGGGCTCTTGTACTCTCGGAGGGTAGCTCCGATCCACGACCCGGAAAGAAAGGGGAAAAGTTGCACGTGTGACTCTAGGAGTAACCACGTGTCGTGTGTTTAGGTTTCCCTTGCAAGGTTAAGAAATTCGATTCGAATCGTCCGTTTCTCACGGTTATTGAGACTGCTTAATCCCTTTTACCCACAGAGTAAGAAGAGGAACAATGATGATGAATAAACTTGTTGGATGAAATTTAATGCTTCACCATGAATGATATTGGATAGCTGCTTATCTAGAATGGTTAATGAAACTAGAATCTTGAGCTAAAAGTTGAAAGTAAGGACCCACTCGTATATGCTTTTCGGCAAAACAAACCCCTGAGCCAAAAAGCCTTGCATGTCTAGAGTCGGTGGAGTAGATTCCACTACACGGGTAAGTCTTGCTGAGTATTAGTATACTCAGCCTTGCATGTGGCTCGTTTTCAGGTGAGACCTTCGAAGATATGATTGCTAGCTTGACCTGGCCATGTACTCTTCCCCCTGGTTGGTCGGTGGAATGGGATACGCCCCCGGCCAATGGAGATAATGCCGAGTGATGTCTCGTACGGGCTTCACCGAGACATCCTTATCGTCGAGTAGCTTTCGTTATCTTATTTCCGCTGCAACATAAATTCTGAAGAACTTATTGGTTATGATCACTGAAGTACTTGGTTACTAAACTCAAACATGGTTGTAATATTCACTTATGATAATTTTGTAATATCTGTTGGAATGTGGTATTCTCTGGGCTCATCTTCGCATGAGCATTTGTATGTATGGCTTCGATCCGCTCTACCGTGGTTGTATCGGGAGGTTACCCGACAGACCAATGGATTACTCCGTTTGAAGTGTAAGGTTAACCGAGATTGCCCTAATGGTGATGGTTAATACACTTGAGCCGGATTAATTCAGGTGGTTCTACCACACCCAGTGCCGTATTACTAGAACTCACTAGTCTTGTTCTGTGGGTGGCTAGTAGCCCAAAGCAAGCAACCAGGATAGTTCTATCTTATCTTTGAAACCCAGCCTTAGCAAACCTCTCTACCCTCACCTCTAGCGGGTGTGGTGTCCTTGGATGAACCTGAACCGTAGAGAAAGTACACACGTACCTCAGTGGATACGATACCCTTGGAATACTCCTGGGTGAAAGCTACAACGGTATCCGTGTGCTTACGGATTTATTTCGTGATGCTAGGAAACATCAACAAGCTTTCTAGCGCCGTTGCCGGGGAACGGTTGCTACTTTCTCGGTGAATCTAGTTCGCCCTCGTATCCTTTTCTTTTCTTTGATTCTATCTCTACCCCCGCTACCCATGGAGCAACTATCCATGTTTCAGCTCTCCACACCAAAGAGTTAATTTTGTGAACCGGCCTCTTCATCTGATCCAATTCTTTCATCTGGTTATGAAATTCACTCAGGATTCTTGAGCAAAGTTCAGGAAAGTACCTTCTCAGGATGGGGGGGGGTGAAAACCCCTACCATCATCTGCGTGAATTCGAGCAAGTGTTTTCGTGTCTGAAAATCCCAAGCATGACACATGAGACTCTGAAGTTGAAGTTGTTTCCCTTTTCTCTCATAGAATAGCCAAAGCGATGGTACACGTCCAACGTGAGATCTGCAAATCGGGATTGGAAGAAGTTGCGAGACCGATTTTGTCTCAGATACTTTCCGATCACTCGTCTATGCGCCTTACGAGCAGAGATTCTTGCTTTCCGTCAGAATGAGAAGGAATCCCTTGGTGCAGCGTGGGCCAGATTTTCCCTTCTAGTTGAATCTGGTCCCGACTTGTCTTTACCCGATCCTTTGTTACTTCAACATTTGTATGTGGTACTGAACGAGGGCGATGCACAGTACCTCCATAATGCAGCCGGAGGTTCATTCTTGCACAAGAACTCAGTCGAAGGAAGAGCAAGAGGTACCACAAGAGGAACCCAAGGTAGCCGAATCCAAGCCTGTAGAACTCCAATCCTTAGATTCGACTCCCGTACCCCTTCCTGAACCAGAATCCGAAACACCCGAGGTAGAGGACCCTCTACCTTCAGAATTTGAGCATGGATTCGGGGAGGATCTCTTTGGAAATCTAGGCAACACCTCGAAGTACCTATGCCAAAAGCAACGACCAGTTCCTGTCACTCCCTTAGAACCATATGAAAAGAACTACCTTTTAGAGACTATCAAGGAGTTGACAGCCGTAATGAGCAGCGAATGGTCAATGGAAGGAGAGTCGAGCTCATCTCCCATTCAAATTAGCCACCCTTATTCTCTCATCCGCTGCCGCATAAAGAATCAGGGCGTGGACGCTCTCTATAACCCCGCTGTTGGGGCGAACATCATGTCCTACAAATTCGCGCACGCCTTTGTAGGAGGTGAAGCTCTAATCCCAACGGACAGGACCCTCAGGGGGTCTTCAGGTTCCCTTACAGGAAGCCACGGGGTACTTCAGAAGGTGTCGGTGCGACACAGCGATGTTAAGGTGAAACTAGATTTCCATGTGTTCAAAGTTCCCAACTTCGACATTCTTATCGGCCATCCAATCGTGAAGCTTTTCACGGACGTGCCGAATTCGGGAACCCTTAACATCAAACTGGGGAAAGAAACCCTCTCTGTTCCTATCACTCAATCAGTAAATTCAGTGGCAGAGGTTTCCACCATAGTTGAGCCAATTGAGGAGGTGTTGGACACTGATCCTCTAGATTGGAACCTTCCCTTTGAGATCATGTGTGATGCTAGCAATTATGCGGTGGGGGCCGTACTTGGGCGGACCAAGGACAAGAAGCATCACGCGATTGCTTATGCGAGCAAGACACTAACACGAGCTCCACTTAATTATGCCACAACTGAAAAGGAGCTTCTGGCAGTTGTCTTTGCTATAGATAAGTTTAGATCTTACTTTGTGGGTGCAAAGGTTATTGTATACACTGACCATGTAGCTCTGAAGTACCTTCTCACTAAGAAAGATGCGAAGCCAAGGCTCATAGGTGGATCCTTCTACTCCAGGAATTCGATTTAGAAATTAGAGATAAAAAGGGAGTAGAAAACTCGGTGGCAGATCATTTGTCACGTATGAATATCACTAACACGCAGAAATTGTCGATAAATGATTTCCTCCGGGACGACATGCTACTCAAGGTAACACCTTCGAACCCATGGTACGCAAATATTGTCAATTTTATGGTTTCAGGGTATGTCCCACCTGGGGAAAACAAGAAGAAGCTAGTGACCGAGAGCAGACGACACCTATGGGATGAGCCATACCTCTACAGAGTCTGTGCACTCGGATTACTCTGAAGATGTGTCGCCACAGTAGAAGGAATCAAGATTATTGAGAAATGCCATGCAGCACCATACGGAGGGCACTATGGTTTGTTTCACACTCAAGCGAAAATATGGCAGAGTGGTTTCTATTGGCCAACAATATATGAAGACACCAAGGACTTCGTTTGAAGGTGTCCTAGTTGCCAGAAACACGGAGGAATCTTAGCTCGCGATGCCATGCCTCTCAAATACAATCTTCAAGTGCAGCTTTTTGATGTATGGGGCATCGACTATATGGAACCCTTCCCAAAGTCCTATAGCTGCGAGTATATCTTGGTCGTTGTGGATTATGTCTCCAAATGGGTAGAAGCAATGCCATGTGAGGCTGCCGATGCAAAGCACGCCTAGAAAATGTTTCAAGAGGTAATCTTTCCAAGGTTTGGGACACCTCGAATGGTAATTAGCGATGCAGGATCGCATTTCATCGATGCGGCCTTCTGAAGTTTCCTCAAGGAACTCGAGACACAGCATAACATTGCAATCCCGTATCACCCTCAGACATGTGGTCAGGCAGAAACATCAAACAAGCAAATCAAGAATATTCTGCAAAAGACCGTCAATGAGATGGATAAACAATGGAAGCCTAAGCTAGCGGATGCACTATGGGCATATCGCACAGCCTACACGACTCCCATTTGAATGTGACCCTATCAACTTGTCTATGGGAAGACGTGTCATCTGCTTGTCGAATTGGAGCATAGAGCACATTGGGCTATCCGAAGATGGAACATGGATTTGGACCTAGCAAGAGAGCACAGGAAGAGGCACATATCAGAATTGGAGGAGTGGAGAGATAAAGCCTATCACACTGCCGCACTATATAAAGAAAGAACCAAGAGATGGCACGATAAAAGGCTAAAGCCGAATGTTTTCACTCCTGGAGATAAGTTACTACTTTTCAACTCCAGGGTAAAACTCTTCAGTCACGGGAAGTTAAGAAGCAAGTGGATGGGACCCTACCTCGTCATCGACACATCAACGCATGGAGCCATAACGATCCAAGATGATGAAGGTAACATCCACAAGGTAAATGGCCATTGTATGAAATTATTTTTAGATCATAATACAGCTTTAAACAAAGATGTAGACGTGATTGAACTCGTTCAACATGACTATATACTTGATTAAAGGATCTATATGTCATATACTAAGGTAAGTCACTTGTATAAACTCCCTAGACTCTCCCCTCTGCTGTCCAGAGAAGGAGGGAGGCCAGCTGGGCCAAGCCCAGGTCGGGCGACCTACCTAGGTCGGTCGAACCAGGGTGGCAGCCCCAACGGCCCATCTTCGGCAGGTCAGGCTATCCTCATGTCCCAGCCCAAATTCTGGCTGCCTCGGGTCCTTTCGACAACAGAAAATAGGGTTTCTTCCCTTTTTCTTCTCATATGAAAACCCTTCTTTCTCCTCTCAACCTCTTTCCATCTACCTTCATCTCTCCAACTCCAAACCCATCTGCACTGCTTGAGACCACCCATGGCCGACAAAGAGGTTGTCACGTTCACCAACTCCACCGCCATTGATCAGCTGATGGCAGCACCAACCCCGATGAATAGTCCCAACACCCCAAACCTTGTCAAGCCAGTGGAAGAAAGGGTCAAATCAATCGAGTGGTGCCCCCAGCGATGAAACCCGCTGCTGTGCGCAGCGGGAGGCTGAGAGGCGCCAGGACCAGGTCGGCGACCCCCTAGGTCGGCCGAACCGGGCAGGAACCGCTCAGCCCCCCGTTCCTCGGTGCTGGAGTCCTCGCAGAGTGCAGCACAACCAGAGGAGGCTCGGGGCCAGAAGTCGCGTAAACAATGCCTGAAAGAATTAATTGAGATAGTCATAGTCATGTTGTTTCAAGACAAAGACGCTGCGAGGCCAAGGCTAAGGCCGTATGAGCGATATGTGGGATCGCTGCTTAACAAGGATGGGGATGTCATAAGCCATGACTATAGAAGGGAAAGATATCCCCAGACGATCCACCACTGCAGCCACACCTCAAGATTTTTGGTGTGCGACCACCAGCCAGGGAGGCGGATGACATGAGGAGGCCAGCTGATTCCCCACAGCTATGGTCCAAGGAGGAGCTTATCTTCCTAATGAAACAAATAATGTATATGCAGCTCAAGCAAATAAGGAAACACACTTCAAGAGCAAGGCAACACACTCTCAATCCAAGGCAACACCCTTCCGACCAATCAGGCGCAAGCATTCAGCATCGCATGGATTGATGGGCCCACATGCGGCACCAAACCGACTCAATTCAGCGCAACTCACCTGGAACCGCCTTAAGGGCCCACATACCAGTCTCCTGGCCAAAGGCGGTGGCCAGGGGTCGGCCGACCCACTAGGTTGGCCGAACTGGCACTGGCCTCCCTCGTCTCCAGCTTCCATGTGGCGACTCCAGACGCATTCCTAAGGTCGGTTTCGCAAGGCTTCACGAGTTTGCTGGCCGGGAGCCCCCTAGTTCACCCCTATATATATGAGGGGAGGGGCTTCTAAACTAGACACAACTCACCTCTCCATCCTCTCTCCCTTTTGGAGTTTGGAGCTTCTCTTTAGAGGCTAGTGCTGCTTAGGTAGTGCTTAGGAGTTAGGGAGAGAGTGAGGGGGAGTCGGGGAGGAGCCGGTGTGCACACCGACGCTCTTCTCTAGCTTGTACCTCGACGGATGCTTATCAATCATAGTAAGTGTTCATGACTTCTTCTGTGCTTTAGTTTCTTAGTTAAGTGTAGAGCTAGTTTCCCCTAGTTGTTTGCCGGATCAATAGTTCACTAGTGTAGTGGATGCCTCTAGAATAAGTAAATTCTAGAGTTAGTAAAGGACGATATAGACGTGGTATATCCCATGGTTAGATGAGGTAGGTAGCAGGTGGTGACAGCCCTGTCTATCCAGCGGAACCCTCCCCGTTCGGGTATATCCCAGTGCCATATTACTAGGGCCCACCAGTTTTATTCTGTGGGAAGCTAGTAGCCCGACATGAACGACAAGGAATCCTCCCTACTCCTTGCCTCTAATTGGTGTAGTGTCCTTGGACGAACCTACACTTTAGAGAATACACACACGTTCCTCAATGGATATGGTACCCTTGGAATACTCCTGGGTGAAAGCTACAACATCATCTGTGCGCTTGCGGATTTATTTCGTGATGCTAGGAAATGTCAACAAGCTTTCTGGCGCCATTGCTGGGGAACGGTTCCTATATTCTCTTCGAACCTAGTTCGCCCTCGTATCTTTTTTCCTTTCCTTGATTCTACCTTTACCCCCGCTACCAATGGAGAAGCTATCCCTTGAATAGTTCTCTCTCCCAAAGGGTGAGTTCTATAAGAACTTACCAGCTTTAAGACCAACCCCTTCATCTGGCTATGGACTCCATCCTCAAATTATATCCATGTTTCAGAATCAACCCTTCTCTGGAGCAATCAATGAAGGTCCTGACGATCATCTGCAAAAGTTTGAGGAACTGTGCTCATGCTTGGACATCCCAGGTATGACACAGGAAACATTGCAGTGGAAGTTGTTTCCTCTCTCTCTTACAGGGAAGGCGGAGCAATGGTACACCCGCACGATAGGGAGTACGACCGGTAATTGGGGAGAATTTACAGTTGACTTTTGTTACTCGTTCTCCCTTTCGGAACGCAAAGAATCCCTACCTTTTGACATCCTCAGCTTTAGCAATTAGAGAAAGAGTCCATAGGTGCAGCGTGGGCTAGATTCTTATGCCTTTTGGCATCTAGCCCAGACTTGTCTATACCCGAAGATGTATCATTAGACATCTTTTGCTCAGGGTTAGATGAGGAATCTGCCCTTGATTTCGATGTCACCACCGGAGGTTCGTTTACTCACAAAGCTTTGGCAGAAGGAATAGAGATTCTAGGTGACCTCTAAGAAGACTTGTCTTTCCCTAGCTATCATAATGAACCCCGCTGAGAGGAATCCGAGTCAATCCATGAGAGTCTCTCAACAGTGAATTCCGAGCTTTCATCTCTCACATCCCAAGATTCGTCTGTTGAGCCCTCTCCCGAACCAGGAACATCGGAGGAAGAAGAAATTCAACCTTTGATGTTCTCTTCTCAATTCGAGGATGACCCATCTGGAAACAACAATAACACCTCGAATCTCTTTGATGCTCAATTAGGGGAGGAGCCCTTTTCTGTCCACACAGATCGAACTCGACATCCCTTGACAGAACATTCCCTAGAGCCTACGGTACCTCCTTCTCCTCCCGATCCTCTTAACGGAGAAATTCTCGAGGAGGCCATGAAGGCGGAATTGTCGGGTGATGTGAGACACTTTTCCGAAGCAATTTGGATTAGTTTATCCTCCACGATCATCCCCTGCTCTATATGGGGGATTACCGTATAAGCCCATCTTAACCCCCTCATGGAGGTTAACATCATGCCATGGCACTTAGCGTACACACTTTTGGGCGATGTTACGCTAAGACCATCCGACAAGCTCATCAAGAGTTGTCCCTTTGGACACATCCTTGAATGCCGGGGGGTCGCAAGTGTCGTGATGCTCTTAATAGACAAGATTGAGGTCAACCTAGACTTTCATATCTTCAACATCCTCGATTTTGATCTTCTCCTAGGCTACCCGCTTGAAGAATTTCTCACATCTCATCAAGGGAGCCTAGATGAATTGCTTAGGGAAACCGCTACTGCCACTGCTACCACCTGTTTAGAAAATCCAACGGTGAAGTTTCAACCTAAGCAAAACTCGCTCGAGCAGATGGTGCATACATCTCCGTTTGTATCATCTGTACCCGTTCTCTATGAAGTTGCAAAATCCGCGATTCCTGTAGAGTACGATTTGGAAGAAACTCTTCACCTTTGTGAAGACGGACGATCGTCATCACCCTCGAACGAGCGTGAGCCTCCTCCCGCTGGCCCGGAGTATGTTGTTCACGACCACGATCGAGATTCAACTACAATCTCTCATGATGAATCTCTTGAGATGGAGATTTCATGGGCCGTGGAATGTTATGAGGCGTCGACTCTGGAGTCCGAAAATAAGGATTCCATAGACGAGCATGGGAGCTTATTTCTTGAAATACCACAGGAACCATGCTCATTCAGTACATCTCCAGAGTCAGGCATGCTTTGTGCCCTGAGCACGCACGAGGACTACAACCACCTTACGGTCCTCTTTTGCAAAATCTTCAGAAGGTTGGTTGTAGATGCATATGTTTATCATAAGCATTGCAAATTTCGTGGATGCTCTGCGGTGCTAACCTTGCAGCTAAAGCTTCATGACATCAGCAACTGGTGGTGAGAGGGGAACAACATCACCAATGATAGCTGCAAGAGGAAGTTCCCATGGTTGAGCTTCTGACCATAAACAAAGCACTGCTGGGAGATAACCCGGATTGTTATTTGATTTGTTCCCTTTCAAATAAAAGCAAGAACATGTTCTAGGATATAGTTTCCCTTCGGGTATTCTTTGTCGCTAACCATTTCAGGTGGAGATCAAAGAGAACGATGGATAGGCGACACCTATGAACATGAGAGCTACACCAACTACAACACCATGGTGATTCTTGGTGAGGAAACGATTATGAAGGGAAGCTTGAACTCCACACACTTGAGTTGTGTTGCACAGCAATGCAAACTTCAAGTGTGGGGGAGATATGTGAGATCCCAAGTAAGTTCCTTTCATGCCAACTCTTACCTTGGTTTGGAGATGGCGTTAGTTCTTGCATCTTGCCCCATAAAAGAAAAGAAAAAAAGAGAGAGGAGTTACCACGGCGGCAATTGTGTTCTTCATCAACAAAACGCCATGGTAAGCACCTCTAGGTATGTCCTGCTTTTGACTTGAAACAAAGCCCTTCGGGAGGTAGCCCGAGGTTCACCAGTTTCAAGCTCACGCTTTTCTCTCTCTGAATAAGCTTGATCATGCTGTCATGCTTTCTTTATCTATGCTCGGTTGCTCTGGTTTGAGTGTATATTCGAACTACACTTATAGGTCTGGTGCTTAGGTTAAAAAGTCTTCTTTAATCAAACTAGACATGGTATCAAGTTTGATTGATGAACCTCAGAGTCAATGCTTGTATAGATTTTGGTCGTATATGCGGACTAACCCCTGCAGGAAAGTATTCAAATCCAAATGGGTAAGTCGTCGAGCCTAAATCAAATGAGGAGATAAGCCAAGGTGTTGAATTCATGTTGCGCAACATAGGAAGGAGGTACATATCATCCTTCAAGTATACCCTCTTTTTCTCATGTTGATGCAATCTTAATCCTGCCCTGCTTGAGTAAGTCTCATGGTGATGTAGCACTGGCCCGATCTTCCGATAGGCATTGGTAGATTCAATTGGTGGAGACTCGACGTTGCCAATCCGAGCTTCTAATCAGACATGATTTGAAGTCCTGCAACCGTTACACCGCTGCTTCTTGGTTATCAACCAAGCACAACTTGATTGACCTCGCCGAGAAGGCTATCCTGCAAGCGAAACGAAGAACACAAGCAAGAGAGGGTAAACACGCAATCTGAAGTTGCAGATGTGTATGAAGCAAATCATGAGATGGGGTTCAAGTTAGAATCATAAAAGTACTAATCACCACAGTGGTGAAGAACAAGAACAAGGGCCCTGAATTCATAGCAAAAGGACTCGACGTCACAGTTACAATGAACAAGATCTGTTTCTCAATGGAAAAGTAGAATAAACAAAACCCAAAACCTAATCTGCAGTGGCTACTAAGTTTACGACAGCAAAGGGGGCGTCCTAAGGTTGGGGGCGACCAGGGAGGGGCGCCCACAACATGGGCTTAAGGCCCGACACGATACAAAGCCTGAAATGGCCCAAAACAGGTGATGCAGCACCTTGTCGTGGTCACACAGAATGATCCAAGAACCTTATGGAGCTGGGACCAAAACTATAAGAAGCATCACGTCGTCAGCTTTCCAACGCATCCAAGATCACCTCATTTGGATGCCGTATGAGGGAGATATCGCTGTTTCGGTGCAGGGCTGTCGGCTGAATCCGAACCGAACTCGCAGTCCAAGTTGGCGATGACTTTATCTCGTTGGTGAGGCCGACTCGTGCATGTCCAGTGTGGTGATGTCCTCATCATCCTCCCCTTCTTGAATTGGAGTTGTCCTCAACTCCATCCCATCATCAAACTCCCGCAAAAGGTTAGGAACAGCAGGACGCAAATCGCTAAACATAGTATTATCATCATGTGAGATCAAAGTATGTTTGCAAAGCATAGTACAACATGAACCATCAACATAATCTGCAGCATTCAGAGATGTCTGAGCAAGTAAACCACCTCCCTTCAACTTAATTTCTTTGGATGGATCGCTAGGAGTGTCTAAAGTATCATCATTCTTACAAATTTCAGCAAGCTCTTTGTCATGTTTAATAATTTTAGCAGGTGTTAAAGGAAGCAAAACAATTTTCTTTCCCTTATGCATCAAAGTATATGTATTAGTTCTACCATGTTGTAAAGCATCAGTATCATATTCCCATGGATGACCTAATGAAAGCGAGCATGCTTGCATAGGTACAACATCAAAATCAGCATAATCATGATATGACCCAATGAAAAAGTGTATTCTTGCTGATCGAGTTACCTTTGCCTTACCACTATTATTGAGCCATTCAAGATGATAAGGTTGCGTATGAGCACGCGTAGGCAAACCAAGCTTCTTGACCAAATCTGAAACTACCAAGTTGTTGCAACTCCCACGATCAATTATTGTACGAACACGATAATCCTTGACAATGAGAAACATATTGAATAAGTTGTGGCGTTGTAGCTTCTCTGGCTCGTGCTCAATTTGTGTACTCAACACACGTTGCACAAGAATAGACTTGTAACCCACAGCAACAGTCATAGGATCAATGTCCTCTTCTTCTTCGCTCTCCAAATCTGCACTATGGTCAGCAACAAGAGCCAAATCATTCTCAACATCACTAGCACTTACATACCCTCCATCATTAGTAGTAATGAATGCACGGCGACTTGCGCAATCCTTCATGACGTGTCCCATGCCCTTGCAGCGGTGGCACACGATGTTGGTGGAGCGGCTCGATGAAGAACTAGTGGAAACACATTACTCACCTCGAAAGTAGGTGGAGTAGCAGCAGCAGTAGCAGGTGTCGTAGCAACAGGCGCCTTGGGCTTGTTGACGTTCAAGCGTGGCGGAAAGGATCTTCCAGTGGTGGATCTGAAAGCCTGTTGATGTTGTCGGCCCTGTACTTCTCGTTCAGCCTTGAGAGCAAGATGATACAATTGGATGAACCTGGTCCAATTTTTATAATCAAGTATATCCTGTATTTCACAATGCAAACCATCAAAAAATCTAGCACAAAGATTGTCATCATCCTCATGTATGTTACAACGTGCTAAACTAATGAGTAGCTCCTGATAATATTCCTCTATGCCCTTATCTCCCAGTTTTAAAGTTTGCAACTTTAAACGCAAATCATGTTGATAATAAGGAGGAACAAAATGAGATTTCATACGTTGTTTTAAAGCATTCCAAGTTTGAGGTAGAGCATTGGCATTGTTAGTGCAAAGATCATTCCACCAAAACAGAGCAAAACTAATAAACTCACTAGTAGCAAATCTAACTCTATGCTCAGCAGGAACTAAATGAGAATTAAACTTTTATTCAACAGCAAGTTCCCAATCTAAATAAGCCTCTGGATCAGCAGTACCAGAAAAACGAATCATGGTAACCTTAGCTTTATCAAAAGGATCATTATTATTACCACGATTATGATTACCTACCATACCTCGATGATTGCACCGAAGACGATCAGCATCAGCATCAACATCCTCGTCCTCATCTTCCTCAATTGGAGGCAGTCGTTGTTCAACATGTTCAATCCGGGTGACCAAAGTGTTAATAGTCTTCATCATGTCATCAAACTTCTCGGTGATGTAGGTGCGCTGGTCATCAAGATGCTTTGTAAGCTCATCCTTGGACACACACTCATTGAAGTCCGAAGGGGACTCCGCTTCTTTCCCTGATCCTGACATGGTTAGAAAACAGAAAAAGATAACACAAAGGTATTATCCCTATCACTAACAGCTATCTGGTTGTGGTCAAAGTGGAGTGCAAAATCTCAAACGGCTTACCACCGTCTTGCAAGTGTTCTTACCAAAGCCTAGCAGGGGTACAATCTGTTGTAAGCTTGAGTGTAACAGTTGCAAGATGAACCTATGCTGACCAGAGGTATATGTGGAGCTTGGACAGGCATAATATGGTAGCAAGGGATTAGCAATAATTGCAACAGATTAGCAAAGTTCAATAAGTATCCAAAGTACTAGTCACAGTTGCTGGCTAAGACGTGTCCTAGACGTAGCACAACAAGTTGGAACAAAGAACGATGGAAACAGCTCAAAGAACAAGCACACAACAACTCTGCCAAAGGGATTTATCTTTTTCCTTATTTTCCTCTGAATTTTCGAAAAGGTACTAGTAGGAATCAAGATTTTTTTTTCTGCACTAATTTTTTTATATTTTCCTCTGAACAAGGATCACAAGAGATGGAACCACAAAAATTGGGACCTTAAACAGAGGTCAGATGTGGTCTACAGAAAAACAAACACGTTCTTTGAAAACCTGAATTCAACTTGAATGGTTTTTTTCTTTATCTTCCCAAGTCACGAATCTGCTGTAAAAAATTGAGCCAAAACGGATCACCGAGCGAAAAGTTATGCCTGTTTTACTGAAGGTACCTCAAATTATGGTTTTCAGAAGGCACAACTCGGCAGAAACTACGGCGGTGGTTAGGGCAAACCTTCCCTACCCAAACACGGCTGAGCAAGGCCTCTCAGCAACAAAACCAAGGACACAATCTTCCCTGGTATGTAGCAAGCAATAGGTATTCGTCAGATGAAACAAGGATCAGGTATGCTCTGCAAAGGCGATCAAAGCGGCTCGCAACCTATCTAGGTTGGCGCGACCAGAGTTCACACAAGGCGGCTGGCGGGGCAAGTCAAGTAACGTGGTGGCTCGACTTGTTGTATGGCTAAAGTGGATGGGATAGAGGCGGAAACAAACAAAGAGTGACGGGCGGTTGACACTATGACGACGAACACGACCTAAACTAGCAACAAGACTCGACCACGGACACAAACTGAACAAAGCGAAACTGAAACGATATTGCAAGGCTAAAGGAGTGATAGGAAAGCAGAAAGTGTAATTTTGTTTGGCTTTTTGTGGACTATAGGTAAAGACACGAGATGAATCTAAAAGGGAACACGAAGTTATACCTCACGATAAACCTGAATCCTGATACCACTTGATGTAGCACTGGCCCGATCTTCCGATAGGTATTGGTAGATTCAACTGGTGGACACTCGACGTTGGCAATTTGGGCTTCTAATCAGACATGATTCGAAGTCCTGCAACCGTTACACCGCCGCTCTATGGTTATCAACCAAGCATAACTTGATTGACCTCGCCGAGAAGGCTATCCTGCAAGCGAATCGAAGAACACAAGCAAGAGAGGGTAAACACGCAATCTGAAATTGCAGATGTGTATGAAGCAAATCACGAGATGGGGTTCGAGTTCAAATCACTAAAAGACTAATCACCACAGTGGTGAAGAACAAGAACAAGGGCCCTGAATTCACAGCAAAAGGACTCGACGTCACAGTTACAATGAACAATATCTGTTTCTCAATGGAAAACTAGACTAAACAAAACCCGAAACCTAATCCACGGTGGCTACTGAGTTTATGACAGCAAAGGGTCATCCTAGGGTTGGGGGCGACCAGGGAGGGGCGCCCACAACATGGGCTTAAGGCCCGACACGATACAAAGCCTGAAATGACCCAAAACAAGTGACGCAGCACATTGTTGTGGTCACAAAGAATGATCCAGGAACCTTCTGGGGCTGGGACCAGAACCAAAAGAAGTGTCTCGTTGTCAGCTTTCCAATGCATCCAAGATCACCTCATTTGGACGCCGTATGAGAGAGATATCACTGTTTCGGTGCAGGGCTGTCCGCTGAATCCGAAACAAACTCGCAGTCCAAGTTGGCAATGACTTGTATCTCGTTGATGAGGCCGGCTCGTGCATGTCCAGCGTGGTGATGTCCTCATCACATGGTGAGATTAAAATTTTAGTTCCAATAAATGTTAGGGCTCCCTGGTTCTTAAAACCGGTAGAACAATTATTTTGTTTCCACCCTTTTTGTTTTTGAATAAGCACCAGGTACAAGAACAAGTGTGGGGGAGATCTCTCGTAGTTTTGACCCGCATACATTCGAGATCTCCCACAGACAGATGCACAAGCCCGAAAGAACTAGGACACAAAAGGTTTAGAACTCATCGGGACGGTTATTAAAAAGTAAGATATGGTTTGATGAAGGACTCCTTGCTCTCTCTGCTTTTATGTTTGGGAAGTTTTTTTCTAAAAGAAAACCCCTTCATAGCTTTACACACTCCCAGTGTCTATCCTACCAAAGCCATATGTCGATCTTCACGAATGAAACCCTACATATGTGCCTTGTTGTTGCATTGAGCTTCATCAAATTTTGTGACCCTAGTGAGATGTCTTTTCATGCTTGCTTGATCAAGATCACGTACACTCCACATGCTAAAATTCTACACTGGAAGTTAGCCATTCCATCCCATCCGTCCACAAAATAGAACTCCATGTGTAATGATCTCTCTCTCCACTTCTCCTTGAAAGAGGCATGGGCTATATGAAAAAAAAGAAAAAAAAAGAGAGGACCCATGGAGGTCCAAGTGTTGGAAAAAAAACTTTGGACACATGAAGGTCCAAGAAAAAAAGAAAGAGTATATAGCCATGTCCTCAAGTCTTCAAAATAAAGGAGAGAGAGTTTCATAAAAAAGAGTCTTTCATTTTCATCATCCACCTTCCATACACGTGCACAATCTTGATCAGCTTGTATGATGTGTCATCTCCATGGATCCAATCTTTGATTTTGCAATATATGTGAAACAAGTGCATGCTTCCAATCTCCTACCATGAGCTCCACATAAGCTATCTTTAGAAGTAGGTTGAAAAGAGGCAATGCCTTGTTGAGGATATAAACACACTAAGCGAAATAAGAGATCCCATGGAGGAGTAAAGCTATGGTTGGTCCTTTTGAAAATCTTTCAAAACACCCAGTCATACAACAGAGAAGTGGAGGAGACCCAAGTCAATACCGTTCTGCTCTTCAACTTCCCAAACCTTTGTGGTAGACACATCAACATTGACAGGTAAGGGTGAAGTTTGGAATAATCTATATGCAGGTATCATATCAAAAGGAAGTGGTGTTCCGCTTAGTCTTAAGCTTTGCTCGAGGACGAGCAAAGAGGAAGTGTGGGGGTCTTGTTGACGCTCGCTATGGACCAATTTTGAGCGTCAAATTGACCCCACAATGGGGATGACATACACACGTAACCTGCATATCTAACCTGAATAATATCATTTCCACATTTCCCTTGGAGATTTTTCAATGTAGGGATTTGGGCAAGAAATGCAGGTAAAACAAGCTCCAGGATCCAAGCCACAAAATGCCGACCGATCGTAGTGCGCCGACAAACAAGGAGCAAGCATTTAATTACCAAACTCCACATGTGTTGGTGAAAATGTGTATGCAGCTCAAGCAAATAAGGAAACACACTTCAAGAGCAAGGCAACACACTCTCAATCCAAGGCAACACCCTTCCGACCAATCAAGCGCAAGCATCCAGCATCACATGGATTGATGGGCCCACATGCAGCACCAAACCTACTCAATTCAGCGCAACTCACTTGGAACCACCTTAAGGGCCCACATACCAGTCTCCTGGCCAAAGGCGGTGGCCAGGGGTTAGTTGACCCACTAGGTCGGCCGAACTGGCACTTGCTCCCCTTGTCTCAAGCTTCCACGTGGCGAGTCCAGACGCATTCCTAAGGTCGGTTTCGCAAGGCTTCACGAGTTTGGAGCTTCTCTCATTTTTGGAGTTTGACGCTTCTCTTTAGAGGCTAGTGCTGCTTAGGTAGTGCTTAGGAGTTAGGGAGAGAGTGAGGGGGGGTCGGGGAGGAGCCGGTGTGCACATCGGCGCTCTTCTCCAGCTTGTACCTCGATGGATGCTTATCAATCATAGTAAGTGTTCATGACTTCTTTTGTGCTTTAGTTTCTTAGTTAAGTGTAGAGCTAGTTTCCCCTAGATGTTTGCCGGATCAATAGTTCGCTAGTGTAGTGGATGCTTCTAGAATAAGTAAAATTCTAGAGTTAGTAAAGGATGATATAGACGTGGTGTCTAGATCAGATCTTACCTATTGGTTGTGGTATATCCCATGGTTAGATGAGGTAGGTAGCAGGTGGTGACAGCCCTATCTATCCACTGGAACCCTTCCCGTTCGGGTATATCCCAGTGCCGTATTACTAGAGCCCACCAGTTTTATTCTGTGGGAAGCTAGTAGCCCGACGCGAACAACTAGGATAGTTCTATCTTACCTTTTATTCTTAGCCTTAGTTGTTGGAGGATAAAAAGGTGTAATAGTGCAAGGGAGCAGGTGAAACCGCCCCTATAAATAACCATGTAACTGTAATTGATGGGATGATTTTTTGGAGGAATATATATATTTTCCTACTACTATGAAGATGTTTGAGTGTGGGTGTCTTGTCCATCGTCATTCCGCAAGCTGTTGTGGTGCTTCTTTATTCCGAAGGGCACGCTCCACTAAAATTTTTGGCGCCCACCGTGGTTCGTACTAACACTCCGCATGGCGAACAAGAAGAAGGCGGCTGTGGCTTCGGCCCGGAGCGAGGAGGGCGGAGGGGCCATGGTCCCCCTGCAGCCTTCGGACCAGACAAGTGGTGAAGGGGTCGAAGTCGAAGAGGTGGCCAACGGCCAGTTCGAGGTCCAGCTTGAAGCACTAGGAGGATCTTCAGAAGACATCGCGGAATATCAAAGGATTGAAGCAACGTTAGAGGAAGCTACGGCGCGGGCTCGGGAGGCAGCCCGGGCAGCCCAACCAACAACAAGCCAACACAACACAATGGCGAAGGGGAAGCAGATTCCACCAACCGAAGCCATGATTAGGAAACTGCAAGAGGAAAAGTTGCGATGCAAGCTGACACATCAACAGCGGCGTGAGAAGCGAAGGTTGCTGGAGAGAAGGAGCATGCCGGAGGAGGATGTCCACGAAGGCTTGGAAAGCCCACCAAGAAGGTAGACTCGTGAACGTATCAGGTTCGAGGTGACAAGATCAAGGGAAAGAGAGAGGCGGCACTACTCCGAGGAGGAGTCGGAGGAGAAGTACAGGAGCCGAAGGGACCGTCATCGAAGGTCCCGAAGGCAGGAAGAACCCTGCACACCCTTGGCAGTGGAGCTCAAGGAGGTGCTGTGGCCGCACCGATTCAATGCTGCTACCATACCATAGTTCGATGGCGAGTCCGACCCGGAGGAATTCCTCCTAAAATACGAAGTGGCGGTAGAGTCCAACAGAGGAGGTTCAGAGGTGAAGGCCAAGCTTTGGTCATGGCGATGACGGGGGTGGCGCAGCACCGGTACACTAACCTCCCGAGGGGGTGCATTCATTCTGGAGCCAGCTTCGTGCTAAGCTGCTGACAAACTTCCGAAGGTTAAAGCCGGAGGAGTTAACTTCCCGTGATTTTCATGCTTGCAAGCAAGGGGAGAAAGAAACACTGCAAGAATATATGCACCGCTTCACTAAGTTGCGTGCCAAGGCTCTGCACGTCCATGATGTGACAGTCATTGATGCAGCGATAGCGGGGCTTCAAATGGGTCCCTATGGAGAGTACTTGGACAAACTCAAGCCTCGGACTGTGGAGGAGCTGTTTGATGTCATGCAAGAATACTCCAAGTCAGATCGGGGTAGAAGGAGAAGAATCAAAGCTCGCAATCAAGAAAAGAAGAACAAATCGAATCAATGGTCGCAATCGAAGTCGTGGCACGCTAAGCAGTCGAAGCGGCAGAATCATAAGCCTATCAACACAGTCGCGAGGGGTCAACAGAACCAAGAGCCCCAAGGATCACATCACGGTGGAGGTCGAGGTGGCCACGGGGGCCGAAGGGGCCGAGGAGGCAAAGGACCTTCAGGTCAAAAGATCACATATTGCTATTTTCATGGCAAGGACCAGGGGCATTGGACAAATGAATGCCACTTCGCAAATGAAAAGAAGGAGTTTAACGACAAACCCGCAGAACTGTCGAAGTCAGTGAACCACACCTCCGGAGGTGACAGAGTGGGATCAGTAGCTTCGGCACCTCAATGGCCAGCTCATCACCCAACGTTCAGCTACAACCCAATGCCATATGTGCCACAGTACCTACCGGCACCGCTACCACCGCCAGTGCAACACAGTCAGATGCCTTCGGCATATAGCCAAGGGTGAGCCCAAAGTTTAGCCACCCAAGGCTACGATCCATTAAACTATCATCTACCGCTTCCACCAAAGCTGGAACCAGGGCAGATACCGAAGACAGCCGGAGGGTCCCTGAAGGTAAACAATTCTAGAGGTCCGATGGTGAACATGATAAACGCAATTTCGGGAGGATTCAATGAACCAATGCATGAATCGAAGGGGCAAAGGAAAGATTACCTTCGGGCGGTCAATCATGTATGCGAAGGCAAACACTTCAGAACATCGTGGTCTCATGACCCAATAACCTTCACTCAGGCTGATCTCAGACTCAAGAACTACCCTCATAACGACCCCCTCGTCATCAGAGCAAACATAGGCAAAAATTTAGTGCATTTCTTCGGGAATGATGTGGGAAGAATTCTGGTGGATAATGGCAGTTCAGCAGATGTCATCCTCTGGCGGTGCTTCGTCCAAATGGGATTCATGGAGAAAGACTTGAAGAAGTCCGAATACCCTTTGATTGGCTTCGGTGGGAAGAAACTCCAAGCCGTCGGCAAGGCCGATGTGAATGTAACCTTCGGGGAGAGTCCTACGATGAGAACAGAAGTCAAAACATTTGATATTGTTGATATTTCTAGAACCCGTACAATGTCATCCTCGGGAGAAACACAATCATCAAGTTCGTCGCTGTTATCCACCAACCATACCTATGCATGAAGATCCCCACGGTCGGAGGTGTCATAACGGTCTATGGTGACCAAGAAGAAGCACGAAGATGTGAAGACAATACTTCCATACCTCGAAGAATTTCCATGCAATTGAAGATCAAAAACAGCACGAAGCGGAGCATAATCAGCAAGAGCCCAAAGCCCAAGAGGCCACCGAAGGGCTAAAGGCAGCGGAGGATACCAAGAAGGTGCTTTTGTGCGAAGACGTGCTAGATCGCATGGTAGTTATTGGCAAGGTTCTCGAACAAGCCAAAGAGGAAAGGCTGGTACATTTCCTTCAGAATAATCAAGATGTTTTTGCTTGGTCTTCGGCAAACTTGAAGGGTGTCAGCAAAGATATCATGGAGCACTTTCTCAATGTAGACCCGAAGGCAAAGCAAGTTCGACAGAAACTTCGCATGATGTCCAAAGAAAGGAAGAAGGCATCTCAGGCCATAGTCCAGAAATTGCTAGATGCAGGGGTCATACGCGAGGTGCAGTTCTCACAATGGCTTGCGAATGTGGTGATGGTGCCAAAGAAGAATGGCAAGTGGCGCATGTGCATAGATTTCACAAACCTCAACAAAGCATGTCCGAAAGATGACTACCCGTTGCCTCGAATTGACACCCTAGTAGATGAAGCTGCAGGTTCATAAATGATGAGTATGCTAGATTGCTTTTCTGGGTACCATCAGATCTGGATGAGGAAAGCAGACAAAGACAAGACCAATTTCACTACCCCCTTCGGAACATTTTGCTTCGTGAGAATGCACGAAGGTCTCAGAAATGCAGGATGCACCTTCAACAGAATAGTGCACGCAGTCTTGGGCTCGCAGCTCAACAGAAACGTCTCAGCCTATGTGGACGATGTGATCATACAAAGCCAGAAGAGAAGTTATTATATTCAGGACCTTCGGGAAACATTTGCGAATTTGCGACAGCACGGAATGAAACTAAACCCCGAGAAATGTGCCTTCGGGGTCAGGAGAGGAAATTTTTGGGTTGCATGATATCAAAAAGGGGGATTGAAGAAAATCCAGAAAAAATTGAAGCCATTAGAAGAATGAATGCCCCTCGCACTCTGAGAGAAGCACAGAAACTTGCTAGAAGGCTGGCAGCTCTAAACAAATTTATTTCAAAGTTGCCAGAACGAAGCCTCCCTTTTGTCAAGGCTTTGAAGGGCACCGGGAATTTTCAGTGGGGTCCCAAGCAGCAACGGGCTTTTGATGATTTGAGGCATACATCGAGAACTTGGCTATCTTGAGCAGCCCAACACCGAAGGCAGAACTCTTGTTATACATCACCTCAGCAGGGTCCGTAGTTAGCGCAGCATTGGTGGAAGAGCGCAGAATTGACGGCGAGCTTCGGCAAGTCCCAATTTATCTCGTGTCCGAAGCCCTCAATGGGTCCAAACTGTTGTATTCGGAAATGGAGAAAACGGCATAAGCGGTGGTCATGGTAGCCAGAAAGCTTCGATATTATGTCCAGAGCCACCAAATCACAATCCCAACTTCATACCCCCTTCGAGACATATTTGAGAACAGAGAGGCCTCGGGTAGAATTGGCAAATGGATAGCCCAGCTGGCGGAACATACCATCAACTTCACTTCACACAGCGCAATCAAGTCACAGGTGCTAGCATTTTTTGTGGCAGATTGGACACCTTCATTCCCAGGGCAAGAACGCCCAACGACCGAAGTCATTTGGCAGATGGCATGTGATGGGGCTTATTGTGAAAAAGGGGCTGGAGCTTCGGTAGTACTAGTGGCACCTTCGGGCATCAAGTTGAAATACGCAGCAAAGCTGGATTTCGGCAGATGCTAAAACAATATCGCAGAATACGAAGGTCTTCTTCTAGGCCTTCGGAAAGCAAGAGCATTGGGGGTCTGAAGGTTAACTGTCAAAACGGACTCAGAACTGGTAAAGGGGCATGTTGACGAGTCATACAAGGCACAAAATCCTGAGCTTGTGAAATGTCTGGCAGCAGTGCGAAGCATGGAGAAACATTTTTTGGGCTTCGGAGTCAAGAGTTTCCTGAGGGATCTCGACAAAGAAGTAGATGAGTTAGCGAAGGCAGCTGCTCTGCAGAATTCACTACCTCCGGAAGTGTTCTTTGAAACATTGAAACAAGCGTCAATTCACAGCGATGAAGCACCTATAAAGTTTGTAAATGCAATAACTAGCGAAGACTGGCGAGCTATGATAATGGCCTACCTTCGGGGTCGCTTCGTCCTAGAAGATGAGCAGACTGAGAAAAGAATTTCCCGTCGGGCCAGAAATTATGTCATCATAAACAAAGACATGTATAGAAAAGGGGTTTGCGCAGCCCACTTGAATGTGTGTCTCAGGAAGAAGGCAGGCAGCTCATGGAAGAAATTCATGCGGGCATGTGTTCATCACATATCAACACCAGGGCTCTTGTTGGCAAAGCATTTAGGCAGGGTTTCTACTGGTCTTCGGCGGTAGCAGATGTGCACGAAATAGTCAGAACATGCCCGAACTGTCAGAAACATGTTCACCACAGCAAATTCTTGCCGAAAGAGGTGCGTCTCATACCTCCGGTGTGGCCGCTCTCAAGATGGGGCATCGATATTGTGGGGCCTCTGCCAACAGCCCGAGAAATTACAGATACGTAGCGGTAGAATGGAATACTTCACCAAGTGGATCGAAGCAAAACTCCTTCGGGAAATTTCCACTGGGGCACTTCAATAATTTTTCTGGCAAAACATTGTATGCCGCTTCGGGGTTCCTACAGAGGTCACAGTTGACAATGGCAGGCAGTTTGATTGCGCCACCTTCAGAGCTGTTTGTGAGCAGTTGGGAACGAAGCTGTGCTTCACCTCAGTGTACCATCCTCAGTCCAACAGAGCGGTAGAAAGAGCCAATGGCATTATATTCACAGGCATTAAGAAAAACATCACAGACCAGCCGAAGAGCAAATGGGTTGATGAATTGCCAAGGGTAATCTAGTTGCACAACACAACTGAATCCAGAACCACCAAGTTTTCTCCATTCAAACTTTTGTACGGCGAAGAGTGCATGACTCTGGAGGAACTCAAGTTGGGCTTGTGGCGAGCTGAAAATGATACGCACGAAGACATGGCAGCAACTGTTGATGTCATCGAGATAGCAAGGCTCCAAGCAGCATCAAATTTGAGCAAGTACCAAGATGAAACCTGTGACAACCCCGGTAATTACAATTCCAAAATCAATGTCATTAGCCTAACTCTATGTTTTAAACCAACTAATGAGAGGGTGGAAAGAATTAAAACGAGTTCAGTTGGAATTCAAATTTAATTTGAGCACATTGGTTACTTTTGAACTTTTAAATTTAACTTTCAAACCATAAGCCAAATGAGATTTTTCCTGAAACCAAAGTTGTAGAACTTTTTATTTTGAACAACTTTCGTGTTCAAAAGTTTTTGAAATTCAAATCAGAAAAAGGAGAAAATGCCCTGTTTGCACCCAGCCCCCTGAAGTTTTTCAAATTTGTGCACTTAGGTCCCTCCCTCACCCCTCCCTCCTCTGCTGCACCGCACGCTCGCCCGACCGCCGCCGGCCACCTGGCCCTCGACGCCTGCGCGGCCCCAGGCGCCGAGCCAGCCCCCGACGCCCTGCCTGCTGCCCGCCCCCGCTGCCCAACCGCGGCCGCGCCTTTTCTTCTCCCTCCCGCACGGCATGCCCCTGCCCAACCCGCGGCTCTGCTGCACCGCCCCGTGCTGCCCAGTCGCTGGCCGCCGCCCCCTCCACCAGTGCTCCGTCGTGCCGCCCGAGCTCCCCAACCACCCGCCAGCGTCGCCTACACGCAACGTCGCGCCCCAGGCGCGCCCAGCGCACGCACGCCACGCGCACGCCGCGCCTCTGGCCGCTGGTCACCGCCGGCCGCACCAATGGCGTCCAGCCTCGCCGCCCCCTCCACCTCGCGCCACGGCCGTGCTGAGCCCGCCCCCGCGAGCTCCACCAGCTATAAAGCCGGCACAGCGCCCCTCCCTCCCCTCCTTTCTTCTTCCCCGCAGAACAGAGCACAACAGAGCCGAGCGCCGCCTCCCACCTCGCCGTGGAACCCCCTGCTCCGGCCCACCTCCGCCCGAGACAAGCGCTGAAACGGGTCCCCCTCAGTGCGCTGAAGCTCCCCAGCCCGAGCACCGCCGCCCTCCTCGCCGGAGCGCCGCCGTCCGCGCCGCCCCTCCGCCGCCGCCCTTGCTCTCCGCGGCCAGCCCGCCACCGGCCATCCCAAGCCACTCCAAGACCACCAATAGGTGCGCCCTGGTTCCCTCTAAGTTCCCCCCCACCTTGCCCTCGCCGCCGGCGACCGAGCTCGCCGGAATTTGGCCGGACAGGACGACCCCGCCGTGATTTTGCGACCAGGGACCACATTGCAAACGCCCAAATCTTTCTAGGGGGTTTTCTGCTAGTTTTCAGGGACCCCTCTGTAAAGAAAGTTTTAACCAAATCAGTGAACTTGTAAAATTCGTATAAAATCGTAGAAAATTCAAAAAAATGCAAACTCAACTGTTCTGGAATCCTTAGAAGAAACTCTACAACTTTTGTTACATTAAGTTTCTCAGATTCTCAATATAGTTTGCTCTAGGTTAAATGGAAGGTTTAATGGACTTCTTTTGTACCCACTGTTGTAGATCATTGCTGACCCTAATTTTTGGGCAGTGAGTTACTTGCTTAATATTTAGGGCTGTGTAAAAAGATCAGGACCAAAAGCCATCTCTAGATACACCTTTTGTCCAACCTTGTTATATGCCATAAAGTGATTAGAACTAATTTTTCCTGCTGTTCTGTGATGATTAATGTCATGAAACTTTTTTTGTGTTGTTTTAGTAATACCTAGAGGCCATAGAAAAATTTAGGAACATTTTTACTATACGTAACCTGTTCATATAAATTTGGGGTAGGAAAATTTCACTACTTCAAAATAATTAGTAAAGTGCTTAGAAAATGTTCATCTTTTTACTATGAAACAAAATAGAGTAGCTCAAGCTGTACAAAAAGTTTCATACATAGAAATCCTGTATAACATCCTGTAGAAAATAATCTTTAATAACATGAGTGTAGCTTGTCCCATTTATTATGCTCTAAATCATGTACAATAAAATCTGAAAAATTTACAGTAACACAAATATGGTTATAGCAACACCCTGTAAAATTTGTAGCATCAATACTTGCATGGGTTGTTCTGTATAAAAATAACTAGATTCTAGCAGTGGCTGTGTATTACATTTTTCATATTTAACGTGCTAAACAAAAATGTCTGAAATTTTTACAGTGACCTTATCTCTGCATGATGTACTTTGAATAAAAAGTTTATTACCAGAGGCTAACTAGATTAGTAATTGTGTTCAACTCATGTTTGTGTTTAAAAAGAAACTAAGTTTTCAATATAACACAACCCCTTCTTCTTTAATGAAGTTAAATAGATTAAGATAAACTCTATTAACGATTGCCCAGGAAATGTTAAAGTAAATAACTTCACAGCAAAACTTATGCCCTATGAACTGCAACTTTATCGTAAAGGAAATAATGTCTTTTACTATCACCACTACTTAAACTTGTGCATTCATGTAGAAACGACTACTCTCGCCGACGGAACGTACGAGTTGGTGCCCGCGTCCGAGAGTGAGCAGCGTGAAGCTCAAGTGAATCTAACTGAAGTTGCCGAAGACCCGAGCCCAAGTTCGGAAGAGCCCCGGACTAACTTTTCGCAAGAAGGCAAGCCCCGGAGCATGAACCCTATTTTCTAAACTTATGCAACTTATTACTCTACTGTACTTGTGCATCAAGTTATAGGAGTTGGATGAAAACTTAGTTGCATGATCCTAGGTACCCATGCTCTGAACACTAGATGCAAGGTTCGATAGAATGCTATGCTAATAGGACTCGGTAAAAGTCGAGTGATTTCCTGTCACTCGCGAGAAATTAGGAGTTGATTGTTTACTACACGCTGCAATCATAAGGACGACGGACGGGCTGTGGTACGATGTTTATGTTGATGATTGAGGCCCGTCTGTCTAGTGAAAAATGCTAAGGCCGCAGTGTTAGGTAAGTGATGGTTAAGTCTTTGAACGTACTAACCACATGCCGAGAATATGGTAATCGGTAAGCTTAGTACTGGATTGAACCGAGGCCGGAATATACTCCCCACTGTCTTGAATTCGTTCACATCTAGCTAATGGCGGGTGCATCGGCCGCCATGGCCCGGCTGCGTCCGTGGTCCATGGGGAGGTGTAGTCGAGGGCGGTGGGCCTGTTCCGTGAAGCGGGAATTGAAGGGAAAAGTTGCATGTGTGACTCTAGGGAGTAACCACGTGACGTGTGTTTAGGTTTCCCTTGCAAGGTTAAGAAATTCGATTCGAATCGTCCGTTTCTCACGGCTATTGAGACTGCTTAACCACTTTTACCCACATAGTAAGAAGAGGAACAATGATGATGAATAAACTTGTTGGATGAAAATTTAATGCTTCACCATGTATGATATTGGATAGTTGCTTACCTAGAATGGTTAACGAAAGCTAGAACTTGGAGCTAAAATCTGAAAGTAAGGACCTACTATATATGCTTTTTGGCAAAACAAACCCCTCAAGCCAAAAGCCTCGCATGTCTAGGAGTCGGCTAAGTATACCCCAATAGTCGGGTAAGCCTTGCTGAGTATTAGTATACTCAGCCTTGCTTGTGGCTCGTTTTCAGGTGAGACTGTCGAAGACATGATTGCTAGGTTGACTTGGCCTTGTACTCTTCCCCCTGGTTGGTCGGTGGAATGGGATACGCCCCCGACCAATGGAGATAATGTCGAGTGATGTCTTGTACGGGCTTCATCGAGACATCCTGTATCGTCGAATAGTTTCCGTTGTTTATTTCCGCTGCAACTTAAACTCTGAAAAACATATTTATGATCATTGGAGTATTTGGTTTCTAAACTCAGAACTTGGTCTGTAATATTTACTTATGTTAAGGATGTAATATTTGCTGGAATGTGGTATTCTCTGGGCTCATCGTCGCGTGAGCATTTGTATGTATGGCGCTCGATCCGATTACCGTGGTTGTATCGGGAGGTTATACCCGACAGACCAGTGGATTATTCCGTTTGAAGTGTAAGGTTAACCGAGATTGCCTTAATGGTGATGGTTAATACACTTGAGCCGGATTAATTCAGGTGGTTCTGCCACAGCACCCGAAGGTGGAAGAATAAGAAAGTGAAACCAAGAAGAGATCAAAGGCAAGCTGGATAGTAAATGGGAGGGACCATTTCTGGTAACCGAGATGGCGAGACCTGAGGCCTGCAGGCTTTGGACCCTCGAAGGGGTTGATGATCCGTACTCATGGAACAAGGACATGTTGCGAAAGTACTACGTGTAGGGAAGAAATGTAAGGGACCCTCGGAGAAATATAATCGAAGGGGACTCGTAGATCACTTAGATTTTGTATTTTTTGTACCTTTTTCTTTTCGTTTTGCTCCATAACGGAGATGTACCCAAGGACCCGTACTCTTTTCCTCACGAGGGAAGCCTTCGTGGTGGCCACCATGGTCACCGAAGGTGTGAGGTTTTTAACAAGGCGGGCTTCCTATCTAACCCCTTGTCTAATATAAAAAAGGATCCCCCAAAAAATGAGCAGAGAGCATCCAAAGGGGGGAGAAGGTTCCGAAGCAACTACCTCCTTTGGGCGAAGAAGGGTTGCCGAGAAATAAGTGAGCACGGGTTCCCGAAGCTAGAAAGGCTCGTTCCCCTTAGCTTCACTTCAAGATAATGAAAGTCGAAGCCCTCTCGTGTGCAAAGCCGAAGGCATTCGCGATAACAAAAGTCAAAGCCCTCTCGTGCGCAAAGCCGAAGGCATTCACGATAATGAAAGTCGAAGCCCTCTCGATCGCAAAGCCGAAGGCATTCGCGATAATGAAACTCCATGCCTTCTCGAATGCAAAGCCGAAGGCATTCGAGATAGCGAAAGATGAAGCACAGACAACCAAACCTCCAAAAACACTTTGTCTCTCGATGCCCTATTCAAAAAATGGGGGGTGGTTCTTCGCAAAATATAAATGTTTGATTATGCCATTGCGTCACAAATTTCAGAAACACAACAAAATTTCTGGTGCCTCGCATAAGCAAAAGGGGGGTGGCGCTTCAAAACAATTTCTTTTTGCTCAAGCCGAGCCTCCGAAAATAGTCTAGGCAGGGCAAGTACTTTGCAAAATTACAATACATCACCTCAACCATTTACATCATCAATAATTGTGAATACAATGTACACAGGGTACTCATTACAGACAGAACTTCGGGAAATATTTAAAAATACAAGGGTATTTACATAAGCACGAAGTTCATAGGTCTTCGCTGAAAACTTTATGGTCTAGTTAGTCTATCAAAGCTCTCACAGCAACATCAACTATAGCTTCGGCCATCCACCGAAGAGTTGCTTCCGAAGGCATCCCTGCAGCCGAAGTTAATATCCAATCAGGGAGCTTTCATTCGGTACATCATTCCCGAAGAAAAATCTTCATGACCCAAGGGTTCAAGTTTAGGTTCCTTCAGCCCTTCGGGTGGTGTATACGGCACTGAACTATTTTGTATACGTCAGATTTCACAATGAAGCGCGTGGTTAGCTAATATGTTCGCATGGCGAACAGGATCATGTTCAAACTTAGTAAAACAAGCTTTTGCTGCCTCATTACGACGCTCATACATAGTAAAACAGCATTGCCAAAAATCGTCGAAGCTAATCTCAGGATGCAAGGAATGAAACTTGGACCAGCTACTCCCGGCCACAAAAAAGTCACTGCGGTTCACGGTGACAGGCATGATACCTTCGGTAACCCGCGCAGGTTCCGTCGCAGGGTCCTACATAGGGCTGAAGGTGTTAGTTTTAAGAGAACTTTATTACAACCCTTGCCTCAGCAAAAGCAAAAGATGATTCATTCCTCACACCTCACCAGCCTTCGAGCCATCATCGGCCGTCGCACCTTCGGGAGCTTCCACCTCAGTATCTCAAGCTTCGGGAGCCATCTCGGTATCAGCTTCGGCTGCACCATCGGCCGTAGAGTCTTCGGGATCATCACTCATACTTTTGTGGTCACAAAAAAACTCTTAAGCTTCAGCTTCGGCTGTCTTTTGCAACTGAAAATAAATAAGAGTCAGTATCCAACCAAAACAAAAACAACTCGCAAAGGGTTAGCTTGCAAAAACAAACCTGCTCGCCGATGCGCAGCCCTTCGCGATGAACAAGTTCCGAGCCCTGGCCCTTGAAGAACGACTCCATGAAATTCTTCGCAATGTTTTTTGGGAGCACAGGAAGATTCTCGGGATGGACAGCTTCTTCCGAAGGCCAGCAGAAAGAATCACCGCGCAGAGTACGAAGCTGGGCTTTTGTAATAACAGCAGGTGCGGCCGCATCCAAAGGAAGCAAGCCACACACCAAAGCGGCCAGTGTCCGCGTAGCGACGACAGCACTAAGATCCCCAAATAAATTGCTCCCGGCATCCAGCATGGCAAGGCACGTCCAAAGCCAATCAAAAAATTGATCCACATCCGATCCTTCGGTTTCCAGCTGCGGAGCAGTGAGGCCATATTTGGACATGAATTCAGGCATCTCTGATGAAGACTAGGCCCGATCTTCCGAGATGTAGAAGGTAAACTGGATAGGTGGAACATTGACGATGGTGATCCAGGCTTCTAATCAGTCACGATTTGAAACTCTGCAACCGTTACACTGCTACTCCATTGGTTATCAACCAAGCACAACTTGATTGACCTCGCCAAGAAGGCTTTTCCTGCAGACGAATCGAGAATGCAAGAAAGAAAGTATAAGCACGCAATCTGAAATTGCAAGTATGAATGAAGCAAATCACAAAGAGAGGTTCAAGCATTCGGTTCGAAAGGACTAATCGACACATTCGAGGAGAGTAAGGATAGGGGCCCTGGATTAATGTATAAGGACTTGTCACCACAGATACAACGATGCAATCTCTGTTTCTCAATGGAAAACACAAGAACTAAACAAAACCCGAGTCTAATGGTGGCGGCTACTAAGTTTATGAAGAGACTCATGACCTAGGGTTGGGGGCAACGTCCAGGGGTGGGGGCGCCCACAACTTGGGCTGTAGGCCCGACACGATACAAAGCCCAAAAGGCCCAAAATTGGTGATGCAGCACCTTGTCGTAGTCACACAGAATGATCCACGAACGTTCTGGAGCTAGGACCAGAAGCAAACAAAGCATCTCGTCATCAGGAATCCAACGCATTGAAGAGCACCTCATTTTGATGCCGGATGAGGGAAATATCGCCGTTTTGGTGTAGGGTGGTCGGCTGAATCCGATCCGAACTCGCAGTCCATGTTGGCGACGACTTGTAGCTTGGAGATGAGGCCAACTCGTGTATGTCCAGCGTGATGATGTCCTCACCATCCTCGCCTTCTTGAATTGGAGTCATCCTCGACTCCATCCCACCATCAAACTTCTGCAAAAGGATAGACAGCAAGATGCAAAACGCTATGCATCGGATCATCAGAAAAAGGAACATGTGTACAAAGCATAGTACGACATGGTTCACCATCTAAATAATGTGCAGCATCCAAAGATGTAGTAGCAAGCAAAGCACCATTCTTCAACTTAATTTCATTAGTTCGAACACTAGGTGGGTCTAAAACATTGTTCTTCTTAGAATTTTCAGCAAGCATCTTGTCATGTTTCCTAATATCAGCTGGCAATAACGGAAGCAAAGTAAACTTTTTATTCTTATGCATGAGAGTATATGTATTTGGTCTACCATGGTGTACAGTATTAGAATCATATTCCCGTGAACGGCCTAACAAAAGAGAGCATGCTTCCATAGTTACAACATCAAAATCAGCATGATCATGATAGGAACCAATAGAAAAATGCACTCGAGCAGATTTAGTTACCTTTGCCTTACCACTATTATTTAACCATTGAAGATTATAAGGTTGGGGATGCGCACGTGTAGTCAAGCCAAGCTTCTTGCCAGATCCGAACTCACCAAATTATTGCAACTCCCACTATCAATTATGGTGCAAACACGACAATCCTTCACGATTAGAAACATATGGAACAAATTATGGCGTTGTATCTTCTCCGGTTCTTGTTCCACTTGAGTACTCAGCACACGCTGCACAATAATATTCTTGTAACCCGCCGTTGCAGCAATGGAGTCAATAGCCTCGCCCTCATCTTCTGAATATGCAACAACGTTAGTAGCAAGGACTAATTCATCTTCAACATCACTAGAACTTACATATCCTCCATCGGCAGTAGCAATGTATGCACGTTGACTTGGGCGATCTTTCATGACATGTCCCATGCCCTTGCAGTGGTGGCACACAATGTTGGAGGAGCGGCTAGTGGAAGCACCAAGAGAATCATCCTTCTTCTTCTGCGGTGGTGCCTGCAATTTAGCAACAATACCTTTCTCTGGAGCACTAGCAGGTGGTGGCGGTGTTGCTGGCGGCTTAACAACAAGCGCCTTGGGCTTCTCAACTTCAGAACGCTGCTGAAATGATCTCCCAGTGTTAGACCTGAAAGAAAGTTGTTGTTGGTGGCGTCCCTGTACTTCCTGTTCTGCCTTAAGAGCAAGATGATACAATTGGGAAAAATGAGTCCATTCTTTGTAATCAAGAATATTTTGTATATCACGATATAAACCACCAAAGAATCTAGCACTACTTTCATCATCATCCTCACGAATACCACAACGTGCTAAACCAATAAGCAATTCTTGATAATATTCCTCTACACTCTTATCACCTTGTGTTAATGTTTGAAATTTCAAACGTAAATCACATTGGTAATAAGGAGGAACAAAACGAGACTTCATGCGCGGTTTTAAAACAGTCCAACTTTGAGGCACAGCAGCAGCATTACCAACATTGCAAAGATCATTCCATCAAAATAGAGCAAAGCTAGTAAATTCACTAGTAGCAAGTCTAACTCTATGCTCAGCAGGAACCAAATGAGAATTAAACTTTTGTTCTACAACAAGTTCCAAATTTAAATATTCCTCAGGATCAGCACTACCAGCAAAAGGAATCATGAAAAATTTAGCTTTACTAAAAGGATCATCGTTACCATGATTATGATTACCTCCCATACCATAATGATTATGATGCAGACGGTCTTCGTCGCGGTCAACAGCTAGTGGAGGCCGTTGTTCAATGTGCTCAACCCGGGTCACCAGGCCGGATATGTGGCGCATCATCTCATCAAACTTCTCAGTCATGAAGTTGCGTTGTTCATCCGCAACCTTCTGAAGTTCGGCCTTGGAGACACAATCATTGAAGTCCGTGGGGGAATCCGTCTCTTTCCCTACCATGGTTAGAGGATAGCAAAAGACAACACAAAAGTATTATCCCTATCAACTAACACTACTGGGTGGTGGTGAAAGTGGAAAGCAAAATCTCAAGCGGCTTACCACCGTCTTGCAAGTGTTCTTACCAAAGCCAACATGATGGTACAATCAGTTGTTGAGCTAGGTGTAATAGTTGCAAGATGAACCTGTGCTGATAGAAGTATATATGTGGAGCTTTAGGACAAGCACAATATGTAGCAAGGATAAGCAAATAACGAATGCAGATTAGCAAAGTTCAATAAGTATCAAAAGTACAAGTCACAATTGCTGGCTAAGACGTGCCCTAGACGTAGCACAACAAGTAGTAACAAAGAACGATGGAAAAAGCTCAAAGAACAAGCACACAACAACTCTGCCAAAGGGGTTTATCTTTTTCCCGATTTTCCTCAGAATTTCCAAAAAGGCACTAGTACGAATCAAGATTTTTTTCTCCACTATTTTTTTATATTTTCCTCTGAACAAGGATCACAAGAGATGAAACCACGAAAATTGGGACCTTAAACAGAGGTCACATGTGCTCTACAGAAAAACAAGCACGTTCTCTGAAAACCTGAAATCAACTTGAATGAATTTTTTCTTTATCTTCCCGTTTTTTTAATTTTTTGAGAACCCAAACCGTATGTAGTAGGTTTTGGTTATGGCCCAAATGGAGTCACGAATCTGGTATAAAAAATTGAGCCAAAACGGAGCACTGAGCGAAAAGTTATGCCTGTTTAACTGAAGGTACCTCAAGTCAGGGTTTTGAGGGGGCACAACTCGGCAGAAAGAACGACAGCGACTAGGGAAAGCTTCCCTATCCATCTCACACTGATCACGGCTGAGGCAAGCTTCTCAGCAAACAATCCAAGAGCAGCAAGCAATAGGATATGCAAGATGAATCAAGAGGGGCTGCGGTGCAAGGCGATGATCACAAGGCGGCTCGCAACCTATATAGGGCTTGCACGGCGAGAGTTCACGCAAGGCCGCTAGCGAGGGCAAGTCGACTAAAGGGGTGGATCGACTTGTAATCTGGGTAATGGTGGATGGGCGATGAACACAACCTAAACAAGCAACAAGACTCGACCACAGACACAAACTCAACAATGTGAATCTGATACAAAATTGCAAAGGCTAAAAAAGGTTCTAGGACAACAGATTTTTTTGTGGGCTTTTTGTGGACTCTAGGTATATGAAACAAAACTAATCTAAAGGAGAAAACGAAGGGTAATACCTCACGGGAAACCTGAAATTCAACCACTTGATGAAGACTAGGCCCGATCTTCCGAGAGGTAGAAGGTAAACTCAATAGGTGGAACATTGACGTTGGCGATCCGGGCTTCTAATCAGTCATGATTTGAACCCTGCAACCGTTACACCGCTGCTCTATTGGTTATCAACCAAGCACAACTTGATTGACCTCGCCAAGAAGGCTTTTCCTGCAGACGAATCGAGAACGCAAGCAAGAAAGTACAAGCATGCAATCTGAAATTGTAAGTATGAATGAAGCGAATCACAAAGAGAGGTTCAAGCACTCGGTTCAAAAGGACTAATTGACACAGTCGAGGAGAGGAAGAATAGGGGCCCTGGATCAATGTATAAGGACTTGTCGCCACAGATACAACGATGCAATGTCTGTTTCTCGAAGGATAACACAAGAACTAAACAAAACCCGAGTCTAATGGCGGCGGCTACTAAGTTTATGAAGAGACTCACGACCTAGGGTTGGGGGCAACGTCCAGGGGGGACGCCCACAACTTGGGCTGTAGGCCCGACACGATAGAAAGCCCGAAAGGCCCAAAATAGGTGACGCAGCACCTTGTTGTGGTCACACAGAATGATCCATGAACCTTCTAGAGCTGGGATCAGAAGCAAACGAAGTGTCTCATCATCATGAATCCAACGAATCGAGGAGCACCTCATTTGGACACCGGATGACGGAGATATCGCTGTTTTGGTGCAGGGTGGTCGGCTGAATCTAAACCGAACTCGCAGTCCATGTTGGCGACGACTTGTACCTTGGAGATGAGGCCGGCTCATGTATGTCCAGCGTGGTGATGTCCTCATCAATCTCACTCATCAATGCCTCTATACCGTTGCCTACGGCTCCGTGGATGGTCGTGAGCTTGTTTTTTATCCTTAGCCACTTCTCTTTGCAGTCGGCAAGTTCAACCTTCGCGGTGGTGGCTTCGGCCTGAGACTTCAATAACTCTTCTTCTAGACTCTTCGATTTCTGCGTCGCAGCAGCAAGCAGGGTCTTCTCATGGTTCACCTCAATTGCAAGGGCAGCCTTTTCCTCCTCCAACCTTGCCACCTGCTCAGCTGACGTGAAGCGCAGCGAGCCGCGATCAAAGTCTTAAGGGCGAGCTCCTCGATGCAACGAAGCACATTAGCAACACCAGTACTCATCAGGTTTTTCTTAACCACTGAAAGGCAGAAGGAAGAACCAGCTTCAGACAGGATGCGGCGTTCGCGTTTCCCGCTGTCAAATCGCACGCATCCCTAGAAACGGCCGTCAATGAGCTTCGCATCATCAACATGTAGTTCCTCGGCAACAACAGCAGGGTCTTCGGTGCTTACAAAGACGGCTTCGCTGTCGGACTCGCTGCTGCTGTGCTCATTGGTGCCATGCCCCAACGAAGATACGCAGACCCCGTGGAGCCAACCGGCCGCGATTGTGAACGTCCGGTCTTCAACGTTGACGAGGAAGCGGAGGACCCGGAAGACTGGGCACCAAGAGCGGTGGCCACAGGGGGCTTCGCCGAAGCTGGAGCAGACTCCACCACATTGAAAATGTCAACATCGTCATCGCTTTCTGGCTCCATTGCGCTCAGCTTAATGGCGACAACTTTTCGAGGAGCAGGGGGCGCTGTCGTCGAAAGTGGTGCGGCGGCAATGGGCTCTCCGGCGTCCCCCCCTAATCTTCAGAGTCTCCCTTCAATTGTAAGGGGGAGTGGGAAAACCAGGCTTCAGTGGTGCGTGCACAATTCTGACCACGAGCGGGTGCGACTCCTGTTTTCCTCTTCTTCTCCTTCTCAAGAGCCTAGGTGGCGCTTGATGCAACCTGAAAGGGCTTCGCCACAACTGAAGCGCTAGCTTTGCCTTTCTTCTTCTTCTCCACAGCCTTGTGCTTCAGCGCCACCACACGCATTGGCACTGCAATCTCGAAGGCAAGGAACACACGGTTTGACCGGGCTCCACTGAGCTTCTGTTTGATGGCGTTAAACTCGGTTAGAGTTTCAGAGCCAAGGATGACATCCGCTCGGTGTTTGATAAAAGGAGGGTCGATTCCTGACCAAACGAAGGCAAAAGTTAAAAAAATGACGAAGGTCACAACACGTACTTTCATCAGCGATGCCAAAGCAAATGCCGAAGTCGGGCACTGGAATTTTACCAAGAGGCTCCTTCCAGGCCTCGATGGACTAGCCAGCCTTCAAAGGCCAGCAACGGCAGGCAACAAACTCCTCCGTTATATCTCGAGTGTCGAACATCTTCGACACCTCCCGAAGCATTATTTCAAAAGCTTCCCAGTCAGGACTGTCGCCTGCATCAGCACTGGGACAGGCCGAAGGCAGGTCCCCGAGACAGCTCACCACGAGAGGGAGAGTCCCAGTCGCGGTGTCCAAAGGAACCTTGTGATAAAACCAAAACAAAGTCCAGTCTTCCCATTTGTTCTGATATGCCATCACTGGTCCGAAGATAGTTCCTTGGTACATGAAGTTGTAGCAATCATACTGAGCTTCGTATTTTGCCCCAGGACTACCTTCGCCTGACACCGTTTTCGGTTGAAAGTGGATCTTGTGAGTTGCGGCGAAGCCAACGGCCGAAGGCTCGAAGCCGCAGGTTTTAGTCAGCCAAAAATATAGATTCAGTCGCACGAAGGCGTTGGGAGTCAGTTGATGAGTGTAGATCTTGAACAGACGCAGAATCTCCACAAAAACAGGATCCACGGGGAAGCAAAGGCCGACAGCAAAGAAGCCGCGAAAAACGACGACCTCGTCAGGGTGAGGATGAGCCAAAGTCTGACAAGCAAGGAGGGCTCGGGCGTCGCCAGAACAAAGAGATGCCTGCTTCACCATGCTTTCAATCAAAGCATTAGTCAGTCGGCCAACTCCACGGCCAACTCCAAGCTGAGTGGTCGATGTGAGCTTTGGGCGTTCTATCTTCGGAGCCATCTGCTTCAGTGTCTCATCACTTCGGGGGGTGATGAAGCAAAGTACGCGAGAGCGAAGAGCAGTAGCAGGAGCTACGAAGGCCGATTGGACACGAGAAGCGCGAACTACGAAGGCCAAGAGAATGCATAAGAGCGTGTCAAAAACAGGCACCATGGGGACTTATATTTGGCTCGTGGAAGTCATCCCCTAAAAAGACAATTATGCCCCTGACCTTTCACCATCTACAAATCAAGAAATGGTCAATCCAATGGGGCCAGTATCATAATTTTACCTTCCGCCTCGGAGTTTGTAAATTAATTAATCTTATGTCGCTATTTTAACAAAATTTTAGTGCCTGGCATTCTTTGCAGTGAAGATTAAGCAAGGATCGTCTGTCTGCAACCTTCGTCTACCTCCAGACAGATCCCTGGGGTGGCGATTCGGGGCTGCGCAGAGCGCGCCCGGGGTCGAGGACTCGAGCCAACCTCGAGGACCGGAGGAGGAAGGCTCGTCATCCTCGAGGGGCTGCAGTTGGGGACAGCACCTTCAGGATCATGACCGAAGGCGTCCGAAGTCCTCGCAGCACAAGAAGAGGGCAACTCAACAGGTGCACCTCCTGAAGGTGTCCCGAAGGGTCAGCACTAGGAGTCCTGGAAGAGGAAGTCAGCTAGGGGCTCCGAAGGTCGCCATGGGGGGAGCGAAGCTGCCTCACATACCGCTCCGGCTTGGGCCTCGAGGTTCATCGACGAGCGGCGGAGAAGAATGTGTGGGGCCCCAGTGTCAGACACGGGCCCCGGTTGTAAGGCATAAGCAAGGGAAATACCCATTTAGCCCTAGAATATTCCTAGAATATAGTTGTTGGAGGATAAAAAGGTGTAATAGTGCAAGGGAGCAGGTGATACCGTCCCTATAAATACCCATGTAACTGTAATTGATGGGACGATTTTTTGGAGGAATAGATATATTTTCCCGCTACTACAAAGGTGTTTGGGTGTGGGTGTCTTGTCCATCGTCATTCCGCGAGCTGTTGTGGTGCTTCTTCATTTCGAAGGGTACCCTCGACCAACAGGAATCTGATCGGTTAAGATACACAGGAATATGCCTATCCAATACGACCTAGATCCTGACCCCGAAGGATCCCACCCATCATCCAGCCAAGTGCCTGTATGCCGGGTCATTTACGCAGAGTCATCTAGCCAGGTAGCCATCTCCATTCGGCAGGGAGGTACCTCGGTCTACCTCCGTCAAGCACCCGAGCGCCATGTCACCGAATTGAACCTTGCAGAGCAATGAGGCTAGTCGGTGATCATAAGGTGTGCTTTAAACCCTCGGGCTCCTGCTACAACTTGCCTTGCGGTAAACTCTTGCCTTCTTGTCTTATCTTCAACAGGATGCGCCCCTGGGCGCACCCGTTGGGTGTAGCCCCCAAGCCTCGAAAGGTTTCGCAGAAGCGTTGTGAGGGTCAAAGAAAGGAAATAGCCTCTTAACCCCTTTAACCTTCAGCGTTTAGCAAAAAAGCTAATAGAGTCACAAAGACACGCTAGGTCAGGTTACGGCTCTCAGCTCTTGTGGAGGGTGGTTGGCGGAGTCACGGAGACATGCCGAGTCAAGTAGCAGCGCCCAGCCCCTGAGCAGGGTCACTGGTGGAGTCACAGAGACATGCCGAGTCGAGTAGCTGCGCCCAGCCCCGCGAGCAGGGTCACTAGAGGAGTCACGGAGACACGCCGAGTCGAGTAGCGGCGCCCAGCCCCCCCGAGCAGGGTCACTGGCGGAGTCATGGAGACACGCCGAGTCGAGTAGCGGCGCCCAGCCCCCGAGCAGGGTCACTGGCAGAGTCCCGGAGGCACGCCGAGTTGAGTTGCGGCGCCTAGCCCCCGAGCAGGGTCGCTAGTGGAGTCACGGAGACCCGCCGAATCAAGTAGCGGTGCCCAGCCCCCGAGCAGGGTCCCTGGAGGTGTCACAGTGACGCGCCGAGTTGAGTAGCGGCGCCCAGCCCCTGAGCAGGGTCGCTGGCAGAGTCACGGAGACACGCCGAGTCAAGTAGCAGCGCCCAGCCCCCGAGCAGGGTCACTGGCCGAGTCACAGTGATGCGCCTAGTCGAGTAGCGGCGCCCAGTCCCTAAGCAGGGTCACTGGCATGGTCCCTGAGCAGTCCGGATGCTTCTCAACTGCACAGCTCATTACTCGGTTCCATTTCCTTTTTACAACCACCGTCAAATCCTTTGTTACCATTTCCCCTTCCGCCTCGGGGAGGGGAAGCACCACTTCGTGGGGATCGAATCGAAATTCAAAAGGGTACAACCGAATAGCCCGTTAGGGTTTAGGACAATATAAAAGCAATTGGCTCGGTGCATCCTTATACACTTGCGCCCCTTCCTCTCTACCGTTGTTGACTCTTCCAGATCTCTCTCAGTCTTCTCGAGAGCTCTCACCCCCAAAGCGCTCCGCCGCCTTCCCCTCACCGCCACCTCTCCCAATCAAGAATGGCAGGCAAAGTTCCCGAAGAACTCGCCGCCGCTTCGGCGGCTCTGACCCAGAATTAGCCTGGTCCCCGAGCACCACCATCGATGCGGACATTGACGCGATCGTGGCGCAGGGGCTGCTGCCGGAGAAATTAATCTCCAGGTGGCGGAGCTGCACTGGGGAGCTTCTCCCCTTGGAGGACCGGACCGAGACGATCGTCTTCCGGTCCTTCTATGAGAAGGGGTTCAGCCTGCTAGCAGGGACGTTCTTCTGTGGCCTGCTGCACAACTAGGAGCTGGAGGAGACGCACCTGAAGCCCAACTCCATCGCACAGATAGCAGTCTTCATCCATCTGTGTGAGGGGTTCTTCGGGATCAAGCCCCACTTTAACCTCTAGAGGGCCCTATACCACCTGCGGGCGTATCCGAGCAAGGGTACGCCTGACGTTGTCGGTGGGGCCACCTTCTCGCTCTGCTAGGGGGGAAAGTACCCCGAGGCTGTCTTTAAGGACAGCAACAAGAAGTGGGCCAAGGAGTGGTTCATAGTGGCGAACCCCGCTCCCAGCCTCCCACCTCGCACCGGCCTCCCACCAGTCCTCAACGCCACGTGGGAGGAGAAGCCCACGGAGGAGGAGATGGTGGAGGTGGAGATGCTACTGGCCGAGCTGCAGAAGCTAAAGGCCGACAAGCTGACTGGAGCCATGGTGGCGCTGTCGTTCGCCAAGTGGCTGTCCCAGTGAATCCAGGAGCGAGTCCACACCGGTTACGAGTACTCGGGCCATGACAACCCGACTTGCAGGCAGAACCGCAAGGTCTCTTGCGGCGAGGCCTTCATGGGGGTCTTGCTCATCGTGAACGGGGATGTCCACGACAAGGGCTGCCCAAAGGCATAAGCCTGAAGTGGCCCACCACAGAAGTAAGGACTCCATCTCCCAGTTGTTTTTCTTTCAGACCGAGAGGTTTTGAAAGGACCTTGATGTCGCCTAGAGGGGGGTTGAATAGGCATTTCTGCAAATTACAAAACTTAATTGCAATTGTCAGCACACAAACCGGTTAGACCGGTTTGGCAGACCGGTCTAACACTTAGAACAGGCTGAAATGATTCCAACCGGTCGGACCGGTTGGGTTGACCGGGCAGACCGGTCCTTAGCAGAAAACACACAAGATCAGAGTTTTTTCCCTCCTCGAGCTCTAGCACATACCAAACTTGGTGTAAAGCTTCTGCAGATGATTTCAAGTACTTCTAACAAGACACTACACACAGAAATAACACACCCAAGTAGTTCGATGCGGAAGTAACAAGTAAATGCTAGAGAGTGATATATCAAGACAAACCAAAAGAGAGACACGAGGATTTGTTTCCCAAAGTTCAGATCCACCACAGTGAATCCTACATCTCCGTTGAGGAGCTCATTGGGCTTGAGTCTTTTTCAACTCGGTCCCTTGAGCTTTTTCTATTCCAACCAATCCTCACTTCACTAACTTGATCCTTTCCACCAAGGGGGCGAGATCACAACCCTTACAAACTTGCCGCTGCTCACCACACCTAGGGAGCTAGCCTGCAACACCTAGCCATCTAGGACGCTTCACCTCCAAGAGTAACAAATGCTTCACGAGTTTCTTAGACTTCAACCACAAGTGCTCAAGCTATGGAATGCTCTCTGCAGTTTTGTACGACTCAAGCACACTGAGTGAGTGCTTGAAGTTTAGATTTGAATACTGGAGCATGTAGCTTGATGCATCTTGTCTTCGCAGGTTGTAGTCGGCCTGAGTCGGCAGGCTGCGAGCCGGCTTGAGGCAGGAGACAGGTTGGCGGAGCTAGTCCACCAGCTGGAGGAGGAGCTACGAGCGCTGAAGCAACACCAGGAAGCAGTCAGCAAAAATAAAAGGTTTATCTTTTGTCTTGTCCTTGCCTCTAGTTGCCCAACTTGCCTTGTGAGGCAGACGCCTGGGGCCGTACAGAGCTGAAGGACGCCAATGAGAAGATGGCCCGGGAGCTCAAGGTGGTCGTGGAGGCAAATACCGAGCTGCACCTGCTGAGGGAGGGCGCCGAAGGCCGCGAGGTGCTCATGGAGGAGAAGCTCCGGCTGGAGAAGCAGCGCTGTGAAGGTAATGGCCTTTATACCTAAGTACTTACATGGCTTGTTATATTGCTCGTGCTGACACGAGTCGTTTTTGCAGAGACGGAGTCCCGTTTGGACGATGCCCGGGCAGACCTGGACCAACTAATGAGCAAGGTTGACTCCGTGTTGGTCGCTTTTGAGCCGGAAGGGGTTGCGCTGGCTGAAGAAGCGGTGTAGCGCCTGGATGTTGCCCGGGAGCGACTCAGGGCCTTCGTCAGGAAGACGGCCAAAGATTTGATGCAGTTTGCGATGGACCTCATGAAGTCCCATGACCCGGAGGCGGATCTGGATCCTGTGGGAGAGGGTGTCGCAGCAGATTGCACCGATGCCGAGTGGGACTCCCACTTTGCCACCGTCGGACCCCTCGCCGAGCGAATCATGGACCAGGTGAACATGTATAAAAGCGTTAGTACGTTAGGGACATGCTGGGGCTGAGTGTTAGCCGAAAAACAATATTTATTTTGCCTGTAATGAAGTTTTATTTTAATTTGTTCCATGGCCGAGTAGTTTGCTGATTTGGCCGAGTGGTTAGGATACCGACCCTGCGACGTGCCTTTGCCCATTGTGTAGAGAGCTGGTCCTCATGCATGTGATGGGCGCGAGTGACGCAGAGTGGTTCCAAGATGCATAGGGTTGTGATCAGTGAACCGTTCGGTTAGGATATTAAGTGATGCGAATGATTCTGGTGCGAGTTGGCGTGGCCGAGTTGCAGCCCCAAAGCGTGCTGGACGAGTCGGAAAGGGCGATACCAGGTCATTTTATGAGCGTAAATGGGATATAATAAGGACAAAGATGATGAAATCCTCTTATTTATTTCTAGAGAGGTTGGGGTACATAGCTGCAAGCTCTTCTTATGGGTAGAAGCGTCAGAGGTGCTCGATGTTCCATGGGTTGCCGAAGTCCTTCACAAAATGACGATAGAAACCAGCAAGTCCTAGAAAACTCCGCACTTGCGTGATAGTCTTCGGTATAGGCCATCCCTGTATAGCTTCCACCTTGGCTTGATCAACCTCGATTCCCTGTGGAGTCACGACATAGACAAGAAAAGACACTCGATCGGTGCAAAAGGTGCACTTCTCAAGGTTACCAAATAAACGTGTATCTCGTAAAGCATTAAAAACAGCACGTAAGTGATCAAGATGTTCATCGAAAGATTTGATGTAAATCAATATATCATCAAAGTAGACAACAACAAATTTTCCAATGAAAGCACGCAGAACCTCGTTCATTAATCTCATGAAAGTACTAGGTGCATTAGTTAACCCAAAAGGCATGACTAACCACTCATATAACCCGAACTTAGTTTTGAAAGCAGTTTTCCATTCATCTCCCAATTTCATACGAATCTGGTGGTACCCACTACGCAAATCAACTTTGGAAAACACAACAGCACCACTCAATTCATCAAGCATATCATCCAAACGTGGGATAGGGTGTCGATATCGAATTGTGATATTATTAATAGCCCTACAATCAACACACATACGCCATGTTCCATCCTTTTTAGGCACTAAAATAACCGGAACAGCACAAGGACTAAGAGACTCACGCACATAACCTTTGCCGAGTAGTTCTTGCACTTATCGTTGAATTTCTTTAGTTTCTTCCGGATTTGTCCTGTATGGCGCACGGTTTGGCAACGATGCACCAGGAATAAGGTTAATTTGGTGCTCAATCTCTCGTATTGGTGGCAGCCCCGCTGGTATCTCACTTGGAAATGCATCAGAATACTCCTGCAAAAGGTTAGCAACAGCCGGGGGCAAAGAATGCTGCATATCGTGAACTGAAATCAAAGCATCCTTGCACACCAAAGCATAGGCAACAGAAGTGGAAGCAATCAATTCATTAATATCAGACTTAGTAGCAAGCAAGCAATGTCCTTTCAATCTTATCGATCTCAGTTTTAGTTCTCTTAGCTTTAGCAACATCATCACGCACAATAGATTCAGGTGACATAGGAAGCAAAACGATTTTCTTATCATGATGTTTAAGAGAATATTAATTTGATCTACCATGATGCATGCTATCGGTATCAAATTGCCATGGTCTATCTAGCAGAATATGACAAGCTTCCATAGGCACAACATCGCATTCAACAACATCATGATATGAACCAATAGCAAAATTAATTCGTACCAATCTCGTTACCTTGACCTTACCACTATTGTTGAGCCACCGAATGTGATATGGATGTGGGTGCGGTTTTGTTGTAAGTGCAAGCTTCTCGACCATATCGCTGCTAGCCAAGTTGTTGCAACTACCTCCATCAATTATCAAATGGCACGAACGCTCTTTAATAACACACTTTGTTTGGAACAGTGTATGCCGTTGATTTTGCTCTGCCTTTTCCATTTGTGCACTAAGTACAAGCTGCACAATGAGGCTCTCATAATGATCTGCATCCTCTGCACCAATCTGCTCTTCTGGTTGTTCCACAGTACCCGCATGGTCAGCAGCAAGCAAAGCAAGTGTATCTTCATCAAAATCACTAGCAGAGGAATACCCACCATCTCCTTTGACCACTAAAACGCGCTTATTAGGGCAGTCACGTTGCACGTGTCCAAAGCCCTTGCATCGATGGCACTGAACATCTCTTGTCCTTCCCGTGGAGGCAACCGAAGATGCACTCGTGGCTGGTTTCTGGACAAGCGTGGATGCTGAATTTGTCGGGGGAGCACGTGTCTTAACGTTGGATGGAGCGGGTATTGTCGGCCGACTCGGGAATGTAGAAGGTGCAGGAGCTCATCCGGTCAATGAGGTAGATGTGCGCGGCTGCCATGATGAAGGTTTTCCTGCAGAAATATTAGTTCTTGTACTAGCACATCGTCCCAGCACTTTCTTTTCAGCTTTACAAGCAAGATGGAACAAACGGGTTACGTTAGTAGAATCTTTATAAGTAAGAATGTCCTGAATTTCTCAGTTCAAACTCCTAAAAATCTAGCCATAGCAGGTTCCTCATCCTCCACTAAATTACAACGCAACACACCCATTTGTAATTCCTGATAGTATTCTTCTACACTTTTATTACGCTGTCTCAATTGTTGCAATCTATGTAACAGATCACGCGCATAGTAAGAATGAACAAATCTAGCCCGCATGACCCGTTTCAAAGCATCCCAGGTTTGTGGAATATTATTAGGATTTTTCTTAGCATGTTCTATCCACCAAACAGAGGCAAAATTGGTAAACTCACTAGTAGCAGCCCTAACACTTATATTCTCAGGAAATTCATGACATGCAAACTTTTGATCAACAGCAATTTCCCAAGTAATGTATGCACCAGGATCGTATTTTCCATCGAAAGAAGGTATCTTAAATTTTATTTTACTGAAAGCATCATCATTATTATGTACCTCACGTCGTCGATGTCCACCCATACCTCTCCGATTAGTTCGCAGTCGTTGGCGACTAGGAGCATCTTGGTCATCTAGTTCAGTATCAGCGACATAATTATCCCAATTATCCTTGACACGCTCATCCTTGTTGTTTTCTCCCTCATGCCCATTTGCAGTTCTGGCATGCATCTCATCAAAACGCCTCAAAAGAGCAGCAAGGCTTTGGTCAATATGAGCGACCGACGTCTCCAGCCTTGTAAGCTTGGTGTTGGTGGCAAGCTGCGTGGCCTCCAACTGCCCAATCTTATCATTTGACACCAGCATATCTTCAGCAAGCCCATCTACATGCCTCCTCATCTTATTTTCAAAATGTTGTATGATTCCCTTTGTACGAGGAGAGTGACCTAAACTCCCATCACCCTCTGATCCTGTCATGGTTAGATGAACAAAGGAAACACAAAAATAGGTGAAGAAATAAGATCCTACAACTAATGGGATGTAGCTACTGCAAGGCGCTCACTCTAAACCTGTTACACAAGCTCTTCCCAATTCTTACCTTGCTCAACAGGTGGGGACGGCAACCAACAAGTCTGCAACCGTGGAATGAAGTGTATCGGTGTCGCAACAACAGGACATGTCAAGCTGTAGTCGGATATGTGGAGCTATAGGTGGGCTGAAGCAAGGATGAACTAGCACCACGTTAGTTACAAAAGCAAGCTAAAGAATCGTTCAACGGCGGCACTATGGTGGTCCTAGCCTAGACCGTGCTAGAGATGCGAGCCTGGACACAAATGAAGTCACGAGACACCACCGAAGAACAAAAATGATGCACAAAGAACATCCCCTTTTTCTTCCCTTCTTTTTTTTCTTCTTTTTTTTTCTTCTTTTCTTTTTTTTTCTTTTTTTTCTTTTTTTTCCAGGGGATCCTCAAGACTGGTTATATAACCTAAAAGACTTCCAAAGAGCCACACACCACACAAACTTTTCCCGAAAGGGTAGGGGTATTCCGGTAAACAAAAGATAAGTCGAGACTATATGTATGCGTGCAAAGTTGCGGTTTGAGTAAGCCGAGACTACATCTGCCTTTCTGGAATGCTACAAAATATGCAGTACAAGTGTGAGTAGCAATGGAATTTTATAACACGGCGCAATAACCAATTCGGACTCAGAAACCGATTCCTACTCGAATCACAGCACCACGTGCGATTCGGTCACAAGCCAACACAGAATCTAACTCGGACTTGAACACAAATATGGACTCGGATTCCGCCAACACGGAGTATGTATGGTGGCGCACGGCTGTGACCAGAACGTGACAAGAACTCGAAACTCTAAAGGACTAAAACTAAGACCAGCAACTCGACGCAACCGATGCAACCGAAAGTTCAACAAGCCGTAACTAAGCAGTGCTAGCAAAGGCTCAAACGAGTTTATAGGATTGAAGGTAAACTAATCTACTATTTTTTTTGGCTTTTCTGGACTATAGGAAAAATAAAACAACGAAGAATTAGAAGTCTCTCACCAATAAACCTTGCTCTGATTACCATCTAATGGCGACCCGCTAGGGTTTGATTCCCAATCTTTCGATGAGAGGCGTGGATAACTCGATTGGTCGATGGAGGCGACGTTCACGGCCCGACTACAGCCATCCAAGCTGCGCCTTAGCAACCGATACACCCCTCCAATGGCTGTCGTGATCTTGTGGAGCGCGGCACCCGGCCACTAGGGCACTCGTCCTGCAAGCAATCGAAGAACTAGCAAGAACAAGTATGACAAGTACTGAATTTACTAGATGTAAATGAAGGTTTCACACGCAATCTCAATAATGGTGGGGTTCCGAAGACAAGAAGACGGGCGGCTGATCCAGCACGCGCGCTTGCAAGCAAGTAGCGAAGGCTAAACTTGATCTAAACAAAACCCAAGCATCCTTGGTGGAGGCTAAGGGGTATAAGTATGTGGTAGGATGACCACAGGGGTGCTGGGGTCGTACTCCAACCCTAGGACGCGTCCGTAATGGACTCAACTTGATACACGGCCCATTGGGCCAAAACAGGGTGACGCAGCACCATGGGCAGAAAAAGACTCTGTATTAATTTTACGATTGCGGCCGACTCATAACAGATATGGATATGAGGCCGGATCCGTTTGAAAGAAGACTTCATAAGATTTCCACGAAGTACTTGAACGCCCCAATCCGAGTTAATATGCGACCGTGGTGTCCGTCACAAGTTGGTACTGTTCTGCAGTCCGAATCCAGCCTGCGCGAATCCGTTTCCCTTTCAGCCGCCTCCTTGGTTCCTAAGCAAAACAAGAGTACACGGGTCTCCATGGTCTAAACATGATGTACATGAGCTTAGATGTGAACTCACCTGATGATTAAGTTGACGAGCACGAGCACGAGTAATAGGACCAGCAATAGGTACTTGTGTCGGAGTGGATGTATCATTGGTGTTGATGTCCTCATCACGTGCCATCTTCCCTCTGTAGGCGGTAGGTGCCAGGGGCGACAATTGCGCTGACAACAAAGAGACCTTCCCATGGGGAGGATAACTTGTGGGCGCCGGTAGTAGACTGAACGTGCCATAGAACCATGTCGCCTATGTTGAAGTCTCGCTCCTGCACATTCTGGTCGTGATAGCGCCTGAGCTGTTGTTCATAGCGTGCGAGCTGCAAGGCAGCCGTGATGCGATGTTCTTCAACCAGGTCAATATCTTGGCGCCGAGTCGTTTCGGCTTCCCCTTCCTCGTAGTTTTTGATGCGCGGGGCACTGAAAGTTATGTCACTCGGGAGGACGGCCTCCGAGCCGTACACTAGGAAGAAGGGAGAGTATCTCATGGCCCTGCTCTTTTGGGTGCGTAGGCCCCATACGACCTTTGGAAGTTCTTGGATGCACTTGGGATCGAACTTCTCAAAGTGGTTGACCATTGCATTGGCGCGCTCCACTTGACCATTGCATCATGGATGGGCCACGGAAGCATAGTAGACGTCGATGCAGTTGTCCAGATAGTAGAACCAGAATAAGCCTCCAGTGAATGATGTGCCTAGATCGGTGATGATCCTATTGGGCACACTGAACCTGTGAGAAATTTCCTGGATGAACTCGACCGCCTTGGCAGCTATGGTGGCTACGACTGGTATGACTTCGATCCACTTGGTGAACTTGTCAATTGCCACAAAGATGTGACTATAGCCACCCACGGCTGTCTTCAGAGGTCCGACTGAGTCGAGCCCCTAACAGGCAAAGGGCCAAGAGGGAGGAATCGTTCGCCAGGCCTAAGCCGGAATGTGTTGTTGCTTGGCGAAGAATTGGCACCCTGGGCACCTTTTGATGATGTCGTGAGCATCAGCGAGTGCTTTAGGCTAGTAGAAACCGGACCTGAATGCTTTGCCCACAATGGTTGAGGCTCTTGCGTGGTTGCCGCAGATGCCCGAGTGGATGTTGTGGAGTAGTGCAACTCCTTCGCTCTGGGTGATACACTTGGACGGTGTCCCTGAGGAGGCTGAGTACTTGAATAGGTCGGTGCCAATGACCACGTAGCTGGTGGCTCATCTCAAGAGCTTCTCATGGTCATTCTTGTTAGGGTAGGACTTGTTGTTGACGATGAAGTCAATGATTGGGGAGCGCCAGTCGGAGTCGATCACTAGTACTTCCTAACCCTATGCTGGCACCAAGTCTATCTTGGTGGGAGGGGGTTCCTCGATCTTGACTGTGGGGCGTCTAAAGGCATGGACGATGACTTCCGCAGGGATGAGAGCTCGACTAGAACCGAGCTTGGAGAGGGTGTCGACCGTGACGTTGTAGTCTCTGATGACGTGATGGAACTCCAAGCTGTGGAAGCTGGCTTCCAAATTTCGTATGATGTGATGGAACTCCAAGCCGTGGAAGCTGGCTTCCAACTTTCGTATCTCCTTGCAATAGGCGTCCATCTTCTCCTTTTTGCAGTCGCAGTCCTTGTTGACTTGCTGGATGACAACCTTGGAGTCGTTGTAGGCAAGGAGGCATTTGATGATGAGTGAGGCAGCGATCCAGAGACCGTGAATGAGAGCTTCATACTCAGCGGCGTTGTTAGTTTCTTTAAAAAGTAACTGGAGGACGTACTTTAGTTATTCGCCTTTTGGGGAGATCAGTAGGACTCCAGCACCGGCTCCATCGAGGTTGAGGGCGCCGTCGAAGTACATCTTCCAGTCCTCAGGTCGTTCCTCGGGCGGTGGGTCCTCTATCTCTGTCCACTCATCCATGAAGTCAGCCAGGGCCTGAGATTTGATCACGGACCGAGGGGAGAACTTCACGTTGAGCGCGCCGAGCTCGACGGACCACTTGACGACTCGGTTGTTAGCGTTGTTGACGCAAAATGCCGTGGATCGGCCTTCAGCGCCGGCACACACGAGGACCCGGGAGCCTCTTGCTTCGCTCCTGCGCGGTGTCCAAAACTGGCTGCATGGTGGTGCAGGGCGTGCCAGTCAATTTGACCTACAATTGACAAGGGACAGGTAAAACGTTAAATTACCGGAACGTATCAGCTGGTGTTCTGAATTGTTCCGTCGCGCGCGTCGGCCAAGCATCCGATGCATCGGTAGATCAATCGGCCAAAGCTCCAACCGATTGTGCCGGTAAGGTAGCGCTAAACGGGTTAGCGAAGCCTCGATGAACAACACCTAGATCTGAACCCGATCAGCCTGGCGATGAAGCAATAGACAATCTGCACGTCGTAGATCTAGGCTGGATAAATTGTGGTAAGAACTAAATAAAAACAAGATCAAACGAATCTAATCCTGCCAAATATAGTAAATACCGATAATTTGGGATAACAGCTTGAAACAAGCTAGACTAAACAGGTTAATCTAACAGGAACAAGCTGATATCGATAACTTGGTGAACAGAACAGACCTAGATCCAATCTGCTCGATAACTTGAACTAATACTGGATAGAGGAAGAAGCGATGCGCCGTCAACCTTGAGCCTATCTGCCTTGTTTGACGCAGAACTTACCAGCAAGTTGGAGATCGAAGTCGATGCAGCCCCATGTGCAGGAAAGAACTCATAAAAGAAAAATCTACTGCAACTAAGGCGAAGCCGCCGAAATGAGAAAAAAGGAAAAAAGGGTTTGTGTATTGATCATTGGATGGTTTGATACATGCCCGGAGGCAGCTATTTATAGCCTAAGCTACTAACCCTAGTTGATTATGACGTACATTACTTGACAATAAAGAAAACAAGCTTTCCTAAACTCTAACAGAAAACTTGTTGACGTAGCTTCGCCAGCCCCTTCCATGCTTTATCGGCCACGACGCCTCCTCTGGCCCAAAAAGCCCAATACGCTTTAATCTCTACTTCTGAACCGGCGTCGGCCCAATTTCTATCGGCCTTCCATTAACAGGCTGACACATGCCAAAAAATGGTGTCAACACATGCCCCCCAATTTCGAATAAAAAGCCTTTGTTCCGAAATTTTAGTCAAAGCTTGTTTTCCTTTCAATCCCCCCAATTCATTGCAGCTCTTCGATTTTCCGCATAGCATTTCAACTTTCTGCAACTCATTGGTGCAACAGTAAAATAGCCGATACTGTATAACCTTTGACTTTTCGATCATCTTCATCATAACTCCTCTGTGGAAAGGTACGATCGGTCATCCATCAATCACCCCATCTTGTCAAGTAACTCCATGACTCCTCAATTATCAGGATCGTAACAGGAACACGTCTCCGACTCCTCCACTTCCCTTTTCAATTGCAACCGTCCGGCCTCTGGAATCCTCTATCCATAAATGCAAGAGCACAGTAGAGCGCAAAGAAAAATCGCAACCCTGCTCTTCTTCTTCCTCAGCTCTCGTCCCCATCTGAGCTTTCACTCCAACATCTCCCATCTGCTCATGGATAACAACAGGCGCCCTGACAATGAATCTTCCAAGCCAACAGCGCCTGCGAACCACTTTGCGTCGACAAGGGTAAAGATTCCTTGGCACTCTGTTCTTTATTCTTGCTTCCGATCTGATCTTCTCTCTTCATTACTTTAGAGCCATCTCGATGGCCGATGGTGTGTATCATGCTGGTACATCATCACGGCCTACATCAAGCAACCCAGTCGCGTTGGTGACTCCACAAATCCCCAGGTGACCGAGTTGGAGTCCTCCCTGCACGCTTCCAGAGCCGCCCTGACTGCTGTAGAAGCAAGGATCATCACAACCCGAGCCATGCTGGAGCAATCTGACTCAAGAGTAGCAGGTACACCGTTCTGCATTACTGAACTAGATTGGACCTTTCATTTCTAACCTCCAAATCTCTTCAGTCCTCGAAGCCCAGCTTCAAGATCTTCAGTTATTGGCGAATCAAACTGTTGATTTCATCAATGCTCGAGGGACTTCGCTCTCCGAGCGCCTAAAAGATGTTCCTGCCTGCATCCGGGAGATCACTGAGAATGGCATCCACATTGGAGCTGCTACAGCTCTAGCCATGGTTCAGATCCAGCTAGGTCATGACGTTCAGGATTTGGAGCCCGTTCATGCTGAAGGGGAAGCTCTTCTTGAATTCTGGGACCTCAGGGATGATCTTGAATACACAACTGCTGTCGTTAGTGAGGATGTTAGCGTAGATTCTGTGATTAATTTCACCATGTGTAATAATGTACTGGCTACCCCGTGAATCCCTATGTTTCTCTTCTGCATAATCTTTCTCTTGGTCCATGTGTGCTTGTGGCTCATATTTCTGTTGGCGCTAAAATCGGCAAGACGGGAATCGGCTGATGGTCTTCAGCGTCGGACACACGACCCGGGAGATCTGCTTAGCTCCTGTTCGGGTTATCGCCCTGGTGCGGTTCGCGCGGCGTGCCAGTCAATCTGACCTGTTGATTGACAAGGAAATAAAAGTATTAAATTCCAGGCGTTCCGATCGGCTGGAGTTCCGATCCGTCCTGAAGAGCGCGTCGGCGAATCGGCCGATTTGCTGTGAAGATGATCGGCTATGGATCAGCCGATAATCGCGTAATAATTGCAAAGAAAACTGCTGGAGCGATCTAAACAATTATTACAGAGGCAACACCTGAAACAAATCTAATCGGCTATATGATAACAAATCGAGGAAAAGCAATGATAAAGCCGATTACTCTGATCTCAAGCTGGATAACTGGTGATAATACTAGAAAAACAAGCAAACTTGCAATTCTAGTAAATATCGATAACTGGTGAATAAACCCAAATGAAACCACAGCGATGCGCCCGTGGTTAAAGCTCGAATATTACTCGATAAGCGGAACCTACCAATTGGCCGGAGATCAGGTTGATGCAGCCCTGCCAATCCGTACAATCTCGTGAAAGAAGAAAAAGTATTGGCGAAGTTGCCGACTTGGAAGTAAATTGCTAGTAGAAAGTAAACGTGTTTTGTTGATTGATGTGTTGATGTCTTTGCAAAGCCCTGACGACTCCTATTTATACCCTAAAACTAGGACTCCTGGTCGATTACGACTTGTTACAACCTTATTTAAAAACAGGAAAACTACTATATATATAATATCTTTTAAAAAGGAAACGGACTCCCGCAGAATCTTTCGCCGCCATCTCCTAATCCAATCAGGACTTTTCCAATTGCTTCCTGACCGACTTAGCATCGCTCTGTTGACCAACTTTTGACCGGGACCCTCTGAAGTAGCCCCATCCTGTTGGCGCAAGCTGTATCACCAATCGGCCGATTTCCAACTGTTACCTCAATCAGCCGATTCCTTTCTGTAGCCTTTAGATCTGCCGCATCGGCCAATCTTCTTCTCCTGACGCTGATTCAACATGTGTCAAAATCCGGCGTCAACACATGCCCCCGAGTTTCAGAGTAAAACATAACTTTTTCTTTGAAACTCTTTATTTAATCCTTTTCTCCAAAACGGGCGCAGTAAAAATCTCCTTCCGTTCCGCGGTCTTCCGCATAATGATTGCAATTTCCTTGGACCGAGCGCGCGAAACGACCGCTCCCCTGGAATTCGTGTAGATGGCGCGGCAAAAATACCGCCTTTACCCTTGCTCTCCCGGATTATCCTTAAGTATTGGCATTCTCCGCCTACTTTTCCCCACAAACCTAGCATCTCCTTCCAGCGAACCACTGTTCGTCTTCCTCCGAGCCCTCTCGATCTCCAACCGCCCCCTCCGGCAATCTCACTCGCGATCTGCTTCAACCTCCCAAGGGCGTCACCATCGGCGACCGCTCCAACCACGGAGGCTCTGTCGGTGATCCCTTCAGCGGCGGCGGCCCAATCGGCGGCTCCACTGGCAGCCCAATCGGCAACGATGATCTTCATCCCAGAGGTAAACACTCATAATTTTCCCCTTTTGCTTTTCTACTGCTCCAGTATTTTCCGAATTCTTTCTTAGCTTTTCCCCTTTTCCTCCTTTTTTAGGCACTTAGGCATCAGATCACCATCCCTCTTTCAAAATCCCCTGATCTTATCTGCTTAGGCCCCATGGGGAACCCCGATCCAACTGACCTGATCAATCTAGAGACTCACAGAGTCCCGTTCAAGCAATCACCCATGGACCTAGATCAGTGGGTAGGTGCCTTTAGGTCCTGGCCGAATGAGACCCCCGGCTGGAGGGAATGGTACCAAAGAATATCCAGGTCTAGGAGATTTCAGTGGGATGAACTACAAATCGGCCAATGCATAGACCTTTCTCTGTCCCAGATGGAGAAAAATGAACCTTTGGTCATAGCAGCTTCTTACTTTTGGTCCGACGCACTCAATGCGTTTCTTTTTGGACATGGACCCATGACCCCTACTTTGGCCGATGTCCTGTTGTTGACCGGCCTTGACATCTCCTCCGTCGATATCCCCTTTAATTATCTGATTAAGCCATCACATTGGCTAGAAACCAAAGGAATCGGCGGGTGGAAGGGGTACATCAGCAAAAATATGAAGGCTGGGACAGTTTCAGAGAGAGAGCATACTGCATTCCTGATGATGTGGCTGGAGAAGCACTTTTTCTGTGGCAGAGCAGTTGGACTTTCTTCTAACACGCAAGCCTTAGCGGAAGCTCTGTCACTAGGATCGGCCATCCCCCTTGGAAAACATCTACTGGGATCGGCCTACCACCTGATGCACCAAATCGGCACTAAGCTGTCAAAGGGGGAGCCGATTGGGAACCCTGGCGGTCCCTGGTGGTTCATCACTCTCTGGCTCAATTTATATATGAGCAAGGTCTCAGCAACGAATAGAGACCAAAACTTTCCCCAATATTGAGTCAGAGGAAAATCCAACCGTCCGACGATGCTGCAGATCCTTTGGAGAGGCGGCATCGGCCTTCCCTGGCTGCCAGTTCACAGCTACCCGTACGGCTGAATATTTTAGATGCTTCTACAATGGCCTCAGTGAAGAGACTGTCAGTTGGCATCCATATCGGGCAGTAGAGCCGATTTTTGAACTCCCCATCAGCTACGACTTCTCCACTCATACTTTTGACAGGGAGCTTATGGTTATCCTGATTAAGCCAGGGATTTTGCCAGCCAACTTCTTTTCTGGAAAGGACTCTCCTACATATGAGTTCTATAATTCATCAGCTGCAGCAAGGCAACTTGGTTTTGGTCAACTGCCGATTCGGGCTTACTTCGCCGGTCAAGCAAAATTCAGAGATGGACTGACTTCAAGTCTTGACTACAATCGGCTGTGCGATCTAGTGCCAGATTCTAGCACCATTAACCTGAACAATTGGTTAGTGGCCCCTTTTGGCACTCAGCAATTTAAATTATGGTGGGCGGAATGGAAGCAATACCTTTTTTGCAAGTCTCCATCAACATATTGTAACATTCTGGACCCAGAAAATATTGACCCAAGTGCAACGGTATATCCTTCCTCCCAGCCGATTTCAATGCTATCTCTTTCCATGCTTTCATCTTATCATTAACTTACATTTATCTTCTTAGTCTGAAAGCCAGGTCCCTCCGATGCGGAGCCGAAGCGGCAGGCCGATAGAGAACAACCATCCATATACACCATATCCACTCATCGGCTTTCATGCTCCAACCATCAAGGATATTGCCACTGGCCGATCGAGACGAGCATCGAAGAGGCCAACCTCGAAGACAACAAGCCGTCGAGTGCGAGCCCGCATCGGATCGGCTGACCAAACGGCGGTAGCATCGGCCGCATTTTCTCCTTCGCTGTCTCTTTGCCTGATGACGAGGAAATTGCTTCACGCCCAACTCCATCAAGCTCTGTTTCTGATGATGTCCGCACCAAGCTCGAGAGCATGCGGACTCTTCTCCAAGACGATATCGGCCGATTAGTAGAAGATGCCTCGACGATCCGACGACTTTTCAATGACATCAAGGGTCGAATCCCGGAAGAAACAATAGAAAGTTTGGAGCGTGCTGCATATATAGAACATATGCAGACCCCGGTTTCCAGGGCCCTGCGCCATATGGCCGATCGCGCTCAGCTGGCAAAAACCCGGGAAGAGGCCGATTCATACAAGCACCGGGCTCAAGAGGTACATCAACGGATCAATTTCCTCGAGAGTTGTCGCCCGGATGTCGTCGCCACGATAGATCGGCTCAAACGATAGATCGCCACGATAGATGGAGCAGATAACCAAGGATATAGCCGCTGAAGAAAAGAAGCTTCAAGAGCTCCCGTCCGTCATTACTGGGCTGAAGCAAGAAAGGCAGAACTTGGCCCATGAAGCGATAAGGCTTCGTCGCCATATGTCAGAGGTTCCAGGATCGGCCGATGATGACCAGAGAGTACTAGACTCGGCCGATCAGATTAGGCAACGAGCTATCGCGGCCATAGATGCTTTTCTCGGGCTGTAAAGAATACTGTAAACATTTAATACCCCTTTAATGTTACTGCGCCGATTTGCTCCTTTAATGTCACTGCGCTGACTTGATCTTTGACCACTTCTTTTGCCAGCTTTGCATTTATGAATGCTTTTACTCTGACGGGACGTGTCTCACCATCTATCTACTTCTCTTCCCTTTATAAGTAGATCCTTCACCGTCTCCAGAGGCATTCGCATTAGTCATCTTCTCTCTCTTTCCAACACTAGATCTTTATCCTCCCAAACCGAACAGCAAGATGTCTTCTTTGTTCTCTTCATCTTCTTCTTCTGTCAACCAGGTATGAAGTCTCTTCTGCCTTTCCCCTAGACATCTCAATCGCTCTGATGTTGTGTAGACTTTTCATCTTTGTTTAGCCAAAACGTCTCAGCCCTGGTCTGGAGCGAACGATCGAAATTATGCATTCAGATGAACCACTGTCGCAGGCAGACAAAGATCTGATAAGAGCTCATGCTGAGGAACTTAGAGATCATGTTCCCGTTGTTGTCCAGGAGTATTGGGACCTTATAGATGCTCACTGCTTGGTCTGTAAACGACCACCCTCTGAGAAAAGTCCTCCACCCCCTCATCAAGTCAAGACTGAAGCTGCCATGGAGAGTCTAGAGGAGAAGAAGACCCGCCTCCTGATAGAACTTTTCGATCAAGCTGAGACTGGAGCCACCGTAGAGAATCCAAAGGAGAATAGGACCCGCCTTCTAATAGAACTGGGTCGTGTTGAAAGAGAAATCCAGAATAGGCATAATCAATAGATATATCGGTATTTTTATTCTAAGGGCGACTTGTACCATGCCGGCCATGTACTCTGTCGTTTTTATCCAATAATGAACTGGTCAAAACGAATCACAATGTTTCTTTCTTCAGGCGATGTCACCTTTGCATCGGCTATGCAGATGAAAGCCGATGGAAATTGGCCATGTTGTCTTGATATATCTTACTGCAAATTATACATCTACCCAAATGCTTGGATAGTACCTCTTCAGATATCGTCCGTTTAAAGCTCTTGGGAACTCTTTCCCTTCAATAGTTTCTAGAATATATGCATTTCCAGGGGCACATCGGCCGATTCTTTACGGCCTTTCCCAAGTGGGTGACCATTTACCGAATTTGGGATCTTTAGACCCTATCGGCAGCACCAAGTTCCATACCAAATCTCCTTGACAGAATTGTTTAACCTCGACCTTTTTGTCATACCATCTGGCCACCCTTTTCTTGTTTTCTTCTATACTAATCAGGGCCCTTAACTGCAGACCTGCCGAGTCATCAAGCTCGTCCTTCATGAGAAAGGAATAGTCATAGGCCGTCAACTGATCTTGAAGCATTATACGCCTTGACCCCGTCCTTAATTCCCAAGGCAAGACTGCCTCATGACCATAAACCAGCTGATAAGGAGATATCTTAGTGGCTCCATGACAAGCCATCCTGTAAGACCACAAAGACTCAGCCAAAGACATGCCACTTTTTGGGTTGTTCTTCTATCTTTCTCTTGATTAGCTTGATTATTCCTTTGTTGGACGATTCTGCTTGGCCATTGGCTTGAGCATAATATGGAGAAGAATTTAATAATTTAATCCCCATATCGGCGGTAAACTCTCCGAATTCTCCAGAAGTAAACATTGTTCCCTGGTCAGTTGTGATGGTTTGAGGAATACCAAATCGATAGATAATATGGTTCTTAACGAACTCAATCATATCGGCCGATGTTACGTTCCTTAAAGGAACTGCCTCCACCCACTTAGTAAAATAATCTGTGGCTACCAATATGAACTTATGCCCTTTGCTCGATGGAGGGTGAATCTGTCCGATGAGATCTATTCCCCAACCTCTGAACGGCCATCGCTTGATCACTGGATTCATCGCCGATGCCGGCGCGCGCTGTATATTGCCAAACCTCTGACAGTCTTGGCATCCTTTATAATATTTGAAACAGTCCTCAAGAATAGTTGGCCAGTAATACCCATTGTTTCTGATCATCCATTTCATTTTGTGAGCCGATTGATGGGCTCCACATACGCTTTCATGAATTTCTCCCATCAGAACCTTTGCCTCTTCCGTTCCCAGGCACTTGAGAAGAACTCCATCAATCGTCCGGTAAAATAAATCATCTTCAAGTAACACATACTTCATAGCTTGAAAATGTATTCGCCGATCCACTTTCCGGGAAGGATTCTTCAAATAATCGGCGATTTCCTTACGCCAGTCATCGGCGGCGAGCTCTAACATCATAGCTCCCTGAATCGGCCGATATCCGGACGCATGTTGGGCCAGCCTGTTGGCCTCTTCATTATAATTTCTGGGGATATGCTCAATTATTGCAGACTTGAACTCTTTTAAAAGCTGAAGGCAATCTTCATAATAAATCCTCAAGATATCATCCTTGCATTCAGATCGCCCTGTTAGCTGATCCACAATGAGCATGGAATCTCCAAAAATTTCGACTGCATCAGCCTTGACTTCCCTTAATAATTGGACGCCCTTCAGAACGGCTCGATATTCCGCCTGATTATTGGTCGCGGAAGCTTCTATCGGCAGAGAGAAATCATAACTTGCCCCCCGAGGCGATACAAGAACAATGCCGATTCCTGACCCGGCCCCACATGAAGAACCATCAAAATACAGAGTCCATGGAACTGGTTCAACGACGGCAATCTCTGGTCCACAATGCTGAGCTACGAAATCGGCCATGACTTGACCTTTGACAGCTTTGGCCGATTCGTACCTTAAGTCGAATTCTAATAGAGCCAGGATCCATTTTCCAATCCGTCCTTTCAAAATCGGCAATGACAGCATATACTTCACCACATCATCCTTGCATATAACTGTGCATTCTGCTGATAACAAATAATGCCTGAGCTTGGTACACGAGAAGTATAAACACAAGCATAGCCGCTCCACCGGGGAATATCTTGTTTCGGCGTCCAAGAGTCTTCTGCTGACATAATATACCACCCGTTCTTTTCCTTTGAAATCCCGTACCAACGCCGATCCAATAGCCTATTCATCAACCAATAAATATAATTTGAACGGCTTACCAGGCTGTGGCGGGACTAACACCGGAGGTGAAACCAGATATTGCTTAATATCTTACAATGCTCTGCGTTGTTCTTCTCCCCATATAAATTCTTGATCGGGCTTTAATTTCAACAGAGGAGTCAAAGCTCGAATTTGCCTTGACAGGTTGGATATGAACCTTCTGATAAAATTGACCTTGCCGATGAGGGACTGTAGCTCAGTTTTATTCTGTGGGGCCACAACTTTGTTGATGGCATTTATGGTCTTCCGATTGACCTCTATTCCGCGCTCATGAACCATGAATCCTAAGAATTGTCCAGCCGATACACCAAATGCACACTTGTTCGGGTTCATCTTCAGCCCATGCTTCCTTGTGCATTCCAGTACTTCTTATAAATCGGCCAGATGTTCTTGGTGACCTTTTGACTTGACCATGATGTCATCTATATAAATTTCCACCGATGTTCTAATAAGCTTGTGGAAGATATAGTTCATGGCCCGCTGATATGTAGCACCGGCATTCTTTAACCCAAAGGTCATTACAACCCATTCAAATAAACCAAGATGACCTGGACACCTGAAAGCCGTCTTCGAGATATCTTCTTCGGCCATTAATATCTGATTGTACCCGGCATTACCATCCATGAAACTGATGACCTTGTGTCCTGCAGCAGCATCTATCAAGATATCGGCCGTTGGCATCGGATATCCATCCATTGGTGTGGCCTGATTTAAGTTCCTGAAATCGATGCACACACGCAACTTTCCATTCTTTTTATACACAGGCACAATATTAGAAATCCATTCGGCGTAGCGGCACTATCGAATAAATCCTGCTTCAATTAACTTTCTGATCTCAGCCTTTACATCAGGTAGAATCTTGGGGTTGCACCGTCGTGCAGGTTGCTGATATGGCCGATATCCCGATTTTATAGGTAATCGGTGTTCAACAATGGACCGGTCGAGACCTGGCATCTCATGATATTCCCAAGCAAAGCAATCCTTGAATTATTTTAATAAGCTTATTAATTTACACCTATACTCAGGATCCAAATTAGCAATAATATACGTCGGCCTTGATTTGCTATTATCTCCCAAATCTACCATCTCCAATAAATCGGCCGACGTAAATCCATGCCCAAGCTTCCCGTCTTCTTGGACGAGCTGATCCATCTATTCTGAATCTTCAGAGCCGACTGCTTGGATCGTCTGTAGACCAAAATCGGACACCTTCAGGAAGTCAGTGTCCCAAGTCCTGCCAGATATACACTTGACGTGCTCGCAGCTCCATTGTTGCGTATCGGCCGCTGCGACGCTGTAGGCGGAATCGGCGGTGACTATCTCCGTACTGTCGCCGACCCATTGCACGAGGCATTGATGCATTGTAGATGGAACACAGCAGTTTGCATGTATCCAGTTGCGATCGAGCAGCATGTTGTAGGATCCCTTACCATTAATAACAAAAAAGGTGGTAGGAAGGGTCTTACTGCCAATGGTGAGGTCGACGCAGAGCGCTCCACGGGCGGGAGACACGTTGCCTTCGAAATCCTTTAGCATCATCTCCGTCTTGGTCAGATCTTCATCGCTCTTGCCTAGCTTGCGGAACATGGCATACGGCATGAAGTTGACTGCGGCGCCTCCATCTACTAGTAATCTGGTGACGGGTCGTCCGTTAACATAGCCTTTGAGAAACAGCGCTTTAAGATGTTGCCGTTTTTCTTCCTCTGGTTTCTGAAAAGTAGCCGTCATCGGCTCTAACACCAGTTGCACCATTTGCTCTTCCATTCTTGTCGCTTTTTGTCTCGATCGTCAGGCGCCATGAATTCCATCGGCAATATGAACACCATGCTGATGTCGGCTGCCGATTCCTGATTGTTTGCTCCTTGGCTGTTGTTTTTCTTGGGGCGCCATACCCGAGACTTAACGTTTCTTTTCTCCAGCGCCTGCTTTTGCTCTTCTTCTCGTTGCTCCCACTGGTGCAGGCATTGGATCCTCCATTTCTGGGATCTGGATAGGCCATCGGGACACCACCTGGTGTTTACTAGTTTGGCCGATGATCTGGCGTGTTCCCAATCTGGTTCTCTTCCTAGGGGGTCTTCGTCTGACACCCTGTCATCGGCAATCTCTTCCAGCCGATCATGCATGCTGATTCTGCCCCCCAGTCCATCCTGTTGGTTGATCCTGCTTTTTGACCGGTGATGCTAGTCAATTCTGCCCCCCAACCGATCATGCACTGAAATGCGCTGTTCCTCTTGTCCGCGCTGATTTCTGCTGATCGGCTCTGATCCTCTGTCCCTAGAGCGTGATCTTTTAAATGGGCGATCGTTGCAACTTAATCCATTGCACTCAGGACAGTTATCGGCTGACGGCAGTCGGATGTCGTTCTCCCAGCAATGGATGAAGAACGGACATTGCCGGTGATCTTCGTGCCGGCGCATCATCTCGTCGTGGTAGCTTGATTGTTCCCACTGCCGCCGATATTTGCTGAGCAAGAACTGGGAGGTGACGGGTCTGCGCGGTCGTTCTGGTCCCCGCCTGTTCTTTTTGATTTCGGCCGCCGTGACTTGCTTCCTGGAGTCTACGGCGCCGCTCCTTCTTGCCGATTCTGACGTCAGCACCTTGGTTTGAAGTGGATTTTTCCCCGTGTCCACCATGTTAGCCGGGAAAGGATGCTGGTCTATCTTCATCGGCTTAGCCGATTTAGCCAGGACTTCGAACTTGAGTCTTCCCTGTTCGATGGCCGATTGTATCTGCTGACGAAAGATTTTGCATTCATTTGTATCATGAGATGTGGCGTTGTGCCACTTGCAATACTTCATCTTCTTGAGCTGATCGGCCATAGGGATGGTATGATATTGAGATAGCTTAATCTGCCCTTCCTGGACTAATAAGTCAAAAATTTTATCGGCTTTTGATGTGTTAAAGCCGAATGTCTCTGGCTCTTTTTTTTCCGAAAGGGCATGATATTGGTTTTTTGCCTTTCACCCACTCTGCCAGGCCAATTTCCTCCTCCCCATCAGATTCAGACCCTTCTAAGTATGCCACCTTCTTCTGGAAATTCCTCCGCTGCTCAAATGGACGGAATTCCTGTCCTGCCAATCGGTGCACGATCTGGCTTAGGCTTTCAAATTCTTGTGAAGCATACCATTCCTTGATTTGTGGCAGGAGGCCTTGGAAAGCAATATCGGCCAACTGTGCATCGGTCAGAGCCAGACTGTAGCATTTGTTCCTAACTTCTCTGAACCTCTGTATATATCCAGTTACTGGTTCATCGCTCCTCTGCCTAAGGCTGGTCAAATCCGAGAGTTTCATCTCATGTACCCCTGCGTAGAAGTACTTGTGGAACTGCTTCTCTAGATCGGCCCACGTAACAATAGAATTTGGTGGCAAAGTGGTGAACCATTGGAAGGCCGATCCAGACAGAGATGATGAAAACAGGCGCACCTTCAGAGCATCTTGCGTGGCGGCCTCTCCGCACTGGATGATGAATCTGTTGATATGCTCTAAGGTGGATGTATCGTCCAACCCTGAAAACTTGGTGAAATCAGGCACCTTGTAACAGTGTGGGAACGGCAGCAAGTCATAGGCCGATGGGTGTGGCGTCTTGTATGTGTAAGTCTGCACTTTTGGCTTCAACCCGAACTGGTCCTGAATCACCTCTGCAATTCTTGCCGTCCAGTCCACCTGCTGCTGATGAACGACCGTTCACGGTGCCGGCATTTGTTGAAGGGCTGGTGGTGGTACAGCTGGGTGATGAATTGAAGCATGCGCTGAATTTTGCTGAGCAGCTGACAGTTGATGGCGAAGTGAATCCGCCGCCCCGTCATACATCATCATCGGTGCCGTGCTTTTGAGTGCTTCTACAGCGCCTGTCCCCCTGCCGATTTCTGATAAGGTTGGCTGATACTGAGGGACCGTCGGCCGGTCGGCCGATTGGTGCAGCGCCTGGATTGGATAGCTCCCATATCCGGTTGTTGGCTCAGGAAAAACCGTTGTCGCCGATGTCCCCCAGGGTACTGAGCTTGTGGGCAGTGATTGCACAGAAGCAATCTGGACAGGTTGAAGCGGTGTCTGTGATGGGAAACATGGTGCACCACTGTATCTTGGAGACACTGGAGGCAACAGAGTGTTGTACCCCTCGCGTTGCGTCAATATCGGCTGAGGAGCCAATTGGGACGTGCCTGGTAAGCTCCTGGCTGGCAGCGTGATCGGTGGGGTATACGCTGGCCCCTGATAGCCTTGAACCGCTCCGCTGGCCAGAGAGCTGATGACGGCGTTGTACACCGTGTTGGTCATCACAGAGGACTGATAGATGAACGCCTGGTAAACGGACTGTTGGATCATATCGAACATCCTGCCCGAGTCCTCAGCAATGGTGATGTGGCGGGGAACTGGGATAGGAGCTTTCTTGACAGCTTCCCTGCTTCTGGTACGACTGAACGACTGCAGATACATCTTCTTGTATTCTTCCAGATGTTTGGCTAATTCTTCCCTCTAGTCGTCCTTGAGATCCGCTTCTGTGACCTCAAAGATGTTGCTGTCGGAAATTTCTGCGTTCTTCGACATATCAGATCTTGAAGTGGTCCCACCGGGCGTGCCAAAAGTGTGTTGGCGCTAAAATCGGCCAGACGGGAATCGGCCGATGGTCTTCAGCGTCGGACACACGAGCCGGGAGATCTGCTTAGCTCCTGTACAGGTTATTGCCCTGGTGCGGTTCGCGCGGCGTGCCAGTCAATCTGACCTGTTGATTGACAAGGAAATAAAAGTATTAAATTCCAGGCGCTCCGATCGGCTGGAGTTCCGATCCGTCCTGAAGAGCACGTCGGCGAATCGGCCGATTTGCTGTGAAGATGATCGGCTATGGATCAGCCGATAATCGCGTAATAATTGCAAAGAAAACTGCTGGAGCGATCTAAACAATTATTACAGAGGCAACACTTGAAACAGATCTAATCGGCTATATGATAACAAGTCGAGGAAAAGCAATGATAAAGCCGATTACTCTGATCTCAAGCTGGATAACTGGTGATAATACTAGAAAAACAAGCAAACTTGCAATTCTAGTAAATATCGATAACTGGTGAATAAACCCAAATGAAACCACAGCGATGCGCCCGTGGTTAAAGCTCGGATATTACTTGATAAGTGGAACCTACCAATTGGCCGGAGATCAGGTTGATGCAGCTCTGCCAATCCGTACGAACTCGTGAAAGAAGAAAAAATATTGGCGAAGTCGCCGACTTGGAAGTAAATTGCTAGTAGAAAGTAAAAGTGTTTTGTTGATTGATGTGTTGATGTCTTTGCAAAGCCCTGACGACTCCTATTTATACCCTAAAACTAGGACTCCTGGTCGATTACGACTTGTTACAACCTTATTTAAAAATAGGAAAACTACTATATCTATAATATCTTTTAAAAAGGAAACAGACTCCCGCAGAATCTTCCGCCGCCGTCTCCTAATCCAATCAGGACTTTTCCAATTGCTTCCTGACCGACTTAGCGTCGCTCTGTTGACCAACTTTTGACCGGGACCCACTGAAGTAGCCCCATCCTGTTTGCGCAAGCTGTATCACCAATCGGCCAATTTCCAAATGTTACCTCAATCGGCCGATTCCTTACTGTAGCCTTTAGATCTGCTGCATCGGCCAATTTCTAATTCCAAAATCGGTTGAAATACTCAACCATAAATCAACTGATAAAGAACCATCAGTTTTTATACCAACAACCATCAATAGAACCTGATTGCATATTTTTTCTTTTTGCACTAAGGGCGATACATATCGTATCAGCCATTCGAGCCTGATCAACATGATCGGAAATCTTTTGTGTTGCTTTTCCTCAGCCGATGAGATGCTTGTCTAGATTTCTTCACGGAGTAGATACTTCTGGGCCATTTTCCTAAACTGGATCAAGGCCAAAATCTTCCATCTTCAGGAAATCTTCTTTCCGAACTTTTCCTGACATGCACTCCACACCATCGAATCCCCAGATAGGAGCATCAACCCAGGCCATACTGAGAGAAGGATCTGCATGCACCACTTCAACTGACCCATCTCCTAGCCACTGAATAAGGCTTTGATGTAACGTGGATGGAATGCAACAATTAGCATGGATCCAATCCCGGCCCAAGAGCAGATTATATGAACCTTTGCCATCCATGACAAAGAATATAGTCGGCAGAGTTTTACTTCCAATTGTCAGATCAATAGAGATTGCTCCCCGAGTAAGCAAAATTTTCCCTTCGTAGCTCTTAAGCATCATATCAGTACCCATCATAACCTCATCATCATACCCAAGCGTCCGATGCGTCAGTAGATCAATCAGCCAAAGCTCTGGCCGATTGTGCAGGTAAGGCAGCGCTAAATGGGTTAGCGAAGCCTCGATGAACAACACCTAGATCTGAACCCGATCGGCCTGGCGATGAAGCAACAGACAAGTTAAGCGTCAGCCGATGGTATTTAGATCTAGGCTGGATAAATTGTGGTAAGAATTAAATAGAAACAAGATCAAACGAATATAATCCTGCCAAATCTAGTAAATATCGATAACTTGTAATAACAGCAAGAAACAAGCTAGACTAAATAGGTTAATCTAACAGGAACAAGTTGATATCGATAACTTGGTGAACAGACCAGACCTAGATCCAATCTGCCCGATAACTTGAACTAATACAGGATAGAGAAAGAAGCCATGCGTTGTCAACCTTGAGCCTATCTGCCTCGTTCGACGCGAAACTTACCAGCAAGTCAGAGATCAAAGTCGATGCAGCCCCACGCGCAGGAAAGAACTCATAAAAGAAAAATCTACTGTAACTAAGGCGAAGCCGCTGAAAAGAGGATAAAGGAGAAAAGGGTTTGTGTATTGATCATTGGATGGTTTGATACATGCCCGGAGGCAGCTATTTATTGCCTAAGCTACAAACCCTAGTCAATTACGACGTACATTACTTGATAATAAAGAAAACAAACTTTCCTAAACTCTAACCGATAACTTGCTGATGTAGCTTCGCCAGCTCCTTCCATACTTTATCGGCCACGACGCCTGCTCTGGCCCAAAAAGCCCAATACGCTTTAATCTCTACTTCTAATCCGGCGTCGGCCCAATTTCTATCAGCCTTCCATTAACAGACTAACACGTGCCAAAAAATGGTGTCAACAGGCGTCACGGTTGTGGTGGATGTCACTGAGTGGAAACGAAGAGACAACCCTGATGCTGTGTGCTTGGAAGTAGTGCTGCAGCTTCGTGGACGTGATGAGGATTCCGTACAGGAGCTTTGGGACTTGTGGGTAGCACACCTTGGACTCGCCAAGTACTTCATTGATGAAATAGACGGGTCGCTACACCATGTAAACATGGGCTAGCTCGTCTCGCTCGACGACCAGAATAGTGCTGACCACATGGGTGGTTGCAGTTATATAGAGGAGGAGCTCCTCGTCACGCTCTGGAGCCGTGAGTACCGGTGGGTTCGTAAGGAATTCCTTGAGCTCGTGGAAAGCTCTGGAAGCAATGTCGTTCCATACGAACTTGTCTGCCTTGCGAAGTAGCTTGAACAAGGGGAGGCCCTTGTCGCCCAGTCGGCTGATAAATCGACTGAGGGCCGCCATGCATCTGGTCAATTTCATCAAGTCTTTCTTACACCGAGGGGGCTTCATTCTTCTTATGGTGTTGACCTTGGTAGGGTTAGCCTCGATGCCTCGCTTACTAACTATGAAGCCGAGTAACTTTCCCGAGGGGACACCGAAGACACATTTGCTCGGGTTCAGCTTCCATTTGAATTTTCTGAGATTTTCAAATGTTTCGACTAGGTCAGCTATGAACTGTGACACCCTAGGTGTCGAAATGACTTTAACAAGATACTTAATGTAACATCATGCATAAAGAGCTAAGAAAAACTGAAATAAATACCTCATGTTTTGGATGTACAACTATATGCATACATGTATATGTATGTGTGCATGTATATATGTCCTTTAATAAACAACTTGAGATAACTCTCACATTATTGCAAATATGTCTATGCAACTAAATAGGAACATCAGTAATGCTAGGATAAATAAAAGCCTAGTTGGAACCTATGGAGAATATGAAATTTTACACATGAAAGGTTAGGTCATTCGAAACATGTTTTTCAAAATTATAAATTAACTTTCAAACCGTGACTCAAATGAACTTAGGCTTGAAACGAAACTTGTAGAACATTTCTTTTTGAACAACTTTCATGTTTAGAGAATTTTGAGTTGCAACACAAAAATTGGAGAAAATGGAAATTTACAATCCAGCCCCTCGCTTTTCTTTTGTTATCCCCTTAGCTCCCTCCCCTCCCCTTTGCCCGACCATGGCAGAGCACCGGCGCCTGGTCGCCGGTGATTCTTACCCGACGCTTGGCACCAAGCCAACCCGCGCGCGCCCTTGCACAACGCGCGAGCGCCACGCGCTGCGGGCATCCCTGCACGCTGCGTACGGACAAGCCAGTTCGCGCACTCGCCACCCGGCAAAGCAGCTGCTGCCGCAGCTCGCCCAATCGCGCCGCATGCGATCTCCCCCTCCTGATGCAAGCGATCCACAGCAGCCAACCCCCTGCTTGCGCCAGCCGCACGCTGCGTCGTCGCTGTCCACCGCCAATCGTGCCCAATGCTGAGCTCTCACACTGCCCAACTCGCCCCCTCCCTCTATGGATCTGCCCGGCCTCCCCGCCCCCCTCTTGTACCTCGCTGTGCCCCTATAAAGGCCGCACCGAGCCCTGCTCGCGCGCCCAAGCCATACCCGCGCCCGCCATTGCTGCTACCATGAGCAGCTCGCCATGAAGCTCCTCCCTCCGACCCTCCTCCGCTCGAGCCAAGCCTCGGAATGGGTCCCCCTCGACCTCCCGAAGCTCACCGGCCAGCCTCGGCCGGCTCTTGCCCACCAACCTCGCCGGAACGCCGCCCACACACGCTGCCGAGCTGCTGTCCACGCCGGCGACCTAATTCCGGCCATCCCCAACCCCAACCAAGTAGCCACAAGGTAGCTCTCGATCTCCTCTTGTGCTCACCCGCCCCCTAGCCCTCGCCACCGGCGAGCCCAGCTTGCCGGATTTTGGCTGGCCGCCGCCGCCCCCATGGCCAAAGGATGACATTGCTTTGATTTAGATCTTTGAAGGGACATTTTTGTAACATTCCAGGACTGATTTGTAAGGCTTGAACTAGAGTTTTAGTTTGAATCCAGTGAACTTTGAAAATCAAGAACAAATCATAGAAAAATCATAAAAATGCAAACACAACTGTTTCGTAATCCTTAGAACAACATATACTACTTTTGTTACATGAACTTTCTCAGTTTCGCAATGTATTTTGCTCTAGTATAAATAAAAGTTTAAATAGCTTTTAATTGTACCCATTATTGTAGACCAGTGCTAAGATTGAAATTTGTATGGTAGATTCTGTGCTAGTAGTGTAGCCTCTCATAAATTTTTAATGCACTGAAGCCACCCATAACTAGATGTTTGAAACCCCTTTCTTTATATGCTAGATCTGAAATTTCTATTTTGTTCATGAAGTTGTACAACTAGTTTTAATTCAAGATTTTAATGAAACCTTTTTTTCATTGAGTAGAAGCTATACGCAAATTGTGAGTTTAATTACTCCCATGGAACTTGTGGAATCTTTTATTCCATGTTTAGCAAAGGAAAATCACAACCAGTAGTTCTTGTACTAGAAAAATCATGATCTTTTTACTAGTAGGTCTACTTGACTAAATGATGCTACAGAAAAAGTTTGAGACTCAGAAATTGAACGGAACTGTCTGTAGAAATAGATCTTTTTAGGGTTATATCTAGTTTAAAGTATTTATTTGTTACTGAAAATTGTCTAGGACAAATCTGGAAAATTTACAGTAGATTCACCACCAGAGTATAAATACTCAGTAAAAATTTGAGAATAATTTCTGTCATTGTTTGTTCTGCATAAATAGATCTGGTTTCTTGCAGTACCTCTTTAATAAATTTTTCATGTTTAATCTGCTGCATAAATATATCTGAAATTTTTACAGTAAGTTTGCGTCTGGATAAGGTGCCTTGTATAAACATTTCAACACCAGAAGTTATCTGGAACAATAGTTGTGTTTAATCCATATTTCTTCTTACAAATTAGAACTTTCAAAATGTTACAACCCCCACTTGCTTAATAAAGTTAATTAGTTTATGATGTACACTATTAACATTTGCCCAATAAATCTTAACTATGTAACTTTAAAAAAAATCTATATTTGGTTGGACTACAACTTTATCGTGAAGAAAATAATGTCATGAATCACTTCAATAACTTGAACACTCTGCATATCATATTATATTTTTAGGAGTTGATTGTTTACTACACGCTGCAACTATAAGGTCGACGGGCGGGGCTGTGGTATGATACTCTTGAATGAGGCCCCGTATGTGTAGTGAAAGATGCTAAGGCCGTAGTGTGTGGTAGTGGTAGTTAAGCGTTTGAACGTACTAGCCACATGCCGAAAATATGGTACTCGGTAAGCTAATTACCTGATCGGCCCGGCAAGTGGACTTTACTTTCACCCTACTTGAACTAGGTTCAAATGCTTGCAACATGCGGGTGCAGGGATAGGCTCTGTAGTCTAGGATGGTGACCCTAATCTACGACCCAGAATGAAAAGGGAACATTTGCTTGGGGTGACCCTTCGGTGCTCCAAGCGTGTGTGTTTGCTTTGCCTTGCAAGGTTTATAAACTCGATTCGAATCATCCGTTTCTCGCGGTATATGAGACTGCTTAATACTTCTGCCACAAAGAGTAACAAGTGGCATGATGATGATGATTAATCTTGTTGGATGAATAATTGTTTCTATAATGTTTGAGTAGAAATAGATGCTCATTTAGAATGGTTAAATTGAACTCGAATTTTAAAGCTAAAACTTGAAAACAAGGACTCACTCTTAGTTGCTTTTCGGCAAAACAAACCCCTCAAGCCAAAAGCCTTGCATGTCTAGGAGTCGGCTAAGTATATACCAATAGTCGGGTAAGCCTTGCTAAGTATTAGTATACTCAGTCTTGCTTGTAGCTTTGTTTTCAGGTATGTCTTTTGAGGATATGATAGCCAGTTTGACATGGCCTTGTACCTTGCCTCCTGGTTGGTCTGTGGAATGGGATCCGTCCCCGACCAACAATGACTTTGCCGAGTGATGCCACGTACGGGCTTCATCATGGTATCCGCATCTACGCTAGACAAACATGTTTTATTTCTGCTGCTTTTGAACTCTGAATAATGTTATGTTGAACTCTGTAGTACTTGTTTCATGAACCTACTTTCAGAACTCGGTTTGTAATAATTAAATGCCAGACTCTGTGTTGTAAAATTTGTGGGATGTTGTAGACTCTGGACTTGCCTTCATGCGAGTTATGTGTATGCTTTGTTTCGATCGAAATATTCAGTGGCCGCATCGGGATTTACTCGACAAACTGTCGAATTACTCCATTTGAAGTGCATGGTAGCCGTTTTGTCTTTATGGATGATGGTTATTGCACTTGAGCCGGATTAATTTAGGCGGTTCTGCCACATGAAACTGATCATAGTGTGGCAGAACCACCTGAATTAATCCGTCTCAAGCGCGCTAACCATCACCACAAGGGCAATCAAGGCTAACTCGCACTTCAAACGGAATAATCCACTGGTCTGTCGGGTAACCTCCCGATACAACCACGGTTTTTGCCGATCGAAACCACACATCCATGTACTCACACGAAGGTGAGCCCAGAGGATACAACATTCCACAAATTTTACATCACAGGTTCAACACAAATTATTATTACAACGGAGTTCAAATTCATAAAACAAGGTACTTCAGAGTTCAAAATAAATGAGTTCTTCAGAGTTCAAAGCAGCGGAAAAATAACGATAACTACTCGACGATACAGGATGTCTCGATGAAGCCCGTACAAGACATCACTCGGCATTATCACCGTTGGCCGGGGGCGTATCCCATTCCCCCGACCAACCAGGAGGAAGGGTACAAGGCCAAGTCAAACTAGCGATCATGTCCTCGAAAGTTTCACCTAAAAACTGTGGCAGAACCACCTGAATTAATCCGGTTCAAGCGCGCTATTCATCACCACCAGGGCAATTAGGGCTAACTCGCACTTCAACGGAATAATCCACTGGTCTATCGGGTAACCTCCCGATACAACCACGGTTGTTGCGGATCGAAGCCACACATACATGTACTCACACGAAGGTGAGCCCAGAGTTCATCACAACATTCCACAATTCACGACTCCGGTTCATCACGAACTATTATTACAATGGAGTTCAAATTCGTAAAACAAGGTACTTCGGATTTCGAAATACATGAGTTCTTCAGAGTTCAAGCAGCGGAAAAGATAGCAACAACTACTCGACGATAAAGGATGTCTCGATGAAGCCCGTACGAGGCATCACTCGGCATCACCACCATTGGCCGGGGGCGTATCCCATTCCACCGACAAACCAGGAGGAAGGGTACAAGGCCAAGTCAAACTAGCAATCATGTCCTCGAATGTTTCACCTGAAAACAAGCCACACGCAAGGCTGAGTATACTAATACTCAGCAAGGCTTACCCGACTAGTGGAGTATACTTAGCCGACTCCTAGACATGTAAGGCCTTTGGCTTGAGAGGTTTGTTTTGCCGAAAAGCATATATAGTAGGTCCTTACTTTCAGATTTTAGCTCCAAGTTCTAGCTTGCTTTAACCATTCTAGGTAAGCAACTATCCAATATCATACATGGTGGAAGAATTATTTTTGCATCTAACCAGATTAAGCATTATCATTGTTCCTCTTCTTACTCTATGTGGTAAAAGGGTCAAGCAGTCTCAATAACCGCGAGAAACGAACGATTCGAATCGAATTTCTTAACCTTGCAAGGGAAACCTAAACACACGTCACGTGGTTACTCCCAGAGTCACACGTGCAACTTTTCCCTTCAATTCCCGCTTCACGGAACAGGCCCACCGCCCTCGACTACACCTCCCCACAGGCCACGGTACGTCAGGTTGTGGCGGCCGATTCACCCGCCATTAGCTAGATGTGAACGAATTCAAGACAATGGGGAGTATATTCCGGCCTCGGTTCAATCCAATACTTAAGCTTACCGATCACCATATTCTCGGCATGTGGTTAGTACGTTCAAAGACTTAACCACCACTACCACACACTGCGGCCTTAGCATCTTTCACTAAACAGACGGGGCCTCAATCATCAACATACACATTGTACCATAGCCCCGTCCGTCGACCATATGATTGCAGCATGTAGTAAACAATCAACTCCTAATTTCTCGCGAGTGACAGGAAATCACTCGACTTTTACCGAGTCCTATTAGCATAGCAATCTATCGAACCTGGCATCTAGTGTTCAGAGCATGGGTACCTAGGATCATGCAACTAAGTTTTCATCCAACTCCTATAAACATAATGCACAAGTAAAGTAGAGTAATAAGTGGCATAAGTTTAGAAAAATAGGGTTCATGCTCCGGGGCTTGCCTTCTTGTGAAAAGCTAGCTTGGGGCTCGTCCGAACATGGGCTCGGGTCTTTGAGATCTTCAGTTAGATGTACTTGAGCTTCACGCTGCTCACTCTCGGACGCGGGCACCAGCTCGTACGTTCCGTCAGCAAGAGTCGTCGATTCTATATGAATGCACCAATATTACTTATAGTGAGGTATATGATAATTATTTTCATTCACGTTAAAGTTGTAGTTCACAAAACATCGATTTGGTTGTGAAGTTACTTAGTTGAGATTTCTGTGGGCAATTATTAAAAGTGTAACTTAAACTATTAACTTCATTAAACAAGAAGGGGTTGTGTTATAATACAAACTGAATTTTCCAAGCACACATGGATTAATCACAACTTCTGGATTAGGTAACTTCTGGTGATGAAATGTTTATTGAGAACACATTAAGCAGAGGCAAAAGCACTGCAAAAAGTTTAGACATTTTTACGCAGTAGATTAATTATGAAAAATGTAAAACACAACCACTGCTAGCACCTAGATATTTTTATACAGAACAAACCATTCAAGTATTGAAGCTAAAACTTTTACAGGGTGCTAATCTATCCATAAGTGTGTTATTGTAAAATTTTCAGATTTAGACTTTGCTTACAACAGGGGGTACATTTAAGGTCTATTAAACCTTCCATTTAACTTATAATAAGATTTAGCAAGCAACTGAAGAAATGCATGTAACAAGAGTTGTAGATTTTTATCTAAAGATTCCAGAACAGCGGGGTTTGTATTTTTCCGGTTTTTCTACGATTTTAAATGAATTTTACAAGTTCGCTGTGTTTGATTTTAAAGTTTGAACACAGGTTTACAGATATGCCCCTGGAAACTTGCGTGCAGACTCTTTTAAAGATTTCAACCAAAGCAATTGGGTCCCTGGGCGGCGCTGGCATGGCGCCCGTCCAGATTCCGGCGAGGGGGCTCGTTGGCGGCGAGGGAAAAATGGTCGGGGAGATCCAGGGAGGTGAGAGCTACCTTGGGTGGCCTTGGTTGGGGTTGGGAGTGTCCGGGGGTGGCTCGGTGGCGCGGAGCAGAGGGGCGGCGACGGGGCGGAACGTCGGCGGCGGTGCTCCGGCGAGAAGGGAACAACGTGGGCCGGTCGAGTAGCTTCGCGGCGTCGAGGGGAATCCGTTTCAAAGCTTGTCTGGGACGGAGGAGCTTCGGTGTGGGCTGTCCACGGAGCAAAAAGGAGCGGCAGCGGCGCGGGCGGCGCTGGCGGTGCTCTGGTGGCTCTGGGCGACGATGGGTGGTGCAGTGAGCTGCGGTGGGGTGCTGTGGCGGTGGTGGAAGACTCAGCTCTGGCAAAGGGTGGCCGGAGAGGTGAGCTCCACGGTGAGCTGAGCACGACGGCGTTAATGGTGACAGCGGCGGCGTTCTGGTGTTTGGGCGCGCGAGAGGGGGAAAAAACTCAGCTTGGCCTTTTGTAGGCAGCAGAGGGGCGGGAGGAGGGGCGGGACTTGACTGTGAGACGCGGGTGCGGGCGGCACGACGGGGGCGCGCGACTGGCCACGGCAAGCAGTGAATAGAAGCCAGCGCGACGTGCGGTAGGCGCGGGCATGGGACTGGGCGCTGAGGATTTGGCGTGTGAAGCTGGAGATCACGCGGCGCGCGGGTTGGGCGAAGAGGTGCAGCAGCTGCCTTGCCGAGCGGCGAGCGCGGCGACTGGCGGAATGCTGTGGAGACACGAGCACGGCGCGGTTCGTCCATTGGGCACGGGGCCGGCGAGCAGGGGCGCGGGTCACCGGCGCGCGCGTGGCGTGCGCGGACTGGGGAGGAGCGCGGCGTGCGGGCGCGGCCAGGCATTGGCTTGGCACCTAGCGCGGTCAGGCATCGCCGGCCAAGTGGCCTGCGGTGACTCCGCGGCGGCGAGGGTCGGGCGAAGCGAGAATGGTCGGGCGAAACGAAAAGGGTCAGGCGAAACGGAAAGGGTCAGGCGAAACGGAAAGGGTCGGGCGAAACGGCTGCGCGTGGGAGGGTCGGGCGAGACGGAAGGGTCTGCAGCGAAATAGAAGAAAAGGCAGGGGCTGGTTCGCAAATCCAAGTGGTTCTCAACTTTTTTTTGTGTTGCAACACGAAAATTCTTCAACGCGAAAGTTGTTCAAAATGGAAAGTTCTACAAGTTTTGCTTCAGGCCAAAGTTTATTTGAGGTCTAATTTTTAGAAGTTATTTTAAAAACTTATTTAGTTGAAATTTCTCTTGATTATTTATGCACCGCTTTAAGGTAAAGAGGCTTATTTCATAATTTAAACACCTGGGGTGTTACAAAAACAAGCCACAAGCAAGGCTAAGTATACTAATACTCAGCAACGCTTACCCGACTAGTGGAATATACTTAGCCGGCTCCTAGACATGCAAGGCTTTTGGCTTGAGGGGTTTGTTTTGCCAAAAAGCATATATAAGTAGGTCCTTACTTTCAAATTTTAGCTCCAAGTTCTAGTCTTCTTTAACCATTCTAGGTAAGCAACTATCCAATATCACACATGGTGGAAGAATTATTTTGCATCCAACAAGATTAATCATCATCATTGTTCATCTTCTTACTCTATGTGGTAAAAGGGTCAAGCAGTCTCAATAACCGCGAGAAATGAACGATTCAAATCGAATTTCTTAACCTTGCAAGGGAAACCTAAACACACGTCACCTGGTTACTCACAGAGTCACACGTGCAACTTTTTCCTTCAATTCCCGCTTGACGGAACAAGCCCACAGCCCTCGACTACACGTCCCCATGGCCTAGCCATGGCGGCACATGCACCCACCATTAGCTAGATGTGAACGAATTCAAGACGGTGGGGAGTATATTCCGGCCTCGGTTCAATCCAGTACTTAAGCTTACCGATTACCATATTCTCGGCATGTGGTTAGTACGTTCAAAGACTTAACCACCACTACCACACACTGCGGCCTTAGCATTTTTCACTAAACAGACGGGGCCTCAATCATCAACATAAACATCGTACCATAGCCCTGTCCATCAACCTTATGATTGCAGCATGTAGTAAACATACAACTCCTAAATTCTCGCGAGTGACAGGAAATCACTCGACTTTTACCGAGTCCTATTAGCATAGCATTCTATCGAACCTTACATCTAGTGTTCAGAACATGGGTACCTAGGATCATGCGAATAAGTTTTCATTCAACTCCTATAAACTTAATGCACAAGTAAAGTAGAGTAACAAGTTGCATAAGTTTAGGAAAATAGGGTTCGTGCTCCGGGGCTTGCCTTCTTGGGAAAAGTTAGCTTGGGGCTCGTCCGAACTTGGGCTCGGGTCTTCGAGAGCTTCAGTTAGATTTACTTGAGCTTCACGCTGCTCACTCTCGGACGCAGGCACCAGCTCATACGTTCCGTCGGCGAGAGTAGTCGATTCTATATGAATGCACAAGTGTAAGTTATAGTGATGATATAAGACGATTATTTTCTTTCACGACAAAGTGCAATCCACAAAACATCGATTTTGTTGGGAAGTTACTTAGTTAAGATTTTTCATATATTGAAGCTAAAACTTTAACAAGGTGTTAATCTATTCTTATATGTGTTGTTGTAAATTTTTCAGATTTTACTATGCAAGATACAAAGCATAATAAATAGGAAAAAGTACACCTAGTTTAATAAAGATTAATTTCTACAGAATGTTTTACAGGGTTTCTATGTACGAAACTTTTTATACAGCAAGAGCTACTCCAAAGTGTGCTACAGTAAAACGTTGAACATTTTCCAAGCGCAGAAACTAATTGTCTTTATTTAGTGCAATTTTTCCTACTACCAAATTATATAAATAGGTTGTAGAAAGGAAAAAGGTTCTAAACTTTTTCTGTGGTACTTATGCATTAATACAACAGCTCTGGAAAAGTTTCACCACAAGAATCACAATATAACAGCAGTTACAAAACAGTTTTATTATTTCATGCCACAAAAAAGTTTTATTAAGAAGTTTAGCTAGAGATGGGTTCTGGTCCTAATATTTTTACAATGGCCTACAAATCAAGCAACCAAACTACTGTTAAATTTATAGGTTTAGCCTTTGACTACAACGGTGGGCACAATTAAAGTCTATTAAACCTTCCATTTAATTTAGAGCAAGATTTAGCAAGCAACCGAAGAAAAGCATGTAACAAAAGTTGTAGATTTTCATCTAAAGATTCCAGAACAGTAGAGTTTGTATTTTTCCGATTTTTCTATGATTTTAAATGAATTTTACAAATTCATTGTTTTTGAATTCAAAGTTTAAACTTTCTTTACAGAGGGGTCCTTGGAAACTTGCGTGCAGGCTCTTTAAAAGATTGCAATCGAAGCAATTGGGTCCCTGGGCGGCGCTAGCATGGTGGCCGGCAAGATTCCGGCGAGGGGGCTCGTTGGCGGCGATGGGAAAAGGGTCGGGGAGATCCAGGGAGGTGAGAGCTACCTTGGGATGGCCTTGGTCGGGGTTGGGGGTGGCCGGAGGTTGCTCGTCGGCGCGGAGCCGAGGGGCGGCGGTGGGGCGGAGCATCGGCGATGGAGCTCCGGCGAGAAGGGGAGAGCGTGGGCTGGTCGAGGAGCTTCGCGGCGTCGAGGGGAACCCGTTTCGAGGCTTGTCTGGGACGGAGGAGTTTCGGCGTGGGCCATCCACGGAGCAGCAAGGAGCGGCGGTGGCGCGGGCAGCGCTGGCGGTGCTCCAGCGGTTCTGGGCGACGATGGGTGGGGCAATGAGCTGCGGTGGGGTGTTGTGGTGGCGGCTGGAGACTCAGCTCTGGCAATGGGTGGCCAGAGAGGTGAGCTCCACGGTGAGCTGGGCACGACGGCAGTAATGGTGGCGGCGGCGGCGTTCTGGTCTCTTGCAGGAAAGAACTCGTAAACAGAAAAATCTACTGCAACTAAGGCGAAGCCACCGAAAAGAGAAAAAAGGAAAAATGGGTTTGTGTATTGATCATTGGATAGTTTGATACATGCCCGAGGGCAGCTATTTATAGCCTAAGCAACAAATCCTAGTCAATTACGACGTACATTACTTGACAATAAAGAAAACAAACTTTCCTAAATTCTAACACATAACTTGCCGACGTAGCTTCGTCAGCTCTTTCCACGCTTTATCGTACACGACACCTCTTCCGGCCCAAAAGGCCCAATATGCTTCATTCTGTTCCTGAGCCCAGCGTCGGCCCAATTTCTATCAACCTCTGCTCAACATGTTGACACATGCTAAAAACCAGGGTCGACAACCGTTGTAGCTTTCACCCAGGAGTATTCTAAGGGTATCATATCCACTGAGGAACGTGTGTATATTCTCTAAGGTTCAGGTTCATCCAAGGACACCACACCCGCTAGAGGTGAGGGTAGAAAGGATCCCTAAGGCTAAGTGTTTGAGATAAGATAGAACTGTCCTAGTTGCTCGTGTTGGGCTACTGGCTTCTCACTGGCATTGACCTGCTGAGTTCCAGTAATACGGCACTGGGATATACCCAAACAGGGAGGGTTACGCTGGATAGATAGGGCTGTCACCACCTGCTGCCTACCTCATCGAACCATGCGATATACCACGACCAACAGGTAAAGACTGATCTAGACACAACGTCTACACCGCTCTTTACTAACTCTAGAATCATTCCTATTCTAGAGGCATCCACTACGCTAGTGAACTATTGATCCAGCAAACAATCAGGGGGAGCTAGATCTAATCTTTAACTAAGAAACTAAAGCACAAAAGAAGTCACAAACACTTACTATGATTGATAAGCATCCGTCGAGGTACAAGCTGGAGAAGAACACAGGGGGCCAAAAACCACGGCACCTCCCCGACTCCCACTCACTCTCCCCCTAACTCCTAAGCACTACTTAGGTAGCACTACGCCTCTAAAGAGGGCTCCAAGCTCCAAAAGTGAGAGAGGATGGAGAAATGAGTTGTGTCTCATTTAGTAGCCCCTCCCCTTGTATTTATAGGGGTGAACAGGGGTGCTCTTGCCCGGGATTGTAGCTCTATCACCTGGAACCGACATTAGAAGTCAAGACGCCACGTCGAAGGGGAAAGGCGGTGGCTTTCTCCCTGGTTCGGCCAAACAACCTGGTTCGGTTGAACCGGGTTCAGCCCCAACCGACTTCAATTTCGCAAAGGAGGCTGACACGTGGACCCTCTAGTTCTTGGTAAGTGAATTAGCTCTATCTTGGGTCGGTTTCCTATGCTGGTGGGCCCTTTGATCCGTAGGATGCTGAATTCTTGCACCTAATTGGTCGGAAGGGTGTTGCCCTGGATTGAGGGTGTGTTGCCTTGCTCTTGAGGTGTGTTTCCTCCTTTGCTTGAGTTGCATACACATATTCACCAACACATGTGGAGTTTGATAATTAAACACCTACTCTTTGTTGGTTGGCGCACTCCAATTGGTCAGCATTTGGTGGCATGGATTCTGAAGCTTGTTTTACCTGCATTTCTTGCCAAATTCCCTACATTGCGAAACCTCCAAGGGAAATGTTGAAATGATATTATTCAGGGTTGTTGACACCAGTTTTTGTATAGCTGGACAAAATCTAAGTCAAAGGTTCTAAGCTAATCAGAGGGCCTGACGTTGGCATGAGTGGACCTTCGTCAATGAAGAAATTCGATGGAGTCAGTAATCACCGATGCTGATATTGTAAAGAAAAGGATAGTATTGGCGAAGCGGCATCGTGGCTAATGGGCCGAGAATGGGCTGACAAGTACTGTCAGTGAGTTATCTTAGGGTTTTTGTGAAGTCATAGTATGTTTAGCAAGTTTATTTCTTTTTCATCAAGTAATTGTATGTCATAATCGACTAGGGGTCGTAGCTTAGGCTATAAATAGCTCTCATGCATGTATCATGGACATCCAATGATCAACACACAAACCCTTTTTTTCATTTTCTTTCCTTTCCTTTTCGGCGGCTTCACCCTAGTTGCAGTAGATTTTCTTTTTACGAGTTCTTACCTGCTCGTGGGGCTGCATCGACTTTGATCTCCAGCTTGCTGGTAAGTTCCGTGTCGAACAACGCAGATAGGCTCAAGGTTGACAGCCCATCGCTTCTTCCTCTATCTTGTTTTGTTCAAATTATCAAGCAGATTGGATCTTGATCTGGCATGTTCTGGCATGTTCACCAAGTTATTGATATCAGCTTGCTTCCTGTTAGATTAATATGCTTAGTCCAGCTTGTTTCTTGCTGTTATCACCAAGTTATCGGTATTCGCTAGATTTGACAGGGTTAGATCTATTTAATCTTGTATTTATTTAGCTTTTACCACAATTTATCCAGCCTAGATCTAAATACTATCTGCCAGCGCACAGCTTGTCTATTGCACGTCATTAGGCCGATAGGATTCGGATCTGGGTGTTGCTTTCCAAGCCCTCGCTAACCCGTTTAGCGTTGCCTCCCCTGCACAATCGGCCAAGACTCAGGCCGATTGATCTACTGTTGTATCGAACTTCTGGCCGATACCCACCTGAGGAACGATTAGGAATCCCAGCTGATACGTTCCGAGAATTTAACGTTTTCCTGTCCCTTATCAATTGTAGGTCCAATTGACTAGCATGCCTAGCACCACTGCGCAGCTGAGTTGGACTCTGCACAAGAGCGAAGCAGATCTCCCAGGTCCTCGTGTGTGTCAGCTAAGGTCGATCATCTCCCAGGTCCTCGCGTGTGTCAGCGTTGAAGGCCGATCGCCGGATTTTTCGTCAACACGCTTTTGGTATGCCCGATGGGACGCGACAACAATACCACCATGACCAACACTGGCAAGAACAGTGGGATGGATGACAATAAAATCCTGGTGCCCACAATGGACGATCTCAACGACTAGCAGAAGCGGCTGGTCGAAGAAGCCATGAAGTGAACTAAAGAAGCATGCCTCAAGTCATTCACTGTGACCAGAAGAGGAGAGGTGATACAGAAGTTGCCGCTGCCAGGGCCGAGGAGTATCTCTATCACGGAGGACTCGGTCAAATTCCAAGAGATGTTTTATTAATCCATGAGCCACGCAATAATCAACCAGTCGAAGATCCTGATCGAATCCATCAATGGTGCTATCAAGAATATCCTAACTGAAGGCATTCAAGGGGGTAACAAAGGGCCATGCTACTCTAATGCAGGGTCATCGGTTGTGGCTAATGCCAGAGCACCCACTTCGACGGCCGATGGCGTTCTGCCCAAGCATGTAAATGGACCATCGACTGGTGTAGGGGCGGGTTCATCACTGCCTTATGTGTTGCCGCGTCCGGAATCTTTAGCAGCACACACTTCATCGCCACCTACATTTGTGTTCATCACAAGTCCTGCACTGAACACATAAACACTGAACAGAGTCATGTTCAACACCTCGGCTAGATTTGTCCCTACCTCATTGGGCATGCCGCCGGAGTTCTGGACGTACATCTACCCATGGATGTTTAGACAAAATAACAACGTGATGAGTACTCCTACTACTACATTGCCATTGGTGCCACCTGCTCCAGTGATTCAACAGATACAACAGTCTCCACCGACACCAACACAAACTGGGGGCATCAAGAAGATGCATCGGCTTTCCAGCCGTTGGGTGATCCCGTGGTACAGCCGATGAGTCCCCAGATCCAGAGGGCCTCTAAAGATACGAACTTCCAGATGCCAAACCTCACGGTGCAGCAACCTGAAGTCGATTGGACTAGCAAAATAGCCAATGTGATGAGAAATCAGTTTGGCTTGCAGCCTAAGGAACCTGCGTCCATGTACCGGAAGCCTTATCCAGAAGCTTATCATCAGATCTCATTACCTCATCGGTATAGACTGCCAGATTTCACCAAGTTCTCTAGGCAGGACATCATGTCAACCGTTGAGCACGTCAGTAGGTTTTTGGTACAATGCGGGGAAGCTACAACAACTGATGCATTGAAGATTCGCTTGTTCCCGCTTTCTCTCTCTGGATCGGCCTTTGCCTGGTTTGCTTCATTACCAGCCAATTCCATAATAACTTGGGCTGATCATGAGAAGAAGTTCCACAAGTACTTCTTCACTGGAGTACAGGAGATGAAGATTACATATTTGACTGCAGTTCGATAGAGGAACAATGAGCTTGTCCCGGACTACATTCAGAGGTTCAGGGATGTCAGAGGCTGCTGCTTCAATATGTCTCTTAGTGATGGCCAGTTAGCTCAATCAGCCTTTCAAGGACTCCTGCCGCACATCAAGGAGAAAGTTTCTTCTGAGGAGTTCGAGAGCCTGAGTCATCTAGCATCTAGGCTTGCAAATGTTAACATTCGAGCCCACAACTCAAGAAGGAATATGTTCCAGAAGAAGGTCAACTATGTTTGGGATTTTTCTGACTCAGAGAATGAAGCGGAGATCAGCGTAGCAGAATGGGCAAAGAGCAAGAAACCGATCTCATGCCCATTTGCAAAGAAAGAAGTCGAGAGCCACGGGTTCGACGTCACAAAGGTCGATAGGATCTTTGATTTGCTGCTACAAGAGGGTTAGCTAAGGTTGCCCCCCAATCATGTGATCCCATCGACCAATGAATTAAAAGGCCACAGATATTGCAAGTGGCATCACTCGGTTACTCGCAACACCAATGATTGCCAGACCTTCAGAAGAGAGATCCAGATGGCCATCGAGCAAGGGAGAATCAAGTTCGACAGGGTTGACAAACCGATGAAGGTTGACGAACATCCCTTCCCGGCTGGTACAGTTGACGTGGGAGCCCAAGAGGTCGACGGAGAAGCAAAGGTATCAACTTCTGATCATTCTAATCATGGTACCAAAAATCCAAAGACTCGTGTATCGGCCAATGCAGGGGGAACTAAGGCTGATATAAGCAGGGAGGAAGTTTTAGAAAAACACGTCGGACTGTCACATCCCAGATGCTTCTGAACAAATACCAACATCAGCAGGATAGAGAGAGACAACGTCAGAAGGAAAAGACAGGCACAATGCAGACAATTGGCGGTGCCCGTTCTTTGCCTTCTGTTGGAATGAAGGTTTACGCCTACCGTCGGCCGATGATTGTCCCAAGTGCCATGGGGCGCATGAAGGTCGTAATGATTTTAAGAGGTGGTGCCATGAAGACAGAGATCAATGGTCGATCTTCAGAGGCAAGAACAATGAGAATCGTGTCTCTATTCACGATCGGCTGGGACCTTGAGTTGCTGAACAAGCTACAATTCAAAAACAAGCTAAAGCGCTGGTGCCTGATGAAGCGCCTTTGGATCGGTCGGCCGAACGTCATGATGGCTATAGGTACGATCCAGAAGAGTACCCGGATTGGTGTATTCGGGGTTTGACTTGCTCTCAGAAGAGGAGGTTCAGAGGCTCCAGCATAGGGAGCAAGAAGAAGCACGTGCCTATGAGAAGAAATCGGTCAAATCACAAGTATGGAGCGTTAGGCAAAAGACCGATGAAACTACACCGTCAGCATCGGTCAATATGGTTTTTATGCTACCCATGGAATTCAAAGCACTGGTTCGCGATAACGATGAGTTGGCAGTAGCAGAATTTGCGCTTGATCCAGTTCAGGCTTCATTTGAGAAACCAGAAGAGAAGGAGCGGAGGCATCTGAGGCCTTTATACATGAAAGGGCATGCTGATGGCAGGCCGATGACCAAAATGCTGGTTGATGGAGGAGCCGCTGTTAATGTCATGCCATGCATTGTTTTCCGAAAGCTTGGGTTCGGTGAAGAGGACTTGATAAGAACTGATATGGTTCTCAAGAGTTATGATGGGAAGACCTCGCCCGCTAGGGTGGGCAATCAACGTTGAACTAACGATTGGGAGTAAGACCTTGCCTACTACTTTGTTCGTTGTTGACGGCAAAGGGTCATACAATCTGCTCTTAGGCCGAAACTGGATTCACGCTAATTGTTGCATTCCGTCTATGATGCATCAATGCCTTATCCAATGGCTGGAAAATGGTTCGGTTGAAGTGGTGCCCACGGACTCATCACTCAGCGTTGCATCGGCCCATCCTCCAGTCTGGGGTTTTGACGGTGTAGAGTGCATATCTGGAAAAGTATGGGAAGGCGACTTCTTGAAAATGGTTGACTTTGGGCTCAATCCAGTTCAAGAAGATGACTTCGAAGATTCTACTCCCTGAAGGGATTTGAACAAGACTCCCATCGGCCAAGGAGAAGTAACGCAAGAGACCTCTGACCAATGCAACAATCTTGTAAAAGCCGATCGTGTTGATGAATGATCGGGCTTAAAAGGTCGATATGATATGTATCGCAATTAGTGCAAAAAATACACAACTAATATTGTCTTTGGTTGTGGTGTGGGACAAAGATTGATATGAAGCAGATGATTCTTTATCGGTTGCATTTTAAGTTGTGACTAGTAAAAGTTTTTTGACCAATTTTGGAAGTGGGGTTTAACTTGTGATGATCGTCAACAAATTTATGATCTGATCAACTAATACTGAAATGTCGGTGGATTAGAGCATGCAAATACCAAGAGATGCAAGAAATTCAGAGACGGTCTGAAGGAGAGAAGGCATTAACACAAAGTCATCATGGGATATTTATTATAGATCTTCTAATCATCATGATAGAAGACTGTGTAAATTACACCATCGGCACTAATCCCGTCACTGATGGCCGCTGCTGCCCCGACAATATAATCAACGATTTCTTGAAAATCATTTATTTCATCTTCTCCCTCGGGGATGACGGGTTGAAGATTGTGGAGGTCGCGGTTAAGCCAGGTCTGGACAGTCATCAGGGCAGTGGCCGTGCCTTCATGAACGTCGTGCCTAGAAATCTCACGGACGCGATTGGGGACGTCTTGGAGACGGTCCACGAGCAGGGTGCCCCGAGCATTCACATCGTTGGCGACATTGTTCGCCGCCAACTAGAGGGAGTGGAGTTGAACCTCCACGGCTATGAAAAGCAAAGATAAGAAAATGGTGAAGACAATCAAATCGGCTGAAAATAGAGGGTTGAGTCAAGAAAGTACCTGGAACCCTGGCATCGGCGGCAGTCAGCTGCACGCGGACGACGGCGACTTCGTCATTGGCAGGAGTCACCGTGCGACGGGTTTGTTGGGGGAGCTTGCAGCAGGGGTGCTTGGCGTGGGCCTTGACGGCGTACCAGTGTGGTACACACCGACGGCCATTGAGATGGCCCTGAAGCAACGGAAGAAAAAAAGATTAAGTTGATCCTGAAAAGAAGAGGGTACAAGGCCAAGAAACCCTTACCCTTGTTGGCGCAGGAGGGTTCGTAGGTGCCGTGTCGGCCTGGAGGAGTTTTCCGCGGGACGCTTGTTATCGGCCATGGCTAAAAGGTGGGAGCAGATGAGAAGGAAAAAACTAGAGAAAGAAAAAGAGCAGGATTGGGGTTTTTCCTCTTCGTGCTCTGCTATGCTTCCCAATTTATAGCGGTGATCAGAGAAGTCCAGAAGTCGGGCGGCTGCAGTTAAAGGGAAGTAGAGGAGTCGGAGACATGTTCCAGTCACCATCCCAAGAATTGAGGAGTCATGGAGTTACTTGACAAGATGGGGTGGTTGATGGATGGCCGATTGTACTTTCCAACAGAGGAGTAATTGTGAGAGGGGCCAAGAAGTCAAGGTTAAACAGTATTTACATATCGGCCATCATACAACATGAATGGCCAGAGTTGGATTGCTACACGAAGAACGAAGAGCTCTGATAGTATAGAGAAATGCAGAAGAGAAACTTTGACTGGAATTTCGAAACAAAATATTTTTATTCCAAAATTGGGGGGCATGTGTTGACACCAATTTTTGTACAGCTGGTAAAAATCTGAGTCAAAGTTTCTAAGCTGATCAGAGGGCCTGACGTTGGCATGAGTGGACCTTCGTCAAAGAAGAAAGCCGATGGAGTCAGTAATTGTCGATGTCGATATTGAAAAGAAAAGGATAGTATAGGCGAAGCGGCTGTTGACACCAGTTTTTGTATTGCTGGTCAAATTCTAAGTCAATGGTCCTGAGTTGATTAGAGGGCTTCGCGTCAACATGAGTGGCTGCTTGTCAAGAAGGAAGCTGATGAGATTGAATGATTGCCGATGGAAAAGGAGGCGGAGACCCGTGAAGAGGGCGTCGTGGCTTTTGGGCCAAAAAATTTTGTTTCTTTTTATTCAAGTAATCTGTAAGTCGTAATCGATTAGGGTTTGTAGCTTAGGCTATAAATAGCTGCCCTCGGGCATGTATCCAGGACATCCAATGATCAATACACAAACCCTTTTTTCACTTTTTCTTCTTTTTCCTTTTCAGCGACTTCGCCCTAGTTGCAGTAGATTATCTTTTTACAAATTCTTTCCTGCACGTGGGGCTGCATCAACTTCAATCTTCGGCTTGCTGGTAAGTTCCATGTCGAACGACGCAGATAGGCTCAAGGTTGACGGCGCATCGCTTCTTCCTCTATCTTGTTTAGTTCAAGTTATCGAGCAGATTGGATCTCGGTCTAGTCTGTTCACAAAGTTTTAAATATCAGCTTATTTCTTGTTAGATTAATCTACTTAGTCTAGCTTGTTTCTTGTTGTTATCACCAGTTATCGATATTTGCTAGATTTTACAGGGATAGATCTATTTAATGTTGTTTTTATTTAGCTTTTAGCATAATTTATCCATCCTAGATCTAAATACCATTGGCCAACGCACACTTGCCTATTGGATGTTGTTAGGCCAATAGGGTTCAGATCTAGGTGCTGTTTACCAAGGCCTCGATAACCCGTTTAGCGTTGCCTCCCCTGCGCAATCGGCCAGGACTTAGGCGCTGCTGCAGTATCGGACTCTTGGCCGATAACCCCTGCGGAACGATTCGGAATCCCAGCCACTACATTCTAAGTATTTAATGTTTTCCTGTCCCTTGTCAATTGTAGGTCAAACTAACTGGCACACCCTGCACCACCGCGCAGCTGAGTTGGACTCTGCACTGGAGTGAAGCAGAATCTCCCAGGTCCTCGCGTGTGCCGGTGTTGAAGGCTGACCTCCAGCTTTTTGCGTCAACACGCTCTTGGCACGCCCGGTGGTACATGACAACAACACCACGATGACCAAGAACGACAGGATGGATAACAGCAAGATCTTGGTGCCCACAATGGACGATCTCAATGATGAGCAGAAGCGGCTGGTCGAACAAGCCATGAAGCAAACTAAAAAAGCCTGCCTCAGGTCATTCACTGTGACCAGAAGTGGAGAGGCGATACAGAAGCAGCTGCTACCAGGGCTGGGGAGCATCTCTATCACAGAGGACTCGGCCAAGTTCAAGGAGATGTTCAATCAATCCATGAGCCATGCACTGATCAACCCGTCAGGGATTCCGATCGAAACCATTAAGGATGCCATAGAAAACGTCCTATATGAAGGCATTCAAGGGGGCAACATGGGACCATGCTACCCCAATGCAGAGTCATCGGCTGCAGCTAGTGCCAGAGCACCTACTTCGACGGCCGATGGCGTTCTGCCCAAGCAAACAACTGTGCCGATAATCAGTGCAGGGGCAGGTTCATCACCGCCTTACGTGTTGCAGCATCCGGAATCTTTAGCAGCACACACTTCATCACCACCTGCAGCTGCATTTGCCGCAAGCCCCACGTTGAACACATCAACACCAAGCAGAGGCATGTTCAGCACCCCGGCTGGATTTGTCCCTACTTCATTAGGCATGCCAACTATGTTCTGGCCGTACATCTATCCATGAATGTTCGGACAAAATAACAATGTGATGAGTACTCCCACCAATACATTGTCGTGGGTGCCACCCACTCCATTGATTCAATAGATACAACAGTCTCCACTGGCACCAACCGAGACTGGGGGGCAACAAGCAGATGCATCGGCTTTTCAATCGATGGGTGATCCTACAGTACAGTCGATGAGTCCCCAAATCAAAAGGGCCTTTCAGGATGCAAACTTTCAGATGCCAAACCTCACGGTGCAGCAGCCTGAAGTTGATTGGGCTAGCAAAATAGCCGATGTGATGAAAAATCAGTTCAGCTTGAAGCCTAAGAAACCTGCGTTCATGTACCGGAAACCCTATCCAGGAGCTTATGATCAGATTTCGTTGCCTCATCGGTACAGACTGCCAGATTTCACCAAGTTCTATGGGTAGGACAGCATGAAACCGTTGAGCATGTTAGAAGGTTCCTAGTACAATGCGGGGTAGCTGCAGCGATGGATGCATTAAAGATTTACTTGTTCCCGCTTTCTCTCTCAGGATCGGCCTTTGCCTGGTTTGCTTCACTACTGGCCAATTCCATAATTACTTGGGCCGATCTTGAGAAGCAATTCCACAAGTACTTCTTTACTGGAGTACAGGAGATGAAGATCACAGACTTGACTGCAGTTCGACAGAGGAATGATGAGCTTGTCCCGGACTACGTTCAGAGGTTCAGGGATGTCAGAAGCCGTTGCTTCAATCTGTATCTTAGCAACGGCCAGTTAGCTGAATTGGCCTTTCAAGGACTCCTGCCGCATATCAGGGAGAAGTTCTCTTCTCAGGAGTTCGAGAGCCTAGGTCATCTAGCGTCCAGGCTTGCTAATGTTGATGTTCGAGCCCGCAACTCAAGGAAGAATATGTTCCAGAAGAAGGTCAACTACATTGGGGATTCTTCTGACTCGAAGAATGAGGTCGAGATCGGTGTGGCAGAATGCGCCAAAACCAAGAAGCCGATCTCATGCCCATTTGCAAAGAAGGAAGTCGAGAACTACGGGTTCAACATCACAAAGGTCGATAGGATCTTTGACTTGCTGCCACAAGACGGTCAGCTTAAGTTACCCTCCAATCACGTGATCCCATTGGCCAATGAATTAAAGGGCCGCAGGTATTGCAAGTGGAATCACTCAGTCACTCATAATACCAATGATTGCAAGACCTTCAGGAAGGAGATCCAGGTGGCCATTGAACAAGGGAGAATCAAGTTCGACAAGCCGATGAAGATCGACGAACATCCCTTCCCGGCTGGTACAGTTGATGTGGGAGCTTAGGAGGTCGATGGAAAGGCAAAGGTATCAACTTCTGATCATTCTGATCATGGTGCTCAAAATCTGAAGACTAGTGTATTGGCCAATGATAGGGGGAACCAAGGCCGATATGAGCAGAAAGGAAGTTTCAGGAGACCGCGCATGATTGTCACGTCCTAGATGCTTCTGAGCAAGTACCAACGTCAACAAGATAGAAAGAGACACCATCAAGAGGAGAAGGACAGGCGTGATGCAGATCACTGGCGATCTGCGTTTTGTTGGAACGAGGGTGTGCGTTTGCCATCGGCCGAGGACTATCCCGAATGCCATGGGGCGCATGAAGGCCGTGACGACTTTAAGAGGCAGTGCCATGAAGACAAACATCAACAGTCGATCTTCAGAGGCGAGTGCAATACGAATCGCGTCTCTGTTCATGATCGGCTGGGTCCATGAGTTGCTGAACGAGCTACAATCAAAGAGCAAGCTGAGGCACTGGTACCTGATGAAGCGCCTCTAGATCAGTCGGTTGAGCATCACGATGGCTATAGGTATGATCCAGAGGAATACCCGGATTGGTGTATTAGGGGTTTGACTCACTCTCAGATGAGAAGGGTTCAAAGGCTCCAGCATAGGGAGCAAGAAAAAGAACGTGCCTATGAAAAGAAGTTAGTCAAATCACAAAGATGGCGCGTAAGACAGAAGACCGATGAACTACCCCGTCAGCATCGGTCAATATGGTTTTTGTGTTTCCAGTGGAGTTCAAAGCACCGGTCCACAGTGATGATGAGGTAGCAGTGGCAGAACTTGCGCTCGATCCAGTCCAGTCCAGGCTTCATTTGAAAAGCTAGAGGAGAAAGTGCGAAGGCACTTAATACCTTTATACGTGAAGGGGCACGTTGATGGTAGGCCGATTACCAAAATGTTGGTTGACGGAGGGGCCGCTGTCCATGTCATGCTGTACATTGTCTTCCAAAAGCTTGGGTTCGGCGAAGAAGGTATCATGGGAATTGATATGGTTCTAAAGAGCTATGAAGGAAAGACCTCGCCTGCTCGGGGAGCAATCAGAGTCAAACTAACGATTGGGAGCTGTTGACACAAAAAGCTGTAGGTCGGCCTTCAGCGCCGGCACACGCGAGGACCCGGGAGCCTCTTGCTTTGCTCCGCGCGGCGTCCAAATCGGCTGCGTGGTGGTGCAGGGCGCGCCAGTCAATTTAACCTAAAAATGACAAGGGATAGGTAAAACAGTTAAATTACCGGAACATATTGGCTGGTGTTCCGAATCGTTCCGTCGCGTGGGTGGGCCAAGCGTCTGATGCGTCATTAGATCAATCGGCCAAAGCTCTGGCCGATTGTGCAGGTAAGGCAGTGCTAAACAGGTTAGTGAAGCCTCAGTAAGCAACACCTAGATCTGAACCCGATCGGCCTGGCGATGAGCGACAGACAAGCTGTGCGTCGTTCGATGGTATTTAGATCTAGGCTAGGTAAATTTTGGTAAGAACAAAATAAAAACAAGATCAAACAAATCTAATCCTGCCAAATCTAGCAAATAAGCTACAAACCCTAGTCAATTACGACGTAAATTACTTGACAACAAAGGAAACAAAACTTTCCTAAACAAAACTTGTTGACGTAGCTTCGTCACCTCCTTCCATGCTCCATTGGTTGCGATGATTTTTTTGGCCCAAAAAGCCCAACATGCTTCATTTTCCGCTTCTGAACTAGCATCGGCCGAATTCCCATCGGCCTTCGACTCAACAGGTTGGCATGTGTCAAAAAATGGTGTCAACACATGCCCCCAGCTTCGAAATAAAATAATACTTTTGCTCTGAAGGTCTTTCAGTCTTTCTTTCGTGTATTCTTTAATTCATATGGCCGACTCCTCGTTTTTCGTGTCTGTGGCAAGTGCAAAAGTTCTTTTCTGCCCCTGATTTCAACCCGTTCTCACCGTAGGTTTGCCTTGAGACGATTCACCTACCAAAACATTTTCCATTGACTGCTTTGACCCGACGCGTTCCATCTTCTTTGAACCGACCTAATCTGAGTCCCTTGGACCATAAATAGCATGCAATCGACCTGGCTAATTCCAGACTCCAACGGCTTCAACCTCCTTGCTCTAGCTAGCCCAAGAAAAACCTTAGCCTTTCTTCTCATCAGCAATGGCCGGAAACAAGCGTGCGGGCGAGGGCCCCTCCAATCTTCCCCCAGCTCTCTGTCGACGAGGGTAAGAATCTGCTTCTCTTAATTCATCCCGCATCTTGACCAGATCTGACTTGTTGCCCCTGTTTCTTTCTTTTTCTTCAGGGATGACGAAGCCACCAGTGCCCCACGGCATTCTACTCTTTCCTCATCGTCAAATCCATTTGACGATCTTGACGAAGGAACCTGTAGTCCTATTAGAGATCTTCTCCAGGAAAAAGACGAGGCGCGTCACAATTACTCGGAGGAGACTAACAGCACCAGCCGATTGGAGGCTCAACTGGCAACTGTTGAGGACATGACGCAAATCGCACGTGCCCAGCTCGTCGTCACCCACTCCAAGGTAGCAGGTTAGGACTTCTTTCAGAATTCTTCTTCTGAGATTTGTTCAATTTTTTCTTCATCTTCGTCTGTCCTTCTTCTTCCAGTTCTGGAGTCGCAGGTTCAGGCCCTCCTTTATGCAGCGGCCACCGTAACCGAAGCGGTGACTGCCCGAGGAGATACTGTCGCTGCCCGTCTGCACGACATCCCTAATCGAGTGTAGGAGGTCGCCGGTCACGGAGTCCATCGTGGTGCCGCTGTTGCGCTTGCCATGGTGCAAACCCTGTCCGGGAACGATCTTCGGACCTTGCACCGCATCTTCCCAGAAGGCGAAGCACGGGAAGAGTTTGAAGACCTCATCGATGACTTAGGTGTAGTTGCCTCCAATATTAGCGAGGAGGTTAGTCTAGCCGCTGTGATCGGCAATGTCTTCGCCGATGAATAATCGTAGCAATCAATGTCACAGCCTGATCTGTGGATCGGCTTTTTGTAAATACTTCTTCATTTTGAATGAACTAATCTTTTTTCATGTTGATCCTTGCCTTCTTTGCTGATTTAATTGATTGGCATCTCTCACTTGAGTACAATCTTATGACTTTGAAAAGTAGGAGCTCAAGCACTTCATGATTATCATCCATGAAACAACGCGTAACTGAAATTCCGCATTAATCTCCCTGGTGATGATAACTTTCTCATGACGCAATCCAGGCCAGCCAGTCCTCTAGTTCATGATGCCTAAAGATCAATCATGCCTTTCAGCTATGATGATCTTCAAATACAACCGATAAGGAGCCACCGGTCTCATATATTCTCAATAATATAATTTGATTGTATATTTTTCTTTTTTGCGCTAAGGGCGATACATATTGTATCGGCCATTCGAGCTTGATCAATACAATCGGCTTTTACAAGACTAGTTCATCGGCCAGAAACTTTTTGCATTGTTTCTCCTTAGCCGATGGGATGCTTGTTCAGGTTTCTTCATGGAGTAGAGACTTCTGGTCCACCCTCCTGATTTGGATCAAGACCAAAATCCTCCATCTTCAGGAAATCGTTCTCCCATACTTTGCCCGATATGCACTCCACATTGTCGAAACCCCAAATTGGTGGATCGGCCGATGCAACACTTAAAGATGAATCTGCGTGCACTATTTTGATGAGTCATTTTCCAGCCACTGAATAAGGCATTGATGCATTGTGGATGGAATGCAACAATTGGCATGAATCCAGTCTCTTCCCAGGAGCAAATTATATGATCCCTTGCCATCCATGACAAAGAACGTGGTAGGCAAGGTCTTGCTTCCGATCGTTAATTCCACAGTGATTGCCCCCCGAGCAGATGATGTATTTCCTTTGTAACTTTTGTGAACAATGTCAGTTCCCATCAAATCTTCTTCGTTGAACCCAAGCTTCCGAAAGACAATGTATGGCATAACATTGACAGTGGCCCCTCCATCGACTAACATCTTAGTCATTGGCCTGCCATTAACGTGCCATTTCATGTAGAAAGGCCTCAAATGCCTTCGTTCCTTCTCGTCTGGCTTCTTGAACGATGCTTGAACCGGATCCAGCGCAAGTTCTGCCACTGCTACCTCATCATCATCGTGAACTGGTGCTTTGAATTCCATAGGCAGCACAAAAACCATATTGACTGATGCTGACGGGGTAGTTTCATCGGTCTTTACGCACCACATTTGTGATTTGATTGTCTTCTTCTCACAAGCGAGCGCTTCTTCTTGTTCCCGGTGACGAAGCCTCTGAACCCTCCTCTTCTGAGAATGGGTCAACCCCTGAATGCACTAATCTGGGTACTCCTCTGGATCATACTTGTAACTGTCATGACGCTCGAGTGACCGATCCAGAGGTGCTTCATTAGGTACACGGGTCGCAGCTTGTTCTTCAATCATTGCTTGCTCAGGGACCCGTGGACCCAGCCGATCATGGACAAAGACACGATGTTTGCCTCTGAGAGTCGACTACTGATGGTTATCTGCATGGTGCTGCCTCTTGAAATTTTATCGGCCTTCCTGTGTCCCATTGCATTCAGGACAATCATCGGCCGATGGCTAGCGCAAACCTTCGTTCCAGCAGAATGCAAAGAATGGGCACCGCCAGTGTTCTTCATCACACCTGTCTTTCTCTTCTTGACGGTGTCTCTCTCTTTCTTGCTGGCGCTGATACTTGTTCAGGAGCATCTGAGATGTGACAACTCTACGTGGCCTCCTGAAACTCCCACTTTGTTTGTATCGGCCTTGGTTTCCCCTGTCGTTGGCCGATACACTAGTCTTCGGATTTTCAGTATCACGATCAGGGTGTTCAGAGGGTGATACCTTTGCAGTTCCGTCGACTTCCTGGGCTCCCACATCAACCGCGCTAGATGGGAAGGGGTGCTCATCAATCTTCATCGGCCTATCGAACTTGATTCTTCCTTGCTCGATGGTCGTCTGGATCTCCTTCCTGAATGTCTTGCAGTCGTTAGTATTATGAGTGACATAGTGATGCCACTTACAATACCTGCGACCTTTTATTTTGTTGGCCGATGGGATCACATGGTCGGAGGGCAACTTGAGCTGACCCTCTTGCAGTAGTAGATCAAAGATCCTATTGGCCTTCGTAACGTCCAACCATAGCTTTCAGCTTCCTTCTTGGCGAACGGGCATGAGATTGGCTTCTTTGACTTGACCCATTCAGCAACGCTGATTTCAGCCTCGCTTTCTAATTCAGAAGAATCCCCAACATAGTTGACCTTCTTCTGGAACACGTTCTTCCTAGCTTCGTAGGTTCTAACATCAACATTAGCAAGCCTGGATGCTAGATGACTCAGGCTCTCAAACTCCTGGGATTAGAATTTCTCCTTGATATGTGGCAGGAGTCCCTGAAAGGCCAATTCAGCTAACTGGCCATCACTGAGAGACAGGTTGAAACAACGGCTTCTAACGTCTCTGAACCTCTGAATGTAATCCGGGACAGGCTCATTATTTCTCTATTGCACCGCAGTCAAGTCGGTGATCTTCATCTCTTGTACCCCTGTGAAGTACTTGTGGAACTGCTTCTCGAGATCGGCCCAAGTGATTATGGAGTTGGCTGGCAGTGATGCAAAAATAGGCAAAGGTCGATCCGGAGAGAGATAGCGGGAACAAGCGGATCTTCACGGCATCTGTCGTTGTGGCTTCCCCGCATTGTACCAGGAACTTGCTAACATGCTCGACGGTTGACATGTTGCCCTGTCCAGAGAATTTGGTGAAGTCTGGCAACATGTACCGATAAGGCAGTGGAATCTAATCGTAGGCTTCTGGGTAAGGCTTCCTGTACATGAATGCAGGCTCCTTTTGCTTCAAGCCAAACTGATTTTTATTCACAACGGCTATTTTGCTGGCCCAATCAACTTCAGGCTGCTGCACTATGAGGTTTGGCACATGAAGGTTTGTATCTTGAAAGGCCATCTGGATTTGGGGACTTGTTGGCTGTCCCACAGTATCTTCCTTCGGCTGGAAAGCCGATGCATCTGCGCGATGCCCCCCAGTCTGAGTCGGTGCTGACGGAGTCTGCAGTGGATGCTGAATTATTGGAGCAGACGGCACCAACAGTAGTGTGGTAGTAGGGAAGTTCACTGTGTTGTTACTTTGTTTGAACATCTATGGATAGATGTACGACCAGAATTCCATTGGCATGCCCAACGTAGAAGTTACAAACCATGTTGGAGTATTGAACAGGCCTCTACTTGGTCTTGATGTGTTCAACGCGGGACTGGTAGCGAATGTTGTCGTCGATAGCGATGAAGCATGTGCTGCCGAAGGACCTGGGCGCCTCAACACATAAGGCGATGAGCTTGTTCCTGCGCCGGTCATCGGCACTTTTGTCGTACTGGGCAGAACACCATCGGCCGTCGTTGCTGGTACTATGACACCAGCAGTGGCCGATGATACCTCATTGGAGTATGATGGTCCTGTGTTACCCCCTTGAGTGCCCTCTGCTAGGACGTTCTTGACAGCATCCTTGATGGTCTCGATCAGAATTCCTAACTGATTTATCAGAGCGTGCCTTATGGACTGATTGAACATCTCCTTGAACTTGGCCGAGTCTTGAGTGACAGAGATGCCCCCCGGCCCTGGTAGCGGCTGCTTCTGAATTGCCTGCCCCTCCTTGGTCAAGATGAATGACCTAAGGCAGGCGTCTTGTGACTGCTTCACGGCTTCTTCAACTAGCCGCTTCTGTTCTTCATTGAGATGATCCATGGTAGGCAACAAGATTTTGTCACCATCCATCCCGTTGTTCTTGGTCACCAAGGAATCATTGTCGTGTCCCACTGAGCGTACCAAAAGCATGTTGACACAAAAATTCGTAGGTCGGCCTTCAGCGCCGGCACACGCGAGGACCCGGGAGCCTCTTGCTTCGCTCCTGCGCGGCATCCAAACCGGCTGCGTGGTGGTGCAGGGCGTGCCAGTCAATTTGACCGACAATTGACAAGGGACAGGTAAAACGGTTAAATTACCGAAACGTATCAGGTGGTGTTCCCAATCGTTCTGTCACGTGCATCGGCCAAGCGTCCGATGCATCAGTAGATCAATCGGCCAAAGCTCCGGCCGATTGTGCAGGTAAGGCAGCGCTAAACGGGTTAGCGAAGCCTCGGTAAGCAACACTGAGATCCGAACCCGATTGGCCTGGCGATGAGCAACAGACAAGTTGCGCGTTGGCCGATGGTATTTAGATCTAGGCTCGGTAAATTGTAGTAAGAGCTAAATAAAAACAAGATCAAACGAATCTAATCCTGCCAAATTTAGCAAATACTGATAACTTGTGATAACAACAAGAAACAAGCTAGACTAAACAGATTAATCTAACAGGAACAAGCTGATATCGATAACTTAGTGAATAGACCAGACCTAGATCCAATTTGCTCGATAACTTGAACTACAGGATAGAGGAAGAAGCGATGCGCCGTCAACCTCGTTCGACGCGAAACTTACTGCAACTAAGGCGAAGCCGCTGAAATGAGAAAAAAGGAAAAAAGGGTTTGTGTATTGATCATTGGATGGTTTGATACATGCCCGAGGGCAGCTATTTATAAACTAAACTACAAACCCTAGTCAATTATGACGTACATTACTTGACAATAAAGAAAACAAAACTTTCCTAAATTCTAACAGATAACTTGCTAACGTAGCTTCGACAGCTCCTTCCATGCTCCATTGGCTGCGACGCTTCTTTTGGCCCAAAAAGCCCAACATGCTTCATTTTCCACTTCTGAACTAGCATCAGCCCAATTTCCATCGGCCTTCGACTCAACAGGTTGGCACGTGTCAAAGAACGGTGTCAACAGGAGCAAGCCTACTACTTTCTTTGTCATTGACGGCAGAGGATCATACAATATGCTCGTAGGCCGGGATTGGATCCACGCTAATTGCTGCATTCCGTCTACAATGCATCAATGTCTGATCCAATGGCTGGAAAATGATTTGGTTGAAGTGGTGCCTGCGGATTCGTTGCTCAGTGTTGCTTTGGCCGATCCTCCAGTCTGGGGTTTCGACGGCGTGGAGTGCGTATCTGGTAAAATATGGGAAGGCGACTTCTCAAAGATGGCTGACTTCGGGCTTGATCCAGTTCAAGAAGATGACTTTGAAGATCCCATTCCATTAAGGAACTTGAACAAGTCTCCCATCGCCTAAGGAGAAGCAATGCAAGAAATCTCTTGCCGATGGAAAGCCGATCGTGTTGATAAATGATCAGGCTTAAATGGCCGATATGATATGTATCGCCCTTAGTGCAAGAAATACACAACTAAAATTTCTCTTTGGTTGTTGTGAGATAGAAGTTGATGTGAAGCCAATGATTCTTTATCGGTTATAATTTAAGTTGTGACTAATTAAAGTTCTTCGACCGATTTCGAAAACGAGGCTTAATTTATGATGTTCATCAGTGAACTCATGATCTGATCAACTAATACTGAAATGTCGGTGGATTAAAGCATGCAAATACCAAGAGAAGCAAGAAATTGAGAGACATACGAAGGAGAGAAGGCGTTAACACAAAGTCATCATGGGATATTTATTACAGATCTTCTAATCATCATAGAAGACTTCGTAAATTACACCATCAGCACTAATCCCATCGCTGATGGCTACTGCTACCCCGTCAAGATAATCAATGATTACCTTAAAATTGTTTATTTCATCTTCTCCCTCGGGAACGACGGGCTGAAGATTGTGGAGGTCGCGGTTGAGCCGGGTCTGGACTGTCGCCAGGGCAGTGGCCGCACCTTCATGAACGTCGTGCTTGGCGATCTCGCGGATGCGATTGGGGACGTCTTGGAGACGGTCTACAAGCAGGGTGCCCCGGGCATTCACATCATTGGCGACTTTGTTCGCCGCCAACTGGAGGGAATGGAGCTGAGCCTCCACGGCTAGGAAAAGCAAGGATAAGAAAAAGGTGAAGGCAATCAAATCGACCAAAACTAGACGGATGAGTCAAGAAAGTGCCTGCAACCTTGGCATCAGTAGAAGTCAGTTTTGTGCGAACGATGGCGATTTCATCATTGGTAGGAGGCACCGTGTGATGGGGGCTGCTAGAGGAGCTCGCAGCGGGGGCGCTTGACGTGGGGCTTGATGGCGTGCCGGCGTTGTACACATCATCGGCCATCGAGATGGCCCTGAAGTAATGGAAGAAGAAGATTAGATTAAAAGCCGAAAAAAGGAGAGTGCAAGACCAAGAAACCCTTACCCTTGTTGGCGCAGGAAGGTGTGCAAGCGCCGAGTTGACCTGGAAGTTTTCTCCGCGGGATGTTTGTTATCGGCCATGGCTAAAAGGCGGAGGCAGATGAGAAGGGAAAGCTGGAGGAAGAAGAAGAACAGGATTGGAGTTTTTTCTCTTTGTACTCTGCAATTCTTCTTGATTTATAGCAATGATTAGAGGATTCTAGAAGCCGGGCGGCTGCAGTTAAAAAGGAAGTGGAGGAGTCAAAAACGTGTTCCAGTCACCATCCTGAGAATCGAGGAGTTGTGGAGTTACTCGACGAAATGGGGGTGGTTGATGGATGGCCGATCATACTTTCCAACAGAGGAGAAATGGCAAGAAGGGCCGAGAAGTCAAGGGTCGAATAGTATTTGCCCATCGGCTATATGTCTTGGATGACCAAAGTTGAGTTGCTGCTCGGAGAATGAGAAGCTCTGATGATTTAGAGGAATGCAGAAGAGGAACTTTGACTAGAATTTTGAAACAAAGCATTTTTATTCCAAAATTGGGGAGCATGTGTTGACACCAGTTTTTGTACAGCTGGTCAAATTCTGTGTCAAAGGTCCTGAGTTGATTAGAGGGCTTGACGTTGACATGAGTGGCTGCTTGTCAAGAAAGAAGCTGATGAGTGAATGATTGCCGATGGAAAAGGAGGTCGATACCCGTGAAGAGGGCGTCATGGCTGATGAGCCGAAAATGGGCTGACGTGCAATGTCAGCAAGTTATCTTAGGGTTTTTCATAGTATATTTAAAAAGTTTATTTCTTTTTAGTCAAGTAATCTGTAAGTCGTAATCGACTAGGGTTTGTAGCTTAGGCTATAAATAGCTGCCCTTGGACATGTATCGAGGACATCCAATGATCAATACGCAAACCCTTTTTTCACTTTTTTTCTTTGTCCTTTTCGGCGACTTCGCCCTAGTTGCAGTAGATTTTCTTTTTATGAGTTCTTTCCTGCACATGGGGCTACATCGACTTCGATCTCCGGCTTGCTAGTAAGTTCCGTGTCGAATGACGCAGATAGGCTCAAGGTTGATGGCGTATTGCTTCTTCCTCTATCTTGTTTAGTTCAAGTTATCGAGCAGATTGGATCTCAGTCTGGTCAGTTCACCAAGTTCTTGTTAGATTAATTTTCTTAGTCTAGCTTGTTTCTTGTTGTTATCATCAGTTATCGGTATTTGCTAGATTTGACAGGGTTAGATCTATTTAATCTTGTTTTTATTTAGCTTTTACCATAATTTATCCAGCCTAGATCTAAATACCATCGGCCAACGCACAGCTTGCTTGTTGCACGTCGTTAGGCCGATAGGATTTGGATCTAGGTGTTGTTTACCAAGGCTTTGCTAACCCATTTAGCGTTGCCTCCCCTGCGCAATCGGCTAGGACTTATGTTGATTGATCTACTGCCGTATCGGACTCTTGGCTGATGCCCCCTGTAGAACGATTCAGAATCCCAGCCGATACGTTCTGAGTATTTAATGTTTTCCTGTCCCTTGTCAATTGTAGGTCAAATTGACTGGTACGCCCTGCACCACCGTGCAGCTGAGTTGGACTCTGCACTAGAGCGAAGCAGAATCTCCCAAGTCCTCACGTGTGCCAGCGCTAAAGGCCGACCTCCGGCTTTTTGCGTCAACAGCGGCATCGTGGCTAATGGGCCGAGAATGGGCTGACAAGTACTGTCAGGGAGTTATCTTTGGGTTTTTGTGAAGTCATAGTATGTTTAGCAAGTTTGTTTCTTTTTCATCAAGTAATTTGTAAGTCGTAATCGGCTAGAGGTCGTAGCTTAGGCTATAAATAGCTGCCCTCGGACATGTATCAAGGAATTCAATGATCAATACACAAACCCTTTTTCTCATTTTCTTTCTTTTCCTTTTCGGCGGCTTCGCCCTAGTTGCAGTAGATTTTCCTTTTACGAGTTCTTTCCTGCTTGCGGGGCTGCATTGTCTTCGATCTCTAGCTTGCTGGTAAGTTCCGTGTTGAACGACGCAAATAGGCTCAAGATTGACGGTGCATCGCTTCTTCCTCTATCTTATTTTTTTCATGTTATTGAGCGATTGGATCTTGATCTGGCCTGTTCACAAAGTCATCGATATCAGCTTGCTTCCTGTTAGATTAATCTGCTTAGTCTAGCTTATTTTTGTTGTTATCACCAAATTATCTGTATTTGCTAAATTTAACAGGGTTAGATCTATTTAATCTTATTTTTATTTAGCTTTTACCACAATTTATCCAACCTAAATCTAAATACTATTAGCCAGCGCACAGCTTGTCTGTTCCACGTCGTTAGGCCAATAGGATTCGGATCTGGGTGTTGCTTGCCAAGGCCTCGCTAACCCGTTTAGTGTTGCCGCCCCTGCACAATCGGCAAGGACTTAGGCCGATTGATCTACTGCTGTATTGGACTTCTGTCCGATACCCCCTACGGAACGATTCGGAATCCCAGCCGATACGTTTCGAGAATTTAACATTTTCTTGTTCCTTGTTAATTGTAGGTCAAACTAACTGGCATGCCCTGCACCACCATGTAGCTGAGTTGGACTCTGCACATGAGCGAAGCAGATCTCCCAGATCCTCGCGTGTGTCGGCGTTGAAGGCCGATCGCCGGCTTTTTGCGTCAATAGGGGTAAATATGCAGGTTAAGCATGCTAGTCATCAAAAATTTTGGGTCAAATTGACCCTCAAAATTTGTCTGTAGTGAGCGTCAACAATGCTTTTGTCTCCTCTTAGTCTTTCTGGGAACCTATTTTCATTTGCGCTACTAGTGAGAACCTGAAGCATTCCAAGCTGAGGGTGGAGCCCCAAGTATTCGGGGATGATGCTGCGCAGGGGCAAGATGTGCCCTCTGTCGTAGTGGACCTGTCGCTGGATAGAGCAAGGGTCGCGACGGGGCAAGCGCCACCCTTGGCTAGTCTGGAGTTGAGGCCCGTTGCACCGCTCGGCACGCTGGCAAATACTTTGGGTGCCACGCCAGCACCCAGAGTACTTAGAGTGAAGAAAATTAGTTTTGAAAAGTCATCGTTGTAAGTACTCGAGCATTCTCCAATTGTAATTTTGTAGGTTCGTGATAGAATGTAGAAGTCTAACTGCATGTTGTGTGAAGGACATCCTCTGCTCTGGGCTTGGAGCGGATTGGCAATGCCACAACTAGTCTAGCCCCCAGGCTGAGTTCTAATGTTGCAATGCTGGAGACAAAGGTGGCCATCCCACCTCAAGTGGATCCGCCACCATTGCGTACGGGATCTCCTTCACCCGTTGCCACCAGACTTAAAAAAAAGCGGCGGATGCAGAAGATGATGTGTTGAAAAGTCCTAAGGTGGTGGGATCAACCCTAGAGATACCCTCAGGTGAGCCAATTGTGCCACCCCCGCCTGCGAGTACTTTACTGCCAGAAGAAAGACTGATTGCCGTTAATGAGGTGATAGGTGCTCCGCAACAACAACCGAGTACTGAAGAGGCTAATTCTATGGAAGCTTACAAGAATTAGATCTTGATCGTTCCACGGGAAGCCCTTGAAGACTTATCGCCGGAGCTATTCAACGATCCTATGCTGAAGGACGATGTCCTAAAGCAGTTCCAGAATTCTTTCAAGGAATTGTATAAGTACTCCACGTAAGTTTCTTGCTGTGCTGAAAATCAATTTGTTCGCCTGGTTTCTTTGCTGATGTACAAACGTTTTATCTAGAAGACGCTAGCCAATCGCTCCAGATTGAAGTCGAACAAGCTAAGAGTCGTTGAAGATGGATGGCGCCAACTGCAGGCCAAAGATGCTGAAATCCAAAGGCAAGAAACCAAGGTTGGTTTGCTGAAGTGTCAACTTGACGACTTCAAACGGGAGCGCACCAGGGAGAACTGGCTTCTCAAGTAGGAGATCAAGAATATAACAAGAGACAATGAATCCCTAATGGAGAAGAATAAGTCCCAGGCCAAGGCTCATCAAGGTAATGCTCCTTTGAGTACTCTGCTCAGTTTATCCGAGTTGTACCAAAGTATCTGGATTCTGACTACTTCGACGTTTCAGATGACATCGAGCTTTTGATAAAGCAGCTTGAGGATGTTGACCGGCTACTCATAGAGTGCAAGGAGCAAATCAAGTTGACAGCCGAAGAAGGGAAAATGAAGCGGAAGCAACTTGAGACCTCGAAGGCGCTGCCCGTATAGTTGTCGACATGGTGGATCCTCCTGAAGAAGAAGCGATTGATGACAGAACTCTGTTGGAGCGAACTTCACGAGGCGCCCCAGAAGATTTCTAGCAATTTATCGGAGACCACAAAGACCTCCGTAGCACACGCCTTGGGGCTCGTCAAGTCATTTTGGCCTTCAGCGGACTTGAGCCCACTGGGCGACGGGATGGCGGCCGATTGTTCCGACGAGAAGTTCGCGGAATATGTTGAGGAAATCGAACCCGTGGCTCAAAAGGTCATAGAAAACATAGAGCAGGAGTAGGTCCATGATGTTATCATGAACAATCTGTCTAAAAATATGTCGTGTAAGATATTTTGTGCCTGTAGATTAGTTCAAAGTACACGTTGGTACTTGATCATCCTAGGCCTTTAAAGAAAACTTCCGAGACGCGTAAATCAATCATGAAAAGTTGTAACATGTCATTTGAACCCTCTCTTTTTCACTGTAAAATGTGTCATGCATCCTTTTTTTTCAGTTTTGTTCCTTTTCCATTGTTTGACAACTAGCCCTTTACTGACCTCTTGTTTTGAGCCATTTCTGTTGCATACAAACATAACTTTATCCTTTTAACCATCCTTGTTGTTCTTCGACCCTCCAATCTTGATCGAGAAACCGATCTTTTTTGCATACTTGTTGTAGTAACTTTTAGCCTGCTCCCATCAATCAAAAACCGTTGAGGACAATTCAAATGCATCCTGGGGGTACAGTTCACTTCTTGAGACTGAATTTCATCACTTGCAATAGTTTCACCAGTAGCAACTATGTGCAACATTTAACTACATGCATTGCTTGATGTGGTAACAAGGACTAATCTTGGCTCAAACATATCCTCAATTGCATTCTCTCCAAACTCTTGTGTTTCCCCATTAAATTCTTGTGCAGCAACATTGAGATCAAACAAGTAAAGTCTTGCAAATGTTCGATGTAAATACAAACCAAAAATTGTGTTACTCAATTTCTCATAGTTTTTTTAATAACATTTGTGTGTTACATGTATCTAAAAGCAGTTTTAAAATGAGATGAGAGTTACTTTTCTAAATCTCGTTTTACTTTTCTCTGTTATCCTAATATATCCACTTAGTTAAATCTTTTGGAAAATGATGCGATTTTTGTGTTTCTCTCCTATTACAGATCCAAAACATGATGACAATGACAAGAACATTTCATTCTGGGCGGGGGGGAAGACGTGCCTAGACATACAGTGCCTCTTTTTTACTTTTGGTGAAGATTTAGAAGTACATGTGCAGATGATAAACAGATGGTTTTTGTGTTTTTTTCTTGAAATAGATGTATATAGTGAGTCAAATTTGCAAATTGTATGCATCCGAAACTAATCCTCACATGAATAACTAGCAACTCCCCTTGAATCTCCATCAGAATTGGATAATGAATCTTCTTTTTTGTGGCGGCTGAGTTTGGATTTGTACCTGGACCTTCTTGTGCCGGTGCTTGTGCTTGGATCTCCATATTTTCAATTCTCGAGGCACTTGATTTTCCCTAGTCTTTTTCTTCATTCATGGTTGGATCCACCATGCCTATTTTTGTGGTGGCGGCGTGTGGGAACGGTGTCCGTGCTATAGGGTACGCCAGCGGCTACATATTGAGGGTTCTATCTTCATTTTTTTTGGGCCAGGTTTTGTTACTTTTTCTCTTTTCTGGCATATTGGGTTCTCTAACTGTCCGCCTCTTTTTTTCTGCTCTTTTTTCCCGCGTTCTCTCTGCTGGTGCCATCCGCGCATTTTTTGGCACGCTTCGCGTGCGCGACAACGCGACTCGTTGGTGGTCCCACACCAATCATTAATTGATCTCCTCTTTTCCACAATTTGGGTCTGCGCAAATATATACCGAACATATATGAAAATTAACGAGGGCCCTTCGATTAGCGCTAAAAGGAGAGGGCTCTCCATTCAGTCGCGTCCTTTATGTTTATAGTGTCGATCATTTACTACTTAAATTCAAAACCAATAATTCTACCTATATTATACCTATACACAAAGACTACGCTCCACCATTGGACTGGAAGTCCTGACTCACCTTCATGCTATCCTTGGTCTTGGCAACCCAAGACTGGATGCAGCCAAATAGCCAATGATCTTGCCTAAATTCGGACTGAATTTAGGCACTAAGCTACTTTTCCCAACAAATTATAAGACTAAAAAAATGAGTTATGCACAGTTCAGTGGTCTACAGAACAACTAATCAGTTCAAGTGCCCACCAAATTTCTAAATGTTATATATTTCTGCATAGATAGATTTAAGAGATAAAAGCTGTCATGGTGAAGCGATTTTCTAAAGATTTTATATTTGTGCATTGATAGATTTAAGAGATAAAAGCTTACCTGAAACACGGGCTCAGGAGGGCGTTGAGGAAAATCGAATTTAATCGAAAAATAATCGACGCGTTTGGATGGTATTTTAGGTTATTTTCATCGAGAAACAGCTTATAATCGTATCCAAACAGTTCCAAAAGCTCATGGCCTCCGCGGCCAACTTTACGGTAGGAACGAGACCATCTATAGCGGTGCTGGTTGGATTTTCCACATCCAATACAAGAACCAGTAGATTTTGCCCCTTGATGCATACCACAGTATCAATAACAGATTTAATTTAATGATTTATTTTTTATCTTTCCTGCATAAGTCAATCGAGCATTGATATGATTTTAAGTTGGTTGAGCTTTATTTGCATTTACTTTAATTTGTTGTCAGTAGAAAAAATATCACCTTTTTTATATCCGTCGTCAACGTACATGCAGTACAGTGCACGATAGCGAAAATGTCAATTTCTGGGAAAACAAACTTATCCCAACTTGATCGGCTAAAGCTCAACACCCTAGGGATAAAAAGCAATCAAGCAAACCTATCAAATCAAAGGACATGCATGCATCACATGACATACAATTCCCACCAAACTTGGCAATGGTTACCATAAGCTTTCCATTTCTACCAAGTTAAACTAGCAGCTTAAGCTTAGTTACAGGCAGTAGCCTATCAATAATCAGCTAAATGCTAAGAGCTAGCTGACACAGCAACATATAACATTTATGCTGCAAATCAAAACATCAAAAGCATTTGCGCTGCCACCACCATGTAACTGTCTTTTGATTTCAACAGCTCACAGCCTAGTCGCTCCTGCAGCCTCCTGCTCGTTCTGCGATGCCTGCAACACGTACAAATACTTAAACATAAATTCAGATGGCCTTCTGTTTCCGTATGTGTTCCTTAAAAAATATTCAAATTCTACTGGGCTGCATTGTGTCACCGCACTGCTGCTAGTAAATTAGATGCAGTATCTCTGCACATTTCACAAAATTAACTAGCCACAACCATCGAATTCTTCCTATATAAAGCAAAAAAATTGTTTTACCACCAATAAATCTAAATATTACTAGCATGGTTATCAAAGAATCTGCAAAAGACCAACACATTTCGCTTTTCTTTCATGGGAAGTACTTCAGTGTACAAATAATCCGCAGGATCATCATCCAAGGATATCCACAATGAAAACATTTTTGTTTTGTTTCATGCAAAGTACAACAATACAGTGTCATTCAAAAGGTCAAGAATTTCAACTCAACCCAAAAATAACATCCATCATTGCGAATACTGATTGTTGAATCTTTAAGATTTAAAGCAAACTATTAGATAATCCCAACCATACAATTATGTATATTAACATACACCCTTATACCCTTCGCTTTAACTCTCAATTGTTGATCAACCTTGACACCCACATTTTAGTTGAACCAGTGGAAAGGAAAAAGAAAGAGGAAAGTCAAAATAGATTAAAGAATTAAAGCTCCAAACTAATGGTAAAAGGGGAACTTAGTGAAAACAAAACACAGTATAAGGTTAACCCATCCGTAAAGTGAAAGGCACATTGTCAGGCTAAGCTCCGCATAGTGGTAGCAGGGTAGTGCCCACTGCATAAAACATTAAAACCACCTAATAATAACCTGTGCCAAGTATTTCCAAGAACCATCATGCATACATGGATTTACCCTAACATCAGCAAAGTGAAGGCTACAAAACATCATACAGCAGCAGTTGAATGAGAACAGGATTGTTCAACAACCTCCTGAAATCCATTCTCAGGTATCATGTCATCCACAGAAGCACCCATATGGATTAGAGTGCATACAAAAGGAAATAAACAACAGCGCTGTTATAGCAAGCTTTCATTTCAGTCTAGGTCTTGGTTTAACTCTCTGTTGCACATGATATATTTGCAAATCTTCTTTTTTAAAACAAAGGCACGTGTTCTGCCATTCAATAAAAGAAAGACAGGAGTTAAATAATACTTATGATTCAAAGTTCTCAGTTCTTTCCTATCGGAGTACTCAAGCTATTGGATTCCAAGGAAGATCAGACAACAAATTTTACTCCAAAGGTTATGCATGTATTACCTCCACATTTACCACTATCATAATTGGCATACAACCAAGAGATATAAAAGCTTATACAACATATAATAAGTATCTCAAATGGAATTAAGCATTTTACTAAACCAGACTCCTACCTGAGTTAAGCTTAACTTACAGACGAACTTCCAGTAAACAACTAACTTGTGATCTTCTGGAACAACCTCTGTTGCCCTTCCAGCACAAAAGATTGCATAAGCATCAGCTGCATACCTGGAGTAATAACCAGATTTCAAATCATTTAATGGGAATGGTTAAGAAACAACATTAAATGAATGCTTATATACTACAGAAAACTTTAAGGGCCCATCGAACCCACTCACTTGCCAACACCACAAAGCTCTGTAATGTAGGTCCATTCCTCTTCAACATAAGCCCTAGAGAATCTCTGGATCCTGTTTGCTTTCACACGCTGCAATCCCAGAGGTGCTAGATACTTTGCCATCTTTTCAGGATCAGCTGTATATGCAGTCCGAGCATCAGGATAGCGTTCGAAGAAGCCCTCTAATTTCCTCTTAACCTGCAGCAATAAACAAAGGGCATCTAATCCTTGAGGTTTAAACAAAGGGCATCTAATCCATGAGGTTTAAGCTTGAACGTGCCATCAAAGCAACAGCAAACAGGGGAATATCCTTGGTAATAATAAATGCAAATGCTGAATTCATATAACAGTAAAATTGAACTAGGTAAGTGGTTTGATGAGTTAGCAACAGTCATCAGCATGATAAATAGCCATGGTAAACTAAATGTGAAACGCCTATCCGAGCCAGTGTTACACTAAAATCACACAACAAATTTAATAAGATAGTATCTTCCGCAATGTGGTAGAATACATGAAAACATTAGACCAAACAGACCTGTGCCACATGCAAACTAAAACATGTGTTCCACTGATCAAGTTTGTTCGTCAACCCTATTCGAAAGTCACTGTGGAAACACGTGTATAATGCTTTTATATTGAAGCAAGAAGTAGGTATAGACAACCATTGCTAAGTAAGATCACTCATTTGTCATGGCAACATAAGTTAGTCTCTTTCGCTTTGATAGTCATGGAAATTGATCCCAATTAATCAAGCAGCTGATTATTGACTCTAGCTGATAGTTTGATTAAGTAACATTCATGGAGAGAACGTGGAGTAGCAAAAAATTGAACAGCTCACCTGATCTCCTTTTGTTAAGTTGAGAAGCATACATATTACAATGACCTTCCATGGGTCAGATGCGTACTTCTCCTGCAGGAGGTTATATCTGGAACGCGGCGGGCACACCAGCTGATTCAGTGGCAGGCGGCGATACTTGTCTGATCGCTTTTCAGCAGCACTAAGCAATGGTGATTTTTTTCTTAGCTTCTTCATCTGGCTAATTATCTTCTCAGACCATTTCCTTTCATTTACCTTTACTTCTTCTTGTGGACGTGAGACTGATGCTGAGCGTGGTTGTTTTGTGTTCGATGTCGTTGTCTTGGCAGCCATGAAGGTCTCATTTGCAGTGAGCTGAGAAGACAGAGATGGCGGGTGATCTCGAGGAAGCGGCCTGACTGGACGATCAGGGGTTTTCGGAAGTGACAGAGCATTGCGACCTTCCTGGCGGTCAGGCTTGTAGCGGAACTGGTCAAAGAATGCACCAAAAGGAGAGGAATACTTGGAGTCCTGATCAATGGGATTGGGATTAGCCATGGTGGGGACAAAGCTTTCGGGCATTGGCTGTTGCTTCCTCAACTCGATTCTTCCTGTCCTGAGGATCTCGCGGTCGCTCAGCACTGGGATCTTGCCACCACGGCACCTCTTTACACTCTGACTAACACTAACACCAGCATCAGCTGCTGCTGCTGCCTCTTCTTGTGGATGTGAGACTGATGCTGAGCGTGGTTGTTTTGTGTTCGATGTCGTTTTCTTGGCAGCCATGAAGGTCTCATTTGCAGTGAGCTGAGAAGACAGAGATGGCGGGTGATCTCGAGGAAGCGGCCTGGCTGGACGATCAGGGGTTTTCGGAAGTGACGTAGCATTGCGACCTTCCTGGCGGTCAGGCTTGTAGCGGAACTGGTCAAAGAATGCACCAAAAGGAGAGGAATACTTGGAGTCCTGATCAATGGGATTGGGATTAGCCATGGCGGGGACGAAGCTTTCGGGCATTGGCTGTTGCTTCCTCAACTCAATTCTTTTTGTCCTGAGGATCTCGTGGTCGCTCAGCACTGGGATCTTGCCACCACGGCACCTCTTTACACTCTGACTAACACTAACACCAGCATCAGCTGCTGCTGCTGCCTCTTCTTGTGGATGTGAGACTGATGCTGAGCGTGGTTGTTTTGTGTTCGATGTTGTTGTCTTGGCAGCCATGAAGGTCTCATTTGCAGTGAGCTGAGAAGACAGAGATGGCAGGTGATCTCGAGGAAGCGGCCTGGCTGGCCGATCAGGGGTTTTCGGAAGTGACGTAGCATTGCGACCTTCCTGGCAGTCAGGCTTGTAGCAGAACTGGTCAAAGAATGCACCAAAAGGAGAGGAATACTTGGAGTCCTGATCAATGGGATTGGGATTAGCCATGGCGGGGACGAAGCTTTCCGGCATTGGCTGTTGCTTCCTCAACTCAATTCTTCTTATCCTGAGGATCTCGCGGTCGCTCAGCACTGGGATCTTGCCACCACGGCACCTCTTTGCACTCTGACTAACACTAACACCAGCATATGCTGCTGCTGCTGCCCCTCCGCCTTGGGGATGGACATCCACGGGTAATAGCGCCTGGCAGGATTGCCCCTGCTCCACCTTACCCCGCCTCTGCTCCTTCCTCGCCGCGGCCATCTCCAAGATTTGGGCAGCGGTGGCAGGGGCGGACGGCGATGGGGTAGCCGCCTCCTCCTGATACCTGCTTCTCTTGTGCTTCTTTCTCTCCTCCTTCCGCACGGCCTCCTCCACCAATGGAGATGCCGCCGCCACCGCCGTCGAGGTTAGGGTTTCGGGAGCGGTTGGGGCCGGGGACTCCAGCATGGAATAGGGAGTCGCCGGAGGTCGAGGAGACTCTGAGGAAGCCGCCGCGACCTCCGCACGTTCCCTGTGCTTCTTCCTCCTCTTCTTCTGCCGCGTCGCCTCCAACTCATCTGTCATGGACGCCGCCGCCGACGACGACATCGCGCAGTGCGGCGGCAGGAGCAGGACGGGAGGGATTCGGACGGGGATCGCCCCGGAGACCAGCGGAGGGCCGGCGAGGCGATTGGTAGTGAGGCCTCTCCTCTCCGCCGTCTCTGATTTGGGGAGCGAGTGAATTGGGGGAAGAGGAAAGAAGGGGAATAGACGGGCACTATAGTGTTTTTCGCGGCAAGCTCCGCCGATGTTGCCGCCAAAAGAAATCGGATACCTAATTAATAAAAATAGAGGAAATGAATTCGATCCGCAAATATCACATCAAAACAATACTTATTTCATAAAGCATTTATTCCCTATTTTACCAATTGATTGGAGAATTTTCGGGAGCTTTCCTTTCTTAGAAACTTGACCGTTTTAATTAAAAGGACAAAAAGCAAGTGCGATCTTGTAACAACCCTGATAAATTACATTTCTAAAACAATGTTATTAGTCCAACCCTATGCATAACCAACTAATAAAAGGGTGAAAAGAATTAGAACAAGTTGAGTTGAAATTCAAATTGAAATTGGGCACATATGAATATCTTTGAATTTTTAAATTAACTTTCAAACCTCAAGCCAAATGAGGTGTTGCCTGAAACCAAACTTGTAGAACTTTTTATTCTGAACAACTTTCATGTTCAAAAGTTTTTGAAATTCAAATTAGAAAATGGAGAAAACATCATATTTGCAACCAGCCCCTTGGAACTTTTCAAATTTCGCAAACAGACTCTTCTTCCCTCCTCTCTCTCCCCTCCCCGCCCGACACACCGGCCAGGTGCCCGGCGATGCCTGACCGGCGCAAGCCGCCAGGCCAGTGGCCGCCGGCCCTCGCCCCCAAGCCCGGCTTTGCCCCCCCCCCCCCCCCCCCACCGCTGCGCTGCCCAGCCCCAGCTCGCCACGCGCGCCACGCCAGCCGCGCCTCTGGTCGCCGCCCGCCGCGCCCAACGGCCGCGCCGCGCCGTGCCGCACCGCCCGCCGCGACCCGCCCGTCGCTGAGCTCGCCTCCCGCCCGAGCCGCTGCTGCAGTTGTCCTCCAATCCCGTGCCGCGCTATCTCCTCGCTCCCCCACGCAAATCCCTGGCGCCCAGTCACGCGCCTCCGCCCTCCGCACGCCGCGCCGGTGAACCGAGCCGCCCACCGCGGCCAACCCCGCGCCATTGCCGTGCCATCACCCCCGCGCATCGCCTGGCACCCCTCCCTCCCTCCTGCCCCTATAAAAGGCGCTCCAGGCCGCCCGCGCGAGCTACCAGCAACCAGAGCACACCGCCGCCGCCATTGTCGCCGTCGAGCTCCACCCGCTCGTGGACAGCCTTCCACAGCCGCCTCCTGCCCAAATTGAAGTGCCAGCCACCACCACATCATCCCACCGGAGCTCACCGACCCGCTCAACGCCGCCCAGGACCGCCGGAGCACCGCCGCCCGCGCTGTCACCGCCGTCGCCGCCGCCCCTGGTCACCGCGGACAGCTCGACTCCGACCTCCTCCGCCCAAGCCAAGTACCGGAGCAGCTTCCCCACGCGCCACTGAAGCTCCCCGTCCAGACCAGACCGCCCCAAGCCCGCCGGAGCACCGCCGTCGACGCGTACCGCCATCGCCGCCCCTGCTCCAACGCCGACGAGCTACTCCCGGCCGTCCCCCACCCGACCAAGACCCCCACGAGGTAGCCCTCACACCCCTGATCCTTCCCCGGCCCTCACCCCTCGCCGCCGGCGAGCCCCTCGCCAGAATTTTGGCCGGCCACCGTACCCGAGCCGCCTAAGGACCCAATTGCAGTAATTGAAATCTTTAGAAGGGTCTGCATGTAAGATTCCAAGGACCCAGATGTAAGAGAAAGATTCAAACCTAGATTCAAAATCAGTGAACTTGTAAAATTCGTATAAAATCGTAGAAAATTCAGAAAAATGCAAACTCAACTGTTCTGGACCTTTAGGATAAACTCCACAACTTTTATTACATGCATCTCCTCAGATTCTGGCTAATTTATGCTCTAAATTAAATAGGTTGTTTAATGACCTTTATTCACAACCATTGTTGTAGACAAGTACTGATCCTGAAAATTTTACAGTAGGAGATTTACTTGTTATATAAGCTAATGTAAAAAGATCAGGCCCAAATTCCATCTCTATCTACACTGTTTATTAAACTTAGTTTCATACCATGTTTGGATAGAATTAATTGTCCCTGCAGTTAGGTTATGAATCACCTAATAAAACTTTTTCTATAATGGTGTAATGGTACCTAGATGTCATAGAAAAATTTGAAGACTTTTTATCTCGCAGGAAACTATTTATTTGATTTATGTGCTAATAACATACATTAAATCAAGAAAATAGTATCTTAGCTTGGAAAATTCTCATATTTTTACTAGAAGATACTCAGTGGTAGAAGATGCTGTGTAAAAAGTTTCATGGACAAACACCCTGTGTAAAAATAAATCCTTGAATAACCTAGGAGTGTAATGTCATATTTACTATGCTCTGAAAACTGCATAATAAATCCTATAAAAATTACAGTAGCTCCTGCTTGATTAAATGAAAGCCCTGTAAAAATCTTAGTCTCAGTTTTTGCACCATTTGTTCTGTATAAAAAGAACAAGAATCTAGCAGCAACCATGTATTATATTTTTCATAATTAATCTGCTGCATGAAAATATCTGAAAATTTTACAGTAAGCTTATCTTTCCCTGATGTGCCTAGATCCAAGGTTTCATGACCAGAAACTATTCGCTGTAGTAGTTACACTTAAATCATGTTTCCATGAGGAACATAAGTTCCCATGAACACCCACCCCACCTTGCTTAACGAAGTTACTTATTGTACTATTCTACTCTATTAACGATTGCCCACGAAATGATAAAGTAACTCACTTCACAATAAAACTCATATTTTGCGGACTGCAACTTTATCGTGAAGGAAATAATGTCATTTACCATCACCACAACTTACACTTGTGCATTCATGTAGAAACGACTACTCTCGCCGACGGAACTTACGAGCTGGTGCCCGAGTCCGAGAGTGAGCAGCGAGAAGCCCAGGCAAATCTAACTGAAGCAGTTGAAGACCCGGGTCAACGTTCAGACAATCCCCGGACTAACTTTGCTCAAGAAGGCAAGCCCCGGAGCATAACCCTATTCCTTTCCTAAAATATGCAACTCACTACTCTTTTGCTTGTGCATTAAGTTTATAGGAGTTGAATGAAAACTTAGTTGCATGATGTTAGGAACCCATGCTTGAAAACTAGATGTAAGGTTCGATAGAATGCTGTGCTAATAGGACTCCGGTAAAAGCCGAGTGATTTCCTGTCACTCGCGAGAAAATAGGAGTTGAATGTTTACTACACGCTGCAATCATAAAGACAACGGACGGGCTATGGTACGATGTTTACGATTGAGGCCCGTCTGTTTAGTGAAAAATGCTAAGGCCGCAGTGTGTGGTAGTGGTGGTTAAGTCTTTGAACGTACTAACCACATGCCGAGAATATGGTAATTGGTAAGCTTAAGTACCTGATTGGCCCGGCAAGTGGACGACAACCTACCCTTTGAACTTCGGTCCCATGTGCATATGGCGAGTGCACGAGTGGTCACGACCCGGCGCCGAACCGTGGCGTGGGGCTCGTGTACTCTCGGAGGGTAGCTCCGATCCACGACCCGGAAAGAAAGGGGAAAAGTTGCATGTGTGACTCTGGGAGTAACCACGTGACGTGTGTTTAGATTTCCCTTGCAAGGTTAAGAAATTCGATTCGAATCGTCCGTTTCTCACGGCTATTGAGACTGCTTAATCCCTTTTACCACACAGAGTAAGAAGAGGAACAATGATGATGAATAAACTTGTTGGATGAAATTTAATGCTTCACCATGAATGATATTGGATAGCTGCTTATCTAAAATGGTTAATGAAACTAGAATCTTGAGCTAAAAGTTGAAAGTAAGGACCCTCTCGTATATGCTTTTCGGCAAAACAAACCCCTGAGCCAAAAAGCCTTGCATGTCTAGAGTCGGTGGAGTAGATTCCACTACACGGGTAAGTCTTGCTGAGTATTAGTATACTCAGCCTTGCTTGTGGCTCGTTTTCAGGTGGGTCTTTCGAAGACATGATTGCTAGCTTGACTTGGCCCTGCACTCTGCCTCCGGGATGGTCGGTGGAATGGGATACGCCCCCGGCCAATGGAGATAATGCCGAGTGATGTCTCGTATGGGCTTTACCGAGATATCCTGTATCGTCAGAGTAGCTTTCGTTATTTTATTTCCGCTGCAACTTAAACTCTGAAGAACTTATTGGTTATGATCACTGAAGTACTTGGTTACTAAACTCAAACTTGGTTTGTAATATTCACTTATGATAATTTTTGTAATATCTGCTGGAATGTGGTATTCTCTGGGCTCATCTTCGCATGAGCATTTTGTATGTATGGCTTCGATCCGCTTTACCGTGGTTGTATCGGGAGTTTACCCGACAGACCAGTGGATTACTCCGTTTGAAGTGTAAGCTTAACCGAGATTGCCCTAATGGTGATGGTTAATACACTTGAGCCGGATTAATTCAGGTGGTTCTGCCTCAGCTGGTATCAGAGCCGTAGCTGGTGCCACAGCTGGTAACAGCTGGCACCAGAGCCGAAATGCATACGCCAGAGAATGCGACAAGCCTTAAAAACTCGTTTTTCCTAAAACTTGACTAGAAGGATGTGTTGCGAAAGACGTTGGTGCGCTAAGGATGGTACCTAGTTCGTAAAGCCCTAAGGGATTATGGGAAAGTTACTAGGTGGCTATCTAACTTCTATATATTATCAACTGACTTCCAGCACATTACTTTCTATCAAAACTTACTTTCATGCACAACCGACCTTAAATTCTGTAACGACGCACTCATCGCTAAGGTAAGAAGGTAAGAATCCTTAGCCAACTGAGAGAGTTTGGCCTTCCTGTCGGTGATGCGAACCGAACGCTGCCCTCAAGCAGTGGCTTACTTGAGGTGCTGCCAATATGCCAACTGTTAGTTGAATTATTGGGAGTAGAAGGTTTAGCGCAGGGTATGACGATCGCTGTTCATACCCCCGTCTCATGACGGTACCCCCGTGAATACGTTATCTCGATAGCGTATGTTAACGTCGTCTGTACGACGGAAATTGTACAGATATCATTTTTATAAGTAAACGATAATGAATACGGACGCTTTCATGAGTGCTGGCATGAAAGGTTCATGAAATATATGTGCTCTATCAATCTTCTGCAGGTACACTAACCGCGATTGCGATAAGTTAAAGAACGGTGAGAAAATCTCGACTAGCTATTATAGTGAGAGGCGTATTGTGTATGCCACCAAAACTAACTTCGTAAGACCAAAGCTATTTGGCAATTGTTTATTTTGTGAGGACGAATAGGACGTGCATGCATCATGGCTATATATATCTGAAATTGAAAATGCGTTGAATGAGAGTGGTAAGGTTCTTGCGTATCTAAGCGTGATTTTGCATAAGGACTATCTAGCGAATCTGTCACAAATCTGCCATGACCGAAAAGAGAGATTTATTGATCAGAGAAAATGACCTTTTCTGGTAAAGTTCATGTTGAAATAATTGTTCCAAATTTTGTGTTCTATCTCCTGTTCAAAAATGAAAAATTCTGAACTTATGGATAGTAAGAAATAACAGAAACCATGGGATGTCAAATTTCTGTCCAGAATAAGCACTTCTGCCCCTTCAATTTTTAGGCCCCCTTCCTACAGTTTTCTGCAAAAGAGTACAACACAAAACTTGTTCCAAATTTACCCAGGTAGCTGCTGTTAAAATTTGGTAACTTTTGGCTGGGTAGATTTTCCCTGGTGCAAGAAATATTGGCCCACTATTCACTGAAAATTCTTTGTAGACAGAGAAGTGAGACCTTAAGGGAACAGCCATCTTAGAGCCTAATCCAGCAAAAGTGTTGAATAGAAAAGTGGTGCACAAATACCTTAGGAGTGTTCTGGTGAAATTTGAGAATTTTTGGATCTGAACTGTGGAAGTTAGGGTTATTTTTGCACTCTGTACAGAATCTGTCCCTGTGCTTTTCACACTTTTTCTTGGTCTCAATCCATTTGATCTTTTGTTCAGATGGCCGAGCCTATTGCCATGATGGTGGATGAGGATGGACGCGTTCACTCATAGTGTCTCCACTGGGAGGGCTTTCCCTCTATTTTGTGGGATGTTCTGCGCACCGTGGGCTATCCAATTCCCCCACGTTACGCCGGACTGGAGTTTGCAGAGAATGGAGTTACCCAGTGCCGTGTCAACGTGACCATTTTTCCGCACCCGCTACACCCGGAGTGGCCCGCCTTGGAGATTGAGGCTGTTGGTCGCCGTCTGGCCGATACTTGGGAGCTTGCAGCCATGAGGGCGCTCACCACTTTCTGTGCGCAGTGCCCCGAGGCTGTCACGCTCACTCCCATTGGTTTGTTTCCTGCTGCCCAGGACAACGACCCTTTTTGGCTTGACAGGGTGCAGCATTCACAGTACTTGGTGGACTTTCATGCCCAGGAGACCATCGATACCTCCGTGCGGTGCATGAATGCACTCTACCGACTTCTGACTCTACAGAGTCAGACGCTTGTGCAGCTCACTGATCTTGCACAGGCCTACCACATGATGGCAGATACTAGGGATGAGCAGATTATGGAGCTCAGTAAGGATCTTGAGGACAGAGATGCTCAGATTGGCCAACTTGAGGGCCAAATTCAGGAGCACGACACTCTCATGGGTGAGAGGGATGACATGATAGTACACTTGGAGGAGCAGCTCCATGATCTGAACCTTGAGTTGGAGGATGCTAATGAGCACATTCAGTGGCACCATGATCAGAATGCCCCTCCTGGCGTGGTGGCTATGGAGGAAGATGAGGAGGAGCCATAGGAGATTGATGGTATTTCAGGAATGGACTTTGAGGGTGAGGCACTGCAGCCACCTCCGATGGGAGCTCACTCTCCTACTCACAGCGAGTCGTCCGTCAATGACTTGGATGGCTTCTAGATAACGACCTAGAAGGACTTTTGCACATACTCCTCGATAGGGTAGCCTAACTTTTGGCAAGTGTTGTAATAGGCTAACTAGAAGTTGAGTAACTCTTTTGTGATGGGTACACCTGAACCATGTGGATACCCTCAGCATGTAAGGAACGGCGATAAACTTGGGTGATTTCGTTGTAAGTTGGTAAACGATGAAATCCACAATCGCTGAAACTTGTCGTAAATTTTATCCATGTCTCCTTACATTTCTGAGCTGTGAGTTGAATACCAAACCTGTCAGGAATTTTGTGATCGTGGTTCTCACAGAAATTCAGCATCATTGGACCTCGCTAGTTTGAGTTATAGGCAAAACATCACCTATCGATCTGTTGAAAAACAGCTAAGACAGTAAGGCAAAGGACGAGCCTTTCGACCATCTTAGCTATAGTTCTAGCACCTAAGTTAAATACCAAAGTGGTGCATCCCTAAGTTCTCTAACTACTGCCAAAGTATGAGATGTTTTGGATGGACCCACAACAAGCTATGATTTTTCTCGTACCAAAGCGGCCAACAAAGTTCGTTTGGCCGCGCAACAGCTTCGCGGTACCGCTCGTCTGTGGTGGGACCACTATTTTGCGATGCTCCCGGCTGATCATGTGGTCGACTGGGACGAATTCAAGACCGCATTCCGGGCACATCATATCCCCGAGGGTCTCATGGAGAGGAAGCTGAACGAGTTCCTGGCACTCACCCATTGCACCCGCACCGTGCTGCAATACGCCCAGGCATTCAACAATCTATGCCAGTATGCGGGCTATCACGCTGATACGGATACTAAGAAGCGTGACCGTTTCCGCAGAGGACTAAGCACCAAGCTCAAGGAGCGTCTGAACCTAGTCAGGACTGACACCTACAACGAATTGGTCAATATGGCCATTACCCAGGAAGACTGTATCATGGCACACCGGGCAGAGAAGAAGAGAAAGGCACCCGCTGGACCTTCAAGTGCTCAACCACAAAGGTATCGCATCGTGAAAAATGCCGCACCCACAGCTCCACCAAGGGACCCTCAGCCAGGGAGATGGATTGCCAGACCCCCACAGCAGCCAGGCATGGTACGACCCCCGATGCCTCCATAGAATGGTCCGAGGCCCACTCTTCAACAATCTCTTCGACCCAGCCCCGCGAATCGTTGTTTCAAATGCGGGAGTTCCAACCACTTTGCACAAGAATGCCCTCAGTCTGGGCCGCCCAACCAAGGTCAGGGATGCAACCCGAACAACAAGAGCAGGGGCAAGAGACAGACCCTGCAGGTCAAGCAAGGACGGATTAACTTCACCACGCTTGCAGAGCTTCCTGAAGGAGCCCCAGTGATGTCGGGTACATTCTCTATCCATAACAAGCCTGCAGTTATATTGTTTGATTCTGGTGCATCACATAGTTTCATAAGTGCAAAATTCGGTGCAAAAGTAGGCTTGGATGTTTGTCACACAAAAGGGTCATATATGATATCAACACCGGGTGGTAAAATTGCTTCGAATCAAATGATCAGACAAGTACCAGTCAAGTTGGGTAGTAAAACCATCAACACAAACTTGGTTCTTTTACCCCTTGACGGCATGGATATTATTTTAGGAATGAACTGGATGACTATGCACGGAGTCACACTGGACCCTTCTTCCCGAGCCGTTGAGATAAATTCACCTAGTCACGGAGCCACTACCCTTTACCTACCGTTACAGGAGTGCAAAAATTCTTGTGCTTTCGTGATGGAAGGGCTTAAGCTAGAGGATATTCCTGTGGTAAACGAGTATGCCGACGTTTTTCCGGATGACTTACCAGGAATGCCACCGGATAAGGATATTGAGTTCATCATTGAACTGCAACCGGGCACTGCACCTATATCCAAAAGACCATATAGGATGCCCCCTAAAGAATTGGCAGAGCTGAAAATTCAACTCCAAGAACTACTGGACAAAGGTTTCATTCGCCCTAGCGCGTCACCTTGGGGATGTCCAGCCCTATTCGTAAAGAAGAAGGATGACAGTTTGAGGTTATGCGTTGACTACCGGCCTCTCAACACAGTAACCATTAAGAATAAATACCCACTTCCTCGTATCGATGTACTCTTCGATCAATTAGCTGGAGCCATAGTCTTCTCAAAAATTGATCTTCGTTTGGGATATCATCAGATCAAGATTCGCCCGTGCGATATTCCTAAGACTGCCTTCTCCACACGATATGGACTATATGAGTTCTTGGTCATGTCCTTTGGACTCACAAATGCCCCCGCCTACTTCATGTATCTCATGAATTCGGTATTCATGCCCGAACTTGACAAATTCGTCGTAGTGTTTATCGACGACATCCTTATCTATTCCAAGGATGAGGAAGAGCATGCCAAGCACCTTCGCATTGTTCTTCAGCGACTCAGAGACCATCAGCTCTATGCTAAGTTTTCTAAGTGTGAATTCTGGTTGGATACTGTAAAGTTCTTGGGTCTCACGATCTCCAGCGAAGGCATAGCTGTTGACCCCAGCAAGGTACAAGAGGTGATGGATTGGAAACCCCCTACCTCTGATCATCAGATTTGCAGTTTTCTCGGCTTACCCGGTTACTACCGTCGTTTCATCCCGGATTTCTCTCGAATTGCTAAGCCCATGACTGAACTGTTAAAGAAGGAAGTAAAGTTTGTATGGAATGAGAAATGTGAAGAAGCTTTCCACACTCTCAGAGAGCATTTGACTACTGCACCTGTGTTAGCTCAACCCGATAATACCAAGTCGTTCGATGTGTATTGTGACGCATCGGGTACTGGTCTAGGATGTGTGCTTATGCAAGAGAATCGAGTGATTGCATATGCCTCACGAGCCCTTCGGCCCCACGAGCAGAAGTATCCCACTCATGATCTTGAGCTTGCAGCTGTTATTCACGCTCTGAAAATATGGAGGCACTATCTCATGGGTACACAGTGCAATATCTACACTGATCATAAGAGTCTCAAGTATATCTTCACACAAGCCGATCTGAATATGAGACAACGAAGATGGCTAGAATTAATCAAGGATTATGACCTGGAAGTGCACTATCACCCCGGCAAGGCTAATGTAGTCGTGGATGCACTAAGCCGCAAGTCCCATTGCCATTGCTTATCCACGGAATCCTACAATGAGACATTGTGTGCAGAAATGAGGAAGCTTAACATGGAAATGGTTTCCCAAGGCACTCTAAGTCACATCTCAGTTAAGCCCCACTCTTCACGACCAAATCGTCATGGCACAACTACATGATGAAGGAATTAAGATCATCAAACAAAAACTCTCTCTAGGTGAGGAGAAGTATAAATGTTTCCGCCAGGACCATAAGGGAGTTCTATGGTTCAAAAGTCGTATAGTCGTTCCGAAGAATCATGAGCTCCGTAAGAAAATTCTGGATGAGGCACACCTTTCCAAATTTTCCATCCACCCCGGCAGTAGCAAAATGTATCAAGACCTAAGGCAAAACTTCTGGTGGACTAGAATGAAAAGAGAAATTGCTACGTATGTCTCAGAATGTGACATGTGCCAGAGAGTAAAAGCTAGCCACTTGAAAGTAGCCGGTACACTTCAACCGTTACCTATACCATCCTGGAAGTGGGAAGACATAAGCATGGACTTCATCGTTGGACTACCAAACACTTCCCAGAAACATGATTCCATATGGGTTATCGTTGATAGACTCACAAAGACGGCACATTTCCTTCCGGTACACACCACCTATTCTGCCAAGAAATATGCCGAGATTTACCTCGATCGTATTGTTTGCCTACATGGAATACCTAAGACAATTATTTCTGATCATGGTACTCAGTTTGTAGCACGCTTTTGGGAGCAACTGCAAACGTCTCTTGGTACTAAACTGATTCGCAGCTCAGCATACCATCCTCAGACTGACGGACAAACGGAAAGAGTAAACCAAATTCTTGAAGACATGCTGAGAGCTTGCGTCATTCACTATGACAAGAATTGGGACAAATGCCTACCCCTAGCAGAGTTCTCGTACAACAATAGCTATCAAACGAGTTTGAAAATGGCACCATTTGAGGCCCTGTACAGACGAAGGTGTCGAACTCCTTTGAGCTGGTCACAAACTGGAGAACGCAAAATATTTGGACCCGACTTGGTAATTGAGGCAGAGGAGAAAGTAAGGGTAATACAAGCAAATCTTAGAGCCGCACAAGCCAGGCAAAAGAGCTATTCCGACAAAAGGAGAAAGCCCCTGAAATTCGAAGTTGGTGATCATATCTATCTTCGAGTTTCACCAACCAAGGGAGTGCAAAGATTCGGAATCAAAGGCAAACTAGCTCCCCGTTATGTTGGTCCTTACGAAATCATTGAGAGCTGCGGACCCGTAGCCTACAAATTACGACTGCCCCCTTAGCTCACGGCCACCCATGATGTCTTCCACGTATCTCAACTCAAGAAGTGTATTCGAGTCCCTACCGAGATTGTGGAACAACAAGAAATATTGGTAGAACCCGACCTCTCGTATGTCGAACACCCGGTTAAAATTTTGGATCGAAAAGAAAGAGGGACCAGGAGGAAAGTGATTAAAATGTATAAAGTTCAATGGAATCATCACACTGAAGAAGAAGCCACCTGAAAAACCGAGAGCTACCTAAACCAAAATTTCCCTGGTTTTCTTATCTCAACCACTGGTATGTGCACCCCTGTCCACACTAAGATTTACCGAATCTCGGGGCGAGATTCTTGTTAAGGGGGGAAGGCTGTAACAACCCTGATAAATTACATTTCTAAAGCAATGTCATTAGCCCAACCCTATGCATAACCATCTAATAAAAGGGTGAAAAGAATTAGAACAAGTTGAGTTGAAATTCAAATTGAAATTGGGCACATATGAATACCTTTGAATTCTTAAATTAACTTTCAAACCCCAAGCCAAATGAGGTGTTGCCTGAAACCAAACTTGTAGAACTTTTTATTCTGAACAACTTTCATGTTCAAAAGTTTTTGAAATTCAAATTAGAAAATGGAGAAAACATCATATTTGCAACCAGCCCCTTGGAACTTTTCAAATTTCGCAAACAGACTCTTCTTCCCTCCTCTCTCTCCCCTCCCCGCCCGACACACCGGCCAGGTGCCCGGCGATGCCTGACCGGCGCAAGCCGCCAGGCCAGTGGCCGCCGGCCCTCGCCCCCAAGCCCGGCTTTGCCCCCCCCCCCCCACCGCTGCGCTGCCCAGCCCCAGCTCGCCACGCGCGCCACGCCAGCCGCGCCTCTGGTCGCCGCCCGCCGCGCCCAACGGCCGCGCCGCGCCGTGCCGCACCGCCCGCCGCGACCCGCCCGTCGCTGAGCTCGCCTCCCGCCCGAGCCGCTGCTGCAGCTGTCCTCCAATCCCGTGCCACGCTATCTCCTCGCTCCCCCACGCAAATCCCTGGCGCCCAGTCACGCGCCTCCGCCCTCCGCACGCCGCGCCGGTGAACCGAGCCGCCCACCGCGGCCAACCCCGCGCCATTGCCGTGCCATCACCCCCGCGCATCGCCTGGCACCCCTCCCTCCCTCCTGCCCCTATAAAAGGCGCTCCAGGCCGCCCGCGCGAGCTACCAGCAACCAGAGCACACCGCCGCCGCCATTGTCGCCGTCGAGCTCCACCCGCTCGTGGACAGCCTTCCACAGCCGCCTCCTGCCCAAATTGAAGTGCCAGCCACCACCACATCATCCCACCGGAGCTCACCGACCCGCTCAACGCCGCCCAGGACCGCCGGAGCACCGCCGCCCGCGCTGTCACCGCCGTCGCCGCCGCCCCTGGTCACCGCGGACAGCTCGACTCCGACCTCCTCCGCCCAAGCCAAGTACCGGAGCAGCTTCCCCACGCGCCACTGAAGCTCCCCGTCCAGACCAGACCGCCCCAAGCCCGCCGGAGCACCGCCGTCGACGCGTACCGCCACCGCCGCCCCTGCTCCAACGCCGACGAGCTACTCCCGGCCGTCCCCCACCCGACCAAGACCCCCACGAGGTAGCCCTCACACCCCTGATCCTTGCCCGGCCCTCACCCCTCGCCGCCGGCGAGCCCCTCGCCAGAATTTTGGCCGGCCACCGTACCCGAGCCGCCTAAGGACCCAATTGCAGTAATTGAAATCTTTAGAAGGGTCTGCACGTAAGATTCCAAGGACCCAGATGTAAGCGAAAGATTCAAACCTAGATTCAAAATCAGTGAACTTGTAAAATTCGTATAAAATCGTAGAAAATTCAGAAAAATGCAAACTCAACTGTTCTGAAACCTTTAGGATAAACTCCACAACTTTTGTTACATGCATCTCCTCAGATTCTGGCTAATTTATGCTCTAAATTAAATAGGTTGTTTAATGACCTTTATTCACAACCATTGTTGTAGACAAGTAATAGTCCTGAAAATTTTACAGTAGGAGATTTACTTGTTATATAAGCTAATGTAAAAAGATCAGGCCCAAATTCCATCTCTATCTACACTGTTTATTAAACTTAGTTTCATACCATGTTTGGATAGAATCAATTGTCCCTGCAGTTAGGTTATGCATCACCTAATAAAACTTTTTCTATACTGGTGTAATGGTACCTAGATGCCATAGAAAAATTTGGAGACTTTTTATCTTGCAGGAACCTATTTATTTGATTTATGTGCTAATAACATACATTAAATCAAGAAAATAGTATCTTAGCTTGATAAATTCTCATATGTTTACTAGAAGATACTCAGTGGTAGAAGATGCTGTGTAAAAAGTTTCATGGACAAACACCCTGTGTAAAAATAAATCCTTGAATAACCTAGGAGTGTAATGTCATATTTACTATGCTCTGAAAACTGCAAAATAAATCCTATAAAAATTACAGTAGCTCCTGCTTGATTAAATGAAAGCCCTGTAAAAATCTTAGTCTCAGTTTTTGCACCATTTGTTCTGTACAAAAAGAACAAGAATCTAGCAGCAACCATGTATTATATTTTTCATAATTAATCTGCTGCATGAAAATATCTGAAAATTTTACAGTAAGCTTATCTTTCCCTGATGTGCCTAGATCCAAGGTTTCATGACCAGAAACTACTCGCTGTAGTAGTTACACTTAAATCATGTTTCCATGAGGAACATAAGTTCCCATGAACACCCACCCCACCTTGCTTAACGAAGTTACTTATTGTACTATTCTACTCTATTAATGATTGCCCACGAAATGATAAAGTAACTCACTTCACAACAAAACTCATGTTTTGCGGACTGCAACTTTATCGTGAAGGAAATAATGTCATTTACCATCACCACAACATACACTTGTGCATTCATGTAGAAACGACTACTCTCGCCGACGGAACTTACGAGCTGGTGCCCGAGTCCGAGAGTGAGCAGCGAGAAGCCCAGGCAAATCTAATTGAAGCAGTTGAAGACCCTGGTCAACGTTCAGACGATCCCCGGACTAACTTTGCTCAAGAAGGCAAGCCCCGGAGCATAACCCTATTCCTTTCCTAAAATATGCAACTCACTACTCTTTTGCTTGTGCATTAAGTTTATAGGAGTTGAATGAAAACTTAGTTGCATGATGTTAGGAACCCATGCTTGAAAACTAGATGTAAGGTTCGATAGAATGCTGTGCTAATAGGACTCCGGTAAAAGCCGAGTGATTTCCTGTCACTCGCGAGAAAATAGGAGTTGAATATTTACTACACGCTGCAATCATAAAGACAACGGACGGGCTATGGTACGATGTTTACGATTGAGGCTCGTCTGTTTAGTGAAAAATGCTAAGGCCGCAGTGTGTGGTAGTGGTGGTTAAGTCTTTGAACGTAGTAACCACATGCCGAGAATATGGTAATCGGTAAGCTTAAGTACCTGATTGGCCCGGCAAGTGGACGACAACCTACCCTTTGAACTTCGGTCTCATGTGCATATGGCGAGTGCACGAGTGGTCACGACCCGGCGCCGAACCGTGGCGTGGGGCTCGTGTACTCTCGGAGGGTAGCTCCGATCCACGACCCGGAAAGAAAGGGGAAAAGTTGCACGTGTGACTCTAGGAGTAACCACGTGACGTGTGTTTAGGTTTCCCTTGCAAGGTTAAGAAATTCGATTCGAATCGTCCGTTTCTCACGGCTATTGAGACTGCTTAATCCCTTTTACCACACAGAGTAAGAAGAGGAACAATGATGATGAATAAACTTGTTGGATGAAATTTAATGCTTCACCATGAATGATATTGGATAGCTGCTTATCTAGAATGGTTAATGAAACTAGAATCTTGAGCTAAAAGTTGAAAGTAAGGACCCACTCGTATATGCATTTCGGCAAAACAAACCCCTGAGCCAAAAAGCCTTGCATGTCTAGAGTCGGTGGAGTAGATTCCACTACACGGGTAAGTCTTGCTGAGTATTAGTATACTCAGCCTTGCTTGTGGCTCGTTTTCAGGTGGGTCTTTCGAAGACATGATTGCTAGCTTGACTTGGCCCTGCACTCTGCCTCCGGGATGGTCGGTGGAATGGGATACGCCCCCGGCCAATGGAGATAATGCCGAGTGATGTCTCGTACGGGCTTTACCGAGATATCCTGTATCGTCGAGTAGCTTTCGTTATTTTATTTCCGCTGCAACTTAAACTCTGAAGAACTTATTGGTTATGATCACTGAAGTACTTGGTTACTAAACTCAAACTTGGTTTGTAATATTCACTTATGATAATTTTTGTAATATCTGCTGGAATGTGGTATTCTCTGGGCTCATCTTCGCATGAGCATTTTGTATGTATGGCTTCGATCCGCTTTACCGTGGTTGTATCGGGAGGTTACCCGACAGACCAGTGGATTACTCCGTTTGAAGTGTAAGCTTAACCGAGATTGCCCTAATGGTGATGGTTAATACACTTGAGCCGGATTAATTCAGGTGGTTCTGCCTCAGATCTTTGCAATTATTTGAATTCTAAAAGATAGGAATTCCTTAATAGTATCACATTTGAGGAATAATTGCAAAAGATAACTCTAGCAAATTAAAATAAGAATTATTTTTTTGCAAACAAATACTAATAAATAAAGTTACTGTTGGCGCTAAAAATCGGCCGGAAATCGGCCGATGACCTTCATCGTCGGACACACGACCCGGGAGAATCTGCTTAACTCCTATTCGGGTGATTGCCCTAGTGTGGTTCGCGCGGCGTGCCAGTCAATCTGACCTGTTGATTGACAAGGAAAGAAACGTATTAAATTCCGGGGGTGTTGGCGCTAAAAATCGGCCAGGAATCGGCCGATGACCTTCAGCGTCGGACACACGATCCGGGAGAATCTGCTTAGCTCCTGTTCGGGTTATTGCCCTGGTGCGGTTCGTGCGGCGTGCCAGTCAATCTGACCTATTGATTGACAATTAAATAAAAGTATTAAATTCCGGGCATTCCAATCGGCTGGGGTTCCGATCTGTCCTGAAGAGCGTATCGGCGAATCGGCCGATTTGCTATGAAGATGATCGGCTATGGATTAGCTGATAGTCACATAATAATTGCAAAGAAAACCGCTGGAGCAACTTAAACAATTATTACAGATGCAACACTTGAAATAGATCTGATCGGTTATATGACGATGAACGAGGAATAGCGATGATAAAGCCGATAGTTCCAATCTCAAGCTGGATAACTGGTGATAATACTAGAACAACAGGTAAAACCTATGATTCTAGTAAGTATCGATAACTGGTGAATAAATCCAAACGAAACCACAGCGATGCGCCCGAGGTTAAAGCTCAGATGTTACTCGATAAGCGGAACCTACCAATTGGCCGGAGATCGAGTCGATGCAGTCCTGCCAATCCGTACGAAACTCGTGAAAGAAGAAAAAGTATTGGCGAAGTCGTCGACTTGAAAGTAAAGTGCTATGAAAAAGTAGATGTGTTTTGTTGATTGATTGTATATCTTTTTACAAAGCCCTGACGACTCCTATTTATACCCTAAAACCAAGACTTCTGATCGATTACGACCTGCTACAATCTTATTTTAAATAGAAAAACTACTATATCTATAATATATTTATAAAGGAAACGGACTCCCGCAGAATCTTCCGCCGCCGTCTCCTAATCCAACCAGGACTTTTTCCATTGCTTCTCGACCGAATCAGCATCGCTCCGTTGACCAACATTAGGCCACTTTTGACCGGCATCATCTATTGTGGTTCCAATAGTCTCACTCTCCTTATCTGTTGGCGCAAGTTGCATCGCCAATCGGCCGATTCCCAACTGTAGCCTCAATCGGCCGATTCTTTACTGTAGCCTTTAGATCTGCCGCATTGGCCAATCTCTTCTCCTGATGCCGATTCAACATGTGTTAAAATCTGGCGTCAACACATGTCCCCCAGTTTCGGAGTAAAACATAATTTTTACTTCGAAACTCTTTTCTTTAATCTTTTTCTTCGAAACGGGCGCAGTAAAAATCTCCTTCCGTTTCGCGGTCTTCTACATAATGATTGCAATTTTCTCGGACCGGGCGCTCGAGACAACTGTTCCCCAGGAATTTGTGTAGACGGCGCGGCAAAAATCCCGCCTTTGCCCTTTCTCTCTCGGATTGTCCTTAAGTACCGGCATTCTCTGCCTTCCTTTCTCCATGAGCCTAGTAATCTCCTTCAGCGAACCACTGTTCATCTTCTTCCTGTGCCCTCTCGATCTCTAACTGCTCCCTCCAGCAATCTTGCCTGCGACCTGCTCCACCCTTCCAATGGCGGCGCCATCGGCAACTTCTCCAACCACGGAGGTTCCGTCGGCAACCCCCTCAGCGACGGTGGCCCCATCGGCGGCTCCACTGGTGGCTCCATCGGCGACGATGAGCTTCATCCCGGAGGTAATAATCCAAAACTTTCCTCTTTTATTCTCTTACGGCTCAAGTATTTTCTAGACCCATTCTCAGTTTTTTCCCCTCTCTTTTAGGCATTTAGACACCAGATTACTATTCCCCTTTCCGAATCCTCCGAACTCATCTGCTTAGGTCCTATGGGGAATCCAGATCCAACCGATTTGATCAACCTAGAAACCCATAGAATTCTGTTCAAGCAATCGCCCATGGATTTAGGTCAATGGGCAGGCGCCTTTAGATCTTGGCCGAATGAAACCCCTGGCTGAAAAGAATGGTACCATAGAGTAGCCAAGTCTAAGAGAGTTCAGTGGGATGAACTGAAAATCGGCCAGTGCATTGATCTCTCTCTGTCCCAAATGGAGAAAAATGAGCCCTTAGTAATAGCGGCCTCTTACTTCTGGTCCGACGCGCTCAACGCGTTCCTTTTTGGGCATGGACCCATGACTCCAACCTTGGTCGATGTTCTGATGTTGACCGGCCTTGATATCTCCTCTCCTGACACCCCCTTTGATTATCTGATCAAACCATCTCATCAGCTAGAAACCAAAGGAATCGGCGGATGGAAGGGGTATATCAGCAAGAATATGAGGACTGGGACAATTTTAGAGAGAGAACATACAACATTTCTGATGATGTGGCTAGAGAAATACTTTTTCTGTGGCAGAGCAGTTGGTCCTTCATCTAATACCCAAGCCCTGGCAGAAGCTCTGTCACTAGGATCGGTCGTCCCCCTCGGGAAGCATCTGTTAGGATCGGCCTATCATATGATGCACCAAATCGGCGTCAGACTGTCAAAAGGGGAGCCGATTGGCAATCCTGGTGGTCCCTGGTGGTTTATCACCCTCTGGCTCAACTTATATATGTGCAAGGTCTCCCAGCAACAAATAGAGACCAAGACTTTTCCCAATATTGAGTCAGAGGAAAACCCCACCATTCGACGACGCTGTACATCTTTTGGAGAAGCGGCATTGGCCTTCCCTGGCTGTCAATTCACTGCCACCTGAACGGCCGAATACTTCAGATGTTTCTACAACAGCTTCAGTGAAGAGACTACCAGTTGGTATCCATATCAGACAGTAGGGCCGATTTTTGAGCTTCCCGTCTGCTACGATTCATCCTCCCATACTTTTGATAGTGATCTTATGGATATCCTAATCAAGCCAGGGATTTTACCGGCCAATTTCTTTTCTGGAAAGGATTCCCCCACCTATGAGTTTTATAATCCATCGGCCGCAGCAAGGCAACTGAGCTTTGGTCAACTGCCGATTCAGGTTTACTTTGCCGGCCAAGCAAAATTTCGAGATGAACTGACCATGAGCCTCGACTACAATCGGCTGTGCAACTTAGTGCCAGACTCCAGTACCATCGACTTGAACAACTGGACGGTGGCCCCTTTTGCCGTCCAACAATTCAAACTGTGGTGGGCAGAATGGAAGCAATACCTCTTCTATCTATCTATCTCCATCAACATATTGCAACAGTTTGGACCCAGAAAACATCGATTCAAGTGCAGCGGTATGACCTTTCTCCCAGCCGATTTCAATATTGTCTCTTTCCATGCTACAATCTTACCGTTAACTTGTGTTCATCTTTTCAGTCTGAAAGCCAAGTTCCTCCGATGTGGAGCCGAAGTGGTAGGCCGATAGAGAGCGATCGTCCATATACATCATTTCCACTTATCGGCTATCACGCTCCGACCATCAAGGATATCACTAGCAGCCGATGGAAACAAACGCCGAAAAGGCCAACCTTGAAGAAGACAAGTCGTCGAGTGCGTGCCCGTATAGGACCGACTGACCAATCGGCGGTAGTATCGGCTGAAACCCCAATTCCTCCAGCCTTGCCGACTACCGAGATGGTCGATCCCCAAACTGCCGCAGAAGTCGGAGCGGCCGCTGCATTACTGCTGGTGGAACCTATTCAGGTAACCTCGCATACTTCACATATCTTTAAGTACTCTATCAATATCAACTTCTCCCTTCTGCCAGGCTGCACAGACCGCTCCAGTGCAATCCCCACAGCAATCGGCCACATCCCAAGCGGAAGCCAAAACACCAGCGACCCTCCTCATCGAGGTAGATAATCTCTTAACTCAATTTCTCGAGTTTCAGAAAACTAATTGACTTTGATGCAGACCGATCTGGGTGCGTCGACTGTACCCCCTCAACAAACATCGGCCGGAAGACCCACAGAGGTATGGCAAGTATCTCATATCATCATATTCAATTATCCGCAGTATACTCATAGAATCTATTTCCCATACCTTTTCAGGAAGCTAGCCCAAGCAGAGCATTGATAGTTGTTGAGTCCTCTTCTTCTGACGAGCTGATTGCACCAGTTCCTGAGACAAGGGTGGCACTCCCATCGGTGCAAGCAAGAGAGATCCGCTTCAAGGAGCTAATAAACTTATCAACGGAATCGGCCGATTCCCCTTTACTGCTTGCTAATCCTTGTCTTTATTCTTTCGCAAGAACAATACACTCCCAATAACAGCCTTTTCTCCTTCGCGGTTTCCTTGCCTGACGATGAAGAAGTCGCTTCACGCCAAGTTCTGTCAAGCTCAATTCCTGATGATGTCCGCGCCAAGCTCGAGAGTATGCGGATCCTCCTCCAAGATGATATCGGCCGATTAGTGGGAGATGCCTCACCGATTCGGCGGCTTCTCAATGACATCAGAGGCCGAATTCCGGAGGAAGCGACAGAGACTCTACAACCTGCTGCATTCATAGAGTGGATGCAGATTCCGGTGTTCAGGGCCCTGCGTCATGTGGCCAATCGTGCCCAGCTAGCAAAGACCCGGGAGGAAGCCGATTCCTACAAACACCGAGCCCAAGAAGTACACCAACGGATCAACTTCCTCGAGAACTCCCGCCCGGATATCGTCGGCAAAATAGATCGCCTCAAAAGGAGGAGAGCAGAGCTAGCCAAAGAGATGGAGCAGGTAACCAAAGACATAGCTGCTGAAGAAAAGAAACTTCAAGAGCTTCCAACCGTCATCGCCGGGCTGAAACAAGAAAGACAGAACCTGGCCTGTGAAGCGATAAGACTTCATCGTCATATGCCGGAAATTCCCGGATCGGCCGACGACGATCAAAGAGTACTGGACTCGGCCGATCAGATTAGGCAACGAGCTATTGCGACTATAGATGCCCTCCTTGGGTTGTAAAGAAACTTGTAAACATTTAATGCTCCCTTAATGTTGATGCGCCGATTCGAACTTGGACCGCTTCCTTTGGCAGCTTTGCATTTATGAACGCTTTTACTCTGATAGGACGTGTCCCACTATCTCTTTACCTCCTTCTCTCTATAAGTACGAGATCCCACACCGTCTCCAGAGGCATCTGCATTACCCATCTTCTCCCCCTCCAATAACTGGATCTCTATCCTCCCAAGCTGGACATCAAGATGTCTTCTTCATCTTCCTCCTCCTCTGTCAACCAGGTACGAGCCCCCCTCTATTTCTCCCCTTGACATCTCAATCGCTCTGATGCTGGGTAGCTGTTTATCTCTCTTTAGCCAAAACATCTCAGTCTCAGTCTGGAACGAGCGATTGAAGTTATGCATTCAAACGAACCATTGTCGCAAGCAGACATAGATCTGATAAGAGCTCACTCTGAAGAACTTAAAGGTCATGTTCCTGCTGATGTCCAGAAGTACTGGGACCGTATAAACGCTCACTGCCCCAAGCGACTGCCAACTGAAAAGAGTCCTCCACTCCCTCGCTCAGTTGCCCTTGAAGATGCCGCGGCAGGAACACCTCAACCACCTCTCGACAGAAGCCATCCACTCCCTCATCAAGTCGAGACTGAAGCCACCATGGAGAATCTGAAGGAGAAGACCACCTGCCTTCTGATAAAATTGGGCCGGATCGAGAGAAAAATCAAGAGAAAGCGTAATCAATAGATATATTGGTACTTTTTATTCTAAGGGCGACTTGTACCATATCAGCCATGTACTCTGTTATTTTCATCGAATAATGAATTGGTCAGACCAAACCGAAATGTTTCCTCCTTAAGGCGATGTCATTTTTACATCGGCTATGTAGACAAAAGATGATAGGAGTCGGGCATGTTGTCTTGATGTATCTTACTGCAAGTTATGCATCTACCCAAATGCTTGGATAGTACCTCTTCAGATATCTTCCATTTAAAGCTCTTGAGAATTCTTCCCCTTCAATAGTTTCTAGAATATATGCATTTCCCGGAGCACATCGGCCGATTCTATACCGGCCCTTCCCAAGTGGGTGACAATTTACCGAACTTGGGATCTTTAGACCCTATCGGCAGCACCAACTTCCATACCAGATCTCCTCGAGAGAATTGCTTAACTTTGACCTTTTTGTCATACCACCTGGCCACCCTTTTCTTGTTTTCTTCGATGCTAATCAGGGCTCTCAACCGCTGGCCCGCCGAATCCCCGAGCTCATCCTTCATGAGGAAGGAATAGTCATCGGCCGTCAACTGATCTTGAAGCGATATACGTCTTGACCCCGTCCTTAACTCCCAAGGCAGAACTGCCTCGTGACCATATACCAACTGATAAGGAGATATCTTAGTGGATCCGTGGCAAGCCATCCTATAAGCCCATAGAGATTCAGCCAAAGACATGTGCCACTTTTTGGGTTGTTCCTCTATCTTCCTCTTGATCAACTTGATTATCCCCTTATTGGATGATTCGGCCTAGCCATTGGCTTGAGCATAGTACGGAGAAGAATTTAATAATTTAATCCCCATATCGGCGGCGAATTCTCCAGAGGTGAACATCGTTCCTTCATCAGTTGTGATAGTCTGAGGAATACCGAATCGATAAACAATATGGTTCTTAACGAACTCGATCATATCGGCTGATGTCACGGTCCTTAACGGAACTGCCTCCACCCACTTAGTAAAATAATCGGTGGCTACCAATATAAACTTATGCCCTTTTCTCGATGGAGGGTGAATCTGTCCAATGAGATCTATTCCCCAACCTCTGAACGGCCACGGCTTGATTACTGGATTCATAGCCGAAGCTGGCGCGCGCTGCACATTGCCAAACTTCTGACAGTCTTGGCAACCTTTATAATATTTGAAACAATCCTCAAGAATCGTTGGCCAGTAATACCCATTGTTTCTGATAATCCATTTCATCTTGTGAGCTGATTGATGGGCTCCACATACGCCTTCATGGATTTCCCCCATCAGGACCTTTGCTTCTTCTGTTCCCAGGCATTTGAGAAGAACCCCATCAATCGTCCAGTAAAATAAATCATCTTCAAGTAACACATATTTTGTGGCCTGGGAACGCACTCGCCGATCCACCTTCTGGGACGGATCCTCCAAGTAATCGGCAATCTCCTTTCGCCAATCATCAGCCGCGAGCTCCAAAATCATAGCTCCTTGAATCGGCCGATATCCGGACGCGTGTTGGGCCAGCCTGTTGGCCTCCTCATTGTAATTTCTGGGGATGTGCTCAATTATTGCAGACTTGAATTCCTTTAACTGTTGGAGGCAATCTTCATAATAAATCCTCAAGATATCATCTTTGCATTCAGATTTCCCCGTTAACTGATCTACGATGAGCATGGAATCCCTAAAAATTTCGACTGCATCAGCCTTGACTTCCCTTAATAATTGGATGCCTTTTAGGACGGCTCGGTATTCTGCCTGGTTATAGGTTGCGGATGCTTCTATTGGCAGAGAGAAATCATAACTTGCCCCTCGAGGCGATACAAGAACTATGCCAATTCCCGATCCGGCCCCACACGAAGAACCATCGAAATACATAGTCCATGGAACCGGTTCAACGATAGCAACTTCCGGTCCACAATGCTGAGCTACGAAATCAGCCATGACTTGACCTTTGACAGCTTTGGCCGATTCGTACCTTAAGTCAAACTCTGACAGAGCCAGGATCCATTTTCCAATCCGTCCTTTCAAAATCGGCAGTGATAGCATATACTTCACCACGTCGTCTTTGCATACAACTGTGCACTCTGCCGATGACAAATAGTGCCTGAGCTTGGTACACGAGAAGTATAAACACAGGCACAATCGTTCTACCGGGGAATATCTTGTTTTGGCATCCAGGAGTCTTCTGCTGACATAATATACCACCCGTTCTTTCCCTTCGAACTCCTGTACCAACGCCGATCCAATAGCTTGTTCATCAGCCGATAAGTATAATTTGAACGGCTTACCGGGCTGTGGCGGGACTAAAACCGGAGGTGAAACCAGATATTGGTTGATATCATCTAACGCTCTGCATTGTTCTTCTCCCCATATGAATTCCTGATCGGGCTTCAATTTCAACAAAGGAGCGAAAGCTCGAATACGCCCAGACAGGTTGGATATGAATCTTCTGACAAAATTGACCTTGCCGATGAGGGATTGCAACTCAGTTTTATTCTGTGGGGCTACAACTTTTTTGATGGCGTCTATGGTCTTCCAATTAACCTCTATCCCACGCTCATGGACCATGAATCCTAAGAATTGTCCGGCCGATACACCGAATGCACACTTGTTCGGGATCATTCTCAACCCATGCTTCCTTGTGCACTCCAGTACTTCTTGTAAATTGGCCAGATGTTCCTGATGACCTTTTGACTTGACCACAACATCGTCGATGTAAATTTCTACCGATATACCAATGAGCTTGTGAAAGATATAGTTCATGGCCCGCTGATATGTAGCACCGGCGTTCTTCAACCCAAAGGTCATTACAACCCACTCGAATAGACCAAGGTGACCTGGACACCTGAAAGCCGTTTTTGAGATATCTTCTTCGGCCATTAATATTTGATTGTACCCAGCATTACCATCCATGAAACTGATGACTTTGTGTCCTGCGGCAGCATCTATCAAGACATCGGCCGTCGGCATTGGATATCCGTCCATTGGTGTAGCCTGATTTAGGTTCCTAAAGTCGATGCATACGTGCAGTTTTCCGTTTTTCTTATACACGGGCACAATATTAGAAATCCATTCGGCGTAACAGCACTGCTGAATAAATCCTGCTTCAATCAACTTTGTGATCTCGGCCTTTATATCAGGTAGAATTTTGGGGTTGCACCGTCGCGCAGGCTGCTGATATGGCCGATATCCTGATTTTATAGGTAACCGGTGTTCAACAATGGACCGGTCTAGACCAGGCATCTCATGGTATTCCCAAGCAAAGCAATCCTTGAATTCTTTTAATAAACTTATCAATTTACACTTATATCCAGGATCCAAGCTAGCACTAATATACGTTGGCCTTGGTTTGCTACCATCTCCCAAATCCACCATCTCTAATGAATCGGCCGACGTAAATCCATGCCCAAGCTTTCCGTCTTCTTGGACGAACTGATCCATCTATTCTGAATTTTCAGAGCCGACTGCTTGGATCGGCTGTAGACCGAAATCGGACACCTTCAGGAAATCAGTGTCCCAAGTCCTGCCGGATATACACCAGACGTGTTCACAGCTCCATTGTTGCATATCGGCCGCTGCGACACTGTAGGCGGAATCGGCAGTGACTATCTCTGTATTGTCGCCGACCCATTGCATGAGGTATTGGTGCATTGTAGATGGGACACAGCAATTCGCATGTATCCAGTCGCGACCGAGCAACATGTTGTAGGACCCCTTACCATTAATAATGAAAAAGGTAGTAGGAAGGGTCTTACTGCCGATGGTGAGGTCGACGCAGAGTGCTCCACGGGCGGGAGACACGTTGCCTTCATAGTCTTTGAGCATCATGTCCGTCTTGGTCAGGTCTTCATTACTTTTGCCTAACTTCCGGAACATGGCATATGGCATGATGTTGATTGCGGCGCCTCCATCCACCAGTAGCCTGGTAACGGGTCGTCCGTTAACGTGCCCTTTGAGAAATAATGCCTTGAGATGTTGTTGTTTTTCGTCTTCTGGTTTCTCAAAGGTGGCTGTCATTGGCTCTAATACCAACTGCGCCATCTGCTCTTCCATCCTTGTCGCCTTGTCTCGATCGGCAGGCGCCATGAACTCCATCGGCAATATGAACACCATGTTGACGTCAGCTGCCGATTCTTGACTGTCCGCTTCCTTGTTGTTGTTTTTCTTGGGGCACCAGACCCGAGACTTGACGTTTCTCTTTTCTAGCACCTGCCTCTGCTCTTCTTCTTGTTGCTCCCATTGGCGCAGGCGTTGGATTCTCCGCTTCTGAGATTTAGACAATCCTTCGGGGCACCACCTGGGGTTCACTGGTCTGGAGGACAGTTTGGCGTGCTCCCAGTCTGGTTCCCTTCCTAGGGGGTTTTCATCCGATACCCTGGCATCAGCCATTTCTTCCAGCCGATCGTGTACGCTGGTTCTGCCTCCCAGTCGCTCCTGGTGGTTGCTCCTGCCTTTCGACCGGTGATACCGGTCAACTCTGCCCCCCCAGCCGATCATGCACTGAAAGGCGCCATCCTTCTTGTTCGCGCCGATTTCTGCTGATCGGCTCTGATTCTCTATCTCTGGAGTGTAATCTTTTGAACGGACGATCGTTGCGGCTTAATCCATTGCACTCGGGAAAGTTATCGGCTGATGGCAATTGGAGGTCGTTTTCCCAGCAATGGATGAAGAACGGACATTGCCAATGATCCTCGTGTCGGCGTATGATCTCCTCGTGGCATCTTAACTGTTCCTGTTGCCTTTGATTTTGCTGAGCAAGAATTGGGAAGTGATGGGTCTACGTGATCGTCCCGATCCTTCGCCCTTGTCTTCAGCCTGCCTTTTCCCTTTGACTTCATCTACCGTGACCTGCTTCCTGGGATCTACGGCGCCGCTTCTTCTTGCCGATTCCAACGTCAGCACCTTAGTTTGAAGTGAGTTTCTTCCTGTGTCAACCATGTTGGCCGGGAAAGGATGCTGGTCAATCTTCATCGGCTTCGCCGGCTTTGCCGGGGTTTCAAACTTGAGTCTTCCCTGCTTGATGGCCGACTGTATCTGCTGACGGAAGACCTTGCATTCATTCGTGTCATGGGACGTGGCGTTGTGCTACTTGCAGTACTTCATCTTTTTAATCTGATCGGCCGAAGGAATGGTATGGTATGGTGATAGCTTGATCTGCCCTTCCTGGAGTAGTAAGTTGAAAATCTTATCGGCCTTTGTCGAATCAAAGCCGAATACTTCTGGTTCTTTCTTTCCAAAAGGGCATGATATTGGCTTCTTGCCTTTTACCCATTCTGCTAGGCCGATTTCTTACTCTCCCTCCGATTCAGACCCTTCCAGATATGCCACCTTTTTCTGGAAATTCTCCGCTGCTCAAACGGACGGACTTCCTGACCGGCCAATCGGTGAACGATCTGGCTTAGGCTTTTGAATTCTTGTGAGGCATACCTTTCCTTGATATGTGGCAAGAGTCCTTGGAAAGCGATATCGGCCAACTGGGCATCGGTCAGAGCTAGACTATAGCATTTGTTCCTGATTTCTCTAAACCTTTGTATGTATCTAGTTACTGGTTCGTTGCTTCTCTGCCTGAGGCTGGTCAAATCTGAGAGCTTCATCTCGTGTACTCCTGCGTAGAAGTACTTATGGAATTGCTTTTCCAGATCGGCCCAAGTAACAATGGAATTGGGTGGTAAAGTGGTGAACCACTGAAAGGCCGATCTAGACAGAGATGACGAGAACAGACGCACCCTCAGAGCATCTTCCGTGGCGGCTTCCCCGCACTGAATGATGAATCTGTTAATGTGCTCCACGGTAGATGTGTCATCCAGCCCAAAAAACTTGGTAAAATCAGGAACCTTGTATCGGTGGGGAAACGGCAGCAGGTTGTAGGCCGATGGGTATGGCGTCTTGTATGTATAAGTCTGCACTTTCGACTTCAATCCGAATTGGTCCTGAATTACCTCCGCTATTCTTGCCGTCCAATCCACTTGCTGCTGATGAACAGCTGTTCGAGGTGCCGGCGTATGTTGGAGGATTGGCGGTGGTACGGCCGGGTGATGGATCGAAGCATGCGGCGAATTCTGTTGCATCATGGCCGCCTGAGCAGTTGACAGTTGATGGCCAAGCGAATCCGCCGCCCCGTCGTACATCGTCATCGGCGTCGTGCTTTGGAGTGCTTCTACAGTGCCTGCCCCCCTGCCGATTTCTGACGGGGCTGGTTGACACTGAGGTACCGTCGGCCGAATGGAACTGCGCCTGGATCGGATAGTTCCCATGTCCGGTTGATTGATCGGGAAAGGCCGCCATTGCCGATGCCCCCCAAGGCACTGAGTTTGTGGGTAGTGATTGCATTGAAGCAATCTGGACTGGTTGAAGCGGTGTTTGCGATGGTAAATATGGTGCACCGTTATACCTTGGAGACACTAGAGGCAATGAAGTGTTGTACCCTTCGCGCTGCGTCGACATCGGCTGAGGAGCTGAGTGGGACGTGCCTGGTGAGCTTCTGGCTGGAGATACGATAGGCGGGGCATATGCCGGCCCCTGATATCCCTGAGCTGCTCCGCTGACCAGAGAACTGACGACGGCGTTATACACCGTGTTGGTCATCACCGAGGATTGGTCGATGAAAGACTGATAGACGGACTGTTGGATCATATCGGACATCTTGCCTGAATCCTCAGCGATGGTGATGTGGCGGGGAACAGGAAGAGGAGCTTTCTTGATTGCCTCCCCGCTTCTAGTACGACTGAACGACTGCAGATACATCCTTTTGTAATCTTCCAGATGTTTAGCCAATTCTTCTTTCTGGTCATCCTTGAGATCCACTTCTGTGACCTCAATGATGTAGTTTTCAAAAACTTTTGTGTTCTTTGACATATTGGATCTTGAAGTGGTCCCACCGGGCGTGCCAAAAGTGTGTTGGCGCTAAAAATTGGCCAGGAATCGGCCGATGACCTTCAGTGTCGGACACACGACCCGGGAGAATCTGCTTAGCTCCTGTTCGGGTTATTGCCCTGGTGCGGTTCGCGCGACGTGCCAGTCAATCTGACCTGTTGATTGACAAGGAAATAAAAGTATTAAATTCTGGGCGTTCCGATCGGCTGGGGTTCCGATCTGTCCCGAAGTGCGTATTGGCGAATCGGCTGATTTGCTATGAAGATGACCGGCTATGGATTAGCCGATAGTCACGTAATAATTGCAAAGAAAACCGCTGGAGCAACTTAAACAATTATTACATATGCAACACTTGAAATAGATCTGATTAGCTATATGACGATGAACGAGGAAGAGCGATGATAAAGCCGATAGTTCCAATCTCAAGCTGGATCACTGGTGATAATACTAGAACAACAGGTAAAATCTATGATTCTAGTAAGTATCGATAACAGGTGAATAAATCCAAACGAAACCACAACGATGCGCCCGAGGTTAAAGCTCAGATGTTACTCGATAAGCGGAACCTACCAGTTGGCCGGAGATCGAGTCGATGCAGCCCTGCCAATCCGTACGAACTCTTGAAAGAAGAAAAAGTATTGGCGAAGTCGCCGACTTGAAAGTAAAGTGCTATGAAAAAGTAGATGTGTTTTGTTGATTGATTGTATATCTTTTTACAAAGCACTGGCGACTCCTATTTATACCCTAGAACCAGGACTCCTGATCGATTACGACCTGCTACAATCTTATTTTAAATAGAAAAACTACTATATCTATAATATATTTATAAAGGAAACGGACTCCCGCAGAATCTTCCGCCGCCGTCTCCTAATCCAACCAGGACTTTTTCCATTGCTTCTCAACCGAATCAGCATCGCTCCGTTGACAAACATTAGGCCACTTTTGACCGGGATCATCTGTTGTGGTTCCAATAGTCTCACTCTCCTTATCTGTTGGCGCAAGTTGCATCGCCAATCGGCCGATTCCCAACTGTAGCCTCAATCGGCCGATTCTTTACTGTAGCCTTTAGATCTGCCGCATCGGCCAATCTCTTCTCCTGACGCCGATTCAACATGTGTCAAAATCTGGCATCAACAGGGGGCTCGATCGGCTAAAGTTCCGATCTGTCCTGAAAAGCGTATCAGCGAATCGGCCGATTTGCTATGAAGATGACCGGCTATAGATCAGCCGATAATCACGTAGCGATTGCAAAGAAACTACTGGAGCAACTTAAACGATCGTCAGAGATGCAACACTCGAAATAGATCTAATCGGCTATATGATGATAAATAAGAAAAAATAATGATAAAGCCAGCAGTTCGATCTCAAGCTGGATAACTGGTGATAAAACTAGAACAATAAGTAAAACCTATAATTCTAGTACATATCGATAATTGGTGAATAAATCTAAACGAAACAACGACGATGCGCCCGAAGTTAAAGCTTAGATATTATTCGATAAACGGAACCTTCCAATTGGCCGGAGGTCGTGTTGATGCAGTCCTGCCAACCCGTACGAACTCGTGAAAGAAAAAGATGTATTGGCAAAGTTGCCGACTTGAAAGTAAACTACGATGAAAAAGTAGATTGTTTATATTGATTGATGTGTATTCTACAAAACCCTAACTGCTTCTATTTATACCCTAGGACTAAGACTCCTGATCTATTACGATCCATTACAAACTTGATTTAAATAAGAACTACTATATCTATAAGACTTTCATAAAGGAAATGGGCTCCCGCAGAATCTTCTACTGCCATCTCCTAGTCCAATCCAGACTCCTTCCATTGCTCCTCGACCGAGTCGGCGTCGTTCTTTGACTAACGTCAGGTCATCTTTGACTGGGATCCTTTGCTGGGATTCCATTGGCTTCATCCCCTATCTGTTGGCGCAAGCCCACATTGGCCCAAACACTCTAGCCTTTCAATCGGCCGACCCCCACCAACTCCATTCGCCAATCGCACGAAACACTGCAGCACCAATCCGCCGATTCCTAACTGTAGCGTCAATCGGCCGATTCCCAACTGTAGCCTTTAAATCTGTCGCACCGGCCAATCTCTTCCTTTCCTGACGCTGATTCAACACGTGTCAAAATCTGGCGTCAACACATGCCCCCCAGTTTTGGAGTAAAACATGACTTTTACTTCAAAATTCTTTTTTAATCTCTCCTCGAAAACAAACGCGGCAAAAATCTCCTTCCGTTTCGCAGTCTTCTACATGATGATTGCAATCTTTTCGAACTGGGCACCTGAGACAACTGTTCCCCTGGAGTTCGTGTAGACGGCGTGGCAAAAATCCTGCCTTTACCCCTTCTCTCTTGGACTGTCTTTAAATACGGGCGTTCTCCGCCGCTTCTTCCCAGCGAATCACTTTCTATCTTCTTCCAGCGCCCTTTTGGTTTTCAACCGCATTCTCCAGCGATCCCTCTTTCGTCTACATTCCGCTTCATTCTTTTAATGGCGGCACCATCAGCAACTCCACCAACCATGGAGGCTCCGCCAGCAACTCCATCGGCGACGGCGGTTCCATCAGCGATTCCATTAGCGACGATGAGCTTCATCCCGGAGGTAAACATCCGAAACTTTCCCCTTTTACTTTTTACCGCCCATGCACCTTTTAGATCTATTCTTAGTTCCTCCCTTTTCACCTTTTTTATGCAGTTAGACACCAAATCACTATTCCCCTTTCCGAAGCTTCTGGTCTCATCTGTTTAGGCCCTATGGGGAATCCAGATCCGAGTGATCTGATTAACTTAGAAACCCATAGAATCCCTTTCAAGCAATCACCTATGGATTTGGGTCAGTGGTCAGGCACTTTTAGATCTTGGCCGAATGAAACCCCCGACTGGAAAGAGTGGTACCAAGGAATGGCTAACTCTAAGAGAGTTCAATGGGATGAATTAAAAATCGGCCAGTGCATCAATCTCTCTTTGTCCCAGATGGAGAAGAATGAACCCCTGGTAATAGCAGCCTCCTATTTCTAGTCTGATGCACTCAACGCGTTTCTCTTTGGGCACGAACCAATGACCTCAACTCTGACCGATGTCCTGATGCTGACCGGCCTTGACATTTCCTCCCCCGATACACCCTTTGATTATCTGATCAAACCAACCCATCGGCTAGAGACGAAAGGAATCGGCAGGTGGAAAGGGTATATCAACAGAAACATGAGGACCCGGACGATTTTGGAGAGAGAACATACAACATTCTTGATGATGTGGCTAGAGAAGCACCTCTTCTGCGGCAAAGCGGTTGGTCCTTCTTCCAATACACAAGCTCTGGCCGAAGCCCTGTCAAGAGGATCCACCATCCCCCTCGGGAAGCATCTGCTAGGATCGGCCTACCACATGATGCACCAGATCAGCGTCAAACTATCAAAGGGAGAGCCGATTGGTAACCCTGGTGGCCCCTGGTGGTTCATCACCCTCTGGCTCAACTTGTACATGAGCAAAATCTCCCAGCAGTAGATAGAGACCAAGACATTCCCCAACATCGAGTTAGAGGAGAACCCCACCATACGATGACGGTGCACCTCTTTCGGCGAAGCGGCATTAGTTTTTTCTGGTTGCCAGTTCACCGCCACCCAAACGGCCGAGTATTTCAGATGTTTTTACAACGGCTTTAGTGAAAAAACCACCAGGTGGTACCCGTACCAGAGGACAGAGCCACGTTTTGAGCTTCCCTTTTGCTATGACTCGTCGTCCAACTCCTTTGATAATGATCTCATGGACGTCTTGATCAAACCAGGGATTTTACCGGCAAACTTCTTCTCTGGGAAAGACTCCCCAACTTATGAATTTTACAACCCATCAGTTGCAGCACGACAATTCGGCCTTGGTCAGCTGCCGATTCAAGTTTATTTTGCCGGCCGCGCAAAATTCCGAGATGAGCTCATTAAGGGCCTTGACTACAATCGGCTATGTAATTTAGTGCCGGACTCCAGTACCATTGATCTAAGCAATTGGATAGTGGTTCCTTTTGCTGTCCAATAATTCAAGCTATGGTGGGCAGAATGGAAGCAGCATCTCTTTTGTGCATCTCCTTCAACATATTGCAATGATCTGGATCCTGCCAAGATTGACCCGAACGCAGCGGTACTGCCCTTTTCTCGGTCGATTTCGATGTTATTCCTCTTCATGCTACAAATTTGCCGCTAACTCTTATTTCCCTTTTCAATCCGAAAGTCAACTTCCTCCGGCGTGGAGCTAAAGTGGTAGGCCGATAGAGAATAGCCGCCCATACACACCATTCCCACTCATCGACTACCATGCCCCAACCATCAAAGACATCACCACCGGCCGATTGAAACAAACGTCGAAGAAACCCTCTTTAAAGAAGATGAGCCGCCGAGTACGTGCCCGTATAGAATCGGCAGATCAGTCGGCGGCAATATCGGCTGAACCTTCAGCTGTGTCGACTCTGTCGATTATTGAGGAAGTCGATCCCCAGGCTGCTACACAAGCTGGAGCGGCTGCTGCATCATTTCTAGTAGAAGCTGTTCAGGTAATTTCGCTTACCTCACATCCTTCTAAGTATTCTGTTGATATTAACTTCTTCTTTTTGTCAGGCTGCGCAAATCGCCCCAGTGCAATCTCCGCAGCAATCGGCTATATCCCAGGCAGAAACCGGAACGCCAGCAATTCCCCTCACCGAGGTAGAGAGTCTCTTAACTCAATTTCTTGATACTCAACCAAAAACTAACCGATTTTTGATGCAGGCTACTCTGGGTGCATCGATTGTACCTTTCCAACAACCATCGGCCGGACGACTCACAGAGGTACGGCAGCCATTATATATCATCAGACTTAATCATTTGCATTATACTTATAAAATCCGCTTCCCATACCTTTCCAGGAGGCTGGCCCGAGCAGGGCACTGATAGTCGTCGAATCTTCTTCTTCCGATGAGCCAGTCGCACCAGTTCCCGAGATGAGGGTGGCACTCCCGCCGGCGCAAGCAGAAGAAATCCGCTTCAAAGAGGTAAGGAATTTGTCACCCAAATCAGCTAATTTCCCCTTATCGTCGGCTAATCCGTATTTTTATTCTTTTTATTCTTTCGCGGGAGCAGGACACTCCCAACAACAGTTTTTTTTCTTTCGCGGTTGTCCTTTCTGACAATGAAGAGGTTGCCTCGCGCCAAGTCACACTGAGCTCGATCCCTGATGACGTCCGTGCCAAACTTGAGAGCATACGGACCCTCCTCCAAGACGACATCGGCCGACTAGTGGAAGACGCCTCGCTGATTCGGCAACTTTTTAGTGAAATCAGAGGCCGAGTTCCAGAGGAAGCGAAAGAGGCTCTGGTACCTGCCGCATACATGGAGTCAATGCAGATTCCAGTGTCCAGGGCCTTGCACCGTATGGCCGATCGTGCCAAACTAGCGAAAGCCCGCGAGGAGGAAGATTCCTACAAACATCGAGCTCAAGAGGTGCATCGACGAATCGGCTTCCTTGAAAGCTCTCGTCCAGATATCATCGGTGCCATAGACCGCCTTAAACGGCGAATGGTAGAGCTAGCCAAGGAGATGGAGCAGGTGACCCAGGCCATAATTGCTGAAGAGAAAAGACTCCAAGACCTCCCATCCGTCATCGCCGAGCTGAAGCAGGAGAGGCAGAAGCTGGCCCATGAAGCAATAAAAATCCATCGTCAAATGCCAGAAGTCCCTGGATCAGTTGATGACGACCAGAGAATCGTAGACTCGGCCGATCAAGTTAGGCAACGAGCGATTGCGGCTATTGATGCCCTCCTCGGGTGAACTGTAAAAGTTCTGTAAACATTTAATGTCCACTTGCCATTGACGTGCGGATTCAAACTTGGACTGTCCTCTTTGGCAGCTATTCATTTGTTTACCCTTTTATTCCAATGGGACGCATCCTACCATTCCTTCACCCTCTTCCTTCTATAAGTATGAGGCCCCGTATCGTTTCCAAAGGCATCTGCATCGCCCGTCTTCTTTCCCTCTAACAACTTGATCTCCATCCTCCTAGACTAGACGTCAAGATGTCTTCTTCGTCTTCTTCCTTCTCCGTCAACCAAGTGCGAAATCCTCCTTTATTTCCTCTCTTGACATTTCAATCAATCTGACGCTGGGTGGTTGTTTGCTCCCCTTTTAGCCGAAACGCCTTAGTCCCAGTCTGGAACGAGCGATTGAAGTCATGCATTCAGACAAACCATTGTCGCAGGCGGACAGAGATTTGATCAAAGCTCATTTCGAAGAACTCAAAGATCATGTCCCTGCTGATGTCTAGAAAGTCTAGGACCATGTAGACGCTAACTGCTTCAGGCGGCCACCAACTGAAAGGAGTCATCCACTCCCTCGCTCAGTCGCCCTTGAAGATGCTGCGGCGGGGACATCCCAACCACCTCTCGACAGGAGCCACCCACTCCCTCGTCAAGTCGAGGTTGAAGTCGCCATGGAGGATCTGGAGGAAAAGAGCATCTGCTTCTTGATAGAATTAGGCCGGATCGAGAGGGAGATTATGAAAAAGCATGGTCAATAAATATGTTGGTACTTTTGTTCTAAGAGAGACTTGTACTGTGTTGGCCATGTACCCTACTGTTCTTACCGAATAATGAATCGGTCAGACTAAATCGAATGTTTCATCCTTAAGGCGATGTTATCTTTACATCGACTATATAGACAGGAGCCAATAGGAGTTGGCCATGTTGTGTTGATGCACCCTATCGTAAGTTATGCACCCACCCATATACTGGGATAGTACCTCTTCAGATATCTCCCGTTTAAGGCTCTTGTGAATTCTTCCCCTTTGATAGTTTCTAGTATATATGCTTTTCCCGGAGCACATCGGCCGATTTTATACGGCCCTTCCCAAGTGGGCGACCATTTACCAAATTTGGGATCCTTAGACCCTATCGGCAGCACCAACTTCCATACCAAATCTCCTTGGGAGAATTGTTTGACCTTGACCTTCTTGTCGTACCACCTAGCCCCCCTTTTCTTGTTTTCTTCAATGCTGATCAGGACCCTTAATCGCTGAACTACCAAATCGTCGAGCTCTCTCTTCATGAGGAGGGAATAGTCATCGGCCGTCAACTGATCTTGAAGCGATGTGCGCCTTGAACCCGTCCTTAATTCCCAAGGTAATACTGCCTCGTGACCATATACCAACTGATAAGGAGATATCTTAGTGGCCCCGTGGCAGGCCATCCTGTAAGCCCATAAAGATTCGGTTAAAGACAGGTGCCACTTCTTGGGTTGTTCCTCTATCTTCCTCTTGATCAACTTGATTATCCCTTTATTGGATGATTCGGCCTGGCCGTTGGCTTGAGCGTAATACGGAGAAGAATTCAACAATTTAATCCCCATATCGGCGGTGAATTCTTCGAACTCTCCTGAGGTGAACATTGTTCCTTGATCAGTCGTGATGGTCTGAGAGATGCCGAACCGATAAACAATATGGTCCTTTATGAAATCGATCATAGCGGCCGATGTCACGGCCTTTAACGGAACTGCCTCCACCCATTTGATAAAATAGTCAGTGGCTACTAATATAAACTTGTGCCCTTTGCTTGATGCAGGGTAAATCTGTCCGATGAGGTCTATTCCCCAACCTCTAAACGGCCATGGTTTGATTATTGGATTCATAGCCGAGGCTGGTGCGCACTGCACATTGCCAAACTTCTGACAGTCTTGACAACCTTTATAATATTTAAAACAATCTTCGAGAATCGTCGGCCAATAATACTCGTTGTTTCTGATCATCCACTTCATCTTGTGAGCCGATTGATGAGCTCCGCATACGCCCTCGTGGATTTCTCCCATCAGGACCTTTGCTTCTTCTGTTCCCAGGCATTTGAGTAGAACCCCGTCAATCGTTCGGTAAAATAAATCATCTTCGAGCAACACATATTTCGTGGCTTGAAAACGCACTCGCTGTGGCAGAACCACCTGAATTAATCTGGTTCAAGCGCGCTAACCATCACCACAAGGGCAATCGGGGCTAACTCGCACATCAAACGGAATAATCCACTGGTCTGTCGGGTAACCTCCCGATATAACCACGGTTTTGCCGATTGAAACCACACATACATGTACTCACACGAAGGTGAGCCCAGAGGATACAACATTCCACAAATTTTACAACACAGGTTCATCATAAATTAATATTACACCGGAGTTCAAATTTGAAAAACAACATAATTCAGAGTTCAAAATAAATAAGTTCTTCAGAGTTCGAAGCAGCGAAAAAGATAACGACAACTACGCGATGATATAGGACGTCTCGATGAAGCCCATACGAGACATCACTCGGCATCACCACCGTTGGCCGGGGGCGTATCCCATTCCACCGACAAACCAGGAGGAAGGGTACAAGGCCAAGTCAAACTAGCAATCATGTCCTCGAAAGTTTCACCTGAAAACAAGCCACAAGCAAGGCTGAGTATACTAATACTCAGCAAGGCTTACCCGACTAGTGGAATATACTTAGCCGACTCCTAGACATGCAAGGCTTTCTGCTTGAGGGGTTTGTTTTGCCGAAAAGCATATATAAGTAGGTCCTTACTTTCAAATTTTAGCTCCAAGTTCTAGTCTTATTTAACGATTCTAGGTAAGCAACTATCCAATATCATACATGGTGGAAGAATTATTTTGCATCCAACAAGATTAATCATCATCATTGTTCCTCTTCTTACTCTATGTGGTAAAAGGGTCAAGCAGTCTCAATAACCGCGAGAAACGGACGATTCGAATCGAATTTCTTAACCTTGCAAGGGAAACCGAAACACACGTCACGTGGTTACTCCAAGAGTCACACTTGCAACTTTTCCCTTCAATTCCCGCTTCACGGAATAGGCCCACCGCCCTCGACTACACGTCCCCATGGACCCGGCCATGGCGGCACATGCACCCGCCATTAGCTAGATGTGAACGAATTCAAGATGGTGGGGAGTATATTCCGGCCTCGGTTCAATCCAGTACTTAAGCTTACCGATTACCATATTCTCGGCATGTGGTTAGTACGTTCAAAGACTTAACCACCACTACCACACACTGCGGCCTTAGCATTTTTCACTAAACAGACGGGGCCTCAATCATCAACATAAACATCATACCATAGCCCCGTCCGTCGACCTTATGATTGCAGCATGTAGTAAACAATCAACTCCTAATTTCTCGCGAGTGAAAGGAAATCACTCGACTTTTACCGAGTCCTATTAGCATAGCATTCTATTGAACCTTACATCTAGTGTTCAGAGCATGGTACCTAGGATCGTGCGACTAAGTTTTCATTCAACTCCTATAAACTTAATGCACAAGTAAAGTAGAGTAATAAGTTGCATAAGTTTAGGAAAATAGGGTTCATGCTCCGGGGCTTGCCTTCTTGGGAAAAGCTAGCTTGGGGCTCGTCCGAACTTGGGCTCGGGTCTTCGAGAGCTTCAGTTAGATTTACTTGAGCTTCACGCTGCTCACTCTCGGACGCGGGCACCAGCTCGTATGTTCCGTCGGCAAGGGTCGTCGATTCTATATGAATGCACCAATATAAGTTATAGTGATGATATATGACGATTATTTTCATTCACGTCAAAGTTGCAGTTCTCAAAACATCAATTTGGTTGTGAAGTTACTTAGTTGAGATTTCTGTGGACAATTGTTAAAAGAGTATAACTTAAACCATTAACTTCATTAAACAAAAGGGGTTGTGATATATATTGGCAACTTAATTTTCTAACCACAACATGGATTAATCACAACTTATGGATTAGGTAACTTCTGGTGATGAAATTTTTATTTAGAGCACATTAAGCAGAGAAAAAAGCACTGCAAAAATTTCAGACATTTTTACGCAGCAGATTAATTATGAAAAATGCATTATACAGCCTCTGCTAGAACCTAGTTAATTTTATACAGAACAAACCATTCAAGTATTGAGGCTAAAAATTTTACAGGGTGTTAATGTATCTATAAGTGTGTCACTGTAAAATTTTCAGATTTTACTGAGCAAGCTACAAAGCGTAATAAATAGGAGAAAATACACCTAGTTCAAAAAGGATTAATTTCTACAGGATGTTTTACAGGGTTTCTGTGTATGAAACTTTTTACACAGCAAGAGTTACTCTAAACTGTTCCACAGTAGAAATTTGAACATTTTCCAAGCAAAGAAACTAACTATTTGAATTAGTGCAATTTTTCCTACCACAAAATTATATAAATAAGTTCTAGAAAGGAAAAAGGTTCTAAACTTTTTTTGTGGTATTTAGGCCTTAAAACAACAGTTCTGAAAAAGTTTCTCTACAAGAATCTCAACAGAACATTAGTTATAATTAGTTTTATTACTTCATGTTATAAATAAGTTTTATTAAGAAGTTTAGCTAGATATGGGTTCTGGCCCTAATATTTTTACACTGGCCTACAAATCAAGCAACCAAACTACTGTTAAATTTTCAGGTTTAGACTTTGCCTACAATAGGGGGTATATTTAAAGCCTATTAAACCTTCCATTTAATGTATTTTTCTGATTTTTGTATGATTTTAAATGAATTTTACAAGTTTTCTGTTTTTGAATTCATGGTTTAAACACAGGTTTACAGATATGCCTCTGGAAACTTGCGTGCGGACTCTTTTAAAGATTTCAACCAAAGCAATTGGGTCCCTGGGCGGCGCTGGCATGGCGGCCGTCCAGATTCCGGCAAGGGGGCTCGTCGGCGGCGAGGGAAAAATGGTCGGGGAGATCCAGGGAGGTGAGAGCTACCTCGGGATGGCCTTGGTCGGGGTTGGAGTGGCCGGAGGTGGCTCGTCGGCGCGGAGCAGAGGGGCGGTGACGGGGCGGAACGTCGGCGGCGGTGCTCCCGCGAGAAGGGAACAATGTGGGCTGGTCGAGGAGCGTCGCGGCATCGAGGGGAACCCGTTTTGAGGCTTGGCTGGGATGGAGGAGCTTCGGCGTGGGCTGTCCACGGAGCAGCAAGGAGCGGCGGCGGCGCGGGCGGTGCTGGCGGTGCTCCGGCGGCTCTGGGCGACGATGGTGGGGCAGTGAGCTGCGGTGGGGTGCTGTGGTGGTGGTGGAAGACTCGACTCTGGCACGGGGTGGCCGGAGAGGTGAGTTCCACGGTGAGCTGGGCACGACGGCGTTAATGGTGGCGGTGGCGGTGTTCTGGCATCTGGGCGCGCGAGGGGGACTCAGCGCGGCCTTTTGTAGGCAGCAGAGAGGCGGGAGGAGGGGCGGGACTTGACTGTGAGACGCGGGTGCGGGCGGCACGACGGGGGCGCACGACTGGCCGTGGCGGGCGGCGAACAGAGCCAGCGCGGCATGCGGCAGGCGCGGGCTGGGGACTGGGCGCTGAGGATTTGGCGTGTGAAGCTGGAGATCACGCGGCGCGCGAGTTAGGCGAAGAGGTGCAGCAGCTGCCCTACCGGGCGGCGAGCGCGGCGACTGGCGGGACGCTACGGATACACGGGCATGTCGCGGTTCGTCCATTGGGCACGGCGGGCGGCAAGCAGGGCGCGGGTCGCTAGCGCGCGCGCGGCGTGCGCGGACTGGGAAGGAACACGGCGTGCAGGCGCGCGTGCAGGCGCGGTCAGGCATTGGCTTGGCGCCTAGCGCGGTCAGGCATCGCCGGCCAAGTGGTCTGTGGTGACTGCGCGGCGGCGAGGGTCGGGCAAAGTGAAGGCCGCAGCGAAGCTGAGGGTCGGGCGAGTGAAAGGGTCGGGCGAAACGAACAGGGTCGGGCGACACGAGGGTCGGGCGAAACGAACAGGGTCGGACGAAGCGAACAGGGTCGGGCGAAGCGAGGGTCGGGCGAAACGAACAGGGTCGGGCGAAGCGAACAGGGTCGGGCGAAGCGAGGGTCGGGCGACGCGAAGAAGAAGAAGGGTCTGCAGCGAAATAGAAGAAAAGGCAGGGGCTGGTTTGCAAATCCATGTGTTACTCAAATTTTTGCGTTGAAACTCGAAAATCCTTCAACACGAAAGTTGTTTAAAGTGAAAAGTTCTACAAGTTTCGTTTTAGGCCAAGGTTTATTTGAGGTCTAGTTTAGAAGTTATTTTAAAAACTCATTTCGTTGAAATTTTTCTTAATTACTTATGCACCGTGTTTAGCTAAAGAGGCTTATTTCGTAAATTAAACACCGGAGGTATTACACTCACCAATCTACTTTCTTGGACGGATCTTTTAAGTAATCGGCGATCTCCTTTCGCCAATCATCGGCCGCAAGTTCCAGAGTCATGGCGCCTTGAATCGGTCGATACCCGGACGCGTGTTGCGCAAGCCTATTGGCCTCTTCATTGTAATTTTTGGGAATGTGCTCAATAACCGCAGACTTGAACTCCTTTAATAGTTGGAGACAATCTTCATAGTAAATCCTGAAGACATCATATTTGCATTCAGATCTCCCCGTTAATTGATCCACAATGAGCATGGAATCCCCAAAAATTTCCACCGCATCAGCTTTGATTTCTCTTAACAATTGAATACCTTTTAGGATGGCTCGGTATTCCACCTGGTTGTTGGTCGCGGATGCCTCTATCGGCAGAGAGAAATCAACACGAAAGTTGTTTAAAATGAAAAGTTCTACAAGTTTCATTTCAGGCCAAGGTTTATTTGAGGTCTAGTTTAGAAGTTATTTTAAAAACTCATTTCATTGAAACTTCTCTTAATTACTTATGCACCGTGTTAAGCTAAAGAGGCTTATTTCGTAATTTAAACACCGGAGGTGTTACAGCCTTCCCCCCTTAAAAAGAATTTCGCCCCGAGATTCAGACAATAGGCTTAGGGTGGAGGCGGTGTGTACCTTCGGTGGAGTTGAGAAAACCCGGAAAATTTTGTTTTAGAAAACTTTCAGTTTCCCATGTGGCTTCTTCCTCAGTGTGATGATTCCATTGAATTTTGTACATTTTAATCACTTTCCTCCTAGTGCTTCTTTCTTTTTGATCCATGATTTTGATAGGGTACTCAACGTATGAGAGGTCGGGCTCTACTAAGATTTCCTGTTGTTCGACAACCTCGGTAGGAACTCGGACACACTTCTTGAGTTGAGATACGTGAAAGACATCATGGATGGCTGCAAGCTGAGGGGGCAGTCGAATTCTATAGGCTACGGGTCCACAACTCTCGATGATTTCGTAGGGACCAACATAACGGGGAGATAGTTTTCCTTTGACTCCGAATCGTTGAACACCCTTGGTTGGTGAAACTCGAAGGTAGATGTGGTCACCAACTTCAAACTTCAATGGCTTTCTTCTTCTGTCGAAATAGCTCTTTTGCCTTGATTGTGCGGCTCTAAGGTTTCCTTGTATTACTCTCACTTTTTCTTCTGCCTCGATTACCAAGTCTGGTCCAAATATTTTGCGTTCTCCGGTCTGTGATCAACTCAAAGGGGTTCGACACCTTCGTCCGTATAAGGCCTCAAATGGTGCCATTTTCAAACTCGCTTGATAGCTATTGTTATATGAGAACTCTGCTAGGGTTAGGCATTTGTCCCAACTCTTGTCATAGTGAATGACGCAAGCTCTAAGCATGTCTTCAAGAATTTGGTTTACTCTTTCAGATTGTCCGTCAGTTTGAGGATGATAGGCTGAGCTTCGAATCAATTTAGTACCAAGAGAAGCTTGCAATTGTTCCCAAAAGCGCACTACAAACTGAGTACCACGATCGGAAATGATAGTCTTCGGTACTCCATGTAGGCAAACAATGCGATCGAGATAAATCTCAGCATATTTCTTGGCGGTATAGGTGGTGTGTACCGGAAGAAAATGTGCCGTCTTTGTGAGTCTATCAACGATAACCCATATGGAATCATGTTTCTGTGTGCTACTTGGCAATCCAACAATGAAATCCATACTTATGTCCTCCCATTTCCATGAGGGTATGGGCAAAGGTTGAAGTGTACTGGCTACTTTCAAGTGGCTGGCTTTTACTCTCTGGCATGTGTCGCATTCTGAGACATATTTAGCGATTTCTCTTTTCATCCTAGTCCACCAGAAATTTTGCCTAAGGTCTTGATACATTTTGTTACTGCCGGGGTGATTGGAAAATTTGGAAAGGTGTGCCTCATCCAAAATTTTCTTACGGAGCTCATGATTCTTCGGAACGACTAGGCAACTTTCCAACCATAGAACTCTCTTATGGTCCTGGCGGAAACATTTGTATTTCTCTTCTCCTAGAGAGAGTTTCTGTTTGATGATCTTAACTCCTTCATCGTGCAGTTGTGCCATGATGATCTGGTCGTGAAGAGTGGGCTCGACTCAGATGTGATTCCGAGTGCCCTGGGAGATCATTTCCAAATTAAGCTTTCTCATTTCCGAACATAATGTCTCATTATAGATTTCCACTGATAGGCAATGGCAATGGGCCTTGCGGCTGAGCGCATCCGCGACTACATTAGCCTTACCGGGGTGATAGTGCACCTCGAGATCATAATCCTTGATTAATTCTAGCCATCTTCTTTGTCTCATATTCAGATCGGCTTGGGTGAATATTTACTTAAGACTCTTGTGATCGGTGTAAATATTACAACGAGTGCCCATGAGATAATGTCTCCATATTTTTAGAGCATGAATAACTGCTGCTAACTTGAGATTGTGGGTCGGATAATTCTGCTCATGGGGCCGAAGGGCTCGTGAAGCATAGGCGATAACGTGATTCTCTTGCATAAGCACACAACCAAGACCAGTGCCAGATGCGTCACAGTAAACATCGAATGGCTTGGTGTTATCGGGTTGAGCTAACACAGGGGCTGTAGTCAAACGTTCTCTCAGAGTGTGGAAAGCTTCTTCACACTTCTCATCCCATACAAACTTCACTCCCTTCTTCAATAGTTCAGTCATAGGCTTAGCAATCCTGGAGAAATCTGGAATGAAACGGCGATAGTAGTCGGCTAAACCAAGAAAACTGCGAATCTGATGAACAGAGATGGGAGGTTTCCAATCCATCACTTCTTGTACCTTGCTGGGGTCAACAGCTATGCCTTCACTGGAAATAGTGTGACCCAAGAACTTCACACTATCCAACCAGAATTTGCACTTAGAAAATTTAGCATAGAGCTGATGGTCTCTGAGACGCTGAAGAACAATGTGCAGGTGCTTAGCGTGCTCTTCCTCATTCTTGGAATAGATCAGGATATCCAGAGCGAAGAACAATATCGCATGGATGAATCTTGATCTGATGATATCCAGAGCGAAGATCAATCTTCAAGAAGACTCTAGCTCCAGATAATTGATCAAAGAGAACGTCGATGCGGGGAAGTGGGTATTTATTCTTAACGGTTACCGCATTGAGAGGTCGGTAGTCCACGCATAACCTTAAACTGTCATCCTTTTTCTTTACAAAAAGGGCTGGACATCCCCAAGGTGACGCGCTAGGACGAATGAAGCCTTTGTCCAGTAGTTCTTGGAGTTGTGTTTTCAGTTCGGCCAATTCCTTAGGTGGCATCCTATAGGGTCTTTTGGAGATAGGTGCAGTGCCTGGCTGCAGTTCAATAACGAACTCAATGTCCCTATCTGGTGGCATTCCGGGTAAGTCATCCGGAAAGACATCGGCATACTCGCATACCACTGGAATATTCTCTAGGTTGATCCCTTCCATCACGAAAGCACAAGAATTTGTGCACTCCCGGAACGGTAGGTAAAGGGTAGTGGCTCCGTGACTAGGTGAATTTATCTCAACGGCTCGGGAAGAAAGGTCCAGTGTGACTCCATGCATAGTCATCTAGTTCATTCCCAGAATAATATCCATGCCGTCAAGGGGTAAAAGAACAAGGTCCATGTTGATGATTTTACTTCCCAATTTTATCGGTACCAGCCTTATTATTTGGTTGGAAGCAATTTTTCCACCCGGTGTTGATATCATATACGACCCTTTTGTGTGACAAATATTCAAGCCTACTTTTGCACCAAACTTTGCACTAATAAAACTATGTGATGCACCAGAATCAAACAATATAACTGCAGGCTTGTTATGGGTAGAGAATGTACCCGTCATCACTGGTGCTCCTTTAGGAAGTTCTGCAAGGGTGGTGAAATTGATCCGTCCTTGTTTGATCTGAAGGGTCTGCCTCTTGCCTTTGTTCTTATTGTTCTAGTTAGAGTCCTGGCCCTGATTTGGCGGCCTGGGCTGAGGGCATTCGCGAGCAAAATGACTGGAACTCCCGCACTTGAAACAACGATTGGTGATGCTCGGTCAAAGAATCTGCTGAGTAGCGGGCCTTGGTCCAGTTTGTTGAGGCACAAGGGGTCGTACAACACCTTGTTGCTGCGGGGGCCTGATAATCCAACGTCCTGGCTGAGGGGCTTTCGGTGGAGCTGTAGGTGCAGCATTTTGCACCAAGCGATACCTCGGTGGCTGAGCACCCGAGGATCCAGCTGGCACCTTCCTCTTCTTTTCAGCACGATGAGCCTCAATACAGTCCTCTTTAGTGATGGCCATATTGACCAGCTCATTGTATGTATCGGCTTTGACAAGATTCAGCCGTTCCTTGAGTTTAGTACTCAGACCTCTGCGGAAACGATCACGCTTCTTAGCATCCGTGTCTGCGTGATAGCCCGCGTACTGGCACAGGTTGTTGAAGGCCTGAGCATACTGAAGTACAGTGCGGGTACCCTGAGTGAGAGCCAAAAACTCATTTAGCTTTCTTGCCATAAGACCTTCGGGGATATGGTGTGCCCGGAATGCAGTTTTGAATTCGTCCCAGGTGACAACGTGATCAGCGGGGAGCATAGCAAAATAGTGGTCCCACCATAGACGAGCCGTACCGCGAAGCTGCTGCGCGGCAAAGCGAGCCTTGTTTGCATCCGAACAGGGGGCCACAAGTAGAGAAAACTTGGACTCGATTGTGCGAATCCAAGCGTCCGCATCCAAGGGTTCCTCCGTCTTGTGAAACAAGGGAGGCTGGGTCCCAAGGAAATCCGTGTAACCGGCAAGTTGGGATTGGTGAACATTGTGTCCACCCCGCTGTTGGTGCTGTCCTTGCACGAGCTGACGAAGCAACTCGGTTTGAGCGGCCATTACTTCCACCAAGCTGGGCGGTGGTGGTGGCTGTGGTGGTGATCCACTTGCCCTAGCACCAAAACCATCCGGGTTACCACGGGTTGCTCCAACCATCTGAAAAGATGAATGTTTATCATTAGCAACGTGATCCATATTTCTTCCATGATTCAAAAGATTTAACGTGGAAAAGTAGACTTTCGAAGGATCGTGGATAGAATCATGGGCATAAAACAGTCTGCCATAAGAAATTTATAACTCTTGGTAGGTTCATCCAAAATTTCTCATATTTTGGCAGTGGGTAGGGAATTTAGAGATTTACAACTTTGGTATTCAACCAAGATGCTACATTGATTGCTAAGATGGTCAAACGATTCACTCTTTGATTCGCTGGTTTGGCTGTTTTTCAGCAGCACGAGTTATAGTATCTTGCCTATAACTCAAACTAGCAAGATCCAATAGTGTTGAAATTTTGGGAGAACCTAAATCACAAAATTTAGGACAAGTTTGGTATTCAATACTCAGCCCAGAAATGTAAAGAGACAAAGGTAAAAATTCCGACAAGTTTCTGCAATCGCAGATTCAACTGCTTTCCAATGTTACAATCAAACCACCAAGTTTATATAGCCATGGCCTACATGATTAAAGTATCCAATGGTCAAGTTGTACTTATCACAAAAGAGGTACTCAACTCTTAGTTAGCCTATTACAATACTTGCCAAAAGTTAGGCTACACTATCGAGGAGTATATGCAAAAGTCCTCCTAGGTCATCGGCTAGAAGTCGTCGAGGTTGTTGACGGACGACTCGCTGTGAGTAGGAGAGTGAGCTCCCATCGGAGGTGGCTGCGGTGCCTCACCCTCAAATTCTATTCCTAAAACACCATCAATCTCCTGTGGCTCCTCCTTATCTTCCTCCATAGCCACCACGTCGGGAGGGGCATTCTGATCATGGTGCCACTGAATGTGCTCATTAGCATCCTCCAACTCAAGGTTCAGATCATGGAGCTGCTCCTCCAAGTGTGCTATTATGTCATCTCTCTCACCCATGAGAGTGTCGTGCTCCTGAACTTGGCCCTCAAGTTGGCCAATCCGGGTGTCTCTGTCCTCAAGTTCCTCACTGAGTTTCTTAATCTGCTCATCCCTGGTATCTGCCATCATGTGGTAGGCCTGTGCGATATCAGTGAGCTGCACAAGCGCCTGACTCTGGAGAGTCTGAAGTCGGTAGAGTGCATTCATGCACCGCACGGAGGTCTCGATGGTCTCCTGGGCATGAAAGTCCACCAAGTACTGTGAGTGCTGCACTCTGTTGAGCCAAAAGGGGTCGTTGTCCTGGGCAGCAGGAAACAAACCGATAGGAGTGAGCATGACAGCCTCGGGGCACTGCGCACAGAAAGTGGTGAGCGCCCTCATGGCAGTAAGCTGACCAACAGCCTCAATCTCCAAGGCGGGCCACTCCGGGTGTAGCGGGTGCGGAAAGATGGTCACGTTGACACGGCACCGGGTAACTCCATTCTCTGCAAACTCCAGTCCGGTGTAATGTGGGGGAATTGGATAGCCCGCGGTGCGCAGAACATCCCACAAGATAGAGGGAAAGCCCTCCCAGTGGAGACACTGCGAGTGAAGGCGTCCATCCTCATCCACCATCATGGCAACAGGCTTGGCCATCTGAACAAAAGATCAAATGGGTGAGATAGCGAAAAAAAACCGTTAACAACACAGTGACAGGTTCTGGATAGTGCACTAAAATAGCCATAACGTCAACAGTTCTTGTCCAAAAATTCTCAACTTTTACCATAACATTCCTAATGTATTTGTGAACAACTTTGCTAGTCAACTCCAGAGCTAGATAAGGCTCTAAGATGGCCTTTCTCTTAAGGTTTTACTTTACTGTCTACCCAGAAATTTCAGTGAATAGTGGGCCAAGATTTCGTGCACCAGGGAAAATCTACCCAGCCAAAAATTACAAAGTTTTAACAGTAGCTGCCTGAGTAAATTTACAACAAGTTTTGTGTTGAACACTTTTGCAGAAAACTGTAGTAAGGGGGTATAAAAATTTATATGGCTGAACTGCTCCTTTTGGACAGAAAACTGACATCTCAAGGTCTTTGTTGTTTCTCATTATCCATATGTCCAGAGTTTTTTTTCATATTTAGACAGGAGGTAGAATACAAATTTTGGAACAGAGCTTTCGACATGAGTTTCTTCAGAAAGGGTCATTTTCTAAGCTTAACAAATCCATCTTTTCAGATAAGCCAGAAATGTGACAGATTTGCTAGATAATCCTTATGCAAGACAAATGTGTGGGCGCATGAACCTTACCACTCTCACGCATCGCATTTTCAATTTCAGATTTACATAGTCATGATGCATGCACGTCCTATTTGTCCTCACAAAATAAAACAATTGCCGAATAGCTTTGGTCTTACGAAGTTAGTCTCGGTGGCATACACAATACGTCTCTCACTATAATAGCTAGTCGAGAAAACTCTAGCCGTTCTTAAACTTATCGTAATCGCGGTTAGGGTACCTGCAGAAGATTGATATAGCATATATATATCCAATGAACCTTTCATGCCAGCACTCATGAAAGCGTCCGTATTCATTACCGTTCACTATAGAAACGGCATCCGTACAATTCCCGCCGTAAAGACGACGTTAACATATGCTATCAAGATAGCGTATTCACGGGGGGTACCGTCTTGAGACGGGGGTATGAATAGCGATCGCCATACCCTGCGCCAAACCTTCTACTCCCAATATAATCAACTGATAGTTGGTATATTGGCAGCACCTCAAGTAAGCCACTGCTTGAGGGCAGCGTTCGGCTCGCATCACCGATAGGAAGGCCAAGCTCTCTCAGTTGGCTGAGGATTCTTACCTTCTTACCTTAGCGATGAGTGCGTCGTTACAGAATTTAAGGGTCGGTTGTGCATAAAAGTAAGTTTTGACAGAAAGTAATGTGCTGGAGGTCAATTGGTAATATTCATAAGTTAGATAGCCACCTAGTAACTTTCCCATAATCCCTTAGGGCTTTACGAACTAGGCACCATCCTTAACGAACCAACGCATTTTTCCAACACAATTTTTGTGGTCAAGTTTTATCAAAACAAGTTTTTAAGGCTTGTTGCATTCTCTGGCGTATGCATTTCGGCTCTGGCACCAGCTGTGGCACTAGCTATGGCTCTAATACTAGCTGTGGCAGAACCACCTGAATTAATCCGGTTCAAGCGCGCTAACAATCACCACAAGGGCAATCGGGGCTAACTCGCACTTCAAACGGAATAATCCACTGGTCTGTCGGGTAACCTCCCGATATAACCATGGTTTTGCTGATTGAAACCACACATACATGTACTCATACGAAGGTGAGCCCAGAGGATACAACATTCCACAAATTTTACAACATAGGTTCATCATAAATTAATATTACACCAGAGTTCAAATTTGTAAAACAACGTACTTCAGAGTTCAAAATAAATAAGTTCTTCAGAGTTCAAAGCAGCGGAAAAGATAACAACAACTACGCGACGATATAGGATGTCTCGATGAAGCCCGTACGAGACATCACTCGGCATCACCACCGTTGGCCGGGGGCGTATCCCATTCCACCAACCAACCAGGAGGAAGGGTACAAGGCCAAGTAAAACTAGCAATCATGTCCTCGAAAGTTTCACCTGAAAACAAGTCACAAGCAAGGCTGAGTATACTAATACTCAGCAAGGCTTACCCGACTAGTGGAATATACTTAGCCGACTCCTAGACATGCAAGGCTTTTGGCTTGAGGGGTTTGTTTTACCGAAAAGCATCTATAAGTAGGTCCTTACTTTCAAATTTTTGCTCCAAGTTCTAGTCTTCTTTAACCATTCTAGGTAAGCAACTATCCAATATCATACATGGTGGAAGAATTATTTTGCATCCAACAAGATTAATCGTCATCATTGTTCCTCTTCTTACTCTATGTGGTAAAAGGGTCAAGCAGTCTCAATAACCGCGAGAAACGGACGATTCGAATCTAATTTCTTAACCTTGCAAGGGAAACCTAAACACACATCACGTGGTTACTCCAAGAGTCACACGTGCAACTTTTCCCTTCAATTCCCGCTTCATGGAACAGGTCCACCGCCCTCGACTACACGTCCCCATGGACCCGGCCATGGCGGCACATGCACCCGCCATTTGCTAGATGTGAATGAATTCAAGACGGTGGGGAGTATATTCCGGCCTCGGTTCAATCCGGTACTTAAGCTTACCGATTACCATATTCTCGGCATGTGGTTAGTACGTTCAAAGACTTAACCACCACTACCACACACTGTGGCCTTAGCAATTTTCACTAAACAGATGGGGCCTCAATCATCAACATAAACATCGCACCATAGCCCCGTCCGTCGACCTTATGATTGCAGCATGTAGTAAACAATCAACTCCTAATTTCTCGCGAGTGACAGAAAATCACTCGACTTTTACCGAGTCCTATTAGCATAGCATTCTATCGAACCTTACATCTAGTGTTCAGAGCATGAGTACCTAGGATCGTGCGACTAAGTTTTCATTCAACTCCTATCAACTTAATGCACAAGTAAAGTAGAGTAATAAGTTGCATAAGTTTAGGAAAATAGGGTTCATGCTCCGGGGCTTACCTTCTTGGGAAAAGCTAGCTTGGGGCTCGTCCGAACTTGGGCTCGGGTCTTCGAGAGCTTCAGTTAGATTTACTTGAGCTTCACGCTGCTTACTCTCAGACGCGGGCACCAGCTCATATGTTCCGTCGGCGAGGGTCGTCGATTCTATATGAATGCACCAATATACGTTATAGTGACGATATATGACGATTATTTTCATTCACGTCAAAGTTGCAGTTCTCAAAAGCACTGCAAAAATTTCAGATATTTTTACGCAGCAGATTAATTATGAAAAATGCATTATACAGCCTCTGCTAGAACCTAGTTATTTTTATACAGAACAAACCATTCAAGTATTGAAGCTAAAAATTTTACAGGGTGTTAATGTATCTAGAAGTGTGTCACTGTAAAATTTTCAGATTTTACTGAGCAAGCTACAAAGCGTAATAAATAAGAGAAGATACACCTAGTTCAAAAAGGATTAATTTCTACAGGATGTTTTATAGGGTTTCTGTGTATGAAACTTTTTACACAGCAAGGGTTACTTTAAAGTGTTCCACAGTAAAAATTTGAACATTTTCCAAGCAAAGAAACTAACTATTTGAATTAGTGCAATTTTTCCTACCACAAAATTATATAAATAAGTTCCAGGAAGGAAAAAGGTTCTAAACTTTTTTTGTGGTATTTAGGCCTTAAAACAACAGTTCTGAAAATGTTTCTCTACAATAATCTCAACAGAACAGTAGTTATAATTAGTTTTATTACTTCATGTTATAAATAAGTTTTATTAAGAAGTTTAGCTAGATATGGGTTCTGGCCCTAATATTTTTACACTGGCCTACAAATCAAGCAACCAAACTACTATTTAATTTTCAGGTTTAGACTTTGCCTACAACAGGGGGTATATTTAAAGCCTATTAAACCTTCCATTTAATTTATAGTAAGATTTAGCAAGCAACTGAAGCAATTCATGTAACAAAAGTTCTAGATTTTCATCTAAAGATTCCAGAACAGTTGAGTTTGTATTTTTCTGATATTTCTACGTTTTTAAATGAATTTTACAAGTTTTCTGTTTTTGAATTCGAGGTTTAAACACAGGTTTACAGATATGCCCCTGGAAACTTGCGTGCGGACTCTTTTAAAGGTTTCAACCAAAGCAATTGGGTCCCTGGGCGGCGCTGGCATGGCGGCCGTCCAGATTCCGGCGAGGGGGCTCGTCGGCGGCGAGGGAAAAATGGTCGAGGAGATCAAGGGAGGTGAGATCTACCTCGGGATGGCCTTGGTCGGGGTAGGGAGTGGCTGGAGGTGGCTCGTCGGTGCGGAGCAGAGGGGCGGCGACGGGGCGGAACGTCGGCGGCGGTGCTCCGGCGGTAAGGGAACAGCGTGGGCTGGTCGAGGAGCGTCGCGGCGTCGAGGGGAACTCGTTTCGAAGCTTGGCTAGGACGGAGGAGCTTCGGCGTGGGCTGTCCACGGAGCAGCAAGGAGCGGCGGTGGCGCGGGCGGCGCTGGCGGTGCTCCGGCGGCTCTGGGCGACGATGGTGGTGCAGTGAGCTGCGGAGGGGTGCTGTGGTGGTGGTGGAAGACTCGACTCTGGCACGGGATGGCCGGAGAGGTTAATGGTGGCAGCAGCGGCGTTCTGACATCTGGGCGCGCGAGGGGGACTCAGCGCGGCCTTTTGTAGGCAGCAGAGAGGCGGGAGGAGGGGCGGGACTTGACTGTGAGACGCGGGTGCGGGCGACACGATGGGGGGGCGCGACTGGCCGCGGCGGGCGGCGAACAAAGCCAGCGCGGCGTGCGGCAGGCGCGGGCAGGAGACTGGGTGCTGAGGATTTGGCTTGTGAAGCTGGAGATCACGCGGCGCGGGGGTTGGGCGAAGAAGTGCTGCAGCTGCCTGGCCGGGCGGCGAGCGCGGCGACTGGTGGGACGCTGCGGATACACGGGCACGGCACAGTTCGTCCATTGGGCACGGCGGGCGGTGAGCAGGGCGTGGGTCGCCGGCGCGCGCGTGGCGTGCGCGGACTGGGGAGGAACACGGCGTGCAGGCGCGTGTGCGGGCGCGGCCAGGCATTGGCTTGGCGCCTAGCGCGGTCAGGCAACGCCGGCCAAGTGGCCTGTGGTGACTGCGCGGCGGTGAGGGTCGGGTGAAGCGAAGGCCGCAGCGCAGCTGAGGGTCGGGCGAGTGAAAGGGTCGTGCGAAACGAACAGGGTCGGGCGACGCGAGGGTCGGGCGAAACGAACAGGGTCGGGCGAAGCGAACAGGGTCGGGCGAAGCGAGGGTCGGGCGAAACGAACAGGGTCGAGCAAAGCGAACAGGGTCTGGCGAAGCGAGGGTCGGGCGACGCGAAGAAGAAGAAGGGTCTGCAGCAAAATAGAAGAAAAGGCAGGGGCTTGTTTGCAAATCCATGTGTTACTCAAATTTTTGCATTGAAACTCGAAAATCCTTCAACACGAAAGTTTTTTAAAATGAAAAGTTCTACAAGTTTCGTTTCAGGCCAAGGTTTATTTGAGGTCTAGTTTAGAAGTTATTTTAAAAACTCATTTTATTGAAACTTTTCTTAATTACTTATGCACCGTGTTTAGCCAAAGAGGCTTATTTCGTAAATTAAACACCGGAAGTGTTACACTCACCAATCCACTTTCTTGGATGGATCTTTTAAGTAATCGGCGATCTCCTTTCGCCAATCGTCGGCCGCAAGTTCCAGAGTCATGGCGCCTTGAATCGGTCGATACCCGGACGCGTGTTGCGCAAGCCTATTGGCCTCTTCATTGTAATTTTTGGAAATGTGCTCAATAACCGCAGACTTGAACTCATTTAGCAGTTGGAGACAATCTTCATAGTAAATCCTTAAGACATCATCTTTGCATTCAGATCTCCCTGTTAATTGATCCACAATGAGCATGGAATCCCCAAAAATTTCCACCGCATCGGCTTTGATTTCTCTTAACAATTGAATACCTTTTAGGACGGCTCGGTATTCCACCTGGTTGTTGGTCGCGGATGCCTCTATCGGCAGAGAGAAATCATAACTTGCCCCCCGAGGCGATATGAGAACGATGCCGATTCCCGCTCTGGCCCCACACAAGGAACCATCGAAGTATAGAATCCATGGAACTAGTTCAACGACAGCGATTTCCGGTCCACAATGCTGAGCCACGAAATCGGCCATGACTTGACCCTTGACAGCTTTGGCCGATTCATACCTTAGGTCAAACTCTGACAGAGCCAGGATCCACTTTCCAATCCGTCCTTTCAAAATCGGTAATGATAGCATGTACTTCACCATGTCATCCTTGCATACGACTACGCACTCTGCCGATAACAAGTAGTGCCTGAGCTTGGTACACAAGAAATATAGACATAGGCACAGCCGTTCCACCGGGGAGTATCTCGTTTCGGCGTCTAGGAGTTTTCTGCTGACATAATATATTACCTCTTCTTTTCCTTCGAACTCCTGTGCTAGCGCCGATTCGATAGCCCGCTCGTCGGCCGATAAGTATAGTTTGAACGGCTTGTCAGCCTTTGGTGGGACTAATATAGGTGGCGAAATTAGATATTGCTTGATGTCTTCTAACGCCTTGCATTGTTCTTCTCCCCACATGAATTCCTAATCGGGTTTCAATTTCAACAAAGGAGTGAAAGCTTGAATACGCCCGGATAAGTCGGATATGGATCTTCTGATAAAGTTGACCTTGCCGATCAGGGACTGCAGCTCAGTTTTATTCTGCGGGGCCACGACCTTGTTGATGGCAGCTATGGTCTTCCGGTTTACTTCTATCCCGCGCTCATGGACCATAAATCCTAGGAATTATCCGGCCGACACACCGAATGCACACTTGTTCGGATTCATTTTCAACCCATGCTTCCTTGTGCACTCCAACACCTCTCGTAAATCGGCCAGATGTTCCTGATGACCTTTTGACTTGACCACAACATCGTCGATGTAGATTTCTACCAATACGCCAATAAGCTTGTGAAAGATATAATTCATAGCCCGTTGGTATGTAGCGCCGGCATTCTTTAATCCAAAGGTCATTACCACCCACTCGAATAAACCGAGGTGGCCCGGACACCTGAAAGCCGTTTTTGAAATATCCTCTTCGGCCATTAATATTTGATTGTACCCAGCATTACCGTCCATGAAACTGATGACTTTATGTCCTGCGGCGGCATCTATCAAAACATCGGCTGTCGGCATTGGATACCCGTCCATCGGTGTAGCCTGATTTAGGTTCCTGAAGTCGATGCATACGCGCAACTTTCCATTTTTCTTGTATACTGGTACAATTTTAGAAATCCACTCGGCGTAACGGCACTGCCGAATAAATTTCGCTTCAATCAGTCTTGTAATCTCGGTCTTTATATCAGGTAGAATTTTAGGGTTGCATCATCGTGCAGGCTGCTGATACGACCGATATCCTGGTTTTATGGGCAACCGGTGTTTGACAATGGACCGGTCTAGACCAGGCATCTCATGGTATTCCCAGGCAAAACAATCTTTAAACTCTTTTAATAAACTTGTCAATTTATACTTGTACTCGGGATCCAAGCTAGCACTAATATACGTCAGCCTTGGCTTGCTACCATCTCCTAAATCCACCATCTCTAATGAATCGGCCGACGTAAATCCATGCCCAAGCTTCCTGTCTTCTTGCAGGAACTGATCCATCTAGTCTGAATCCTTAGAGCCGACTGCTCGGATCGGCTGTAGGCCAAAATCGGACACTTTCAGGAAATCGGTGTCCCAAGTTCTACCAGATATACACTTGACATGTTCGCAGCTCCACTGTTGCGTATCGGCCGCAGCAACACTGTAGGCGGAATCGGCGGTGACTATCTCGGTATTGTCGCCGACCCACTATACAAGGCATTGGTGCATTTGTAGACGGGACGCAGCAATTCGCGTGTATCCAATCACGACCGAGCAACATATTGTAGGACCCTTTGCCATTAATAATAAAAAAGGTAGTGGGAAGGGTCTTACTGCCGATAGTGAGGTCGACGCAGAGTGCTCCGCGGGCGGGAGACACGTTGCCTTCGAAGTCTTTGAGCATCATGTCCATCTTGGTCAGATCTTCGTCACTTTTGCCCAACTTCCGGAACATGCCATATGGCATGATGTTGACCGCAGCGCCTCCGTCTACTAATAGCCTAGTGACAGGTCATCCGTTAACATGTCCTTTGAGGAATAGAGCCTTGAGATGTTGTCGTTTTTCGTCTTCCGGTTTCTCAAAAGTGGCTGTCATTGGCTCCGAAACCAATTGCGCCATCTGCTCCTCCATCCTTGTTGCGTCGTCTCGATCGGCGGGCGCCATGAAATCCATGGGCAAGATTAACACCATGTTGACGTCAGCTGCCGATTCTTGATTGTCGCCCTCCTCATTGTTGTTTCTTTTGGGACGCCAGACTCGAGACCTGTCATTTTTCTTATCCACCATCTGCCTCTGCTCTTCCTCGTGTTGTTCCCATTGGCGCAGATGTTGGATCCTTCGTTTTTGAGATTTGGACAGTCCATTAGGGCACCATCTGGGGTTCGCTTGTTTGGCTGGCGGTTTGGCACGCTCCCAGTCTGGTTCCCGTCCTAGGGGGTTCTCATCTGACACCCTAGCGTCGGCCATTTCTTCTAGCCGACCGTGTGCACTGGCTCTGCCCCCTAGTCGCTTCTGCTGGTTGATCCTGCCCCCCGGCCAATCATACTGTTCGAAACTGTCCCTTGGCCGGTCATACCGGTCAACTCTGCCCCCCAGCCGATCATGCACTGAAAGGCGCCGATCCTCTTGTTCGCGCCAATTCCTGCTGATCGGCTCTGATCCTCTGTCTCTAGAGCGCAACCTCTTGAGCGGGCGATCATTCCGATAAAAGATTGTAGGTATACCTTCTTGTAGTCTTCTAGGTGTCTAGCCAGTTCTTCTTTCTGGTCGTCCTTGAGATCTGCCTCCGTAACCTCGATGACGTTGTTTTCAGAGATCTCGGCGGTCTTTCACATGTTGGATATTGAGGTGGTCCCACCGGGCATGCCAAAAGTGTGTTGGTGCTAAAAATCGGCCGGAAATCGGCCGATGACCTTCAGCGTCGGACACACGACCCGGGAGAATCTGCTTAACTCCAGTTCGGGTGATTGCCCTGGTGCGGTTCGCGCGGTGTGCCAGTCAATCTGACCTGTTGATTGACAAGGAAAGAAACGTATTAAATTCTGGGGGCTCGATCGGCTAAAGTTCCAATCTGTCTCGAAAAGTGTATCAGCGAATCGGCCGATTTGCTATGAAGATGACCGGCTATAGATCAGCCGATAATCACGTAGCGATTGCAAAGAAACTACTGGAGCAACTTAAACAATCGTCACAGATGCAACACTCGAAATAGATCTAATCGGCTATATGATGATAAATAAGAAAAAATAATGATAAAGCCGGCAGTTCGATCTCAAGCTGGATAACTGGTGATAAAACTAGAACAATAGGTAAAACCTTCTAGTAAATATCGATAACTGGTGAATAAATCTAAACGAAACAACGCTGATGCGCCCGAAGTTAAAGCTTAGATATTATTCGATAAACGGAACCTACCAATTGGCCGGAGGTCGTGTCGATGCAGCCCTGCCAACCCGTACGAACTCGTGAAAGAAAAAGATGTATTGGCGAAGTCGCCGACTTGAAAGTAAAGTACGATGAAAAGTAGATTGTTTGTATTGATTGATGTGTATTCTACAAAACCCTAACTGCTTCTATTTATACCCTAGGACTAAGACTCCTGATCTATTACAATCCGTTACAAACTTGATTTAAATAAAAACTACTATATCTATAAGACTTTCCTAAAGGAAACGGGCTCCCGCAGAATCTTCTGCTGCCATCTCCTAGTCCAATCCGGACTCCTTCCATTGCTCCTCAACCGAGTCGGCGTCATTCTTTGACCAACGTCAGGTGATCTTTGACTGGGATCCTTTGCTGGGATTCCATTGGCTTCATCCCCTATCTATTGGCGCAAGCCCACATTGGCCCAAACGCTCTAGCCTTTCAATCGGCTGACCCCCACCAACTCCATTCGCCAATCGCACAAAACACTGCAGCACCAATCGGCCGATTCCTAATTGTAGCGTCAATCGGCCGATTCCCAACTGTAGCCTTTAAATCTGTCGCACCGGCCAATCTCTTCCTTTCCTGACGACGATTCAACACGTGTCAAAATCTGGCGTCAACAGTTAGCTATTGTGGTGGAACTTAATCGTTGCATCTTGAAATTTATTTAGTTTTTTTTTATAACCCTAAAACGAGCCATTAGATTGGATGGTGTGCGGCAAACATAAAGTAGACATTAAATCTATTCAGCATTTAAACGTAATGTTTAAAATGGTGAAGGCCATAAGCGATTAACTTGTCTCTCATGTCACACATATCACTTTCTCCGCTTCGCAAGTGCTCGAATATAAATAGATTTAGAAAAAAAATTGGCCATGACCAAAGTGAATGCAATGTTAAATCTCTGTACTAAGAAGATTGCAGTGTCAGCATCGTCACCCCGTAGCTCTGCCGGCAGAACTACGGGCGGGCAGCGCCACCATCCGCCTATCCTCGCTCGAGCGCTTCCTCCTCGGCACTCCCCTGCTGGAGCCTCTCTTGAGCTGTGACACATTGGCATCCACTCCTCCACACCCCCCCCTCTCCCCCGTCCGTCGCGATGCCAGGCCCACTCCACACCCCCCACCCACCCCCCCCCCCACCCCCTCCTCACCCCGTCCGCGCGCGGCCGCCTGTGGGCTCCCCGCCGCACCTCTCCCTCTGGCCTCCGCTGGGTGCCCCACGTGCCTTTTCTTTTCTCTCTTGTCCCATCCGCTCCCCTCCCCACCGCGCCGCCTGAGCTCCAAAATCTCAGATCCCTTCCTCCTACTCTCATCCTTCTCATGTTGCTGCTCGTTTGTTCTAGAGGTAAGCTCAACAAACCATGGCTCTTAGTTCGTCCACCACCTCGAGGCTGCACCGCCACCGGTAAAGCAAAGCCATGGCGATGGTCACAACCGATGCCGCCTCCACCACCACGGTCATGGAGAAGCTGCCGGACACCGAGAAACCGGACTACGCCCCCTACAACGGCAACTCCACCACGCGCGGATGGTGGCGGGAGTGCGCACACCCACGGTGGCAGCAGCGGGGACGTGGTGGACTCGGTGACAGCAGGAGGACATGCTAGACAAGAGCCCCATCGTGCTACATGCCACCGCGGTTGCATCGGCGAGGACCAGCGGCCACAGGTGTTTGGTGCTCCCGACACGCGCGGCGAGCTGGGCAGTGAGGGGCGAGGGGGATGGTGCCGCGACGGCACGAGGTGAGGGCGGATGCGCCTCGGGTGAGGTCGCACCCTCCTCCTCCTTAGATCGAGCGGCCGGCCGCATTTCTACCAGCAGCGCTGCTCGCTGCTCCTTCTCCAATCCAGCGGCAAGAAGGGAGCCAGGGGCTCCATGCCTGCTTCTTGCGGCGGCAGGAGGTCAACGGTGGGCAGCGACAGGAGGACAGCGGCGCGGGGTTGCAGCTCCCCTCATGTACATCAGCTCCTCCGGCACGCATGCTCCGCTCGCCGCCCGTCTGGTGCAGCTGAGCTGGTGGCCAGCTAGGACGCATGGCCAAGGCTAGGACCGAGGGCCACGGAGGCTGGGGCAGGAATGGGACCGCATGCGCGGCGGCTGGCCACCCCGAAGCTGCTCGAGCTCCTCCGTTGCCTCCATGCCACAGAGCAGGAATGGGACCGCATGCGCGGTGGCTTGCCACCCCGAAGCTGCTCGAGCTCCTCCGTTGCCTCCCTGCCACCAAATTGGGGCAGCGCTGCCTCCTCAAGACTAGGGGTGAAAACAGGATGGGAAAATATTGTTAAGATCAAATAATTAGTGATCAATTAGATTATTACATCATTAGCAACTGCTAATGAATTTTCCTGTAGAGACACCTTTGTAACCCGTAGAGATATTTTTACCAAACGTCACCATGCCCTTTGGGCTGGTATATGTACAGAATCCTTTCAACCACAAAATCAATCATTCATTTCAAACTTCCATTTTCTAACACGTTATCAGCACGCTACAACCAATTGAGCGAAAGGAACAATAGAGAAGCAGTTTTCATCAGACTCGCGAACGGGAAAGAGGAACACCAAAGAAGAGAAGTTCACCGGATTTCATCGTTCACCCAAGATGTCTGATGAAAGTAGGAAGAATTATGCCTTGTGGACTCATGTACCACAAACTCTATACTTAGAGAGATAAAATATTTCCAGACTCTTAAGAAAAGAGAAGGAAATGTTATGACTATCGCTGGTCCAGATGCGTTAATAGTTGGGTCAGGTCAAGCCACTATTACTCTCCCTATAGGTACACAAATTATGTTGGAGAATGCCTTGTTGTATCCTGATTCGACTCGTACCCTTCTAAGTTACAGAGACATCCGTATGAATGGTTTGCATGTGGAAACACATGAGGACAATAAAGAGGAATTTCTCCTCTTTACTAAACTTACGGGATTTGGCAAACAAATCTGCGAAAAGATTTCTTCACTTCCAACTAGATTGTACTTTACATACATAAAACCCATAGAATATGTTGCTTATAAAATAATTTTCCAAAACATCGATACATTCCGAAACTGGCATGATCGACTTGGGCATCCTGGAATAGGGATGATGAGGAAAATTATTAGCAATTCCATTGGTCACGATAAGGAGAATGCAAAGTTTCCCTAAAATAAAGATTTTTGTTGCACTGCTTGTGCAACTGGAAAATTAATTTTAAGATCATCATATCTTAAAATTTGAGCTGAACCACTCAAATTCCTTAAAAGGATTCAAGGAGATATTTGTGGTCCGATCGAACCAATATCGGGGACGTTCAGGTACTTCATGGTTTTGATAGACGCATCTACTAGATGGTCTCATGTGTCTCTCTTATCGACACGTAACCATGCTTTTGCAAAAATAATGGCCCAGCTTATCAAGTTGAAGGTACATTATCCTGAACATCGAATACAATCTATCTGAATGGACAATGCTGCTGAATTCTCATCCCATGCTTTTAATGACTATTGTATGGCATTGGGAATTCAGGTTCGGCATTCTATTACATATGTACATACCCAAAATGGTTTGGCTGAATCGTTGATTAAAAGAATCAAGCTCATTGCAAGACCTTTGTTAATGAATTGCAAATTGCCTACATCTTGTTGGGGTCATGCAGTTCTGCACGCTGCTGACTTGATCCAACTAAGACCAACTGCATATCACGAAACCTCCCCATTACATTTAGTACGTGGGAATCCTCAAAGTATTTCCCATTTGCGTAAATTTGGGTGCGCTGTGTACGTACCGATCTCACCACCTCAGCGGACCTCGATGGGCCCTCACAGGAAACTAGGGATCTATGTGAATTATTCCTCTCTGTCGATCATTAAGTATTTAGAACCTCTTACTGGGGATCTATTTACTGTCCGGTTCGCTGATTGTATTTTTCAAGGGGATCATTTTCCGGCATTAGGGGGAGAATTGTACCAAAAAGAATGCTAGGAAATTAATTGGAATGCTAAAGGCATTTCATTCTCTGATCCACGTACTTCAGAAACTGAATTACAAGTTCAAAAGATTATTGATTTGCAAAATATTGCAAACAATCTACCAAACACTTTCACTGATTATAAAGGTGTCACAAAGTCTCTCCATCCTGCAAGGAATGTGCCCGAAAGAGTGGAGGTACCTAATCAAACCACTCATCCCCAACTTGGTAAAAGGAAGGGGAAAAGCACTTCAAAGAAGCAAGATGTGATTGCCGGCAAGCAAAAGAAGACTGGAAATACAACTCAACCTCCAGTTGAAAGACACCTAAAGGACATACAATGTCCTTTGGATAGATGTGATCCACAATCCAGCCCTGTTATGGCCATAAACAATGACGCTGGAACATCGGAAGACCCTAGATCCATTATTTCAGGAAGTCATGATGAACCTTTAAGGGTAGAAGAAATTGCTATAAATTTCATAGAGACTGGAGAGTCCTATGATCGTTAGTCCATAATAGGCGACTGTTATTTCTTTGAACAAGTTGCTAATATCCATCAAATCGATTCAGATCTTAAGACTATGATAGAGTGTAAGAAACGCTCTGACTAGGATAAGTGGAAGGTAGCAATTGAAACAGAGATTGGCTCGCTTTATAAAAGGGAAGTGTTTTCGGCAGTAATGCCAACACCTCCTGGTATCTTCCCTGTAGGATACAAATGGGTTTTCGTTCGTAAAAGGAATGAAAACAATGAAGTGGTGAGATATAAAGCAAGGCTAGTGGCACAAGATTTTACGCAAAGACTTGGCGTTGATTTCAACAAAACTTACTCTCCGGTAATGAGCGGAATAACATTCCGATATTTAATACACTGGCAGTACAAAATCGTCTATCTATGTAGTTGATGGACGTAGTGACCGCATACTTCTATGGGTCATTGGATTCTAATATATACATGAAAGTTCCTGATGGAATTGATATACCAAATCCTAAGGCAAATCGCAACATGTATTGTGTCAAGTTGCAAAAGTTATTATATGGCTTAAAGCAGTCGGGCCGAATGTGGTACAATCGGTTAAGTGAATTCCTTAAGTTGAAGGAACACACTAATAATGATGACTGCCTGTGTGTCTTCATTAAAAATCATCAACAGGATTTTGCATCATATCGGTGTACGTTGATGATCTCAACATCATTGGCAATGAACCCGATATTAATGAAGCACGTCATCATTTAAAGACGGAGTTTGAAATGAAAGATTTGGGTCAAACCAAATTCTGCTTAGGTTTACAACTTGAGCACTTTGATACAGGTATATTTGTATACCAAGCTGCCTATGTCCAGAAAGTATTGGAAAAATTCAACATGGACAAATCATATCCAGCAAAAACCCTGACGGTAGTAATATCTATAGATATTAAGAAGGATCCTTTTAGACCACGGGAAGAAGAAGAAGAAGAAGAAGAAGAGATATTGGGACCATATTACCCATATCTTAGTGTTGTTGGGGCACTAATGTATCTTGCTAACAGCACCCCGGATATTGCATTCGCGGTAAATTTGCTAGCAAGACATAGTGTGTCGGTGTTTTACCGCCAAGCCGACCGAGGGATACCCCCAAGGTGGTAGGTTGTAGGTAGGGTGTCGCCAAGATCAGGATCTCGAAGGTGCAAGGAACACAAAGTTTAGATAGGTCCGGGCCGCCGAGAGCGTAATACCCTACGTCCTGTGTGGTTTGTATTTCCTTAGAGGTTATGCGTATGCACGATGTGCCTTGGAGGGGTCCCTGCCCGCCCTAATATAGTCCGGGGGGACATGGTTATATGGAAGTCCTAGTCGGGGACGGTCTGAGGAGTCCTACCCGAGTATGTTGTCGGGTAGTTTCCTTACTTCCACTAGCTCTAGTTCTATACGACTTAGTTACAATGAGGATAAGGTATGGCCCATGCGCCATCCCCTACTACAAGAATATGTACGCCAAGTGTGCAGTCCCGCTGCCCCGGATCTGACAAGCCCCAGAGCTCTTCGTAGCCGAGTACTGCAGGCTCCCGAGTACTTCTGGAAGGTGTCTTCAGGCCCTACCGAGTCCCCTTGAGAAGGTGTCTTCCGAGTACTTCCTTGGTTGCATCGAGGCTGTGAGGTGCTCAAGCCCCGAGTAGTTTTCAAGTCTTCTTTTATATGGGGTGCGATGAACTCGCACTCGATATCGAGTAGCCCCCGAGCCTTAGGTTGAATCGAAGAATGAGGCTGAGGGTCAAATTAGTCTTGAATCTTTGGTCTGTATCTTCCAAGAATTTTTGAAAAACAAGCCGTTGATGACATGTATCCTGCATCCCCCGAGCCTTTAATCCAAATTCCACCGTTTGGAAACAAAGGATCTAAAGAGTCGTGGCATGGAATGTATGTTTTGAACTCAATTTGATGATTTCTAGTTTTAATTTGCTCTGAAAGTTGAAAGGTCCGAATTCTCGGAAGCCCATCCCTGAGAAACGGCTAGTTTCCATTATCCGTTGCACAAAACCCGTAAAAACCGCTCGAAATCGAATCATTATCCCGAGAAAGTCTCTTCGACTTCCAAAGGAAAAATGGGAAGCCGCTGGTTATAAATAACCCCGCGTTACCCCTTAGGGTATTCGCTCGCCTCTGTTTTCACTGCAGTAAAAACAGATCTGTAGCCAAGAACCCTAGACACCCCCGCCGCGCCGAAATCGACCACTCCACCGGCCAAATCCCAAGCTAAGAGTAGCCATAATCTTTGCTCCCCATCCTCATCCACACCCGCGTGAGTTCCTCGGGGCATGCGCACGAAACTCTGTGTTACATTTCGTCCCACCATGCCGAGGCAATCCGCCACCGGTCGCTAGAGAAAGAGGGAGGGCGAAGGCGAAGGCGGATCGCCGCTGTTGGCAAAGGTCGCCAAGATGACGGCGGAAGGCGAGTGGAGGGCCACAACCATCCGGGAAAGGGACCTGCTCAGGCTCGTTGCCGAGCGGATCCTGCAGGAGGAGGGGGTGGTACAGTGGCGGACCGCCGGCTCCAACTCATCACCATGGGAGAACACGGGTGAGACCATGATGTTCGCCCCTTCTGCTGACCACGGCCTCGCTCTTCCATCTTCTGATTTTTCTGAGGTTTGCTTGGTTTTTACAAAATTAAGCATTACCATCTTCCCCCAAACTCTATTCTGCACATTTCTATTTTTGTGCATTTTTGCAAGGCATTCCTTGGAATTCGCCCGCATTTCAATTTGTTCCGCCACCTCTTCCGCCTCAAACCCCAACCGGACGAGAATAATCCCGCGCCAGTATACAACTGTGCAACAAGGGGTTGTACCTCGAGTTCACAACCCCGAGTAGCCTATCCGGGTGGCATGCACAGTGGTTCTACATTGGGAACCATCAGCCCAGCCTCCCCGGACGGGACAACTCCCCACCCCAGCGCCAGGAATGCTGGCTGAAGAAGTTGATAGAGGAAGAACGCCGCGACATCCCCGAGTTGATGAAGCGGATCAAGGCCATGAAGGACAAGGGCGTCACTGGGGAGCCTGTGGCGTACTCGTTTATCGAGCGGTGCATCCAGCCCCTCCAGCAACGCGTCCACCTTGGATTCGAATACCAAGGCCTTCAGGACCCATCACGGATGGCCAGGGATGTGGCATCCGTTGAGGAGATCATGCACCGAGTTACCCGCCTGTTTACGGGGGTGAACTTGGAGCCCTACATCCCAAGGTTGTTCGGTGCGGACAACTTACCAGATCTGGTAAGTACTTTCTCGAGTACCTTCGTGATGTAGTCATTTTGTCTTGCTATTTGTTGATAGCTTTTTCTTGAGTGTAGGCCGACCTTGAGCGGTTCAGGTCTGACCCGCTTGAGCCGATCTTTGAGGAGCCAGCTCAAGATCCGCCCGTCGAGAAGGCAACGGAAGAGGCTGCAATGGACCCACCACACCAACAACGAGTGGCGACGCGGAAGCGAAGGGCCGATGCAGCTGCGAACACAGCGACCAGTCGCCAGGCGATGTAAGTAGTCTGTACTGCTTAGCTGCTTGATCTTTTTGTATATCCACGAGTACTTAGTTAATGTACTCCTATGGTGGGACTGAGGAGAACCCCGAGCCCCTGAGACGAGGTTGGTAACCAGAAGTATTGTGTTGTAAATTTCGTGTTAATGCTGAGTACTAACACATTTGTTCAGGATGTCAGAGACTCCCAAGTCGGCAACCTCCAACACCGCCGAGGTTGGCACGAGTGAACACTCGTTGTCAAAAGAGCATGTGGCCGTAAGTACCTCCACTCCTCCAATCGTCGAGGATGTGCCGGCGGAAGACGGAAGAAAAGATCTCGAGCCACCGGTGAACCCGGAGGTGGAGACGAGTACCTAAGCCCCCAGGGACTACTCCCGGGTCGGTCCCTAAGAGGGATGCCCAAGTCGACCAGCAAGCGGTCACGAGCACCCCGGACCAATAGGAGGCCCCAGAGACTTACCGGGCACAGCAGGATCAGGAGATCCCGGAGGACTCCCGGGTACCAGAGCGTCAGGAGGAAGAGTTCTCTCGCCCGAAAGCTGAGCTCCTCGAGGACTCGCTGCTAGAGCCGGAAAGGGTCTCGCTCATGCTCGAGCTGAGCCGCCGCTTCACCGAGTATACCAAGGTATGTAGTCGAGTACTGCCTCGAGGCTTGATATCCTATTGTAGAAAGGTATTGACTTGTTGAATGCCTTTATGTACAGCCTCATTGGGCGCTCAAGGGAGAAGTCAGCCCTGTTGTATCAGATTGGAGACATGCTGTCGCATACCCATGAGGCAGAGGACAACCTGGAGGCCGAGAAAGCTAAGAGCTCCAGGAAGAACTCACGGCCCTAAAGGCCTCTCATCGGGACGCAATGATCGATAAGCAGCGGAAGCGCGATCTGGCGATCAGGAAAGTCAAAGACTTGACTGCCCAGAAAGAGAGTAAGTAGTATGTTCCTCACACCCGAATATTGTTGTCCATCTGCATTTCTTCTGAGTTGCGTATGTGTACTTTTTTCCAGAGTACGCTCGAATTGAAAAAGCCTTAATTGATTGGAAATGTGACATATACGAACTTATAGAGGAGAAAGAGTAGCTGAAGAACGCACTGGAAGACCTCCAGCTCAAGTACTCGGACCTGGACGAGGAGTACAAGACTGTAGTCCGCCAACTGAAGGATGCTGACAAGCAACTTAGGACGGATATGCAGCAGATCCAATCCATGGCCCGGGACAAGGAGCGCCAAGAGAAGGAGATGAATCAACTCGCAACGGCCGCTCACCAGTTGTGTGAGTTTTTTGACCCGACACTGGATGGCCGTTCACTGGTGCAACGTCTGGTTGATGCTCCAATGAGTATCACAGGGTATGCATCCAGCACCGCTAAGGTCGTCCTTACTCATGCTTTAGCTGTGGTGAAGTCGTACTTCCCAGGCATGGATGTTCGCCCATTTGCAGAAGGCGTCTCCGGAGAGTGCACTAAACAGTAGTTCAACGAGTACCATAGCGAGGTACAAGATGTTGCTCATCAGATTGTTGATGACCTTCCGTTCTTCTGAGCTTTTTAGAACTGTGCATGTTTTGTGAGAAAACAACAGTCTATTTATGTAATATATTGGTGCTTGTTTGATTGTTGTTTTCTACGCTCGACTCGTGGAGTGGCGCATCGAAACGTAATTGTGTAAGCTTTTGAGTACGTTAGTTCTAGTGTGGAGTTACCCTGAAGGCAACACTTCAGTTGGTGAACTGTGTACTAGATTATACTTTTATACAGAGTTGTGTTTGTAGAACCTCTGTTAGTAGGCGTGAGAACCTCTTTGACTTTTACCCTATAAGACCTTGCCCCGTAGCTTGACTAAGCTGTGAAGGGAGGTAGTCCAAAAGAACGCTTAACACGCTCAAAGGGGTAACCTGAGAGGCTGTTATTTAATCGTGACAGAAAAGGTACTCGTGGCGCAACCCCCGAGTATTTTTGGAAGATTAGAGTAATGTAGCGTATTGACATAACTCATGGCGACAGCCCCCGGGTTTACTCAATGTTGCTAAGGGAAAAATAATGACACAGAGTCGTTTGGGAAACCAAAACAACCATGTATTATTATACTGTGCTGCACTGCAGCTGACAGGTTTTGTAAAAGTTTCTTAAGCATAGAAATGGCGTAGGTGCTCGATGTTCCAAGAGTTTGGAACTTCCTAGCCATCAGGCTACTGTAGTCGATATGACCCTGGCCTTGTGACCTTCATGACAATGAAGGGTCCTTCCCATCTAGAGTTGAGCTTATGGAGCCCAGTCTCGTCTTGGATGCGGCGTAGGACCAATTCTCCAACGTTGAAGGATCTTTCCTGGATGTTGCGGTCATGGTACCGGTGAACGCCTTGTAGATATCGGGTTGATCGAAGCAAGGAGTTGCATTTGACTTCTTCAGCACAGTTGAGTTCCAGATGCCTTTCCTTGCCATCTTCTCCTTCCTCATACATCTCCAATCTGGGCAATTCCCACATGATATCAGCTCGAAAAATTGCCTCTGATCCATAAACGAGAAAGAAAGGTGACTGTCCTGTGGCTTTACTCGGTTGAGTACGAAGCCCCAGACGACAGTGGGTAACTCGTGAATCCACTTGCCTCCCTTTTTGCTATTCACGTCGTATAATCTTTTCTTGAGTCCATCAAGTATCAAGCCGTTGGCGCGCTCAATCTGGCTGTTGGCTCTCGGGTGAGCCACCGATATGTACTTGACCTCAATGCCACTTCTTTCGCAGAACTCCCAGAACTCGTGTGATGTGAAATTGGAACCCAGATCAGTGATGATTGTATGAGGAAAACCAAAGCGGTGGAGGATGTCACAGATGAAAGTGACTACTTGATCCGTTGTCAGTGTTGTGATTGGCTTGTACTCGATCCACTTTGTGAATTTGTCGATTGCCACCAACACATGAGTAAAACTTCTTGGCGTTGTTGTCAATGGAACGATCATGTCGAGGCCCCAGCAAGCGAACGGCCAAGAAGGTGGTATGGTGATCAGCTTGTGGGCGGGGACGTGAGCTTGTTTACCGAAGAATTGGCAGTTCGTGCATCGGTGAACGACATCTTCGGCGTCAGCCAAAGCTGTATGCCAATAGAACCCGGACCTGAAAACCTTCCCGACTAGTGTGCAGGAGGCTGCATGATTGCCACAAGCGCCCTCGTGAATTTCTTCTAGGATTTCTCGCCCTTTTGCAGTAGTCACGCATTTCATGAGTATCCCTGTTGCTGATCCACGCTTATAGAGCTTATCTCCCACCAGGACGTAACCCTTGCTTCGCCTGACTAGTCGGATAGCCTCGGCGTTCTTGGGGTTGACATTGGGAGGTAGCTTCATTTCCTAGATCAAGTCGATGAACTGGGAACGCTAGTCCACATCAATCATCAGGACCTCTCGACTAGGCTTCGCGGGGCCTTGGTCGATGGTGCCTGACTCTATCCTTGGAATAGAGGGATGTTGAGTTCATGGATGAAAACTCCAGCCAGAACTTTAGCTCATTCAGAGCCTAGCTTTGAGAGCACGTCTGCCCCAACGTTGTTGTCACGGAGCACATGATGAATCTCGAGCCCTGATAACTTGTTCTCGAGTGTGCAGATTAGTGCGACGTAGACGTCCATGGTTTCCTTGTTGGTATCTCACTCTTTGTTGCATTGTTGGACCATTAGTAAGGAGTCGCCAAAAATGAGTAGTCGCTTGATGCCAAGGGAGACAACCAGGCATAGCCCGTGGAGTAGTGCCTCATACTCGGCTTTGTTGTTGGAGACCTTAAACAGTATTTTGAATACGTATTTAAGTTGCTCACCAGTCGGGCTGATGAAGAGTACTCATGCGCCACGGCCTTCGAGCTTGAGGGACCCATCGAAGTACATGACCCAATGCTCTGGCTGGTCAGCTGGAGTTGGTACTTGGTTTTCTTGCCACTCTGCCAAAAAATCGACTAGAGCTTGCGACTTGATGGCGGCGCGTGACTTGAAGACGATGTTAAGAGCTCCCAGTTCCACTGCCCACTTGGAGATGCGTCCAGTGGCATCCCAATTGTGTAGTATGTCCGCCAATGGGAAATTGGTGACAACTGAGGTCTTGTACTCGTCGAAATAGTGGTGAAGCTTCCTGGAGGTGATGAGTATAGTGTAGAGAAGTTTCTGAATCGAAGGATAACGAACCTTTGACTCAGAGAGGACTTCGCTGGCAAAATACACTAGCCGCTGCATGCCAAATGCATGGCCCTCCTCGTTCCGCTCCACCACGATAGTCGTGCTGACTACATGAGTAGTCGCAGCAATGTAAAGTAGCAGGTTCTCGCCTGGATTCGGAGCTGTGAGGATGAGGGGCGATTGGAGGTGCGTCTTAAGGTCCTCCAATGCCTACGCCGCTTCCTCGGTCCAAACAAAGCTGTCCTGCCACTTGAGGAGCTTGAAGAAAGGTAGGCCCCGTTCCCCAAGTCGGGAGATAAATCTGTTTAATGCCGCCATGCAGCCAGTGAGCTTCTGCACATCTTTGATCATTTGTGGAGACCCATGCTTGTGATGGCGGTAATCTTTTTAGGGTTAGCCTCAATTCCTCGGTGAATGATGATGAAACCGAGGAGTTTCCCTTGGGGTACGCCGAAGACACACTTAGTCGGGTTGAGTTTCCACTGAAATCTGCGCAGACTGTTGAAAGTTTCTGGTTTTGACGACCACATCATCCACGTAGGCTTCAACATTGCGATGTAGCTGGTCAGCGAGGCATAACTGTATGGATCGCTGGTAAATTGCACCCGCGTTCTTTAGCCCAAACAAGTCGGCGACTTCGCCAATATCTTTTTCTTTCATGAGTTCGTACGGATTGGCAGGGCTGCATCAACCTGATCTCCGGCCAATTGGTAGGTTCCGCTTATCGAGTAATATCCGAGCTTTAACTACGGGCGCATCGCTGTGGTTTCGTTTGGATTTATTCACAAGTTATCAATATTTACTAGAATTGCAAGTTTTACCTGTTATTCTAGTATTATCACCAGTTATCCAGCTTGAGATGAGGGTAATCGGCTTCGTCATCGTTCTCCTTCGATTCATCGCCATATAGCCGATTAGATCTATTTCAAGTGTTGCTTCTGTAGTAATTGTTTAGATTGCTCCAGCAGTTCTCTTTACAATTACTATACGATCATCGGCTGACTCATAGCTGATCATCTCTACAGCAAATCGGCCGACTTACCGCCGACGCGCTCCTCAGGACAGATCGGAAATCCAGCCAATCGACGCGCCTGGAATTTAATACTCTATTTCCTTGTCAATCAATAGGTCAGATTGACTGGCACGCCGCGCGAACCGCACCAGGGCGATAACCCGAACAGGAGCTAAGCAGATTCTCCCGGGTCGTGTGTCCGACGCTGAAGACCCATCGGCCGATTCCTATCCGGCCGATTTTAGCGCCAACACACTTTTGGCACACCCAGTGGGACCATCCAAGACCTGATATGTCAAACAACGCAGAAATCTCTGACAGCAACATCATTGGGGTCACAGAAGCTGATCTCAAGGACGACCAGAGGGAGGAATTGGCCAAACATCTAGAAGATTACAAGAAGATATACCTCCAGTCGTTCAGTCGTACCAGAAGCGGGGAAGCAGTTAAGAAAGCTCCTATTCTAGCACCTCGCCACATCACCATTGCTGAAGACTCGGGCAAGATGTCAGAGATGATTCAGCAGTCCGTGTATCAAGCGTTCATTGACCAATCCTCGGTGATGAGCAACATGGTGTACAACGCCGTCGTCAACTCTCTGGCCAGCGGAGCCGTTCAAGGTTATCAGGGACCGGCATATGCCCTTCCAACTACCCTGCCGGCCAGAAGCTTACCCTACACATCCCAATCGGCTTCTCAGCCGATATTGACGCAGCGCGAAGGATACGGCTCTCCACCACTTCCGGCGTCTCCAAGATACAGCGGTGCACCATGTCTCCCATCGCGAGTGCTGCTTCAACCCGTTCAAATGGCTTCTGTGCAAACACTACCTACGAGCTCAGTGCCTTGGGGGGCATCAGCCACGATGTATTTACCCGAGCCAGCGAACGGGCATCACACTTACCCGTTCCAGGCGCCGTACCAATCGGCCGCCCAGCCAACGGTCTCCCAGTACCAGCCGATTTTACCAGAAGTCGGCAGGGGGGCATCAGCCATGACGCATTTTCCCGAGCCAGCGAACGGGCATGGCACTTATCCGTTCCAGGTGCCATACCAATCGGCCGCCCGGCCGGCGATCTCTCAGTACCAGCCGATTTTACCAGAAATCGGCAGGAGGGCAAGCACTGTGGAGGCATTCAGAGGCACGGTACCAGCAACGACGTACGAAGGGGGTGCGGACGCATTTCGCCAGCAGTTATCGGCCGCTCAGCAAACTTCGCCGATTCATCACCTGGCCGAACCAGCCCTTCAACACGCGCCCGCGCCGCGAACAACTATTCATCAGCAGCAGGTGGATTGGACGGCAAGAATAGCAGAAGTAATCCAAGATCAGTTTGGGCTGAAACCAAAAGTTCAAACTTATACTTACAAGACGCTGTATCCTTCGGCCTATGACTCGTTGCCGTTCCCACACCGCTACAAGGTTCTTGATTTCACCAAGTTCTCAGGGACGGATGACACATCCACTATGGAACACATCAATAGATTCATCATCCAGTGCGGTGAAGCTGCCACGCAAGACGCTCTGAGGGTACGGTTATTTTCGTCATCTCTATCCGGATCGGCCTTCCAGTGGTTCACCACTTTACCGCCAAATTCTATCGTCACGTGGGCCGATCTGGAGAAACAATTCCACAAGTACTTCTATGCGGGAGTACACGAGATGAAGCTTTCGGATCTAACCAGCCTCAGGCAGAGGAACGATGAGCCGGTGACAGGGTATATACAGAGATTCAGAGAGATCAAAAACAAGTGCTACAGCCTGGCCCTGACCGATGCACAGTTGGCCGATATCGCTTTCCAGGGCCTCTTACCGCAAATCAGAGAAAGATATGCCGCCCAAGAGTTTGAGAGCCTGAGTCAAATCGTCCACCGATTGTCAGGGCAAGAGATCCGACCGTTTGAACAGCGGAGGGGCTTTCAGAAGAAGGTGGCGTATTTGGAGGGATCTGAATCCGACGTAGAGGAAGAAATCGGCCTGGCGGAATGGGTAAAAGGGAAAAAACCAATATCCTGCCCCTTTGGCAAGAAGGAGCCAGAGACATTCGGCTTTGACACGTCAAAAGCCGATAAAATTTTTGATCTACTGCTTCAGGAGGGATAGATCAAGCTGTCGCAGCATCACACCATCCCTACGGCCGATCAGCTGAAGAAGATGAAATACTGCAAGTGGCACAACGCTACTTCTCATGACACCAATGAATGTAAAGTCTTCCGCCAGCAGATACAATCGGCCATTGAACAAGGGCGGCTCAAGTTTGAGACTCCAACCAAATCGGCAATGCCGATGAAGATAGATCAGCATCCCTTCCCGGCCAACACGGTCAACGCTGGAGAAGAATCAAGTCAAACCAAGGTGCTCACATCAGAATCGGCGAGAAGAGGTGGCGTTGTCGATCCCAAGAGGCAGATCACGACGGAAGAAATCAGAAGGAACAGGCGAGGACCAGAACGACCACACAGGCCTGTCACCTCCCGATTTCTACTCAGTAAATATCGGCGGCAGCAAGAACAAGCACAACACCAAGAAGAGATAATACGCCGGCATGAAGATCACTGGCAGTGCCCGTTCTTCATCCACTGCTGGGAAAGCGATATCAGGTTGCCATCTGCCGATAACTGTCCGGAGTGTAACGGACCAAACCGCAACGATCGCCCGAGGCCACACTCTAGGGACAGAAGATCAGAGCCGATCAACAGAAATCGGCGTGAAGAACGGCGCGTTTCGGTGCATAATCGGCTGGGGGTCAGAGTTGACCAGTACAGCAGGTCAAAAAGCAAGATCGGCCAGCAAGATGGACTGGCGGGCAGGACCAGCGCACACGATCGGCTGGAAGAGGTGGCCGATGATAGGGTATCAGACGAAGATCCCCTAGGGAAGGAACCAAAGTGGGAACACGCCAGATCATCGGCCAAACCAGTGAATCCCAGGTGGTGTCCTGACGGCCTATCCAGATCCCAGAAGCGAAGGATCCAACGCCTACACCAGTGGGAACATCAAGAAGAAGAACAAAGACATGTGCCAGAAAGAAGGAATGTGAAATCTCGAATTTGGCGCCCAAAGAAAAATGATCAGGAAGCAAACAGCCAAGAATCGGCGGCCGAAATCGATATGGTTTTCATGCTGCCGATGGAGTTCATGGCGCCAAGCGATCGGGACAAAATGACAAATACAGAGGAAGAGCAAATGGCACAGCTGGTATTAGAGCCGATGACGGCTATGTTTGAGAAGCCAGAGGAAGAAAAACGACAGCACCTCAAAGCGCTGTTTCTCAAGGGCTATGTCAACGGAAGACCCGTCACCAGACTACTAGTAGATGGAGGCGCGGCAGTCAACATCATGTCGTATGCCATGTTCCGCAAGCTGGGCAAGGGCGATGACGACCTCACCAAGACGGACATGATGCTGAAGGATTTCGAAGGCAACGTGTCGCCTGCCCGCGGGGCATTCTGCGTCGACCTCACCATCGGCAGTAAGACCCTCCCCACTACTTTCTTCGTCATTAATGGCAAAGGGTCCTATAATATGCTGCTCGGTCACGACTGGATACATGCAAACAGCTGTGTCCCATCTACCATGCATCAATGCCTTGTACAATGGGTCGGCGACAGTACAGAGATAGTAGCTGCCGATTCTGTTTACAGCGTTGCAGCGGCCGACACACAACAGTGGAGCTGCGAACACGTCAAATGTATATCTGGCAGGACTTGGGACACTGACTTCCTGAAAGTGTCCGATTTCGGTCTACAGCCGATCCAAGCAGTCGGCTCTGAGGATTCAGCTCGTTCGAAAGAATGAGAAGCTGAGGCATGGGTTCACGTCGGCCAATTCATTAGAGATGGGAGATTTAAGAGATAGCATCAGATCAAGGCCGACGTACGTTGGTACCGATGGGGATTCTGAGCACAAAAAGAAAATGTGTCGAGTTAACATGACCGATTTCTCATCGGTTTTCTGGCTACACATCCGGTGAAAGAGATATTGGGATTCATTGTTAGGTGGAAAGTACAGATTACATGAAGCAGTTCAAAATCAAATCGGCGCGGTGGCATTAAGGAACAACAATGTTTAACATATTGTTTACAGCCCAAGGAAAGTATCTATGGCTACAATCGCTCATCGTCTGATTTGATCGGCCGATTCTAATATCCTCTGATCACTTTCGGCCGATCCTGACACTTCTGACACGCGACGACGGAGTCTTATTGCTTCACGGGCCAGATGTTGTCTTTTTTGCTTCAGCTCGCTGATCATGGTTGGGAGTTCTTGGAGCTTTTTCTCTTCAGCGGCTATCTCTTTGGTTATCTGTTCCATCTCCTTGGCTAGTTCTGCTCTCCTCCGTTTCAGCCGATCTATTGTGCCAACAATGTCCGGACGGCAGTTCTCGAGGAAGTTGATTTTGTGATGTACTTCCTGGGCCTGGTGTTTGTACGAGTCAACCTCCTCCTGAGTTTTGGCCATCTGAGCGTGATCGGCCATACGTCGCAGCGCCCGCGAGACCGGAATCCGCATGCCCTCTATATAGGCAGCGTACCCCAAGTCTTCCGACACTTCTTCCGGAATGTGATCTACGACCTCATTGAAAAGTTGTCGGATCGGCGATGCATCTTTCACCAGTCGGCCGATGTCACCTTGGAGGAGAGTACGGATGCTCTCGAGCTTAGAGCGGACATCGTCGGAGGCAGAACTCGGTGGAACCACATGTGAGGCAGTTTCTTCTTCGTCGGCCAAGGAGACAGCGAAATAAAAGATACTATTGTTAGGAGAATCTTGCTCCTGTAAAGGAACGAAGCAAAGGGTAAGCAGGTAGTGAGAGGAAATCGGCCGATTCTGATGGTAAGATTGTTACCTCTTTGAAACGAATCTCTCTTGCCTGCGCCGGTGGAAGTATTTCCCTTGTTTCAGGGATTGGTGCACTGGGTTCACCAGAAGAAGAAGATTCGATCATTATTGGTGCTCCGCTTGGGCCAGCTTCCTGAGAAAGATATAAATGCTCGTGAAGGTACTATGGAAAATAAGATAACATGGTAATGGGAATTTGACATGCCTCTGCGGGTTCTCCGGCCGATTCCAGCTGTGGAGTTACAATCGGCGTACCCAAGTCAACCTGCATCAGAATTGGTTAAGTTTCCTAAATATTGAGGATGCAGAGTAAGAGATCATTTACCTCGGCAACAGGAGCTGCTATAGTTTCAGTCCCTACTTGAGACGTGGCCGACGGCCGTGGAGATTGTGGTGGGACAACTCGTGCCGCCTGGTAGAGGGATGAAATTGATGTCAGCAGAAGGTTTTTGGGGAATACATGAGATAAATAAAGTTACCTGGACAGCTTCTACTAAGAGCGATGCTGCAGCAGCCCCGGCTTCGGCGGCGACTTGGGGATCGGCCGTCTCGACCACTGATGGAGGTGAAGGGTCTGGGGTCTCGGCGCGCATCACTCCCATCTGATCAGCCGATCCAACACGGGGAGTCTCGGCCGATGCTGCTGCCATCTGGCTAGCCGATCTGATACGAGAGACTTCAGCCGATGCTATTGTTGTCTGACCGGCCGATTCAATGCGAGCCCGCATCCGACGGCTGGATATCTTTGGTGTTGGTCTCTTGGGCGCTCGTTTTGATCGGCCGGTGGAGATATCTCTGATAGATGGAGCATGGAAGCCGATGAGTGGCTGCACTGTGTATTGATGATGGCTATCAATCGGCCGGCCGCTTCGGCTCCGTGTTGGGGGAGCATGGCTTTCAGACTGAAGAGGTAAACATAAGTTAACAGCAAGATGATAGTGCAACATTGAAATCGGCTGAAAAGAAAAGGACATACCGCAGCATTTGGGTCGATGTTCTCTGGGTCCAGAATGTTGCAGTAAATTGATGGGGATTTACAGAAAAGATGCTGCTTCCATTCTGCCCACCATAATTTGTACTGTTGGGTGGCGAAAGAGGCAACTGACCAGCCGTTCAAGTCAATGGTGCTGGAATCAGGTACTAAATCGCACAATCGGCTGTAGTCGAGACTAGAGGTTAATCCGTCTCTGAATTTTGCTTGGCCGGTGAAATAGACTCGGATCGGCAATTGGCTGAAACCTAGCTGCCTTGCTGCAGCTGACGGGCAGTAGAACTCATAAGTGGGTGAGTCCTTCCCCGAGAAGAAGTTAGCCGGCAGAATTCCCGGCTTAATCAGGACATCCATCAACTCTCTGTCAAATGTGTGGGTGGAGAAGTCGAAGCATATAGGCAATTCAAAAATCGGCTCCGCGGTTTGATATGGATACCAGGTGATCATCTCCTCGCTAAGTCCATTATAGAAGCATCTGAAATATTCGGCTACCCGGGTAGCGGTGAACTGGCAGCCAGGAAAGGCCGATGCCGCCTCTCCGACAGATCTGCAGCGGCGACGGACCGATGGGTTCTCCTCTGACTCAATGTTGGGAAAGGTCTTTGTCTCTATCCTTTGCTGAGAGACCTTGCTCATGTGTAGATTGAGCCAGAGGGTGATGAACCACCAAGGACCACCTGGATTCCCTATCGGCTCTCCTTTCGACAGCTTGGCGCCGATTTGATGCATCATATGATATGCCGATCCCAGCAAATGTTTGCGGAGGGGAACGGCCGATCCTTGTGCGAGAGATTCTGCCAAAGCTTGAGTGTTGGAAGAGGGGCCGACCGCTCTGCCACAGAAGAGATGTTTCTCCAGCCACATCATCAGGAAGGCGGTGTGCTCTCTCTGTGAGACTGTCCCTGTCTTCATGTTCTTACTGATGTATCCTTTCCACCCACCGATTCCTTTGGTATCTAGCCTATGAGATGGCTTGAACAGGTAGTTGAAAGGGGTATCGGCGGAGGAAACATCTAGGCCGGTCAGCAGCAAGACATCGGCCAAGGTCGGGGTCATGGGTCCGTGTCCAAAAAGAAATGCGTTGAGCGCATCGGACCAGAAGTAAGAGGCTGCCATAACCAAAGGTTCGTTCTTTTCCATCTGAGACAGGGACAAATCTATGCACTGGCCGATTTTAAGTTCTTCCCATTGGACTTTCCAAGACCCGGCTACCCTCTGGTACCACTCTCTCCACCCGGGTGTTTCATTCGGCCAGGATCTGAATGCGCCTACCTAGTGATCTAAATCCATAGGTGACTGCTTGAAGGGGATTCTGTGAGTTTCTAAGCTAATTAGATCCGTTGGATCAGGACTCCCCATAGGGCCTAGGCAGATGAGGTCAGGAGACTCTGAGAGGGGAATGGTGATCCTGTGCCTAAGGGCCTAAAAAAGAAAGGGAAAAAGGGAAGAAACTAAGAAAGGGACCGGAAAATACTGAAGCAGCAAGGCGAAAAGGAAAAGATCTTTCGGACATTTACCTCTAGGATGGAAGCCATCGTCGCTGATGACGCTGCTGGAGAAGCCGCCGATTGGGCCGCCGCCGCCAAAGGAGCAGCCGATGGAGCCTCTGTAGATGGGGTGGTCGCTGACGGAGACGCCATTGGGGTCGGAGTAAGCTGCGGACGAGGTCGCCGGAGAAGGAGAAGCGCTTGGAAATCGAAAGAACTTGGGGGAAGATGAACAGTAATGCGGCAGAAAGGATGCTGGATTCGTGGAGGAGAAAAGGTGGAGAAAACCAGTACTTAAGATAAGGGGGTAAGGGCAAAGATGGTATTCTTACCGCACCGTCTACACGAGTTCCAGGGGAGCGGTCGTTTCGCGTGCTCGGATCGAGGAAATTGCAATCATTGTGCCGCGGAACGGAAGGAGACTTTTACTGCACCCGTTTCCGAAAAAAGGATTAAAGAGGGAGTTTCGAAGAAAAGTTATATTTTACTCCGAAACTGGGGGGCATGTGTTGACGCCAGATTTTGACACGTCTTGAATCGGCGTCAGGAGAAGAAGATTGGCCGATGCGGCAGATCTGGGAACTACAGTAAGGAATCGGCCGATCGGGGTAACAGTTGAAAATCGGCCGATTGGTGGCGCCGCCTATGCCAACAGGATAGGATTATTCCAGAAGATCCTAGTCAAAAGCTGGTCAACGCGGCATGCTAAGTCGGCCGGAAAGCAATTGAAGAGGTCCTGATTGGATTAGGAAACGGCGGCGGAAGATTCTGCGGGAGTCCGTTTCCTTTTTAAAGTTATTATAGATATAGTAGTTTTCCTGTTTTAAATAAGGTTGTAACAAGTCGTAATCGACCAGGAATCCTAGTTTCAGGGTATAAATAGGAGTCGCTAGGGTTTTGCAAAAAACAACCAACATCAATCAACAAAATACTTCTACTTTTTACCAGTACTTTACTTTTCAAGTCGGCGACTTCGCCAATATCTTTTTCTTTCACGAGTTCGTACGGATTGGCAGGGCTGCATCAACCTGATCTCCGGCCAATTGGTAGGTTCCGCTTATCGAGCAATATCCGAGCTTTAACTACGGGCGCATCGCTGTGGTTTCGTTTGGATTTATTCACAAGTTATCGATATTTACTAGAATTGCAAGTTTTACCTGTTATTCTAGTATTATCACCAGTTATCCAGCTTGAGATCAGGGTAATCGGCTTCGTCATCGTTCTCCTTCGATTCATCACCATACAGCCGATTAGATCTGTTTCAAGTGTTGCTTCTATAGTAATTGTTTAGATTGCTCCAGCAGTTCTCTTTACAATTACTATACGATCATCGGCTGACTCATAGCTGATCATCTCTACAGCAAATCGGCCGACTTACCACCGACGCGCTCCTCAGGACATCGGAAATCCAGCCGATCGACGCGCCTGGAATTTAATACTCTATTTCCTTGTCAATCAACAGGTCAGATTGACTGGCACGCCGCGCGAACCGCACCAGGGCGATAACCCGAACAGGAGCTAAGCAGATTCTCCCGGGTCGTGTGTCCGACGCTGAAGACCCATCGGCCGATTCCTATCCGGCCGATTTTAGCGCCAACACAACGTAGTCGTTGCTTCCTCGGAGTGGCCTTGGGATCAACTTTCAAAGCATGCTCGATCAACTCCTTGGGCACACCTGGCATATCCGCTGGTTTCCATGCGAAGATGTCTTGGTTGGCCCTAAGAAAGTAGACGAGCGCGAGTTCCTATTTGCTGTCCAGGTGCCCGCCGATCAGGGCGGTCTTGGACAAGTCATCCTCCAGGAGCTGAATGGTCTTGATGCCGACATCGGGGTTTGGCTTTACCCTCAACTGGGTTGGCCTTTTGTTTACCACTTCCAGCTTTGTATCGGAGAGTTTCTGTGCGGTCGCGAGTACTTCGGATGAAGGCTCTGGCACGCATGCTGATGCAGCATACTTGATCGCCTCCTGGTCGTAGTCGTAGGACTTCTCGACATCACTGTGGAGGGAGAGTACGCCATTGTTACCTGGAATTTTCAAGACCAAGTAGATGTAGTGGGGTACCGCCATGAACTTGGCCAAGGCGGGCCTACCGAGGATAGCGTGGTACGAAGATTTGAAGTCGTGACTTCGAATTTTATGTACTCCGTACGGAAGTTGTCAGCTGTCCCAAAGGTAACTGGCAGTGTGACCAAACCAATCGGCGTAGCCGCATTACCCGGGACAATCCCGTAGAACGGAGCCTTGCTGGGGGTGAGCATCTTGCCGATGTCCAGCCTCATTTTCTTTAGAGTACTCGGGAAGAGCAAGTTTAACCCGCTTCCCCCATCGATGAGTACTCGGGTTAGGGTAGAGCCCGCGACTACCGGGTCCAGTACGAGCGGAAGTTTTCCCGGCTCGGAGAAGCTGGTCCACTGATCCTCTCTCGAGAAAGAGATCGGGACCTCGTTGTGTCTCAGAGGACGCGGCATGGCTGGCTCGACTGACATGATCTCGCGCCAAAGCAGCTTCTGCGCGCGCTTGGTGAGGCTTCCGTCATCGCCTCCGAAGATGACATTGATGGTGTTAGTCGGGTGCTGGAAACCCGGAGGCCGTGACTTGTCGTTGCCATCATCCGCCTTGTCCTTGTCCTTCTCCTTGTCGTCAGGAGGAGGTGGTGCGTTGAGACTTTTGCGAAGGACGGTGCACTGGAACATTGTGTGCTTGGCCTTCGGGTGCATCGGGCATTGCTTGTGGAGGATCTTCTCGTACTGATCCTGCAGCTTGCCCAACTTCTTGCTGCGTGGATTGCACTCGACGTTGGCCACTTGATCTTCCGGCTTCTGCTTGCGGGCGGCGCCCGAGTACTGGCCTTTGTCGGGGCGGTTGTTGTTGTTTTTGCCCTTGTCGTTCTTGCGCTTGGGAAAGTTGAATGATGCCATCAAGTTCTCCAGTGGATTCTCGATGAACACCCCTACCTGGCGCGCCAGCTGTCGGTGTTTTACCGCCAAGCCCACCGAGGGATACCCCCGAGGTGGTAGGCTAGGTAGGGTGTCGCCGAGATCAGGAACTCGAAGGTGCAAGAAACACAAAGTTTAGACAGGTTCGGGCCGCCGAGAGCGTAATACCCTATGTCCTGTGTGGTTTGTATTGTCTTAGAGGTTATGCGTATGCACGATGTGCCTTGGAGGGGTCCCTGCCCACCCTTATATAGTCTAGGGGACAGGGTTACATGGAATTCCTAGTCGGGGACGGTCTGAGGAGTCCTACCCGAGTATGTTGTCGGGTAGTTTCCTTACGTCCGACTAGTTACAATGAGGATAATGTATGGCCCATGCGTCATCCCCTACTACAAGAATATGTACGCTAAGTGTGCAGTCCCGCTGCCCCGGGTCTAACATAGTGCCGCTCCTACCAAGCGTCATTGTGTTACTCAAATGGAGTTAGGTTATATTAAGAGTAATACGACTAAACATTTTATTCCCAAGTTATTCTACCCCCATAAACTCCAAAAGAATGGAGAGATAGAAATCTTGCAAACTAAATCTTGTGATAATCTAGCAGATTTATTCACAAAGTCTCTACCATACTCCACATTCCATAAATGTGTTGAAGGAATTGGTATGAGAAAGCTCCGAGATTTGCAAGAATCGGGGGGAGAATCTCTCTAAATATAACTTACTTCAGATAACACATTACACTCTTTTTTTTATATGAGTTTTACTCTTCTAGAGTTTTCTCGTATAAAGTTTTTAATGAGATAACGATTAACACATGGTAATGTCATATTATCTATTTTTTCCTACAAGGATTTTTCTAAGATAATATATATATGGCATATTGATCTCTGATCAAACTGTTTTAGATCAAGTCTTTAGGATCACCTAGAGGGTCTATCAACATTAGAATTATACATATATATCATGGTGTTTCTCCTTATTTTTTCCAAAGTTTTGCCTGGTATATCAATATACTTTAATTTTTCCCACATGGTTTTCCAAAGCTTCGTAACTATGATCGTTGAACAAGTAAAGACCTCTACAGAACTAATTGATCAAGGAGGAGTGTTAAGATTAAATAATTAGTGATCAATTAGATTATTACATTATTAGCAACTGCTAATGACTCTTCCTGTAGAGACACCTTTGTAACCCGTAGAGACATCTTTACCAAACATCACCGTGCCTTTTAGGCTGGTATATGTACAGAATCCTTTCGACCACAAAAAAAGTCATTCATTCCAAACTTCCATTTTCTAACAAATATGTATCGACGATATAATCAATTATTCATTCCAAACTTCGATTTTCTAACAAATACGTATAGACTGGCCCGTATGCTGTTTTCCAACCATATACCATTTTATCGGGAAAATACCCGGGAATCCCAGTTACGGGAACGGAAACAATTTTGAATTTTTACTGTTTTCTCTTATCCCACTTTTGACTCGGGAATTACCGTTTTCGTTCCCGTATTCTTTTTTTTTGTTCATTTGGGCTAACAGCCCACAAGTTCATAAGGGCCCAAGGTAAATGGAACTTGGTTGTGCAAGTTAGTGCCACCTTGTAGCCGGTTATATAGCACGTGAATGCCGCACTCTCTTGTGCTCTCACGTGGTGGTACAAAACAAATGTGTCTACGGCCGGCGGGAGGCAGTCGTTGCTGGCAACTACCCTGCTAGCCTACTTTGGGCTCTCCGTCTTTCTTGCATAGCTAAGTGGGCCGCACGGTGCTGCCGCGCCTGCCATATCAATCAAGCTAAGCGTGACTCAAAAAAAAATCAAGCTAAGCCGGTCAAGAAGACGTAGGTATTTAGTGCTATAGTGTGATATCTATTGTGTACTTGGTAGGTCATAGTTATATCCTTTGCGTTAGGTTGAATGTTTGGAGTGGCCATATGGTTTGTTGTTCCCGCTTAGTTACCGGTTCCCGACCGTTATCGACATGTTTCCGATCGAATTGTTTCGTTTCACATATACCGTATATCCGATTCCGATTTACCCACCGAGTTTTCCCGTTTCTGCCCATTCCCGAATAAAAAATATGAAAACGAAAGTGGTTTGACACTTTTCCCGATCGTTCCCGGCCGCTTTCATCCCATACCAGAGTTTCTATGAACTAACTGCTTCGTTGAATAACCATTCCCTGATAGAAAATCCTAAATCACACAGAAGATGATTGAGGTTATCCACTTTCGTGTGTCATGAAATTCAGGATCCACTACAGTACTATATACCAAACATCTCCTTACATAGTTCGTCATGGAATGGAATGGATTACCATCCATTTCTTGTAGAAGCATTTTCGTTTCCAGAAACATTTTGCTTCTTCCTGTTTTCAACATTAGAATACATATTAAAGGACAAATTGCTGACACAATAATACATCAGCCTGAGACTTATCCACCAGCAATGCTAAAGAATATTTGACACATCGAAAGATATTTTTTTCATCCTCTTAGAAGTTTGAATATTCTGTTGAATATCTCACAGCCTGCTTGATGAATTGTACCACTGATGTATGAAGTGATGTTTAAATCTGTGTGTGTGTGGACGCATTGCCATGAAGAGTTGATAGGAGAATGTGTTGCTCTACAATTGCAGGTACATGTGAGTAGAAGAAACAAGCACACCTCAGCCCCAGGGCCCACTTCCTCGGCTACCTCTACCTCCTGTACGGCGCCTCCCTCTGTCCGTCCCTCTCCCGGAACCCTAGCCCCCAAACCTTCGAACCCATCGCCTTCCCCACAAACTCTGCTCTCCTAACTTTTCCCCCTTGTTCACTGCAGGGAGGTGTGCGTAACTTTGGGTGCTAACTGAGGGACTTCGGCAGCGGAGAGGATCTATGCCATGATGACGTACAGCATGCACGTCGGCACCGGTCCAGGCCATTGAGGCGAGGTTGACATCAGGGTCGATCCAGAAGAGAGCTACCTTGTAGGTGGCGCCCTGGGATTGAGTCCTGCGAACCCCAGGGCTCGGCTGGAGAAGATCTAAGCCATCGCCTTTGCCAAGGTATTTTGATCACAGACCGACCCATACTGCTTGCTTTATTCTTTCTTGATGCATTAGGTTCTTGCAATTTCACTGTTTCTCTACAATTTGTATATGTGCTTCATGCTACAGAGATAGTTGGATCCAAAGAGTTTGTGCCATCAAGAATTATGTCCGCAAGGCTGGGAGTAGCTCTCTAATCCAGGCTTTTGGCCCAAGTTGACATGTATTTGTTCAATTTAATTGGAGCTCCAAATTTAGTATACGATTAATTTATTCTTTGCAGCCTACTACAGGGGAGCTGTTCTGCAGCCAAATAAGCCAATATGGCTTTGCGTCCTTCAAGATACCCACACCTTGCTGACTTCTGCCGTCATTTGAGAGTGGTGAGATGGTCGCTCGGCACTTCGAGGACGGAGCAGGTGCTTGCCCAGATTTCTCTCATTTTTGTTCTTCTCAATTTCTCTCCAACCATGGAACAACAATGGCTTGTGGTAAGCACAGCAGATGGCACTTCTATTTGTGCATGGCTCATATTTCTTTTGGACAGTCAGATTAGTCTAATCTGAGTGATCTCCAAGGTTTTTATTGAGATGCATATGTGATTTTGGCGATAAATAATGATCATGAACGTATATAAAAATATTCCAACGAAATGTATGGCTTTTTTTTTGCATGTTGGTTGCTTAAGGCTAATATTGTTGGTTAGTTGTCTTGCTAAACTGATGTTTTAACAATAAAAACACGCTTGGCTAGGCTCATTGTTGTGATAATCAATATTACGTGTTAGGTTACTGTCGTTGTCAAGATTGGTGGATCAAGACTTAGACTAGTAAATTTCTTTTATGCGCGTACGGCTCCAGATGGTTGCGCGGGTGACACGAGATTTAGACTGGTTCGGGCAAGAAGAAGCCCTACGTCCAGTATGAGGAGCTGCTCATGTTGCCCACGCGGGTTCTGTAGTAGGGGTTACAGAAGGGCAAGAGAGGGAACCGGTCCCAAGTCTCTTGGGTGTACACTGAAGCTCTAACGGTGGGAGTGTGTTCTTCTCGCCGGGGAAGAAGAGGCCCGTGTGAGAGAATGTGAGTGCGAGTGCGTGAGAGTCTAAATTTTTTCTCCCCCGTCTCTCGGCCCCCGACCTTCCCTTTATAGTACAAGAGGGGCGACCGGGTTACAGGTGAGACGGGCGAAGGGACGAACAGAGAGAGAGAGAGGGAGAGCAAGCGCAGAGTCCAAGGGGAAGATTCGAGCCCCCTGGACGCCATGGCCGGCTTCAGCTTTCGGCTTCGTCAGACGGCCTCCTCCGATCTTGTCGCTGATCTCCTCGGGGGCCAGTGCTGGCGGGCGTGCGTGATGACGGCGTTGGTCGTGGCCTCCGTCCCGTCGGGGCAGACGGCTGCCCCTGGCTGCCCCTGTTATCCTGCTGACGGCCTGCGCGGCGCGGGCGTCTCGTCCCTGTCGCCGAATTTGCAGGGCGCGAGGACGGGTAGGTGGGCGCGAGGACGGTCAGGCGTGCTCCTGTGCCAGCAACGCAGGTCATAAGTGCCTGACAGCGAATTAGGGAAGACTGTGCCGCTGTGGCGTGCGTTGCGCGGTCGCGGGCGGGTAGGTGTGACGGGTCACGTCAGGGGCGCGGACACCTTTCTGCGCGCCCGAGCCGTGGCACATTTATGGCAAGGCTGACGGGGGACCCACGTGATCAGCGCTCGCGTCTTCCGGCCTGCGCCCGAGGCTGACACTCGCCTGGCGGGCCCGGGTGAGTACGACCCTCTAAGCCCCGGGTCGGGCGAGGCGGACCCCTGTGGCGAGGGGTCGGGCGAGGCGGAGCCCGGCCGCCGGGGGGTCGGGAGCATCTGACCCCGAAGGACTTGGTCAGGCGAAGCGGAGCGCTTCCCTCCCATGTTGGGCTGACGGCGGTCGCTGTCACCGCAGGTGGGCTCGGGCCTCCATGATCGTCGCCGTGATGGTCATTAGGCGATCGTTCACATTTTCCCCTGACAGTAGCCCCTGAGCCTGTGGTGGAGCGGGGACGCTCCTCCAGAGGCTATTATCATCGTTCCTCGGGAACTTTTGCTCATCGTGCGAGCTGCAGTTGACCAAGGACGGGAAGCACTGTGACTGTCTTGACATGAGGGGATTCTTGCCGTTCCGGAGGACGCCCTCCATCTGGAGGCCTTAGGTTGCGACCATCCGTGTGGTCACTAGTTGCGAAGCTAGCCCCCGCGCGTTACAGGAGACCGGTCGGGAGGCCAGATCGACTTTTGAACGTTACCCCTCAAGCGTCCGTTCGCTGGGACGGAGGGGGTGAGCCGTGCCACGCTATCCTCGTTGGACGAACCGTGGTGCTCATTGAGCTGCAAACGAGTCGATTCGAGTGGTGTCCCGGTCTCCGTTCGGGGGGGTCCGGCTTGGGCCAAGCTGGTGGCGTACCCCAGATTCCGGCTGGCCAGTTCATATAGTTCCCGAGTCCGTTCGATTGGACCCGGTGGCTCGTTGCCTTTCGTCGGAGAAAAACCATGAACTTTGATGCCGGTCGGACTCAAATGTGAGGTCGGGATGTCCTAGGCAGTCGTGTGCCCGGGTGATGGCCGCTAGCGGACCCATCCCTTCTCACCCCTCGCTCGGGGTCATCCTGGGGCGGCTGTCGAACCCGCGGTGGGCCATCCTTCGAACCCCTGGATCGTAACGGGCCGTAGGGGCATTTTCAGCCCCGTATCCCTTCTTACCTTTCTGTTGATCCTCGGGCCGGGTGCGGAGGAGATCGTGTGCGCGTACTTCTCGGGAGACGAAGTGGCAGTAGGTGCCGACCCGCGAAACGAGGAAGGAGCGGATGTTTCCTGCAGGGTCGTGCGCACGACTTCCGAAAAAAGGGGGACGGGCGCGACGAGGCGTACCTGACGCCGCATTAACTGCGATGGGCGCGTCTATTCCGCTTCCCACGCGTCCTCCTATAAGACGGGGGGCCGCCTCTCCGGTTCCGCCCGCATCCTGCTCCGAATCTTTTCGCCTCTCCTTTCGCCTTTTGGTTTCCCGTGCGAGCCGTTCGTCTTCTTCCTCCCCAGCGCTCCAGCCCTTTCCGCCTCCCGCCGTCAAGCTTCCCTTCCTCTCGCAATGGCCACTTGGGAGCGCTCCAGCTTTGGCACCTCGCGCGCTGACGACCTCATGAGGAAGGGACTCCTCTGTGAGAGGACCGAGAGGGGCGAGTGGCCGTTCCCCGGAGCGGAAGAGGTGTCGAGTCCGCCCGCCGGCTACATCGTGTCGTTCGCCCACTTCCACAAGAGGGGGTTCGCGACACCGCCGAGCCTCTTCTTCCGCGGGTTGTTGCACCATTACGGGCTCGAGCTACAGCACCTCAACCCCAACAGGATCCAACACATCGCGGTGTTTGTCGCACTGTGCGAAGGATTCCTGGGCATCGAGCCCAACTTTTCACTGTGGAAGTATTTTTTCACGGTCAGCCTGTATCAGAAGATCGAGAAGAGAGGCGGCCAGCAGCGAACGATCCCGGTGTCGATTGGGTGCGCCGGGATCCACCTTCGCCACACCCGCGCTAAAGAGTATATGGCGATGAAGACCGCGGCGTCCCACAAGGGGTGGCATCAGCAGTGGTTCTATGTAAAGAACTACTCTGAGTCCCCCTTGCCGGAGTTCACCGGCCGCGTCATTGAGGCGGCGCCGGAGGTGTGGGCGTACGGCCCAGTGGAGAAGGAGAAGAAGCGGATCTCCGGCCTGCTCCAAGCCATCGAGTACCTGAAAGTGAAGGGACTCACCGGCGCCGGAGTTATCGGGGCGTACCACTCTCGGAGGGTGGCGCCGCTGATGCTCCGGATCCGCTCGCTTGCCGAGATGGCTCCTGGCGCACCGACCGAGGGCACCATCCTTGCGACGAGCGCGCTCCCCGCCTTCGAGATCCGGCAGCGCATCCGGGAGGCATTGGAAGACAAGGACGTCGTCTTCTCGGTGCCCGGCCACCCTCCGATGCGGCCGGACAGGGATTTCGTCGACCTGGTGAGGATCTCATGTGCCCGTTACCCTTTCTTGCGTTTCTTGACTTGCCGTTTTTACGCGGAGCCTTTGTGCCTGCAGGGCCAGATGACAAACGTCGTCGGCGCGCGTCCGCCAGTTCCGGAGGACACCGAGCAGCGGCAGCAGAACCACCTCCTTGCCGAGAGACAGAAGCAGCGCAAGGACAAGGTGAGGGCGAAGAAGCAGAAGAAGGCCGCCAGGGAGTTCCAACGGCGGCGAAGAGGTCCGGTCATCTCGGACGACGACGATGACGACGACGACGAGGAGGAGGATGAAGAGGAAGAGGAAGAGGAGGAGGAGGAGGAGGAGGAGGAGGAGGAGGAGAAGCTCGTCCCGGCCCCTCAGCCGGGCGCGCTCGTTATCCGGGAGCAGCGCTCCCAAGCGGCCGCGGGGGACAGACCGAGCGGCCCGCCCGCCCGGGGCCCGACCCCTCAGGGTTCCGGGGCCGCGCCCCAATGGCCGGCGCGGGGCGCGCCCCGGGAGTCGATGGGGCCGACCCCCGTCCCTCTGCCCGTGACCCAGGAACAGAGGAGCAGCGGCAAGCGGCCGCTGCCAGATGCCCCGGGGTCAGCCTTGGACTCGGAGGCGAAGCGCGCCCGCCGTCCTTGCGCCAATGTAGTGTAAGTGGAGAATCCTCGCTCGTCTCTTTCCTTTCCCGACATCACGTTGTTTTCGTTGATGTCGTTTGTTGGCTTGCAGTGTCGCTCCCCGAAGCCGTGCCCTGCTGGTGGCACCGAGTAAGGTGCTGCGGTCGTCGTCCACCTCCGCGGGGCGGGCCGCAACCCCGCCGACGGCAAGAGGTGGCGTCGCTGGGGAAACCGCGGAGGCTGCCACTGGGGTGGCTCCTGTGACGGCAACCGGCGGGGAGGTGCCACGGCCGGGCACGAGGCAGGGTCCGGCCCCTGCCCCACCCTCTGCCTCCTCGGCGGACCCCGCGGGACGGAGGATTGCCCCCGGGGGCCCTCGGATCAGGGAGGTGATAGACCTCGATGACGAGGCGGAGGAGGAGCATGCTGCTCCGACGGCGGCAACGGAGACGGAGGGGTCCGCCCCCGCGGGTACGGCGGCGGCAGAGGAGGCGAGGACGCTCGCCCCAGCGGTCGCAGTGGAGGCGGCGGCGACGGCGCCGCGTACATACGCCCGGGACGTCATGGTGGGGGCGACGATGGCGGCAGAGGAGGAGGCACCTGCTCCGGCGGCCGCAACGGGGGCGGGGACGCTTGCCTCGGTGATGGCGGCGGAGGCCGTGGCGACGGCGGGCGAGTCGGGACGCGCGTCCGCGCCGACGGCGGCCGCGGCGACCTCGACAGGAATGGTGGCGCATGCAGCGGAGCCGTCATCGAGGCCAGCGGCATCCGTGGCGGCGGTGCTTGCTCCTGCGGCGGCATCGGAGACAGCGGAGCCTGGAGCGGCCGGAGTGGCCTATGTCCCTGCTTCGGTCCGTCCCGTTCTCGAGGCGTGGAGTGGGGCTAGGACCACCCTGCGCTGGACGTCTGGTGACGACCCGCAGGGGCCCCTGCTCACGTTGGATGACGCCGAGCAGTGGGGGAAGTGGCGGATAGTGCAGGGCGAGCTCGACAGCGCCCATGCTGCCCTGTCTTCTTTGATGGGGAGGTTGGATGGCGTCGTCGCTCCCGTTGGTCAGGTACGACATTCTTCCTGGTGATTATTTTCCTTCCGCCGCTTGTTACTGAATGTGGATTGCTCTGCAGGCCCTTCAGGAGTGCAGCCGGGGGAAGTCCGATTTCCTTCGGCTCGGGCAGGAGCGCCTTTCTGCAGAGAGGTAGCGGACTGAGAAGTTGGCCGCGCAGGTTGTCGCCGCCCAGCAAGTCATCAACGACCTGCGAAGGCGTGAGCAGTGGACCGAGGAGTTGGCCGCGCAGGTTGCCGACGCCCAACAAGTCATCGATGACCTGCGAAGGCGCGAGCAGGTGGCGCAGGATGAGCTCCAGGCCGCCGTCGAGCAAGCTCGCATTGACCGCGTGGACTTCTAGGCCACTGTCGAGAAGGCCCGTCTTGATGCCGCAGAGCTCGTTCGGGTGAAGAGGAGCATGAAGCCCTTTAGAAGACCGTCGAGCGCATCCGCCATGAGCGGCAGCAGGCTTGGCAGGACCGGGACCTCGAGGCGACCCGGAGGGTCGAGGCCGAGAAGATGGTGGCCGATCTCGGGACGGAGCTTGGTCAGCTTCAGACCGCCGTGACCCAGGGGCTTGGCCGAGAGCGTGCGCTGAAGGCTCAGTCCGAGGGTAAGGCTCTTCTTGTCTTTCTGCCTTTGTGGTGTTGAGATGGTTTCTGATTTGGCGGGTTTTTCTGGATAGGTCTTGCGGATGAAGTTGACCGGCTGAAGGAGGCCCTCGACGCGGAGCGCGTCGAGCACGGCAGCCTGCGGGATGCGGTCCGTGTCGTCTGCGACGGCCTTGGCGTGGTCCAGGGGGAAGGGGCAAGCTCGCTAGCGGCTCGTGCCCTCGGGGTGTACCGGCGGGCCCGCGAGATCGCCCGGGAGGCGCTTCACGTTGGCGTGAAGCGGGCTTTCGGCGTCTTTGGGTCCCATTACATCGGCCTCAACTTCGTCGCGATGAGCAGAGGATACGCCCCCGGGTACTCCGAGGCCGAGCTGGACGAGATCGATGCGTCGGTGCTCGACCCAGCGGAGGCCTTGGCGAAGCTCCTGGAGGATGAGGCCGTCCCGCCGGAAAACCCATGAACGGGCTAGCTGGATCGGGCTCAGATGCCCCAGCGTGTAAATACGTTAGTTAATTTTGAACTTGTTTTTGCAATGGCCGCAGGGGCCTTTTCTGTAATTTATCGAAAGACACTTTCGATCCCCTTCCTTGTCTTTTGGGTTTGGAAAGTTTAGAGTACAGGTCGGACGCGTCAGTAAGCGCTGATGAGCGATAGTACCGTAGCCGCTGGGGCGTAGGTTTTTTCGCAGTCCGATCAGTCTTGCCTGGGCGTCATTTGTGCACTCTCCCCTTTTCACGCCCAAACGTTTAGGAAGGGGGTCGGCTCGGAGAAAAGCTATTTTGAGAAGACCTCGGGTGACTTGGGCCAGAGCCCCTGATAGCCCCCGAGGGATATGCGACCCTGAGGTAGGGTCAGGGTCGGATATCCCTGAGCTCGTGATGAGACTCAAATGAGGTCGACTCAAAATTGCCTTTCTCCGTGTACTAGAAAATTACAGAATTGTGCGTGTTCAAACTTGAAAACAGAATTTAAGGGTAGAAGCATCTTAGTTGTTCTATGTTCCAAGTGTTGCCGAAGATCTGCCCGTCGGGGGTCGCCAGCTTGTATGTGCCTGGCCGCAGCACTCGGGCGACGATGAAAGGACCTTCCCATGGAGGGGTCAACTTGTGCCAACCCCTGTTGTCCTGGACGAGGCGAAGCACCAGGTCGCCGATGTTGAAGGCTCGGCCTTGCACCCTGCGACTGTGGTGTCGTCGTAAGGCCTGCTGGTACTTGGCCAAGTGCAGCAGGGCCACATCACGCGCTTTATCGAGCTGGTCTTGTGCATCTTCGAGTGAAGCCTGGTTCCCTTGTTCGTCATACGCCTTGACCCTCGCGATCCGTACTCTAGGTCTGTGGGGAGGATTGCCTCAAACCCGTAGACCATGAAGAACGGGGTGAAGCCCGTCACCCTGCTGGGGGTTGTCCTTAGACTCCATAGGACCGCGGGGAGCTCCGCGATCCACCGGCCACCGAACATTTTGAGGCGGTCGAAGATCCGTGGCTTGAGACCCTGGAGTATCATGCCGTTGGCTCATTCAACCTGCATATTCGTGCGGGGGTGCGCCACGGCCGACCAGTCCACTCGGATGTGGTGGTCGTCGCAGAACCGGAGGAATTTCTTCCCGGTGAATTGCGTGTCGTTGTCCGTGATGATGGAGTTGGGGACTCCAAAGCGATGGATGATGTCAGTAAAGAACCGTGCCGCCTGCTCAGACGTGATCTGCACGACCGGTCGTGCCTCGATCCACTTAGAGAACTTGTCGATGGCGACAAGCAAGTGGGTGAAGCCCCCGGGCGCTTTCTTGAAGGGCCCGACGAGGTCCAGTCCCCAGACCGCAAAGGGCCATGTGATGGGATTGGTTTGGAGCACCTGCGCGGGCATATGAGTTTGGCGCGCGAAAAATTGGCACCCTTCGCAGGTGCGGACCACGTGGGTGGCATCGGCGACCGCCGTCGGCCAGTAGAAGCCCTGCCGGAATGCGTTCCCGACGAGGGTTCTTGGCGCGACGTGGTGGCCGCAAGCCCCGGCGCGGATGTCTTGAATCAGCGTCCTTCCTTGTTCGATCGGGATGCAGCGATGGAGGATGCTAGTGTGGCTCCGCTTGTAGAGCTCCTGGTTGATGATGACGAATGATTTGGCGCGGCGCGCAATCCTTCGTGCCTCCATCTTGTCCGTCGGGACCATCTCGCGGATGAGGTAGTTGAGGTACGGGGCTCTCCATTCAGGCGAGGGGTCGGGCCCCGCAGCTGGGTCCGCGTCAATCTCCATGATCTCGGGGTAGGAGGGATCGGCCTCCAAGCCCAGATCAGGCGGAGCATTGGCTACTTCGCCCGGGTCGGCGCCCGAGCCTGAGACAGGTGGCACGTTGCCGACCTCTCCCGGGCCGAAGCTTGAGTCCGGGGCAGATGGCACGTCGCCGACCTTTCCCGGTTCATGGTAACGGATCGAGGGCTCGAACTGGTCGCTGATGAAGACGCCGTTGGGTACGGGTTTTCGGCCAGATACCGCCTTCGCCAGTTCGTCGGCGGCTTCGTTGAAACGTCTTGCGACGTGGTTGAGCTCTAGTCCGTCGAACTTGTCCTCGAGTTTGCGGACCTCGTTGCAGTAAGCTGCCATCTTGGGGTCATGGCAGCTCCACTCCTTCATGACTTGCTCGACGACTAGCTGGGAGTCACCTCGGACGTCCAGCCGTCGGATGCCCAGCTCGATGGCGATGCAAAGCCCGTTGAGGAGAGCCTCATACTCGGCGACATTATTAGATGCAGGAAAATGGAGGCGGATCATGTACCTCATGCGGACGCCGAGAGGGGAGATGAAGACTAGGCCCGCCCCGGGGTGAGCCTTCATCAACGACCCGTCGAACTGCATCGTCCAGTACTCCTGCTTCTCCGGCGCCGATGGCGTGTGGATCTCTGTCCACTCTGCTACGAAATCGGCGAGTACCTGGGATTTGACGGTGGTGCGGGGGGCATAGGTGATGCCATGGTCCATGAGCTCGAGTGCCCACTTTGCAATCCGTCCCGTGGCGTCCTGGTTCTGGATCACCTCGCCGAGGGGGAACGATGAAACGACCATCACCGGGTGGGAGGTGAAGTAATGGCGCAGCTTTTTCTTCGTGATGAGGACAGCGTAGATGAGCTTCTGGATCTGCGGGTATCGCACCATGGACTCGGACAAGACCTCGCTGACGAAGTAGACTGGGCGCTGTACCTTGAGGGTGTCCCTCCTCCTCTCGCTCTACCACCAGAGCTGCGCTGACCACCTGGGTGGTCGCCGCGATGTAAAGCAGGAGGGGTTCCCCGTCGGCTGGTGGGACTAGGACCGGGGCTTTCGTCAGGAGGTCCTTGAGCCGGTCAAGTGCCTCCTGGGCCTCGGTGGTCCACTCGAAGCGGTCGGTCTTCTTCAAGAGTCGGTAGAGGGGCAGCCCCCGTTCGCCGAGGCGCGAGATGAAGCGACTCAGGGCCGCCAGGCATCCCGTGACACGCTGGACTCCCTTTATGTTTTGAATCGGCCCTATGTCGCTGATGGCCGCTATCTTCTCCGGATTGGCTTCGATGCCGCGCACGGAGATGATGAAACCCAGCAGCATACCCCTTGGAACCCCGAAAACGCACTTCTCAGGGTTAAGCTTGATGCGCTTGTCTCTCAGGCTTTCGAAGGCTAGTTCGAGGTCGGGGATGAGCTGGTCGCCCTTCTTGGACTTGACTACGATGTTGTCGACGTAAGCCTCAATGGTCCGCCCGATGAGGTCCCCGAAACACTTGAGCATACATCGCTGGAATGTAGCCCCCGCGTTTTTGAGGCCAAATGGCATCTTGACGTAGCAATAGGGACCGATGGCCTTGCGCCTCTCCTCGTCGAAGCGGCGCAAACCTTGCTTCACTGGCTTGGAGCCGGCCTTGATGTTCAAAGAATGCTCGGCGACTTCCCTCGGAATGCCGGGCATATCCGAGGGTTTCCACGCGAAGACATTGATGTTCGCGCGGAGGAAGTCGATGAGCGCGCTTTCCTATTTGGGAGATAGGCTAGCGCTGATCCGAACGGTTTGGCCATCGGAACCGCGTGGTAGGTTCCACGGAAGCCTACCACCTCGAAGGTGAGGATCTCCTTCCTGTAGTTGGACGGAGTCCCGAAAGTGACGGGCAGGTCGATCTGCCCGAGAGGCATTGCCTGCTTCCCCGGCACGATGCCGTGGAACGGCGCCTTGCGGGGGCGGAGGCGGGAGCGGTCGATCCCCATGGCGTCGAGAGTCTCGGCGTAGAGGATGTTGAGGCTGCTGCCTCCGTCCATGAGCACCTTGGTGAGGCGCGTCGTGCTGACGATGGGGTCGACGACGAGGGGGTAGCGCCCTGGCTGCAGGACGCGCCCAAGGTGGTCGGACCGGTCGAAAGTGATGGAGGATCCCGACCAGTCGAGGAAGGCCGGCGTCGCAGGCTCCGCCGCGTAGACCTCGCGGCGTTCCAGCTTCCGGCGGCGTCTGGAATCATAAGCCGCCGGTCCGCCGAAGATCATGAAGCAGCCGTCCACCTTTGGGAAGTCATCTTCCTTCTCTCCGTCGTCCTTCTCCTCATCGGGCTTCCGCCTACGGTCGCCCTTCACCGGGTTGCCTACAAAGTACCTCTTCATGAGGTTGTAGTCCTTGTAGGCGTGCTTTGTAGGGAACTCGTGGTTCGGGCACAGTCCCTCGAGCAGCTTGTCGAAGAAGCCGGGGGTGCCCTCCGGGGGCGGCTGACCCCGCTTGCGCTCAGCAGCCGCCACGAGGGGCGCCTCGCGCCGCTGCTTGTTCTTCTTCTTCTGCGGACGGTTGGAGGTGCCCTCGTCGGCGTCCTCCTTCCGCTTTACCTCACCCTTGGAGCGGTCGAAGATTGCTCCAATGGCCTCCTCGCCCGAGGTGAAGCTGGTGGCGATGTTGAGGAGGTCCTCCGTGGTCCGCGGGCCTCGGCGCCCTAGCTCGTGGACGAGGGGTCGGCAGGAAGTTCCCGCCAGGAAGGCCCCTATGACGTTGGCGTCCGCGACGTTGGAGAGCTCGGTGCGCTTCTTGGAGAAGCGTCGGATGTAGTCCCGGAGGGACTCATCTGACGCCTGGCGGCAGCTCCGGAGGTCCCCGGAATTGCCAGGTCGCATGTACGTGCCCTGGAAGTTTCCCACGAATATCTCCCTCAGGTCGTTCCAATTGCGGATCCGTCCTGAGGGGATATGTTCCAGCCAGGCTCGCGCTGAGTCGTCTAGAAAAAGTGGGAGGTTGCGGATGATGAACAGGTCATCGTCCGCCCCACCGGCCTGACATGCAAGCCAGTAGTCACTGAGCCATAGCCCGAGATTCGTTTCCCCGGAGTACTTGGCCACGTTGGTTGGCTGCCTGAAGCGCGGCGGGAACGGCGCGTTCAGGATGCGCGTGGAGAAGGCCCGGGGCCCCGCTGGGTCGGGGCTCGGGCTGCGGTCTTCCTCGCTGTCGTAGCGGCCGCCATAGTGGATGTGGTAGCCGCGGTCTACCCCCTCCTCCCTGTCCACGCGGGAGCGCCTCCGCGCGTCCAGGGTGTCACGGGCGTCGCGGATGGGACCGACGCACCGGTGAACGGATGGGGCCCCGCCGAGCGGGCGCGGCCTGGTTCACCCGGGGAGGAGGCTGGTCGACGGACTCCCCCCGCCTCTCGGAGGGTGCGGTGGGGGCTGCCCCGCCGGTGTTTTGCCCGCGTCGCCGGGACGCGGAGCTTTCCGCCTGCTGAACGGCGGCGCACTCAAGCAGGTCGCGCACCTCTCGGTGTGCCTGGTGTTCTTCGAGCGTCTCCGGCTCGGGGAGTCATCGAAATAGGGCCGCCGCTGCGGTGATGTTCTGGCTGGCGCGAGCGAAGAGCTGGGGGCGATCTTCGTCTGTGCAGATACGCTGCTGGACATCACGCGCTCGCTGTCGCGCTCCGCCCTCGTTGCGGAGGCACTCGACCTCCTAGCGGGGTGCCGCGCGCGCCTCTGGCTGTTGCGGTCGCACCGGGGCCCGGGCAAGGGATCCCGTCGTGGCCGCGGCGCGCGGTGGGGGAGTTCGCTGCCTCCTTCCGGTGCCGTCGCCGTTGGATCCCTCGGAGTGCACGTCGGCCATGAAGCACTCGCGCGAGGGGTGGTGGCTCCTGCTGTTGGAGCCAGCGTCGGAGATTGCCCCCGTCGCGCTCGCGAGCTCGTTGCTCGCGGGCGGCACGGTCATGGACCGCGCTAGGAAACGACCGTAGGCTGCCGCGGCGCTGCGCAGCCTGAAGAGCCGTCCCACCGAAGGAGACCCCCCGGCGCGCACCCGGCCGCTCGCCACCACCCTGGCGGCGGAGCCAGAGGTGATGAGGCGAGTGGGTGAGGCGAGGAGAGGGATCAAATCGATCCCCTCCCCGGTGGCGAGGAAGTCCAGGCTCCCAAAGCGGACCAGGGAGCCTGGAGCGAAGCTGGCGTCGTGGCTGGCCATCTGAAGCCGGTGATGTACGCGCAAAGGTCCCCTACCTGGCGCGCCAACTGTCGTTGTCAAGATTGGTGGATCAAGACTTAGACTAGTAAATTTCTTTTATGCGCGTACGGCTCCAGATGGTTGCGCGGGTGACACGGGATTTAGACTGGTTCGGGCAAGAAGAAGCCCTACGTCCAGTATGGGGAGCTGCTCGTGTTGCCCACGCGGGTTCTGTAGTAGGGGTTACAGAAGGGCGAGAGAGGGAACCGGTCCCAAGTCTCTTGGGTGTGCACTGAAGCTCTAACGGTGGGAGTGTGTTCTTCTCGCCGGGGAAGAAGAGGCCCGTGTGAGAGAATGTGAGTGCGAGTGCGTGAGAGTCTAAATTTTTTCTCCCCCATCTCTCGGCCCTCGGCCTTCCCTTTATAGTACAAGAGGGGCGACCGGGTTACAGGTGAGACGGGCGAAGGGAGGAACACACAGAGAGAGAGAGAGAGAGAGAGGGAGAGCAGGCGCAGAGTCCAAGGGGAAGATTCGAGCCCCCTGGACGCCATGGCCGGCTTCAGCTTTCGGCTTCGTCAGACGGCCTCCTCCGATCTTGTCGCTGATCTCCTCGAGGGCCGGTGCCGGCGGGCGTGCGTGATGATGGCGTTGGTCGTGGCCTCCGTCCCGTCGGGGCAGACGGCTGCCCCTGGCTGCCCCTGTTATCCTGCTGACGGCCTGCGCGGCGCGGGCGTCCTGTCCCTGTCGCCGAATTTGCGGGGCGCGAGGATGGGTAGGTGGGCGCGAGGACGGTCAGGCGTGCTCCTGTGCCAGCGACGCGGGTCATGAGTGCCTGACGGCGAATCAGGGAAGATTGCGCCGCTGTGGCGTGCGCTGCGCGGTCGCGGGCGGGTAGGTGTGACGGGTCACATCAGGGGCGCAGGCGCCTTTCTGCGCGCCCGAGCTGTGGCGCATTTATGGCAAGGCTGGCAGGGGACCCACGTGATCAGCGCTCGCGTCTTCCGCCCTGCGCCCGAGGCTGACACTCGCCTGGCGGGCCCGGGTGAGTCCGACCCTCTACGCCCCGGGTCGGGCGAGGCGGACCCCTGTGGCGAGGGGTCGGGCGAGGCGGAGCCCGACCGTTGGGGGGTCGGGAGCATCCGACCCCGAAGGACTTGGTCGGGCGAAGCGGAGCGCTTCCCTCCCATGTTGGGTTGACGGCGATCGCTGTCACCGCAGGTGGGCTCGGGCCTCCATAATCGTCGCTGTGATGGTCATTAGACGATCGTTCACATTTCCCCCTGACAATTACTACATTTTTGCTTCCATTTTTCTTTAGCTCAGAATATTTGATATGAGAGGCAGTGAGACACCAACCGTGGTTATATGCCGGCAAAACATTGATGGATTATTGGCTAGGTAAGTTTTGAAAGCTTTCTTTCTCTCTTTCATGATTCATGAAGCAAAGCTACCTGATATATTACAGAATGTATGGGGTGCTTGCAATTGGTATTTTATATGCTTTAGTACTCTTTCATTGAATGTGGCTCATTCTAATTTTTGGAATATAGCACATGGCTTATTGTATTCTGGCTTGTTTTGATATAGGTGGATACATTTTGTTTTTTATATGATATGTCTATGCAGTAGGTGTCCACCATTGACCCAGGTGATCTGTCTATCCACTCAAGGGGAGAGGCCTAAGCATTCTTGCCCAAGGTAGCGCAGCAGACAAATCAGGTTAGTGGAGTGTATTCCGATGTTTTCATTGTGCTTTGGTTTAATCTGCACTTTGGTCTCCGGTTTTGCTTTTCTTACAAAGAGTTTTACTAAATGGTTATCCAATCCAGAGATCAGATTCATTGTTTTGAATGTGTTACATAAAAATAGTTAATGCCGTGATTTCTGGAACTAAGAACTGGCAGATCAGTAGTACTAATTGTATGTGTGGATCACGAATCTTTTTTAGTCCAGTGTACTTATCCATATTGAAAATGTCCATCTGTTTCAGTTTGTAGAATTTTTGTTCTTTTGATATGAACTATTTACATTGCAGGGAGCAAGTTTATGTAGCCAGTCTGATCATTATGTTTGTGGAGAAATAGGGGGCTGCTTTTGTGCAAAAACGAGCTGAGCAACTTCTTAGGAGAATCTGATGGAGTTGATGATCTTGGTCCAGCTGCAAATGTTATTGGATCCTCAATTAAGCGAACTAATATCAAAATTTAATCTGGAGGCATTTTTGAAATCAGAGTTTTGGTTGAGGGTGGCATGTGTGCATCCTATTTTATCTTAGTTTGGTATTATCTGATTTAATCTCAGCGTATTCGAGGATGCTACCAATGTTGTTTGCATATCACTCTGACAGTATCGAGTTTGTACCATATCCTGATTTGGCATCATAATGAACAAAAATAAAATTGTGTGCAAATTATCTTTCTGGTGGTAAATCCAAGATGTTGAAGCCAAGATCCAGTGGCTCGGCTTACTGCTCTAACTACTATCACAGTTGAACTTTCTACAATCTGTTTACAGTTCATCTATGGTGGTGCAGCATATTTATTTTCCTTACCACTCGTAGCAGATCTTTTACTTAATCCAAAAATATGATCGATTGTTGGACTTCCTTTTGATGGTATGTTTTTAATAACCACATGCATATGCTTGTATAGTTAAATTAGTTATTTGGCCATGAATGTGGTCAAATTTTCCATTATATAGAAAAAAGTGTGAAAGATGCTACATTTATTATTACTCGTTATACCGGACGTGAAGCTCTCATGCTAAGGCGTATGTTCCAGTTGCATGGTTTGAGGCCATGGTCTCCTTTCATGATTTTGTGATTTAAGCATTTGGCTTCATATATAGAGAGACCTCTTTGACTAAGTTTTTTTGTTACAGGCTTATTGATGGTGGTGATTGTTAGTAGGTAAGACCCGTGTGGTATTTATGGAAAGAGTAAAGTACACTAGCGGTCCATAAACATGTTCTGGTGTATCATCTAGGTCCCTATTTTTAATTTAATATAAATGTTTTTACTACTTTAAGTTAACGAAAAATTCTTTTACTACTTTAACTTTAATAAAATTGCTATTTTAATTTTTATTAAGAATGGGAACATATTATATTAATAAATTTATACAAAGCGTATACAAAATATAAATAGTTAGTAGAAAATATTCAGGATTAGCATTGATATCTCCATGTTAAACGAGAAAACTATAATATTCACCGTTGATATCAAATGATCTAAATTAACCCATAATGTATGATTAATAAGCAGCTAATTCAGATTCAAAATGGTTTTAGTGGCAAGATTTCTAAATGAATTGGCTGAAAAAATAGGTTAATAAACAGTCTATTTTGAATATAATTAATTAATAGCAATGTTTAGGGATATAAAAATTTACCTTAAGAGTTTAGGGACCGAAATGATATATGGAGACAAGTTTGGGGACCTGAAGATGCATCTTGAGAGTTTAAGGATCCGAATGACACCTCTGAACAAGTTTAGGGATCTAAAAATGCATTTTAAAAGTTTAGGGACCTAGATGACACCTCGAGATAAGTTCGAGCACCGCCCATGTATTTTACTCTTATAGAAATAAACTTTCTTTAGGATATTAATTTTTACAAATGATATGTGTTAGTTTATTATATGGTGAGACAAAACTCGGAGTTTAGAGGCATATTCTAAGTTGCAAGCAATCCGAACACCTTACTCCGGTCAGATGGAGCATCCAGTCTTGTGATTCGTGGAACTTTAATTAAACTATCAGTCACTGGAGTTTATTTATAATCATACGTGCGATAAATGAATCAAAATTGTAGGTATACTTGTTATCGCGCCATCATGGGTTATGTGCATGTATGGAGAATATTTTTTATAGAAAGTTTGAAAAAAATTTATATGCACATCAGCTGCACGTCCATGTCCACTAGATTTTATATCAATATAAAATTCTTGTATACATTTTTTTTAAAACAAATCCCAATAGAAATCTTTAGTTTGAGTGAGTTTTGGCTTGTTTGATATGAATATTGTAGGTTTACACATGATGTCCCCATCTTCATCACAATATAATCTATAAATGAAATTGTGGTATGTTTTTGTAAAAAAATTGTGTGACATTAAATTGTTCATTTTAGATTTCTTTGATCTTAAGTTATATAAACTTCTTAGTTTATTAAAGATCGAGGTGGATGAAGATAATTCTACATGGGTTATGTTTTTTCTTTTCGAATCAGGCATGGGTTATGTTTTTAGTGTGATGCTAAACTGGAAGTTACTGAATCTAAAACTGTTTAGTAGATTTTTTTAAATACATCCTTTTCTGTGTGTAAATATTTGCTATAGACATAAAATTATTACCTATTAGATGTTCTATTAATATGAACTCTTATTTATATTTTTCTAAAACACATGCGTGCCACACGTGCACTCTACTAGTAAATAAATAAATGCAACAACATGGATGCGAAAGACCTTATCTAATTTGTCAATAATTTTAATTTCTAACAAATGCTCTAAATTCAAAAGAAACCTAAATAAAGACTTAACAAAAGTAAAAAAAATCTAACAAATTTTATTATTATTTAAACTAAGCAGAATTAGGGTGTTACATACTCCCTTAAAAGGAATCTCGTCCTCAAGATTTCAATGGGTTAGCAAAGAGCTAGAGAAGTTCTGTCTGTAACTCATTCTCTTATTCCTAGATGGCCTCATCATCTGCACGGTGACTCCACTTAATCTTATACATTCAAATTTTCTTACTCTAGTGATCCTTTCCAATATATCCAAGATCTTGATCGGATATTATGTATAAGTCAGATCATCCAACACATTTAACTACTCAAAGGGTAACTGCTCCTCTAGTACCCTTGGACATTTATATATGGAACACATTGTGCACATCTAGCAATCGTGCTGATAACTCTAACTGATAAGTTACCAAACCTTTTCTTTTCAAGATCTTGAACTGACCAGAATAGCGAGGGGACAACTTCCCTTTGATCTTCAATCTACGCAAACTATTAGATACACAAACTCTCCTTAAAAGGTCAATTCTTGTCACTGAGTGTCTGCGTAGATTTTCTGTCTGGACTATGCCACTTTCAAATTTTCGAGGATAATCTGCACTTGTCTTTCCACCTCTTTCATGGTCCCAGGACCAAACAACCGACTTTCACCTGTCTCACTCTAATATAATGGAGTTCTGCACTTCCTACCATACAAAGCTTCAAAAGGTGCCATCTTTAACACTAGCCTGATAACTGTTGTTGCTAGAGAACTTTGCATATCCCAACTGTGTCCATGCTTCAGGGCGCAAGCCATAACCATATCCTCCAATATCTGATTTGTCCTATATATCTAACAATTTGTCTGCGGGTTACATTGAGCTGAGATTTAGCTATCTAGGTTCATGTGTATCCAAACGTATTTATCCAGCATGGTTCAAATTTGTTAACCTTTTCAAATTTTGGAAAAAATAATACTAAAAAAATGAAGTTCACTATGGATGACTTTGCCGATCATTTCCTCGGAAGGATTATCCTTGGAATTAAAATCCTATAAAACTAATTCTAGAATCTTTTTATTAAAAACAAGCCACTCAAGTTATTTTCTTCAATTTTGATTTTTTTTGACTATAATATGATGATATTTCTTACTTATAAACTAAAAATAAATATAATGTATGCCTCCGAATAGATCCGTAATGTAACATAGTCTTCGTCATTTAGTCGCATCATTATTATCAAATTCATGATTTTAAACGAGTTTTCTTGTAACTTTTAGGTACATAGTGATTTTTTCGGGATATGCTTACAATATTTTTAGATTAGCCCTTTTCAATAAATTGGGTAGTTAATAATCAGACTACTCTCGAAGCGCTTGGAAGCTTGTGGTCAAAATGGAGAAGTTCCTTGTCACTAGGCCGGTGGAAGCATGAAGTGGAGAAGTTACTCCAAGATTAGTGGACTGATAAAATAAATATAACATATATTCTCATCATTTCAAATTGTAAATTATTTTGATTTGTTCTAAATTATTTTTTCTAAATTCGATCAAGTTTCTATAAAAAATACACAAATGTCTACTACCTCTGTTCTTACATATTCCCTCCGTCCCAAATGATTAGTTGTTTTGGTTTTTCTACGTACATAAAGTTTGCTATACATCTAGGCATACTTTATGTCTAAATATATAGCAAAGATTATATATCTAGAAATACCAAAACAACTAATAATTTGAGACGGAAGGAGTATATAATATTATTAATTTTTTATTCATTTCACTATTTTTTATAAATACTTACACAAATAGATAAATCTTCAATTTAAATCTAAAATATTTTTGATGATAGACGTAGTGTTACTATTTTATTTAAATTAACTAATTTATTTGATGAATATTGTTGGCCAAAGTTTGGATAAAAATCTATGGTGATATATTTAAGAACTGAGGTAGTATAATATCAAACTAGTTCCGCTAGATATGCATAAAGTCTATTTTAATAGTGCATTTATTAATGTATTTTAAAACTAAATCGTCATTGGGCCGTCTGGCCTCACTAATTCTATACATGCTCTGCTAAGCTTTAAATCAAGCTTGGAGGAATACCGCCACCACGTTGGTGAGAATGGAGGAAACGAAAAACAACCATACAAACCGTGGTCTAATGGAAGCAAGCATAAGGAAGATCGAGCTCAAGGAACGTGGGTAAGACCCATGACGGTTGGGTGAAAATCAAGGTCAATGCTTCTTTTGTTCCAGGGTGTGCGGGCACGGGCGTGGTGCCCAGAGATAGCGCACGACGGCCTGGCGTGCTCTTTTCAGTTGCGCTAGTGCTGAAGCGTAAGCTGAAGCGTTAGCGTACGTGAAAGATATCAGACTAGCATCCCAGTGGTGCTAGGATCCGATTATTCTGGAATCAGACTGTGTCAGACTATGTCAGGGTGCTAGGATCCGATTATTCTAGAATCACACTGTATTAAAGTACTGCAAAATCTCTCCAACAAGAGAGTGGATAGCTCAATTTTTGAAGATAGTTAAAGTAAGAAGAGATTGTAACACGGTAGCAAATGAATTGAATTAGCTGCTTTAGCTAGATGAAATACTAACTCAATGGTGTGGTTACGTCAGATTTGTGCGTGTGTCACTGATCTAATAGCCACCGATTATAGCCACCGATTATATCGAGAAACAGTAAGTTAATAAAGTTCTCTCTTAAAAAAACTAAATCTCATGCAATTTGCAACGTTGTTGAGTTTTAAAATAAATACTTTACCGTTGAGAAATAAAACAATTTATAGAATTGGAAGCTAGTTTTCCGCTAGAAGCACGAAACCCAAAAGAAAAAAAAAGGTAAACGTGATTTATTTTTTACTGTGATATCGCTGAAAATGGTGGCTGCTCCTGACATCGAGGGCAACCTCTTGTTGGATCTCTCTCACCTCTGCTCCCAGGTGCCACTTGAGCATGCATTCCCCACCCAAAAATAGATGCCAAGGTTGGAAACGGAGGATCAAGTCAGCAACAATGGCAAAGAAATTACTCTTTTTTCCGTTCCCATCCCCGCCGTATCATGCTCATGCCCGGGCTCCTAGATTGGCGGCGGCTCAATTATTATTTTCCGTGGAAATTGGATCGGAGCCGCCAAGAATCACAGGTTTTCTCTCTTTCCCCCACGAATTTCTTCTGAGATGGATGAAATCTGATTTGCCTTCTGGAATTTGTTCTGATCCGCCATCATCTTGTCTTTCGTCTGGCCTTTGTGGCGGATTTGCCGTGCGACATGTAGAGGCTAGATCCAGCAACAAGGAGCAATCCTGTGTGCAAGTATTGTACCGAATTGTCGAATTTGGGGCTAACATTGGGGTCTAAACATCAACGTCGAAGTCAAGGTGAGGAGTATCAGGCGAGGAATTAATTAATCTTTGGGCATCCTTGAGGCAACTGAAGTGATCCCCATCGAGGAAGGGAGCAATGGCCGGTTAATTTCGTGGCCTATTGAGCTGTAGAAGCCAAAGCAAATTGTATATAGGATGAGGTGGCCGAGGAGCAAATTCAGATGGCTCCTCAGCGCATGGCTCATTTCTCTGCTGCTGCAGCTTGTTGGCGCTATCAGGACTAGCTTGTTCTGGCCACCAGCCTCCCTGCCGTCTCTTGCAATCCCAAGACAAGATGAACCGGTAATGACCAAGTTAATGATGCTCCGCATTCACATATCACTTATATCCCTGTAACGTGATATGTGTACCAAGTTCCACAGTTGCTGTGCTGTTTCCCTTGGGTAAATTGCGCAGGTTTGGAGAATAGTAATAATGGAACACCGATATGCCATTCATGGAAATAAGTGTTGCCCAGTCTGAATCTGTGTAGTTATCTTTCTATCTCACTGAATGTAGGCACTTTATTTGAAATACTTCCATGGTCATATTTAGTTATTTTCTATAGAGGCGAAACATCTGCTTATTTCTAACTGATGCCTATATCTCCATTCATACATTCAGAAGTCAAAATTTCCATGTCCACTTTCTTACTAACTGTTACTTCTCATACATTACATTAAACACAGGTGGAACAATTATGGCTCAGTTGCTATCTAAACTTGAGAATTCCTCAAGATGTTAGAAACAAGTCCCATTATAGCCTTCTATTCAGCACTAGCAGCAATTCCTATAGAACAAACAATAAGAAGTCCTCTCCTCAGAAGATCAGTATTGAGGAAGCAATCACTGCTAGTTTGTTGCCTGCAGAAGTTGGCAGCACCTTTCTGGACTGCTTAAACAAGCATATTTCCCCTTTCTCTGAACATGGACATCAGAAGCAGCTGGAGGAAACCAGGAACTTATTTCTCAACTCTAACAGTATCAACCCTCCTTTTGCAATGAAAAAAAGACTTCTACTTGAAGGAGCATCAGCCATAGCTCCACCCCAACCTTCAGAAAAACAGGCAAGGAGAAGTGTTTTATCTTTTGAAGCTCGCCCACTAGTCACTAGTATTAAAAAGGGTTCTAAAGCAGAGCCAAAAGGCAAGAGCAAGGACAACAGTGGCACTGTTATCGCTGGTTTATCAGTGGCCTGTATAGCATTGGTGGCTCTTATCGGTCTGTGCTGTTGTGCTTGTCGTGGAAGCAATGATTCAGCATCATCATATGATGATAAACCACTGCTGAGTTTGAGTGATCTATCAGGTGCTCCAAAACTAAACACAATAGCTTTTGTTTTCTCCTTTTCAGTTCGTCCCATTTCTCTCTTGCATAGATGCTTTGTTGTAGGTCTTTCGCAGACAGAGAGAGTAATGCTTACTTGAAGCATGTATACCAGTCAATTCATGTTTTGTTCCTAAATGCAACAGGTTCTTCTCGTAAGTCATGCTCTACCCCAATTGATGTCAACCGGTTGGGGGCATTGTCAATCAATTCATCAGAGACTGAGCATAAGGAATTCATATTACCTAAGAAGGCAGCAGCAAGAGAAATGTCAATGAAGTCGGAGTTTGAGCGACGCAGCAATGCACAGGCGATGAAGCTAAGCTCTTATGAAATAAGCACCATTGCTGGACAGCCAGTGGCCTCTACTAATTCTCAGGATGTGAAAGCTGCTGCCCCAATTCCTTCCAGTAATGCTAGCGAAAGCACTTGTGAACCTGCAGCAGGTCCAGCACCACCGCCACCGCCGCCACCCCCTCTCCTAAAGGTTCCTCCACCATCTGCACCGTCTGCACCACCTGCACCACCTGCACCATCTGCACCACCTGCACCGTCTGCACCACCTCCTCCAAAGATGCCAGCAACTCCTGGTTCAAGCAATCCGCCTCCACCAGGACCACCCCCGCCTCCTGCTCCCAGGCCTGCAGCCGGACCTGGACCTCCACCGCCGCCATCTAGACCTGGAGCTGGACCTCCACCACCAGCAATGCCTGGTCCAAAAGCGCGGGGGCCTCCACCGTTAAAGAAGGCAGGAAACGTTGCAGGTCCTTCCGCGGCAGACTCTAATAAAACAAAGCTGAAGCCATTCTTCTGGGATAAAGTTACTGCAAATCCGGATCAAGCAATGGTGTGGGATCAAATTAAAGCAGGATCCTTCCAGTAAGCTTGCCAACCACCCTGAACGTAGCTTGCTGTGACACGATTATTGTTGTTGTATTTGCACCGGGCACCTGTCTTTACTACTTGCTTGCTATTGCTATTAACCAAAGATTGAGAACATCAGGTGAGTCAGTGATATTAACCTTTCCACTTGTCAATTCATTGGTAGGTTTAACGAGGAGATGATTGAGAGTCTTTTTGGTTGTCACGCTGTTGACAAGAAAAGTGGCGACGGCAAAAAGGATGCAGCAAAGGATGTCCCTCAATTTGTTAGGATACTCGACGCAAAAAAGGCACAGAACTTAGCAATATCATTGAAGGCATTGAGTGTTTCAGCTGAAGAAGTACGCAATGCAGTTATGGAAGGTAAAACCAGCCGTCTTATGGGCCTCTTCTTGTATTATGTATTCAACAGAAACAATGGACCTTAAATTAATGGGTAATTTGATGCAGGGCATGAACTTCCCACTGATCTGATACAAACCTTGATAAGGTGGACTCCAACTAGCGACGAGGAACTTAGGCTTCGGCTGTACACCGGAGAGCTTACCCAATTGGGTCCTGCGGAGCAATTCTTGAGGACAATCATTGACATCCCTTATCTCTACCAGCGCTTGGATGTTTTGCTTTTCATGTCCAGTTTGCCGGAGGAAGCTGCGAATGCAGAGCAGTCATTTAAAACCCTGGAGGTATGCTGGCTTCAGTAGTAGTACTTATTAAGCTATCAAGAAGTCTTTTTTAGAGAAAGAAGAGAGGATATAAGTGTCTGATAATGGCCAAGGAAATGCTGATAGTTTTATTGAATTGCACTTTTCTTTTCTTTTCTTTTCAAAAGGTGGCCTGCCATGAGGTCAGGAACAACCGTCTATTCAAGAAGCTGCTGGAGGCTGTACTCAAGACTGGTAACCGAATGAATGATGGCACTTTTCGAGGGGGTGCCCAAGCATTTAAGCTGGACACCCTCCTGAAGCTCTCGGATGTGAAGGGGGTCGACGGCAAGACGACCCTGTTGCATTTTGTTGTCCAGGAGATAATTCGCTCAGAGGGTGTGCGCGCTGTGCGGGCTGCCAAAGAGCAGAGCAATAGCAGCATGTCCAGCGTGACCTCTGATGATCTCACTGAGGACGTCAGTGACGACACGGAGCACTACAAGCAGCTAGGCCTGGGTGTCGTTTCCAGCCTGAGCGACGACCTCCAGAACGTGCGCAAGGCGGCATGCCTGGACTCAGATGCGCTGACCATCTCAGTGGCAAGCCTGGGGCACAAGCTGGTGAAGGCCAACGAGTTCCTGAACACAGGCATGAAGAGCTTAGACGAGGACAGCGGGTTCCATCGGAAGCTGACCCAGTTCATCGAGCAGTCTCAGGTGCGGGTGACCCACCTTCTGGAGGAGGAAAAGAAGCTACGTGCGCTTGTGCGCACCACGGTGGACTACTTCCACGGGAGCACGGGGAAGGACGAGGGCCTGCGGCTGTTTGTCATCGTGCGCGACTTCCTGGGAATGCTGGACAAGGTGTGCAGAGAGGTGAAAGAGGCGGCCGCCAAGGCTGCTTCTAACAAGAAACCTTCAGCAGCAGGATCCGGATCAGGGTCAAAGGGCAGGCAGCCATCGCAGTCATCGACGTCTTTCCGCGATCCCCGGCAGCAACTGGTGCCAGCGATCCAAGATCGGAGGAGTGCAGCGGCACGCAGCTCTAGTTCGTCTTCAGACTCTGATGACTGACAGTGGCAGCTAATGTTTGTGCAGACTACACCATAGAGTGATGGGATGGAATGGGATGGGAACACAGCAGGTAGAAGAAGAGTTAGCGGCTAGCTAGTTATGAATTGACTCGCTCACAGCAGAATGAAAAGATAGGGACACTACGGCCTAGTAGGTTAATTATATGATGATCTCTGCTTTGGCCTCCGTAAATATTTTTCTTCATACAAATATACGTCCTAGATATGTACAAAGATCAAGTCAAGGCTGAATGAATAAACGTCATTTCTGTTCTTGTTTTGTTTTGGCGAGCTGGATCAGATATTCTGTGTGTTTGAGTACGTGTTGTTTATGGTTTGTTTGTACCGTACTTTATGAATTCGCGATCTGTTGAGTGGAGATCAAGCTCTGTTGTTGTTTGTTGTTTCTCTTTTCTGTGTGTGATGTCATGGATGCTTTTTAGCGCATTATTCGTCATTGTGCAATGCTAAGAAAGTAGCATTCAGGCACACAGCATGGTAAGATGAAATTCAAACCAAATTGCTATCCTCCTACGCGTGGGTATTTTTCTTCTTCCGTCCACCTGAAATTCGAACCAGGTAGGATTGTTATTTGTTAATAAAAAAAGCAAAACATTTGATTGTTAATGGAAAGGATCTTGCTTGGAGAAAAGGAAATGGCTGCCATATATAACATGTAATCTCTCTTTCTAAATAGAGTATTTGGATCGATCCATCAAAGACCAAGGAAAACAAACGTGGAGACGATCAGCAGCAAGACGATGCGCCAAAAGAAAATATGCGAGAGAGAAAAAAGGCGGGACGCGGGGGGGGGGGGGGGGGGGGGGGGGGGGGGGGGGGGGGGGGGGGGGGGGAAGCGAGCGCGCGCGCGCGCGGGAGCGCAACCAGAGCCGCCGTTTCTCCCTCCTGCCCTATAAATGATCATGCTCTCCACCGCCGAATGGATCCATCCATCCATCCCAGCCATGGCGCCCACGATCCCGCCGTCCTTCCCTGCTTCCCGAGGTGACCAGCGCGCCGCCGCCCCCACCATCACCATCTCCTCCGACTCCGATCGGTCCGTGCCCGTCATCCTCGTGTCGTCGTCCTCCGAAGTGTCCGCGTCCTCCCCCGTCGACGTCCTATCGTCGGCCGACAGCAACGAGGCCATGAGCCGCGCGAGGACGCCGGCGCGGCGCCAGCGTCCGTCGTCTCCCGTCCGCTCACCGGTCGCCGCGTGGTCCGACTGTGGCAGCAGCGGCACGACCGACGCCGCCGCCAGGAGGCAGCCTGCGAAAAGTGCGGCGCCGCGCCGGCGTCCGTCCCCGCCCATCCGCTCACCCCGACGCATAGGGCACCAAAACATTCGGGTCCGCCCACCGCCACCGGTCGCCGCCTCGTCCGACTGGGGCGGCGGCAGCGGCTCGGCCGAGGACGCCGCCAGGAGCCAGCCGGCGAGAAGTGCGGCGCCGCGCCGTCGTCCGTCCCCGCCGCCGTCCTCTGCCGCGTCCGGCCGCTCGTCCGCCAGTGGCGCGACCAGCCAGCGCAAGAGGAAGGCGAACTCCAACTCCACGCAATGGAGCCTCGAGGACGAGTGCGTGCTCCTCGCCACCTTGACCGACCTCCGCAAGCGCAACCTTGGCAAGATCCCCGCTTCCTCGCTCATCCTCGGGGAGCTCAAAGATGGCGAGCGCGCGTTCAGCCGCCGTGGCCAGCTGGATCGGAAAGAGGTCACCAACAAGGTGTACCGCCTCAAGGACCGGTTCGCGAAGACCGCGAAAATGGCCGCGGACAACGGCGGCAGGCTCCCGCCCGAAGCGCCGGACCGCGACAGGATGCTCTACAGGGCATCCAAGAAAGTGTGGCCGGAGGTGTTTGCGGACGGCGGCGCCGCCTACCTGGAGGCCAAAGAAGCCCGAGATCGGGCCAGGCTCGGCCTCTGACCTAATACCTTCATATATCGGATCGCTGCCGCTGCCAAGCTCCTCGCTCGCTCCTTGCATTGTCCGCTTCATATGTGGGCATCTATAGTATCCTTATTATAATGTCCTAGATAGATAGCTAGTGTGTCACGGTCATATGTTAGGTCGTTGCATCTAAGCTAGCGTCAAGTATCGATAGATCGATCGATAGATGGTGTCATTTTTAATTATATATCAGGCTCTATTTATGCATGAACTAGTAGTGTCATGTCGTCGTCTTTGTCTTTTGGGCATCACACCGTCCATTCCCTTGTAATGCATCAAAAGTATCAAGCATGTATGCATATATCAAGTGATCTAGCTACTAACCTGCAGAACGAAACTTCCCTATTGATCGATCGAGTCGAGGAAAATGTCGAAGCTGATGAACGCTGAACACGCGTGCGGCTACAACTCAAACTCATCCCAGGCATCGTGGTCGTCTTTGGCCCTCAGATCAAAGGGAGATCCCAGGGCATGGAAAGTAAGGCTGGGAACACGGGGCTCACCGAGGAGAGAGATCGGCGGCGAGGAAGACGGCGGGCGCCATGGATCTCGAGCTTCGAACCCGATTGAGATGTACGGGAACGCGTCCAGCGTTAGGAGGAGGCTCGGGTGCTCAAAGCCTTTGGCGAAGTTCACCGGCCAGCCGCCATAGCGCTCGCCGGCGCCGGTGTCCAAGAAGAAAGGAGACGGAGGGCGCTAGGGTCTGGTGTCGGGCTCGATCGGACGCGTGGTGGTTGGGGGCACGGACGCCGAGCCCGTGGCGTCCAGCCAAGATTGCGGAGCGCTGCGACGGCAGCAGCCAGCAGCAACGGGGTCCACGCGGCTGCATGCGGGCGGCCCGGCCCGGCGTAAGGGAAGCTGGGCCGGCTTGCTGTGCCAAACGAAAAGGGAGATATGGTGCTGGGCTGGACTGCATTGAAGGCAGGACTGAGCCTCTTGATGGGTCACGGTCCAAACTAGTAGATTAGATATATGCTTAAACTTTGGGGTCCGACAGAATCCCAAGAAGTCTCCTTTGGGGTGTGGAAACTATAATCTCAAAATCTTTTTGTTTGCAATTGTCCTTTGGGGGGCTTTGGACCTCGCGCAATAAACGCGCCATCGAGGGGAAGTTCCCACGTTCGCCAACTGAGATTGTTTTCAAAAAATTCAGGTGCTTCTGCAGAGATGGCGAGGGCTACTGAAGACTGGTGATCAAGGCAAGCTGGAGCCTTGGGTGTCGCAGATCAAGGGGTGGACGGAAGCTTTCCTGGAGAAACTAAAAGAACGGCCGCCAGATGATTTCTTCCTGTAGTTCCTTTGTTTGTTTCCTTTCGGTTCAGTTGTGCTCTTCCCTTGTAAGCTGGTGTCCCCAGCCGCCGGAGTCTGTACCAAAACTATTCGCTTTCTGAAAAGCAGGGTGAAGCCTTTTTCAAAAAAAAAAATGTGATGTGAATTTGAATCAAGGACTCAAATAATTCAAAGCTCCTACTTGAAAAATGCAAATGAATCAAATGGAGCTCCAAATCACTCATGCACTTGTCCTTAAATGATTCTCATGCACAATTTTATTTACTAGGAATTTAATATCGGGAAAGAAGCATTTAACTTGTATACTGAAACAATTTTTGTAACACGATTCCCCCTAGTTGAAACAAAATTGTTTGAAATTCAGAAGTTCTGGCACCAGTAACATTCTACAAAATTGTGAGATGCATGAAACCCAACGTCTCCGTGCGAGCGAACATTGTGCCACTCTAGATCCGCCGAGATCGCGGCATACTCAGGTGCTGTCTCAAGCAGCTATGGTGAGATGAGCTCGGTCTTGTCCCAAGCGGTCTCCAGCTAGCGTCTTAGATGAAGCATGACCATGTCGGCCTGCTCGGCAATAGCTCTATAGCGAAACTCGTGGGAGAAATTTTTTCCCCAAGTTTTAAGTTAATAGCTAGAATAGGTGATTGATAGAAAATCAAATATCAATCAGATTCTTATATATATAATCTGAGCTTTGCATATATATATATATATATGATGTGGTGATGGTGGACGAGAGTAGAGAAGGGGTTAATAGAAAGTTAGAGCTGTGGAGACGCACGTTAGAGTCGAAAGGGTTCAGACTCAGTAGGACCAAGATCGATTACATGATGTGCGATTTTAGCGCGACTAGGCACGAGGATGGAGATGTTAGTCTCGATGGGCAAGTGGTGGCCCAGAAGTATACTTTTCGGTATTTAGGATCGATGCTTCAAAAGGATGACGACATTGATGAAGATGTTAGATATAGAATCTCAGCTGTATGGTTGAAGTGGTGTCAAGCTTCTGGCGTCCTATGCGACAGAAGGGTACCACAAAAGTTAAAAGGTAAGTTTTACAGGACAACGATTCGTCCGGCGATGTTATACGGTGCTGAATGTTGGCCTACAAAAAGACGACATGTCCAACAACTGAGTGTAGCAGAGATGCGGACGTTGCGGTGGTTTTGCGGGCACACACAAAGGGATAGAGTCCGGAACGAAGTTATTCGGGATAGTGTCGGGGTGGCACCAATTGAGGAGAAACTTACCTAACATCGATTGAGATGGTTTGGACATGTCCAACGGAGATCCCCTGAGGCGCCGATGCGTAGTGGGGTTCTAAAGCAGGCCGAAAATGTAAAGAGAGGTAGAGGTAGAACTAAACTAACTTGGGACGAGTCGGTGAAGAGAGACCTTAAGGAGTGGAATATCTTCAAAGAGGTAGCTTTGGATAGGAGCGCTTGGAGACTCGCCATCCACGTACCTGAAGATCCGTGATCTTTGTTTTTTTATGGGTTTCATCTCTAGCCTACCCCAACTTGCTTGGGACAAAAGGCTATGTTGTTGTTGTGTATATATATATATATGGCTCACTCTTTATCACTCTAGCTAGTTGTATGCCCGTGCGTTGCTACGGGAGAATAAGAGCACAGAGATACACAAGTATCAATTCATATGTATTCTGATTTGTTAAAATCCGTAAGGCTTAATAGAAAATTGCTTCAACAAATAGCTCTAATATATAAAGTTCCAGTGATTCCTTATTTTTGCTCAACTGACTGTCACAACAGAAATAAAATTTTGTATTTGAGAACTTTTAGATTGCAAATATTTCAAGCTCAATCCTACGTTATAATTTCTAAATATATTTTCTTTATGGCTAGTACATGTATAGAAATTAAATTTCCACATGCCGAAAATACACAAGAGTGTAACAACATGAAAAACACACCAAGAAAGACATCTTACTGAAAGTATAATTTTGTAACCATCCAAAAAGATCCCTATTGCCACTGTACATGGCAGCAAAATTCAGTAGGCCCCAGCTTTTACCATATCTTTGAGTTGCCAATAAATGTGCCATCATTTTCCCATCATCATAGGTTTAAGTTACTCAAAATAAATCATGCCACCTTCCAAGCTATAAGAATTTGCTATCCTTTATAATGATATCACAGTCCTCTTTTTTCTGCATAAAAAACAAGCATAATTTATATTTAGACATCACAAGATCAAATTTGATTCAATGGTCAACACTATAAAATCATTGTTAATAGCACATTTATTACTAACCAGTATAATACTGAAGATAGAAATTGTCGTAGTAGTGAAAGCTATGGCTATTCCATGGCAGTGGGGCTCATATAGTCATATGCATTAGCAATTTAGCACAATTGCCTAATCAAAATTCAGTAAAGTCTCAACATCTTAAATATATTTTAACTGATCCCATCAGTTTTGAGCCTGTGCTACATTGCAAGCTTCTGAGACTTGTCGTTCTTCAGGAATCCCTTCCTAACCTGAAACACATCCAAAAACTTTTAGAATTGCTAGTACAAGCCACCAACCATTAGCTAACACAAATATGTTTAGAAATAGAATATGCAAATAGTAAAATTCCTACCTTGGCAACTCAAGTTATTGCTCCTGACCACTTGGACATGGCAATCTCACGCTTCTTGATGTTGAACAAAATTGGGCTGCACTGGAGAAATAGGAAGTCCAAAACATTCTAACTAATACAAAGTTTCACCAAACAAACTAATTGGCATAAAACACACACACAATGTTTTGCAAATCAGATCTTCCCCATATAATTCAATTGATAGTAAAATATTGTCTAATGGTAAAATAGTGCCACACGTAGTATACGATAAAACATCCTGCAATCTGATAATTTTTTTGAAGAAATTGCAGGAGCACTGCATCATCATTTAAGAAGAGGAGAAAGCCAATAGTTCTTACATAGTGCTATTACATAAAAGACCAAAAGACTCCCTCAAAGTAAAAGGTTCTAACATTTGAAAACCAAAGTTACTCTACTACCGGCCCTCCATAGGCCAAACATCTAAGCATTATTTCCGCCTTTGATCTTCGATTCCACCTGCAAAACATCTGGTTATCAAAGATGATCCTGTTTCTTTCCTTCCACATATTCCAGGATGTTTACATCAATAGTGCCGCCTTGGTTCTTCTTCTCTGTTTTGGTAGAGCTTCCAGCTGCTTGTTCCACCAAAGCTGAAAATCCTGCTCCTACCCCGACATCTGCACCAATACACATGACCACCTGCCAATTCTTTCCCAAACCGACCTTGCAAAGGTATAGTTCAGAATCAAGTGCACAACCATTTCAGGTTCTTGATCACACAAAGCACAAACTGGATTGCATGGCCAGTTCCTAGCTGCAAGCTTGTCGGCCATAAGAACTTTGCACTAATAGCCATGCAAAGAACTTATGCTTCCCTTCTGCTTGCACTTCCTCCTTAACTGGGTTAATGACGATGGTTGCATCATCTACAAACAAGCTGACTCTGATTTTCGCCGCTGTATTGCAAAGGAGTTTATTTGCAGGTTCCGTTCTTCAGCTTTCGATAACATTTTCAACTTGATAAATTTGACTCCATACTAACAGTATTTCTCTCAAACTAATATTCCCTACCATAATCCAACCCCCTTCTCTGCAGCCTGCCGATTGAGCTGGGCAGGATCTGATGGCCTTCCAAGATCTTTTGACAATCAGAGCCAATAAATTTATTATTAACTAAACTATATTAGAGACCAACAAACCAGAAAGCTGAGAATAACAACTCTCCTGCTGCTGAACTACAGGAAGATAAGAAGATTCATTTTGCTTTTCTGTTCTAATAAACCTTACTTCAGTCTCTATTCAGTCTCTATAGTTGAAGCGAGAAAGGAACATCGTTATAAGCTGCAACAAGCAAGCTTACAGACCTATTACTTTTATTTGACAGAACATTAACCTTATAACCATTATTCAGCAAAAGAATCCATAAGCAAGAGCCAATCCATAAGCAACAGCCATGTACAGGAAGATAAATTGGTCTTAGAAAGAGGAAAGAAACTAACGCACCCATGTGGTGAGGGTGTAATCTCCCTCAGCCTTCCAGCAGCCAGCCGCCGGGATCGTGCGGAGCTCACGACGGTGAAGTCAGCGACATCGTCAACGGAGGACGTTGGGGAGGGATGGACGGTATCAGGGTGTTGATGACGAAATTGACGAAGGAGAGCAGGGAGGATCATGCTGCCTCCACCCTGCTTATTGAGAGGAGGAGAGGGAGGACGCGACGCGAGGTAGGGCGGGGCCGCAGCTAAAGGGCGCAGCGGGAGGGGGCAGACTCGCGGGCGGCAGCGGGATCCAGACGGGAGGGGGCAGACTCACGAGGCAGGGGCCGACTCGCGGGAGGAGGCTAACGGGAGGGGGCAGACTCACCAGGCAAGGGCAGATTCGCGGGAGGAGGCCGACCGGAGGGGCAGACTCGCGGAGGGGGATTTATTTGTTACAGAAAAACTGATATCTTACTTTTAGTCTTTTTAGTTGTATAGAGATTATAATAAAACAATATAATTAGAATAGTAGCTTGCGCTTAATAAGAAACGACGGACAATTATTGATCGTACAGTTATACCATTAAGAAACACGCAGAGAGTACTGCCAACTTGATGACGTATGCATGCTCAACCAAAGGGATGACCAAGGACGAATGATCGATCGTATCTCCATCCATGGTACGGTGGTGCCTGCTGCTGCATGCTTCGTTGCTTGCTCATCCACTGATCCACATTCTTCAATTCGATCTTCCATGGTGGTAGGTAATGTATGTATAGAGGACATATCGTCACCAACGCGGTCGGCATGCCGACGGAGTTAGATCAGACGACGGCCGGGAAGGGGTTGAGCCGAGGTGTGGGGCGGAGCAGGAGCGGTTTCTTGCGAGCGCACACCAGGCCGTCCGACTCACCCATGTCTATCGGCTGCTGCTGCTTGACCGCCGCCCCGATGTCGTCGCCGGTGGCCCAGTCGAAGCACTGCACGAGCGCCGCCAGCACGGCCGGCACGGACTGCAGCGCCAGGCCCATGCCGGGGCAGCCCCGGCGTCCGCTGCCGAATGGCATGAACTGGAACTGCTGCCCGCGGGGCTCCAGTCTCTCGGCGGCGCCGCCGGGCATGAACCGCTCCGGCCGGAACGCCAGGGGCTCCTCCCAGAAGGCCGGGTCGCGCCCGATGGCCCAGATGTTGATGAACACGGCGGTCTGCGGTGGCACGGTGAACCCGCGCACCACCATCTCCTCCGACGATTGCCGGTGCGCGATGGGCGCCGCGGGGTGCAGCCGCAGCGTCTCCTTGTACGCCGCCATCAGGTACGGCAGCTGCGGCAGGTCCGCCTCGCCGGCGATCCGGTCACCGCCCACCACGGCGTCGATCTCCGCCACCACCTTGCGCAGGGCCTCCGGGTGGTTCATCAGCTCCGCCAGCATCCACTCCACCATGGCTGCCGACGTGTCCGACCCAGCGGTCACCACGTCCTATGTACGCATTTATCGATAGTCATGCAAGTTAAGAAATCTCGATACGATCGAGATCGTTAGTTTTTCCATGGAAACAAATAAGTACTACGACTCACGATGATGAAGGCCTTGATGTTGCCCCGTGTGAGCTTCACCTCCGCCGTCTTGTCCTCGGCTTTGTCCATGAGGATGTCCAGCAGGTCCTTGTGCGTCGTGGCGGCGGCCTCCTTCGTCTTCCTGTGGTCGTCGTCCCCGTCGGCCCTGAGGAGCCTCCGCGCCTCCCTGGCCTCCTCCTTGTGCCTGAGGATCTCCTCCAGCAGCGCGTCGAAGCGGCGGTGGACGTCGGCAGCTCGCCTGCCGAGGCCCTGGAGGTCCCATCCGCAGCAGAGGGCGATGTAGTCGTCGACGTTGAAGGCGCCGACGAGCTCGGCCACGGCCTTGACCAGCTCCTGCGCCTCGTCGGTGACGCTCCCGGGCACGGTGCTGGCGACCATCCGGATGACGGAGGTGTTGGCGAGTCGGATGAGCTCGCGGGTGAGGTCCACCGCCTCGCCGCGCGCCGACGTCGCCAGCGCGGCGCGCAGCAGCGACACGGCGCCGGCGCGGCGGATGGGGCGCAGCTGCTCGACGGTGCGCGGGCCCAGCAGCTCCGACATGCAGAGGCGCTTCATGAAGCGCCAGTGCGTGTTGTAGGGCGCGAAGGCGAAGCCCGCCGAGTCGTAGGCGAACTGCCGGGCCACCGCCGTCAGCGGCCGCTCCGAGATGCTGCCCTCGTGGCTGCGGATCAGCTCGGCGGCCACCTCGGCGGTGCTCGCCACCACGCAGTGCGTGGACCCCAGGCGGATGGGCATCAGGGGGCCCACGCGGGACGCCAGCTCCTGGAACGTGCGGTGGACCGGCGGGCGGAGCAGGTGGAGGTGCCCGATCACCGGGAGGCTCGTCGGGCCCGGGGGCAGACGGCGGGCATGCAGGCGCCACGAGGAGATGAGGTGGTGCAAGGCCACGGCGGTGGTGACGGCCGCGATCAGCGCCAGGTGTGATGCGGTCACCGGATCGGCGACCATGCTGCTGTGCTGCTGCTGCTCTTCCATGGTCACCGCCCGGGGCGTACCCTTTCCTTAGTTTCTTGCTTCAATTCCTCGGATCAGTGATCTAGTAATATAATATAAGCTGTTTGATCACCAACTCAACAAGTACCGTATGTGATCTGATGGAGGTGCAATGTCTTATATATACGATTAGATAATGAGCTGTCTAGTAGTGCTCTCAAGACTCTTCTGTTCTATATTACTAGTGACATATGACGGCTGACCAATATTATTGCAGTAAATGTTTTGGTGTGTGTACAAGTTAATTAAGTCTATCTGTAATAAGATGATATGCTGGCCGTCTCGATCGCTTGCTTAATTAGTCGTAGCTACCAATCTCGTACATACGTACTATTATTTAAGTTTTTCTCGCCGCCCTCTTCCGTCCATATATATATGTACGTGGATGTGGCCTGTATAAAATCAACCACACCTTCGATTTTGCAGCCTTGGTTTTTTTTGTTCTAGGTTTCGGGTTTTTTTAATTAAAAGGTAGATTACAGGTTTCACTGCAAAGAATATATATAATCAACTGAGCAGTTGTTCATTGCCACTGCATAGTTTACATAGTCTATTCCTCTTCCTCTCACAGAGTGTACCTAGGGATGGTAAAACATCCTAAATTTTAGCCCAGATAATCTAAGGGCCGGACTCTAAAAGGACTGAGCTCTAATCCTATTCAATTTTGAACTACATAAAGGTCAAGTTAGATTGCGTAGAGAGCATTAGGGTCATAATTTGTTACCACCCCTCTGCACCATGCTTAACTTATTCATGCATCCACCTAGGTAGACAACTCAGGCTATTGTGAACTTGTAAGTCATTCGATCAATTAGGATATATATATGTATGGCCTCTAATATGACAAGGCCCGTATTATTGTAAGGAAAAACTAACCCTTAGATCAGAGTAGCTACATACTCGCGTCAATGAAAAACTAATGCATGCGTACATCCTATACTAGCTTGAAAATTGGTGTGCGGGAGCTGTCCGTGTCTGTTGTGGTTCCCGATTTGGCTGAGCATCTTCTTCACAGCTACATTTGTGATTGATATGCATGGCGAGACGAGAGCAGTTGACATGAGTGATCAGCGCGGTGGCACCTGCTGCGATACACTACTGTTACACATATATACATAGATATGTAAATGTAGGAGGGGAAGGGCGACGCCCTGCTGGCCGTGGCTCCACGGCTCTGCCCTGCTGGCCGCAACACCGCCCGACCCCTCGTGCCCGCCGCCGGTAGGGGAGGGTGGTGGGGAAAGGGTGTAACACTTGCTTGTTTCGGTGTTTGATCACATATTTAAACCAAGTTTAAACTTTTAAATTGGGCCAAAATGCCCTGAACTCCTCACCCTTCCAGTGTTTGTTTTGATCAATGAAATCAGTGGTTAAATCGGGACGTTATCCGACGGACTGTCGGATTACACCGTTTTAAATGCATATTGGCCTGATTAATTATTCAAATGATGGTTAGCGCACTAAAATCGATTTCATTTGGACGGTTCGGCCATAATGGGAGGGGCGGGGAGGAGCTGCAGGGGAAGGTGGGAGACGAGGGAGGTTAGGAGCGACATGGAAGAGAGAGAAGGAGATGGGACTTGGGTGAGGAATGAGAGAGAGGGGAAAATAAAAACTGACTAGTGGGTGATGCCCGTCGATCAATCACCGCCGGTTCGTAATACGATCAGATCATGATTCTTACTATCATTGCTGCTGAGGCATTTTGCATTGGATATACTATTCTGTAGTAAGTGAGTGCAATTCAATGGATGTACATATGATGTAATCAATAGTCTAGCCGGAGACTGACTTGGAGAAGCTAACTAGCCTAAAAAACGATATCTAACCTAGGACGAACAAAAAAGCGCAGGTCTCAGTCGGACAACAGAAAAAATAATAAGGGAACCAACGAGAAAAGAACCCGCCGCCTATTACAAGGGATCTAGCCATATATTCTTCTGTGTATCAAAGGAAAATATATAGGTTCTTTTTGCTCTATGCTTCTTTGGAAAATATATATATCATCAAATCAATTCTATCACGATAGACCTGGAATTAAGTAACGGGTCTTTATTCTTCTTCCAAGTAATGGGGACAAACTTGGTCTGAAATCATTTTCCACTTGTCGTTATCGTCGCCTCTATATTTTTCTCCGAGAACATGTCATATCATCGTCTTATGAGTCACAATGCACGTGTCATGGTGACATTGCAAGTAATCGTGCATTGTTGATGTGTATGTTAACTCTCAATCTCCGGTCCATTGTAGTGTATATTATCATCATATTATACGTTAAGCCTGTACTGTTCTAAGTTAGCGAAGCTTGACTACTGCATGCGTGTACCTTGTTGGAGGCTGCTGCTTGGAGCTATAGCATCCTTAGCTCGAGATATGATCGATCGAGTATGACCCGGTCGATCTGGCCGTGTCAACATCTCACCAACCTTAGCTTCCTCATGTTTTGTTTTTCGATCGAGAACTTGTCTAGGCAAGCATTTAATCAAGAATGGCCAACATATATAGACCCTCCTCACCTAAATACATGGGAGTATGCAGATGAGAGTTGGTGATCGAGTTGATGGATGAACAGCCAGCTAGCGCGGCCCGCAGGTTGTGGCGTTCGGTGGGGATGGATAGATGACAACAGAACCAGATCACTGCTACCTGCCCGGCCGGCTGTGCAGCAAGCTACGTGAGAAGGGAAGCCGGCAGGCGGCGGCGATCATGGTGATGTCAGCATGATCCCAACATTATACTTTCTTAGCGGCTTTGTCTATTTTTTTAGAAAACACAGTCCTATGAGTACCTCCGAGAGACTGAGCCGGCAAATCTTCGAGATTGATGAAGTTACCACAGACGCCTCGCTGTCAACGGGAACATGCTTACCACTGAAAGCACAACACTGTTAAATCCTAGAAAATTCACTCCCACGGGGAGTCGAACCCAGGACCTCAGTTGCTACTGAGGCTCTTGTAACCACTAGACTACATGCCCTTTCGCTTGACTACTTTTCTTCTGATTAAACTCGATCATGCACGGCACTCTTATTTAACTAGTTTAGTTGTTGGGATCATCTATCCATGAGCGATCATGCACCGGCCGGGCTGGCGGACGACCGTACCAATGCAACTCCGATCCAGGAGCCGTGCAGACAAGGTCGCCGGCGGCCAGCCTGTGTGCACACATTATCCATCCCGTCGGCCCGCCGACATGCCATTGCCCGGTCGCCCGGCCGGCCGCCTTCTCACTTAGCTATACACCACCACCTCGAGCTTGCCTAGGTCAGGTGATGGTTGCGTCCAATTCTCGAACCATCATTTGATGGCAATATAATATCCCAGGAACGAACCAAGTCAAATATATGAACCCCTCGGCTGCTAAACTCTAGAGAGATCGGCCTAGGCATCCAATCTATACTATAAAGATCGAGAACAATTGAAAATGTTTCTCACCCAAATCGGACTCATCATACCCCTTACGCTGGACCCACATGTCGGTGTATCGGATCACCGGCTCGTAAATTTGTTTGCACGTCTGGATCGGATGGTAATGCAAGGAGAGACACAAGGATTATACTGGTTCGGACTGAATGTCCCTACGTTCTGTTCGAGGCTCTCGTGTTCTTGCACTAGAATTGTAGTAGGGGTTACAAGTCGGGCGAGAGAGGGCATGAAGTCCCAAGTCGTTGAGTTCTGAATTGAGTGTGCGAGTGACTATTGTCAGGGCTCCCCTTCTCCCTTTTATAGCACAAGGGGAAGGGGTCGGTTACAGAAATGGGAGAAGAGAAAGAGAGAGAGAGGGAGAGCGAGGGGGTCGGCCACTCCCGGCTCCCGTCCTGCGGTCGTTGTGGCGCCCTTGACGTCGACGGAGGGGTCTGTTCCCCATCCCTGGCTTTGTGTCTGGCATGATGCACTGTAGGGGATCCCTGTTTGGGGTGACGTCGCCCCTTGTAAGCGGCGTGCATCGGGTCACCCCCTCCATCCCATCGGTCGCTGTACCCTCCGGTCCGGTCTTCAGTGGGAGTGGTTGGGAGATGCCTCCCCATGACGTGATCCATCTTCTCGGTGTACTTTGGGGCGTTCCTCAAGTCATAGTGTCAATATTGCCATTTGCCATGATTCGACTGCTCCTAGCGTCCTTCTGATCGGGTCCGGCTTTCCCCGGGATCGACGTACCACCTTGCCTGGGCGTGGGGCATCCCACTGGCAGGAGTTGTTTCTCACCGCGCCTCCTCGTGAGGGTCGGGCGAGGCGGAACCTTCCCACAGGGGTCGGGTGAGGCGGAACATTCCCACGGGGGTCAGGCAGAGCGGATCCTCACCTTGTGGCAAACGCCGCCACTGGGCCGTTCGTGGGCTGCTAGTCCGTTTATGCACGGTGGGCACGAGGACTTTACAGGGCTGAGTTCTTACTATTGGGGGCACCTGTTACTTTCGCCCCCATCAGTAGCCCTCGACCCCCCTCGCGGTTGCGACCGGAGCCGCGCGGGGGGTTTTACCCGGCTGAAGTCGGGAGGGGGGGGGGGTTGCCTTTGTCCGTGTTTCATCCTTGTTCCTTCAATGCCACTAGTGGTTGCACACGAGCGCACCCACTGGGTGCAGCCTCCGGGCCTCTGAGCGAAATCAGAGATTCGCTCAGAGGGTCCAGCAAGTGGTCCGACCGCTAGACCCCCAGTTTTGACCAAACAAGGCGGATTCTCCCCAGGTGCCCAAGGGTGCGCGCGAGCGCACCTAGTGGGTGTAGCCCCCGAGCCTCTGAGTGTGTCAAAGATTCGCTCAAAGGGTTCAGGGAACGCCTGGCCAAGCTTCCGTCCCTTGTTCGCCGATTGCTTCGGCGTGCCTCCTCCGTTTGACAGGAATCCCGTGATGGGTCAAGCCTCCCTTCTGACCCGTTCGGGCAAAAATTTGGCATCGGTTCCCTCCCTATTCGAGTGATGGGGGCAGAGCTAGGACCCGACGTCTTTTGCATTTTGGTCCTCCTGTTCGTCCCGTGAGGGTTCGCCCTTTCCCTCTCCGCAGCTATAAAAAGGGGCCTCACGGGAGCATCGCCTAAGCCCTCTTCGCCCTTGTTGCTAGGCTTAGTCCCTCGTAATGGTGCTGTTTTTGGCTTGCGTGCATCCCCCTAAGCGAGCCCGCCATCCTTCCAACCTCTGGTGCTAGAAGAATGCTTGCGAGTGGCAGGGGACGGTCCGAGGAAGCTGGCGGTTTGCCTTACGGGGTCACTTGGTATCGCACGGTCATCGTGGTGTTCGCTGTCCAGTCTCAATGGAGTGGTTATGGCGCACCGTGAGGCTTCGGCTACCGGGAGCTGGCTCCCGAGAGTTGCGGGCCGTAGCAGCCTGTGCGCCATGTCCCCGCGGCTGATGTGTCGGTGCTTCCACCACGGGGCGGGCGTGTACCGTGGCCACCTCGATGTTCGGATCGTGGAGGTGCTTGTGCGCCCTCCCGCGGCTGCGTCCCGTCACGGAAGGCCTGGCCTACCTGGACAACAGTTGCTGGGGGAGGGTCCTTCGAAGTCCCCCCCGGGGAGAAGAAGCCTAGGCGACGGTGGCATCAACGGGTCGTTCGGCCTCAAACCCTGCCACAACGTCCCCGAGGGCAGTGGTGCAAGAAGAAGTCTTGCAAGGTGCAAGAAGAAAACTTGCGAGGCGGGTGTGCCTGCACTTCTTCTTACACTTGAAACTACCGTCCCCGGGGATCCCAATGTTACCGTCCTTGTGGTGGTAACGAGGTTTTTGTACTGAAAACGGCCTTGAGCCGAGTGTACTTCGTGATTTTTATGGAGGTGTTAATGCTTTTCCTTCCGTTTCGCTGCCTTTTTGTGCGGGTGCGCTGGGTAACCGAGCCCCCGAGCCCCTACTTCGTTGGTGGGCGAGGGTCAGGCAACGCCGACCTCGCCTCCACTGCGGTCCTGTGTTGGCCTCCTTGTGAATCCACCCATAGTGACCCTGTCCGCTTAGGGGCGCCGGTTGAGGGGTCGGCTCGTCTTTGGTTCGTTTCCCTCCACGCGTTCCCATTGCTTGGGATGAGAGAATTGGACCATGCCACATTTATCCTCGTTGGTCCAAATGTGGAGCCTGATGATCTGATAATAGGTAGATCCGAGTGGGGCCCTGGTTCCGTTTGTTGTGGGGCCAGAAACGAGTCAGCTGGTGACCCACCCCAGTTCTCCCGACGGCCGATCTGCTTAGGTCATCGGGGCCATTCGGCAGAACCCAACGGTGCGATGCCTTCCCTCAGGGGAAAACGCAGACCGGGCACAGGTTAGGACTCGGATATGGGTTGGGATGCCCTTGGCGTGCGAACTTGTCTGTGTGCTGGCCACCGGGTGCCCATCCATCCCCATCCCTTGCTCGTGGGTGTCCTGGGCGGCTTTGAACCCTCTAGTGGGCCAGCCTTAGAACCCGGGACTGTAATGGGTCATCGGGGCATTTTCGGCCCGTGTCCCAAACTTACCTCAGGGGCAGTTTCATCCTTCCAGCGGCTAGCGCTGTTCCCAATGGGCCGCACCTGCAGAGGCGCGAGCGCTGGCTCAGATGGGACGCAACGATCGGTCGTGGGCGACCGCCATCATGACGGTAGTCGCGGGGTTCGAGGCGACGGTTTGCCCCCTTCTGCTTCTTTATTAGCCAGGTCGGGGGGACGACGTTCGATCTTCCTGGGCCATTAGTGTGAGAAAGAGAAAGGAAAGAACAGTGTTTCCCACCTCTTCCACTGCTGCCGCTGCCGCCGTCGAGCCCCCGAATCCTTGCACTCCCCTCCTTCCAGGCCGCGCAGCCATGGCGATGTAGCAACACTCGGATGTGTCCCGGGCGCGTTTGGAGGGACTCATCACCAATGGGCTGCTCTGCCCCCGGACGGCGGCGAGGGAGTGGGAGCTCCCCGGAGACGAGTGGGTCCTGGCTCCGCCGGCCGGCTACGTCGTCTTGTTCGCCCTCTTCCATGAGCGCGGCCTTGCCCTACTTGCTCATCGATTCTTCCGGGGCCTGCTCCATCACTACAAGCTCGAGCTACAACACCTGAATCCCAACGCAACCCAACATATCATGGCCTTCATCACGCTGTGCGAAGGATTCCTTAGGACCGAGCCCCAGTTCAATCTCTGGACCTACTTCTTCACCATTTCGATGCAGAAGGTGAAGGTGTTGGGCGTGTTGAGGGTGCCGCCGGTGGGTTTCTCCTCCATTCATCTTCGCGGGGAGCGCTCCAATGAGTACATGGATCTCACCCTGACGAAGACCAACAAGGGGTGGCATCCCACCTGGTTCTACCTCAAGAACCACCCTGATGCCCCTCTTCCGGCCTTCTCCAGCTGACCTGCGGAGGAAGGGCTCCTCGAATGGGGGTGGGGGCCATCGAAGAAGGACAAGGCGAGGCTCTCAGACCTGCTGGGTGCCATCAGGCTCCTCATGGGGCACGGGCTGACCGGCATCGGGGTCATTGACGCCTACCACTCGAGGAGGATTGCGCCTCTGATGGTGCCCTGCATCCCTTTGTACGAGATGCAGATGAACCTCCCATGGGAGGGTACCGCACTCGCATCCGGGGAGCTCCGCACCTCTGAGATCAGCCGGCGCATCTTGGAGGCGATTGATGGGATCTCGGTCGATTACCCCGTCCCAGGTCACCCGGTGATGCGCTCAGAGCCCAGCTTCGTTGAGTTGGTCAGTGTCCGTCTTCCCATCTTTTCGTTGTGTTTCTTTCTCTTCATCCTCTGTCTGTGACTTCCCCAGTTTGCATTCTTCATAGGCCCCATTCTCCCCCTTCCGTGCTTCTCCGGTGTCGCTGCCTGAGGACGCCGTTGCATGGCAGGCGAGTCGGCTCACCGCCAAGGCGCAGAAGAAGAAGAAGAAGAAGGATGAGAAGGCGCGGAAAAAGCAAGAGTGGGAGGCCGTGAAGCAGGAGCGCGAGCAGCGCCGGAGGGCCGGCGAGGACGTGCCGAGCAAGGATGACCCCGAGAACTTTGATGATGATGATGACGGGGGTGTTGACGCAAAAAATCCATGGGTCAGACTTCAGCGCCGGCACACGCGAGGACCCGGGAGCATCTTGCTTCACTGCTACGCGGCGTCCAAATTGGATGTGTGGTGGTGCAGGGCGTGCCAGTTAATTTGACCAACAATTGACAAGGGACAGGTAAAATGTTAAATTACCGGAACGTATCGGCTGGTGTTCCGAATCATTCCACCACGGGCATTTGCCACAGGTCCGATGCAGCAGTAGATCAATCGGCCAAAGCTCCGTCCGATTGCACAGATGAGGCAACGCCAAACGGGTTATCGAGGCCTCGGTAAACAACACCTAGATCCGAACCCGATTGGCCTAACGACGTGCAACAGGCAAGCTGTGCGTTGGCCAATGGTATTTAGATCTAGGCTGGATAAATTGTGGTAAGAACTAAATAAAAACAAGATTAAATGAATCTAACCCTGTCAAATCTAGCAAATACTGATAACTTGTGATAACTGCAAGAAACAACTAGACTAAGCAGATTAATCTAACAAGAACAAGCTGATATCGATAACTAGGTGAATAGACCAGACCGAGATCCAATCTGTTCGATAACTTGAACTAATACTGGATAGAGGAAGAAGCGATGCGCCATCAAACTTGAGCCTATCTGCCTCGTTCGACGCGGAACTTACCAGCAAGTCAGAGATCGAAGTTGATACAGCCCCACGTGCAGGAAAGAACTCGTAAAAGAAAAATCTACTGCAACTAAGGCGAAGCCGCCAAAAAGAGAAAAAAGGAAAACAGAGTTTGTGTATTGATCATTGGATGGTCTTGGTACATGCCCGAGGGCAGCTATTTACAGCCTAAGCTATAAACCCTAGTTGATTACGACTTACAAATTTCTTGACAACAAAGAAAATAAACTTCCCTAAACAAAAACTAACAGATAACTTGCTGACGTAACTTCGCCAGGTCTTTCCATGCTCCCATCAGCTGCGACGCTTCTTCTAGCCCAAAAGCCCAATATGCTCCATTCTTTGCTCCTGATCCAACGTCGGCCCATCAGCTAAGATGCCTTTTCTGTCGGCAATCATTCAATCTCATCAGCTTCTTGCTTGACGATCAACCTCTTATGCCAATTCCAGGCCTTTTAATCAATCCAGAACCTCTGACCTTGATCTTAACCAGTTATGCAAAAATAGGTGTCAACACATGCCCCCCAATTTCTGAATAAAAATGCTTTGTTCCGAAATTCCAGTCAAAGTCTTTTCTCTGTAGTTCTTTGATCTTTGTGCAACCCAATTCCTTTAGTTCTTCATTGTGAAAACATACAACTGATACTGTTCAATCTTTGACTTCTTGGCCCTTCTTATCATTACTCCTCTGTAGGGGAAAGTATGATCGGCCATCCATCAACCACCCCATCTTGTCAAGTAACTCCACGACCCCTCGATTATTGGGATGGCAACTGGAACACGTTTTCCGACTCCTCCACTTCCTTTTTAACTGCAACCGTTCGACTTCTGGACTCTTCTGATCGTCACTATAAATCGAGTAACAAGGTTGAGCGCAAGAGAAAACCCCAATCTTGCTCTTCTTCTTCCTCAGTTTTCTCTTCATCTGCTCTTTGCTTCAGCATTCCTCCACCACTCATGGCTGATAGCAGGAGCCCTGCCGATGATTCTCCCAGGCCAACTCAGCGTCTGTGAGCAACTTTGCACCGACAAGGGTAAGGATTCTTTGGCCTTGCAGTCCTTCTTTTGGCTTTTGTTCTAACTTCCTTCTTTCATTGTTTCAGAGCCATCTCGATGGCCGATGGTGTGTATCACGCCAGCACGCCATCAACACCCACGCAATTCTGGACCCAATTCTGGTGATCCCTCGAACCTCCGGGTGAACGAGTTGGAGTCTTCCTTGCGCGCATCCAGGACTGCTTTGTCAACTATCGAGGAGAGGCTAGCTACGACTCGAGCAATGTTGGTAGAATCTGATGCATGAGTAGCAGGTACTTCAGAGCCTATTCCCCAATCCATTTCATTCTTCTTCTTTCACCACTGATTCTCAAACCTCTTCAGCCCTTGAAGCTCAACTCCAAGCTCTTCAACTATCGGCGAATCAAGCCGCTGAGTTTGTGAATGCCCGAGGCCTCTTGCTTGCCGACCGCCTACAAGACATCCCCGTCCGTATCCGAGAAATTGCCATTAATGGCATCCATGATGGGGCAACTACGACTTTGGCTACAGTGCAGATCCAACTAGGCCACAACGTTCAGGATCTGGATCCTGTTCATGCTGAAGGGGAAGATCTTCTCGAATTCTTGGACATCATGGAGGATCTTGAGCACACGGCTGTAGCTGTTAGTGAAAGTACTAGTGTAGACTCTGTAATTAATTCAGTCTTTTACGATGAGTAAGTCATCGCCGGTGATAATGCACCATCTTCATGAACCTTTTTTGCTTGGCTTCCTTTGCATAATTGCTATGTGTGCCTTACTTGCCAATAGACCTTGCATTCTTGAGTTTCCAACTTCAAAACCGCGATGTGAATCCAGATTTGATGACCCACTCCTCATTTTGCAATGTCTCCAAGAAAAAGGCAGGGTACACCAACATCAATCGGCTGTGATGGCTGTGTAGGCAGTATATAACCCCAAGATAACCCCAACCTTTTCTGACACGATTCTTTAGCCGATCATGACATTGATCAAACACCTTGACCAGAATGAATCCTTGTTATAGGTGTTTGTTGCGCTAAGGGCGATACATATCGTATCGACCATTTGAGCCTGATCAACACGATCGGCTTTTACAAGACTTGTTCATCGGCCATAGATTCTTGCATTGCTTCTCCTCAGCCGATGGGATGCTTGTTCAGACTTCTTCATGGAGTAGAGTTTTCCGAGCTGTCTTCCTGAACTGGATCAAGAACAAAGCCCTCCATCTTCAAGAAGTCTCCTTCCCTTACTTTTCCTGATATGCATCCCACGCCATCGAAGCCCCATACTGGAGGGTTGGCCAATGCAACGCTTAGGGATGAATCCGCGTGCACCACTTTGACTGAATCATTCTCTACCCACTGAATAAGGCACTGATGCATTGTGGATGGAATGCAGCAATTAGCTTGAATCCAGTCCCGGCCTAAGAGCAGATTGTATGATCCCTTGCCATCCATAATGAAGAAAGTAGTAGGCAAAGTCTTGCTCCTAATCATTAGTTCGACAGTGATTGCCCCCTGAGCAGGCGATGTCTTCCCTTCGTAACTCTTGAGAACCATGTCAGTCCCCATCATATCTTCTTCACCATACCCAAGCTTCCGAGGGACGATGTATGGCATGACATTGACGGTGGCCCTCCATCGACCAACATCTTAGTCATCGGCCTACTGTTAGCATGTCCCTTCACGTACAAAGGCCTCAGATGCCTCTACTCCTTCTCATCTGGCTTCTCGAATGATGCTCCATTAGTCGATACACGAGTCTTCGGGTTCTCGGTATCATGATCAGGATGATCAGAAGTTGATACCTTCGCATCTCCATCGACATCCTGGGCTCCCTTGTCAACCGCACTAGCTGGGAAGAGATGCTCGTCAATCTTCATTGGCCTGTCGAACTTGATCCTTCCTTGCTCGATGGACGTCTGGATCTCCTCCTGAATGTCTGGCAATCATTAGTATCATGAGTGATAGAATGATGCCACTTATTATACATGCGGCCCTTTAATTCATTGGCCGATGGTATCACATGGTTGGAGGGCAACTTGAGCTGACCCTTTTGCAGTAGTAAATCAAAGATCCTATCGGCCTTTGTGATGTCGATCCCGTAGCTTTCGGCTTCCTTCTTTGCGAATGGGCATGAGATCGGCTTCTTGGTATTGACCCATTCAACAACGCCGATCTTAGCTTCATTCTCCGAGTAAGAAGAATCCCCAACATAGTTGACCTTCTTCTGGAACATGTTCTTCCTGGCGTCGTGGGCTCGAACATCAACATTGGCAAGCCTGGATGCTAGAGTGCTCAGGCTCTCGAACTCCTAGGATGAAAATTTCTCTTTGATGTGTGGCAGGAGTCCCTGAAAGGCCAATTCAGCTAACTGGCCATCACTAAGAGACAGATTGAAGCAACAGCATCTAACGGCCCTGAATCTCTAAATTTAGTCCGGGACAAGCTCATCATTCCTCTGTCGCACCACGGTCAAGTCGGTGATCTTCATCTCTTGTACTCCGATGAAGAAGTACTTGTGGAATTGCTTCTCGAGATCGGCCCAAGTAATTATGGAGTTAGCTGGCAGCGATGCAAACCAGGTAAAGGCCGATCTAGAGAGAGATAGTGGGAACAGGTGGATCTTCAAGACATCTATTGCTGTAGCTTCCCCGCATTGCACTAGAAACTTGCTGACGTGCTCAACGATTGAAATGTTGCCCTATCCAGAGAATTTGGTGAAGTCTTGCAACTTGTACCGATGAGGCAATGGGATCTGATCGTAGGCTTCTTCGTAAGGCTTCCTGTACATAAATGCAGGTTCCTTTGGCTTCAAGCCGAACTGATTCTTCATCACATCGGCTATCTTGTTGGCCCAATCAACTTCAGTTTGCTGCATCATGAGGTTTGGCATCTGAAAGCTTGCGTCTTGAGAGGCCCTCTGGATTTTGGGACTCGTCGGCTGTCCCGTAGTATTGTCCATCAGCTAGAAAGCCGATGCATCTGTGCGATGCCCCCAGTCTGGGTCGGTGCCGGTGGAGTCTTTGGTAGATGCTGAATCGTCAGGGCAGACGGCACGAACGACAATATAATAGTAGGGGTGATCATTGCGTTGCCGTTTTGTCCGAACATCCATGGATATATGTACGACCAAAATTCCATCGGCATGCCCAACGTGGAAGGTACAAATCCAGCTGGGGTGTTGAACATGCCTCTGCTTGGTGTCGATGCGTTCATCACAGGATTAGCAGCAAATGCAGCTACAGGTGGCGATGAAGTGTGTGCTGCTGAGGATCCCGGGCGGTTCAACACGTACGACGATGAGCTTTGTGACAACCCTGGTAATTACATTTCCAAAATCAATGTCATTAGCCTAATTCAATGATTAAACCGACTAATGAAAGGGTGGAAAGAATTAAAACGAGTTCAGTTGGAATTCAAATTTAATTTGAGCACAGTGGGTTACTTTTGAACTTTTAAATTTAACTTTCCAACCATAAGCCAAATGAGATTTTGCCTGAAACCAAAGTTGTAGAACTTTTTATTTTGAACAACTTTCGTGTTCAAAAGTTTTTGAAATTCCAATCAGAAAGAGGAGAAAACGCCCTGTTTGCACCCAGCCCCCTGAAGTTTTCCTAATTTTTGCATCCAGGTCCCTCGTTCCCCCCCCCCCCCCTCCTCTGCCGCACCGCGCGCGCTCGCCCGCCCGCCGCGCGCCAGGTGGCCGGCGTCGCCTGACCGGCGCGAGGCGCCAGGCCAGTGGCCGCCGCACCACCCCGCCACGGCCGGCTTTGCCGCGCCCCCACGCCGCGTGGCCAGCCAGCGCCCGCGCGTGCTGCCGCACCCAGCCCGCCGCCCGGCCGCCCAGTCCCCGCGCTCCGCCGTGCCGCCCCGGCCCCCGCGCCCCACCAGTCGCCGCGCCCGCCCTCCGCCCGAGCCACGGCCGCTGCTGCTTCCCCACTCCGCGCCCGGCACTATCTCACCGCGCTCACGCCATATCACGGCCGCCCAGTCACCGCGCCCGCACTGCCGCACGTCGCGCCGGCGTTCTGCCGCCGCCCGCCGCAGCCAGTGCACGCCGTTGCCGTGCCCCGCCCCGCGCGTCGCCCAGGCACCTCCACACCCCCTCTGGCCGCTATAAAAGCCGAGCCCCGACCGCCCGCGCGAGCCCCGCCACCAGAACGCCATCGCCGCCGCCGAGCGCCGCCCGCCCGTGGACAGCTCCCCACCGCCGCCCACCGCCCAAACTAAAGCGCCAGCCACCACTACATCACCACACCGAAGCTCGCCGACCCACCCAACGCCACCCAGAGCCACCGGAGCGCCGCCGCCCGCACTGCCGCCGCCGCCGCCGCCCCTGCTCGCCGTGGACAGCACGACCCCGACCCCCTCCGTCCAAGCCGAGCCCCTGAGCAGCTTCCCCACGCGCCACTGAAGCTCACCGACCGGACCACGCCGCCCCAAGCCCGCCGGAGCACCGCCGTCGACGCGAGCCGCGCCGCCGCCGCCTCTGCCCCAACGCCGGCGAGCCCTTCCCGGCCGTTCCCCACCTGAACAACACCCCCACAAGGTAGTCCTCGCACCCCTGAACCTTCCCCGACCCTCGCCCCTCGCCGCCGGCGAGCCCCCTCGCCGGAATTTCGGCCGGCCGCCGTACCCGAGCCGCCGAGGACCCAATTGCAAGAATTTGAGTCTTTAGAAGGGTCTGAGCGTAAGATTCAAGGACCTAGTTGTAAAAGAAAGTTTCAAACCTAGATTCAAATTCAGTGAACTTGTAAAATTCGTATAAAATCGTAGAAAATTCAGAAAAATGCAAACTCAACTGTTCTGGAATCCTCAGAACAAACTCTACCACCTTTGTTACAAAAGGTTTCTCAGAATCTCAAAATATTTTGCTCTACATTAAATAGAAGCTTTAATGGACTTATTTTGTACCCACTATTCTAGAACAATGCTGACCCTAAATTTTGGGCAGTGAATTAGTTGCTTGATGATTAGGACTGTGTAAAAAGATCAGGCCCAAATTCCATCTCTAGCCTTACTGTTTATTAAACTTAGATCCATACCATGTTTAAGTAAAATATTTTATCCCCGCAGTTAGGTAGTGAATCATCCAATGAAACTTTTTCTATGTTAATATCTTGGTACCTAGAAGCCAGAGAAAAATTAGGAAACTTTTTATCTCACAGTAACCTACTTATTTGATTTATGTGCTAATAACATACATTAAATCAAGAAAATAGTATCTTAGCTTGGAAAATTCTCACATTTTTACTGGGAGATAAACTATGGTAAAGGTTGCTGTGTAAAATGTTCCATGGACAAAAACCCTGTGTAGGGTCCTGTAAAAATGAATCTTTGAATAGCCTAGGTGTAGAATGTCATATTTTCTATGCTCTGGATACTGCATGATAAATCCTACAAAAATTACAGTAGCTTCTGCATGCTTAAGTGAGAGCTCTGTAAAAAGCTTAGACTCATTTGCTGCACCAATTGTCCTGTACAAAAAGAACAAGTATCTAACAGCAACTATGAAATATATTTTTCATAATTAATCTGTTAAATAAAATTTGCTGAAAATTTTACAGTAAGCACATCTTTCTTTGATGTGCCTAAATCCAAAATTTCATGACCGGAAACTATCCAGTGTAGTAATTACCCTTAAATCGTATCGAGTACCATCGCCACGACTTAAACTTGTGCACTCATGTAGAATCGACGACTCTCGCCGACGGAACTTACGAGCTGGTGCCCGCGTCCGAGAGTGAGCAGCGTGAAGCTCAAGCAAATCTAACTGAAGCTTTTGAAGACCCGAGCCCAAGTTCGGAAGATCCCCAAGCGAACTGCGAAGGCAAGCCCCGGAGCATAACCCATTCTTTCCGAAATTATGCAACTCATTACTTTTGCTTGTGCATTAAGTTTATAGGAGTTGGATGAAAACTTAGTTGCATGATGTCAGGAACCCTTGCTTGAAAACTAGATGTCTGGTTCGATAGAATGCTGTGCTAATAGGACTCCGGTAAAAGTCGAGTGATTTCCTGTCACTCGCGAGAAAATAGGAGTTGAATGACTACTACACGCTGCAATCATAAGGACACGGACGGGCTATGGAACGATGGTTACGATTGAGGCCCGTCTGTCTAGTGAAAAATGCTAAGGCCGCAGGGTGTGGTAGTGATGGTTAAGTCTTTGAACGTACTAAACACATGCCGAGATTATGGGAATCGGTAAGCTTAAGTACCTGATTGGCCCGGCAAGGGGACGGCATCCTACCCTTTGAACTTCGGTCCCATGTGCATATGGCGAGTGCAGAGAGTGGTCACGACCCGGCGCCGAACCGTGGCGTGGAGCTCTTGTACTCTCGGAGGGTAGCCCCGATCCACGACCCGGAAAGAAAGGGGAAAAGTTGCACGTGTGACTCTAGGGAGTAACCGCGTGACGTGTGTTTGGGTTTCCCTTGCAAGGTTAAGAAATTCGATTCGAATCGTCCGTTTCTCACGGCTATTGAGACTGCTTAACCATTTTTACCCACAGAGTAAGAAGAGGAACAATGATGATGAATGAACTGGGTGGATGAAAAATTTAATGCTTCACCATGTATGCTTTAGGTAGCTGCTGATCTAGACTGGCTAACGAAACTAGAATCTTGAGCTAAAAGCTGAAAGTAAGGACCCACTTGTAGATGCTTTTTCGGCAAAACAAACCCCTGAGCCAAAAAGCCTGGCATGTCTAGAGTCGGTGGAGTAGTTTCCACTACACGGGTAAGTCTTGCTGAGTATTAGTATACTCAGTCTTGCTTGTGACTCGTTTTCAGGTGAGCCCTTCGAAGACATGATTGCTAGCTTGACTTGGCCCTGCACTCTTCCCCCTGGTTGGTCGGTGGAATGGGATGCGCCCCCGTCCAACGGAGAAAAGACCGAGTGATGTCTCGTACGGGCTTCATCGAGACATCCTGTATCGTCGAGTAGTTCCCGTTGTTTATTTCCGTTGCAACTTAATTCTGAAGAACTTATTTATGTTAATTGAAGTACTTGATTATTAAACTCAAAACTTGGTCTGTAATATTTACTTATGCTAAATGATGTAATATTGCTGGAATGTGGTATTCTCTGGGCTCATCGTCGCATGAGCATTTGTATGTACGGTGCTCGATCCGTTCACCGTGGTTGTATCGGGAGGTTATACCCGACAGACCAGTGGATTACTCCGTTTGAAGTGTAAGGTTAACCGAGGATGCCTTAATGGTAATGGTTAATACACTTGAGCCGGGTTAATTCAGGTGGTTCTGCCACAGCTGGTATCAGAGCCGTAGCTGGTGCCACAGCTGGCAACAGCGGACACCAGAGCCGAAATACATACGCCAGAGAATGCTACAAGCCTTAAAAAAAAACTCATTTTACTAAAACTTGACTAGAAGGTTGTGTTGCGAAATGCGTTGGTACGTTAAGGATGGTGCCTAGTTCGTAAAGCCCTAAGGGATTATGGGAAAGTTACTAGGTGGCTATCTAACTTCTATATATATTATCAACTGACTTCCAGCATATTACCTTCTGTCAAAACTTACTTTCATGCACAACCGACCTTAAATTCTGTAACGACGCACTCGTTGCTAAGGTAAGAAGGTAAGGATCCTCAGCCAACTGAGGGAGCTTGGCCTTCCTGTCGGTGATGCGAACCGAACGCTGCCCTCAAGCAGTGGCTTACTTGAGGTGCTGCCAATATGCCAACTGTTAGTTGAACATATTGGGAGTAGAAGGTTCGGCGCAGGGTATGGCGATCGCTGTTCATACCCCCGTCTTATGACGGTACCCCCGTGAATACGCTATCTCGATAGCGTATGTTAACGTCGTCTGTACGGCGGAAATTGTACAGATATCGTTTCTATAAGTAAACGGTAATGAATACGGACGCTTTCATGAGTGCTGGCATGAAAGGTTCATGAAATATATATGCTTTGTCAATCTTCTGCAGGTACACTAACCGCGATTACGATAAGTTAAGGGACGAGTAGAAAGACTCGACTAGCTATTATAGGAGAGCCGTATTGTGTAAGCCACCGAAACTATCTTCGTAAGACCAAAGCTATTTGGCAATTGTTTATTTTGTGAGGACGAATAGGACGTGCATACATCATAAATATATGTATCTGAAATCAAAAATGCGTTGTATGAGAGTGGTAAGGTTCTTGCATATCTAAGCGTGGTTTGCATAAGGACCATCTAGCAAAACTGTCCGAATTCTGCCGTAACCAAAAAGAGCGATTTATTGGCCAAAGAAAATGACCATTTATGATAAAGTTCATGTTGAAGAAATTGTTCCAAATTTTGTGTTCTATCTTCTGTTCAAAAATGAAAAATTCTGAACTTATGGATAGTGAGAAATAACAGAAACCTTGGAATGTCAGAATTCTGTCCAGAATAAGCCCTTCTGCCTCTTAAATTTTTAGGCCCCCTTCCCGCAGTTTTCTGCAAAAGAGCACAACACAAAACTTGTTCCAAATTTACCCAGGTAGCTTCTGTTAAAATGTGGTGAATTTTGGCTTGGTAGATTTTCCCTGGTGCACGAAACTCTAGCCCTCTGTTCACTGAAAATTCTGGGTAGACAGTAAGGCAAAACCTGAAAAGAAAGACCATCTTAGAGACCTAATTAGCTCTGGAGTTGACTAGCAAAGTTGTTCACAAATACTTTAGGAGTGATCTGGTGAAATTTGAGAATTTTTGGATGAGAACTGTGGGAGTTATGGTTATTTTTGCACACTATACAGAATCTGTCCTTGTGCTGTTCACAGTTTTTCGCTATCTCACTCCATTTGATCTTTTGTTCAGATGGCCGAGCCTGTTGATATGATGGTGGATGAGGATGGACGCGTACACTCGCAGTGTCTCCACTGGGAGGGCTTTCCCTCTATTTTGTGGGATGTTCTGCGTACCGCGGGTTATCTAATTCCCCCACGTTACGCCGGACTGGAGTTTGCAGAAAATGGAGTTACCCAGTGCCGTGTCAACGTGACTATCTTTCCGCACCCGCTACACCCGGAGTGGCCCGCCTTGGAGCTTGAGGCTGTTGGTCGCCGTTTGGCCGATACTTGGGAGCTTGCAGCCATGAGGGCGCTCACCACGTTTTGTGCGCAGCGTCCCGAGGTTGTCACACTCACTCCCATTGGATTGTTTCCTGCTGCCCAGGACAACGACCCCTTTTGGCTCAACAGGGTGCAGCACGCACAGTACTTGGTAGACTTTCATGCCCAGGAGACTATCCACACCTCCGTGCGGTGCATGAGTGCACTCTACCGGCTTCAGACTCTCCAGAGTCAGGCACTCGAGCAGCTCACTGATCTTGCTCAGGCCTACCATATGATGGCAGATATCAGGGATGAGCAGATAAAGGAACTCAGTCAGGATCTTGAGGACAGAGATGCTCAGATTGGCCAACTTGAGGGCCAAATCCAGGAGCAGGACACCCTCATGGGTGAGAGAGATACCACGATAGCACAGTTGGAGGAGCAGCTCCATGATCTGAACCTTGAGTTGGAGGATGCTAATGAGCATATTCAGTGGCACCATGATCAGAATGACCATCCCCATGAGGACGACATGGAGGAGGATGAGGAGGAGCCACAGGAGATTGATGGTATCTCAGGAATGGATTTCGAGGGTGAGGTACCACAGGCACCTCAGATGGGAGCCCACTCTCCTGCTCACAGCGAGTCGTCCGTCAACGACTTGGACGATTTCTAGAGGACGACCTAGGAGGACTTTTGCACATACTCCTCGATAGGGTAGCCTAACTTTTGGCAAGTGTTGTAATAGGCTAACTAGGAGTTGAGTAACTCTTTTGTGTGGGGTACACCTGAACCATGTGGATACCCTCAGCATGTAAGGAACGGCGATAAACTTGGGTGATTTCGTTGTAATTTGGTAAACGATGAAATCCACAATCGCTGAGACTTGACGGAATTTTTACCCATGTCTCCTTGCATTTCTTGGCTGAGTGTTGAATACCAGACTTGTGCTAAATTTTGTGATCTGAGTTCTCACAAAAATTCAGCATCATTGGACCCCGCTAGTTTAAGATATAGGCGAAACAGTACCGATCAATCTGCTGAAAAACAGCTAAGACAGCAAGGCAAAGGACGAGCTTTTCGACCACCTTAGCCCTAGTTCTAGCACCGAAGTTAAATACCAAAGCGGTGCATTCCTAAATTCTCTGACTACTGCGAAAGTTTGAAATGTTTTGGATGGACCCGCAGCAGGCTATGATTTTTCTCTTAGCAAACAGAGATTCTGTCCATACGTCTAGCTGTGACTTCGGAAGTCTATGACTACACCAATTAATTATGAATCAAGGAAGTAGTATGGATCGCGTTGCTAATGGTAACCTTTCACGTTTCAGATGGTTGGATCAACACGTGGCAACCCCGAGGGTTTTGGTGCCGGTGGCAGCCGCTCGCGACAATCGCCACCACCCCCGCCCAGTTTGGTGGAAGTGATGGCCGCTCAAACCGAGCTGCTACGTCAGATTGTGCAAGGACAACACCAGCAGAGGGGTGGGCACAATGCTCACCAACCACAAGCCGCAGGATACACGGATTTCCTAGGGACCCAGCCTCCATTGTTCCATAAGACAGAGGAACCCCTGGACGCAGATGCATGGATTCGCACCATAGAATCCAAGTTCACACTACTTGTGGCCCCATGCTCAGAAGCCAACAAAGCTCGTTTTGCCGCGCAACAGCTTCGCGGTACCGCTCGACTGTGGTGGGACCACTATTTTGCGATGCTCCCGGCTGATGATGTGGTCGACTGGGATGAATTCAAGACCGCGTTCCGGGCACATCATATCCCCGAGGGTCTCATGGAGAGGAAGTTGAACGAGTTCCTGGCACTCACCCAGGGCACCCGCACCGTGCTGCAGTACGCCCAGGCGTTCAACAACTTATGTCAGTATGCGGGCTATCACGCTGATACGGATGCCAAGAAGCGTGATCGTTTCCGCCGAGGTCTGAATACCAAGCTCAAGGAACGTCTGAACCTAGCCAGGGCTGACACCTACAACGAGTTGGTCAATATGGCCATTACCCAGGAAGACTGTATCATGGCGCACTGGGCAGAGAAGAAGAGAAAGGCACCCGCAGGACCATCAAGTGTCCAACCACCAAGGTATCGCATCGTGCAAAATACCGCACCCACAGCTCCACCAAGGGCCCCGCAGCCAGGAAGATGGATTGCCAGACCCCCACAGCAGCCAGGCATGGTGCGACCCCCGATGCCTTCACAGAATGGTCCGAGGCCCATTCTTCAACAGTCTCTTCGACCTAGCCCCGCGAATCGCTGTTTCAAATGCGGGAGTTCCAGCCACTTCGCACGAGAATGCCCTCAGCCTGGACAGCCCAACCAAGGTCAAGGATCCAACCCGAACACCAAGAACAGGGGCAAGAGACAGACCCTGCAAGTCAAGCAAGGACGGATTAACTTCACCACGCTTGCAGAGCTTCCTGAAGGAGCCCCAGTGATGTCGGGTACATTCTCTATCCATAACAAGCCTGCAGTTATATTATTTGATTCTGGTGCATCGCATAGTTTCTTAAGTGCAAAATTCGGTGCGAAAGTAGGCTTGGATGTTTGTCACACCAAAGGGTCATATATGATATCAACACCGGGTGGTAAAATCGCTTCAAACCAAATGATCAGACAAGTACCAGTCAAATTGGGTAGTAAAACCATCGACACGGACCTTGTCCTTTTACCTCTTGACGGCATGGACATTATTTTGGGAATGAACTGGATGGCTATGCATGGAGTCACACTGGACCTTTCTTCCCGAGCCGTTGAGATAAATTCACCTAGTCACGGAGCCACTACCCTCTACCTACCGTTCCTAGATTGTACGAATTCCTGTGCTTATAAGATGGAAGGACTTAAGCCAGATAATATTCCTGTGGTAAACGAGTATGCCGATGTTTTCCCGGATGACTTACCCGGAATGCCACCAGATAGGGACATTGAGTTCGTTATTGAGCTACAACCGGGCACTGCACCTATATCCAAAAGACCATATAGGATGCCCCCTAAAGAATTGGCGGAGCTGAAAATTCAACTCCAAGAACTACTGGACAAAGGTTTTATTCGCCCTAGCGCGTCACCTTGGGGATGTCCAGCCCTATTCGTAAAGAAGAAGGATGACAGTTTGAGATTATGTGTGGACTACCGACCTCTCAATGCGGTAACAGTTAAAAACAAATACCCCCTTCCTCGCATCGATGTACTCTTCGATCAATTAGCTGGAGCCAGAGTCTTCTCCAAGATTGATCTTCGTTCGGGATACCATCAGATCAAGATTCGCCCGTGCGATATTCCTAAGACCACCTTCTCCACCCGATATGGACTATATGAATTTTTGGTCATGTCCTTTGGACTCACCAATGCCCCTGCCTACTTCATGTATCTCATGAATTCGGTATTCATGCCCGAACTTGACAAATTCGTCGTAGTGTTCATCGACGACATCCTTATCTATTCCAAGGATGAGGAAGAGCATGCCAAGCACCTTCGCATTGTTCTTCAGCGACTCAGAGACCATCAGCTCTATGCTAAGTTTTCTAAGTGTGAATTCTGGTTGGATACTGTAAGGTTCTTAGGTCACACGATCTCCAGCGAAGGCATAGCTGTTGACCCCAGCAAGGTACAAGAGGTGATGGATTGGAAACCCCCTACCTCTGTTCATCAGATTCGCAGTTTTCTCGGCTTAGCCGGTTACTACCGCCGCTTCATCCCGGATTTCTCTCGAATTGCTAAGCCCATGACTGAACTGTTAAAGAAGGAAGTAAAGTTTGTATGGGACGAGAAATGTGAAGAAGCTTTCCACACTCTCAGAGAGCATCTGACTACTGCACCTGTGTTAGCTCAACCCGATAATACCAAGTCATTCGATGTGTATTGTGACGCATTGGGTACTGGTCTAGGATGTGTGCTTATGCAAGAGAATCGAGTAATTGCATATGCCTCGCGAGCCCTTCGGCCCCACGAACAGAATTATCCCACGCATGACCTTGAGCTTGCAGCCGTCATTCACGCTCTAAAAATATGGAGGCATTATCTCATGGGTACACAGTGCAATATCTACACGGATCATAAGAGTCTCAAGTACATCTTCACACAAGCCGATCTGAATATGAGACAACGGAGATGGCTAGAATTAATCAAAGATTATGACCTTGAAGTGCACTATCACCCTGGTAAGGCTAATGTAGTCGCGGATGCACTAAGCCGCAAGTCCCATTGCCATTGCTTATCCATGGAGTCCTACCATGAGACATTATGTGCAGAAATGAGGAGGCTTAACATGGAAATGGTTTCCCAAGGCACTCTAAATCACATCTCAGTTGAGCCCACTCTTCACGACCAAATCGTTATGGCACAACTACATGACGAAGGAATTAAGATCATCAAACAAAAACTCTCTCTAGGTGAGGAGAAGTACAAATGTTTCCGCCAGGACCATAAGGGAGTTCTATGGTTCGAAAGTCGTATAGTCGTTCCGAAGAATCGTGAACTCCGCAAGCAAATTCTCGATGAGGCACACCTTTCCAAATTCTCTATCCACCCCGGCAGTAGCAAAATGTATCAAGACCTAAGGCAAAACTTCTGGTGGACTAGAATGAAAAGGGAAATTGCTACGTATGTCTCAGAATGTGACACGTGCCAGAGAGTGAAGGCTAGCCACTTAAAGGTAGCCGGTACACTTCAACCGTTACCGATACCATCATGGAAATGGGAAGACATAAGTATGGACTTCATCGTTGGACTACCAAACACGTCCCAGAGACATGATTCCATATGGGTTATCGTGGATAGACTCACGAAGACGGCACATTTTCTTCCGGTACACACCACCTATTCTACCAAGAAATATGCCGAGATTTACCTCGATCGTATTGTTTGCCTGCATGGAATACCTAAGACAATTATCTCCGATCGTGGTCCTCAGTTTGTAGCGCGCTTTTGGGAACAACTGCAAACGTCTCTTGGCACTAAGCTGATTCGCAGCTCAGCATACCACCCTCAGACCGATGGACAAACGGAAAGAGTAAACCAAATTCTTGAAGACATGCTGAGAGCCTGTGTCGTTCATTATGACAAGAATTGGGACAAATGCCTACCCCTGGCAGAGTTCTCGTACAACAACAGCTATCAAACGAGTTTGAAAATGGCACCATTTGAGGCCCTGTACGGACGAAGGTGTCGAACTCCTTTGAGCTGGTCACAAACCGGAGAACGTAAAATAATTGGACCCGATCTGGTAATCGAGGCAGAGGAGAAAGTAAAAGAAATACAAGCAAATCTTAAAGCCGCACAAGCCCGACAAAAGAGCTATTCTGACAAAAGGAGAAAGCCCCTAAAGTTCGAAGTTGGCGATCATGTCTATCTTCGAGTTTCACCAACCAAGGGAGTGCGAAGATTTGGAATCAAAGGCAAACTAGCTCCCCGTTATATTGGTCCTTACGAAATCATTGAGAGCTGCGGACCCGTAGCCTACAAATTACGACTGCCCCCTCAGCTCACGGCCACCCATGATGTCTTCCACGTATCTCAACTCAAGAAGTGTATTTGAGTCCCTACTGAGATTGTGGAACAACAAGAAATATCGTTGGAACCCGACCTCTCGTATGTCGAACACCCAGTTAAGATTTTGGATCAAGAAGAAAGAGAGACCAGGAGGAAAGTGATTAGAATGTATAAAATACAATGGAATCACCACGCGGAAGAAGAAGCCACCTGGGAAACGGAGAGCTACCTGAACCAACATTTCCCTGGGTTTCTTATCTCAACCACTGGTATGTGCACCCACGCCCACACTAAGAATTACCGTATCGGGGCGAGATTCTTGTTAAGGGGGGAAGGCTGTGACAACCCTGGTAATTACATTTCCAAAATCAATGTCATTAGCCTAATTCAATGATTAAACCGACTAATGAAAGGGTGGAAAGAATTAAAATGAGTTCAGTTGGAATTCAAATTTAATTTGAGCACAGTGGGTTACTTTTGAACTTTTAAATTTAACTTTCGAACCATAAGCCAAATGAGATTTTGCCTGAAACCAAAGTTGTAGAACTTTTTATTTTGAACAACTTTCATGTTCAAAAGTTTTTGAAATTCCAATCAGAAAGAGGAGAAAACGCCCTGTTTGCACCCAGCCCCCTGAAGTTTTCCTAATTTTTGCATCCAGGTCCCTCGTTTCCCCCCCCCCCCCCCCTCCTCTGCCGCACCGCGCGCGCTCGCCTGCCCGCCGCGCGCCAGGTGGCCGGCGTCGCCTGACCGGCGCGAGGCGCCAGGCCAGTGGCCGCCGCACCACCCCGCCACGGCCGGCTTTGCCGCGCCCCCACGCCGCGCGGCCAGCCAGCGCCCGCGCGTGCTGCCGCGCCCAGCCCGCCGCCCGGCCGCCCAGTCCCCGCGCTCCGCCGTGCCGCCCCGGCCCCCGTGCCCCACCAGTCGCCGCGCCCGCCCTCCGCCCGAGCCGCGGCCGCTGCTGCTTCCCCACTCCGCGCCCGGCACTATCTCACCGCGCTCACGCCATATCACGGCCGCCCAGTCACCGCGCCCGCACTGCCGCACGTCGCGCCGGCGTTCTGCCGCCGCCCGCCGCAGCCAGTGCACGCCGTTGCCGTGCCCCGCTCCGCGCGTCGCCCAGGCACCTCCACAACCCCTCTGGCCGCTATAAAAGCCGAGCCCCGACCGCCCGCGCGAGCCCCGCCACCAGAACGCCATCGCCGCTGCCGAGCGCCGCCCGCCCGTGGACAGCTCCCCACCGCCGCCCACCGCCCAAACTAAAGCGCCAGCCACCACTACATCACCACACCGAAGCTCGCCGACCCACCCAACGCCACCCAGAGCCACCGGAGCGCCGCCGCCCGCACTGGCGCCGCCGCCGCCGCCCCTGCTCGCCGTGGACAGCACGACCCCGACCCCCTCCGTCCAAGCCGAGCCCCTGAGCAGCTTCCCACGCGCCACTGAAGCTCACCGACCGGACCACGCCGCCCCAAGCCCGCCGGAGCACCGCCGTCGACGCGAGTCGCGCCGCCGCCGCCTCTGCCCCAACGCCGGCGAGCCCTTCCCGGCCGTTCCCCACCTGAACAACACCCCCACAAGGTAGTCCTCGCACCCCTGAACCTTCCCCGACCCTCGCCCCTCGCCGCCGGCGAGCCCCCTCGCCGGAATTTCGGCCGGCCGCCGTACCCGAGCCGTCGAGGACCCAATTGCAAGAATTTGAGTCTTTAGAAGGGTCTGAGCGTAAGATTCAAGGACCTAGTTGTAAAAGAAAGTTTCAAACCTAGATTCAAATTCAGTGAACTTGTAAAATTCGTATAAAATCGTAGAAAATTCAGAAAAATGCAAACTCAACTGTTTTGGAATCCTCAGAACAAACTCTACCACTTTTGTTACAAAAGTTTTCTCAGAATCTCAAAATATTTTGCTCTACATTAAATAGAAGCTTTAATGGACTTATTTTGTACCCACTATTCTAGAACAATGCTGACCCTAAATTTTAGGCAGTGAATTAGTTGCTTGATGATTAGGACTGTGTAAAAAGATCAGGCCCAAATTCCATCTCTAGCCTTACTGTTTATTAAACTTAGATCCATACCATGTTTAAGTAAAATATTTTATCCCCGCAGTTAGGTAGTGAATCATCCAATGAAACTTTTTCTATGTTAATACCTTGGTACCTAGAAGCCAGATAAAAATTAGGAGACTTTTTATCTCACAGTAACCTACTTATTTGATTTATGTGCTAATAACATACATTAAATCAAGAAAATAGTATCTTAGCTTGGAAAATTCTCACATTTTTACTGGGAGATAAACTATGGTAAAGGTTGCTGTGTAAAATGTTCCATGGACAAAAACCCTGTGTAGGGTCCTGTAAAAATGAATCTTTGAATAGCCTAGGTGTAGAATGTCATATTTTCTATGCTCTGGATACTGCATGATAAATCCTACAAAAATTACAGTAGCTTCTGCATGCTTAAGTGAGAGCTCTGTAAAAATATTAGACTCATTTGCTGCACCAATTGTCCTGTACAAAAAGAACAAGTATCTAACAGCAACTATGAAATATATTTTTCATAATTAATCTGTTAAATAAAATTTGCTGAAAATTTTACAGTAAGCACATCTTTATTTGATGTGCCTAAATCCAAAATTTCATGACCGGAAACTATCCAGTGTAGTAATTACCCTTAAATCGTATCGAGTACCATCGCCACGACTTAAACTTGTGCACTCATGTAGAATCGACGACTCTCGCCGACGGAACTTACGAGCTGGTGCCCGCGTCCGAGAGTGAGCAGCGTGAAGCTCAAGCAAATCTAACTGAAGCTTTTGAAGACCCGAGCCCAAGTTCGGAAGATCCCCAAGCGAACTGCGAAGGCAAGCCCCGGAGCATAACCCATTCTTTCCGAAATTATGCAACTCATTACTTTTGCTTGTGCATTAAGTTTATAGGAGTTGGATGAAAACTTAGTTGCATGATGTCAGGAACCCTTGCTTGAAAACTAGATGTCTGGTTCGATAGAATGCTGTGCTAATAGGACTCCGGTAAAAGTCGAGTGATTTCCTGTCACTCGCGAGAAAATAGGAGTTGAATGACTACTACACGCTGCAATCATAAGGACACAGACGGGCTATGGAACGATGGTTACGATTGAGGCCCGTCTGTCTAGTGAAAAATGCTAAGGCCGCAGGGTGTGGTAGTGATGGTTAAGTCTTTGAACGTACTAAACACATGCCGAGATTATGGGAATCGGTAAGCTTAAGTACCTGATTGGCCCGGCAAGGGGACGGCATCCTACCCTTTGAACTTCGGTCCCATGTGCATATGGCGAGTGCAGAGAGTGGTCACAACCCGGTGCCGAACCGTGGCGTGGAGCTCTTGTACTCTCGGAGGGTAGCCCCGATCCACGACCCGGAAAGAAAGGGGAAAAGTTGCACGTGTGACTCTAGGGAGTAACCGCGTGACGTGTGTTTGGGTTTCCCTTGCAAGGTTAAGAAATTCGATTCGAATCGTCCGTTTCTCACGGCTATTGAGACTGCTTAACCATTTTTACCCACAGAGTAAGAAGAGGAACAATGATGATGAATGAACTGGGTGGATGAAAAATTTAATGCTTCACCATGTATGCTTTAGGTAGCTGCTGATCTAGACTGGCTAACGAAACTAGAATCTTGAGCTAAAAGCTGAAAGTAAGGACCCACTTGTAGATGCTTTTTCGGCAAAACAAACCCCTGAGCCAAAAAGCCTGGCATGTCTAGAGTCGGTGGAGTAGTTTCCACTACACGGGTAAGTCTTGCTGAGTATTAGTATACTCAGTCTTGCTTGTGACTCGTTTTCAGGTGAGCCCTTCGAAGACATGATTGCTAGCTTGACTTGGCCCTGCACTCTTCCCCCTGGTTGGTCGGTGGAATGGGATGCGCCCCCGTCCAATGGAGATAAGACCGAGTGATGTCTCGTACGGGCTTCATCGAGACATCCTGTATCGTCGAGTAGTTCCCGTTGTTTATTTCCGCTGCAACTTAATTCTGAAGAACTTATTTATGTTAATTGAAGTACTTGATTTCTAAACTCAAAACCTGGTCTGTAATATTTACTTATGCTAAATGATGTAATATTGCTGGAATGTGGTATTCTCTGGGCTCATCGTCGCATGAGCATTTGTATGTACGGCGCTCGATCCGTTCACCGTGGTTGTATCGGGAGGTTATACCCGACAGACCAGTGGATTACTCCGTTTGAAGTGTAAGGTTAACCGAGGATGCCTTAATGGTGATGGTTAATACACTTGAGCCGGGTTAATTCAGGTGGTTCTGCCACAAGCTTGTTCCAACGCCGGCCATCGGCACATTTGTTGTATTGGGCAGAATACCATCGGCCATTGATGTAGATATCTTAGCACCAGCAGTGGCCGATGATTCTGTATTGGAGTAGGATGGTCTCGTGCTGCCTCCTTGAGCGCCTTCAGCTAGGACGTTCTTGATAGCGTCCTTGATAGTCTCAATCAGAACCCCTGACCGATTAATCAATGCATGGCTTATGGATTGATCGAACATCTCCTTGAACTTGGCCAAGTCTTGTGTGACGGTAATGCCCCCTGTAATTTTCAAGCGCACGGATATCAATGTACCTTTCACCAGGAAGTTTACCTGGGATATCGAATCCAAGGAACGACAGACGCAACTAATCCTAGAACTATTCAACCGGACCCACCTAAAGAGAGGAGGTAAGAGGGTAGAGGGCTTAACTTCAGTTAGCCAACTCGTTACCCAAATAACTAGTAGCTATACTAACTTGATCTACTTCGGCCGCTGGGGCGGAAGGACTACAGACTGAGGGAGAAATGGGGAGTCCAACCCGGCCAATGATCTACTGCTATGAAAACACCCGAACGTGGTGAACTACAAGGGACGGATAGGGCTGTCACCACGTGCCGCCTACCACATCAGTTCCATGGGGTGGAACACAACCCAAGATAACTATCAAGCCTAAGCACCACGCTTCAACTATCCAGTTACTGACTTTCGCCTCACGTTAAGGAAAGAAGAAACCCCAAATGGCCAGACTTGCTGAGCCACGCAGACAAGGGATCCCGCAGATCAAAGAAGTAAACTAACTAGGTACTGAAAGTAAAGAGAAGAACTAGCAAGACACTGAAGATAAATGAGGAACTTACTTTGACAATATTCCTCTGAGGTGGATACAAAGTGGAAAGGACCAAGAAAACCCCGGCTCCTTTCCTAGCTCGGCTCTTGCTCAAGCTCTCACCTCACACTCTCCCTATTCTACACTCGAACTGAAGCTACTAAGAATCTCACTTCTCTCTTGGATGGTGTGTGTTACAAATGAGAAATGGAGCTCTATTTATAGCAGCTAGAGGTCGGTAACCGGTGAAAGGCGTCAAGATAACGCGACCTTGGCGGTTAACGTAACTTCCACGCGAAGATGAGCTTCAGAGGTTGACAAGTGGGGCCGGCCGGCCTCCCCTAGGCCGGCCGGCCTGGGGATGTTGCCACTTGGCACCGCCTTTCACGTGGATATCCCTAAACGCTTCCTGAGGTCGGTAACAATTGCTTTTTAGTTAAGCAATGGTTCAGGACATGCATATGGGCCCTTTTATCCATGTGTGAAGCCTTTCAGGTCCTCGGATCAAACCGACACCAAATGCACGATCCCCGATCCTCCTGGGTGTGTTTCCTTGCTTCTGGATAAGTGACGTGGCCAGATGGGATAGTGCCTGGCCGGACGGCCTGTGATTTCTCCCATTTCAGGCCAATTTTGCACACCAAGTTCCTGAAATGTTAAATACAACAAAACTTGTGGAACTTGTTAGTGTGGTTAGTTTTAACTCCGATTTGTCTTGTAAACCATGAAAACCGGAGAAATGTTGGCGGTAAAACTCATTGAAGTCGACCGCCAACACACCCCCACACCTAGACTTTTGCTCGTCCCGAGCAAAATAATCAAAATACAACCCGGGGACTAAGCAAGTCTAGGGTCATGAACCTCAAAGAAGTTTGAACATATTTTGAAAGCTTGTTCCTCATACCTTGGATTCCAGGAGGCTAATGCCTTCTCTTCCACCTATTGATCTCCAAAACAAGTCATTGCGAAATCTGATTTCCTTTATTCTTAGTACCTGAAGAAATTCATTCGGAACTTCAAGGCACACTCTTGTTCACTCAAGGCACTCACTTGCTTAGGGCGAGGTAAGAATCTTTTGGCACCTCACAAACTTCCTCCTACTTGTAAAGGCTGATATGAGGAGCTCAGGTAGGGTTTGACTGCACGTTCTGTATCTCCTTTGTTGCGAGTTCAAATATTTTGTCTCAGAGAAACCATGTGTCCTGAGGGACATAGTCACGTGCATGTGTTCAACTGATTGTCCTTTGGTGGTAAGTACTCGAGCATCATCCATCTCTCCTCTTCTCTCTCTCTCTCTTTTGACTCGAGTCGGATGGCTTTTCTAACTCGATTTCTTTTCTTTTAGGGGAATGGCAAGCCGCTCGAGGATCACACTCTTTTGGGACTTTCAGACTTTGAACGTGTACGTGAGTGACTACGAGTCTCAGTGTGCACAAACATTCTCAAGAGGCAAAAAGATTTGATTAAGCTCAAGTGTACAGAAAGGCTATGTAGGGCTCAAAAGATTTTTCTCAAATATATGGCTTTGGATAGGAATTGATAGCCAAGAGTTGCCTCTTTCTTTGCAAATCATTATATCAAAGAAATCAATATGCAGAAGATTGGGCAATCCTAATCATAAAGTTCCAAGGATTAGAGTACTTGCAAACGAAATGAAATTTAATCGTTCTTTGATTTTCATGCAAGGAATTCATCCCTTCCTGTCTGGTTTAATCAGATTTCAATTTGTTTAGCAAGAGAACCAATTTGAACCAAAGGCAGGAAGGATTGAGTTAAAAGAGTCACAAACCGTCGTGGCGAGGAGGTGCTGCGCTGGCGGCTGCCAGGTGGGGCCGGCCTGGCACTGTGGTTCCTGCCCGAAAAGTATGGCCTACAGAGTCAGGCTCGGACTCAACGTGACGGTGCATCATGCCTTTTGCATTTTTCTCGTACCCTCAGGCTGGCCAGCCTGGTTCAAGCCGCCTGGCTCAGGTTTGGGTCGAAACATGCTCAGTTTCGCAAAGTGGGTTCGTGACACTTTATAACCTGCGAATCTTTCTGCACTTCGACGATTTGTTAATCTAGGGGTGTGTGATTGATACACAAGTGTGTATCAACCACACGGGGAATTAATGAATCAAAATTAAACTCCTTTTTATTCAATTTAAATTGGGGTGCTGCATGAATAAAAAAGATTGGAAATAAAATTGAAAGGGAAATAAAAAGCAGCACCAAGATCCTAATCTAAAATCCCTAATCTAGCCAATCCTCGGGTCTGGGACCCTGTAAAGGTCCTCGTGCCCGGTAGCCTTCGCAAGACGTTTGATCTTAGAGCTCAACGCCTTTCAAACGACATCGACCATGTTGTCGAGATCCATGCGCTCAATCTCGGACTCGGCCACGCGCTCATCCATATTGTTCAATTTAATCTTGAGCGTATCGAGCTGCTCCCTTAGCTCCTTCACCTCATCCCGCTCCTCGGGATCCTCCTCCTCCTCATCGCTGCTGTAGGCGTGGATTTCAGGAGGGCCATAGATCGGGGGTGGCGACCGGAAGCGTCTAGCTGATCTAGTGCTCAATTTAGTGGACTCTCTCTCGCCATGGTCCAATGGTGGCGAGAGGACCTTCCCAATCCCCACCTGCCCACGCACACGGTAGCGTGGAGGGCTCGAGCTAGCCGGGGTATACTCCGGCGAGCGTGGCTCAACCACCTGCAGTGCAGCAACGCGCGCTATGCCCCCTCCCAAAGACGAGGGGACGAGGCGCTTGCCGATCGCCTTCTGTGGGCACAAAGCCCCTATGGTTGGACGCGTCGGTGCGCGCGCACCGATGCGCACCAGGGTTCCTCCTCCTGGACTTCTAGAGGGGGACCCGGAGCGACTCGCCGACGATTGGCGCGAAGGCGAGGCCGGCTGGCCTCCCCTAGACCGGCCGGCCTGGGGTTTGCTTCCCTGGCCTCCGGGCTGTGAGGGGATGGCTCTGGCAAATTCTTCTGCGTCGATTATCTAGAGGCTGCTTGATGTTGTGTGGGTTTGGGTGGAATTGGAAGGCTCCAAGGGCATCCCAGAAATTCTGGATGCCGAATTGGGTGTCGTGGGCGAAGACGATGATGACATGGTCGTGATCTCGAAAGGATTTGGATTCTCAGGGAGTGGAAGGTCGAAAGGCTTTGGGTTGAAGGAGAACAGGTGCCTTTCGGTATAAAATGAGGGTGTAACGATCGGTTCTCCCAGAATTCCCGACGACGGGAACGGATAGGAGGATCTGAAATTTAAAACTCCGCGAACGGGCATGGAGCCAGGCCGGCCGGCCTGGTAGAGGCCGGCCACACCTTGTCAGGTGTGGGTTCCGGCCTTCGCGAAAGTTCCTTTTCTCCTCGTGCTCTCCTGTTTTTCTCAGGGATTTGGCCAGAAAAGGTGGAAAGAAAAGAAAAGAAGGGAAAGAAAAGAATCTAACCTAGGATACGGCCTCTTTAAGGTTTGGCGATGACCATAGACTAGGGGTTATAGCTCGGATAAGTCGTAGACATCTATTTCTTCGAGTTCCAGTATTTCGGGCTCAAGAAATATTTTCAACCTTTGGCCATTGGCCTTGAAAATATTTCCACCATTGTCCTGGAGGGATGTAGCGCCGTGATCGGCCGCATTTGTAACTAGATAAGGACCTTCCCACTTACTCCTAAGCTTACCATTACCAAACAAACGAACGCGAGAATTAAAGAGAAGTACCTTATCTCTCGCTTTGAATTGCTTGATCTTGAGACGCTTGTCATTCCATCTTTTTGTTTGTTCCTTGTATAACTTGGAGCTGTGGTAGGCCTTCTCCCTCCATTCATCCAATTCAGCTAATTGGATTTGTCATTTCACTCCAGCTGATTGGAGGTCCATGTTCCACTTCTTGATCGCTCAATGGGACTTGAATTCAAGCTCAACCGACAGATGGCAAGTCTTGCCATAAACCAGTTGGTATGGTGTCATACCTATCAGGGTCTTGAAAGCTGTTCTGTAAGCCCAAAGTGCCTCGGGTAACTTGCTCCTCCATCCCTTCCCCGTAGCGGTAACTGTCTTCTGCAGAATGTTTTTGATTTGCTTGTTCGATGTTTCTGCTTGACCGCTTGTCTGAGTATGGTATGGAGTTGCAACCCGGTGGTCTACTCCCAACTCGCTGAGACACTTTCTGAATGTCTTATCAATGAAATGTGAGACACCATCACTGATCACGACTCTTGGAACTCCGAAGCGAGGAAATATAATTTCCTGAAACATCTTCTTTGAATTCTTCGAGTCGGCCGCAACACAGGGAAGTGCTTCAACCCATTTGGACACATAGTCCACGGCCACCAAGATGTATTCGCATTGCTCTAACATTGGGAAAGGACCCATGAAGTCAATTCCCCAGACATCGAATATCTCGACTTGAAGGTTGCTCTTTAGTGGCATAGCATCTCGGGAGTTGATGTTCCCGTGCTTCTAACATCTTGGGCATCGCTGCACAAATTCTTTTGCGTCTCCATACATGTTTGGCCAGAAAAATCCACTCTGCCAAACCTTAGCATGGGTCCAGAATGCTCTGTAGTGCCCTCCATAGGATGAGGAGTGACAACGCTCGAGAATCTTACGGGTCTCACAAAGCGGGATGCAGCGGCGGAGTAGACCATCAGCACAGACCTTGAAGAGATTAGGATCATCCCATAGGTGATCTTGCTGAGGTGGACCAATCTTTTTTTGTCTTCTCCTGGAGGTATATATCCGGCCACCATGAAATTCACTAAGTTGGCATACCATGGGCTGGATGTAGAGACCTTCAGGAGTGTGTCATCTCTCAAATAATCATCGATCGGGAGGTCCAATCCCTTGAATTGCATCCTTGAGAGATGATCTGCCACACAATTGTCTGCTCCTTTCTTATCTCTGATTTCCCGGTCGAACTCTTGTAGGAGCAGAATCCAACGGATGAGTCATGGCTTTGCATCCTTCTTGGTCAGTAGGTACTTCAGTGCAGCATGATCTGTGTATACTATCACCTTAGCACCAACCAAGTAGGATCTGAAGTTGTCAATGGTGAACACCACAGCCAAAAGTTCCTTCTCCATTGTTGCATAGTTCAACTGTGGTCCGGTCAATGTCTTGCTTGCATAAGATATAGCATAATGCTGTTTATCCTTGCATTGACCGAGCACTGCGCTGACGGCGTAGTCACTTGCATCGCACATGATCTCGAATGGAAGACTCCAATTCGGCGGTTGTATGATGTGTGCGGACACCAGTGCCTTTTTGAGGGTATAGAAGGCTACGAGGCAGTCTTCATCAAAGTTCAATGGGGTCTCTTTGGCTAGGAGACTTGTTAGAGGCCTGGCAATATGGGAGAAATCCTTGATGAAACTCCTATAGAAGCCAGCATGACCTAGAAAACTCCGAACTCCCTTGACATTTGTCGGGGGTGGTAACTGCTCGATAACTTCGATCTTGGCTCGATCCACTTCTATCCCTTTTTCTGACACTTTATGTCCAAGGACAATTCCTTCTCTGACCATGAAATGGCACTTCTCTCAATTGAGAACTAAGTGCGTTTGGCACCTCTTGAGAACTTTATCCAAATTCTCAAGGCAATCTTCGAAGCTCTTGCCATAGACTGAGAAATCATCCATGAAGACTTCCATGATGTTCTCAATCAGATCAGAGAATATCGCCATCATACACCTTTGGAATGAAGCAGGTGTGTTGCAGAGACCAAACGACATTCACCTATACGCGAACATGCCATAGGGACAGGTGAAGGTAGTGTTACTGTGGTCATCAGGATGAATAGGAATCTGATGATACCTAGAATAGCCGTCGAGGTAACAGAAGAAAGAGTGCTTGGCCAGCCATTTAAGCATTTCATCGATGAAGGGAAGGGGGAAGTGATCCTTCTGGGTAGCCTTGTTCCGCATCCGATAATCAATGCACATCCTCCATCTAGTAAATGTCCTCTGAGGTATGAGCTCATTTCTCTCATTTTGGACTACTGTAATGCCTCCCTTCTTTGGGACTACTTGAACTGGGCTGACCCACTCATTGTCTTGCACGGGGTAGATGATGCCCGCGTGCAGTAGCTTCAGAACCTCTTTCTTGACTACCTCTCTTATCGCATCATTGAGTCATCTCTGATGTTCTCTGGACGACTTATGGTCCGGTTCCATAGGGATGCGATGGGTGCATAAGTTGGGGCTGATCCCCTTCAAGTCTTGCAAAGAGTACCCTATGACAGATCTGTGCTTGTCCAAGACTGTTAAGAGCCGCCGAGTTTCACTCTCTGTCAGCTTATCACTGATGACAACTGGCGTGGCTCAATTTTTGTGGAGGAATGCATACTTTAACCCAGAAGGCAGTGGCTTCAACTCAGGTAGCGAAGGTTGCGGTTTCTCCTCTACATTGAGCTTACTCTTGTTGTCCGGTTCTGTTTCCTGGGTAAAGTGTATGACATCATCTTCAATAATGGGCTGAGTAATCCCTTCTTGGATGATCTTCACTGATTCCTCCACTGGGTCTTCCTCCGATCTAGCCTCAACGAATGTGTTGCATGAACGTACTAGGCTGATCGGGACGATACCTTTGCCAACCTTAACCTCGAGCAGCGCTCAGTCTCTGTTTGGGTTGACAAGTGGCTCTATTGACTGTCCAATCAAGATGAACTCTTCACCTTCTAGGATATCGAAGATATGGAAGTCTAGGTATACCTTGTTGATCCCCATGCGAACAGGAATAACTCGATGGATGCCTAGACATTCCATTATCTGGCCGTCGATCCACTTCAGGTGCTTACGTGAGAAAGCCAGGGGTCCTTCTGGTGCTATGTGACGTGCCATGGCTTTGGACATCACATTCACCCCGACTTTCGGGTCGTAAGGAACTTCTCATTGGGCAGTGTCCCTAATAGCGCAGAGCAGCACTCCGAAATTTTCGTAGAGTCATATGATGCTGCTACTTGATTCGGCTTCCTCTGTCCATATCTTGCTCATAACAGCAGTAAGGCCCTCAATCCGCGGGGTGGCTTCCGGAATGAACGCCTTAGATCTTGAGCACTTATACCGTTCTTTGGGCAACTTTGTCGAATTGCCCAACTCCATATACTCTTCTTCTATGAAGAGATCAGGGACGAACATCGGCATATCTTCGATGAGAGGCTCTGAATCGAAGGTCTTGGATGGTTCGGTAACTTTCTCTATGTATGGTGGAGGTGGATAGGTTGCAGCTAAAACGTGGTGTATTTGCTGCTTCTCTCTGGGCTGATCACTTGGTTCGGGTAACTCGTCAAAGACTCCTGTGTACTGAGTACTGTTAAGGACTCTTTCCAGAATTTCCTTTGCCTCAGACACTATCTTGTACATGATCGATCCCTCGGAGGTGCTGTCCAAAAACTTTGCACTCTCCGGGTTTCACCCTTGAACGAAGTGTTGCATAAGCATTTCCTCTGGAACGTTGTGTTGTGGACCAGAGGTAGCTAAATGCAAGAATCTTGCCCAGGCTACTCCAAGTGACTCATCGCCTTGTCGGAAGGACAAAAGTTGGAGGCGATGCGGTATCACTATGGATATAGGATAGAAGAACAGACTAAACTCATCCTTCAGAGCAATCCAGTCTCCTCCGACTCTCCCTGCCCTCCGGTGGTACCAACTCTTGGCTGCTCCCGTCAGAGAGAACGGAAATAGCTTCCACCGTAGTGTGTGTTGAGACATACCGGGTATGATGAGGAGAGAGCAATTCTCCTCAAAATCCTGCAGGTGAGCATAGGGGCACTCGTCCTTTCTACCAGAGAAGGACTGAGCTCGAACCATGGCTACGAAACTGGGACGGATCTCGTAGCCATCAGTCAATATGGGGTGGCAAGATGGTGGCGGTTCCGAATACTCGTGGTACAGAACTGCCGGATAGCTGTGGCAGAACCACCTGAATTAATCCGGCTCAAGCGCGCTAACCATCACCACAAGGACAATCAGGGCTAACTCGCACTTCAAACGGAATAGTCCACTGGTCTGTCGGTTAACCTCCCGATACAACCATGATTTTTGCTGATCGAAACCACACATACATGTACTCACACGAAGGTGAACCTAGAGGATACAACATTCCACAAATCTTACACCACAAGGTTCATCATAAATTATTATTACAATGGAGTTCAAATTCGTAAAACAAGGTAATTTAGAGTTTAAAATAATTGAGTTCTTCAGAGTTCAATGCAGCGGAAAAATAACAATAAACTACTCGATGATACAGGATGTCTCGATGAGCCCGTACGAGACATCACTCAGCATTATCACCGTTGGCTTGGGGCGTATCCCATTCCACCGACCAACCAGGAGGAAGGGTAAAAGGCCAAGTCAAACTAGCAATCATTTCCTCGAAAGTATCACCTGAAAACAAGCCACAAACAAGGCTGAGTATACTAATACTCAGCAAGGCTTACCCGACTAGTGGAATATACTTAGCCGACTCCTAGGTATGCAAGGCTTTTTGGCTTGAGGGGTTTGTTTTGCCGAAAAGCATATACAAGTAGGTCCTTACTTTCAAATTTTAGCTCCAAGTTCTAGTTTTCTTTAACCATTCTAGGTAAGCAACTATCCAATATCATACATGGTGGAAGAATTAATTTGCATCCAACAAGATTAAGCATCATCATTGTTCCTCTTCTTACTCTATGTGGTAAAAGGGTCAAGCAATCTCAATAACCGCGAGAAACGGACGATTCGAATCGAATTTCTTAACCTTGCAAGGGAAACCTAAACACATGTCACGTGGTTACTCCTAGAGTCACACGTGCAACTTTTCCCTTCAATTCCCGCTTCACGGAACAGGCCCACCGCCCTCGACTACACGTCCCCATGGACCCGACCATGGCGGCACAAGCACCCGCCATTAGCTAGATGTGAACAAATTCAAGACGGTGGGGAGTATATTCCGGCCTCGGTTCAATCCGGTACTTAAGCTTACCGATTACCATATTCTCGGCATGTGGTTAGTACGTTCAAAGACTTAACCACCACTACCACACACTCCAGCCTTAGCATTTTTCACTAAACAGACGGGGCCTCAATCATCAACATAAACATCGTACCATAGCCCCGTCCGTCGACCTTATGATTGCAGCATGTAGTAAACATTCAACTCCTAAATTCTCGCGAGTGATAGGAAATCACTCGACTTTTACCGAGTCCTATTAGCATAGCATTCTATCGAAACCTTACATCTAGTGTTCAGAGCATGGGTACCTAGGATCATGCAACTAAGTTTCCATTCAACTCCTACAAACTTAATGCACAAGTAAAGTAGAGTAATAAGTTGCATAAGTTTAGAAAAATAGGGTTCATGCTCTAGGGCTTGCCTTCTTGGGTAAAGTTAGCTTGGGGCTCATCCGAACTCGGGTTCCGGTCTTCGAAGGCTTTAGTTAGATTCACTTGAGCTTCACGCTGCTCACTCTCGGACGCGGGCACCAATTCGTACGTTCCGTCGGCGAGAGTAGTCGATTCTATATGAATGCACAAGTGTAAGTTGTAGTGATGGTATATGACGATTATTTTCCTTCATGATAAGTTGCAGTCCACACAAACATAGATTTGGTTGTGAAGTTACTTAGTTAAAATTTCTTGGGCAATCTTTAACAGAAGGGGGTGGTGTTGTATTGGAAACTTAATTTTCGCAGTATAAGCATGGATTAAACACAAATACTGATTTAGATAACTTCTGGTGATGAAATGTTTATTCAGAGTACATTATGCAAAGATAAGACTACTGCAAAATTTTAGACATTTTTATGCAGCAGAATAATTATGAAAAATGCATTACACAGCCACTGCTAAAACCTAGTTATTTTTATACAGAACAAACTATTCATGTGTTGATGCCAAACATTTTACAGGGGGTTAATCTAACTATATGTGTGTTACTATAAATTTTTTAGATTTTACTGTGCAAGATACAAAGCATAATAAATAGGACAAGATACACCTACTCTAATAAATATTAATTTCTACAGGATGTTTTATAGGGTTTCTGAGCATGAAACTTTTTATACAGTAAGAGCTACTCTGAAGTGTCGCACAGTAAAAAGTTGAACATTTTCAAAGCAAAAAAACTAATTATTTGAATTAGTGCATTTTTCCTAACACAAAATTATATAAATAGGTTGTAGAGAGGAAAAAGGTTCTAAACTTTTTCTGTGGTATTTAGGCACCAATATAACAGCTCTGGAAAAGTTTCACAACATGAATCACAATATAATAGCACTTACAAATTAGTTTTATTATTTAATGACATAAACAAGGTTTAACAAAAAGTTTAGCTAGAGATGGGTTTAAGTCCTAATATTTTTGCACTGGCCTACACATCAAGCAATAAATCTACTATCCAAAAATCAGGTTCAGAACTAGTCTACAATAGTGGGTTTATTTAAAGTCTATTAAACATTCCATTTAATTTAGAGAAAGATATAGCAAACATCTGAAGAAATGTATGTAACCAAAGTTGTAGATTTTTTTACTAATGATTCCAGAATAGTTGAGTTTGCATTTTTCCGATTTTTCTATGATTTTATATGATATTTACAAGTTCGCTGTTTTTGAAATCAAAGTTTAAACTCAGGTTTACAAATATGCCCCTGGAAACTTGCGTGCAGACTCTTTTAAAGATTTCAATCGTTGCAATTGGGTCCCTAGGCGGTGCTGGCACGGCGGCCGGCCAGATTCCGGCGAGGGGGCTCGTCGGCGGCGAGGGGAAAAGGGTCGGGGAGATCCAGGGAGGTGAGAGCTACCTTGGGATGGTCTTGGTCGGGGTTGGGGGTGGCCGGAGGTGGCTCGTCGGCGCGGAGCAGAGGGGCGGCTTCTGGGCGGAGCATCGGCGACGGTGCTCCGGCTAGGAGGGGAAGGCGTGGGCTGGCCGATGAGCTTCGTGGCGTCGAGGGGAAACCGTTTCGAGGCTTGGCTTGGGCGGAGGAGCTTTGGAGTGGGCTGTCCACGGAGCAGCAGGGGAGTGGTGACGGCGCGGGCGGCGCTGGCGGTGCTCCGGCGGTCGAGATGGCCGGGGAAGAGGCCGGTGAGCTTCAGTGGAGGGAGGGCAAGCTCGCTGGATGATGGGTTTGGGCAGTGGGAGGCTGGAGGTTGGGGCTCCACGGGCGGCTGGTGCACGGTGGCGGCAATGGCAGCGGCGGCAGCGTTCTGGGGGTTGAGGCGCGCGCGAGTGGCCTGGTGTCACCTTTTATAGGCTGCAGGAGGGAGGGAGAGAACCGGGCAACGCTAGGGAGGGGCGGCGAGCAGAGCCGGCGTGGCGTGTGGCGGGCGCGGGCAGGGGATTGGGCGCTGAGGATTTGGCGTGGGGAGCAGGAGATCACGCGGCGCGCGGGTTGGGCGAGGAGCTGCAGCAGCGGGCTTGCCGGGCGGCGAGCGCGGCGACTGGCGGGACGCGGCGGGAACACGGGCACTGCGCGGCTTGTCCGTTGGGCGCGGCGGGCGGCGAGCAGAGGCACACGTCACCGGCGTGCGCGTGGCGTGCGCAGACTGGGGAGGAGCGCGTGCGAGCGGGCGCGGCCAGGCATTGGCTTCGTGCCTAGCACCGGTCAGGCTTCGTCGGCCAAGTGGCCTGCGGCGATTGCGCGGCGGCGGAGGGTCGGGTGAAGCGAGGGTCGGGCGAAGCGTGGGTCGGGCGAAGCGAGGGTCGGGCGAAGCCGAGGGTCGGGCGAAGCGAGGGTCTGCAGTAAAAATAGGAGAAAAGGTAGGGGCTGGTTTGCAAATTCAAGTGTTACTCAAATTTTTGGGTTGCAACTCAAAAATCTCTGAGCATGAAAGTTGTTCAAAATGAAAAGTAACACAAGTTTTGTTTCAGGCCAAAGTTTATTTGAGTTCTAGTTTAGAAGTCATTTTAAAAACTCAAAAAGTATGGTTCGAAGGGCACGTCATTTCCTCGGCAAAAGTTTGTATTCTCTCCTAGGCTTCAACTTAGACTTTTGTTTATCAAGTCTATAACGATATGCCTATTCAAATTTCGTAGCCATGTTTGCATCAATGTGAAAGTTATTTAATTTGTTTGACTAACATACATGTACTTATGCACATATACCCAACTATTTTCAATTCAAAGCAAAACCAATTTATAATTCATTTCTTTTAAAGTTTTCTTAGTTATTTATGCATCGTGTTAAGCTAATGAGTCTTATTTCGTAATTTAAACACCTGAGGTGTCACAATAACTAGGAGCGAACTCCATGGGGTAGATGATATGGGTGGAAAGGTGTACGGCTGAAAAAGCTCTAACACTAGTATTGCTACCGTTCCCCGGCAACAGCGCCAGAAAGCTTGTTGGCACTCCTTAGCCTTTACGAACTAATCCGCAGGCGCACAGATACCGATGTAGCTTTCACCAGGGAGCTTACCTGGGATATCGAAACCAAGGAATGGCAGACACAACTAATCCTAGAACTATTCAACCGGACCCACCTAAAGAGAGGAGGTAAGAGGGTAGAGGGCTTAACTTCAGTTAGCCAACTCGTTACCCAGATAACTAGTAGCTATACTTTAACTTGATCTGCTTCGGCGGCTGGGGCGGAAGGACTACAGACTGAGGGAGAAATGGGGAGTCCAACTCAGCCAACGATCTACTGTTATGAAAACACCCGAATGTGGTAGACTACAAGGGACGGATAAGGCTGTCACCACGTGCCGCCTACCACATCAGTTCCGTGGGGTGGAACACAACCCAAGATAACTATCAAGCCTAAGCACCATGCTTCAACTATCCAGTTACTGACTTCCGCCTCACGTTAAGGCAAGAAGAAACCCCAAATGGCCAGACTTGCTAAGCCACGCAGACAAGGGATCCCGCAGATCAAAGAAGTAAACTAACTAGGTACTGAAACTAAAGAGAAGAACTAGCGAGACACTGAAGATAAATGAGGAACTTACTTTGATAATATTCCCCTGAGGTGGATACAAAGTGGAGAAGGACCAAGAAAAACCCGGCTCCTTTCCTAGCTCAGCTTGTAACAACCCTAATAAATTACGTTTCTAAAGCAATGTCATTAGCCCAACCCTATGCTTAACCAACTAACAAAAAGGGTGAAAAGAATTAGAACAAGTTAAGTTGAAATTCAAATTGAAATAGGGCACATTTGAATACCTTTGAATTTTTAAATTAACTTTAAATCCATAAGCCAAATGAGATGTTGCCTGAAACCAAACTTATAGAACTTTTTATTTTGAACAACTTTCATGTTCAAAGGTTTTTGAAATTCAAAATAGAAAGTGGAGAAAACATCCTGTTTGCAACCAGCCCCCTGGAAATTTTCAAATTCTCGCAAATAGGCCCTTCGTCCCTTCTCTCTCTCCCTTCTCCGCCCGACATCCCGGCCAGGTGGCCGGCGATGCCTGACCGGCGCAAGCCGCCAGGCCAGTGGCCGCCGTTCCTCGCCCCCAAACCCGGCATTGCCCCCCCCCCACCGCCGCGCTGCCCAGTCCGCGCTCGCCGCGCGCGCCACGCCAGCCCCGCCTCTGCTCGCCGCCCGCCGCGCCCAACGGCCGCGCCGCACCGTGCCGCACTCTCCGCCGCGACCCGCCCGTTGCTGAGCTTGCCGCCCGCCCGAGCCGCTGCTGCAGCTGTCCCCCAACCCCCGTGCCGCGCTATCTTCTCGCTCCCCCACGCAAATCCCCGGCCGCCAGTCACGCGCCTCCGCCCTCCGCACGCCGCGCCGGTGAACCGAGCCGCCCACCGCGGCCAACCCCGCGCCATTGCCGTGCCTCCACCCCCGCGCGTCGCCCGGCACCCCTACCTCCCTCCTGCCCCTATAAAAGCCGCCCCAGGCCGCCCGCGCGAGCCACCAGCAGCCAGAACGCCAGCCGCCGCCATTGTCGCCGCCGAGCTCCACCTGCTCGTGGACAGCCTTCCACAGCCGCCTCCTGCCCAAATTGAAGTGCCAGCCACCACTACATCATCCCACCGGAGCTCACCGACCCGCTCAACGCCGCCCAGGACCACCGGAGCGCCGCCGCCCGTGCTGTCACCCGCCGCCGCCGCCCCTGGTCACCGCGGACAGCTCGACCCCGACCCCCTCCGCCCAAGACAAGCACCGGAGCAGCTTCCCCACGCGCCACTGAAGCTTCCCGTCCAGACCAGACCGCCCCAAGCCCGCCGGAGCACCGCCGTCGACGCGTACCGCCGCCGCCGCCGCCCCTGCTCCAACGCCGGCGAGCTACTCCCGGTCGTCCCCCACCCGAACAAGACCCCCACGAGGTAGCCCTCGCACCCCTGATCCTTCCCCGGCCCTCACCCCTCGCCGCCGGCGAGCCCCTCGCCGGAATTTTGGCCGGCCACCGTACCCAAGCCGCCCGAGGACCCAATAGCAGTAATTGAAATCTTTAGAAGGGTCTGCACGTAAGATTCAAGGACCCAGTTGTAAAAGAAAGATTCAAACCTAGATTCAAAATCAGTGAATTTGTAAAATCCGTATAAAATCATTGAAAATTCAGAAAAATGCAAACTCAACTGTTCTGGAACCTTTAGGATAAACTCCACAACTTTTGTTACAGGCATCTCCTCAGATTCTAGCTAAATCATGCTTTAAATAAAATAGAAAGATTAATGGCTTTTATTCATAGACTTGTCTCGAGACAAGCGCTGGTCCTGAAAATTTTGCAGTAGGAGATTTACTTGTTTTATAAGCCAATGTAAAAAGATCAGGCCCAAATTCCATATCTATCTACACTGTTTATTAAACTTAATTTCATACCATGATTGGCTAAATATTTTTATCCCTGCAGTTAGGTTATGAATCACCTAATGACACTTTTTTCATACTGGTGTAATGGTACCTAAATGCCATAGAAAAATTTAGAGACTTTTTACCTCACAGGAACCTATTTATTTGATTTAGGTGCTAATAACATACATTAAATCAAGAAAATAGTACCTTAGCTTGGAAAATTCTCATATTTGTACTAGGAGATACTCAGTGGCATAAGATGCTGTGTAAAAAGTTTCATGGACAAAAACCATGTGCAAGCTCCTATAAAAATAAATCCGTAAATAACCTAGGTGTGTAATGTCATATTTACTATGCTCTGAAAACTGCATAATAAATCTTGTAAAAATTACAGTAGATCCTGAATGATTAAATGAAAGTCCTGTAAAAATCTTAGTCTCAGTTTTTGCACCATTTGTTCTGTACAAAAAGAACAAGAATCTAGCGGCAACCATATATTATATTTTTCATAATTAATCTGCTGCATGAAAATATCTGAAAATTTTACTGTAAGCTTATCTTTCCTTGATGTGCCTAGATCCAAGGTTTCATGACCAGAAACTACTCGCTATAGCAGTTACACTTAAATCATGTTTCCATGAGGAGCATAAGTTCCCCATGAACACCCACCCCACCTTGCTTAACGAAGTTACTCATTGTACTATTCTACTCTATTAACGATTGCCCACGAATTATAAAGTAACTCACTTCACAACAAAACTCATGTTTTACAGACTGCAACTTTATCGTGAAGGAAATCATGTCGTTTACCATCACCACTACTTAAACTTGTGCATTCATGTAGAAACGACTACTCTCGCCGACGGGACTTACGAGCTGGTGCCCGAGTCCGAGAGTGAGCAGCGAGAAGCCTAGGCAAATTTAACTGAAGCAGTTGAAGACCCGGGTCAATGTTCAGACGATCCCCGGACTAACTTTGCACAAGAAGGCAAGCCCCGGAGCATAACCCTATTCCTTTCCAAAAATATGCAACTCATTACTCTCTTGCTTGTGCATTAAGTTTATAGGAGTTGAATGAAAACTTAGTTGCATAATGTTAGGAACCCATGCTTGAAAACTAGATGTAAGGTTCGATAGAATGTTGTGCTAATAGGACTTCGGTAAAAGCCGTGTGATTTCTTGTCACTCGCGAGAAAATAGGAGTTGAATGTTTACTACACGCTGCAATCATAAGGACAACGGACGGGCTATGGTACGATGTTTACGATTGAGGCCCGTCTATTTAGTGAAAAATGCTAAGGCCGCAGTGTGTGGTAGTGGTGGTTAAGTCTTTGAACGTACTAACCACATGCCGAGAATATGGTAATCGGTAAGCCTAAGTACATGATTGGCCCGGCAAGGGGACGGCATCCTACCCTTTGAACTTCGGTCCCATGTGCATATGGCGAGTGCAGAGAGTGGTCACGACCCGGCGCCGAACCGTGGCGTGGGGCTCTTGTACTCTCGGAGGGTAGCCCCCATCCACGACCCGGAAAGAAAGGGGAAAAGTTGCACGTGTGACTCTGGGAGTAACCACGTGACGTGTGTTTAGGTTTCCCTTGCAAGGTTAAGAAATTCGATTCGAATCGTCCGTTTCTCACGGCTATTGAGACTGCTTAATCTCTTTTACCACACAGAGTAAGAAGAGGAACAATGATGATGAATAAACTTGTTGGATGAAATTTAATGCTTCACCATGAATGCTATTGGATAGCGGCTTATCTAGAATGGTTAATGAAACTAGAATCTTAAGCTAAAAGTTGAAAGTAAGGACCCACTCGTAGATGCTTTTCGGCAAAACAAACCCCTGAGCCAAAAAGCCTTGCATGTCTAGAGTCGGTGGAGTAGAGTCCACTACACGGGTAAGTCTTGCTGAGTATTAGCATACTCAGCCTTGCTTGTGGCTCGTTTTCAGGTGAGACCTTCGAAGATATGATTGCTAGCTTGACCTGGCCGTGTACTCTTCCCCCTGGTTGGTCGGTGGAATGAGATACGCCCCCGGCCAATGGAGATAATGCCGAGTGATGTCTCGTATGGGCTTCATCGAGACATCCTTATCGTCGAGTAGCTTTCGTTGTTTTATTTCCGCTGCAACTTAAACTCTGAAGAACTTATAGGATATGATCACTGAAGTACTTGGTTACTAAACTCAAACTTGGTTTGTAATATTCACTTATGATCATTTTGTAATATCTGCTGGAATGTGGTATTCTCTGGGCTCATCTTTGCATGGGCATTTGTATGTATGGCTTCGATCCGCTTTACCGTGGTTGTATCGGGAGGTTACCCGACAGACCAGTGGATTACTCCGTTTGAAGTGTAAGGTTAACCGAGATTGCCCTAATGGTGATGGTTAATACACTTGAGCCGGATTAATTCAGGTGGTTCTGCCACACAGCTCTTGCTCAAGCTCTCACCTCACACTCTCCTTATTCTACACTCAAACTGAAGCTACTAAGAATCACACTTCTCTCTTGGATGGTGTGTGTTACAAATGAGAAATGGAGCTCTATTTATAGTAGCTAGAGGTTGGTAACCGGTGAAAGGCGTCAAGACAATGCGACCTTGGCGGTTAACCTAACTTCCACATGAAGATGAGCTTCACAGGTTGACAAGTGGGGCAGGCCGGCCTCCCCTAGGCCGGCCGGCCTGGGGATGGTGCCACTTGGCACCGCCTTTCGCGTGGACGTCCCTGATCGCTTCCTGAGGACGGTAACAGTTGCTTTTTAGTTAAGCAACGGTTCAGGACATGCATGTGGGCCCTTTGATCTATGTGTGAAGCCTTTCGGTTCAGGTTATGCATGTGGGCCCTTTGGTCAAACTGACACCAAATGCACGATCCCTGATCCTCCTGGGTGTGTTTCCTTGCTTCTGGATCAGAGACGTGGCCAGATGGGGCAGTGCTCCGCCGGCCGGCCTGTGATTTCTCCCATTTTGGCCCAATTTCGCACACTAAGTTCCTGAAATGTTAAATGCAACAAAACTTGTGGAACTTGTTAGTGTGGTTAGTTTTAACTCAGATTTGTCTTGTAAACCATGAGAACCGGAGAAATGTTGGCGGTAAAAATCATTGAAATCGACCCGCCAACAGGTATTCTAGGCTGGATAAATTGTCTAAATAAAAACAAGATTAAATGAATCTAACCCTGTCAAATCTAGCAAATACCGATAACTTATGATAACAGCAAGAAACAAGCTAGACTAAGGACATTAATCTAACAAGAACAAGCTGATATCGATAACTTGGTGAACAGACCAGACTGAGATCCAAACTGTTCGACAACTTGAATTAATACTGGATAGAGGAACAAGCGATGCACCGTCAACCTTGAGCATATCTGCCTCGTTCAACGCAGAACTTACCAGCAAGTTGGAGATCGAAGTTGATGCAGCCCCACGTGCAAGAAAGAACTCATAAAAGAAAAATCTACTGCAACTAAGGCGAAACCGCCGAAAAGAGAAAAAAGGAAAAAAGGGTTTGTTTATGATCATTGGAAGGTCTTCGTACATGCCCGAGGGCAGCTATTTATAGCCTAAGCTACAAACCCTAGTCGATTACGACTTACAAATTTCTTGACAACAAAGAAAATAAACTTCCCTAACAAAAACTAACAGAAAACTTGCTGACGTAACTTCACCAGCTCTTTCCATGCTCCCATCGGCTGTGACGCTTCTTCTGGCCCAAAAGCCCAACATGCTCAATTCTTTGCTCCTGATCCAGCTCTTGCTTGATGATCAACCTCTTATGCCAATTCCAGGCCTTTTAATCAATCCAGAACCTCTGACCTTGATCTTAACCAGTTGTGGCAAAACCGGCGTCAACAGGCGGCGAGGACGATGGCACCATGTGGGAGGCCTTGATGATGGAAGACAAGGACGAGGCAGCCCCGGTGTCATCATCAGCCGTGGTGATGCCCGACCCCCAGCCCACCGTTCCGTAGGAAGGAGGGGTCGGGGCCGCGAGCATGTCCAAAGGCCCTAGCCCGTCGGAGGGGTCTTCGAAGCGTCAAGCCAAGGCGCGGAGCTTGGGGTCGGGTGAACCGATGCCCAAGCGCGCAAGGCCAACAGTGTCTCGGTAAGCATGGAACCTCTTTGCCCTAGTGTGTCATTTGTATGGATTTGTTTCTCACATGTGAGCGCATTTTCTGCCATAGCGTCGCCGGCGGGTCAGGCGCCTTGTTCGTCGTCCCGAAGAAGACCCTAACGAAGCGGGCGTTCGCCATCACAGAGCCGCAGATGAGGGAGCCTGCGCTTGTTCTGGCAATGGGTCCGGGTCCGGAGCCTCATGTCGAGGACGAGCCGCGGGAGATGATACCTGGCTCTCCCTGCCGGACTCCTCGAAGATCTCCGCGGCGACGCAGGAGGTGGTGGTGACGCAGGGTCTATCTCTGACTCTTGATGTGACGGTCGTGGCTGCCAGTGTGCAGACGGAGGCTGCGGCTCTAGAGGATTCCACCACACGCCCTGAGGTGGTGGCGCAGGAGGCGCGTGACGAGATCAATTCCTCTCTCCTAGTGGGGGCGTCCGCGCAGGCGACACCCTCCCCCTGGGGCTTGCCTTACTGATGATGCCGGGTCAGGGAGACGGATCATCATCCGCCCTCGCCCTCACCGATGGCAGTCTACCCCCGCGGGGTGGCAGTGAAGTCGTGGCCGACATCTCGCCCGCGGTGAGCGGGGTGCCAGAGGATGCCGAATGGGGGAACCTCCGGAGCACTGTGTCCTCCACGCTGGAGGCTTTACGTGATGTCATCACCCCCGTGCAAGGTAAGCGCACCTGATCCCTGTGGCTTCGTCGTCTGGGTTCGTTGGTGGGAGGTTTTATCCCCTGCTCCGCTCTTTTGCAGTCCCTGATGCGCCAGTGCCAAACCCACCGGACCGAAGAGGTGCGTTAGCGTGAGGCGCTGGCTGAGGAGCTTGCTACCACACGCCGCGAGCTGGAAGAGGTCAAGTCCCGCGCGGCGTCGAGTGCCGCCTAGCCCGAACAACTCCAGAGGGAGCGGGATGGGCTAAGCGGCGAGCGTGATGCCACGTGGAAGACGTCGGAGGAGGCGACAGAGCATGTGCGAGTTGCGCGGGAAGGTCTTTATGGTAAGGGTTCAAGCCTACCTGGTTCGCTTGTTATCAGTCTGGGATGTTGCTGACCCTCCCTTTTCGCAGGTGCTCAACAGCAGATGGCTACTCTATGCGAGGAGCTGTCCACTACCAAGGGCTTCAAGGAGAAAGCCGAAGCAGCGGTTACTACTCTGACCCAGGAGGTTGCCAATGGATGCGCGGCCGTCGTAAACCTGAATGCCACCATGAGGACACTGCTGGATGAGGCGGAAGGTGAGCTTTCTCTCCCCCTCTCGATCCCCCAACTGGCATTCGGTAGCTAGTTTTTCCGACGTGATCGATGTGCCTACCGTCATTGTTGTGCAGCCGCTGGTGCCAAGCTCAAGGAGGAGGCCACCAAATCGCAACGCCTGGAGGCGGATCTGGGTGCAATGAAAGGGGTCCTTGACCAGCAGTCTCTCGACCTCAACAACCTGCGGCTGCCTATGGAGCTGGCGCTGAGGGACCTTGGGGCACCTATCAGTGAGGAGATGAGCCAGCTCATCCCCCAGCTGCTTCAGGCGACGGACGAGGCTCAGGATGCGAGGAAGCGAGCGCTGCATCTTGGTGTTCGCTGCTTGTTTGCTATCACCCGCTCCCATTATGACAACATCAATCTGCAGGAGCTGAGTCAGTGGTTCGAGCCTAGCTATGAAGACGCCGAGTTGAACCGGATCGAATATGAGGTCGTCCATAAGAAATAAACTTTCGTTCAACATTTTGTTTGGTTGGTCTTTAAACTTGTTGGAAGCTTTGTAAGGATTTGAACTCATTTTCATTTGGTTTGTTGTCAACTTGCAATGAGTTCCCTTTCTATCGCTTGAGGCGGCAAAAACCAGTCGTGATGCAAGGAAAAGCTCAAAGCGTGCAGGTGAGCAAGTGCCATTGCCATCGGGCCGTCAGCTACTCGCAGTCCGACCCACGACACTGGGGCTGCCCTTGTTCACGATTCGGCTTGCCCGATCCGTCCATGGAAGAAAAAGGGGTTTGCCAGAATTTTATTTCGACGGGTAGAATCCCACTCATGAGGCAGTCAACGGGCTTACATCTTGTCGGCGGGTAGAATCCCACTCATGAGGCAGTCAATAAAGGGCTTTCTCTAGTCATTGGCAGGGCCGGGCCCAATCGTCGGCCCTTCATCGACTTCCATCACTTCCGGGTCAGACGGGTCGGGGGTCGGTGACCGAGCCTCCAAGCCCGTTGTCATTTCTTCGGGGTCAGATGGTTAGAGGGTCGGCGGTCGAGCCCTCGGGCCTGTCGTTGTTGTTTGGGCGTCGGTAGCGGTGGGTTGTCGAGCCTTCGAGACCGCCGCCACTATGTCAGGTTCTTTTTGATCCATCTCGACTTGGCGGATCGAAGGTTTATACAGGTCGCTGGTGAAGATACCCATGAGAACCAACTCCCGCTTTGACGCCATCTTAGCTAGCGTGTCTGTGGCCTCGTTGAGTTGCCTGGGGATGTGGATAAGCTCGAGACCATTGAACTTGTCCTCGAGCTCGCGCACCGCCTGGCAATACGCGGCTATCTTGGGGCTAAGACAGCTCAACTCCTTCATCACCTAGTCGATGATGAGGCGCGAGTCCCCTCGAACTTCCAGATGACGGATGCCCAGTTCGATAGCGATGCGCAGGCCATTGACCAGGGCTTCATACTCTGCTACGTTGTTGGATGCGGGGAAGTGGACGCGGATGATGTACTTCATACGGTCGCCAAGGGGTGACACAAACACGAGGCCAAGGCCTGCCCCCTTCGTCATCAGCGAGCCATCAAAATACATTGTCCAGTACTCTTCATTGAGAGGAGCCGGTGGCAGTTGCGTCTCTGTCCATTCTGCCATGAAGTCGGCCAGCACCTGGGACTTGATGTGGTGCATGGGGCGTAGGAGATCCCCTGACCCATCAACTCGAATGCCCACTTGGCGATCCTGCCGGTGGCGTCTGGGTTGCATACGACCTCGCTGAGAGGAAAAGACGTGACCACCATCACTGGATGCGACTCAAAGTAGTGTCGTAGCTTCCATTTCTCGATGAGCATGGCGTACAACAACTTCTGGATTTGGCGGTAGCGCGTCTTGGTGTCGGCCAAGATCTCGCTCACAAAGTACATGGGGCGTTGCACCTTGAGTGTGTGCCCCTCCTCCTCCCTCTCCACAACCAGGGCGGCGCTGACCACCTGGGTTGTGGCTGCGATGTAGAGGAGGAGGGGCTCTCCATCGGCTATAGGGACCAGTACGAGGGCCTTGGTCAGGAGTTCTTTGAGCCCATCGAGGGCCTCCTGGGCCTCGACAGTCCAGGTGAATTGTTTGCTCTTCCTCAAGAGACGATATAGGGGAAGCCCCCTTTCCCTGAGGCAGGAGATGAAACGACTGAGGGCGGTGAGACATCCAGTCACTCGCTGAACCCCCTTCAGGTTCTGGATCGGCCCCACCTTTGCGATGGCATCGATCTTTTCAGGGTTGGCTTCGATCCCACATTGGGAAATGATGAAACCCAGCAGCATGCCGCGCGGAACTCCGAAAACACACTTCTCGGGGTTCAGCTTGACGCTATTGGTTCGGAGCATAAATTTCCTCCAGGTCGGCCACGAGCTGGTCGGCCTTCCTGGATTTGACTACGATGTCGTTAACGTAAGCCTCGATGGTTCGCCTAATGAGGTCCCAAAAGTACTTAAGCATGCAGCGCTGGTATGTCGCACCCATAATTTTCAGGCCGAACGACATCAAAATGTAGCAGTAGGATCTGAATGGGGTGATGAACGAAGTTGCAAGATGGTCAGACTCCTTCATCGCGATCTGGTGGTAACCAGAGTATGCATCGAGGAAGCATAGGGTTTCGCACCCCGAAGTGGAGTCGACTACTTGGTCGATGCGTGGCAAAGGAAACAGGTCCTTCGGGAACATCTTGTTGAGACTCATAAAGTCAACACACATTCTCCATTTCCTGCTTTTCTTACGTACAAGAACGGGATTTGCTACCCACTCGGGGTGATACACTTCCTTGATAAAGCCGGCTGCCAGGAGCCTTGTGATTTCCTCATCGATGGCCCTGCGCTTTTCTTCGTCGAAGCGTCATAGGCGCTGCTTGACTGGGCGGGAGCCCGGCTGATGTTGAGGGCATGCTCGGCAACCTCCCTCGGTATGCCCGGCATATCCAACGACTTCCACGCGAAGACGTCCTTGTTCGCGCGGAGGAAGTCAATGAGTGCGCTTTCCTATTTGGCGCCGTGCCGACCCTCAACTTCCTCCCCCGAGGTCTAAGGTTCGACGAGGACTTCCTTGACGCCCTCCGTTGGCTCAAAGGATCTAGTCGATCGCTTGGAGTCGGGGCAGTCCTCGGGGGTCTCATCCCGGATGACGGCGAGCTTCTTAGAGGCGATGGCCGCAAAGGCCAGCTTGCAGCTCTCCACCTTGCACTGATATGCACGCTGAAAGGTTGACCCGACTGTGATGACTCCCTGTGGGCCCTGCATCATCAGCTTGAGCTAGGTGTAGTTGGGGATGGCCATGAACTTCGCGTAGCACGGCCACCCTAGAATTGCGTGGTAGGCTCCTTTGAACCCAACCACATCGAACATGAGGGATTCCTTCCGATAGATGGTCTGATCCCGAAACATGACCGGCAGGTTGATGCGTCCGAGGGGGACTACCTGTTTCCCCGGCATGATGCTGTGGAGTGGTGCGCATGGTCAATCCCCATCGCGTCTAGAGTCTCGGCGTACAAAATGTTGAGCCCGCTGCCTCCATCCAAGAGGACTCTGGTGAGTCGCTTGGTGTCGATGATCAGGTCGACAACCAACGGGCATCTCCCAAGCTGGGGCACGATGTTCGGATGATCGACGCGGTCGAAGGTGGTCGCCGACTCTGACCATCGCAGGTATGCGGGCATCACGGGCTCGGCCGCGAACACTTCTCAACGTGTGACCTTCTGCTTGTGTTTCGACACGCAAGCAGCCAGCCCGCAAAAGATCATGAGGCAACCATCGAGCTCGACGAAGTCATCTTGTTTCTCCTTGGCGTTGCTGCCGGCCAACTCGACCTTCTTCTTCTGCTTCTCCCCCTTCTGGAAGGAGCCAGCTAACCAATTCTTCATCAGTCCGCAATCCTTGAAGAGGAGCTTGACGGGATAGGCATGGTTGGTGCATGGCTTCTCGAGCAACTTCTCAAAGTGGTCGAGGGTCTCGCTTGCCGGCCTTTCGGTCGGCCGCGGCCACCAGGTTGCCCCCTCCTCCCTTCTTGGCTTTCTTCTTCTTCCCGGGATGGTTCGAGGCGCCCTCGTCGGTGGCCTCGTCCTGTTTTTCTTTGCCCCGGGCTCTGTTGAAGATTGCCCGAACAGCCTCCTCACCTGAAGCGTGGTTGGTGGTGATGTCGAGGAGCTCCTTGGTGGTGCGCGGACTCTTGCGTCCCAGCTTGTGAACTGGGGACTCGCAAGTGGTCCTAGACAGAAAGGCCCCGACGTCTGCATCGGCGATGTTAGGGACAGTGTTGCACTCCCTGGAGAACCATCTGGTGTACTCGCGGAGGGTCTCGTTCGGCTTGTGCCTGCAATTCTTTAGGTCCCATTGATTTCCAGGGCGCTCGTACGTACCCTAGAAGTTGCCCACGAAGATCTCCCTCAAGTCCTCCCACCCGTGGATCCGGTTGGGCAGAAGGTGCTCGAGCCACGTGCGGGCGGAATCGGCGAGGTACAACACGAGGTTGCGAATGATGAAATCATTTTTGCGGGCCCCTCCGGCTCAGCAAATGAACCGGTAGTCGTCAAGCCATAGGCCAGGGTTCGTGTCCTCGGCGTACTTGACGATGTTCCCTGGCGGTCTGTACCGTGAGGGGACATGCACGTTGCGGATAGCCGAGCTAAAGACCCTTAGCCTAGGGGGCTCAGGGCTCATGCTCCGGTCTTCGCCACTATCGTAGCACCCACCGCGACGCGGGCAGTAGCCTCGGTTAACTGAGGTGGCGGCAGCATCGTGCCCGCACCTTCGAGCGTTGATGGTATGTCGGGCGTCCCGCTCCTTGCCTATTCGCTGGCAAACTGGGGTGACTACATGTCCCCCCTCTCAGCAAAGAGGGGACGCACGTCCCTCGTCAGGTTGCGGGGAGTTGCAGCGATGTCGATCGTATCGTGGGGCCGAGCGCACTAAGACTTCCCTCACCCCGGGCGCCGCAGGGGCCTACCGACCCGCGTGCGGCGCACGCCATCGGGAGAGGGAGCTCTCGGCCTGCTGATGTGCCGCGAGCTCAAGATGCCCGCGCATCTTTTTGCTAGTGCGCTGCTCCTCGGGGGTCGCGGGAGCGGGGAGGCCCTCGAGCAGGGCTGCCGCCGCCGCCGCCGCCACCACATTTTGGCTTGCCCGTGCGAAGACGGGAAGGTCTCGCACATCCTCAGCGATTCTTCGGTTGACTTTAGCTGCGCGCGCATGCGCTGGGCTGCTGTCGGTGCGGCGTCTGAGTTCGTGAGCGAGCTCCACGCGCTCTTGCTCGAATTGGAGCTGCATCTCCTCAAGCTCCTTCTTGCGCGCGCACAAATGATCCAAACACGCCTGCTATGGTTGACCGCTGCCCCCCTGCCCCGCGGCAGGGGTGCCCGGAGAGGGTTAACGTGGGTGGATCGTGGGGATCCTGAACCTCCTCCACATACACGTTCGGGGTGTTCGCCATGTTACACTCCCGGGAAGGGTGGTGGCTCGCATCGCTGGAGTGCGAGCTTGAGCCCAGGATTGACTCTAGGGCGAGGAGGTCGCGTTTCGCCTCGGAGGAGTAGTCGGCCATCCCCACGAGCTCACAGCTCGCGAGGTACGCGTCGAAGTGCGACCACACGAGGTGATATGTGCGTTCTGCCGCGTAGCGTAGGCCGAAAGGAAACGCCCCTGGCGGGCCCTGCGTCAGGACGCGCGGGGAAAGAGGTTCCCCCGCGATGAGCTGCACCACCACATTGGAGATTGAGAAGACTCTTGGCGTTTCTTAGCGTCACCACTAGGAACGAGGGTGTTAGTCCCATCCCTAGCAGCGGCACCAGGAAACACCGTGGTGGTATGTCTTAACGATTACAGAAAAAGATCCGCAAGTGCACGGATATACCGCTGTAGCATTTTACCCAGTGAGTACTCAGGTATCGTTATTTATATTTTCCCAAAGGAGGGCATGATTGTAAAAAGTTTACTTGGTACAAGAGCAAGACCATATGAATAGTCATAGACTATAGCATAGATAGGGGTAAGTCATGATAAAAGGTATGAATAGGGGTAATGTGACACACACACAGGCCAAACTCAGGATAAAGAATGAACGAATAAACCTAAGGTTACTGGGAGCATAGGCATACAAGGGGGGGTCCTAATAGCATCTATTCATACAAGCAAAGGTTACACACAAAACATACTTAGAACTGCAGGTGCCGGGAAATTAGGGATATTGGGGAGAATGTCCCGTCCCGAAGTACATCCAGGCCGTTACATCTTTGGATGAACTCCTACACCGTACCCGAACGTCGAGGAGTGCACTAACCACGAAGCAGGGCTGTCACCACCTGCCGTCTACCCCAGTAACACCATGGAGCACGGTCATACCCGCATACCCGAGCACCACGCTCGTGTACGAGGTCACTACCCTAGCGTCCCCGGGTCTCCCACCCTTCGGATGGACAAGTAAAACGCTAAGGCAAGCCCGAAAGCACGACGAACCAATATCCTTACCCAGATCATCTGGTCTAAGCATATGAAGAGCATAACTAGTGAAGCAACAAGTCATGGTATGATAAACTAGCAAGGCAGCATAACAAACCAAGGTAAGGTAGACTACCAAGCTAGCAAAGCAACCAAGACTCAGCTCTGTATTATGAATAGGATACTGACAAGTCGAATACAAAGCCATACCAAGGACTGAGGATTACTCTCCGATCCCGAGGACGACTGGATTCGCTAAGAGAAGTTCTAGCCTAGCTCCACTACCCTAAGGATTACAAGTCACAAGAATGTAGAGAGGGATAGAGTGGCTCCAAATGTGGTGTGTGTTGAATGAGAGGGGGGAGGCTCCTTTTATAGCTCTTGAGGTCGGTTCCTGCCATCACTTCATATGGAAACACTTGCAACCGACCTCTAGAGGATCAGGATGATCTTCCCGCCAAGGCGCACCTGGACGGGAGGCAGGCTGGGTTCGGCCGCACCCAGGGTAGGGTTGACCTCCCCTTGCCGCCTCTCGCCACCGCCTTCGCGTGGGGCACTGATAAGTGGGTCCAGACCTTATCTCTTGATGTTTGCCGCCTTGTTACATCGGTTTGGTCTGACTTGTGGGCCCTTATTGTAAGTGTGTCACAGTCGGTGATCTTCTGTTCATGTGTAGCTGCGTATTCTTCGTGTTTTCTTCTTATTGCAGACTTGTATCCCTAAAACAGGTAGATAAGCAAAACAACTATGGAGCTAGGTTAGTGATACAAATATGTGAGTAAGAGGCATGGTTTTCCTTTGCTTGTGAGTATCGTTGACGGTCGGATTTGGCATTTAAGGACCATCAACAACACCACCAAGCTAGCCTTTTGCTCATCCCTGAGCAAAATAAGGCTTTATGTTGTTGATCAGGAGTTGCTTCAATGTTGTATTTCCAACCTATACCTTAGGCACAACAAAGTGTTCTTACCATGACTTTGAATAAGTTGGCCTTGTTCTTACCTCTTACCTTATCACTGTGGGGCTTGTAGCTTCTCCTCACCTTTGGCGGTTGAGAGTCAGAACGGTTTTGTAGAGTGTTAATATCTCTTACTCCCTTGTTCAACCATCAATCCGGAGGGTTTTTGTAAAGTTTTTCAAAAGAAATCTCAAAGTTCCTCAAATAATCTCTCGGATCACTCTATTGTGTATGATTCCTCACCAAGGCTTTTTATTTTGACTTTCTTCCTCACCCTATCTCTAAGGTCAAAATTTATGGAGCTGTTGGTATGGAGGATATGAAGGCACACTTGTTTCTCATGTATTGCAAAGTCAAAAACTGGATCCAAAGGAGAGACAAGTCATAAACCTTGATCAAGATGTGCAAGCGTGTGGATATTTTTGGTGGATGGTGGATGAACTCTTTTGTATGAACCATCTCTTCATTTATTTTCTTCTTTTGAGCATGGGCTAACTCTTTTTTTTAACATGCCTTGTGAGCATGTGGCATACCTTCTTTGGGCATGCATCTTTTTTTTTGACATGCCTTGTGAGGATGTGGCATACCTTCTTTGGGTATGCATCTTTTTCTCTTTTTCTCTTCTTTCTTTCTTTTTTTAGATAGCCCATACTCCTTTTTCCTATGATACTTGGGAGAGAGTGGTCATGAGGCAAAGTGGAGTTTTTACTTGTGGGTGGATGAGTGGAATATTTGCTTACTTCTTGTGTAGAAGCATAGCATATAGTGGAGTGTGCACGTGATCTTGATCATGGGAGTATGAAATGAATATGACTAAGGGTCACAACAATTTGACAACGCTCAATGAGATAAAAAGTTGCATATGTGGAAGGTTTTCAATAGGAGCAACATATGGCTTTGGATAGGAATTTCAAATCATTGAGGAACTTTGTTTGTTTTTGTATTTTTGAAAAGATAAATACTCCGGAAATCAAGCGTCACTAGGGAGAAGATCATAGCAGCTCTATTCAACCATATCATAACTCACAACAACCTAGATTTGGATCATGCTTTTTGCTACCCACAAGTTTCAAGCTTAAGATTTGAACATTTAGCCTACAAACTCAAAACTTAGGAAGAGGACTAAATTGTAACTAGGCATATGAGGGAAATTAACAGAGCAACTATTCATCATCTCAACAAGAAAAAACTATACCATGCTTACTTCACATACAAAAGCAAGTAAATATATATTCTTTTTGATCTTTTTGGTTTTGCAAATTTTTATTTGTTTTTAATTTTGCAGATTTTTATTTTGTTTCATGCATAAGGTTTTGAAAGCGAAAAAGAAGTTAAGATACAAGATACCTCTTGTGGGGGTCCTCCCCCAAGCTAGCTTCGGGCTTACTACTGCTGATCGGGGTTGTATCCCATCCAACGGTAGTAGGACCTCCACTCCTCCTGCTGCTGCAGCTGCCTCTACTCCATGGTGTGGATCCTCTCGCCGGTGTACTGCTGCCAAGCTTGGTTGCTCTCGATGTGCTCGTGCAGTGTATTTTCGATGTTGTTGGCCTGGACCCGCAGCTCTCCTAGCTGCTGGGTGACGAAGCCGAAGTCACGGCTGGAGGCCGTGCGTCGTGCGAGGCTCGGGATTCCACCGGAACTGGAGCTGGTGGACCGGTGGCTTGGAGCCTGCTGTGCCCACTCCTCAGTGCTTGCGCTGTGCCAGGATGAACCACGTGCCTCATGATGGTATGAAGTCTGGTGCTGCGGCGGTGGTGGTGCTGGCTCGGTTCCTCTTCTGGCCCTCCTTCTTGTTGTCCTACCAGACAAACCAGAAATACTATGCCTTTTTGCCGCCTCTTCCGGAATGAGAGGGGTAGTAAGCGACTGGCAATTATACAAATAATACCCCGCGTTTGGTAATGGGATCTCATTTGCATAACCAAGAGAGAAGAAAATCAAGGAGTCATTCGGGCCCTTCTTGAGAATGTGGCCTTGAACCAAATAGGCCTCATCGATAAAAACATGGTCACCCTTAATGAAAGAAACATTGTTTCTTTCTAAGGCACCAATGCTTGAAGCGATGCGGGTTATCAATATCAAAGAAGTGCACTCAATAGGACCCGTCACCTTGAAATTCTGAACCAACGGTTAACTATTTATTTTATGGTAGAGACTCAAATTTTGTTGACCATGGCATAAAGGATCATCAACTCATTGTTGCGCACGACTTGAAAATCACCTCTTGGAAAGAGAGTGATGGCAAGCCACTTGTGCATCAAACGAAGAGTCAGATTTTGAATATCATTGCACCGAGGTGCAAACTTGCCATGAACAGCTTGACCCGAAATCAAACCCCAAAATCATGACGATTAAAACCGCGGCAACGGAGTTCAAGAGAAACCGGCAAGAGTTTGTTAAAACCAAGGTGGTGACTCAACATTTTCCAAGTAAGATAATACTCTTTTTCGAAAAGCCAAAAGCAAACACCGTGATCCACCTCTTGAAGAGTGCAAAGAAACTGAATGGTGAGGAGTTGAGAACCATACTCCTCAACAGGCACGAAGCCTTCCCAAACGACCGCATGCCAAACATTAGCAAAGTTAAGATCCATACCTATTTTTGCGAGGAGTTTCGAGTCGAAGGCTTTGGTGTGACCAAAGCTTCGACGCTTGAGGATGGCATAGTCTTGGCACTCCCCGTCGTTACGCAAGTCGAGGTACGGGGCATCTTCTTCATCTATCTCCATGTCCTCAGCTTGCACTTCTTCTTGTTCTTGTTCTTCGTAGTCCATCTTGCTCGGGTCGGAGTTGCCTCTGAAGAGTGATGGGAGCTTGAGCCACCTCGGGAACAAGATGAGCTCGCTCCCGTCACTTTCTTGAGTGCACCAGAGAGCTTCTGTCCCACGCCCTTCATGCTTGAACACGAGAACAAACAAGGACAACTCGATTCGGGTTACGTTAGTGTAATCGGAATGAAAAACTCTTACCGAACGTTGTTCCTTCGAAAGAGGGTTCTTTCTTGCAGCCAGGAAATGAGAGAGAAAGGTTTCTTGAATCCAAACTTGAGCAAAAAAATATCCAATGAAAACCCGAGAGCAAAGAGTTGCAAGAGTGTGAGAGGGAGTGAGTGAGAGAAATGAAGTATGAATGCTTCAACCCCCTTCTCAGCCTCTTTTTAAAGAGAAATGGCAGGGAACACTTGAGGAGGCGCAGGGCACAATAGCTAGGGGCCGTTGGAGGAAGTGGGGCCCAGGAGCTGTTGGCCTGGGGTCGGCCGCACCCAGGGTGCGGCCGCACCCTGGCAGGCCCTCCAGGCTGACAGCCTGGGCCCACTGCTCCCCAACGGTCACTTGCTTTCGAATTTTTGGTGCCCGGCCCAACTTTTCTCCGAAAAGATGTTCAAATAAATTTTTCAAAGGAATTTCATGCTCGGAAATATTTTTTGGGATTTTTGTGAAAGGAGAAAGAGGCTAGAATAATTCCAGGATGCAAGAGAATTTTAGAAAATTAAATATGCAGTGAGAAAAATCAAATGGGGGTGAAAAAAATCAAATGGCAGAAAAATTAAATATGAGATAAATACCAATTTACCTTTGGCAAGGGCTTGTCGTTTAAAGTCCGACAGGCAAGACTTTTCTCCTTCGTTACTTACCATTTGTTGCCCCGTCGCGGAGAATTTGACGAAGATGAACTTTCAACCTTCCGCCACATTTTCTTGGTTTTCTTTCTTTTCGTCGTCGGAGGTTCTTCTGGCTGGGGTTCTGGTGCCCCCCAGAGCGGGCTTCCATCATAAGCCTGCTGAATTATGAAGCGCTGCTCTTTCCTGTATTGAAATTCAAAGAAAATGTTTTCTGTTCCAATGCGGAAATGGATGTCTCCTGTCCATACGTCTATCCTTGCTTTGACGTCCCTTAGGAAGGGGCGTCCGAGGATGAGCTGTATACCCGTGTCGCCTTCCATGTCGAGGACGACGAAGTCGGCGAGGATGAAGGAGTTCTTGACTCGTACGAGCATGTTTTCGACTATCCCTTCGGGATATCGAATTGTGGAATTGTGGCAGAACCACCTGAATTAATCCAGCTCAAGCGTGCTAACCATCACCACAAGGGCAATCAGGGCTAACTCGCACTTCAAATGGAATAATCCACTGGTCTGTCGGGTAACCTCCCGATACAACCACGGCTTTTGCCGATTGAAACCACACATACATGTACTCACACGAAGGTGAGCCCAGAGGATACAACATTCCACAAATTTTACACCACAGGGTTCATCATAAATTATTATTACAAAGGAGTTCAAATTCATAAAACAAGGTACTTCAGAGTTCAAAATAAATGAGTTCTTCAGAGTTCTAAGTAGCGGAAAAATAACGATAACTACTCGACGATACAGGATGTCTCGATGAAGCCCATACAAGACATCACTCGGCATTATCACCGTTAGCCGGGGGCGTATCCCATTCCACCGACCAACCAGGAGGAAGGGTACATGGCCAAGTCAACCTAGCAATCATGTCCTCGAAAGTTTCACCTGAAAACAAGCCACAAGCAAGGCTGAGTATACTAATACTCAGCAAGGCTTACCCGACTAGTGGAATATACTTAGCCGACTCCTAGACATGCAAGGCTTTTGGCTTGAGGGTTTGTTTTGCCGAAAAGCATATACGAGTAGGTCCTTACTTTCAAGTTTTAGCTCCAAGTTCTAGTTTTCTTTAGCCATTCTAGGTAAGCAACTATCCAATATCATACATGGTGAAAGAATTAATTTTTCATCCAACAAGATTAATCATCATCATTGTTCCTCTTCTTACTCTATGTGGTAAAAGGGTCAAGCAGTCTCAATAACCGCGAGAAACGGATGATTCGAATCGAATTTCTTAACCTTGCAAGGGAAACCTAAACACACGTCACGTGGTTACTCCAAGAGTCACACGTGCAACTTTTCCCCTTTCATCCTGGGTTGTGGATCAGGGCCACCATCCGAGAATACAGAGCCTAGCTCTGCACCCACCATGTGCGCGCATGGAACCGAAATTGAGATGGTGGGATGCTGTCCACTTGCCGGTCCGATTAGGTACTTAAGCTTACCGATTACCATATTCTCGGCATGTGGTTAGTACGTTCAAAGACTTAACCACCACTACCACACACTGCGGCCTTAGCATTTTTCACTAAACAGACGGGGCCTCTCAATCATCAACATAAACATCGTACCATAGCCCCGTCCGTCGACCTTATGATTGCAGCATGTAGTAAACATTCAACTCCTATATTCTCGCGAGTGACAGGAAATCACTCGACTTTTACCGAGTCCTATTAGCATAGCATTCTATCGAACCTTACATCTAGTGTTCAGAGCATGGGTACCTAGGATCATGCAACTAAGTTTCCATTCAACTCCTAGAAACTTAATGCACAAGTAAAGTAGAGTAATAAGTTGCATAAGTTTAGAAAAATAGGGTTCATGCTCTGGGGCTTGCCTTCTTGGGAAAAGCTAGTTTGGGGCTCGTCCAAACTCGGGCTCGGGTCTTCGAGAGCTTCAGTTAGATTTACTTGAGCTTCACGCTGCTCACTCTCAGACGCGGGCACCAGCTCGTACGTTCCGTCGGCGATAGTAGTCGCTTCTATATGAATGCACAAGTGTAAGTTATAGCGATGGTGTATGACAAATATTTTTCTTCACGATAAAGTTGCAGTCCACCAAACATCGATTTGGTTGTGAAGTTACTTAGTTAAGATTTCTTTGGGCAATTGTTAATAGGGTATATTATTAACTTCATTAAACAAGAAGGGGTTGTGTTATATTAGAAACTTAATTTTCTAAGCACAACATGGATTAAACACAACTTCTAGATGAGGTAACTTCTGGTGATGAAATTTTTATTTAGAGAACATTATGCAAAGACAAAAGCACTGTAAAAATTTCAGGCATTTTCACGTAGCAGAAAAATTATGAAAAAAAGCAAAACACAACCACTGCTAGAACCTAGTTATTTTTATACCGAACAAACCATTCGGGTGTTTACACCAAAAGTTTTACAGGGAATTAATCTATCCACAAATGTGTTGCTGTAAATTTTTCAGATTTTACTGTGAAAGATACAAAGCATATTAAATAGGACAAGATACACCTACTTTATTAAAAATTAATTTTTACATGATGTTTTACAGGGTTTCTGTGTATGAAACTTTTTATACAGCAAAGGATACTCTAAAGTGTCCTACAGTAAAAAGTTGAATATTTTCTAAGCAAAGAAACTAATTATTTGAATTAGTGCATTTTTCTCACCACAAAATTATATGAATAGGTTACAGAAAGGAAAAAGGTTCTAAACTTTTTCTGTGGTATTTAGGCATTAATGCAAAAGCTCTGAAAAAGTTTCACCATATGAATCATAACATAACAGCAGTTATAAATTAGTATTATTTTTTCATGCCATAAACAAGTTTTATTAAAAAGTTTAGCTAGAGAAGGGTTCTGGCCTTAATATTTTTACATTGGCTTACAAATCAAGCAACTAATCAACTGTTAAATTTTCAGGTTTAGACTTTGTCTACAACAGGGGTACATTTAAAGTCTATTAAACCTTCCATTTAATTTATAGTAAGATTTAGCAAGCAACTGAAGAAATGCATGTAACAAAAGTTGTAGAGTTTCATCTGAAGATTCCAGAACAGTTGAGTTTGTATTTTTCTGATGTTTCTACGATTTTATACGAATTTTACAAGTTCGCTATTTTTGAAATCAAAGTTTAAACATAGGTTTACAGATATGCCCCTGGAAACTTGCGTGCAGACTCTTTTAAAGATTGCAATCGCTGCAATTGGGTCCCTGGGCGGCGCTGGCATGGCGGCCGTCCAGATTCCGGCGACGGGACTCGTCGGCGGTGAGGGAAAAAGGGTCGGGGAGATCCAGGGAGGTGAGAGCTACCTGGAGATGGCCTTGGTCGGGGTTGGGGGTGGCCGGAGGTGGCTCGTCAGCGCGGAGCAGAGGGGCGGCGGCGGGGCGGAGCATCGGCGACGGTGCTCCGGCGAGGAGGGGAGAGCGTGGGCTGGTCGACGAGCTTCGCGGCATCGAGGGGAACCCGTTTTGAAACTTGGCTGAGCTTTGGAGTGAGCTGTCCACGGAGCAGCAAGGAGCGGCGGTGGCGCGGGCGGCGCTGGCGGTGCTCCGGCGGTTCTGGGCGACGATGGGTGGGGCAGTGAGCTGCGGTGGGGTGCTGTGGTGGTGGTGGGAGACTCAGCTCTGGCAAGGGGTGGCCGGAGAAATGAGCTCCACGGTGAGCTGGGCACGACGGCGGTAATGGAGGTGGCGGCAGCGTTCTTGTGTCTGGGCGTGCGAGGGGGACTCAGTGCAGCCTTTTGTAGGCAGCAGAGAGGCGGAAGGAAGGGCGGAACTGGACTGCGAGGCGCGGGCGCGGGCAGCACAATGGAAGCGCGTGACTGGCCGCGGTGGGTGGCGAGCAGAGCCGGCGCGGAGTGCGGCAGGCGCGGGCAGGGGATTGGGCGCTGAGGATTTGGCGTGGGGAGTGGGAGATCACGCGACGCACGGGTTGGACGAGGGGCTGCAGCAGCGGCCTTGCCGGGCGGCGAGCACGGCGACTGGCGGGACACGGCGGAGACATGGGCACGGCGTGACTTGTCCATTGGGCGCGGCGGGCGGCGAGAAGGGGCGCGCGTCGCCAGCGCGCGCGTGGCGTGCGCGGACTGGGGAGGAACGCGGTCGTGCGGGCATGGCCATGCATTGGCTTGGCGCCTAGCGCTGTCAGGCATCGCCGGCCAAGTGGCCTGCGGCAACAGCGCGGCGGCGGAGGGTCGGGCGAAGCGAGGACCTTAGCGAAGCCGAGGGTCAGGCGAAGCGAAAGGGTCCGGCGAATGAAAGGGTCGGGCGACGCGAGGGTCGGGCGAATGAAAGGGTCGGGCGACATGAGGGTTGGGCGAGCGGCTGCGCGTCGGAGGGTCGGGCGAGGCGGAGAAGAAGGGTCTGCAGCGAAATAGAAGAAAAGGCAGGGACTGGTTTGCAAATCCAAGTGTTTCTCAAATTTTTGTGTTGCAACTCGAAAATCTATGAACAGGAAAGTTGTTCAAAAAGAAAATTTACACAAGTTTTGTTTCAGGCCTAAGTTTGTTTGAGTTCTAGTTTAGAAGTTATTTTAAAAACTCAAAAGGATAAATCGGAGGGCTCGACATTTCCTAGGCAAAACTTTATATTCTCTCCTAGGCTTCAACTAGACTTTTGTTTAACATGTCATTAACGACGTGCCTATTACATTTTGTAGCCATGTTTGCATCATTGTGAAAGTTATTTAAATGGCTTGATTAAAGTACATGTACTTAGGCACATATACACAACTATTTTCAATTCAAGGCAAAAACCAATTTATAACTCATCTCATTGAAACTTCTCTTAATTTTTTTTATGCACCGTGTCAAGCTAAAGAGGCTTATTTCGTAATTTAAACACCTGAGGTGTTACAGGAATCGGCGAGCTGCACGTACATGAGTGTCGGGGAGAGAGCAGGGTATTGCAGTTGCTCAAGTATCACCTTGGGTATGATGTTTATGCTTGCCCCAAGGTCACAGAGAGCCTGGTGGTAGTGCTGATCATAGATGGAGCAATGGATCATTGGAACCCCGGGATCTCCTTGTAGCGCTGCTGTAATCCCGCCCCATGTGTTTGTCTTTGGGCGTGTACGTCGTCCTGCATGATTAGTACTTGGAATCCTCCGGGACAAGTTGCCCCACCCAGTGGAAACCATGTTGACATTTTCGACAGGAACTTCCGGTTGCCCCGGAATTTTTTCATCGTCCACAACAGGAACGGCAGCAGCTATTTGAGCTAACTAGGTTTCTATCATTTTATTAAAACTTAATTGGTTCTTGCGAGCAGAAGAAAGAGTTTCAACTTTTATATTTAACCTCTCAAGAGTTTTATCATTGGCAGCAAGCTTTTTGTTTATGGATTCGTTAATTTTAACTTGGCCAAGAAAAAGATCTTTTATGGAGGGTTGGCTCGAATTGAAATTCGAATTGTAATTTGAGTTAAAATTGTTACCTCCTCCTTGGTAGGGTGGCCTTGATTGGTTCCACCCTTGGCCTCCTTGTGGATGGTAGCCATTGTTGCTGTTCATGTAGGTTACGTCTTCACGAGTCCCGGGGCAGTCATTCCCCGAGTGTCCACCATTGCCACAGACCTCGCACATGGGGTGCGAGTCTATGGCTTGAGCATAGTTGTTCATATGCTCCTTGAATTGCGCCCTTTCGTCGAGGTGCTTCAGTAGGAGGTCCATCTTGACGGAGAGCATGTCGACTTTTTTTACTGTGTGTATTCCGCCTTTACTTTTGGGCTGGGAACGTTCCTCGTTCCAGCCCTGATTGGAGACCATCTTCTCAACCAGCGCATTTGCTTTGGTGATGGTGAGGTCGAGGAAGGCTCCTCCAGCAGCGGCATCTATGTGGGCTCTTGAAGTTGGAGTCAGCTTGTTGTAGAAGCTTTGGAGAACGAGCCACTCGTCCATCCCATGATGAGGACAGGCGAGTATGTATTCTTGAAGTCTTTCCCAAGCTTCGGGGATTGACTCTATCCCCTTCTGCTGGAAACTGGATATCTTTCCGCGTAAGGCGTTGGTGCTGGAAGGACTAGTTCGCTTGCCGAAAGAATGACTTGAGGAGGGACAACGTGAGGTCGGACCCTTCTCACGAGCTTCTCGGGATCTTCAACGAAATTAGTTGGCAAGGAGAAACCAGTCATACACTACCCTGTTTTCATCCAATTCAAGAGAAAACAAAAAGCAACATTAGCTTGAATAAGCTACAGCTATTTCTTAGACACATTGCCATGATCATGTACATCTAAATCTTTTTAATCAATGCCACTCCCCGGCAACGGCGCCAGAAATGCTTGTCGGCGTTTCTTAGCGTCACCACTAGGAACGAGGGTGTTAATCCCATCCCTAGCAGCGGCACCAGGAAACGTTGTGGTGGTATGTCTTAACGATTACAGAAAAAGATCCGCAAGCGCATGTGTTGACGCCAGATTTTGACACGTGTTGAATCGGCGTCAGGAGGAGAAGATTGGCCGATGCGGCAGATCTGAAAACTACAGAAAGGAATCGGCCGATCGAAGTAACAATTGGAAATCGGCCGATTGGTGGCGCAGCCTATGCCAACAGGATGGGATTATTCCAGAAGATCCTGGTCAAAAGCCGGTCAACAGGGCACGCCAAGTCGGTCAAGGAGCAATTGAAGGAGGTCCTGATTGGATTAGGGAACGGCGGCGGAAGATTCTGCGGGAGTCCGTTTCCTTTTAAAGTTCTTATAGATATAGTAGTTTAAATAAGGTTGTAACAAGTCGTGATCGACCAGGAGTCCTAGCTTTAGGGTATAAATAGGAGTCGTCAGGGTCTTGAAATGATATCAACACATCAATCAACAACAATACTTCTACTTTTCCAGTAATTTACTTTCAAGTCGGCGACTTCGCCAATATTTTCTTCTTCCACGAGTTCATACGGATTGGCAGGGCTGCATCAACTTGATCTCCGGCCAATTGGTAGGTTCCGCTTACCGAGTAATATCTGAGCTTTAACTACGGGCACATCGCTGTGGTTTCGTTTGGATTTATTCACCAGTTATCGATATTTACTAGAATTGCAAGTTTTACCTGTTATTCTAGTATTATCACCAGTTATCCAGCTTGAGATCAGAGTAATCGGCTTCGTCGTTGTTCTCCTTTGATTTATCATCATACAGCCGATTAGATCTATTTCAAGTGTTGTCCTCGCAGTAGTCATCTAGATCGCTCCAGCAGTTTTCTTTACGATTACTACACGATCATCGGCTGATCTATAGCCGATCATCTCTACAGCAAATCGGCCGATTCACCGCCGACGCGCTCCTCAGGACAGATCGGAACCCCAGCCAATCGATGCGCCTGGAATTTAATACTCTATTTCCTTGTCAATCAACAAGTCAGATTGACTGGCACGCCGCGCGAACCGCACCAGGGCGATAACCCGAACAGGAGCTAAGCAGATTCTCTCGGGTCGTGTGTCCGACACTGAAGACCCATCGGCCGATTCCTATCCGGCCGATTTTAGCGCCAACACACTTTTGGCACGCCCAGTGGGACCATCCAAGATCTGATATGTCGAAAAACGCAGAAATCTCTGACAGCAACATCATTGAGGTCACAGAAGCTGATCTCAAGGACGACTAGAGGGAAGAATTGGCCAAGCATCTGGAAGATTACAAGAAGATGTACCTCCAGTCGTTCAGTCGTACCAGAAGCGGGGAGGCAGTCAAGAAAGCCCCTATTCTAGCACCTCGCCACATCACCATTGATGAAGACTCGGGCAAGATGTCAGAGATGATTCAACAGTCCGTGTATCAAGCATTCATCGACCAATCCTCGGTGATGAGCAACACGGTGTATAACGCCGTCGTCAACTCTCTGGCCAGCGGAGCCGTTCAAGGCTATCAGGGACCGGCATATGCCCCCCCAACTACTCTGCCAGCCAGAAGCCTACCATACACATCCCAATCGGCTCCTCAGCCGATATTGACGCAACGCGAGGGGTACAGCTCTCCACCACCTCCGGCGTCTCCAAGATACAGCGGTGCACCATGTCTCCCGTCGCTAGCGCCGCTTCAACCCGTTCAGATGGCTTCTGTGCAAACACTACCTACAAGCTCAGCGTCTTGGGGGACGTCAGCCACAGCGTATTTTCCCGAGCCAGCGAACGGGCATGGCACTTATTCGGTTCAGGTGCCATACCAACCGGCCGCCCGGCCGACGGTTTCCCAGTATCAGCCGAGTTTACCAGAAATCGGCAGGGGGGCAAACACTGTGGAAGCATTCAGAGGCACGGCGCCAGCAGTGACGTACGAAGGGGGTGCGGACTCGTTTCACCATCAACTATCGATCGCTAAGCAAAATTCGCCGATTCATCACCCGGCCATACCAGCCCTTCAGCATATGCCTGCGCCGCGAACAACTGTTCATCAGCAGCAGGTGGACTGGACGGCGAGAATAGCAGAAGTAATCCAGGATCAGTTTGGACTGAAGCCGAAAGTTCAAACTTATACTTACAAGACGCCGTATCCATCGGCCTATGACTCGCTGCCGTTCCCACACCGCTACAAAGTTCCTGATTTCACCAAGTTCTCAGGGACGGACGACACATCCACTGTGGAGCATATCAACCGATTCATCATCCAGTGTGGAGAAGCTGCCACGCAAGATGCTCTGAGGGTGCGTTTATTTTCATCATCTCTGTCCGGATCGGCCTTCCAGTGGTTCACCACTTTACCGCCAGATTCTATCATCACGTGGGCCGATCTGGAGAAACAATTCCACAAGTACTTCTATGCAGGAGTACACGAGATGAAGATCTCGGATTTGACCAGCCTCAGGCAGAGGAGAGATGAACCAGTGGCAGGGTATATACAGAGGTTCAGAGAAATCAGGAACAAATGCTACAGTCTGGCTCTGACCGATGCGCAATTGGCCGATATCACTTTCCAAGGCCTCTTGCCACAAATCAAAGAGAGATATGTTGCCCAAGAGTTTGAGAGCCTGAGCCAAATCGTCCATCGATTATCAGGGCAGGAGGTCCGACAGTTTGAATAGCGGAGGAGCTTCCAAAAGAAGGTGGCATACTTGGAGGGATCTGAATCCGATGCGGAAGAAGAAGTCGGCCTAGCAGAATGGGTAAAAGGGAGAAAACCAATATCTTGCCCCTTTGGCAAGAAGGAGCCAGAGACATGCGGCTTTGACACGTCAAAGGCCGATAAAATTTTTGATCTACTGCTTCAGGAGGGGCAGATTAAGCTGTCTCAACATCACACCATCCCTACGGCCGATCAACTTAAGAAGATGAAATACTGCAAGTGGGACAACGCTACTTCTCAAGATACAAATGAATGTAAAGTCTTCCGCCAGCAGATACAATCGGCCATTGAACAGGGGCGGCTCAAATTTGAAACACCAACCAAATCGGCAATGCCGATGAAGATAGATCAGCATCCCTTCCCGGCCAACACGGTTAACGCTGGAGGAGACTCAAGTCAAACCAAGGTGCTGACGTCAGAATCGGCGAGAAGAGGCGGCGCTATCGACCCCAGGAGGCAGATCACGACGGAAGAAATCAGAATGAACAGGCGAGGGCCAGAACGACCACGCAGGCCTGTCACCTCCCAATTCTTACTAAGTAAATATCGGCAGCAGCAAGAACATGCAAGATACCAGGAAAAGACGATACGCCGGCATGAAGATCACTGGCAATGTCCGTTCTTCATCCACTGCTGGGAGAACGATATCAGATTGCCATCTGCCGACAACTGTCCGGAGTGCAACGGATTGAGCTGCAACGATCGCCCGAGGCCACACTCTAGGGACAAAGGATCAGAGCCGATCAACAAAAATCGGCGCGAAGAACGGCGCGTTTTGGTGCATGATCGGCTGGGGGGCAGAGTTGACCAGTACAGCAGGTCAAAAAGCAAGATCGGCCAGCGAGATGGACTGGGGGGCAGGATCAGCGCACACGATCGGCTCGAAGAGATGGCCGATGACAGGGTATCAGACGAAGATCCCCTAGGGAGGGAACCGGATTGGGAACACGCCAGATCGTCGGCCAAACCAGTGAATCCCAGGTGGTGTCCCGATGGCCTATCCAGATCCCAAAAGAGAAGGATCCAACGCCTACGCCAGTGGGAACATCAAGAAAAAGAACAAAGACAGGTGCCAGAGAGAAGGAATGTGAAATCTCGAGTTTGGCGCCCAAAGAAAAACGATCAAGAAACAAGCAACCAAGAATCGGCAGCCGAAATTGATATGGTATTCATACTGCCGATGGAGTTCATGGCGCCCAACGATCGGGATAGAGTAACAAGAACAGAGGAGGAACAAATGGCACAACTAGTGTTAGAGCCGATGACGGCTACGTTTGAGAAACCAGAAGAAGAAAAACGGCAGCATCTCAAAGCGCTGTTTCTCAAGGGCTATGTCAACGAGAGACCCGTCACCAGATTACTGGTAGATGGAGGCGCGGCAGTTAACATCATGCCATATGCCATGTTCCGCAAGCTGGGCAAGGGCGATGACGACCTCACCAAGACGGATATGATGCTGAAGGATTTCGAAGGCAACGTGTCACCCGCCCGCGGAGCGCTCTGCGTCGACCTCACCATCGGCAGTAAGACCCTCCCTACCACTTTCTTCATTATTAATGGCAAGGGGTCCTATAATATGCTGCTTGGTCGCGATTGGATACACGCAAACTGTTGTGTCCCATCTACAATGCATCAATGCCTTGTGCAATGGGTCGGCGACAGTACAGAGATAGTCGCTGCCGATTCCATCTACAGCGTTGCAGCGGCCGACACGCAACAGTGGAGCTGCGAGCACGTCAAGTGTATATCCGGCAGGACTTGGGACACTGACTTCCTGAAAGTGTCCAATTTCGGTCTACAGCCGATCCAAGCAGTCGGCTCGGAAGATTCAGAATAAATGGATCAGCTCGTCCGAGAAGATGGGAAGCTTGGGCATGGGTTTACGTCGGCCGATTTATTAGACATGGTATGACAAGAAGGTCGAAGTTAAGCAGTTCTCTCAAGGGGATTTGGTATGGAAGTTGGTGCTGCCGATAGGGTCTAAAGATTCCAAATTCGGTAAATGGTCACCCACTTGGGAAGGGCCGTATAGAATCGGCCGATGTGCCCCTGGGAATGCATATATTCTGGAGACGGTCGAAGGAGAGGAATTCCCAAGAGCTTTAAATGGACGATATCTGAAGAGGTACTATCCAAGCATTTGGGTAGACGCATAACTTACAGCAAAATATGTCAAGGTTACATGGCCGACATGGTATAAATCGCCCTTAGAATAAAAATATTGGTGTGTCTACTGATTACGCCTACGCTGGATTTCTCTTTCGATGCGACCTAATTTTATCATGAGGGTGAGCCTTTTCTCTTTCAAGTCCTCTGCAGTGGTTCCAGTTTCAGCTTGGTTGCAGAGTTCTTTCAGCAGGCGGGCCTTCTCCTCTTCCAGATCTTCCATGGCGACTTCAGTTGTAGCTTTACAAGGAAGTGAAGAATTTTTGTTGGAAGATGGTCGCTTGCGGACCAAAAGATGAGCACTTATGAGGTCCGAATATTCCTGGACGGCGGCAGGGACATGATCTCTGAGTTCCTCAGCATGAGTTCTTATCAGATTTCTGTCTGCCTGTGTTAATGGCTCTTCTGAATGCATGATTTCTATCGCTCGTTCTAGATCAGAGCTGAGACAGTTTGGCTAGACAGAGATAAAGGGGGTTACCCAGTATCGGAGCGATTTGAGATGCTTAAGAAAAAGGTAGAGGGGGAGTTCATACCTGGTTGACAGAGGAAGAGGATGAAGAGGACGAACAAGACATCTTGCCGTTCAGATGGGATAGTAAAAGAAGAAGAAGAGATAAGTGATGCGTGTGCCTCTAGAGATGGTGAACGGTCTGCGTATAAATGAAGAGGAGGTAGATGGATGGTGAGATACGTCCTATCGGAGTAAATGCGTACATAAATGCGAGGCAGACTAAAAAAGCAGTTCAAAACCAAATCGGCGCAGTGGCATTAAAGGAGCAATAATGTTTAACATATTTTTTACAGCCCAAGGAAAGCATCTATGGCTACAATCGCTCGTCGTCTAATTTGATCGGCCGATTCTACTATTCTCTGATCATTTTCGGCCGATCCTGGTACTTCTGACATGCGGCGATGGAGCCTTATTGTTTCACGGGCCAGATGTTGTCTTTCTTGCTTCAGCTCGCTGATCATGGTTGGGAGTTCTTGGAGCTTCTTCTCTTCAGCGGCTATCTCTTTGGTTATCTGTTCCATCTCCTTGGCTAGTTCTGCTCTCCTCCGTTTCAGCCGATCTATTGCGCCGACGATGTCCGGACGGCAGTTCTCGAGGAAGTTGATTCTGTGATGTACTTCCTGAGTCCGATGCTTGTACGAGTCAACCTCCTCCTGAGATTTGGCCATCTGAGCATGATCGGCCATACGTTGCAGCGCCCTGGAAACCGGAATCTGCATACCCTCTATATAGGCAGCATACCCCAAGTCTTCCGACACTTCATCAGGGATGTGATCTTTGACCTCATTGAAAAGTCGTCGGATCGGCGATGCATCTTCCACCAATCGGCCGATGTCACCTTGGAGGAAAGTACGAATGCTTTCGAGCTTGGAGCGGACATCGTCGGAGGTAGAGCTCGACGGAACTGCGTGTGAGGCGATTTCTTCTTCATCGGCGAAGGAGACGGCAAAGGAAAAGATGCTATTATTGGGGGTATCTTGCTCCTGTAAGGGGACAAAGTAAAGGGTAAGCAAGCGGTGAAAGGAGATCGGCCGATTCTGATGGTAAGATTGTTACCTCTTTGAAACGAATCTCTCTTGCCTGCGCCGGTGGAAGTGTTTCCCTTGTTTCAGGGACTGGTGCACTTGGTTCGCCGGAAGAAGAAGATTCGATCATTATCGGTGCTCCGCTTGGGCCAGCTTCCTGAGAAAGACATAAATTCCCGTGAAAATACTATGGGAAAATGAAATGAGATGGTAATGGAAAATTGCCATGCCTCTGTGGGTCTCCCGGCCGATGCCTGTTGTGGAGTTATAATCGGCGTATCCAAGTCGACCTGCATCAAAGTTGGTTAAGTTTTCTGAATATTAAGGATGCAAAGTAAGAGATCGCGTACCTCGGCAACCGGAGCTGCTGTAATTTCAGTCCCCACTTGAGATGTGGCCGATAGTTGCGGGGACTGCGGTGGGACAACTTGTGCAGCCTAGCAAAGGAAAGGAATTGATGTTAGTAGAAGATTTGGAGAATATATGAGATAAATAAGATTACCTGGACAGCTTCTACTAATAGTGATGCTGCAGCAGCCCCGACTTTGGCGGTGACTTGGGGATCGGCCGTCTTGACAACTGGTAGGGGTAAAGGACCTGAGGCCTCGGCGAGTGTCGCCTCTACTTGATCGGCCGATCCAACACGGGGAGTCTCGGCCGATACTACTGCCATCTGGCTAGCCGATCCGATGCGGGAGATTTTAGCCGATGCTATTGTCGCCTGATCGGCCGATCCAATGCGAGCTCGCATCCGACGGCTGGTTATCTTTGATGTTGGCCTTTTGGGTGCTCGTCTTGATCGGCCGGTGGAGATATCTCTGACAGATGGAGCATGGAAGCCGATGAGTGGATACGGCGTGTATTGGTGATGGCTGTCAATCGGCCAGCCGCTTCGGCTCCGCATCGGGGGAACATGGCTTTCAGACTGAAGGGATAAACATAAGTTAACAACAAGATGATAATGCGACACTGGAATCGGCTAAGGAAAAAAGGACATACCGCTGCATTTGGGTCGATGTTCTCTGGGTCCAGAATGTTGCAGTAAGTTGATGGAGATTTACAGAAAAGATGCTGCTTCCATTCTGCCCACCATAATTTATACTGTTGGGTGGCGAAAGAGGCAACTGACCAGCCGTTCAAGTCAATGGTGCTGGAGTCGGGTACTAAATCGCACAATCGGCTATAGTCAAGACTTGAAGTTAGTCCGTCTCTGAATTTTGCTTGGCCGGCGAAATAGACTCGGATCGGCAGTTGGCCAAAACCCAATTGCCTTGCTGCAGCTGATGGACAGTAGAACTCATAAGTGGGTGAATCCTTTCATGAGAAGAAGTTAGCCGGCAGAATTCCTGGCTTGATCAAGACGTCCATTAATTCTCTGCCAAATGTATGAGTGGAGAAATCAAAGCATACGGGCAATTCGAAAATCGGCTCTGCGATCTGATATGGATGCCAGATGATCGTCTCTTCACTAAGGCCATTGTAGAAACATCTGAAATATTCAGCTGTACGGGTGGCAGTAAATTGGCAGCCGGGAAAGGCCGATACCGCTTCTCCAACAGATCTGCAGCGGCGACGGACCGATGGATTCTCCTCTGACTCGATGTTGGGAAAGGTCTTTGTCTCTATCCGCTGCTGAGAGACCTTGCTCATGTGTAAATTGAGCTAGAGGGTGATGAACCACCAAGGACCGCCTGGGTTCCCTATCGGTTCCCCCTTCGACAACTTGACGCCGATTTGGTGCATCAGATGGTACGCCGATCCCAACAAATGTTTACCGAGGGGGATGGCCGATCCTTGTGCAAGAGACTCTGCCAAAGCTTGGGTGTTGGAAGAGGGGCCGACAGCTCTGCCACAAAAGAAATATTTCTCCAGCCACATCATCAAGAAGGCAGTGTGCTCCCTCTGTGAGACCGTCCCTGTCTTCATGTTTTTACTGATGTATCCTTTCCACCCGCCGATTCCTTTGGTCTCCAGCCGATGAGATGGCTTGAACAGATAATTGAAGGGGATATTGGCGGAGGAAACATCTAGGCCGGTCAGCAGCAGGACATCGGCCAAGGTCGGGGTCATGGGTCCGTGTCCAAAAAGGAATGCGTTAAGTGCATCGGACAGAAGTAAGAGGCTGCCATAACCAAAGGTTCGTTCTTTTCCATCTGAGACAGGGATAAGTCTATGCACTGGCCGATTTTAAGTTCTTCCCATTGGACCTTCCAAGACCCGGCTACCCTCTGGTACCATTCTCTCCACCCGGGTGTTTCATTCGGCCAGGATCTGAATGTGCCTACCCAATGATCTAAATCCATGGATGACTGCTTAAAGGGGATCCTATGAGTTTCTAAACTGATCAGATCCGTTGGATCAGGGCTCCCCATAGGGCCTAGATAGATGAGGTCGGGGGACTCTGAGAGAGGAATGGTGATTCTGTGCCTAAGGGCCTAAAAAAGGGAAAAAGGGAAGAAACTAAGAAGGGGTCCGGAAAATACTGAAGCAGTAGAAAGGCGAAAAGGGGAAAAATTTTGAGCGTTTACCTCTGGGATGGAAGCCATCGTCGCCGATGACGCCGCTGGGGAAGCCGCCGATTGGGCCGCCGCCGCCAAAGGAGCAGCCAATGGAGCCTCTGTAGATGGAGTGGTCGCCGATGGAGACGCCATTGGGGGTCGGAGTAGGCCGCGGATGAGATCGCCGGAAAAGGGGGAGCGCTTGGAAATCGAAGGAGCTTGGAGGAAGACGAACAGTGATGCGACAGAGAAAATGCTAGATTCATGGAGGAGGAGAGGCGGAGAAAGCCAGTACTTAAGAGAGATCAGGGGAGCAAGGGCAAAGATGGTATTTTTACCGCGCCGTCTACACGAGTTCCAGGGGAGCGGTCGTTTCGCGCGCCTGGTTCGAGGAAATTGCAATCATTGTGCCGCGGAACGGAAGGAGATTTTTACTGCGCCCGTTTCGGAGTGAGGATTAAAGAAAAGAGTTTCGAAGGAAAAGTTATATTTTACTCCGAAACTGGGGGGCATGTGTTGACGCCAGATTTTGACACGTGTTGAATCGGCGTCAGGAGGAGAAGATTGGCCGATGCGGCAGATCTGAAAACTACAGAAAGGAATCGGCCGATCGAAGTAACAATTGAAAATCGGCCGATTGGTGGCGCAGCCTATGCCAACAGGATGGGATTATTCCAGAAGATCCTGGTCAAAAGCCGGTCAACAGGGCACGCCAAGTCGGTCAAGGAGCAATTGAAGGAGGTCCTGATTGGATTAGGGAACGGCGGCGGAAGATTCTGCGGGAGTCCGTTTCCTTTTAAAGTTCTTATAGATATAGTAGTTTAAATAAGGTTGTAACAAGTCGTGATCGACCAGGAGTCCTAGCTTTAGGGTATAAATAGGAGTCGTCAGGGTCTTGAAATGATATCAACACATCAATCAACAACAATACTTCTACTTTTCCAGTAATTTACTTTCAAGTCGGCGACTTCGCCAATATTTTCTTCTTCCACGAGTTCGTACGGATTGGCAGGGCTGCATCAACTTGATCTCCGGCCAATTGGTCGGTTCCGCTTACCGAGTAATATCCGAGCTTTAACTACGGGTGCATCGCTGTGGTTTCGTTTGGATTTATTCACCAGTTATCAATATTTACTAGAATTGCAAGTTTTACCTGTTATTCTAGTATTATCACCAGTTATCCAGCTTGAGATCAGAGTAATCGGCTTCGTCGTTGTTCTCCTTCGATTTATCATCATACAGCCGATTAGATCTATTTCAAGTGTTGTCCTCGCAGTAGTCGTCTAGATCGCTCCAGCAGTTTTCTTTACGATTACTACACGATCATCGGCTGATCCATAGCCGATCATCTCTACAGCAAACCGGCTGATTCACCGCCGACGCGCTCCTCAGGACAGATCGGAACCCCATCCGATCGACGCGCCTGGAATTTAATACTCTATTTCCTTGTCAATCAACAGGTCAGATTGACTGGCACGCCGCGCGAACCGCACCAGGGCGATAACCCGAACAGGAGCTAAGCAGATTCTCCCAGGTCGTGTGTCCGACGCTGAAGACCCATCGGCCGATTCCTATCCGGCCGATTTTAGCGCCAACAGCATGGATATACCGCTGTAGCATTTTACCCGGTGAGTATTCAGGTATCGTTATTTATATTTTTCCAAAGGAGGGCATGATTGTAAAGAGTTTACTTGGTACAAGAGCAAGACCATATGAATAAGTCATAGACCATAGCATAGACAGGGGTAAGTCATGATAAAAGATATGAATAGGGGTAATGTGACACACACACACACACAGGCCAAACTCAGGATAAAGAATGAACGAATAAACCTAAGGTTAGTGGGAACATAGGCATACAAGGGGGGGGGTCCTAATAGCATCTATTTATAAAAGCAAAGGTTACACACAAAACATACTTAGAACTGCAGGTGCCGGGAAATTAGGGATATTGGGGAGAATGTCCCGTCCCGAAGTACATCCGGGCCGTTACATCTTTGGATGAACTCCTACACCGTACCCGAACGTTGGGGAGTGCACTAACCACGAAGCAAGGCTGTCACCACCTGCCATCTACCCCAGTAACACCGTGGAGCACGGTCATATCCGAAGGATCCCGCATACCCGAGCACCACGCTCGTGTACGAGGTCACTACACTAGCGTCCCCGGGTCTCCCACCCTTCGGATGGACAAGTAAAACGCTAAGGCAAGCCCGAAAGCACGACGAACCAATATCCTTACCCAGATCATCTGGTCTAAGCATATGAAGAGCATAACTAGTGAAGCAACAAGTCATGGTATGATAAACTAGCAAAGCAGCATAACAAACCAAGGTAAGGTAGACTACCAAGCTAGCAAAGCAACCAAGACTCAGCTCTGTATTATGAATAGGATACTGATAAGTCGAATACAAAGCCATACCAATGACTGAGGATTACTCTCCAATCCCGAGGACGATTGGATTCGCTAAGAGAAGTTCTAGCCTAGCTCCACTACCCTAAGGATTACAAGTCACAAGAATGTAGAGAGGGAGAGAGTGGCTCCAAATGTGGTGTGTGTTGAATGAGAGGGGGGAGGCTCCTTTTATAGCTCTTGAGGTCGGTTCCCTCCATTACTTCATATGGAAACACTTGCAACCAACCTCTAGAGGATCAGGATGATCTTCCCGCCAAGGCGCACCTGGACGGGAGGCAGGCTGGGTTCGGCCGCACCCAGGGTGCGGTTGACCCCCCCCCCCCTTGCCACCTCTCACCACCGCCTTCATGTGGGGCACTGATAAGTGGGTCCAGACCTTATCTCTTGATGTTTGCTGCCTTGTTACGTCGGTTTGGTCTGACTTGTGGGCCCTTCTTGTAAGTGTGTCGCAGCCGGTGATCTTCTGTGCATGTGTAGCTGCGTATTCTTCATGTTTTCTTCTTATTGCAGACTTGTATCCCTAAAACAGGTAGATAAGCAAAACAACTATGGAGCTAGGTTAGTGATACAAATATGTGAGTAAGAGGCATGGTTTTCCTTTGCTTGTGAGTATCGTTGACGGTCGGATTTGGCATTTGAGGACCGTCAACAAAGACGACGCGGTACAGGTCCTCCTGGGTCGGTCGAGGACCCATATAGGCGAGGAGCTGCCACCCCATCCTCGCGGAGTCGAAGTTGGGGATGCTGCCGCCCTTGGCAGCGTGATCTTCTGCGGGTGAACGCGCAGACCCCGGACGGCCTCGACCACGTCGTCAAGGCTTGTGGAGCGTGGGAGAGGGACAGGAAGCCACACTGGCTCCAGTCCCCCGTCGATGGTGATGATGAAATCCAGGGTCCCAAAATGCACGAGGGCGTCTAGGGCCCATTCTCCGGTGTGACTGCCATCCGCAGCCTGGTGTTGTCGCGGTGACGCGCAAAGGCCCCTACCTGGCGCCAACTGTCGGTGTATCGGATCACCTGCTAGTAAATTTTTTTGCATGTCTGGCTCGGATGGTAATGCAAGGAGAGACACAAGGACTATACTGGTTCGGGCCGAATGTCCCTACGTCCAGTTCGAGGCTCTCGTGTTCTTGCACTGAAATTGTAGTAGGGGTTACAAGTCGAGTGTGCGAGTGACTATGGTCGTGGAGCTAGCGTCGTGCCCTTGCCAGGGATCCCCTTCTCCCTTTTATAGCACAAGGGGAAGGTGTCGGTTACAGAATTGGGAGGGGAGAGAGAGAGAGAGAGGGTCGGCCGCTCCCGGCTCCCGTCCTGACGTCGACGGAGGGGTCTGTTCCCCATCCCTGGCGCTGTGTCGGGTGTGATGCGCCGTAGGGATCCCTGTTCGGGGTGACGTCGCCCCCTGTAAGCGGTGTGCACCAGGTCATACCCTCCGTCCCATCAGTCGTCGCACCCTCCGGTCCGGTCTTCGGGGGGAGTTGATGGGAGACGCCTCCCCATGACGTGATCTGTCTACTCGGTGTACTTTGGGGCGTGCCTCGGGTCACAGTGCCAGCAGTGCCCTTTGTCATGATTCGACTGCTCCTAGCATCCTTCTGATCGGGTCCGGTTTCCCTGGGATTGACCTACCACCTTGCCTGGGCATGGGGCATCCCCCTAGCAGGAGTCGTTCCTCACCGCGCCTCCTTGCGAGGGTCGGGCGAGGCAGAACCTTCCCACAGGGGTCCGGCGAAGCGGAGAGCCCTTCCGCGAGGGTCGGGCGAGGCGGAACCTTCCCACGGGGGTCGGGCGGAGCGGATCCTCACCAAGTGGCAAACGCCGCCACTGGGCGTTCATGGGCTGCTAGTCTGTTTACGCTCGGTGGGCACGAGGACTTTACAGAGCTGAGTCCCTATCATTGGGGGCACCTGTTACTTTCGCCCCCATCACACGTATCAAGGGAGAGGAGGGTGGGAGAAGAGGTAGACCCATAAAAATTAAGAGTTAGAAATTGTTTGTGCCAAAATCGAATTGTTTTTCTCACCCATCCCTCGCCTAACCGCTGCTCCGTCACGCGCCCCTGCCCCTGCCCACAGGCCGAGCCGAGCCGAGCCGAGCCCTCTCAGCTCCGCCCCCCGACCCCCATTCGCCCCGCGCCCCCGCCCCTCCTGCTCCTGATTCCCCACCCGCGGCCGGCGGCGAGGGCACGAGGCGGCAATCTGGCAGCAGCGCAGCGGCAGCTCCGCACGTCCCGCTTTCCGCCGGCGCTCCGGGCGGATGGTGGTAGCGGTTGGCCGTCCACGGATCGGTGGCCGGACTGCTGCTGGGCAGCGCCGCAGCCCGCAGCGACGGTTCGGCGGAGTGGCCGCAAGTGGAGCCTGCACGCCCTGGCCCCCTATCGCCCCGCGTGCGCCGACCGCGCAGGTACTCTGCAGCGGCAGCAGGCAAGGGCATGTCCGCCTGCAGCCAACACAAGCACAGGAGACGAGCAAGCTTGAAGCAGGCGTCGGTGCGCGTGGCTCCGGCAACAGCCCGAAGAGCAAGATAGCTAGATAGGCAGACATCACGCAAAGCAACCAAGCCCTCCTTGAACCAACTAGGTGATGACTGAGAAATTTGTCCATATGAAATTTCCTCACAAATTCACAATCATGCAGTGACGAAAGTATTTATGAAACTCGTGATTGTAATTTGTAGGTCATGATAAGGCGCAGTAATATTTGAATAATTATTTGGTCAAATTCATTCTGAATTTACTGAACTGCGTTTAGATCCTCTGAAACAGAAACTTGCAGCCCTTGATTCTCCAAATTTCATTACCAAACAATGAAATCTGCCAAAGGAAAAGTTGTAGCTTTGAAAAATGTCTACAACTTTCGTTTCAGGCACACCTTAGAATTCTGCCTCTACCTTGATCAAAAATCGCTCTGAACATGCCGGGTTAATCTGAAATTGAGAGTTTCAGGTACTGCTCAAACCTGCCATGTTTGGGTCCAAAGATAAGCATCCTGCTAACCTCTGAAGTACAGACTTAATAACATTTAAACTCCTATTCCTATACATTTAAATCTCAAACGTTTAATTGTTTTAGCTTCGTTCCTGTTGCAATATGTTCGTATCGACCTAAGCTACGAGATAGCAGCGACGTCTATCATGATAAATGTTTTTGAGATTTAATTTGAATATTGATTGAATTAATATATAATTCAATACAGTTTTGAATTTTTAAATCTACTGTAACAAAAAAGAATATTCTAGCATGCAACAAATTTGTGTGTTTTCAAAGGTTTCAAGAAACGATATCTATCTTTCTAAAAGAAGCTACCAGCTACTGCAAAATCCAAAAGTAACTACTACATTGTCTTATATTCTTTTGAGCACTGGTTTGACCGGGTAGCGATTTAATTTGCTCCACGAAAGAATACTTGGAGAGCTCATTGTTGCTTCAACTGATTAGAAGTTTCGATCAGATCGGGTGAACGAAGACTAGCAATTCAGCATACCATGATATGCTTATTAGGAGACTACATTTCAATACTTATATACGGGTCAAGGACCTTCAAGTTCAGACTGAGCACTGAATAATATTGAAATCTAAACACATAAGAAGCTTTTGTTTGTGACTACAAAGATCTTATTTATATTTTACTAATTTACGGTTACAGATAAGCAGTAGCTCTGACCTTCTCGCTTTCTAGTATTTCATTATTGGAAGGCATAATTAGTATTAGAAATAATTGCTATATGTTAATCAGTGGTCAATTCCTATACTCCCTCCATTCGAAATTTTATTCTAAATTATAGATTGTCTTGATTTTTCTAGATCCCATTAGCCCTAACTAGCCCACAATTGGCCTATATTTTAGCTCATTATTACACCTAGGCCTAATGTTTAGTCCTCACTTTTTGCCCAGCCAAACGGGGTCTAAGTGGGCCTAATTGTGTAGATTTTATAGGGAATGGGTTGTATCAGTTTGGAGAGAAAAATATCTGTCAAAAAATTGCAGGAAAATCGTAATAAAACTTGCAGCAAAGCATGGGTGACAAAGCCCAGAACCACCACGCATGGTTATTTGAGGCCTTCTGGTTTTGGATCCCGTTATCCATGGTAAGGAAAAGGCCAAATTGAATGTTGGGCCATTTTTATTGATGGCCATCATCTATTCTCAGAGCTCCTCCGACGGACAAACGGACAATATTTTTTTATAAGGACTTCCATTACATATTAAAAACATTGTACATCGATGAGGTCAAACGGACCCCACATTATATTTTGGAGTGCCATCGGTGATCCTGGGAATTACAAGAGAAAATAGCTGAATTGTGATTGTTCACAGCTTTTGCCTGCATTGCAAGGCAATGTGCAAACCTATTCTTCATGTCTGCTAATCTTAATCACCTTAAAATCACAACTATTTTGGAGACACATAAATTGTGAAAGCAGTGGCCTTAGCCTCCAAACGAAGCCTCCTCCCCCTTTTGCAACTGGGGGACTGCTTCCCTGCTGTCAGTATGAAATGTTGAAGAACTTCTTCCACCTTGGCTGCCAATGCCAGAGCCGCCAATTCAGCCATAAGAACTGAACTGACCATTCTTCATGCACGAATTTATAAGGAACCAGGGTTCCTTGAACCTGCAAGAGAAAGGTAAACTCCCAAACGTGCCCATCGAGAAGAATCAGCTAACCCATCTGGAACAAGAGCTGCATCTGTGTAAAAAAAGGTCTTGCTGTGAGTCTCTTTGTACCTGAGAAGGAGAAACAACAGAAGTGGCATACTGATGGGAAAGGAATTGTTGACCTTACCTTCACCTCCTGTAGTCCTGTAGCAACATGCCCATAGAGATCCATAGACCCATCTAGAGAAGCAAACATACTCAAAGTTTGAACATCAGCCAAGACATCATGAGAAATCTTTCTGACAGACCATTTTTATTATTAAATATGAAATCGTTTCTAGCTTTCCACGGGTACCACAACCTAGTGAGGACTTCATGCAGTAGATCTTAAGAAAAATTGTTACTCAAAATAGCCACTAAAGTACCTTGCAGACCCTCCCCATCAGAAGGCAACAAATCTTTTCTCAAAGGAGGGTTAGAGGAGAACCAAACAGCTCTGGCAAAAGTGCACTCAGAAAAGAGGTGAAAGTCAGTTTATAATAAGCCACATAATTTGCAAGAATCATCAATTCTAGTGCTGAAATGAGAAGCTCTATGGCCAATAGCTAAAGCATTCCTAAGTAACATCCAAGTAAAAGCCTTAATGCGACGAGGGAGAGACTTATGCTTCTAAGTTCTATTGAGAAGAGCTAATTGAAGCGCATCTAGGCCGATAGATGCTAGTGGTAAGTTTCGATGATTAATGACAACCGTATGTGACTAACGTGTGTTTTGAAGGAATTATCGATTAATGGTTATGTCGCATATAAAATGTGAAAAGAGACCCCTCAATTCTCTATGAAATGCGTGTCAAGTACTCAAACATTAAGATCAAGGACCTTTCTAGTGTCAAGTGTCACTAGGAGATGAAGCACACTTGATTTAGATTAGGTTTTATAGCTTTTAGTAGTTGACCGTACTATTAAGAGGGGTTCTGGAGTTAGTAGCTTGGCCTAGTGAGAGTTGGCCTAGAATATATGCACACTTGTTCAAGCTAAGTCAGAGACAGCTCAAACAAGCTATAGAAACACTTGGAAGCAAATGAATCTCAAAGAAATGATCAACTTCAAATCGTTTGAACAAGACCTAAATGAATTCAACAGGTCAGTTGAACCGACGGCTCAAAAATTGCACGGGTCGGTGCAATTGGGCTTAGCATGGTGTTACAATGAAGAACTGGCTCTCACGGTCAGTTGAACCGACGGCCTTAAATCAATGGCGTCGGTGCAATGTAAGTTGCATTAGAGAGGATGGAAACATCACACAGAAGTGGTCTTCACGGTCGGTTAAACCGACACCCCATGCGTCGGTGCATCAACCATATCATCAGAGAGCATGTTGAGTTTTCTCAGAGAAGTTCTTCACGGTCGGTTAAACCGACACTAAGGGTGTCGGTGTATTAAGTGTATCATCAGAGAGCTATGCATCTCAGCTCAGAATTTCTCTTCACAGTCGGTTAAACCGACAGGGTCAACATGAGTGTCGGTGCATCAGTCGATCTAATGACGTCTGGGTCTTAGAGGGGTCGGTTGAACCAACCCATGCTGTCGGTTAAACCGACGCTATGTACTTTTTCAAGAAAGTACATGTAACGGCTACCTCTTGTGCTCTAGCCTATATATACTCATCCCCCGGGTCATTTGGACTGCCTTTGACATCTTGAAGATCTGAGGCCACCCCAGAGCTGAAGAGATACACTTGAAGCCATGAGAAAAATAGTTTGAGCTTGCAAATTTGATCCAAACACAAAAAAGCATCCATCCTTTGAGTAGCAAGTGTGCTTGAGCTTAGGGCCAACTTAGTGTTAGGTCAAGTAAAGTTTTGAGAGCTTGTTACTCTTGGTGTTTGACAGCACCTAGACGGTCTTGGTGATCGGTTGCTCTTGATGAGCTCTTGAAGTTTGTGGGAGCCCCAAGAAAAGAAGTTGTACACGGTGTGAAGCTCGTCATTTCGAAGATGGAGAAGGAGCATTCTTAGAGAAGCACTTGCGTTCTTGGTGATGCAAGGGAGCCATACCCTTTGTGGTTGCTCCAACGTGGATTAGGGGGGAGCGTCAACTCCTCGATACCACAGGAAAAATATTGGGTTGTCTCGTGTCTCTCTCTTACATTCAAGCAATTCAATTGGCTTTACTTATTGCAATCTTTGCTAACTTGCTTGGTTGTTTGAGTAGGATGATCATTTGTTAGTGTGCCACCTTGACTAGGTCTCATACTTGTTAGTGTGAATCTTTGCTAGGAATCATGGTTATGCTAGTGTGTTTTCCTACCTAAGGTTGTTCAATTTAGTGTGCTCTAGTTGATAGGGTCAAAACTTGTAGATTGGGCAACACTAGCATAGGTTAAGGATTCAATAGAATTTGAAAAAGTCCCAATTCAACCCCCCCTTCTTGGGCCTCGATCCTTTCAATTAGTATCAGAGCTTAGGTTCTCTTTTATAGGCTTAAAATCCTAGAGAAATGGCCTCATCGGGGAGTGGACCACCTAAGTTTGATGGGAGAAACTATGGCTATTGGAAAGCTCACATGGCGAGTTACCTTGATGCTCAATCTTATCATGCTTGAGAGGTCACCGAGAAACCTATGCCAACCGTGCCTAGTGAAGAGCAAGTTAAGTGGAATTCTAGAGCTAAGAATGCCATATTTGAGGCTGTTAGTGAAGAGGTCTTTGCTCGTGTGTGTAGCAAGGACACGGCCAATGAGGTGTGGAGTGAGCTTGAAACCATGTATGTTGGTTCCAAAAAACTCCGTGAAGAGAAATATCAATTGCTTAAGGACAAGCTAAATGATTTCAAAATGCTTCCTAATGAGCTTGTTGAGCAAATGTTCTCTAGATTGAATGTGATTATTGAGGACATTAATGCACTTGAAATTTCTTCTATGACCGAAAGTGACATCATTCAGAAGATTCTTTACTCACTCATCAAGCCCAAGTACAACATCATCGTACCTCTACTCTATGAGAAGGATCTTAGTACGCTCAAGGTGGCCGATGTGGTTGGGAAGATCCGGTCACATGAAATGTTTCTCATGGCTGAACTTGAGCCCTCACAAGCCAAGAAAGATCTTGCACTCAAAGCCAAAAGCGACCACAAGTCAAAGAAAAAGAACAAGTGCAAGGTTCCTTCACCAAGCACAAGTGAAGATGAAGCTAGCAATGGCTCAAGTGATGATGAGGGAGATGAAGACATGAAGTTGGCTCTTCTCATGAGGAAGACGTCCAAAATGATGTCAAGATTGAACAAGAAAGGGTACAACTATGATCCAAAGAAAAATAAATTCCATACCCGGAGAAACAAGGAAGAAGTCAAGAAGTGCTACAATTATGGCATCCCGGGAGTGCAAATTGGCCGACACTCCGAAAGGGCACGTCGACGACCTCGACGATGAGCCCAATGTCGTCCGCCCTGCTCCCTTGCAGGACACGCCTCCGGGGGCACAGGGAGAGGTCGAGCATCGGCAACACGCTTCGATCAGCTTTGCGCGCGCCAGAAGGAGCTCGAAGAGGCCCAACTCCAACTCAAGCAGGAGCGCGAGGAGCTGGCACGTGAGATCTCTCACCGCGTTGATAGCGGGCCGGCATGAGCTCACGCCGCCGAGGTAAACCGCAGGATAGTGGAGGATGTAGCCGGGCCTGCACCGTACATGCGGGCCAGCCAGAACGTGACAGTGGCGGCTGCCCTGCTTGAGGCGCTGCACGCCCCCGCCACGCCCGAGGAGCAGCGCGCCCGCGAGAAGATGCGCCGGCACCTGGAGCTCACGGCGATACAGCAAGCGGAAAGCTCCAATCTCCGACGACAAGCGCCGCAGGGAGGGCGCCAGGCCCTCGCGGGGCCCATGTTACGTGAGGTCTCGGTGCACTCCGTGCCGCGCCCGAACGCCCAACACGGTCGCTCCCCTCACCCCGCTGCGCGTTGTCCGTCCCCTCGTCGTCGCGACGAGGGACGAGCGGTCATCCCCGTTCGACAACGGGTGGGAGAAGAGCGCGACGCTCGCCACACCATTAACGCCCAGCGACGAGGGCGCAACAACGACGACGCCGTCTCAGCCAACCGCATCTACCGCTCGCGCCACGGCGGGCGCTACGACAGCGGAGAGGACCGGAGCCCGAGTCCCGACCCTCCCGGGCCTCGGGTTCTCAGCGCGGCAATCCGCAACGTTGGGTTCCCGAGCGTTTCCGTCCCCTGACCAACATCATCAAGTATGACGGGGATACGAACCCTGGGCTCTTAATCGACGATTATCGTTTCGCTTGCTGATCCAAGGGCACGCGCGACGATGACTTCATCATCTGCAACCTCCCGTTATACCTTGCCTACTCTGCTCCAACATGGTTCGGGAACCTTCCGCCCAACTTGATCCACAACTAGACTGACTTAAAAGAGATCTTCGTGGGCAACTTCCAGGGCACATACAAGCGCCCTAGGAACCCTTGGGACCTCAAGAACTGCCGGCAGAAGCCGGATGAGTCTCTCTGTGAGTACATCCGGTGCTTCTCCAAGGAGTGCAACGCCCTTCCCAACGTCGCTGATGCCGATGTCATCGGAGCCTTCCTAACCAGGACCACTTGCGAGTCCCTCATCCATAAGCTGGGCCGCAAGTGCCCGCGCACCACCAAGGAACTTGTCAACATCGCAAGAAGAACAAGAAGGGTGGCAAGGGTAACCTCGTAGCCACCGCCGACCGCAAGGCTGGCAAGAAAGCGGCAGGCCACACCCCCGACCACTTCGAAAAGTTGCTCGAGAAGCCCTGCCCAAACCACGCCTACCCCGTCAAGCACCTCTACAAGGATTGCGGCTTGAGGAAGAAGTGGTTGACGAGCGCCACCCAAAAGGGGGGGCAGAGGAAGAAGGAGGCCGAGCCGACGGTCGGCGTCGCTGAGGAGAAGCAGGATGGTTTCTCCAATGAGGATGGGTGTCGCCTCATATTTGGGGGCCGACTACTTGCGAATCAAACCGCAAGCAGAAGGTTGCACGACGAGAGGTATTTGCGGCCGAACCCGTAGTACCCACCTATCTGCGGTGGTCGAAGTCCTCAATCAACTTCGACCACGCCGATCACCCTGATCACATCCCGCGGCCAGGGAGGTACCCGCTGGTTGTCGACCCGATTATCGGCACCAAGCGGCTTACCAAGGTGCTCATGGACGGGGGTTGTGCCCTAAACATCCTATACGTGGATAGCCTGGACGCCATAGGCATCGACCGCTCTCGCCTCCGAACCTCGAGGGCTGCCTTCCATGGCGTCGTGCCAGGAAAGCAAGCGATCCCTCTGGGGAGCATTGATCTGCCGGTTACGTTTGGGGATCCGACCAACTACCGGAAGGAAACCCTCACTTTCGAGGTGGTGAGATTCAAAGGAACCTACCATTTCATTTTGGGCCGGCCATGTTACGCGAACTTCATGGCCATCCCCAACTACACTTACCTGAAGCTGAAGATGCCGGGCCCGAATGGGATCATCACCGTTGGGTCAACTTTCTAGCGCACCTATCAGTGCGAGGTGGACAGCTGCGAGCTCACCTCGGTTGTCGTCGCCTCCGAGGAACTCGCCCTTATCAGGGCGGAGACCCCCGAGGGGACCCTTGACTTGAAGCACACCACCGGATCATTTGAGCCCGCGGAGGGCGTCAAGGAGGTCCTCATCGACCCCCAGGTGTCGGGGGAAAAGAAGGTGAGGGTCGGCACGACGCTGACCCCCAAATAGGAAAGCGCGCTCGTCGACTTCCTGCATGCGAACAAGGACATATTCGCATGGAACCATCGAACATGCCAGGCATTCTGAGGGAGGTCACCGAGCACGCCCTCAACATCAAGCTGGGGTTACGCCCGGTCAAACAATGCCTGCGCCGTTTCGACGAGGAAAAGCGCAGGGCCATAGGGGAGGAGATCGCAAGGCTCTTATATGCGGGCTTCATTAAGGAAGTATTCCACCCTGACTGGCTTGCCAATCCTGTTCTTGTGCCAAAAAAGAGTGGGAAATGGAGAATATGCGTTGAATACACGAGTCTCAACAAAGTGTGCCCAAAGGATCCTTTTCCTTTGCCACGCATAGACCAAGTAGTCGACACCACATCCGGGTGCGAAACCCTTTGCTTTGTCGATGCTTACTCCGGGTATCATCATATCGCGATGAAAGAGTCCAACCAGCTCACGACCTCTTTCATCACTCGTTCGGATCATACTATTACGTGACCATGCCGTTCGGTTTGAAGAATGCCAGTGCAACCTACCAGCGTTGCATGATCAAATGTTTCGAAGAGCTCATCGGGCGGACCGTCGAGGCTTACGTCGATGACATCATAGTCAAGACCAAGCAAGCCGACCAACTTGTCGCGGACCTCGAGCAGATGTTCGCCCGACTCCGGGCCAACGGCGTTAGGCTCAACCCCGAGAAATGCGTATTCGGGGTTCCGCGGGGTATGCTTCTGGGGTTCATCGTCTCCCAGCAAGGGATTTAGGCGAATCTCAAAAAGATCGAAGCCATCACAAAGATGGGACCGATCCAAAATGTCAAGGGGGTTCAGCGGGTTACGGGATGCCTTGCGGCACTCAGCCGCTTCATCTCCCAACTCGGGGAGCGTGGCCTGCCTCTGTATAAACTCTTGCAAAAGAGCGAGTGCTTCACCTGGACTGCCGAGGCTCAGGAGGCTCTGGATGGACTCATGACACTCCTGACGCGAGCACCAATCCTAGTCCCTCCGACCGACGGCTAACCTCTCTTACTCTACATCGCAGCAACCACCCAGGTGGTCAGGACCGCATTGGTCGTAGAGAGAGAGGAAGAGGGCCATGCCCTCAAGGTCCAGTACCCCATTTATTTCATCAGCGAAATCTTGGCCGACACCAAGACACGCTACCCCCAGATCCAGAAGCTTTTGTATGCGGTGCTCATCGCCAAGAGGAAGTTGCGTCACTACTTTGAATCTCACCCCGTGATAGTAGTCACATCCTTCCCTCTCGGTGAGGTTGTTCGAAACCCCGATGCAACGGGGAGGGTAGCAAAGTGGGCCCTCGAGCTCATGGGTCAGGGGATCACTTACGCGCCGCGCACTGCCATCAAGTCGCAAGCGCTGGCGGACTTCATTGCTGAGTGGACGAAGACGCAGCTCCAGCCGGCTCCCGTCAAGGGGGAGTACTGGACAATGTTCTTCGATGGCTCGTTGATGAAGGAAGGCGCCGGTCTCGGCATCTTTTTCGTCTCCCCCCTCGGCATGCACATGCGGTACGTCATCCGCGTGCACTTCCCCGCGTCTCACAATGTGGCAAAGTATGAAGCTCTCATCAACGGGCTGCGCATCGCCATCGAGCTAGGCGTCCGTCGCCTAGAAGTCAAGGGCGACTCCCGCCTCGTCATTGACCAAGTGATGAAGGAGTCGAGTTGCATCAGTCCTAAAATGGCCGCATACTGACAAGCGGTGCGCAAACTAGAGGACAAGTTTGACGGACTCGAGCTCACTCACATCCCTCAGAGGCACAACGAAGCTGCAGACACATTGGCAAAGATAGCATTACAACGGCAACCCATACCCCACGGGATCTTCTCCAGCGACCAGCGCAGACCTTCGATCCGCGACGTTGAAGCAGAACAGGCCGGGCCTACTGCTCTGACGGCTGATGCAGGGGTTCAATCGCAGAGCCCTACAGCGGCCGACCCCAACGCGACCGCGACAGGCTCAGCGGCTCGGTCGCCGACCCTTCTGCCCTCGGACCCCGAAGTCATGGAGATCGATGAGGGGGCAAGCATTGTCCCCGACCCCACAGAGGACTGGTGAAAGTTTTTCGTTGATTGGTTAGCCGATGGAGTACTTCCCACCGACAAGACGGAGGCTCGACGGCTCGCTCGCCATGCCTAGTCCTTCGTTCTCGTTGGCGGAGAACTCTACAAGCGAAGCCACATGAGGATCTTGCAGCGGTGCATTCCGATCGAGCAAGGAAGGCAGCTGTTGATTGACATCCATGGCGGCGTGTGTCGACATCACGCCGCTCCTAGGACCCTAGTCGGGAATGCCTTCCGGCAGGGGTTCTACTGGCCCACGGCGGTAACCGACGCTGAGCAGATTGTACGCACCTGTGAAGGGTGTCAGTACTACGCTCGGCAAACCAATTTGCCGGCTCAAGTACTACAGACTATTCCCATCACATAGCCTTTCGCGGTCTGGGGACTCAACTTGGTAGGCCCTCTCAAGAAGGCGCCCGGGGGCTTCACGCACCTCCTTGTCGCCGTAGACAAGTTCACCAAGTGGATCGAGGCCCGGCCAATCGCTACCATCAAGTCGACCCAAGCTGCGGTCTTCTTCCAGGATATCATTCATCGGTTCGGAGTCCCCAACTTCGTCATAACTGATAATGGCACGCAGTTCACCGGGAAGGAGTTCCTGGAGTTTTGCGATGACCACCACATACGGGTGGAAATGGCTGCCGTGGCGCACCCCCGCATGAACGGGCAGGTCGAGCGCGCCAACGGCATGATCCTCCAAGGACTAAAGCCTCAAATCTACAGTCGCCTCAAGAAGTTCGCAGGGTGATGGGTCGCGGAGCTCCCAGCCACCCTGTGGAGCTTGAGGACGACTCCAAGCCACGCCACAAGTTTCTCCCCGTTCTTCATGGTCTACGGCTCGGAGGCAATCCTGCCAACCGACCTGGACTATGGCTCACCAAGGGTTAGGGCCTACAACAAGCAAAAGGCAGAGGCCACCCTCGAAGACACCATGGATCAGCTTGATGAGATGCCCGATGTCGCCCTCCTGCATTCGGCCAAGTACCAGCAGGCTCTCCGAAGATATCATCACTGCCGAGTGCGGAGTCGTGCGTTCCATGTTGGAGACTTGGTACTCTGGCGCGTACAGAGCAACAAGGATCGCCACAAGCTTTCACCCCCTTCAGAAGGGCCCTACGTCGTTGCGGAGGTGCTCCAGCCCGGAACCTACAAGCTCCAAACTAGGGATGGTGAAGTCTTCCCCAACGCATGGAACATCGAACAGCTACATCGCTTCTACCCTTAGTTTGAGCAATTATGTAAATTGCTAGTTTCAATAAAGGGAACCCGCTCTACTAAGAAACTCCCTTTGTCAAACCATTTATGAGTCAAGAGTAACCCCCGACCCCCACCATAGTGTGGGGCCAGGGCTCACTCGAGGGCTACACAGGCTATACCCTCATTTTCTCTTCGTTTTCCTATCACGAACGAGTCGGACAGACCAGGTCACGGGTCAGAGAACACTTGGCATTTGCGAGTCGGACTGCGAGCCGCCAAAGCTCCGGCAGCAAGGGCACTCGCTCACTCGTACATCCAAGGAGCTTTTCTTTCAAACCGTACCTCTTCTGCTCACTTTTGGCAATAGGAAAAGATGCGTTAACTCACCGACTCAACTCGCGACGGGTCGGAATCGTTTGCAATTGAAAAGCAAGTTAAATCATTACAGCTCTCCGACGAGTTCCAAATTTAACAAAACAGAGCACTAATCAAACGTTCATTTTTTGAGGATGACCTCGTCCTCCATCTTCTCAACTAAGGCACGTGCGAGGGAGGCGACGTCATTTTCAATCTGCTCCAGCTCTTCTTCCTCATACCCACTCGCGAACCCTTGGCTCAACTCGGGCAGATTGATGTCTTCGAAGTGGGAGCGGGCGACCGCGAACGTACGACGGACACCAAGGTGCAGCGCTTGGGTCACCGCACTTTGAGCCTCCTCCGCGAAGTGAACCAGCTGGGAGATAAGCCTATCATCCTCCGTGGTTGCGGACCCACCAAGGTCCTTCAGCGCCATCCTCGCGGCCATCTGCAGGTTAGTCAGCTCGACCTCCTTCTGCTCGAGAAGCCCCTCACCATGGCTAGCTCAGTCGACAGCTGCTGCGACTTGGACTCCTCGTCCTTAATTTGAGCGTTGACGGCTGCACCACAAAAACAAAAATGCATCGGCAAATATAGTCGTCGAGACACTGAAAGTAAGGCAGGAGGGCCATGACACTTACCAATCTCCCGATCGCGTATCGACACCACCGTGGTGTTGAGGTTGCTGATCGCCGAGCGTGCATTGCCAAGATTTTGGGTCAGGGCCGCCTCGGACGCTTCAGCCTTCTCTTTCAGGACCTATGTCGCGGTCAGCTCCTCGCGAAGAGAAACTGTCTCCTTCTGGGTCAGACAATCCCGACACCTATCCCACAAATACTTGATCAATGCGGTCAAAATCCCTTACCTTGAAGCTCCAATTGCACCGCTTGCGCTTTCGATGTGGTGTCCTTGGAAGACTTGAGCACGGCGTCCCGCTCGCCGCGCAGCTCGTCATGCTCCTTCCGGAGCTGTTCGAGTTCGCGGAGCGCCATGTCGAGCTCCTTCGCCAGGACCTCCAAATCTCGGGCGTCCTCGGCATTCCAAGGCCGATGTCGTAGTTTGAGAGTCTGCGAGGTTTGCGTCAGAAACGAAAAGACCCTTCGGCCACGGCCGGCAGGATTGGACGAAACGCAAAAGACAAGGACAATGTCACGCAAGAAAGTCAGCGCGGAGGTGTCACACCTGATTCTAGAAAGAACCAGATGCATCTCTTATGTGCGCCAGGATCATGTTCACACACATATGGTAGACGGAAAGTGTAATATATCAAAGACAATGCTCAAAATGTAACTAAATAAAGTATTTAACAATATTACACTCCGAATAAAAGAGACACAAATGTATTTAAACGATAAACCGTTATACCCTATACGAAGTCTCCAATAACTCCGTCTTCCACAGGCCATGACTGGTGAACGCAGGGCCTAGAACTCCTCGTAGCCGTCGAAGATCTCCTCTTCAAAGTTCTCTTCTGAACAGCAGGGGGCAAAGGTGAGTACTCTTATGGTTGGTACTCAGCAAGTGGGGTGAAAATGCAAGGCCATCAAGGATAGGCTAGGGTTTGCAGCAGCGGTCACTTTTAGTTGGTCAAGTATTTATTAACAAGCACCTATTAACTAGGTTTAAGTTTATACCAACCCACTTTAGCAAGAACATAAAGGTACCAACAACAATAACATTATCCACGAACCACAATTTAATTAATCTTCAAGTTTCATTATCATGTGAGGGTCCAAGCCACTCTTAACCGTGAGTACGGCTGTTATAACAGTTTTACACTCTGCAGAGGTTGTACACTTTACCCACAAATCGTGTTTCCCTGAGTCGCCCGGGTTTGCAAGGCCCTTAAACACTTTCGAGGTGAGTGGCGAGGGTACACTACAAAGCCTTTACAAAGACATGTCGCGAGCTAGGCAGCCCGCTAGAGTTTCAGTAGCAGTGTGGTCCATAAACCTCCCTAATGGTCAGCTCCTTAGCAAAGGCAGCTACCCCAAGAGGACCGGGCTATGACCCCTATCACCGACCCCCTCCTTGCCCTTTTGGTAAGGCCACCAGCAAACTACACATCTAATTAATTGGCTAAGATCAGAGCCATATGACTTTGTGGTTGCACTGTTCACTTGGGTGGTTCTCCATGTTCCCATTAATCAAAGTTGATCTTGAAATTACGCGATAACAACAATATAAAACGTGATCAACATTGCCATAAGAGTAAACCAATACCAATCCTAAAGTTTGCAACTAAGCGTGACTACCCAACATGAATAGTAAACCCAGGTGTTTCAAGGTTTGGGGTAAAAGACTAGGTATGTCCTTAGTATAGGTAACCCATCAAGTTTATGCAAGCAACATTAAAGTAAAGTGTATTATCATGCTGTTGTTGGGATCAAATAGAATATGCAGGGGGGAAAATCCACTTGCCTTCTTCAAACAGCTACTGGTTCTCTTCCTCGTAAGCTTGCTCTTGGTTTTGCTCGAACGTCACGTTGTCTACGCGATCACACAAACAAGCATACACAAACAAATAAGAAACAATACAACAGAACATACAAACAGAAAGTAAAAAACATACTAAAGTTGTAGTTCATGATGCAAGGATCATGTGGGCGCAAGAATTGCTGAAATCGGAGTTGAAACGATGAAGATATGGCTAAAACAGTGATCTAGGGGCCTAACTGCGAGAGTTTTGAACTTCCAGGGGCTAAATCTGAGAAATTGGGGCTAAAACATAATTAAACCTTATACAGAGGGTTGGGGTGCAAAACTATAGGTTCTGGACGGCGGGGTCGGAACAGAAGAAGAAAGGGCTCAACTCTAATTATTTTTCTACTGTTCTGGACTGCGGGTTCATTTCTGGAAAACCTAGGGGTCTTTCTGCAAAAGTTCTGGGAACAGCTAGGGTCGGATGAATCTGGTTCGTTGGATCGGAATCGAGCGGCGGGTTAAGGGTCGGGCGAATCGGCGGAGTGAAGAGAGGGTCGGGCGAATCGGCGGTGTGAAGAGAGGGTCGGGCGAATCGGCGCTTTGCTGGGCGTCGGCGGCGAGCGAGTGCGGCGGCGGATGGCCGGAGCTTCACCGAATCCGGTGTTCTGGGGCTTGGTTCAGGCTGAGTTTATGCCGGGAAGGGCGTGGGCGGCACGGCGAAGGTGAGGGTGGTCACGGGATGGCTGTGCGGCGGCTGTAAACTGGCAGCCACGGTGGCGGGCGGAAACAGGGGTCCGGAGAGAAATCGGATTTGCAGCGGAGCAAGGGAGAGAGGGGAATCTGGTGCGGCTTGATGCTCACCAACTCACGGAGCTCTAGCGAGAGTTAAAGACGGCGGAGACACCGCGGAACGGCGAGTCAACGGAGAAGCGGCGACATGGGACAGCGGTGATCCTCCTGTGTGCGACTTCCAGCGGCGTGCGTCGGTGTTTGAGTAGAGGAAAGGGTTTGAGGATAGCTCTGGTTGCAAAGTGGGGCTCTGGCGGGATTTTATAGGGCGGGTTGGCCGGAAGTAAGGAAGGCGGCGGCTCTTGCGAAGGAAAGGGCGGAACTGCGGCTAGTAAGGCAAGTCTGCATCGCGGGAAGGAAAGAGAGACGCGGGCGACAGCGCGAAGTCGATCCGGACTCAGGGTAAGAAAGAAAGAAGGAAGGAGAAGGGACGCGGACGATGGCGCGGCGTGCCTGCTGTCGCAGCGGAGAAAGGTAACAGAAGAGCGGGAGCGATGCGGAGCAGAGGAAGAAGAAAGGAAAGAAGAAAGAAGACACCGACAGATGGGTCCCAGCTGTCAGTGAAAGAAAGGGTCGGGTGAGCGGATTGGTTTGGGCCGGTTGAGTTGGGCCGCGGAAAAAGAGAAGGAGGAGAAGAGAAGAATTGGGCTGGCTGAAAGAAAGAATAGAAGAAGAAAAGAAATAAAGATGCATGCACAATTTTATCTTGTGACTTTTATAAAAATACTTTTAGAATTTTGATTCCTAAATTTTTGGGTGTTACAAAACCTACCCCCCATAAAAAGAATCTCGTCCTCGAGATTTGGAAGGACTAGGGAACAGCTGAGGGAATTCTGCAATCAGTTCATCTTCTCTTTCCCAAGTAGCCTCATCCTCTGAGTGGTGACTCCACTGTACTTTGCACATTTTGATCACCTTGTTCCGGGTAACCCTCTGAGATGTTTCCAAGATTTTAACCGGATGTTCGGCATAAGTCAAATCTTCTTGTACATCAAGTTCCTCCAACAGTAACTGCTCCTCAGGCACTCTCAAACATTTCTTTAACTGTGATACGTGAAACACATCATGGACATCTGATAATCGTGCCGGTAACTCCAATTGATATGCCACTTCACCTTTCCTTTCCAGGATCTGAAAAGGACTAATATAACGTGGTGACAACTTTCCTTTCACTTTGAATCTACGTAAACCTCTGATGGGTGATACCTTCAAATACACAAAATCTCCAACTTCAAATGTTAATTCCCTTCTTCGTGTATCAGCATAACTTTTCTATCGTGACTGGGCAGTCTTGAGATTATCCCAGATTATCTGGACTTGTCTATCCACTTCTTGAAGAATCTCTGGTCCAAAAACTTGACTTTCTCCTGTCTGATTCCAATACAATGGTGTCCTGCATTTTCTCCCATATAATGCTTCAAACGGGGCCATCTTGAGACTTGCTTGATAATTGTTATTGTAGGAGAATTCTGCATATGGCAAACTTTTATCCCAACTACCTCCATGCTTTAGGGCACACGCTCTCAACATGTCTTCTAATACTTGATTCGTTCGCTCAGTCTGACCATCTGTTTGCGGATGATATGCGGAACTGAAATTGAGCTTTGTATCCATAGATTCATGTAATTTCTGCCAGAAACGCGATGTGAACTGAGTACCTTGATCAGACACTATCTTCTTTGGAACACCGTGCAGACACACAATTCGTGATATGTATAGTTCTGCTAACTTGGCTCCAGTGTATGTTGTTTTGACTGGGATGAAATGTGCGACTTTTGTCAGTCTGTCCACAATAACCCATATCGAGTCATAACCATCACGAGTACGAGGTAACCCTACAATGAAATCCATACCAATCACTTCCCATTTCCGTTCAAGTACTCTCAAAGGCTGGAGTAAACCTGCTGGTCTCTGGTGTTCTGCTTTCACTCTCTGGCACACATCACACAAAGCTACGTGAGTTGCTACGTCTCTTTTCAAACCATACCACCAGTACCTTTCTTTCAAGTCTTGATATATTTTGGTACTTCCAGGATGAATGGAATAAGCAGAATCATGTGCCTCCTTCAAAATGAGTTCATGAAGGTGATCAATTTTGGGTACACAGATCCTCTTTCTGAACCAAACAGTTCCTTGTTCATCTTCGGTGAAATCCTTAGTCTTGCCTAAACCAATTTGAATCTTGATCTCTTTGATCTTCGCATCTATCAACTGTCCTTTTCTGATCTCTTGTTCTAATGTCGGTTCCATCTCCATAATCATGGCTTCCGCTTGGGTGACCATTCCCAAGTTCAAACGTGCCATCTCCCAACATAATTCCTGAGGCATCAATCGAGCAACTATCATATTAGCTTGTCCTTTTCGGCTTAGGGCGTCTGCCACAACATTAGCCTTGCCAGGATGATACTGGATATCCAAATCATAGTCCTTGATTAGTTCTAGCCATCTGCGCTGTCTTAGGTTAAGATCCTGTTGCGTGAAGATGTACTTCAGACTCTTATGGTCCGTGAAGATCTGACACTTGTTTCCGATCATGTAGTGCCTCCAAATCTTCAATGCGTGCACGACGGCACCCAATTCCAACTCATGGGTAGGATAGTTCTGCTCATGCTTTCTCAACTGTCTTGAAGCATAGGCCACAACTTTGCCTTCTTGCATTAGCACACATCCAAGACCCATCCGTGAAGCGTCGCAATACACGTCAAACCCTTTGTGGATATCTGGCATTATCAACATAGGGGCTGTGGTCAATCTTGTTTTCAGCTCTTCAAAACAATTCTGGCACGCATCATCCCACTTAAATTCTTTCCCTTTCTCCAACAGAGAAGTCATAGGTTTCACGATCTTTGAGAAGCCTTCAATAAATCTGCGGTAGTAGCCTGCAAGTCCAAGGAAACTTCTGATTTCAGGCACCATTTTCGGTGGATTCCAATTCAGAACATCCTGAACTTTACTCGGGTCTACTACAATTCCTCCATCTGCGATAACATGTCAAAGGAAAGAAACTTCTCTCAACCAAAAATTCACATTTGCTCAGCTTGGCATATAACTGATTCTCCCGAAGTTTCTGTAACACTATCCTCAAGTGCTTTTCATGTTCTTCCTCGTTCTGCGAATACACCAAGATGTCATCAATGAACACAACCACAAACTTGTCAAGATATTCCATGAAAACCTTGTTCATCAGGTACATGAAGTACGCTGGTGCGTTGGTCAATCCAAACGACATCACAGTGAACTCGTACAGACCATATCTGGTAGTGAAGGCTGTCTTGGGTATATCCTCTGGTCGGATCCTTAGCTGATGATATCCTGATCTCAGATCAATCTTGGAGAAAACCTTGGCACCTGTCATCTGATCAAACAAATCTTCAATCCAGGGCAGTGGATACTTATTCTTGATTGTCACATCGTTCAGCGACCTGTAATCTACACACATCCTTCTGCTGCCATCTTTCTTATCGACGAAGATCACGGGTGCTCCCCACGGGGATGAGCTAGGACCGATAAATCCCTTAGCTAGCATTTCTTCTATTTGTTTCTTTAGTTCACTTAGATCCTTAACATCCATTCTATAGGGTCTTTTAGAGATAGGTGCAGTACCAGGTAAAAGATCAATACTGAACTCAATGTCACGAACAGGTGGCATACCTGGTAAATCTTCCGGGAAGACGTCGGGGTACTCACTGATAACTCTGATATCTTCCAAAGGCACTCCCTTCATTTGGTTCACTGTCCCAACTCTACTAGGTGGAGCTGATGCCACAAACTCTATTTTATCTCCTTGAGGGCTGGTTAAGAGCACCGACCTCTTACGACACTGAATAACACCATCACATCCTGATAACCAATCCATTCCGAGGATCACGTCAATGCCGTTAGTCTTTAGGACTATTAGATTGGCTAGGAATTCTACCCTCGTAATATTCATGTTGACCCTTGGGCATAAGTGGCTGGCTTTCAATTCTTTGCCCGGGGAGCTTACTAGTAATATTTGCTTCATAGGACTCGTTGGTAAATTATGTTTTGCACCGAATTATTCAGTAATAAATGAATGTGATGCTCCAGAATCAAATAAAACCGATGCAGGTTCAGAATTAACAAGAAACGTACCGAGCACAACATCGGGAGCCTCTTCAGCTGTTTCTGTAGCCACATGATTCACCTTTTCCGCGCACGCAGTTCTGTTGTCCTTTGTTGCCCAGTGGTGTCTGGTTGCTGTTGCGCGGCTGCTGCTGCTGAGCAGTCTGCCTTTGTCCATTGTTCCTCTGATTCTGAGGAGTTTGTGCATTACGCTTCGGGCAGTTGTTAGCGTAATGACCCAGTTCTCCACATTTGAAACAGCCGTTAGGTTGGACCGGGGTGACTGGATTGTTGGTCCGCACGGGTGCACCTGTGGCATAGCCTGGACGGTACGGTTGCGGGTAGGGGTGGTGCTGAGTCTGCTGGTTGTAGCGTTGAGGCTGCTGTGGAGTTCGTTGATTCTGTTGACTCTGCTGATATCCTCCATCTTGTCCTCCAAAGCGCGACTGAAATCCCTGGGGTGTGTTGTTGCGGGGTCGGGTGTTGCTGCTGGATTGTCCCTGGGACTTAAGTTTGCGCTTGTGTTCCCCAAGCTCCTTGCGCTTGCTCTCCAGACCAATGGCTTTGTCTAGCAGAGTCTGGAAGTTTGGGAAAGTGTGACTGTGCAGCTCATAGTTGAGCGGCCCTATCAGACCTTCCAAGAAGCGCTCCTGCCTCTTTGCGTCACTATCCACCTCATGGGGCGCGTAACGAGACAACTGAGTGAATTTGTCCCGGTACTCACTGACAGTCATGTTGCCTTGCTTTAGGTTCAAGAACTCCTTCTGCTTGAGCTTCATTAGTCCTGCTGGAATATGGTGTCTGTGGAAGTTGGTTCTGAACTCCTCCCAGGTGATAGTGTTGGCATTGGCGTGGGCAGCAGTGAAAGCATCCCACCAATCAGCGGCTGCACCTTCCAGACATCCTGCAGCATACAGGACCCTTTCACGGTCACTGCATTGCGTGATGTCCAGCTTCTTAGTGATGACCTTCAACCAATCATCAGCGTCCAAGGGGTCCACAGAGTGAGAAAAGGTAGGAGGGTGGTGGCTCATGAATTCCCTGTGTTTGTCTCTTGGTGGCGGGTTTTGCTGTGGTGCTTGCTGATTCTGCTGAGCTTGTATGTTCTGGATGGTGGCAGTGAGGTTCTGCAACACCTGCATCTGTGCTGCCAAGAATTGCTCCATTTTGGACTGGGCGGTGGTTGCAACTGACTCTGTTGGTTGACTGTGCGAGCACGCCTAGAGATAGGGATGTTCTGTCCTCCACCTGTCCTAGTATTCACCATCTGACCGTTAGGGAATAAACCCAGGATAAGACAGGTGTACTAGATATAGGTAGATAGAAAATAATATCTTAACAAAATATGAATTTATAAGACTCCAACTGATATTAATGGATAGATTATATCAAGCAATTCTTATAGCACTCAAAGCAAACATTTGTTCTCAAGCAATCATCATTACATCGTCGTCCTCTCAAGCGAAAAGTTTCTAACAAGAGAACTTTAGGAGATACTAGCCTAAGAGCCTAAGTGCCTATTCCTCGGGGCGAGTTATGGAGCCGGGTTCGCCGCGACGAAGCTTCTTGCGGGGTGGTGACAAAGCGGGAAGCGGGGTTCATCCATCTGTGGGGGTGGCGGCGCTCTTCCCTCAAGTCGAGCTTCCAGTATGCGGATCTTTTCATAGGCCTCAAGTAGTTTGTCCTGAGTATCGTCCAGCTCAGTGATGACGCTTTCCAGCTCAGTGTTGAGAGCGGCGGTGACTCGAGCAAGAGTGTTGAGGCGATCTTCGTCATCTTCACCCAGAGTAATCACAGTCTCTTCAGTTCCACTGATGCGGCGAGGAAGGTGGCGATACTCCGTGTTCTGAAGCTCCTGGCGGTAGGTGTGGCAGATGGACCATAGAGCTCTCCTGGCGGCACTGCTGACAGCTGCGTCGTATGTAGTGTGGGGTGTGGCGGAGTCATGTGCAGTAAGAGTCCTCAGGCCTCTGGCACTCTCCATCCTGATGTGGACGCGAGAGAGGTAGTAGTCGCCGAGCGCAGGGTCGATGTAGTGGTGCGTGTGGTAGTGAGGTCTCACGCGGTTGCCCAACTCTTGAAGAACACCTTGTAGCACCAGAGACAAGTGGCCAGGTTCTCTGTCCGAAGTGCGAACACAACAGAGTTGCCTCATCCCTGGAGTTTCATCACTCTGATCGTCGTTGTCTTCATCGTTGTTGTTGTCCTCGTCATCGTCTCTTCTAATATCTTCGAAGTTACTCGGGCTTCCTTCAGCGACGACCGGTGCTGGGGAGGGGGCCAGAGCAGGGATAACTGGGGATGGTGGCGATATCTCAACGACTGGTGATGCCGGTGGTGTGAACTGATTTCCTTCTTCATCAATTGCCATGATGCGGCCATCTTCACCATCCACGAAATAGTAGACCTCCTCGGGTTCTTCTTCCATAGCTTCCTCCTCTTCAACAGGGGCTGGAACTGGAGTGGGAGAAGCTGGCTCAGCTGGGGCAATGCGAACTTGGCGACCTCCGGTGCGCTTGCGAGCAGTCTGGTAAGTCCTGGCCATCTGGCAGAGTGGGAGAAAAATTCAGGATATTTTAAGAATGAAAATAATAGAAGGTTTATGTAAACATAGGTTTTTATGCGGAGATATAAAGTAAACAGGAAGTTTTGATGCTGATATTGCTTGCTAGAAGATAAATGCTTAATTTCGACCATTTCTATCTAGGCTAGCGTCCTACAGTCAACATAGCTCTGATACCACTTCTGTCACACCTGATTCTAGAAAGAAACCAGATGCATCTCTTATGTGCGTCAGGATCATGTTCACACACATATGGTAGACGAAAAGTGTAATATATCAAAGACAATGCTCAAAATGTAACTAAATAAAGTATTTAACAATATTACACTCTGAATAAAAGAGACACAAATGTCTTTAAACGATAAACCGTTATACCCTATACGAAGTCTCCAATAACTCCGTCTTCCACAGGCCATGACTGGTGAACGCAGGGCCTAGAACTCCTCGTAGTCGTCAAAGATCTCCTCTTCAAAGTTCTCTTCTGAACAGCAGGGGGCAAGGGTGAGTACTCTTATGGTTGGTACTCAGCAAGTGGGGTGAAAATGCAAGGCCATCAAGGATAGGCTAGGGTTTGCAGCAGCGGTCACTTTTAGTTGGTCAAGTATTTATTAACTAGCACCTATTAACTAGGTTTAAGTTTATACCAACCCACTTTAGCAAGAACATAAAGGTACCAACAACAATAACATTATCCACGAACCACAATTTAATTAATCTTCCAGTTTCATTATCATGTGAGGGTCCAAGCCACTCTTAACCGTGAGTACGGCTGTTATAACAGTTTTACACTCTGCAGAGGTTGTACACTTTACCCACAAATCGTGTTTCTCTGAGTCGCCCGGGTTTGCAAGGCCCTTAAACACTTCCGAGGTGAGTGGCGAGGGTACACTACGAAGCCTTTACAAAGACATGTCGAGAGCTAGGCAGCCCGCTAGAGTTTCAGTAGCAGTGTGGTCCATAAACCTCCCTAATGGTCAGCTCCTTAGCAAAGGCAGCTACCCCAAGAGGACCGGGCTATGACCCCTATCACCAACCCCCTCCTTGCCCTTTCGGTAAGGCCACCAGCAAACTACACATCTAACTAATTGGCTAAGGTCAGAGCCATATGACTTTGTGGTTGCACTGTTTTCTTGGGTGGTTCTCCATGTTCCCATTAATCAAAGTTGATCTTGAAACTACGCGATAACAACAATATAAAACGTGATCAACATCGTTAAAAGAGTAAACCAATACCAATCCCAAAGTTTGCAACTAAGCGTGACTACCCAACATGAAAAGTAAACCCAGGTGTTTCAAGGTTTGGAGTAAAAGACTAGGTATGTCCTTAGCATAGGTAACCCATCAAGTTTATGCAAGAAACAATAAAGTAAAGTGTATTATCATGCTGTTGTTGGGATCAAATAGAATATGCAGGGGCGGAAATCCACTTGCCTTCTTCAAGCAGCTGTTGATTCTCTTCCTCGTAAGCTTGCTCTTGATTTTGCTCGAACGTCACATTGTCTACGCGATCACACAAATAAGCATACACAAACAAATAAGAAACAATACAACAAACAATATAAATAGAAAATAAAAAGATACTAAAGTTGTAGTTCATGATGCAAGGATCAGGTGGGCGCAAGAATTGCTGAAATCGGAGTTGAAACGATGAAGATATGGCTAAAACAGTGGTCTAGGGGCCTAACTGCGAGAGTTTTGAACTTCCAGGGGCTAAATCTAAAGAAATTAGGGGCTAAAACATAATTAAACCTTATACAGAAGGTCGGACTACAAAACTAGAGGTTCTTGACAGCGGGTACTACTTCTAGAAAAGTCAGGGGTCGGAACAGAAAAAGAAAGGGCTCAACTCCAATTATTTTTCTACTGATCTGAACTGCGGGTTGATTTCTGGAAAACCTAAGGATCTTTCTGCAAAAGTTTTGGGGACGGCTAGGGTCGGATGAATCCAGTCCGTTGGATCAGAATCGGGCGGCGGGTCGGGAGAATCGGCGGGGTAAGGGTCGGGTAAATCAGCAGTGTAAAGTGAAGGTCGGGCAAATCGGCGGAGTAAAGAGAGGGTCGGGCGAATCGGAGCTTTGCTGGGCGTCGGCGACGAGCGAGTGCGGCGGCGGACGGCCGGAGCTTCACCGAATCCGGTGTTCTGGGGCTCGATTCAAGCTGGGTTTATGCCGGGGAGTGAGTGGGCAGCATGACGAAGGTGAGGGTGATCACGGGATGGCTGTGCGGCGGCTGTAAACTGGCGGCCACGGCGGCGGGCGGAAACAGGGGTCCGGCGAGAAATCAGATTTGCAGCGGAGCAAGGGAGAGAGGGGAATCTGGTGCGGCTTGATGCTCACCAACTCACGGAGCTCTGGCGAGAGTTAAAGACGGCGGAGACACCGCGGAACGGTGAGTCAACGGAGAAGCGGCGACACGGGACGGCGGCGATCCTCCTGTGTGCGACTTCCAGCGGCGTGCGTCGGTGTTTGAGTAGAGGAAAGGGTTTGAGGATGGCTCTGGTTGCAAAGCGGGGCTCCGACGGGATTTTATAGGGTGGGTTGGCCGGAAGTAAGGAAGGCGGCGGCTCTTGCGAAGGAAAGGGCGGAACTGCGGCTAGTAAGGCAAGTCTGCATCGCGGGAAGGAAAGAGAGATGCGGGCGACAACGCCAAGTCGATCCGGACTCGGGGTAAGAAAGAAAGAAGGAAGGAGAAGGGACGCGGACAATGGCGCGGCGTGCCTGCTGTCGCGGTGGAGAAAGGTAACAGAAGAGCGGGAGCGATGCGGAGCAGAGGAAGAAGAAAGGAAAGAAGAAAGAAGACACCGACAGATGGGTCCCAGCTGTCAGTGAAAGAAAGGGTCGGGTGAGCGGATTGGTTTGGGCCGGTTGAGTTGGGCCGAGGAAAAAGAGAAGGAGGAGAAGAGAAGAATTGGGCTGGCTGAAAGAAAGAATAGAAGAAGAAAAGAAATAAAGATGCATGCACAATTTTATCTTGTGACTTTTATAAAAATACTTTTAGAATTTTGATTCCTAAATTTTTGGGTGTTACAGGAGGCAACGCCACTCCTAAGATCGCCCCACTTGGCGCCCACCAGTGCATTGCTCATGGCAAGGAGGACGTCCGTCAAGGCACCGCTGCCTCCCAGCAGCGTAAGATCGCCGCCGTAGCGAGCGAGGGAGGGCGACAGCTCCCTGGCTTGGCTCGCCGATGGAACCGTCGCCGCCTCCAAGGAGGAGGGCACCTCCAACATCGGCGCAACCGCCCGGGGAGTGGGATGTTTTCATCTCTGATCCCCTGCTCCCCCGTGCCCTGACTCGTCGCAGCATCAATCTAGGACGGGACGTCAGTCCTTGGATCGGGGGTTGGCGCCGGCGAGTCCGACGCGGCAGCCCGATCCTATGACATCCCCTCGACCGACTGGCCTGCCGCGACGGTCACCACCAGTGTCAGGGGCTCCAGGTCTGCGGTACCCACCTCTCGCGGAGGGGCGGCCACGTCATCCCTCTGCTCCATCGGCGTCACCTCGACGGTCCACGCTCTTTCCATGATGTAGGGCGCAGGCGGGGACAGAGCCGACTCTCGCACCACAACCCTGCGCAGCCCCTTGCTTCGCAAGAGCCTTTGTTGGCGCTAAAATCGGCCGGGTAGGAATCGGCCGATGGGTCTTCAGCGTCGGACACACGACCCGGGAGAATCTGCTTAGCTCCTGTTCGGGTTATCGCCCTGGTGCGGTTTGCGCGGCGTGCCAGTCAATCTGACCTGTTGATTGACAAGGAAATAGAGTATTAAACTCCAGGCACGTCGATCGGCTGGATTTCCGATCTGTCCTGAGGAGCGCGTCGGCGGTAAATCGGCCGATTTGCTGTAGAGATGATCGGCCATGGGTCAGCCGATGATCGTATAGTAATTGTAAAGAGGACTGCTGGAGCAATCTAAACAATTACTATAGAAGCAACACTTGAAACAGATCTAATCGGCTATATGGCGATGAATCGAGGGAGAATAATGACGAAGCCGATTACCCTGATCTCAAGCTGGATAACTGGTGATAATACTAGAATAACAGGTAAAACTTGCAATTCCAGTAAATATCGATAACTTGTGAATAAATCCAAACGAAACCACAGCGATGCGCCCGTAGTTAAAGCTCGGATATTACTCGATAAGCGGAACCTACCAATTGGCCGGAGATCAGGTTGATGCAGCCCTGCCAATCCGTACGAACTCGTAGAAGAAGAAAATATTGGCGAAGTCGCCGACTTGAAAAGTAAAGTACTGGTAAAAAGTAGAAGTGTTTTGTTGATTGATTTGATTGTTTTTTGCAAAGCCCTAGCGACTCCTATTTGTACCCTGAAACTAGGACTCCTGGTCGATTACGACTTGTTACAACCTTATTTAAAACAGGAAAACTACTATATCTATAATAACTTTAAAAAGGAAACGGACTCCCGCAGAATCTTCCGCCGCCGTTTCCTAATCCAATAAGGACCTCTTCAATTGCTTTCCGACCGACTTAGCATGCCGTGTTGACCAGCTTTTGACTAGGATCTTCTGGAATAATCCTATCCTGTTGGCATAGGCTGCGCCACCAATCGGCCGATTTTCAACTGTTACCCCGATCGGCCGATTCCTTACTGTAGCTCTCAGATCTGCCGCATCGGCCAATCCTCTTCTCCTGACGCCGATTCAAGACGTGTCAAAATCTGGCGTCAACAGCCTTCTTGGGGGTAAGCGACAATGAGCCCACGGTGCTACGGGGCTGATGCGAAAAGCGGCAGCGCTAGCTCAGTAAGGGAAGGAGGACGACACCAAGGAGAAAGAGAAGAGAAATCAAATTACACACCGGGTTGACGTCATTCTTAAGCGCTTGAGGGCCGGACCACCTGACCCTGGCTCTGAAGCCATGGCACGCTGTGGGGTGTTGCGGGGTGGGCACGGTTGCGGATGCCGACGCCTCCGCGCTCCCGGCTCTTCCTCCTTGCGAATCGGAGGGACGGGAGTCGGGCACCTCCATGTTTCTGGCCTTTTCCCCCTGCGCGCCGGGGGGCGGGGGGGTCGGACACCGCCGCCTTGGACGGGGGTGGCGGCGCCTCCTCCCCTTCCTCATCGCCGGCCAAGAGGGTGTCCCACATCACATCTCCCTCACTGTTTGAGTCATCGTCGTCCTCCTTCTCCTCGGTGATCACGAAGTCACTTTCGCTTGACATGACCACCCCAGCCTTGCGATGCTTCGCATGATCGCGCCTCCTCTCCTCCCATTCCTTCTTCTTCTTTTCCCGCTCATCTTTCCTCTTCTTGTGCTCCTCGGCTTGGAGCCGGTAGACCCTCCTCTGGTCCACGTCCTCCGGCAAAGGCGCCGGACTGGCCATGAAGGGGCCGTACCCGTCCTGCAAGACGCGATCTCCAGAAGGTCAGGCGGAAGAAAGGAAAGGCGCAACCAGCAAAATCAACAAAAAAAAGGAAGAGGACGCTTACCAACAGGTCGGCCCGGGAGTCCGGAAGCATCACCGGATAGCCCGGGACCGGGTATTCCACTTCCTTGGCGTCGATCGCCTCAAGGACGTGTTGCCTGACCTCCGAGGCACTGATCTCCCCGATAGTGAGCATGATCCCTGAGTACGCCAAGAGAGGATCCATCACGTACATTGGGAGGCTCCGCGCCATCAGTGGCGCAACTAGCTTCTGGTGGTAGGTGCCTATCACACCGATCCCAGTGAGTACGCTCTCCTTCAGGTGCGCGATCGCATCAAGGAGCACTGGGAGTCGCTTCTTGTTCTTCCTGGGCTGCCCATACCTCCACACTAGAGGCAGCTCCCCGATGATCCGACCCGAGAACTCCTGTAAGGGCGCGTCCTGATAGTTCTTGACATAGAACTAGGTGGAGTGCCAGCCCCGGTGGCTCTTGGTGAGCACGAGGTCCATTTACTGGCGGGCCCTCGACCCTTGACAGAGGCGGATGGAGGCGCTGCCCATCGCGGGCACCACCCACCTCGTCGGATTCTATTTGGGTACCATCGCCTTGGCGAGCTCCACCTGGAAGAAATACCTCTAGAGGTCGAAGCACGGAGCAATTCCTAGGAATCCCTCACAAAGGGTGATGAATGCCGCGATGTGCTGAATCCTGTTAGGATTGAGGTGCTGCACCTCGATCTGGTAGTGGTGCAGCAGGCCGTGGAAGAAGTCGTGGGGTGACGTGCCAAACCCCGCTCATGGAAGCAGGCAAACAACACGATGTAGCCGTTGGACGAGGATGGCACCCTCTCACCGCGGGGGAGCTTCCACTCCTACCCCTCGCAGTCAAGGGTCAAAGCAGCCCCTTGGCCATGAGTCCTTCCGCGCGGGCCATGGTCATGTCCGAGCACTGCCACTCCCCCATCTCGCATCGCAGGCGGGCGAGGACGGCGTAGGGGTGCGGAGGCTCGAGGGCTCGACGGTGGCGGCGGCGGCGTAATGAAACAGGTGTGCGTGCGCCCTTTCTCACTCTCTCTGTCCTTTCCTTTCACTTGCACTAACAATGGCAGGAATAGAGAGTTTCGTTTCCCATCTAACCCCGATAAAAAGGGGGCGAAGGGGGAGGGTGAACCGCCCCCTCGTTTCTCGCGACCACCATCATCATGGCGGCCGCCTGGACCTCCTCTCTCCATGTTCGCACCGCATCGGGCTGCGGAGCCGCTATAGGCGCGCCCCATCGAGAATCGCACCCGCGGGGGAAAAGATGGGAGAGCCCCCGAGGTAAGCAGAAAAATAGGCCAGTGGCACCTCGCGCAGCCCATTTCCCGTCCACGGGTTCTAAGCCTGGCCCAGTTAAGGGTTCGCAGCCACCCAAAAAAACCATGAGCCAGGGACGGGGGCAGATGGGCCCCAGCGGCCAGAACCCGGGCGCGCCCACGTGCCAGAGGGCATCACGACCCGTGTCGAAGTCCTGATTCAAGATTGATACGCAGTTTCCCCTCGAGGGGAGGCATCGAGCCGCTGGAGTCGGTCGAACGACTCCTGTAACATGGGCGGGTCAACCATCAGGAACATTGAGGGTGGTCACCAGCTGACCCATCTCGGGTCCCTAGCGAAAGGGAGCCGGACCCTCACTCGGACCGACCCGTTAACAACTCACCGGGCACTAGGCTCTCGACCAGCGAGGAAGAGCCTACCCGTGTCCAGCCCTCTCACACCTAACGAAGGGGGGGCGTGGAGAGAATCAATGCAAAGATGGGCCGACCCCTCTCCACCGCCCCCTCAAAGGCGGATGGAGTCGGGGGGGGTCGGAACCCGCAGAAAGGCCGACGGGGCCGCGCCCGATGTCGGGCCGAAGGACTCAGCGATGCCTGACCCTTCTGCCAAACAGCAAAGGGGAAGAAGGGCTCGGGGGCTTCGCCCCGATGTCCCTCCCAATAGCTTCCAAAGCCAAGGGAAAAACGCTTTATTCTTCATAAGGATTACAAGATACATCCGGCCAAAGGCCGTTCATAGTACAAAAACCTTGTCACCGCCATAAGGGCAGCAACAATGGGGTCCTCAGGGGTGGTAGTTTCAATCGCTAGAAGGAAGGGGGCCGCGCCCGCCTCGCAAGTTTTCTTCTTGCGCCTCACAAGGATTCTTCTTGCATCACCTCCCCCGAGGACGTCATGGCGGAGGATGAGGCTGAACAGCCTGCTCGATGCCACCGTCGCCTGGGCTTCTTCTCCGTGGGAAGGAGCAGCGAGAGCTTCCCCACGGCGGCTAATGCCCAGGCTGGGAAGGTCTTCCTAGAATAGGATGTAGGTGCGGGAGGACGCACGGACAACCCCTCTGACCGAACGTCGAGATGTCCACGGTACACGCCCGTGTACCGTGGAAGCACTGACACATCTGCGTCAGGGCGAGGGAGCGAGGCCCTCCGCGAGTCGCAAACCGTGGAAGGCATCTTCCGCCGGTTCGGCTCGCAGAGTAACCCTTAGCTTCATCTCTAAGGATGAGCCGCGGGATCACCTATCTCCCCGCTCCATCGGACGACTCCATGAGGCCACCTGACGCCACCAGCGAACCATCCCCTGCCGCTCGCAAGCATTCTTCTAGCACCAGGTGTTGGGAGGATGAAAGGCGAGGTTGGGGGGCAAATGAAGGCAAAAAACGGCTCCATTATGAGAGTTGAAGAAATGGGGGGCTTCTGTAAGCAACTCCAGAGAGCCTTTCCTCTTATAGCCGCGAGGGAAGAAATACGACCCTCACGGGCCCAACAGGATGACAGGAAGGGCAATCGTACACGCCAAATTAAGGCCTCGGTCTGCGGGCGGGCGGGCAGACCCGTCACGATCACCCTCAACGAGTCACATCGGTGGAAAGGGAGGCACCACGGACCAAAAGGCAAAAGATGGGGCCTGACCGGGCGCGCTCTGAAGCCTCTAAGCGAATCTCTGATTCGCCCAAAGACTCGGGGGCCGCACCCACTGGGTGTGCTCTCGCGCACCCATTGAAGTCTGAACGCATTCCGTTTTATTGTCCCAATGGAATAGAAGGCTTGACCGGATGAATTGGTCGTCCAGAACCCCAGAGCAGAAAAGCGCTTGAGAAGAAGACAGCGGGGAGACGAGCCAACCCCTGAGGCGGAGTCCCGAAAAGCTAGCAGGGACCCAGGGGTCCGACCTCCTAAGCGATCTCAGGTGACATCGTGACTGAGTCGGGGGTCGGCGATGCCCGACCCTCACTCACCGGCGTGCAGACACAAAGGGGCACGTGGTCCCCAAGGAAATGACACAGCACATCATCGCAAGTTACAAAAAATCATTGCCGTCGCAAAGACGGCGAATTTTGCCTATCTTGGGGAAGGATGATGGAAAAGAAGCGAAGCAAAGAGGGCAGCCCTCTTCGCAAGCTTTCTTCTTGCATCTTTCCCTTCGACGGAGGTGCGGCGAAAGATGATGGCGGGCGGCCTAACCGCCGCCACCACTGTGCGAGCTTCCTCGTCGCCCTGAAAGCCGGCGAGGATCACCCCCTTCGCTTCGTCCGTCGTCGGAGTCCGAGTATTTCGACAAAAGCCACTGAAGCAGAGGGATGTGGGGATACCTGGCGCCTTCATTGGCCAAGTGGTTCCAAAGAACGATGACGGTCGGAAAGCGAACCGACATCTCCCCCAAAGCTTCCCCAGCCGCTCACAAGAATTCTTCTAACATCAGAGGTTAAGAGGATGATGGGCTCGCTCAGGGGGACGAACGCAGGAGAAAAGCGCCATCACTGACAGGAGTTCAGGAATGGCAAACGTTGAGGTTCGAGCGAATCTAAACGGCGATCTCCAGGCCCTCTTTATAGCCGCACAAAGCCGGCGAGCGATTTCCACATGCGAAATAGAAGCAAGCAGAGGCGACAAAGCCGTACATCGACCCCAGACAAGTGAAGAGGATGGGTTTTGAGGCCATAAAAAAGGGGGAGGGGCCCGGTCAAACTGGCTGGATCCCCGGCTTGTCTCAATCACCCAGCGTGAGTCGCACCAAAGCAAAGGCGATACACCAGAGCGACCACCAAACAAGGAGGGGAGCGGACCGTTCGCTAGACCCTCTGAGTGAATCTCTGATCCACTCAGAGGCTCGGGGGCTACACCCACTGGGTGTTCTCGCACGCACCCACCAGAGTGCCGAAAATGGGCTCCGCGTTGTCAGGCCAAAATAAAAAAGATCGCCGGCAAGACCGAACGCAGGACCCCCTGAGCGAATCTCCAATTCACTCAGGGGCTCGGGGGCTACACCCAGTGGGTGCGCTCGCACGCACCCACCTAAGCTACCCGACGGCTAAACCCCAATGTTGGCTTCTGCCGGCCGAAAGGAAAACGAAACCCCCTCCCAGTTACCATGTAACCAAGAGGGGGTTGGGGGCTATTGTTGGGGGAGGATAGAACGGGTGCTCTCAGACCTCGGGACCGAAAACCTCATGCACTAGAAAATAGTAGAGCGGCCCGTGAACGGCCCACGAACGGCCAACGAACCATTAACAAAACGGCCCGACGGCCCAGGGGCGGAGGCCAGCCCACGAACACGTCCTGCCAAGGAAGGAACGCCTCACCCGACCCTTCGCGGAGGGGGTCGGGGGACTCCGCCTCGCCCGACCCCCCGTAGAGGGAGTTAGAACCTCGCCCACGCCTCGAGTCATCCGTACCCCGACAAGACCGCAAACCTACCCTGAGGGAGCCGTCTCCCAGTCAAAGGGATGGTGCGAGTGGACACATCAGCGTACGGAATGAGGCAACACGACTATTTGGTGCATGCCCCAAACACTGCCACTCTGGCGGCAGCGGCATAGGGAGAGGCCCTCCAACCACTCCTCCAGTGAGCGGCGCCGGAGAGTACAATGACCACAGCAACCAAAGGACCAAGTACAGACATGCGCCAGGATCAACGTACGTTCCCCAACAGTGATGTCACCACACACAGGACAACATGGGGAGCGCTCCACGTTCCGCACAGGATAAGGAATAGGGGACAGACATCCCCTGTCAGGGTCAGGGGCCCCACGCCACGACGACAAGGAGTCGGGAACATTTAGCCTCCTGACTCGTCATCTATCTCTCTCTCCATTTCTCTCTCATTTGTAACCGACCCCTTCCCCTCCTCGAATGATAAAAGGGGAGGAAAGGGGCCCGAGCGGGGAGAGACTTTTTCGAGCTCATGCATACGCGCGTGCACTCACCCACGCACGAACACAGAGACTTGGGAGCCCTTTCCCTCTCTCGACCGTTTGTAACCCCAACTACGAACTGAGTGCAAGAACACGAATCGTTTGAACTGGGCGTAGGGACATGTGGCAGAACCACCTGAATTAATCCGGCTCAAGTGTATTAACCATCACCATTAAGGCAATCTCGGTTAACCTTACACTTCAAACGGAGTAATCCACTGGTCTGTCGGGTATAACCTCCCGATACAACCACGGTAATTGGATCGAGCGCCATACATACAAACGCTCATGCGATGATGAGCCCAGAGAATACCACATTCCAGCAAATATTACAACATTATCATAGGTAAATATTACAGACCAAGTTTTGATTTTAGGAATCAAGTACTTCAATGCTCACAAAAGTTCTTCAGAGTTTTAAGTTGCAGCGGAAATAAACAATGGAAGCTACTCGACGATACAGGATGTCTCGATGAAGCCCGTACGAGACATCACTCGGCATTTTCTCCATTGGACGGGGGCGTATCCCATTCCACCGACCAACCAGGGGGAAGAGTGCAGGGCCAAGTCAAGCTAGCAATCATATCTTCGAAAGTCTCACCTGAAAACGAGCCACAAGCAAGGCTGAGTATACTAATACTCAGCAAGACTTACCCGTGTAGTGGAATCTACTCCACCGACTCTAGACATGCAAGGCTTTTTGGCTAAGGGGTTTGTTTTGCCGAAAAGCGTCTACAAGTGGGTCCTTACTTTCAACTTTTAGCTCAAGATTCTAGTTTCGTTAGCCAGTCTAGATAAGCAGCTACCTAAAGCATACATGGTGAAGCATTAAATTTTTCATCCAACCAGTTCATTCATCGTCATTGTTCCTCTTCTTACTCTGTGGGTAAAAGTGGTTAAGCAGTCTCAATAGCCGTGAGAAACGGACGATTCGAATCGAATTTCTTAACCTTGCAAGGGAAACCTAAACACACGTCACGTGGTTACTCCCAGAGTCACACGTGCAACCTTTCCCTTCAATTCCCGCTTCACGGAACAGGCCCACCGCCCTCGACTACACCTCCCCACAGACCACGGTACGTCGGGCTGTGGCGGCCGATGCACCCGCCATTAGCTAGATGTGAACGAATTCAAGACAGTGGGGAGTATGTTCCGGCCTCGGTTCAATCCGGTACTTAAACTTACCGATTACCATATTCTCGGCATGTGGTTAGTACGTTCAAAGACTTAACCATCACTTACCACACACTGCGGCCTTAGCATTTTTCACTAGACAGACGGGCCTCAATCATCAACATAAACATCGTACCATAGCCCGTCCGTCGTCCTTATGATTGCAGCGTGTAGTAAACAATCAACTCCTAATTTCTCGCGAGTGACAGGAAATCACTCGACTTTTACCGAGTCCTATTAGCATAGCATTCTATCGAACCTTGCATCTAGTGTTCAGAGCATGGGTACCTAGGATCATGCAACTAAGTTTTCATCCAACTCCTATAAACTTAATGCACAAGTAAAGTAGAGTAATAAGTTGCATAAGTTTGGAAAATAGGGTTCATGCTCCGGGGCTTGCCTTCTTGCGAAAAGTTAGTCCGGGGCTCTTCAGAACTTGGGCTCGGGTCGTCGGCGACTTCAGTTAGATTCACTTGAGCTTCACGCTGCTTACTCTCGGAAGCGGGCACCAACTCGTACGTTCCGTCGGCGAGAGTCGTCGTTTCTACATGAATGCACAAGTTTAAGTAGTGGTGATGTTAAACGACATGATTTCCTTCACGATAAAGTTGCAGCTTGTAAAACATGAGTTTGTTGTGGAGTGAGTTACTTTATCAATCGTGGGCAATTGTTAATAGAGTTTATCTTAATCTATTTAACTTTATTAAAGAAGAAGGGGTTGTGTTATATTTAACCACCAACATGAGTTGAACACCAATACTAATCTATTTAGCTTTGGGTCATAAAATTTTTATTCAAGGTACACTATGCAGAGATAAGATCACTATAAAAGTTTCAGACATTTTTTTGTAGCATGTTAAATATGAAAAATGTAATACACAGCCACTGCTAGGATCTAGTTATTTTTATACAGAACAACTCATGCAAGTATTGATGCTACAAATTTTACAGGGTGTTTCTATAACCATATTTGTGTTACTGTAAATTTTTCAGATTTTATTGTACATGATATAGAGCACAATAAATGGGACGAGCTACACTCATGTTATTAAAGATTATTTTCTACAGGATGTTATACAGGGTTTCTATGTATGAAACTTTTTTTACGGCTTGAGCTACTCTAGTGTGTCTTATAGTAAAAAGATGAACATTTTCTAAGCACTTTACTAATTATTTTGAATTAGTGAAGTTTTCCTACCACAAATTCATATGAACAGGTTACATATAGTAAAAATGTTTCTAAATTTTTCTATGGCCTCTAGGTATTACTACAACAACACAGAAAAAGTTTCATGACATTAAACATCACAGAACAGCAGGAAAAATTAGTTCTAACACTTTATGGCATAAAACAAGGTTGGACAAAAGATGTATCTAGAGATGGCTTTTGGTCCAGATCTTTTTACACAGTCCTAAACATCAAGTAACTAACTCACTGCCCAAAAATTAGGGTCAGCAATGATCTACAACAGTGGGTACAAAAGAAGTCCACTAAACCTTCCATTTAATCTAGAGCAAATTATATTGAGAATCTGAGAAACATTATGTAACAAAAGTTGTAAAGTTTCTTCTAAGGATTCCAAAACAGTTGAGTTTGCATTTTTCTGAATTTTCTACGATTTTATACGAATTTTACAAGTTCACTGATTTGGTTAAAACTTTCTTTACAGAGGGGTCCCTGAAAACTAGCAGAAAACCCCCTAGGAAGATTTGGGCGTTTGCAATGTAGTCCCTGGTCACAATTTCACGGCGGGGTCATCCTGTCCGGCCAAATTCCGGCGAGCTGGGTCGCCGGCCGCGGCGAGGGCAAGGTGGGGGAGGAGCAAGAGGAGGTTGGGGGCTACCTTTGGGTGGTCACGGTTGGGGCGGAGGCGGTCCGAGCAGGGCTGCCCACGGCTACCAGGGGGGCGGCGGCGGGTGGAGCTCTGCTCCGGCGAGCTCCGGCGAGCTGGGCGGCGGGGCTTGGGCTGGGAAGCTTCGCGCGGAGGTAGGAGAGCGATTTTGGGGCCTAGCTCGGGTCGAGGAGGGGCGGAGGAGGGAGTTCCACGGCGGCGGCGTGGGGCGGAGCTCGGCTCTGCTCTGCTCTGTTCTGCAGGGAAGAAAGGGGAACAGGGAGAGGAGGGAGGGGCGCTGCGCCGGGCTTTATAGCCGGTGGAGCTCGTGGGGGCGGGCTCGGCACGGCCGAGGCGCGGGGTGGAGGGGGCGGCGAGGCTGGGCGCCATTGGTGCGGGGCGGCGGTGACCAGAGGCGCTGTGTCGCGTGCGAGCTGCGCGGGCAGGCGACTAGGCGAGCGAGATAGCGGCGTGGGCGAGGGAGATGGTGTGCGGCGCGATTGGGCGGGCTGTGGCGGCACGACGGGGCACGCCGTTGGGTGGCGGGGCGGCGGCCAGCGACTGGGCGGCGGTGCGGTCGGGGCGCTCGGATTGGGCAGGGGCAAGGCGTGCGGGAGGGAGAAGGAGGCGCGGCCGCGGTTGGGCAGCGGGGGCGGGCAGCAGGCAGGGCGTCGGGGGTTGGCTCGGCGTCTGGTGCCGCGCAGGTGTCGAGGGCAAGGTGGCCGGCGGCGGTCGGGCGAGCTGGGCGGTGCAGCAGAGGAGGGAGAGGTGAGGGAGGGACCTAAGTGCAAAAGTTTGAAAAACTTCAGGGGGCTGGGTGCAAATAGGATGTTTTCTCCACTTTCTAATTCGAATTTCCAAATCTTTTGAATATGAAAGTTGTTCAGAATAAAAAGTTCTACAAGTTTCGTTTCAGGCCAAAGTTCATTTGAGCTTTAGTTCCAAAGTTATTTTAAAAACTTAAAGAAACTCTATTCGGAGGGCGCGTCATTTTATTTCAAAATTTCATTTTCTTCCCTAAGCTTCAACTAAAGTTTTATTGGTCATGCTAATACTGGTGTGCTCATTTAATTTCATAGCCATGTTTGCTTTGATGTGAAAGTGATCCAATTTGATGCATTAAAGTACATGCATTTATGCACATACAAACTTTTAAAGGTAAAAGCAAAACCAAACTTAATCCATTCCTTTTATTTTCTTAGTTAGTGATGCATTTTATTATGATAATAAGGCTTGTTTAACAATTAAAACACCTGAGGTGTTACAGGACATTCAGCCCAAACCAGTATAAACCTCGTGTCTTCCCTTGCATTACCATCCGGGCCGTGACGCGCATCCAAATCTACAAGCCAGTGATTCAATACACCGACAGCAATCAACATCGCTTGCCATGCATCCAACCGGGTGTATCTCCACCGCTTCTTGAAGAAGACGCCATATGAGCTCCTCATTGGGAGAAAGCCCAACATCTCCTACTTTCGGGTCTTCGGTTGCAAATGCTACATTTTCAAGAAAAGGAAGCACCTAGGGAAGTTTGAAAGTCGATGTGATGTTGGTATTTTTGTTGGTTATTCATCAAAGTCCAAAGCATATAGAGTATTCTGCAACGCTATACACGAAGTTGAAGAAACATGTGATGTGGAGTTTGATGAAACTAATGGCTCCCAAGAGGAGAGTTTCACTTGTGATGATGTAGGTCATGAACCACTTCAAAATGTTATGAAGAACATGGCCGTTGGACAAGTCAAGCTAAAAGAGAAGGATGGAGAAATTCAAGTCTCATCCACACAAGTTGAAGCCCCTTCCAAGGATGACTCCAAGGTTGAAGAACCTACTCCAACAACTTCTCATGTACAATATGAGTCATCCGATGAAGAAGATGGTGCTTCACATCCTCCTCAAGCCGGCCAAGTTGAAGAGCAACTTCCATTTCATGACACTAATGCCACATTTGAAGAAACTCAAGCTCAAACCGAAGATGTTGATCCACCACAACCTACATCACCTCTATCACAAGAAAGGCAAATAAGAACCACCCAGAATCATCCTATTGATTTGGTCATGGGAGACCCCTCCGGTGGTAGTAGAACTCATAGACGTCAATATGCCTCTTTTTGTGAACATTACTCGTTTATTTCTTGCTTGGAACCTACACATGTAGATGAAGCTCTTGAGGACCCGGATTGGGTGATGGCCATGCAAAAAGAACTCAACAACTTCACCCGCAATGAAGTTTGGATTCTTGTAGAACGTCCTCAAGACAAGAACATCATTGGCACCATGTAGGTTTTCCGCAACAAGCAAGATGAACATGGTGTGGTGGTCCGCAACAAGGCAAGACTTGTGGCTAAAGGCTTCGCTCAAGTTGAAGGGTTGGATTTTGATGAAACCTTTGCACCCGTCGCAAGACTTGAAGCCATTCGTATCCTTTTAGTGTATGCTTCACATCACAATATGTGAAGAGTGCGTTCTTAAATGACTTCATAAATGAGTTGGTGTTTGTTGAACAACCTCCTGAGTTTGAGGACCCCAGATATCCTAATCATGTTTATAGGTTGAACAAGGCGCTCTACAGGCTCAAGCAAGCACCTCGGGCTTGGTATGAACGCCTTCGTGACTTCCTACTTGAGAAGGGCTTCAAGATCGGGAGGGTGGATACAACTCTATTCACAAGGATCATCAACGACAAACTTATCATTTGTCAAATTTATGTTGATGATATTATTTTTGGTTCAACTAACCCCACTTTGTGTAAGGAATTTGGAGAAATGATAGCTAAGGAATTCGAGATGTCCATGATCGGTGAGCTCAACTTCTTCCTTGGTTTTCAAGTCAAGCAATTGAAGGAAGGGACATTCATCCATCAAGAAAAGTACACTAAAGATATTCTCAAGAAATTCAAGATGGATGATTGCAAGCCGATCAAGATTCCAATGCCAACAAATGGACATCTCGACCTTGATGAGGGAGGTAAACCGGTAGATCAAAAGCTTTATTATTCTATGATTGGGTCTCTTCTTTACCTTACCGCATCTAGGCCTGATATCATGTTTAGTGTATGTATGTGTGCTCGCTTTCAAGCTAATCCTAAGGAGTCCCACCTTAGTGTCGTAAAAAGGATCCTTAGATATCTCAAACATACACCTAGCATAGGCTTGTGGTACCCCAAAGGCGCTAGTTTTACACTCTTGGGATACTCGGATTTGGACTTTGTCGGATGTCGTGTTGATCATAAGAGTACATCGGGTGGGTGCCACTTGCTAGGGCATTCCTTGATCTCTTGGTCCTCAAAGAAACAAAATTTCGTGGCCTTGTCAACCGCGGAGGCGAAATACATTGCCGCCAGCGCTTGTTGTGCTCAAATCCTCTATATGAAGCAAAGCCTCTTGGACTATGGAGTGAAACTAGATAGGATCTCGCTCCTTTGTGATAACGAGAGTGCCATAAAAATTACTAATAACCCGGTTCAACACTCTTGCACGAAGCATATAGATATTCGCCATCACTTTCTAAGAGATCATGTGGCAAAGAACGATATATCACTTTGTGGTGTTCGCTCCGAAGATCAATTGGTGGATATCTTCACAAAACCACCAGATGAGAGCACCTTTTGTAGGTTGCGAAGTGAGCTTAACATTTTAGATGCTTCTAACATCATGTAATTGCCTTGTCATGTAGTTACATTTCATATGTACATGTGCTAGGAGCTTGTCTAACCTTGTCAATATAGTGGTGAACATGGGTCTTGCATGAGCTGGTGGTCCCTTGTTTCGCTCATGGCATGTTGTTGGGTTCATCATGAATAAGCTTGACAAGGGATCAAACTTGACAAGATAGATTTAATTTATGCTATGCATCTTTGCTTGTCATATAGCTTGCATTCATGTTTAATTCTTGCTTTGCATGGCATTGCATTGCGTTAGTTGCATCACAAGGGAGCAAATCACACTTCGAGATGGATATTCATGCTAAATATGATATATCAACTCAACAAGAGTGATAAGATCAATGTTGCGCTTTCATGCCTATTGAACCATGTCCTAGCAAACTTAAAGGTCAATCTATAAGTTCATAGGCGTATGGTTCATACATTTCTTGGATCTCATGTTTATCCTCGCTTGGATCTTAATTGCCTATGGTTATAAAAGCTTTTGAGCACCTATATCTTATGAGTGCTTGAGGGGTGAGGTTGTCTCTCGAAAATGATCCAAATTGTGTGTTTATGCCCTTGGTTCTTCATATTTGGATCATAAGTAGAGCAAGTAGTTCAGCTTGAAAAATTCTGTTGGGTCGGTGTTGGTGGAGCAGCGGCGCGTAAACCCTAGGCCCGCTGACGCCGCCACCGTAGCTTCACCTCTCCGCCGTGCCACTCTGCTGCTACACCCGCGCACCGCCTCCCGTGCTCCTACACGCGCCGCCGCAGCAGCCCACGTCGGCTTTGAACTCTCCTCCACCTTGTCTGTGAGGCAAAAATCCGTCTGTTTCGAGTGATAAACTCCCAATCTTTGCTATTTCTTTAGTTGTGCAGAAAGATTAGGTGTGCTATCACTTGCAATCATCTAGAACCCAAATCTTTCTTGTGACCACGTCTATATGCTTTGTCTTGCACACGCCTAGCACACTCATAATGTTGTCTCATATCACTTGCTAAATTTTCAGTGCACTTCCTCACACACACATGTATACCTTTGCACTCACATCATCCTTGTGTTACATGAAGAAGAGTTGTACATCCACTAGAGGTCATGCTTAGGCTCATATCAATCCTTGCTTTGATTAGGAAAATTCTTATTTCTAGTATATGATTCTTGTACTGTGTTATATAGCCCTAATCTATTCTATTATCTTCTACTGTATTCTCTCGACAGATGGCAGGGGACAGAAAGGGCAAGGGCAAGGCAGTTGTTCCGCCAAAGCGGAAGAGGGCTCGCAAGGAACACGAGCTGGACTGAGTTTGTGTAGTGCCAGATACACAGGGGCAGCTGCAGCGAGCTCTACGTATTCGTGAGTCACCGGCAGCGAGTCAGGGGGAGACAGCAGCAGCACCAGGGGCATGCCGCTCAGGGCACTCCACCGCTACGCCGCTCAAGGCGTACGCATGCTACAGCTGGGGCAGTTCCACCTCCTGCTCCTCATTCTAGAGCTCGGACTGGAGGCAGAGGCAGTCAGAGGCCTAGAGGAGCTCTGCAGTAGCAGCAGTCAGAGAGCTCCGACAGCATAGACACAGAGGGACACAGGCTCCGAGGCACACAGGCAGCGGTCGCTCACGTCCTGCTGAGTGAAGTTTAGTGAGCACCATCTTCTTGACTGGACTTCTCTTTGAGTGGCAGCTAGTGGAGTTCTGATACTCCCGTACTTTCAAAGGTACCCGGGCTAGGTTCCAATGCTCAGCGTGCGAGCTTGGTATGTCCGCGAGTGGAATCGAGTCTTCTACGCCATTGTCTACGTTGACGGTGACAGGAACTACATTCGGTTCATGTTTGAGGGAGGACAGCTCAGGATCGGCAGAGTCAGTTTGGGCGGGCACTTGGGTCTTCGACTCTCACCAGACCCCGTCTCCCTTCACCGGTTGGCCTACGGTGACGCTGAGGCTCCTCGTCGTGCTCACGACTCAGTTTTTCCACCGGACAAGGAGGTCAGTGTTGTTCGTGCAGCCGTTTCTGCCAGGCACCCCTCGTACACCAGACATGCTAACACCAGTTGCCAGTACTATACACTTAGCTTTGAGGCAGAGTTTGCTGTTCAGGCAGGGGTACAATGAGGGACTCACAGCGTTGCAGCAGTGGTTACTGATATACATCCTCACAGGCTGAGACTATGATATTATTGATTTGTTTATCTGTGAGGTTGAGGATGCTATTATGGATGGGATGACTGTTCACCGCCAGCAGCCGTTCGCTCACTAGATCAGCTACTTGCTTGCCACTTTGCGCCAGAATGAGCGGATGCCAGAGTTAGAGCTGACGAGGTCTCAGCTCAAGGCCTACCATCCTACTGCTCCTGATGACAAGTGCCGAGGTCCGAGAGGCGAGCGCCGTGCTCAGGAGATACTAGAGCAGCAAGCAGAGGCCGCAGTAGACCTTCTTGCTCAGGAGGCCGAGGCACTTGCAGCAGCCGAGGCTCGTCTTCCGGCCTACCTTGCCAACGGACTCTGAGGAATCGGAGGATGACGATGATTATATTCCCACCTTTCCAGCTCCTCGAGCCGCTCATAACGATGAGGTCGGTCCGTCAGCTGCCACACCAGCTCGTGGCACCTCTCCTCCAACACCACCAGTTGTCACAGTTGCCGAGGTTACAGCACCAGATACACTTGCTCAGATCTTGCAGACTCTGACTCAGCAGCAGGGATAGATGCAGGCACAGATGGCTCGCCAGGCCGAGCGATAGGATCTGATTATTCAGGAGATACGGATGCAGCAGAAGGCGATGAGGCAGCAGTTTGTCCAGCAGCAGCAGCAGCTACAGCATCAGATGTTCACTTTCTTCTCAGGCTGCTTTGGGATAGTGTACCGACACATTGGACTGCCTGAGCCACAGCTACTGACCATTGAGCAGCTCCAGTACGACCCGATGAGCCCTCCTCCTCCTGCCAGTGGTTATGTTCAGACACCCCTGGCGTCGTTCCCGATGACGCCACTTCTACAGACAGGGGTGTTCGCGTCTCCAGTGCCACAGCAGGGTCCGATGACCGAGCAGCAGCGAGCCTAGTACCTTGAGCAGCATCAGTTTCTACAGCGGCTACAGAGTTCAGCTCAGTCTCGTCTGCCTGCCACTCTTGCCTAGACTTTGCCGGTCACGTCCCTCACTTTCGACACCACACACCCTTCAGCTCAGCTAGTTCGTCCTGTGGTGGTTCGTCCCTCGTCGACCAACTCCGTTATCGTCACCTCACTCTCAGCTTCTCTTGCTACGGTGACGGAGTCAGCGAGTGTCATTTCAGAGCCAGCTGCATCTTCAGCTCCTTCTCCTTCTGCTGCTCCGATGACTACTCAGGTCGCGTCTGCTTCCGTCGATGATGCTTCTTTCAACGATGACGATGTCGACCGCTTCGTCCCGGCACCCAGGAACGTCGCTTCTCCTTTCTCTCCAGCCCAGGACTAGCTCTAGACTTCCTTTTTGGTGCTTTGTTGCCAAAGGAGGAGATAGATAGGGGGAGTAGAGATAGGGGGAGTAGGGTGGTTTGTGGCGTGATTTAGAGATTTCATGGCTTTTGTTGTATGGACGTGTCATTTGGCTTTTGTGTATGATCTTGTGTTGACATGTCCCTACATGTGGATTTCGTTTCAGTAATGCATGCCTGTTTAGTTCCTTGTTTATTCTCTTGCATGTGTTGTTGTCTAGCGCTTTCAATTTCATATCTTTGCTATCTCTACTTTGTGTTGTCATCAATCACCAAAAAGGGGGAGATTGAAGCGCATCTAGGCCGATAGATGCTAATGGTAAGTTTCGGTGATTAATGACAATCGTATGTGACTAACGTGTGTTTTGAAGGAATTATCGATTAATGGTTATGTCACATATAAAATGTGAAAGGAGACTCCTCAATTCTCTATGAAATGCTGTCAAGTACTCAAACATGAAGATCAAGAACCTTTCTAGTGTCAAGTGTCACAAGGAGATGAAGCACACTTGATTTAGATTAGGTATTATAGCTTTTAGTAGTTGACCATACTATTAAGGGAGGTTCTCGAGTTAGTAGCTTGACCTAGTGAGAGTTGGCCTAGAATATATGCACACTTTCTCAAGCTAAGTCAGAGATAGCTCAAACAAGCCATAGAAACACTTGGAAGCAAATGAATCTCAAAGAAATGATCAACTTGAAATCGTTTGAACAAGACCTAAATGAATTCAATAGGTCGGTTGAACCGACGGCTCAAAAATTACACGGGTCGGTGCAATTGGGCTTAGCATGGTGTTACAGTGAAGAACTGGCCCTCACGGTCGGTGCAATGTAAGTTGCATCAAAGAGGTTGGAAACATCACTCAGAAATGGTCTTCACGGTCGGTGCATCAACCATATCATCAGAGAGCATGTTGAGTTTCCTCAGAGAATTTCTTCACGGTTGGTTAAACCGACACTAAGGGTGTCTGTGTATTAAGTGTATCATCAGAGAGCTATGCATCTCAGCTCAGAATTTCTCTTCACGGTTGGTTAAACCGACAGGGTCAACATGAGCGTCGGTGCATCAGTCGGTCTAATGACGTAAGCCAATAGTACAATGTCACAACAGTAACGGCTACATCTGGGACTTAGAGGGGTCGGTTGAACCGACCCATGCTGTCGGTTAAACCGACGCTATGTACTTTTTCAAGAAAGTACATGTAACGGCTACCTCTTGTGCTCTAACCTATATATACTCATCCCCCGGGTCATTTGGACTGCCTTTGAATCTTGAAGACCCGATGCCACCCCAGAGCTGAAGAGATACACTTGAAGCCATGAGAAGAATAGTTTGAGCTTGCAAATTTGATCCAAACACAAAGAAGCATCCATCCTTTGAGTAGCAAGTGTGCTTGAGCTTAGGGCCAACTTAGTGTTAGGTCAAGTAAAGTCTTGAGAGCTTGTTACTCTTGGTGTTTGACGGCACCTAGACGGTCTTGGTGATCGGTTGCTCTTGGTGAGCTCTTGGAGTTTGTGGGAGCCCCAAGAAAAGAAGTTGTACAAGGTGTGAAGCTCGCCGTTCTGGAGATGGAGAAGGAGCATTCTTAGTGAAGCACTTGCGTTCTTGGTGATGCAAGAGAGCCATACCCTTTGTGGGTGCTCCAACGTGGATTAGGGGGGAACGTCAACTCCTCGATACCATGGGAAAAATATTGGGTTGCCTTGTGTCTCTCTCTTACATTCAAGCAATTCAATTAGCTTTACTTATTGCAATCTTTGCTAGCTGGCTTGGTTGTTTGAGTAGGATGATCATTTGTTAGTGTTCCACCTTGACTAGGTCTCATACTTGTTAGTGTGAATCTTTGCTAGGAATCATGGTTATGCTAGTGTGTTTCCCTACCTAAGGTTGTTTAATTTAGTGTGCTCTAGTTGATAGGGTCAAAACTTGTAGATTGGGCAACACTAGCATAGATTAAGGATTCGATAGAATTTGAAAAGGTCCCAATTCAACCCCCTTCTTGGACCTCGATCCTTTCACTAAGGCCTAAGAAGAAATGCTACGAGGGCCATGATTTGGAAGGGAATGGCCAGAATGATAAGGAAGATATTTGTAAGCCTCTTTGGTTGAGAGGAGACCGTTAGCAGCCGGCTTCCAGCAAGGATTATCAGGATCATTAGAGTAAATCTTAGAAGTCTGAATAATAGCATCTGTTACCGGCTGATGAAAAGTCTCTCTAATCAGAGAAGAGTTCCAAGAGTTGGTATTGTTATTCCAAAGATCAGAGACAAAATTTGGAAGGGACCTAGATGCTGGTGGAATAATTAACTGACCGAGCATATTCACTAGAAGAATCAAAACTATTGCCAAGAGGTATTTTAGAGTGGCCCAGGGGGATTCACACATTAGCCGTTTCCCTTTCTTAATGGCTGACGGTTTTTAAGTATAATTGGACCATTTGCTGTGAGTCGAAATGAATTCCCTACCAACTATCACCGACCAGGAAAAGCAGACCATGCCCAAATAAACAAGCAAACCCCGTCGGCCACCTGCTGGCAATCCGTCATCAATTGTCGCAAATCTAGTAGTAATTCTCCCAACCATCAAACCAAGGATCAATCCAAATATTAGAATTTCCCTTCCTTATCTCATAGATACATTGCTCATGAAGATGATGTTTGACCTTAAGAATGGAAGCCCAAAAAACAGATTTTGGACCAGGATATTTTGCCTTCCAAAAAGAATTATTGTGAAAATACTTGGCTTTGAGGACAGCAGTGAGCATAGGGTTTTTGGAAGTAGCAATCATCCTAGCAAAATGAAGCACCAAACTTTGATTTACTCATAAAGATTCCTGATCCCTAAACCGCCACATGCTTTTGGTTGGCAAATGTCATCCCAAGATCTAAAATGAAAGGGTTTAGAAGAGTCTTCATCCTGAATTCTTTACCACCAAAAACGTCTAAGAATGGAATTGGTTTTCTCTATGAAGGATTTTGACAAAATGATATTCTGCATGAAATAGATAGGAATGGAAGCAAGAACAAAATTAATATAAGTGATACGACCAACATGATTAAGTTTATTGGCTTTAAGACCAATGCATGTCTTATTCCTACACAGTGCGTATGTCTGAAAATATGGCTATCCGGACCAATGCATGTCTTATTCCGTCTTCCTTTTCTTTTTCTTAGATCGAGTAGCTATCCGGACTTGAAAATAAGACCAATGCATGTATTTATGTCTTATTCCGTCTTCCTTTTCTTTTTCTTAGATCAAGGTCTTTTAGCCAAATTATCTTTGGTGAGAATCACTCCTTAATGATACTTGATCGTATTTCATATGAATCTGATCATAAAGATACCCGTTAACAAGAGCACGTGGTCAGCTTATTCCTTAATGGTCAGCCAAGGAAGAAAATTTTTGCAGACAAAGAAAGGGAGGGATGGATGGTTGGGCGGCATGAGCGGGCGGCGTGCCTAAAACCCGCGCCTGTCGCCAACATGGGCGAGATGATAGAGAGAAATAGCATGCCTTGAGCTGGCATAGTTTCCAGCGACGATCCTCGGAGGGCAGGGGCAGGGCAGGGCTGGTCGACGGAGAGATTGGGGAACCTGGAATAATCCATTCCCCATTCTCCAATCTCTTCCCTCCCTCCCCTTTGTCAATCTCCAGCTCTCATCCAGCAGCAACAGGAGAACACAGGATCCTGTGTATGCCTCCTCCAAAACGACCAGCAACAAACAGCAAGGGGGCAGAGGGATACGCATGTGTGTTCATGGATCACGGTTCCCCACTTAGCTCCTGATGCGCCGCCCTCGTCCCCGCACATTACATTGATTGATCGATTCATTACTAGCTAGTCCATTCACATTGACAAAGAGCGCCTCCTTCAATTTGATGGGCATTCTGTTGACATCTCAACTCCAACGCCAACAGGTACCAATTTCCATGTAGACCACAAATGCAGGCTCATATGTCAATGTACATTTCTTTGGTTATCATCATCTCTGCAAATGCCAATGCATTTTCCGATCCATTTATGTACGCTACATGTCTATGTTTGTAATGGAAGTTTGCATAGAATCAGGCCATATTGAGGAAAACTGAAGCACATAATTCTTCTTAACGCACAAATCCAAGCTAGTTCGTGATTCCTCATTTCAGTTTTGGTGTTCCTATAGTATATTGTTCATACAGATCACTAGTATTTATTGACACAAATATGTTGCCATGTTGCTGGATTATCTGATGAGATAACTACGTTTATGTATATCATTTAATTTCTTCCCAATAATACATAATCTTTGATTTTAGAAACTATCACTTCATATGTTTAAGCATGAAAGATTGCTCCAGTCTTAGGGAAATGATTAGTGATTCTTCCAGACACTTTTTGTGTCTGTAGCGTGTCACATTATTTATGAACATTATTGGATATATGTTTCAATATATGGTACTAGTAACTATTGTAGTGTGCTGATCCTTTCAATTGCTTCATAAATAACTTCATTGCAGTTGATGCTAGTATGGTTGGAAATAGGACATGGTTTGGAGGGCTCTTCAACAGCTCAGGCAAAAGGCGACAAGTCAGTGCAGAGAAGATAGTGCTTGATCTGACCCCTCTTCAGGTACAGATGTTCTGCCATCACTAAAATGTGTTTAGGCAAAATACATGCGCCCTTAGAGGATTCTGGATGGTCTCTTCTCTCGTTGTAGGAAAGGATATAGAGTACGTATTATGGTCATATCAAATTTCTTCTCTTCTTGCAGCTGAAATAAATAACCTTTTCTTAAATATTCAGGAACAGATATTGCAAAAATTGAAGGAAAGGCTAAATGTACCTTATGAGGAAACCCGGCCAGAACATCAGGTAAGAAACTTTAACTAGCTTCAGGATACTTAGCAATAGGGCTGAGTGCATCCCATGATGTAAAGGCTGGAATTGATTTTGTTATCTAAAAGCATATAATGAATATTCGGCAAGACTATTTGTATGGATAGAAAAAGAGACATGAAAAGCTATATATAGTTTCAGCCCTGCATGTTAAATTAAACTATCATGTAAGTTTGCCATGATTTCAGTTCATGCTTGCAATAATCAGCACAATAATATGCTTCACCTTGCAACTAGTTACATTCAGCACAATAATGTGCTTCAATTTGCAACTAAATCCATTCAGCATCATGCATGGTACGCTTCAGCTTGCAAGTGTATTTTGCTCTTTAATTTAGTATTTATACCTCATTGACTTCAAACAGATGTTGACTTGTGTATTTCGTTATCTTGTGAACTTTGACATTAGGAATCACTTAGGGCTCTTTGGAATGCCTCCTTTCCAACAGAGCTAAATAGCTTAGTTTCAGCACAGTGGAAAGATATGGGATGGCAGGGCGTGAACCCAGCGACTGATTTCAGGTTACTTCTAGTTTTTTTTTTTCTGTGTGCCCTATTCTATAGATTGTCTAAACTAAGTTTCACACTGTTCGTTTTTAGTTTTTTTGGAATAAATTAAAATGCTCCTTTTGGAAATAAATTAAATGCTCCTTATCTCTTTCTTCTTAGAGGTCCACAATCAGCCGCTGGTTTATTCCAACAAATGGCATGTATTCCCTGACAGATAACAGTATCATCTGACTGTAATTTCAGGGGCTGTGGATTCATTTCACTTGAGAACCTTTTGTTTTTCGCAAGAACATATCCGGTATGTCTTTTTCTTTAGTATATGTAATGATGTGTGTGCCAGAATCCAAGGTTATATGATGGAATTTGAAATGAAATCCTTAGGAATGAGCTGCAAAGTGTCCACCTTGCCTTGCAAACAGACTGACGCTTGCTGGTTATTTTGATCCAACAATTAAGCAGGCTCCTTTCAAGAGGTTGATGCTGAAGCAGCAAGGAATGCGAGCCGTGTGGGAGTACCCCTTTGCGGTCGCCGGTATAAACATCTCATACATGCTGATTCAGCTGCTGGAGCTCAACTCAGGTAGGTATTCTTTTTTTTTCTTAATTAGGGGCCGGGAATGGCATCTAATCTCTACATGTGAAACTGTCTAGTTTCTTGGAATTAAGAATTTACATGTATATAGACTATGTGCAGTGCATCGTAACAGATTTTTTTTTTGGTCAAAGCTACTATTAAAAGTAGTAATCAGAGTACGTACAACTAACCCACCATGTGCGCTGCATTCGTACGAGTCAAACAGCCCCATGATTATGCATGCAGCCACATTGCAGTATAGTATTAGGTTTTGTTCCCTTTCTCAAGATGAGGAATCTTTGGATTTGATTACGACTGTTTGATGATGAGCATTATAATAGTGGGCACATGGATGCAGCTGGTGCTAACTGCTAACCGATGCGCAACCGTCTCGTCCCGTTGCGTATACGCGTTGTGCCACCCATGATTTCCTTGCCTGATCATCCATCCATACTAGTATACAGAACAAGCTGGTCTCACCAGAATCATCATGTGGTTTCAAACAGAAAACAGAGGCTTGTTTATTCGTTTCAGTTTGTTTGATTGTTCACGTACTATCTCTTTGAAAGCAACCACTGAATGAATGATTGTTGGTTCCATGACTGCTAACTAGTAGCTAGTAGCTGTGCTGGTTTGGGTTATTCATCATTCAGGTATGATACGCGACACCTGAAAGAAAGGAGAAGTTTGTTGACTGCTTTCCCTTTGCTTTATTTTTGGGTTTCAGCGCGGCCGAAATCTTTGCCAGGGATTAACTTTATCAAAGTGTTGACAGGTATGTAACTAGTAGTGCTGCTGTATGTTTCTGTCAAATTAAATCCGGGAGCGACTGATTTATTTGTAATGTTTTCATGAAATCGACTAAGTGTTTTGTGTTTGGTTGCCACATGGATGGATGGATCTTGCAAATTAATTATCAGAACACGAGGATGCATTCGACGTGCTCTACTGCATCGCTTTCGAGATGATGGATGCTCAGTGGCTAGCAATGCGAGCGTCGTATATGCAGTTCAAAGTAAGCTGATCGATCGTTCTAGTTTGGATTGATCTTAATTTCGAATCAATTTACATCATGAAAGATTGCTAGTTTATTAAGGATGCTTCTCCTTTTCAATTAATTGTTTCCTTGCTGTGGGGTATATATGTAATGCAAAAAGGGATAATTAATGAAATAATTGCAGGAGGTGTTGGAGGCCACAAAGCAGCAGCTTGAGAGGGAGCTCTCCCTGGAGGACCTCAACAGCATCCATGACCTCCCAGCTTACAACCTCTTGTGCAAATAGTAGGTAGATTATGATCCCATCAAGGGGAAAAAAACAAATTAAAAACACAAATGATGATCTGCAGCATCACATCAGCCTGTAAAAGAGAAGAGAATGCACCATCCAACTTGTACTCTCTGTGTCCATCTCTATTCTCGTTGATGGAAATGCGACACAGTTTTGCCGAGGAGCCTGTAATATACCAGGGACACACATACTATGTATATAAACGGTTGCGCGTGTATATATATCATCACCGGGATTTATTATACAAGAGCGTATACATATAAACTACTAGGTAGCTTGTCCTCTTTTTTGGATTTTATGAACTACGGTGCGCATCAATGCAAAATTACTAAGGTTTTGCTGAGGTCAAGTTGTTCATTCGCTTTTGCATCGTTTGCAGTCATGTGAAGAGAAGAAGGGTCCACTTGCTCTTATTTGTTTGCTTTGACTGGATCCGTCCAAGCATATGCTAGCGATCCAATGATCGCAGGCCCAATGCAAGGACCGACCTTTGTGCTTGGTTGGTTGTGTGTACATATTTTTGCATAAAGATATTATATATATTATGTACATCTGGTGCATGTGCTTGCTTTGTTTCTCTTGCTCCAGATCTATCGTGATTATTGCTGTGCTGTGCTTGAAAAAAAGAAAAAGGCAAATTAAAGGGGATGGAGAAAAGGAGGGCCGTGGCCTTGCATGCATGAGAGATGTATACGTGGCTTTGCTGCGCATAGGGATAGGGTCGTTGTACAAGATTTGGCAGAGCACAACAGAGCAGAGCAGGGGAGCAGCGAAAAGATAGCACAAGGGCTTGTATGGATTCGAGGGGCTAAAGTTTAGCCTTGTCACATCGAATATTTTTAGACTATTTAGAAGAATTAAATATAATCTATTTATAAAATTAAGTTCAGAACCCCCGAGCTATTTCGCGAGACGAATCTATTAAGCCTAATTAATTTATAATTAGCACATATTTACTATAGCATCACCTAGGCTAATTATGGAAAAAATAGGTTTAGTAGATTCGTCTCGCGAAATAGCTTAGGAGTTATGGAATGGGTTTTATCATTAATCAACATTTAATTCTTCTAATAAGCATCCAAATATTCGATGTGACGGTACTAATGTTTAGATGTTGGGAACCAAACATTCCCAGGATATTAAAGAGGAGAGGAAACAAGAACACATTGCTCAAAAGAGTACCAAAGTTGTTGTTATAGCATTTTTGACTGTACGTCTTTTCTAAAGGAATTGTAAATGCTTGAAACTTTTTTAGTAAATAGATTTATTATGAAATGTATTATTTTACTATTGTACACCTTTTAAGTATAAGTATCTATAAAGTTTCCCCCAAAAAAAATGAGCGGTTGAAGTTGCTACACTAGCTCAGCGATCACACAAGTACAGTGAAATGGAGATATGCGTCATGGTGGATATGCGCTTGAGCATGTAGCACCTCGTGACAAGTTTTTTAATAAAACTAGTAAATGTGTTTTAACTTTTCCTAAATACAACATACTTCCTCCGACCCTAAATAAGTGACGCTCGGGAAGCGCGCCTCTGATCTTCTCTTGCAACAACAATGTTCTCGTGAACGAAACATGAAAGGATCCATGCTAGTATTTGACTTGATTTACCGTCATCATAATAATCCATATAAAAGTGGGGTAATAACAAATTAACAACAGCAGCAGCAGCTCTGCTGACTGACTGCTCTGTTCATCATCTACTACTAGCCGCCGTCCGCCACGCTCCGGCGGCGGCGGGCTCCTCTGCTCCTGTTCCATTCTCGTCTCATTTCACAAAGGCAAAAAACAAGAAAGAACATCCAAAAAGGCTAAACCAAATCAAAACACCCAATTTTACAGACACCATCAGAAGCGCGCGTTCTCGAATCCGTGCAGGTCGCTCACCCGGTTCATGGACTTGCGCATGATGGCCACCTTCGCCAGCTGCTCCGCCGCGCGCCACGCCGAGGTCGGCGTCAGCGGCTCCCCTGATCCTGATCCCGACCCTGACCCTCGCGGCGTCCCCACGGGCGTCGTCTCCCCGTCCCCGCGCCTCCTCCAGCCGCTCCTCGACGTCGGCGTCAGCGGCCCATGCTGCTGCTGCTCCTCCTCCTGCCGCCGGTGCTGGCTGCGCCGCCACCGCATGTCGCTCAGCTCCGTGTCCAGGCTGCCCACCAGCTCCTCTTGCTGCTGCGTCGGCGGCGACTGCAGCACCAGCGCCCGCGCCGACGACAGCAGGTGGATCGCCGTCGCCAGGTCCTGCAGCTCCGCCAGCCGCCGGGACTCCGCCACCGCCCGCGTCGCCACGAACAGGTCATGCAGCCGCCGCGACGAGTGCTGGCCCAGCGGCGGCAGCAGCAGCGGCTGCTCCGCGCCGCGCACCGTCTCCTGCGACGCTGGGTCGCGGTAGCCGCACCGCACCGACAGCGAGTGCGGGTGGCTGTGCTGCAGCGGCGCGCGCACCTCCACCAGCAGCTCCCGCTCCTCCTCCGCGTACATCTCGCCCAGGCGCACGCTCACGCCGCCGCCGCCCGTGACGCCGCCGCCGGCAAGCGCCACGGCCTGCTGCCCGGGGCCGCACGAGTACACCGCCGTGATCTCCCCCGTCGGGAACGCCAGCTCCAGGTGCACCTCCTGCATCACCACGCTCACCAGGCCGCCCAGGCACTTGGCGAACGCGTGCTCCACCGGAGGCTCCTGTTTCTCGTCTTCCTTCTCCTCCTCGGCCACCACCAGGGGCGGCGGCGCGTCACCAGGGCCGCCGATAGGGATCTCCACGTGCGTGAACCGAGTCGCCGGAGCCACGGCCGGCCGCCCTAACTGCTTCCTTGTCGAGTAATCCGGCGGCTGCTGCTGCTGCTGCTGGGTGTCGGAGAGCAGCATGACGGTGGCCACTGGGTTGCGGTCGCGCCGGTCCTCGAGCACCTTGGTGGCCTTGCGCAGCGCGTCCCCCACGCAGGCGCTCTGCTGCTGCCCCTGCTCCTGCCCCTGCGTGCTAGCGGCGGCGGCGCAGACGACGAGGCGGTCCACGATCTGGCGCGCCGACCGCTGGCCCTGCCTCGTCATCCGGCGCAGGGGCAGCAGGCGCTTGGCGGCGCCGGAGAAGGCGACGATGGAGAGGCGGTCGGCGGGGCCGAGCGAGGCGACCACGAGCCGCATCCCGCGCTTGAGCATCTGCAGCTTCTCCCCCATCATGCCCTGGCTCACGTCCAGCACCGTCACCAGGTCGATGGGCGCGCGCCGCGGGGCCGCCGACGACGACCGCAGCCCGGGCGCCTTCACCTTGATGGCCACCACGTACTTGCCGTGCCGCCGGCCCGACGACACGAGCGCGGCCTCGGGCGCCACGGTGACCGCGAGCCCCGAGGTCCTCGGGCGCGGGAAGAAGCCCCTGAACTCGGCGCCCTGCTCCTCGTCGTCCTCGTCAGCCTCCGGGATCGGGTTGAAGCCGCCGCCGTTGGCCGCGGCCTTAGGCGCCAGCAGCGGCTCGTCGTCGTCGTAGAGCTTGGGTCCGCCGCCGCCGGAGGATGGCGGCGTCTTGCGGCCGTCGGTGCCGCGGTGCTTGTCGTCGTGGAAGGAGCAGTGGAGGCGGAGGGAGGCGAGGAAGGGCGCCTGACGCCAGGGCGAGGCGCAGACGGGGCAGGAGAGTACGCCATTGGCGGAGGAGGAGCGCGCGTGGGCGGCGATGCAGGGGAAGTGGAAGGCGTGGGAGCACTCCGCCGTGAACACCGCCGAGCTGCCGCCGCTCTTGACGCCGTGCGAGCACACGCCGCACCGGGCCTGCACAACCACACACACATTTGTAAAATCATCAGGGACTGACACATTTTTTTTTGCAAGAAAGTAAATTTGGTTGAAACAAAATGAGTAGAGAGAATGATGAAGAAACAAATTTGGCTGGCTGATTTTGTTCCCAGAGAAAGAAATGAAGAGGAAAGGAAAGGAAAGCAACGTTGGGATGAGGAAAAGGATGGACTTTTTGGGCACTAGCAGTAGGATCATTTGGAGCACTCAAATTAAAATCCATCATGGTCAAGTAAAGCTGCTCTGATCTGATTGGATCCATCTTTTTGCGCTCTAGGCTCCACCTTCTCCCACGGGCAGCTTTTCTTTCTTTTCCCCTTTCTTCCACTTGACACAACAAAAAAGCAGGGGGATTTGCATCCTGCTACTGCGACTAAAAGTGTACAATACTAGAGAGCGCCGGAATCCATCATCCTTGGTGTTCTAGTGTACTATTTTTTTTTTGGTTGGACAATGGGGGAGGTGAGATCCAAAATCCAATCCATGGAAGGAAAAGGCTGCTCTTGGTGTTGTTAATCTAGCCAGCGTAGATGATCACAATCTCTCTGAGATGTGAAGTGAGGTGGCTGCAACTGCAACCAGGGAAAAACAAAGGAGTGGTGGAGTGATTGAAACCAAAAGGCTGCTAGCTGCAGCGGCTGTGAGTGACGAACCCATGATATAATAATAATTGCTCAATCATCACAAGGTGGGGAGGAAGAATCTCAAGAGGAGGATTAGGACAAAACAGGGGAGAGTGGTGGCAATCATTGCAGGTTTCTAGAGAGCGAGATGGGGATCACCAATCAGCACCGGCCAAGGCAAAAGACAAGCTCATTGCTGCTACACTAAGTTAACAAGATAAGTCATCTCTTTGCTTGCAGCGCTGAACGCAGAGCGGGGAGAAAAAATCGATTCTTTCACCCACTTGCAGCCTTTGATCAAGAGAGGAAGAACTAACTGAACTGAAGAAGAAGAAATGTTGGTTGGTGCTGACCTTGGACGGGAGGAGCGAGGCCTTGAGCAGCGCGAATCTGGAGGGGGATCTGGGCGATGCCGGCGCCGACAGCGCCTGCAGCAGCGGCATCCGGTGCTTCCTCATGGGCGCCGGCGCGGAGGGCGGCGTCACGGGCGCGGGCTCCGCCGGCTGCTGCAGGGGCTTGGTGCGGCAGCGCAGGGTCGGCGTGGAGGGGTTGCTGCTGCTGCCGCCCCCGGTGGCGGCACTCTTGACGGCGGAGAAGAAGCCGCCGCCGCCGCCAGCGGTGGGCGCGTCCTGCGGGCGGCGCTTCTTGTTCTTGGCGTCGCGGTGGCCGTCGCCGCCGTCGTCCCGCTGGACGGACGTGCACAGCGCCCTCCGCCACCCCGTCCCCATCCTTCTGCTCTCTCTCTTCTTGATTGGTCAAGGCAAGAAACCGGAGAAGAAGAAGCAGCAGCAGGGAGGAAGGTGGCGAGCTGCAACTGGCCTGCTGCTGGTGGTGGTGGTGGTCTTAATTGCTACGCGCTGCTGCTCCTGCTGGTGCTAATAATATGCAGGGGAAGGAGGAGCATCACATGGCAATGGCATGGCAAGGGAATCCCGGGAGCCAAGGGAAGCGACTCTCTCTCTCTCCCCCTCACAGCACAGCTACTCAGTCTGTTGGGTGCCCTGTGCTCGACTAGTTAAGTACTGCTGCTACGACGACTCCCCCTGCCTCGCCATTTTTTTATTCAGAAGAATCCTCCTCAACTCCTCCTCGAGAGCTCAGCTCAATGAGAGAGAAGCAGCAATTATTATAGAGCAAGCAAGGGACCTACTCGCAGTCGCGTCCCAAGCTCTCTCTCAGGTCTGAACTCTCAAGTCTGAAACTCGAATCGTATCGCATCGCACCCCCATCATTTATTATTTGGAAATTCCTGTTTGGATCGTTGTCTGTCCCGATACTCCCTCCCTTCGTCTTCTTCTTCCTCTTCTCTCCGGGTAGTATTGTTATTGGTAGGAGTAACTTAACTGATGATGATCGTCGCCAACTTGGGAAGCTGCAACCTCAAGATTCGCCACCTTTTCCCACTGGGATCAGCAGCTGACACACCTCCACAATATTCTACTGCACATACAGTGCTGCCACAAAAACAAAATCATATTCTAGTTTCAAAAAGATAAAACTTTTCACGCTTATTAATTAGAACACGGAGCCCTGATTGCACTCGCACTTGCAACCTATAAATAAAAGCTGCTAGCACTGATTTTAACCCTATTGTTTTACTAGTTACAGCCAGGTTTTAGTTTAGGAAGAACAAAGACATGACAAACGATGGAACCTCTGGTCTGGTCTGTGGATAGACCACACGGAGGTGAGGTCCTTGCAACGAGGTGTTCTCTCTGACATGTAGTAGTACTTGTTACTTGCACATCGATCTCTGCCTGCCGAGCCGTCCATGTGACAGACAAGTAGAGACGTGACACCATGTAGGTCAACTCTCAAACCGCTGCCCATCGTTTCACGAAGGAATCCAATTAGTTTATCAAAAAGAAATGGCACGACGATGCAGCTAGCGGAGAGAGGAAAACCAACACATTCACATGTAAAAGGGGCGAAAATGATGAATCTAGATGGCGGTACATTCTGAATTTCCTTTAGCATCGCTGGCTGAATTTTTAGTACTTTTAGTAGTGTCTAGAACGTAAAAATCATTAACAAGTTGTGAGGCCTCCCGAGGCCTTTTATTTTTCGGATTAGTCAATAATGCCAAAAAACTTATTTGTGTAAATTGTGGACTGATGCCTCTTCTTTGAGAAGTTGAGTAAGGGTAGCACGAAAATGTATGTTGGGTGATGTCTGTTTCATTGATACTAATCATTTTGTTTGAAATTACAAGGCTCTATCATATTGTTAGGATACAAAGCCTTTGACCTATAAGTATTCTACTGATATATAATTTGGATGATAAATTAAAATATTGATGTCATTATATTTGTGTTGAAGAAAGCCTGCCTATAATTATATATAAATTTGTATCACGTAAATAAATAAATATATTCATAGAGTAATTATGAGTACGTCAAGTCCTGTCCCACCAAACGAAATACGCTGTGTGCTTTGCGAGCAGAGCAAGACATTTGTATAGCAGAATCATGATCTTAGCATGGAGTGCATTGTTATGTACTCCTATGCATCTCTAATCTCTTGGACTAGTACTAGTTTTTTTTTTCCAAAAGAGGATTAATAGGTAGTTATGGGTGTACTACTAGCTAGCGTGCTGCGTCGTTCCTGATGTAGGTAGCGGCTACGGAACGGGTGGATGAGGAAGAATGCTACTGCAACTGCCAAGGCTGCAATGCCGAGGGAAGCCGGCGCCTGCCCCCTGTGTGTCTGATCATCTCGTCAGCTTTCAGCTCTGATGAAGTGAATTGATGAGGCCGGCGGGCGGCGGCCATGGCACCCCTGACATGCTCTATGTAATATCCTAGTTTTTATTAAAATATTATATACTGCAAAAATGCGAAATTGAGATGGCCTATGTAACATCCTATCCTAGTTTTTACTGAAGTGTTATATAGCGTAAAAATACGAAATTTTTAAACTTTTTATGTGTGGAATGTAATTAGCTAGAAGACCCTAAGGTTAACTCTCACACTCTCTTTATTCCTAGTATTAAAAGAATTGAATTATAGGATGTTCAATGCTAGTGTGGAAACCAATTGGATTTTATTGAACCTCCTTGTTTTTGAATATTGGAGTTAATTTGGGATTGTGTTGTTTGAAATCGTGTGGAATTCAAATCAAACGGGCCAATTCGATTTGAATTCAAAAACCTGACTAATCTAACCTACCCTAACCGGGCCTAAACCCACCTAACAATCTAACCCAGCCCAAGAACCAGCCTGCTAACCCAACCCGCCTACTACTACCCTACGCCGGCCTGCCCAGACCGCCCGCACGACCCATGGCCGGCGCAACCCAGCACGCCACCTGTCCAGCACTGTGCACCCGCACCCCTCCTACCCCTTCACCGCGCGGGGTCGCTGACAAGTGGACCCCACTTTTCAGATTTCCCTTCTACTTCTCACCCACTCCCTCCCCTCTCTCTGCCGCTCGCCTCACCACGAGTCGCCGCCCGCTTCGCCTCATGACAAAGCTGGGCAACCGCCCCGCCGCGATGCCCGCCGCGACCCCCGCTCGCTCGCTGGCGTCACGGCGCACTCCCTCATCCCGCGCCGCGCCCAAAACCCTAGCCTCTAGCCGCCGGATCGACGCCACGTGCCCCCGCGCCTTGGGCCCGAGCCCCATCGCCGTCCCTCGGCGTCCGGGTCCGCCGCAAGCTTTAGCCGCCCATATAAAGGCCCCCAGCCGCCGCAATTAAGCCCTAGGACCCCGTTAGGGTTTTCCTCTTTCCGCCGCAGCTTGAGCTCGTGGAAGAGGGCCAAGCCCGGGAGGAGGAGGGGAGCTGCAAGGAGGAGGAAACCGCCGACGACCGCACCGAGGAGGAGCCGCCCGAGCACCGCGCCCCCAGGCCTGCCTGCGTCGGCTCGTCACTGCCTCACCGCCGCCCTACGTCAAGAGCTCCGCCCTCGAGCCCGCCGGTGAGCACCGCCGTTCCCCCTCTCCCGACGCTCTCCCTTGCTGCCGGCACCGGCCAAAGAGCCTTCTGTAGACAGCCCTAGGACTCCCCTACCCTTGTTTGTCGCCTATAGGAGCCTCGCCGCGCCGCCGTGTAGCCTCACCGCCCGTCGTCGCCTTTGACCCAGCGCCGCCGAGCCGTTGTGCGTGCCCGGAACACCTGGGCCACACCTGCGACGCGGCCGTGTGCGGCCTCGGGGTGCCGAGGGCCCACTCACGCGTGCCTCACCCCTAGCTGGCCGTAAGGCCAAGTCTCGGCCTTGCCTCGCTGTAGTTAGCCCAGCCGCCTTGCCATCGACGGAGCACCGCCACGTGCCTGGGTTGCCAGGACCACGCGTGCCCAAGCCACCTGAGCCCGACGCCTCGCCGCCCTTGCGCCACGAACACACCACGCGCGGTGACCACGCACGAGAACCGCCTCTACGGCATATCGCCGAGCGGTTCGCGTGCGTTCGCCCGCACACACTGCCTGTGACACACGCACGCACACACGCGGGTAGAGCGGCACCGGATCCGGAGAGCCGCTGACCGCCGGGACCCACGTGTCAGAGAGAGAGTGCGACTGACAAGCGGACCCCACGTGTCAGCTGGGAGGAGAAGAAGGAGGAGATGGACCGGACCAGGCCAGGTTGGGCCAAGACCAAGAAAGAAGCCAGCCCAGGAGGGAGAGAAGGTCGGTGCCGTTCGTGGGCCATCGCCTAGCCGAACACCGAGCCGGCCTGTGAACGTGGAGCCATGGGCCGAGCTGCGCCTGCCAAGCCGTGGACCGCGCGAGCCAGCCTGCTAAGCCAAGGACCCAAGCCGCCCCGAGCCGAGCCGAGCTGAGCTAAGCGGGCCAACGAGTCGGCCCGACTTATTTCAGCCCAAGGACCCCCTGTTCTGTTTTTCTTTTTCTTTTTATGTTTCTTTTTGACCTGACCCGAGGGCCCCATGCATCAGCCTCTAGCTGAGGCTGAAGGGTGGACCCCACTGACCGTGGACCCCATGGACTTTTGACCATTGACTGGTCAACGTTGACCAGTCAATGCTAATGTCAGCAGGGCCCATGCTAACGTCAACATGCCATGTGGCACGCTCTAGTGGCGCCACGTGTCACTATTGTATGTTTTTCTTTTTTGAAATTCATTTAATATTTTCAGAAATACTTTTAACCTTTAAAAATTCCTAATAAATCAACCGGCCTCCAAATTCATCTAAAATCATGATCTACCCGCTAGAATAAGAATTGAGTGATTTGGACCCTCTTTTGGATACTTTTTGTGCACTTTTGCACTTGGGCCCCTATACTTTTTGTGCACTTTTGCACTCTGGGGAGCTGAACGACGCCCAGGACTACCAAGAGAAGCAGGAGTACTACGAAGACACACCAGGTTCATGCCCATCTATGATCTGAATGCGTATTAGACATTTCTTACTAGAATGCTATTGCTTCTGAGATGTTTTTACGAGATAAACCTGTGTAACCCTTATTTATCCTGATTCCTTGTACCCAACTTGATTACATTTATGAGATGAACCCTTGATGTGCATGTGTTTGAGTGGGATGATGTGATTATAGTCTTGGTGTGAGTGGAGACTCTTCTGAGGAGTTGGGGGATAGGAATCTAGCTTGAGAGAGTTAAACTTAACTCGATCTTCTGATCGAGGGCTGGGGTTGTGCATTGGGCACTTCCTACGGAGTACCTATGGCGGGTACATGTTCTTTGGGATGTTGGTCCTTCAGGACGTTTGGAGGAGTTTGAAGGGCTATACCTGTAATGGGTGTCATTGATAGACCATTGCAACGGATACGTCTTTGCGGAAGATACTCGCCTTGGCAGTTAAGGCCCGAGTTGGTGGACCTGGAGATGGAACTATGTCAAATGTGCACACCACTTCTCTGTTATGAGGGCTAGTGACGCGCGGCACCATGCTTGTAGGAGGATAGGGCATCAGTGTAAGGGGAGGAGGTGCTGACCTCACGTCCCCCAAATTGCAGGGTCTTGCGAGGCCCGGTGTAGAAGGCATCACAGTTTCGGGGCGACCTCTTGCGGGAGGAAGCATCCCAAACCCAGAAAGGCAGGATGGGGGCCGTTGCAACTAGTTTTGTTGACCAGTGTCTCAGAGTCAGACAGCTTGCTCTCAGTTGGCTTCAAGTCGAGTGGGTACAGGTGTACAACCCCTGCAGGGTGTAAACTATACGTATAGCCGCGTACTCGGTCATGTACAACTTTGATCCGGTTTCGCCTTCATAGATAGTGTTACTTGACTTCTACCTCCCTCTAGACTTATTTTCCTGCCCGAAGCAGTTGAGGTGCGAGGAGTGGGAGTTCTCGTACCGATTTGGTGGGTTTTGGAGGTGTGAGTGACCAGGGAACCTGGAGTGCCAGGACGGCCTGTGTCGAGGAGATGTGGATGATTTAAATGGTATACTTCATTGCTTAGGAAACCCTTGCCTACATCCTTGTTATTGATTGAGTACCAATAGAATAGACTACTTAAAGCTTGCATACGGATGGTGACGTGGACATCTATTCCTCGGGGATAGATTGGTACGATGTAGGGTGTGACCAGGAGTACGACCCCAATGACGACAGCTGGTACGATGATTGAGGTTGGTGCTACGCTCAAGATGCCTGTGGAGGAAATTTGTCTGAGATGAAGGATGGCCCGAAGCTTAGTTATTACTTTTTGCTTTCTGTTTGGTCGATTTAGCCCAAGAGGCTTGTAAGGGAAACGTACTACAAATCCTATGGATTTATGTAATAATTAAACCCTTGAATATTTTTATTCGAAGTATGACTATGTTTACTGTCTGGAATGAGTTCTGTATGTGATAGCTACTAATCCAGGGACTATCACGATAATACAGAGAGTCGGATTTTCAATTAAAAACTCGGTTGTTTCAGCCCGATGGCCAATTGGCCATGGGAGTTGCATTGCATCACCATCCTGGTCGGCACCTCCTTCACTGTTCACACATGTGGATGTGGCCGCAGCGGGGTAACTGAACATTGGGATCCCATCGCATCGCATCCATGGTGAGCAGGTGAGGTGATGCCTCCTGATGAGCCTCCCTCCCCATGGCCCCACGCGCATCAACCAACACCCCGCGCCTACCCGCTGCCGCCGCCGCTGTTTTATTTTTTTTTCTCTCCTTGGAGCTAGCAAGCTGATGGGACCGTTGCCTGATGCAGTTGGTGTTAGGAAAATCCCACTTGGTGCAATTAGCATTTAGCATTCATGCACGTGGGTCTTGGGCTGGGCTAGGTCTACGACATTTGGGAGTTGTTGCAGCTAAGCTTGACATGGGCCCTGCCCGGCCCGGCCCGGCCCGGCTAGCAACATAGTCGTCTTCACTGTTGCAAATACGCGGCCACAGCAGTTGCAGACGAACCAAGGAACGGACGATCCATCCATCAGATTCAGATGGGATAGATAGATGATTGCCGTGGCGATGCCTCAGCCTCGTGGCGGATCCATCCATCCATCGTGTTCCATGCGAGTGAGCTACTACTAGGACTAGGACCTGCTGTGGTGCTGGGCCACCAGGCAGCCACTCTCTATTTTTTTTACATATATATAAATATTATTACGGCTGAATGGGCTTTGGGGGCCTGACTTTCCTCCGCGTCACCTCCGCTCGGGCGGCCGGGGGGCGCAAACCCTAACCCTAGCGCCGCCCTTCTCTCCTCCGCCCCCTCCTGTCGCGCCGCTGCCCGAGGGGCTCCCGGAAGTCCATGAGGCCCCGAGAACGGCGGCGGCGCAGCCATCCCCTGCCTTGGCGGCGACGGGGCCAGTGCGGCCGTCTGGTCCTCTGGGGGCGGCCGCCGGCGGCGGTGGAGCCTGGGGGCCCCGGATCCGGCGTCGCACCGGCCGGATTCGGAGCTCGCGCGGCGAGGGCGCGCGCGTCGTGAGCGGGGCATTGTGCGGGGGCACAGCGGCGGCAGGCGCTGGAAGTCGGCAGCGGCGGCGGTGGCTGCGGCTGGCGCGGACGGTGCTGGCTGTGGCAGTGGCCGCCGCGGAGCGGCTTCGTGGGGTCTGCGGTCGGTGCAGGGCAACGACAGCGGTCGCAGAGGGGCCGGAGGCGCACAGGTACTCCCCTGTGCAAGGATGGTGGCGGCGGCGGTGGCGGCGGCCTGCGAGGTGCAGCGCGCGGCAGCCCGGTGCCGCGGGAGGCCCTGCGTGGGGGGTGCCGGCGAGGCTGGCGGCTCGGGGCCATGGTCGCCTGGAGGTGGGGCCGGCGGATTTCTGTATGCGGGCATGTGTGCTCTCGTGGTGCCGTGGTGGCATTGCGGGACGCGCCGAGTCATCTTTCTGGAAGAGGCATTGCAGTGGCGACGGGGAGCTTGGTGCTGCTGCTTGTTCGTGAGTGTGTGACAGGCACAGTGATGACCTGGGCGAAAGACTTCACCGGCGCCCTTGCCAGTGGTAGTGGTGGCGGCGCCCTGGGACGTCGTTCTTCTTGTTGGGGATACCATTACGGGGTACCATGTCCTGAAGCATAGGAGTCTCGGGGTGAAAATCCGGTCCACTTGCTGGACGAGCGACGGCAGCGCCATCGGCGTCGTGTCCTCCTTGGAGGCGTCGTTTATGGAGACTCGTCTCGGCTTGTGGCAGTATTGGAGGTGGTTTGGATGGCCCGTGTGTAGTGGCAGAGGAGGTGCGCAAGGTCAATGTGTTGACGGCAAGGTGCAGAGGGCCCATGGGCGCTGGATGTCTTGAGCTGGCGCGCAAGGTGCTGTGGTGACCTCGGCGACAGCTACGTGGAGGTGGTGCTCTCAAAGCGGTTTCAGATATCTGAGTCCTTGGCAGAGGAGTGTGAGGCGGTGGGAGAGGCGAGGCCCCCACGCAGAGTGGCCAGGATCAGTGGTTTTCATTGGTGCTGCGACGGGAGTGTTCTGCTAAATCACCGCTGGAGCAGAGTGATCGACAACCATGCTTGCGCGGCTTGAGGGTGATGGTCCCATGGTGGAGGAGTTCTGGTAGCCGCTCGAGCTTGCAGCGGGCCGCGGCTTTGGCGTGGCACAATATTGGTGACGACGGCGCAGTTTTCGACGGCTTGCTTCGAGTTCCTCTCCCAGGTGGTGGTGGTGTAGCGTTGTGTTTGTGTGCGTTTATTTGTGTGGTGGTGTACAATTCAGCGCGTTATATACGAATGCTTCTTCTTCTTATATGATGTGGCAGTGCTCCTGATTTTTATTTAAAAAAAATATTATTACTACTTGTATAAAGTGAGGAGCCGCATGCAGCAGCTAGCAATACGACGTGGTCTATAGGTAGCTTAGCTTAGCCTAGCTTGGTTTGGCGTTGGCGTTTGGAAGGATTCCGCGTGTAATTGGACGGGTCGATCCGTCCACCACATGTACGTGACATGAATGATTGGTTTTAGGCACGCAGGCACCCTGACAAATGGACCCCCAAAAAGAGAGCCCTCTGCATTCCTTAGTGGAACTCAACCGACCGCCACAAAACTAGTTAGCACTTTGAAAGACCAAACTAGGTACCACAAGTAAAGGAAATCAAAGCCATGTCAGCAGCACATATATGTATATCATATATTATCATCATGATTTTTTTACTGTACTCCGTTTACCTCCTCAGAGGTAAGAGGTCAAATAAATCTGAACCATTAAATTATAAAGAGGTAAACGATTAATAAAGAACAAATATTTAATTTATAAAAAGGGGAAAATTGCTGGGAGTTTCATCGTTGCTCCCGCCCTGGAGCCATTGTTATCGCTGGGCAGTTCAGGCATCAGAGATGATTCATAGGCACGTTTGTCTTTATTGTGAACAACTAGCATCTCGGCGGATTATTTAAAAGAACACAAGTAAAAGCGTTATGAAAACATGCCGATAACAGGAGGTCAAGATGGTTTCAATGGACATTTGCAGCCAAGTAATTGATGCAAAACATCAGACAATATGTAGTACAAATATGGATATATCACGTGTTATTAGAATATGCTATCTACAAAGCAACTATATATCACCTTCTTTTTAGAAAAAATGGACCTACCATGCACGTTTCAACCTAATATGTTATGTTCGTTATCGCTTCCTAAAAATTTCAACCTGTCACTTATCACGTATGCCATGTTAGAGTTGCCTACACATTTTTCTTCACCTCACGTTAGTTATTGGTTTTCCCTATTTATCCTATTTTATAAAATAAAAATTATAGAAATAAATATAATAGTTCATTCATCTATTACCTCTAAGAGGTAATATATCATCATATCTAACTAAATGGACGGTTTATAGTTATTTAGGAGTAATGTATCAGGTTCCATCATCGAAGGCTAATTTTATTGTCATTTTCTTCTTTGTAAAAGAGGAAAACTATTTCCTCTCATGCATATTTACCTCACATTTTAGAACACGAAAAATCAAGCTCAAAGCAAAAAAAATTTTGCTGTCTAAATCATCAAGTATACTTCTTCTCAAAAAAGAAAATCATCAAGTTTACTTGACTGGAGAGAGTAATAATTACTTAATAATTTGACTTTGAGAAAGTTGTATATTAGAGTGTGGAGATCCAACAAAAATAATGGCAGATGAAATAAGATCTTTCTATATTTGTGCTGTAGGTATTGATTTGTGCGCCAACCAAATATATATAGTCGCATGGTTATTATTACGTTTAAAAGAATTTAGAAACCATTTTCACATGCTTATTATTATATTGAAAGGTTACAAAATTATAAACTAAAGAAATTGCAAAATTAAAATGTGGTGATTGGAGAAGTATTAGTCGAGTAAAGTGTTGAATAACATTATTCGGTGGTCATACCGTGACTAAGGATTGAAACAACCGGAGCTCTAAAGTCAAGCAATATATAAGTAGTAATATTTATTTCTCAATAGAAACTGCGATGTGTTCCTCAACCGTATATGGTATGTAGTTTCTTAATTTCCCACGTGGCTTTAGCATAACCACGTACTACCTACTTTCTTGGATTCACGGTTTCAAACACAAAGGCAAGGAACCATGCATTTTGTCAACCGTGTGGGTTGGCAGTTGCTTTGCGTGCGCCTGCAGTTTCTCTTTATTCCTGTGTTTTAATAATCCTAAACTGCATTCAGAAAATAAAAAGGCGTTGACCTCCTGTAGCAGTCATCCAGAGAAAGGGGTGGATGAATAATTAGCAGAAGATTTGGTACGTGTTTGACCTTGATTATTGAGAATTGTTTAGCTAGCAATGAGTGGAGTAGAGATGCAGGGAGCGAGAGGCGTGCGTGGAAGATGGTGGCCGGCCAGGCCCAGGCGGCCGGGGCTTTGCGCTTTCCTACAGACTTTGCAGTGAAGATAGACGACGACGGGATGCATGATGAATCGAGCGCGTGTTGGGGCTGCCGCCGCTGTAAACTAGGAGTACTGTACTCCTACTCTTTCTCTCTCTGGTGCACGTGAACGGGGAGAGAGAGAAGGCTGAGCCCGGAGGGAGGGAGCCTCGCTTCCGTAATTACGTTTAAACGGACACGGATGTCGAATAATTTAAATATCCATATTCACATTCCTATACTTAGTCTCATCTGATGCAGCCAACCGTGCTATGCAAGGGCGGGCCAGGAGGGCCGGCGGGAACACGCGCCTATGCAACGCAACCACCCGCACCTTGATGGATCGTGGATCGGATCGGATATGTTCTCCTCTCCGACTCCCATCCTTTGCAAATGCAATGCGATTGTTTATCTACGCTCCATCCGTACTCACTACTATACTATTCAGTTAGCAGGCTACTATACCAATAATACGTGTTTGACTTGCGTGTACCGGCAGGCTGTATGTATTACTGTTTTATGGCTGTAGTAGCATTGACTCCGATCTCTACATGTACTGCATCCTTGAGATGCAGCCAACGAATGTAGTACTAGTCAACATATGCAGTCTACTGATCCCCATGCATGTATGTTGCCAAAGAGCCATATATAAGCTTTTGGACCAATAAATAATTAAATTAATAAGTCGATCGCGAGCTGTCTTTCTTTTACAATAATAATCTAGCTGAAACAAACATGTCGAGTTGATACCGGTCGTCAGAAATTTGGGTTAGTTGCTTATTGAGTTTACAAACGAAGAGCTAATATAATAATGGTCCACTAAACTCGTCCGATAGATTCTGATATCCTTTAATTCTAGCCGTCCCGTCCCGTTTCACTTGTCCTCTGCACTTTGCAGTAGCTGCATATGCGTACTTGATGATGCAGCAGTCATGGATCGGAGGCACTTGTCTGTCTGCAGAGGGAGATCCAGCCATCCAGGCCAGGGCCAGGGCGCGGATGCATTGACCATCTGCCCATCATGCATACCAGTTGGATCACTGTACCATCCAGTCCGTTGCATTGCATTGCATTACATTTGATGAGAAAATCACCACGCTGGACATTGCACGAGCCGGTCTCATCAACGAGCTATAAGTCATCGCCAACTTGGACTGCGAGTTCGGTTCGGATTCAGCCGACAGCCCTGCACCGAAACGCCGATATCTCCCTCATACGGTGTCCAAATGAGGTGATCTTAGATGCGTTGGAAAGCTGACGACGAGATGCTTCTTTTGGTTCTAGTCCCAGCTCCAGGAGGTTCGTGGATCATTCTGTGTGACCACGACAAGATGCTGCGTCACCTGATTTGGGCCTTTTCAGGCTTTGTATCGTGTCGGGACTTAAGCCCATGTTTAGAGTATCAGAGTTCAGGTTTACTATGAGGTATAACTTCGTGTTCCCTTGATGTAGCACTGGCCCGATCTTCTGATAGGTATTGGTAGATTCGATTGGTGGAGACTCGACGTTGGCGATCCGGGCTTCTAATCAGACATGATTCGAAGTCCTGCAACCGTTACACCGCTGCTCCTTGGTTATCAACCAAGCACAACTTGATTGACCTCGCCGAGAAGGCTATCCTGCAAGCGAATCGAAAAACACTAGCAAGAGAGGGTAAACACGCAATCTGAAATTGCCGAAGTGTATGAAGCAAATCACGAGATGGGGTTCGAGTTCGAATCACAAAAGGACTAATCGCCATAATGGTGAAGAACAAAAACAGGGGCCCTGAATTCACAGCAAAAGGACTTGACGTCACAGTTACAATGAACAAGATATGTTTCTCAATGGAAAACTAGACTAAACAAAATCCGAAATCTAATGTGCGGCGGCTACTGAGTTTATGATAGCAAAGGAGGCGTCCTAGGGTTGGGGGCGAACAGGGGGGCGCCCACAACATGGGCTTAAGGCCCGACACGATACAAAGCCTGAAAAGGCCCAAAACAGGTGACGCAGCAACTTATCGTGGTCACACAGAATGATCCACGAACCTTCTGGAGCTGGGACCAGAACCAAAAGAAGCGTCTCATCGTCAGCTTTCAACGCATCTAAGATCACTTCATTTGGACACCATATGAGGAAGATATTGCCGTTTCGGTGCAGGGCTGTCGGCTGAATCCGAACCGAATTCGGAGTTCAAGTTGGCGACGACTTGTAGCTCGTTGATGAGGCCGGCTCGTGCATGTCCAGCGCGGTGATGTCCTCATCAGCATTGGTCTTTACAACTCTGTCTGACAGTGCGTAAACTAACTGGAACTGGGTGCCACGCACCCCGCACTACTGCATCATCAACTGGTCAGTCGCGAGCTCACTCACATTAGGCAGCCAGCACCCTTTAGTATTGCCAGGTTGTGCATCTCTATCCATCATGTTCAGGCCGGTAGGCGCTCCTTGGTTGCTTTTTGGCCCATGGGCACCTGCGCTTTTCCCCATTTTTGGCATCTTGTCCATTTCCTCAAGCCCTTTCTGGTTTCAAAAGAAATGCCTGCAGGGAGCCTTTGTCCACATCGATGTGCTTCAGTCACTGACTGCATGCATCATACCGGCCATCCTCGCTTTCCCTCCGCTTTTGCCAGAACTTTGGTGCCAGATTTAAGGAATATGCATGGATGGATGGTTCCCAACCGAAACCACTACGCATGATTGCTTCAGTCGCTTCTTCCGTCCGCGGGCACCCACACCGCCATGCATCCAGCAGAATCATGCACGCTGCAGAAAGCTCCGATCCATCCATCGACCACACTAAACTGCTTGTTAATTTAATCGTCAACACATGTGCAGACCGACCGATTCATCAGTGTGCTACTACTTGAATACAGGCAGAGGCAACTTGCAGATTGGACCTACATCACGTATGATCAGATCAATAATGACGATGCGGTTTTATTTGGAGCATGCATACAGTTCATTCTTGGACTGTGATCGACCATTGTTGTACAGTAACCAACAACCACGCACTTACTTAGGCAGAAACCACCACTGGTGGTATGGATAGATGATTGAGAGATTCTCCAGTGAACCAATTAAGTCAACAATCAACAGAACGTAGTGAATAATAATTGGGGCCCTCCTGTTCATCATTTGATTTAATTTGCTGAAAAATAAATTATAACGTAGCTCCATCCACCAGCTCTGTTAGTTTCGACTTATTAACACGATCGCTTCATTGCACATTGCAGTACTGGTTGTTTCATTCATTTTCAGTTTGCATTGTATTTGACAGATGCATGTGACCTGCATTTTTCCAATTATATTTTCCATTTTCCTACCGTTTTTTGGGAATACGAACTAATTGATTGATTTTGTGCTGAGAAATGGTATGATCATCAGGCTACATACGGAAATTTAATATCAGAGGATTAGATGCCAAGTGGACGACTAAACACAGCTGTAGGCAGCGTTTTATACGAGCACTAAGTCAAAGGAATTAAAGTCCATTTTTTTGCTTTAGCAATTGTTAACAAGACAAAATGGGCTTTGCTTTATTATAATTTGCCACTCAGATCTTTTTTTCTCTGAGCCATTAGATCAAGGTCCAATTCCTCATCTTCATCCTCAAACTCTTAACCACATCTTTCTCCTCCCAACTCGTCCAAAACCTCAAATTCATTAATCTATCCTTAACCCTAAGTACACTGGAGACTTATGGAATTGCCACCGGAGTGGGCGAAGACACACCTGAACTGAGCATGTAGATGATTGGGGAAAAAAAATCAAGTGATTGAGAAATAAAGCCAAAACACTCGATTGTGAATTAGGGATTTCTGCACAAAAAAAGAGGAATGGACAATTTATCCGTTGGTAGGGATGATATGATGATGATGGGCCAAAAAAAAAAAGCAGGCCGGAGCATCGGCGGGCCATGGATACGATATTGATACTCTCTGTGTTGACACTGAAGTGACAGCGGGTGGGGGTATATATTGCTGCACGTGAAGGAAGATACTACTGCTGGCTAATTAACATATATATGCATCATCGTCAGTCAAGTCCATCCACTGGATGGAGGCATTAATTACGATTGTGGATCGATCGGCGACTTTAATTAAGCAAGGGAACTAATGGAACGAAGTAGATGGATGGATGATATATATAAGCTCAATGCAACATCATCCGTCACTCGTCGGCCATTCCCAACCCTCCAACTCAGCTGGTTTCCATAGCATTAAATACATTGCCACATAAGCAAAAAGCTAGTATGGTAGGGAAGTTAATGAAAAGAGAAGAAAAAATATAAAAAAATCGTATCTCATGCAAGAAACCATGTCTGTGCGAAAACTAAGACAAAAGAAGAGGGGATAGGGGGAGAAAAAAGAGAGAAAAGATATGATTGGATAACATTTTATTTCGAAGAAATTATCCATTGAAAAGATAGTTTCTATATGTAGTGCCTATATGACATGGCAAGTACAGAAACTACTAGTAATATCTTGGGTTGAGATTGCCCTAATAATTTTTTAGAGGAACATTGCCCTAATTAATTATCAGCACCTCCAGTCAAATTGAGAACATCGCATATACTACTAATTAATGCCTATAGGCATGTATGCAATTGTCGGCGTCGTGAGAATGGGGTCCCCACCTCGCCCGATAAAAACAGAGGATAAGCAGGCCATCAGGCCCATCACAGGCATCAAGGCCCGGCCCAACTCGGCGACCTTCAGAAATGCCGAGCCGGGCAGAGATGCGGACGGCCCCACTAGTCAGGGCGGTTCCTTAGCCTGTAAAACAGCATGATTACAGAGAGGCGTGCGATCAGACGGCGCCTTGACCAGAGCAAGGGGAGCCCCTCCCCCCGGTCACATCCCGTCATCCAGCACAGGACGGTGCAGGCGGGGCCCATCGCGTGGGCCCCCGTCGCGTCAGTTGGACCGCCAGGATGGCCCCAGGGTCTAGAGAAGACCCTGGGACGACCCGAGGGCGCGCCCCAAGGACCTCGCGGGCCCCACGAGCACCCCGGGTGTCGTCCTGACCACCGTGGGGGAGCCGACCGGGTGGGGCCCGCAAGATAAGATGGCGTCAGAAGGGTGGCGCCACTTGCAGGGAAGCGCCCCCGAGTACGGCGCCGCGTTCACACCTAAAGGCGGTAAATCTAAGGCAGTAGAACTCCTCCCTGAGCCTAGGGGAGGGGCTATAAATAGGATACTAGGGCAACATGTACAAGAGACCAAAGCCCCACAACACATTTGCTACAAGCTCACTCGAGCAATAGAACAGGAACATACACACAGGATATAGGGTCTTACGCTCCTGAGCGGCCCGAACCTGTCTAAACTCTTTGTCCCATGATTGAAACCTCGCTGTGTGTTACACCCCTGGCCGAATCTCTAAACGGGGGTTCCCATGAATCCCTGCTGGTGGTCCTCACCCACCGTCAGCTGGCGCACCAGGTAGAGGGTGTTGGCGCGTGAAGTCTTCATCCTCGACAGAGAACCTTCGATGGAAGCAATGGCGAGCCGCTCCGACCGTTCCGACGGCGAGAGCGGAGACGAGCACGCCCCCGTCGGGGGCTCTCTGCGGCAAACGCAGGCGTGGCGAGGCCAGCCCCGTCGCCACCCGCACCCGACGGACGGCGACCGACGTCGTTCGCCATGGCGGCGCCCCGTCTCGACGCCCCTAGATCCGCCTCTGGGGGCACCACGTCGGCCAATGTTCGGTATGCTCAACTCCGAGCAGAAGCCCAACGACGTGCATTTCAGCAGGCTTCTCAGGCGCCTGCCAGGGCCGACCGCGGTGGCGTTCCCCCAGGGAAAGCGATGGTCGTGGCTCGAGCGCTCCTGCACCACCCTCCGGTGCGAGCAGAGCCAGGGACCCCCAAGGAGCGCTGGCTCGACATGCTGGCCAGTCTCGTGGGGAAGGCCCGTCTCAAGCCGGGGGCTCAGGGCTCTCGAATGATGGCTGGGGGCTCCTCCCAAGGAGGCCACTGGCGACCACCGCGGCCACCCGCTGTAACACCTTAGGTGTTTAAATTACGAAATAAGCCTCATTAGCTCAACACGTTGCATAAATAATTGAGAAAAGTTTAAAATTGAATTATAAATTGGTTTTGCATTGAAGTGAAAATAGTTGTGTATATGTGCATAAGTACATGTACTCTGATCAAACCATTTAAATAACTTTCACATTGATGCAAATATGGCTACAAAATTTAATAGGCACATTGTTATTGACATGATAAACAAAATTCTAGTTGAAGCCTAGGAGTGAATGCTAAGTTTTGCCCAGGAAAATAACGAGCCCTCCGAATTATACTTTTTGAGTTTTTAAAATAGCTTCTAAACTACAACTCAAATGAACTTTGGCCTGAAACAAAAATTGTGTAACTTTTTATTTTGAACAACTTTCATGTTCAGAGATTTTTGAGTTGCAACACAAAAATTTGAGAAACACTTGGATTTGCAAACCAGCCCCTGCCTTTTCTTCTATTTCCACTGCAGACCCTTCATTCCACGTTCGCCTGACCCTTCGTTTCGCCCGACCCTACGCGTCGCCCGACCCTCCGACGCGCAGACGCTTCGCCTGACCCTTTCGCTTCGTCCGACCCTCGGACGCGCAGCCGCTCGCCCGACCCTCCGACGCGCAAACGCTCGCCCGACCCTCGGCTTCGCCCAACACATCGCCTCGCCCGACCCTCCGCCGACGCGCAGTCGCCGCAGGCCACTTGGCCGGCGATGCCAGACCGGCGCTAGGCGCCAAGCCAATGCCTGGCCGTGCCCGCACGCCGCGCTCCTCCCCACGCCGCGCAACTCCCCAGTCCGCGCACGCCACGCGCACGCCGGCGACGTGCGCCTCTGCTCGCCACCCGCCGCGCCCAATAGACAAGTCGCTCCGTGCCCGTGTCCTCGCCGCGTTCCGCTAGTCGCCGCGCTCGCCGCCCGGCAAGCCAGCTGCTGCAGCTCCTCGCCCAACCCGTGCGTCGCGTGATCTTCCGCTCCCCACGCCAAATCCTCAGTGCCCAATCCCCTGCCCGCGCCTGCCGCACGCCGCGCCGGCTCTGCTCGCCGCCCGCCGCGACCAGTAACGCGCCCCCGTCGTGCCGCCCACGCCCGGGCCTCGCAGTCCAGTCCCGCCCTCCTCCCGTCTCTCTGCTGCCTACAAAAGGCCGCACTGAGCCCCTCCTCGCGCGCCCAGACACCAGAACGCCGCCGCCGCCGCCACCATTACCGTCGTCGTCCCAGCTCACCGTGGAACTCACCTCTCCGGCCACCCATTGCCAGAGCTGAGTCTCCAACCGCCACCACAGCACCCCACCACAACTCACTGCCCCATCCATCGTCGCCCAGAACCGCCGGCGCTCGTTGCCAGCGCCGCCTCCACTGCCGCCGCCCTGACCTCCGTGGACGGCCCACTCCGAAGCTCCTCCGTCCCAGCCAAGCCTCAAAACGGGTTTTCCTCGACGCCGCAAAGCTCATCGAATAGGCCACGCTCTCCCCTCCTCGCCGGAGCACCGTCACCGACGCTCCGCCCCGCCGCCACCCCTCTGCTCCGCGCCGACGAGCCACCTCCGGCCACCCCCAACCCTGACCAAGGCCATCCCAAGGTAGCTCTCACCTCCCTGGTTCTCCGCGACCCTTTTTCCCCCGCAGCCGACGAGCCCCCTCGCCGGAATCCGGCCGGCCGCCGTGCCAGCGCCACCAGGGACCACATTGCTTTGATTGCAATCTTCCCAGGGGCCTGCACGCAAGTTTCCAGGGACCCCTCTGTAAAAGAAAGTTTTAAACCTAAATTCAAAAACAGTGAACTTGTAAAATTCATATAAAATCGTAGAAAAATCGGAAAATTACAAACTCAACTGTTCTGAAATATTTAAATGAAAATCTACAACTTTTGTTACATGCAATTCTTCAGTTGCTTGATAAATCTTGCTCTAAATTAAATAGAAAGTTTAATGGACTTTAATTGTACCCCCTTTTGTAGACAAAGGTTGAACCTGAAATTTTAACAGTATATTGATTGCTTGATTTGTAGGCCAGTGTAAAAATATTAGGACCAGAACCCACCCCTAGCTAAACTTTTTAATAGAATTTGTTTATACCGTGAAATAATAAAACTAATTTGTAATTGCTGTTATATTGTGATTCATGTTATGAAACTTTTCCAGAGCTGTTATATTGATGCCTAAATACCACAGAAAAAGATTAGAACCTTTTTCCTTTCTGTTACCTATTTATATAATTTTGTGGTAGGAAAAATGCACTAATTCAATTAACTAGTTTCTTTGCTTGGAAAATGTTCAACTTTTTACTGTGGGACACTTTGGAGGAGCTATTGCTGTATAAAATGTTTCATACACAGAAACCCTTTAAAACATCCTGTAGAAATTAACCTATATTAAAATTAGTGTATATTTTCCTATTTATTATACTTTGTATCGTGCACAATAAAATCTGAAAAAATTACAGTAACACATATATGGATATATAAACACCCTGTAAAAGTTTTAGCATCAAAACATGCATGGTTTGTCCTGTATAAGAATAACTATGTTCTAGCAGTGCTGTGTATTACATTTATCATATTTATTCTGCTACACAGAAATGTCTAAAATTTTTACAGTGCTTTTGTCTCTGCATAATGTACTCTGAATAAAATTTCATCGCCAGAAGTTATCTAGATCAGTGTTTATGCTTAATCCATGCTTATACTACAAAAATTAAATTTCCAATACAACACAACCCCGTCTATTAACGATGGCCCAAGAAAATCGTAACTAAGTAACTTCACAACTATGTTTTGTGGACTGCAACTTTATCATGTAGAAAAAATAATAATAATCATCATATACCATCACTACAACTTACACTTTATCATGTAGAATCAACTATTCTCGCCGACGGAACGTACGAGCTGGTACCCGCGTCCGAGAGTGAGTAGCGTGAAGCTCAAGGGAATCTAACTAAAGCTTTCGAAGACCTGAGCCCAAGTTCGGACGAGCCCCAAGCTAACTTTACCCAAGAAGGCAAGCCTTAGAGCATGAACCCTATTTTTCTAAACTTATGCAACTTATTACTCTATTCTACTTGTGCATTAAGTTTATAGGAGTTGGATGAAAACTTAGTTTCATGATCGTAGGTACCCATGCTCTGAACACCAGATTTAAGGTTCGAAAGAATGCTATGATAATAGGACTCGGTAAAAGTCGAGTGATTTTCTGTCACTCGCAAGAATTTAGGAGTTAAATTTTTACTACATGCTCCAATCATAAGGTCGACGGACGGGACTATGGTGCGATGTTTATGTTGATGATTGAGGCCCTGTCTGTTTAGTGAAAAATGCTAAGGCCGCAATGTGTGGTAGTGGTGGTTAAGTCTTTGAACGTACTAACCACATGCCAAGAATATGGTAATCGGTAAGCTTAAGTACCTAATCGGACCGGCAAGTGGACAGCATCCCACCCTCTCAACTTCGGTTCCATGCGCGCACATGGTGGGTGCAGAGCTAGGCTCTGTAGTCTCGGAGGGTGGCCCTGATCCACAACCCAGGAAGAAAGGGGAAAAGTTGCACGTGTGACTCTTTGAGTAACCACGTGACGTGTGTTTAGGTTTCCCTTGCAAGGTTAAGAAATTCGATTCGAATCATCCGTTTCTCGCTGTTATTGAGACTGCTTGACCCTTTTACCACATAGAGTAAGAAGAGGAACAATGATCATAATTAATCTTGTTGGATGAACAATTAATTCTTCCACCATGTATGTTGTTGGATAGTTGCTTACCTAGAATGGTTAAAGAAAACTAGAACTTGGAGCTAAAATTTGAAAGTAAGGACCTACTTATATATGCTTTTCGGCAAAACAAACCCCTCAAACAAAAAGCCTTGCATGTCTAGGAGTCGGCTAAGTATAATCCACTAGTCGGGTAAGCCTTGCTGAGTATTAGTATACTCAGCCTTGCTTGTGGCTTGTTTTCAGGTGAGACTTTCGAGGATATGATCGCTAGTTTGACTTGGTCGTGTACCCTTCCTCCTGGTTGGTCGGTGGAATGGGATACGCCCCCGGCTAACGGTGATAATGCCGAGTGATGTCTCGTACGGGCTTCATCGAGACATCATGTATCATCGAGTAGTTATCGTTATTTTCCGCTATATTGAACCCTGAAGAACTCAATTATTTTGAACTCTGAAGTCCTTGTTATACGAATTTGAACTCAGTTGTAATAATACTTTATGATGAACCCTGTGGTGTAAAATCTTGTGGAATGTTGTATCCTCTGGGCTCACCTTCGTGTGAGTACATGTATGTGTGATTTCGATCGGCAAAAACCGTGGTTGTATCGGGAGGTTACCCGATAGACCAATGGATTATTCCGTTTGAAGTGTGAGTTAGCCCTGATTGCCCTCGTGGTGATGGTTAGCGCGCTTAAGCCAGATTAATTCAGGTGGTTCTGCCACACCCGCTCCGGCAGGGTCAGCTACAAACGGGACGCACGACTTGCGTTCCTGGCTTCAAGAGATCAGGGCGAGCGAAGACGCCCGAACAACCCTCGAGCACGCACGCGAGTGCTGCCGAGAGGCCAGGGAGGAGCATGCTTCTTCTGGCTCCCCTGTCCGCGACACACGCGGGCAGGGGGACTCGGTATACAACGACATCGGGCCCTACGGGGCCGGGTGCTGAGCGTTCACTGCCGACTTGTGACGGGTCAACTGGCCCACCAAGTTCCGGCCGGATCTCCCGGAGAAGTACAACAGCACCATCGACCCGGAGGAGTTCCTCCAAATCTACACCACGGCCATTCAGGCTGCGAGTGGGGGGCCTCAAGTCATGTACAACTACTTTCACGTCGCCCTCAAGGGCACGACGAGGTCCTGGCTGATGAATCTTCCCCAGGAATCGGTCGGTTCCTGGGGAGATTTATGCGAGCAGTTCATCACCAACTTCTTCGGTTCATTCAACCGACTGGGGACCAAGGGCGACCTACTCGCCGTCAAGCAGTGCAAGGGCGAATCGCTGCGATAGTACATCCAGCGTTTCAGCCAGGTGCGCAACACCATCCCGCGCATCACACCCTCGGCCGTCATCATGGCGTTCACCAAGGGCATGACTAACAAGCGTCTCGTGGGAAAGCTCGAGACGTGCAACGTCGAGATAGTCTCCGAGCTGTTCGCGTTGGCGGACAAATGTGCTCGGGAAGCCGAGGCGCAGCAGCGCTCTGAGCGCCATGGCGCCCCGGATGAGCCCGCCGCGTTGGAGCACGCCAGGTCCGGCCGGCCCGACAACAAGAAGAACAAGCGGAAGGCCGCCACCGTCCTGGCGTCGGCGGAGGGCCGCAACAAGCAACAGCCCAGCCGAGCTCCTGGGGGAGGTGCTCCTAGGCCCGACGGGGGATTCCAGAAGCCGGCTCCAGCCAGACCAGGAGCTGGCAAGTGGTGTGAGATCCATCCAACCGACCGACACGACCTCACCGAGTGCCGGCTGGTTAAGGGGCTCACCGAGGACCACCAGAAGAAGCGCGGTGATCGCCGTCCTGACGGAAATGACGCTCCCGAGGAGGCCGGCCTTGGCTTCCAAGAGCCGCGGCAGGCCGTCACCACCGTCTTCGGAGGAGCAACCGCGCCACCATCTCGGAGGAGAGCCAAGATTCTCTGGAGGGAGGTCTGCGCCATCTCTCCGGTGCCTGAGAGTTCCCGACTCATGAAGTGGTCGGGCACTCCCATCACCTTCGATCGGAACGACCACCCCGACAACACGGTGACCCCCACTATCTGCAACATCGGAGTTGCAGGAGTCATCATCGACGGAGGAGCGGGTTTGAACCTCCTCTCCCCCCAGGTCTTCCACAAGATGCAAATTGGGGAGCGCAAGCTGCGGCCGTCAAAACCCTTCTACGGTGTCACCGAGGAGAAAACCATCCCCTTGGGGCAGATCGAGCTACCAGTCACGTTCGGGGAGTGGAGCAACTTCTACACCGAGAACGTGGTCTTCGACGTGGCGCACTGCGACCTCCCCTACAACACCATCCTTGGTCGCCCTGTGCTGGCCAAGTTCATGGCTGCCGTCCACTACGCCTACGGCGCCCTGAAGACCCCGGGGCCATCTGGGGTCATCACCGTTAAGGTGGACGTCCAGGGGGCCGTGTACTGCGCCGAGAAGCTGTACGACTCCATGGCAGCAGCCGCCCCTAAGGACGATGAACGCCCCGACTCGATGACATCCCCGCCGGTGAAATAGCGGCTCTCCCCCCGATGACGCGGCCCTCACCAAAGAGGTCTGCCTGGGAGGAGCCCCTTCGCAGGTAGTTACGATAGGGGCCGGGCTGGGCGAAAAATAGGAAAGCGCGCTCATCACCTTCCTCCAGGCTAATGTCGATGTGTTTGTGTGGAAACCGTCCGATATGCCCGAGGTCCACAGGGAGGTGATTGAGCACCGCCTGGCCGTGCACCCCGACGCACGGCCCGTCCAACAGAAGATCCGGTGACAGGCTCCGTAGAGGCAAGATTTCATCCGCGAACTAGTGCAGAAGATGTTGGACGCGGGGTTCATCCTGGAGGTCCTCCCACCCCGAGTGGTTGGCTAACCTGGTCATTGTCCCAAAGGCCAACGGCAAGCTCCGCATGTGCGTGAATTACACCGACCTCAACAAAGCCTACCCAAAAGATCCTTTTTCACTACCCCGCATCGACCAAGTCATCGATTCCACGGCGGATGCGACCTCCTTTGTTTTCTGGACGTGTAGTCTGGGTACCACCAGATAAGCATGGCCAGGGAGGACAAGGAGAAAACCTCGTTCATCACCCCGGTGGGAACGTACTGCTATGTTCGCATGCTCTTCGGGCTCAAGAATGCTGGTCCCACCTTCTAGCGAACCATGCGCATCACTCTGCAGGACTTGCAGTCCCGCAATGTCAAAGCATACATCGATGACATTGTGGTCAAGACCCGGCAGTAGGAGTCCCTCCTGTGGGATCTGTCGGAAGCATTCGATAGCCTACGCACCACCCGGCTTAAGCTGAACCCCGAGAAGTGCGTGTTCGGGGTTCCGGCAGGGAAGCTCTTGGGCTTCCTAGTATCAAGCCGAGGCATCGAAGTGAACCCTCAGAAGGTGGAAGTGATCGAGCGCATGCAACCCGCAACAAAGCTAAAAGAAGCACAATGCCTCACGGGTTGCATGGCGGCTCTCGGACGGTTCATCTCCATGCTTGGGGAGAGAGGTCTCCCACACTTCAAATTGCTGAAGAAGACCGGCCGTTTCGAGTGGACCCCGGAAGCCGACCAGGCTTTCCGGGAACTGAAGACATACCTCTCCTCCCCGCTAGTGCTAGTGGCACCACGGGAGGGGGAGGCCCTACTTCTCTACATCTCGGCAACCCTGAAAGTAGTGAGTGCGGTGCTGGTGGTAGTATGGGAAGAAGAAGACCCCGGGCAACACAAAGCCAGCCTGGGAGGGAATAGCGACCCCAAGGACGAACGGATGAACCCCGAGAGGCAAGAGAAGCTCAGGGAAGAAGTCTCAGACCCCGGCAAGCCAGAAGACAACCAAGCTACGCAGGGGCAGCCTGTTCCCGACCCCGGGATCACCCCGGATGGACACGCAAGGCCACCCCGCCATATGCAGAGACCGGTATATTTCGTGAGAGAAGTACTCCGGGATGCGAAGGAGCGCTACCCGCAGGCGCAGAAGATGATGTTCGCCGTCCTAATGGCGTCCCGCAAACTACGACACTACTTTCAAGCGCATCAAGTCACCGTGGTCACGTCGTACCCCCTAGCCCACATCCTACGGAATCGGGAAGGGATGGGACGCACGGTGAAATGGGGGATCGATCTGGCAGAATTCGGCCTCTAGTTCGCACCCCGACATGCCATCAAGAGCCAAGCACTCGTCGACTTCGTCGCCGAATGGACGCCGGTCCCTGACATCGAGCGCCCAGAGGTGACTGCCACTCCGGCAGTCAATGACGACAAGCCTTGGACCTTGGAATACTGGACCATGAACTTCGACAGATCGCTCACCCTCCAGGGGGCCGGCTCCAAGGTGGTCCTCACTGCCCCGGACGGTCACACCCTCAAGTATGCCTTTTAGTTAGGCTTCCGGGCCACGAACAACATGGCAGAATACGAGGGTCTCCTGGCCGGGCTTCGAGCAGCCGCCGGACTAGGAGTACGCTGCCTTCTAGTCAAGGGGGACTCCCAGCTCGTGGTAAGTCAGGTCTCCAAGGAGTACCAATGTGCCGACCCTCAGATGGCCGCCTACGTGGCTGAGGTACGGCGAATGGAACGGCATTTTGATGGGCTGGAGCTGCGATATGTTCCCCGAAAGAAGAACACTGAGGCCGATGAGCTATCCCGCCTCGCGTCCTCATGAGCTCCATTGCCCCCCGAGGTGTTCGAAGAAAGGCTATGCCAACCTACCGTCATGGCTGCCAACCATGATGAAGGGGGAACCCCGTCCTCGAGCGGGGGGAACCAAGCCCAGCCACCCACCGAGCTAACCCTGCTCTCGGCCAGTCCTCAAGGACCCTCATGGATGGATGACATCCGCGGCTTCCTGAAAGAAAATATCCTTACCGAGGATGATGTCACTGCGGAACGGATCGCACGACATTCCAAACAATACGTCATGGTAGATGGGGATCTATATCGGTGTGGTAGTCCTTTTGCGGCGCATCACCCGGGAAGAAGGCGGCGAGCTGCTCGCCGATATCCACAAGGGTGAGTGTGGAAGTCACTCGGCTTCTTGCACAATGGTCGGTGAAGCCTTTCGGCAAGGTTTCTACTGGCCGACAGCCCTCCAGGATGCAGCCGAACTGGCTCAGCGCTGCAGGGCGTGTCAATTCCACGCAAAGCAATCTCACCAACTAGCACAGGCACTCCAAACTATTCCCCTGTCATGGTCGTTTGCAGTCTGGGGGCTCGACATTTTGGGACCTTTCCCAAAAGCCGTCGGGGGTTATGAATGGTTGTATGTGGCGATCGACAAGTTCACCAAATGGCTGGAGGTCTCCGCGGTCGTAAAGGCCAACAAAACTTCAGCTCTCAAGTTCATCAAGGACCTGGTGGCTCGGTTCGAGGTCCCTAACTGCATCATTACCGACAATGGGACCGAGTTCACGAGAAACCTCTTTGGGGATTACTGCGACGACATGGGTATCAAGCTCTACTTCGCGTCATTTGCCCACCCAAGAAGCAACGGGCAGGCGGAAAGAGCAAACGCTGAAGTCCTCAAAGGGTTGAAAACCAGAACTTACAACAAGCTGAAGAAACATGACACTGGCTGGATAGACGAGTTACCGGCTGTGGTCTGGTCAAACCGCACCACACCCAGCCGAGCGACGGGCGAAACGCCTTTATTCCTCGTCTACGGTGCCGAAGCGGTTCTCCCAGCCGAGGTGACACTAGGAAGCCCGCGTGTACGGCCCTACAATGAAGAAGATCAAGATCGCCTGCGGCAGCAAGACGTCCTCTACCTCGAGGAAGTTTGGTGTAGGGTGGCACTCCGGGCTGCTCGTTATCAGCAAGCCCACCGCCGCTACCACAAACACCACGTACAACCAAGAACCCATGTGGTGCTCCGCCGATTCTAGTCACGCGAGGGAAAAAACAAGCTCTCCCCCATGTGGGAAGGTCCCTTCCGCGTCACCGAGGAGCGCCGGCCCGGGGTGTTCGGGCTCAACGACAAGGACGGGATGCAGGTACCCAACATCTGGAACATCGAGCATCTCCGTAAATTCTATCCATAGATAGGCGGGGATTCTAATGTCCCGGCATGATGGCCAAGTACCCCGCGGACCTGCTTTCACGCAGTACTTGGCCGGGGGCTCCCACCTATATACAAACACCCTTTCATTTGCAATAATTCAATTTGGGCACCTTTTGCACAAATTTTTGAAGTTTTTACTTGGATGCGGAGGTCCTAATGTTCCGGCATAAAGGCCAAGTACCCTGCGGACCCGCTCCCGCACAGTACTTGGCCAGAGGCTCCCATACGCATAGTTATCTTTTGATTCAGTTTCCTTGTGAATTCTGAAACTTTTTCTTGCGAAAGATTTTCACTCTAGCGGATGTTCGGCATGTGTCATGAAAAGAACGAACTTGCTCGAACAGCGAACTGTCGGCTGGGGGCTAAACAGGCTCTTCCCGGACAACTTCGACTCCTTGCTTGGTCCCCGGACCTAAGGAACAGTTGCCTTCCGGGAACCCTACACGCTCGCCACCACACGCTCGTCTCGAAACGGGGCCTCAACCAATGCGCAGTGGCCAATCCCGGGGTAGAAGTCTGAACATGAACAAAAACTAAGGAATATGTTTTCCACACACAAAGGGCCACTCGCTGCCCGGGGTCCCAGCATCCCGGGTGTAACACCTCAGGTGTTTTAATTGTTAAACAAGTCTTACTGGCGTAATAAAATGCATCGCTAACCAAGAAAATAAAAGGAATGGATTAAGTTTGGTTTTGCTTCTACCTTTAAAAGTTTGTATGTGCATAAATGCATGTACTTTAGTGAAACAAATTGGATAACTTTCACATCAAAGCAAATATGGCTATGAAATTAAATGAGCACACCAGTATTAGCATGACCAATAAAAGTTAGTTGAAGCCTAGGGAAGAAAATGAAATTTTGAAATAAAATGACGCGCCCTCCGAATAGAGTTTTCTTTAAGTTTTTAAAATAACTTTGGAACTAAAGCTCAAATGAACTTTGGCCTGAAACGAAACTTGTAGAACTTTTTATTCTGAACAACTTTCATGTTCAAAAGATTTTGAAGTTCAAATTAGAAAGTGGAGAAAACGTCCTGTTTACAACCAGCCCCCTGGAAATTTTTGAATTTTTGCACTTAGGTCCCTCCCTCACCTCTCCCTCCTCTGCTGCACCGCCCAGCTCGCCCGACCGCCGCCGGCCACCTGGCCCTCGACGCCTGCGCGGCACCAGGCGCCGAGCCAACCCCCGACGCCCTGCTGCACCGCCCCAGCTGCCCAACCGCGGCCGCGCCTCCTTCTCCCTCACGCACGCCTTGCCTCTGCCCAATCCCCGGTGCGCCACCGTGCTGCCCAGTCGCTGGCCGCCGCCGCCTGCCCAATAGCGCACCTCTACCCACCGCCGGCAGCGCCCAATGCCTCTGCTCGCCGCCCAGCTCGCCCAACCCGCGGCCGTGTCCTCCTTCTTCCTCACGCGGCAGCCCGCACGGCCAGTACAACGCCACCGCCCCGACGCCCAACGGCGTGCCGCACGCCGCACGCCTCTGGTCACCGCCGGCCGCACCCAATGGCGCCCAGCCTCGCCGCCCCCTCCACCCAGCGCCCCGGCCGTGCCAAGCCCGCCCCCATGAGCTCCACCAGCTATAAAGCCGGCACAGCGCCCCTCCCTCCCCTCCTTTCTTCTTCCCCGCCAGAACAGAGCCGAGCGCCGCCCCACGCCGCCGCCGTGGAACCCCTTGCTCCGGCCCACCTTCGCCCGAGACAAGCGCCGAAACGGGTCCTCCTCAATGCGCTGAAGCTTCCCAGCCCGAGCCCCGCCGCCCTCATCGCCGGAGCGCCGCCGTCCGCGCCGCCCCACCGCCGCCGCCCCTGCTCTCCGCGGCCAGCCCGCCACCAGCCACCCCGAGCCACTCCAAGACCACCAATAGGTGCGCCCTGGTTCCCTCTCCGTGCTCCCCCACCTTGCCCTCGCCGCCGGCGACCCAGCTCGCCGGAATTCGGCCGGACAGGATGATCCCCGCCGTGAATTTGCGACCAGGGACTACATTGCAAACGCCCAAATCTTCCTAGGGGGTTTTCTGCTAGTTTTCAGGGACCCCTCTGTAAAGAAAATTTTAACCAAATTAGTGAACTTGTAAACTTCGTATAAAATCGTAGAAAATTCCGAAAAATGCAAGCTCAACTGTTCTGGAATCCTTAGAAGAAGCTCTACAACTTTTGTTACATAAAGTGTCTCAGATTCTCAATATATTTTGCTCTACATTAAATGGAAGTTTTAATGGACTTCTTTTGTACCCACTGTTATAGATCATTGCTGATCCTAAATTTTGGGCAGTGAGTTAGTTGATTGATGTTTAGGACTGTGTAGAAAGATCAGTACCAAAACCCATCTCTAGATACACCTTTTGTCCAACCTTGTTGTTTGCCATAAAGAGATAGAACTAATTTTTCCTGCTGTTCTGTGATTTTTAATGTCATGAAACTTTTTTTGTGTTGTTGTAGTAATACCTAGAGGCCACAGAAAAATTTAGAAACAATTTTACTATATGTAACCTGTTCATATGAATTTGTGGTAGGAAAACTTCACTAATTCAAAATAATTAGTAAAGCGCTTAGAAAATGTTCATCTTTTCACTATGAAACACAATAGAGTAGCTCAAGCTGTACAAAAAGTTTCATACATAGAAACCCTGTATAACATCCTGTAGAAAATAATCTTTAATAACATGAGCGTAGCTTGTCCCATTTATTATGCTCTATATCATGTACAATAAAATCTGAAAAATTTACAGTAACACAAAAATGGTTATAGCAACACCCTGTAAAATGTTTAGCATCAAAACTTGCATGGGTTGTTCTGTATAAAAATAACTAGATTCTAGCAGTGGCTGTGTTTTACATTTTTCATATTTAACATGCTACACAAAAATGTCTGAAATTTTTACAGTGACCTTATCTCTGCATAATGTGCTTTGAATAAAAATTTTATTACCAGAAGCTAACTAGATTAGTAATTGTGTTCAACTCATGTTGTGTTTAAAAAGAAACTAAGTTTTCAATATAACACAACCCCTTCTTCTTTAATGAAGTTAAATAGATTAAGATAAACTCTATTAACGATTGCCCAGTAAATGTTAAAGTAAATAACTTCACAGCAAAACTTATGCCCTATGAACTGCAACTTTATCGTGAAGGAAATAATGTCAGTTAACTATCACCACCACTTACGGTCATGCATTCATATAGGATCGACGACTCTCGCCGACGGAACGTACGAGTTGGTGCCCGCGTCCGAGAGTGAGCAGCGTGAAGCTCAAGTGGATCTAACTGAAGTTGCCGAAGACCCGAACCCAAGTTCGGAAGAGCCCCAAGCTAACTGTTCACAAGAAGGCAAGCCCCAGAGCATGAACCCTATTTCCTAAACTTATGCGACTTATTACTCTACTTTACTTGTGCATTAAGTTTATAGGAGTTGGATGAAAACTTAGTTGCATGATCCTAGGTACCCATGCTCTGAACACTAGATGTCAGGTTCGATAGAATGCTATGCTAATAGGACTCGGTAAAAGTCGAGTGATTTCCTGTCACTCGCGAGAAATTAGGAGTTGATTGTTTACTACACGCTGCAATCATAAGGACACGGACGGGCTATGGTACGATGTTTACGATTGAGGCCCGTCTGTTTAGTGAAAAATGCTAAGGCCGCAGTGTGTGGTAGTGGTGGTTAAGTCTTTGAACGTACTAACCACATGCCGAGAATATGGTAATCGGTAAGCTTAAGTACTGGATTGAACCGAGGCCGGAATATACTCCCCACTGTCTTGAATTCGTTCACATCTAGCTAATGGCGGGTGCATGTGCCGCCATGGCCCGGCTGCGTCCGTGGTCCATGGGGACGTGTAGTCGAGGGCGGTGGGCCTGTTCCGTGAAGCAGGAATTGAAGGGAAAAGTTGCACGTGTGACTCTTGGAGTAACCACGTGACGTGTGTTTAGGTTTCCCTTGCAAGGTTAAGAAATTCGATTCGAATTGTCCGTTTCTCACGGCTATTGAGACTGCTTAACCACTTTTACCCACAGAGTAAGAAGAGGAACAATGATGATGAATAAACTTGTTGGATGAAAATTTAATGCTTCACCATGTATGATATTGGATAGTTGCTTACCTAGAATGGTTAAAGAAAGCTAGAACTTGGAGCTAAAATCTGAAAGTAAGGACCTACTATATATGCTTTTTGGCAAAACAAACCCCTCAAGCCAAAAGCCTCGCATGTCTAGGAGTCGGCTAAGTATACCCCATTAGTCGGGTAAGCCTTGCTGAGTATTAGTATACTCAGCCTTGCTTGTGGCTTGTTTTCAGGTGAGACCTTCGAAGACATGATTGCTAGTTTGACTTGGCCGTGCACTCTTCCCCCTGGTTGGTCGGTGGAATGGGATACGCCCCCGTCCAATGGAGATAATGCCGAGTGATGTCTCGTACGGGCTTCATCGAGACATCCTTATCGTCGAAGTAGCTTTCGTTGTTTTATTTTTCCGCTGCAACTTAAACTCTGAAAAACTTCTTAGTTATGATCACTGAAGTATTAGGTTTCTAAACTCAAACTTGGTTGGTAATATTCACCTATGATAATTTTGTAATATTTGCTGGAATGTGGTATTCTCTGAGCTCATCGTCGCATGAGCATTTATATGTATGGCATTCGATCCGCTCTACCGTGGTTGTATCGGGAGGTTATACCCGACAGACCAGTGGATTACTCCGTTTGAAGTGTAAGGTTAACCGAGATCGCCCTAATAGTGATGGTTAATACACTTGAGCCGGATTAATTCAGGTGGTTCTGCCACACCGGGGTCCCAAAAAAGGAAATTTCATATATTTCTTGGTGCGAGTACACAGATACAAGCAAAAATTACACCGGCCATGGCCGCCAGACGACCACGGCATGGATACATGAAGTTGCCGCGAGGAATCCCCCAGGTACGAGCGGGGAAGAAGGCAAAGACCGACCCGGCGGGGTTGGAAAGGAGCCAACACGTGCAACCATGTCCGGGACAAAGCCTACCTCCACACCCCCATGAGGGGGTTCCACGCTACGATCAGCGTGGACGCCATCTCCAGGGGCACGACGCTCCTGCGTCATGTTCACGGCTTGTAGGTGGAGAGGGAGTGGCACTCACTAACCCCACTTAGGTGGGTCAGCGGCCGAAGCCCCGCGTGCACTGACCGTGAATGGAGGAAAGGGAAAGGTGAGATCACATTGTAGCTCGGGATGCGTGGGGTGGAGAAAAAAAGAAGCTGGGAAGCTTCGCCTTCCAACATATTAGACCACCACTACTTCCTAGAGCAACAGTGCGCTCTCGTCGGGGCCGTGCTCAGGCCGCCGGGTCCCGAACTGACAACATCAACACCAGCCAGAGAAGCATGACGCCGCCCGCAGGCAGCACCAGAAGAATCAACTGCTGGCATTGGGATGGATGAAAAGGACTGCAAGCCCTCCACCTGGTACCAGTAGCAGCAACATCCAAGGATATCAAGGCCCAGGCCATCCCAGATTGTTGCAGGTCATCGACGATGGCAAGGGACCGCCGGCCCTGGCTTGGCCTCTACTCCTCCAATCAAGAGGATGGAGCAGCAGCACCACCAAGGGAGCCAGCGGCAGTCCCAGCAGCAACCGCTCACCGGGGATTCCAAGGATGAAGAACCCCCAAGCGGCTACCGTTGGCTTCCCGAGAAACAAGCCCCTCCTTCAGTCCCTCTCAACTACGTGTAGGGGAGAGGGAGAAGGAAGGAAGGGGGACTTCTCCGGGACGACGCCAAGGCCACTGAAGAGCTGCCTCCTCAACGCTCCAATCACGTCGCGGCTCCCCGGGGCCGCGACACCTCTTCGGTCCAACTCAGCTACGCTGGGAGGGAGGAGAACCGGCCACGCCGGAACTCCTTGGATGCCCTACTAATGGCGGAATAAGTGCTAAGGGAGAAGCCTACGGAGGCAGGCCCCTCGGATCTGCGGGAAACGGAAGAAGGGCTGAAGGACGCATGGCTGATGGGGGAAGGAGAACCCCTGGCTGCCTTGCCTTTTATAGGACGGCCGGCTAAGTAAAGCGGGAGCCCAAGATTCCCAAAGAACCACGGGAGCTACCACTGGTCAAAAGGAGGACCTCTCGCCCTCCGTCCCGCCCTCATCTGCGCCTGGGTCGTGACAGACATCGAAGCTGCCAGCGGCTCCACGCGGCCACAGTCACAGGACCAAGGGAGTGGCATGGGCGCCACGTAGCCGGAGGTGCCGGACCCAGGTCAGGAATCGGGTTGCCGTGGCGCCCAACTCCTCACTGACCCTCTCCGGGCAGCTCAGGCGAGGCCACTCCAGTAGGGCGCGCTGATGAGACATGAGCGGCAGAGCGACCAAGAGGAGCGGCTGATGACACCCCCTCTACCTCCAGATGAAAGGCTCGACCAAGGGCCGGGTAACGTGGTGCCCCATCGCCACCCAGATTCCACAGGATGGGGGCGGATCAGGAGCAAGGCGCCCCTCCTGGATACGTGGTCCCCCGCCCGGATCATCCGCCTAATCCGGGCAAGGGGCCGGGTGTAACATCCCGGATTTTTTTGGAATGTTAAAAGATGAAAAAATCATGAATTTCAAAAACTTTTTGTGTGCAAGTGCAAATAGTTAGAATAATGTAAGGTTGACTTCTAATCCTCTCTAAAATTCCTAGAAATTTAAAACTATGAATTGAATTAAGGTCAATATTGTTAGTGTGAACAAATTTGGATTTATTTTGAATTTATTGAATCAACCTTATTTACTTGAATTCGATTTGGAGTTCTTCTTTTTCTTGTTTGAAGTTGAGTGGGCTTCGAATTCGAATTGTGCCATTCAAATTCGAAACCAAAAGCTAACACCAAACCCAAACTTGCGCTAACCCTCCTAACCCTAACTCAGCCCAACCCAGCAACTCACCAAGAACCTACAACCCAGCACCCCACGCGCCTGAGCCCGCACGCGACCCAGCTCGCCTTGGCCCACAGCCGGCCAGCCAACGCGCCTGCCTGCGGCCTGTACCTCTAGACCCAGTCCAGCACGCACGGCCTGCTAACCGCGCCACACCGTCGGCACCCTCGCGGGCCAACACACCTGGCGAACCAGCCTCGCTACCCAACCCAGCTGGCCAAACTGGCATGTTCGCGCGCCAGACACAACCCACCAGCCAGCCGGCCTGCACCACACCAGCAACCCATCTCCCATGGCCACTGACCGCCTGCCCCCACCTGCTAGTGAGCACTGTGCCCCTTTCCCCAACCTCTCGATGCACCCTCTCTACTCTCGCCTGCGCCGCACAACGCCGCCTCCGCTCCGCGCCAAAACAGCCCAACGGCCGCGCCTACCGCACCTGCGCCCGCCCGTGTCAGCTACGTTGCCGCACCCCCTCTTTCCAACCACCTTGACGGCCCTCGGCTGCACTGCGAACCCTAGTGCCCCGCGACGCACCACATGATTTCGCCACGTGTCCCGGCCCGGACGCCGGAATTTCCCGGCCGTCCGTGCCCCAATCGAGCCCCGACCGCTGCATATAAGAGTCATGGATGCCGCAACCAAGAACCCTAGAACCAATTTAGGGTTCCCCCCCATGCCGCCGCCACCATCCGATAGGAGGAAGGGGAAGCCAAGGAGAAGCAGAAGCAGGGGGGAGGGAAGGAGGAGTAGCCGCCCGCTGGAGCTCGACGCAGTCACCGCCGCGCCAAGAGGAGGAAGTCCGGAGTCGAGGAGGGGAAGCCGAGGAGGAGGAGCCTGTGCTGGAGGATGTCATCGCCAGGAACGCCGCCGTCAAGCCAGCGGCCTGTACGTCTTCACCCGCGAATCCCGCTCCCAACACGGCTTCGACGCACCTGCACCGACCCGCCACCACGCCGAGCTCACCGAGCCGCACGGTAGGTCCGCCACCCTTCCTGTCAACCTTTTCTGCTGCCGGCGACCCGTGCGCCGCCGATGAGACCTCCTGTAGCTAGCCCCAAGGACACATGCCCCTCTTTTTCTGCAGGCACCTCACGTCGTCGTCAATGCCCGCAGCCGCCATCGCACACCCATCGTAGCCGCCCGTGCCACGACACTGGAGCACCAGGTGCCCCGGGCACGCGCGTGTGTGCCATGCGGATCGCAAGGCCGTACCTTGGGCCCTTTGCACCCACACCAAGCATCCCCGCCGTGTTAGCCAGCCGAGCCTACCCGACCTGGGCACCGGCTGTGCCGCGACCATGGAGTTCCAGGCGCTCGCGCGCACGTACACGCGCCTCGCCGGGGTCAAAAGGACCCAGAGTGCACTATCGCTGCTAAACCCGTCGCCCAGCCTTGTCGATCGCGCCACCGCTGCCGCTGTCCCGTTCAACCTGGGTCACCGCTCGCTGTCGCCGCGACCTTCCACCGAGCACCCTGTGGGCGCCTTAGCCACCCACACACACACGCACCCACACGGACCCAGGCCTGTGGAGGAGTGCTTCGCCAAGTTGAAGGATGGCCCCGAAGATTAGCTACCGCTTCCACTTTCTATTTGTTTCCCTTTATCCCAATGGGCTTGTACTGAAAAACTAGTAATACAATCCTTCGGATTATGTAATAAATAACTCCATGTGTGAACTTTTTTGTTGTATGACTATGATATTCGACTGAGATGAGTTTTGTATGTGATAGCTACTGATCCAGGGACTATCACGAAGATACAGAGATTCGGGTTCTCTCTTTCTGAAAGCTCGGGTCATCATAGTTGGTATCAGAGCCGTACTAGACCGTAGTATGAGCCATAGAACCGGTCGATAGATATAGGACAATCTAAACGATTCTATCTGCTTCTATACACCCCTTGAACTACATCTTTCCTATACCTTGACTCATTTTCCCTACCTTGACTCATTCTCTCACCTACGTTGATAGATTTCTCACGTGGACTTGTAGGATTAGAAAGAAGTTGTCCTAGCTAGCGTAAAGAAGACCCTGAATCCCTCAAGATACCACGAAGTAGTATCATTGATTAGCGTGACTTTCTTATAGGACATTTTGCAATGCTTGAGTGTTTGATTCTTAATTGGATCTTGTTTGCTTTTTATGACTTTTCCTATTGAGTGTAGCCTTGTTAGATTGTGTGCTCTGTTTGTGGTGAGCGACGTTACTAGCTTAGTTGACCTCCACTATACTGTGCAGAACATGGAGGGACAAGAGCTGGGGTATAGCCATGGTCAGAACCAAGAGGATCAGGAGAATGGATTAGACTATGCCCAACAAGAGGCACCACTACCTCAGGAGCCAACCTTAACAATAGTAATGACGACTCAGACTCAGCTACTTCAGCAATTGGTGCAGACCATTGTCAGAAACCAGGAAACACCTAATGAAGGCTTACGGAAGAGGATCGAGAGCTTCATCAAGCTGAAGGCACCCACCTTTGACCGCTCAAATGACCCCCTTGAAACTGAGGATTGGTTGAGAGCGATAGAGAAGAAACTGGACCTGACCGCTTGCACTGATGAGGAGTGCGTTGCCTTAGCTGCACATCAGCTGGAGGGCATAGCTAGGTGGGATAACTACTGTCATGCCCATGAGAATCCTGCTCTTATCTCCTGAAAGGAGTTCACTGAAGCCTTTCGCGAGTTCCACATTCCCCGGCAACTGATAATCAACAAAGCTGAAGAATTCCGCAGTATGACTCAGGGGACCATGAAAGTACACGAGTATGCCCGACACTTCACTAGAATGATGAGGTATGTCCCTGATGAGATGAACACCGAAGAGAACAAGATGTTCTGGTTTCACCGAGGTTTGAAATATGAGATTAGAATCCAAATGGCAGGAGTAAACTACTCAACACTCATGAACATGGCGAACCGAGCAATGGCAGTCGAGAAAGAAGTGATTGGAGGAGTAGAAAGCCGCTCAGCTACAAGAAGGAGAGATTACCACCAGTCACACCCTAGCTCGTATCAGAAGCCTAGGGGCGAACTGGACAATGTGTGGAGCCAAGATATGCACCCAAGTCCTAGCCAGCACAACCGAGTGCGTTCAGAAGAGAACTACCAGGTCAACCAGACCAAGGAAGACGTCGTTCCAACTGAAGGACAATATACCAGGAAGAAACAGACTGAAGAAAGCAAGACCCCTGAAAAGATTATGCTAAGTTGTCGAAGATGCAGACAGCGCGGACACATAAGAGCTCAATGCCCTGAGAAGAAAGTTCTAGGCAAGAAGAAGTCAACTGCGAAAGCACGATGGGAGAACGAATATCATGGCAAGAAGAGTAGGACCGAACACCAGGATCAGGACGAAACCATCCTAGAAATCAGGGATGCATTACCCCTTCCACCCCGGTACAACCTCCGATCAAGCCCCAACAGGTTGAGCAAGAACTTCGAGAGAGGCTATTACAGCCGCCAACAGCCAAAGCTGCACAGCAACACTGGATCTGCACCGACCATCTGCTTCACATGCCACCAACCGGGCCACAAGTACTATGAGTGTCCCGAGAAGGAGACCCAGATGTCGACTCAAGCTCCAAGAACAACAAGCAAGCTCGCTCAGACGCCGCATGCCACCAACTGCAATCAATCCACCCGTCCGATTGAGGAGGATATCAGAAGTACACTCGGCACCAAGACTGGTTAGTACCATACCAACCACTCCCAAGAAGTAACTTTTATTCTATTTGGATTTGGAGTTTCCTTGCGAAACACACTGAGGGTACTACTTTGGATGCCTTCTACTACCCTAGAGAACGACCTCCTACTTGGAAGGTCTACAGGTGCACCTTAGGTTACCAAAGAGTTCTCTCTGCTCAGCAAACCCTTAAGACGTTAGCAAAGAGCCGTGAAGACAAGGGACGTACCCTAGGGGTACCAAACCAAATAACCCGAAGAAGAAGACATCCACAAGAGTGGCAGAAGAATTACGAGTGACCGGAAGTGATACCAGGAAAACTACACAAGATGCCACTAGATGGAAGATTCAGAAATCGTGACCAAACCGTGCCAAGGACAATCGATAAAGTATGCTACCGGACATCAGGAACCGACGAGACCGTCAGAGAGAAACTGCCAGACAGATTGACCGGATAAAGAATGATGCACTGGGATACGGGATTCACAAGCAACCCCGTAATTGAAGCCAACCCAAATACAAAGACGTCCTACATGACAATAGTCATGAATCGAAGGGTAACGGAATACTCTAAAGAACAGCAAGACCTGAGTAGCCGAACCCCCTGCCCTGTTAGGCAAAGAGCAGGACTAAGATTAGATAGTGGGATTTACCAAGAACCACCATGAGCAACAAGGAACAATGAATCCCTAGCTTTGCCGAGGATTTGGAGAATGTGGATGCCATCTGCACATTTGAACCGGGGATTACAGCGACCGTTGAAAGCAACCTCGTCCATCCCAGGACGACTAAGGGTACCGACAACTACGCAAATGTCCCAAGAAAGGCAAAGACATGAAGCAGAGTGTCACTTGGTCTCGCTCTAACACGAACAGAGTCCGAAGTACCAGCCTCATGCATTTTGGAAATGAAGTATATATACTCCATACTTCCTTCCTTCAGCATTTTATCCATATCCCATAGATATCATATACAGTTCCAAGAAATATTTAGGGATCATATTTCTTAGCCACATGATTATAATAACCACTTGAAACAAGTCCCGTGGTTATCAAGTTTGGGCCTAGAAATATCTTTCCCTTGTTGAAGTCTCTCCGAGGCTTGCGGTTTTTCTTCCGCTTACAACCAGATGAGTTTCTAGGGTGGATGCTAGAACCACCCCTCTCAGTCTTTTGAATGACATGCATTTCAAACTGAAGCAGTACCATATGGGCACTACTGAGAGTTCCACACAATGAACTTATGATCTCTGCTTGACTTAATGTCCAAATCAATGTAGTATAGACTGTGAAACCCTTCTGACGGTACTATTGAGTGATGAGTCTTTCTGATCGAAGTATTGTAAACAATGACTTATCAATTATCAGAGTGCTCCTACTCAAAGAACCTGAGATTCTGGCTAATTTTATGAACAACATGATTACACGCACCCACGGATTTGAAATCCTGAATGTGTAATTGGTTCCACTTGTAGGAAGCCTCAGAAAAGATAGATGTCCTTTGTTGTCCATAATATTACCCCTGAAAATCCCACAACTTTTGTGGATCTTCCTCAACACATACTCAGACGTGAAGTCTACGTGGATATGGTTCCTTAACACCTGTAAGGTCCCAAACATGGTTGTATCTGGTATAGGCCGAGCTCCCGCAACGGGTGCTGCCAAAACACAAGAAAAATCTATGGGTCGATAGACTCACTTTTATGTCCATAGCCCTTTGCCGAAAAATTGTGCCCACTAAGAGCGATAACCTCAAATTCTTTGGCGACAATTTTAACCACAATTGGATGTCAAATATGAACAATTTGGCAATAGACAATGCTTCTTGCATGCGAATCCAATACACTTGGATTCTAGCTATAAATTTTCAATGCGAATTCAATAAACTTGAATTCCAGCATTAATTTTCAAAATGCGAATTCAATAAACTTGAATTCCAGCAATAATTCTCAATGTGAATTCAATGAACTTGAATTCTAGCAATTCTCAATGTGAGTTCAATAAACTTGAATTCCAGCAACAAATTCTCAACATAATTGGAATAATTATGAAGGCAGTCATCAAAATAGAGTAGACCTTATAATTCAAAATTCAAGATTGGATACACACGTTGAGGATAGTCACTATGTATAACATAGTGTAGAACCCGCAGTAGTATAGAAATACTATCTTGTGTATGACCAATTTGAAAATGAATCAAAGTAATCTCTAACATGATGTAGGTCCATACAAATTCAAAGTTCAAATTGGATACGCATGTTGAGGATAAAATCCCACAGTGATATACGAATATCACCTTGTGTATGACCAATCTGAAAAATTGAACTCTTGATAATCACCAGAAATGGTGTAGACCTTTGTCAAAATTCTATGTTGGAATCTCACTTAGGAATAATCACTATGTGAAAACATAGCGTAGATTCCGCGGAAGTATATAAATACTCCTTGTGTATGACCGACATCGAAAAAAATAGAACTAATTATTCCAAAATAGAGAAGAAATGAATTGCATTGAATAAAGCATTTGCAATGGGCTTGAACCAAAAATTGCAAGGTAATCTAATAATTTAAGTGACATGAAAATGACCAAACTTGAGTACAAAAACATATGTACAATAATAAACATCAGCAATCTCAATGTAGAACTGCTGATGAATTTGCAGTACAAAATAACATAAAACACATGTGCTAAATCATAAAGTATTGCAAAATTTGAAATTAATTCCAAAATATAAAGATAACTTGATAGGTGCCGGGAAAACAATTCCAGACCGCCACCACTCAAACTTGATAGCCCGCCAAGGTAACTAGCGCCAGGCCGTACCGGGCCTTAGGCGCCAGTCACCAGCCGCTCGGCCAACCAGCCCGCATCGGGCCGTGTGTGCACCGCCGGCCCGCGAGCGCCAGCCTGCCGGCCTGCAGCCTTGGTCGCTCGCCAGCCCATGGGCAAGTCGGCCCACAAGCCGGCCTGCAGCCGCGCCACGCTCACCTTCGCGCGAGCCGGCCCGTATTGCACGTGCCCCGGTCCTTGGGCTCAGGCGCAACTGCCTGCAGTCACGCGAGCCCGCAGCTCGGCCGTGTGCTGCGTGCGCAGCAAGGGGAAAGAGTCGCATGAAACGTTGCCTCCGCCGACCCCAAACTGCCAACGACGCCGTCGCTTGATCGTACTGCACCCGCCACTGCATGGAATGTTGCAATTGACGCTTCCATCGGGAGCAGTATGCAGCCGCTGCCATTGGACACGAGCGAGCCTGATCCGCTGCCTCTGTCGGTGGTTGTTACACCATCCACTCAATCAGATCGGCACAGGACATAGACGTCCATAGCAACCGCTAGCACCATGGCAACAGCAAAGTCATGGTGACCACGTTGGTGGATGGAATCAGCAGGTGATTGCCATCAGTGGTGAAATAGGATGCATTATTGCAATCCAATCTGATTCCTCCATGAGGCAACAAAGCAACATAGAGCGCACGGAGCGTGGGGCAGTTGCAAGTAAAAAAAAATGGATAACGGTTCCATCTTGCATGGATCGAGATAGTCACATCAAAATAAAATGGTAATAGCATTGCTTACAATTCTGATGTCCCCTAATCCATTTGTTTGCTCGTTACTCTTTCTGCATCTCGCGAAAAATGAGTGCGGTGTTCTAGGACACGATCTCCAGCGATGTAAGAGCATATCCGATGCTAGCATGCATGTTTCTGAGTTACTCACGGCGGGATGACACCAGGAACTGCATGCAACCGACATGAATGTCGCCGATGAAGAAGATATGGTGCAGTGGCCGCCGTCCATTCTTCTTCCTGCGCATCAATTTCTCCGGCCGCCGGCAGGAGAGCCCTCGGTCCTTGGCTGGTTCTGTTCTTCCCAATAAGTGGAGAGCAAAAGTGCTGATAACGTGTTTAGAGTAGTCGTACTCAAATGTAAACGAAAGACACAAAATGAGAGAGGAATAGAATCCTTGTTATTGATCTCAAGAGTCTGTACATATATATACATAGGGAAGGGGTGCCACGAAGGAACACCAGCGAATAGACACCCGGTGGATGAGATCATACCAGTTTATTCTCAACACTGCGGACGCGGAGAGTGCCTGCCTTGCCTTGCCTTGCCTTGCCCTGCCTATCAAAAGGGAAAGCCAACCGCAGCAGCGACGTCCTTCGGTTTCACTACTTCTTTACCTGCTAGTAGTTGCATTGCAAGGACCCACCCCCGGCCCTCATGGAAAGGGAAAGCCCACTCCTGCCTGCTCTGATTTTTCCAAAGTTATTAATCTTGGCGAATTATTTATCTTTTTGCTGCTGCTGCTGTTTTTCCAAATCCTTTTCCTAGACAATTTGGAATAAGATATTTGTGGAGAAATGCCTATTTAACTTTGTAATTTGCACCACCAGTACACAAGAGAGGGCGCTTTATTTTCATTTCTTCATAATGATATGGCACCAGCATTATTTGTTGTTTCAGAAGAAATATAAGTAGTTGTCCTTGCAGTCGGACATGAGCTTATATATTAGTTTTCATCGCTGACACCGTTGTCGAAAATACCTATCCGTCTCTATTATATTTTATCCATGTCTAAAAATCTCAGTGTTGAGACCCAAGAAAAGGAAAAAGAAAAGAAAACTTTTCAAGCCAGCAGTCTGGGTATTCCATAGATATACAAATGTTTCTAGAATCAAAATAGCTAGCTTGAAACCATTTTTGTAAAACTAACATTGCAGCCTTTTTACTAGAGTGCGTGGAATCAAATTAAGTCAAATATCACCACACTGTTGCATTGTTTTTACCTCCACATGATGTGAAATCTGAAATGAATGATTCTGGGCAGGGCACTATCAAAGATTAAAAACAAAAATCAGGAACAGAGAATTCCTTTTCCTTACGCTGCTGACTATTGTGCCAAGTGTTACTGATGGGACCACTCAACTCTGTCGATTCCGCCGGACCCGCATGTCAGTGGGATATGCATGTCCCGGTTTCGGCGAAGATTCCGACGGTAGCCATCGAGGATTCATGCTGTTTTGTGTGGCTGTGGGGAGTAACGCGCTTTTGGTGATCATCACTGTGCAATAGTACAAGCAAGGGCATCTCTAAACCCTTGCTAGGGTCAACTTCGCTTTGTTGAAAGGAGGATTCTGATGGTAACAGCACCAAGAGAAGAACGCGTCCTCTACTGTTCCAGAATCGATAGATCAGCATGGATGGATGGATGGATGGATGAAAGATATCTGCTCTCGATTATCTTTTCCGTGCTGCCGCCGTACCTGATCATCGAAACGGGGTTGAAAATCTCGGTTTGTAAAATGTTCGTTGCAACGCTAACATTCTCAAATTCAGTTTAAAACAACTCGTTTTGTAAAATGTTTGTAAATAAGTACCTTCTTATCGCTGAAGAAAAAGGAGGGACGGGAGGCCCTTTGGTTACTGTTACTGATTTGCTAATAGGCTGCAGGAATACTGTGTTGGCATGTGTCATGCAGTAGCAGCCGTCGCTGCTCCGCACTGCCCACGCTGTTGCAGAACGCTAGCTCGGTCGCACCTGCTCTTTTCCCTCGCCACGTATACCTGTGAGGCCATGTCCTTGTGCCTCCAAAAAATATATCTCCGCACCTATACCGTGGGGCCACGTTCTTATGCCTCCAAAAAATGCATCTCCAAGTTTAGGGCCAACGAAATTACAAGATAACAAAGTATATTCATATGAAACAGTTAACATTACTAGAAAAAAGGATATTTAGTCCGCGGATTTCTAACCTTCTTTAGTCCCGGTGTGGAAACCGGAACTAGAAATTCAGAACCAAAGATCCGGATCATTGCTTCTGATTACTATATCCGAAACTAAAGCATGTCGAAAGGAAAAAAATATTCCGCATCCAGGAAAAGTGCAATTTTGCGTTTGAAAAAATTCCCACAAAGAGTACAATTCTAGAGGTTTGATCAACTATCTGTCTAATTAAGGTGTCAGATTTAATTTGCATGCCAAAACTAGCCGCTTGTAGCAAACAAATGAGATAATAAGAGTCTTTTCACGCCAGCACTGATCTGTCTAAAGAAATTAGAATTGCATTTTTCATGAAACGGAGGGAATATATTCTCTGATATTTTGATTACAAATAGCAAGTGATCCATAAGACTGCAAAAAGTAAAGAGAACCAAAAGCAGCACATACAGCTACAGCATGGACACAGGTATATTGCCTAGCAGGTGTACGGGCGCGAAGAAGCCCGCTGGCCCTCCTAGATGATGAAATCGTGGAAGCCTTTCTGAACCTGTCGATAAGTTTGGCCGCCATACGTTACTAAAAAACGTTTTTTAGGACAGGTTAAAATATATTTTTAAAGGCGTATGATTCCTGCCTCTAGTTCTCGCAGATACAAATATTATTTTCAAGCATAGATAACACGTCCACCTCTGAAAAACTATTTCCAGAGACGGGTGACCTCCTCACCCACCCCTGAAAATCGATTTATAGGGACGGACCACCCCCTCACCAAGGCGGGCGGCGGGATGACCCGCCCTTATAAATTGAATGAAAAACAAAAAAAATTGAGCCCTCCCGCTGCTGCCTAGGGCAGCTCTCCTGCCGCCGCCCAGGGATGCCTTGGGGACGCCCCCCCCCCCCCCCCCCCCCCACCAAGAGCCGCAGGATCGATGCAGGAAACGAAAGAACAAACATATTGGATCAGATCCATTCACCATTGATACAGCAAGCGCGAAATCAACAGATAACAGAACGATATCTAATTCTGAAATGTGCAAGGAGGAAAGGGGGAGAACACCACAACAACGGCGCGGCTCGCAGGTGGAGGACTGCGGCGCGGACCTGCACGCGAGCGTGGCTGGCGGCCGGCGCAGCCATAGTAGATCTGCGTGCAGCGCAGCTGGCAGGGCGGCGCTGGTCGGCCGGGGCAAACGCAGCGGTGCTGGCAGTCAGGGAGGGAGAGAAGGGAGGGGATCGAGAGAGGAGGGGAGGGGGTCAGAGGGAGAGAGAATCAGAGAAGGAACAGGGAGGGAGAAGGAAACAGGCGGATCATGTAGTGGCCGCGGGCGGGTGCAATTGACGGAGGGTGAGGGGGCGCGGATCGATGATGTGGCCGCCGCCGGATTGGGGAGCGAGCGGGCGGTCTGCAGTATTTTCAGGGGCGGGTAAGGGGTGACCCACCCCTAAAAATACTATTTGTAGAGGCGGTGGGGGCAACGCCCCTACAAATAGATTTCCAGGGGCGGATGACACTACCACCTCTTCCTATAAATGATTTTTTTATTATTCTAAAATTTTTTTAAATGAAAACATATAGCAAAACACATTAAAAAAGTGAAATTTTTACCATAAGCCTATTGTGACATGTAGAATTTAAAAAAAATGTCAAAACCATATTTCAGTGTATATAACGGTTGAGAATGTGAAACCATAATGTATAACTCACCCACACTACTATCCCATACAACTCAAGGCTCACTTTGTGGTTTCCACACTCATAATCACTATATACATATACTTTTCATATTTTTTTTCTATTTCTATAGATCAAAATAGTCTTATGGTACAAATTTTAATTTTTTATGTATTTTGCTTTTTTGAATTAAACGAATTTTTAGAATAAATTTGAAAACCATTTGTAGGGGAGGGTGAGGGGGTGCCCCGCCCTGAAAATGCTATTTGTAGGGGCAAGTCACCCCTCACCCACCCCTACAAATTACGTTTTTAGGGGCGGGTCGGTTGGTACAGTAGTTCCGCTCCATTTGTAGCAACAGATTATATTTCGACACGTCCTTGAAAAAAATTGGAGCATTATTACAAATTATTTTTTACAGTAGTGACACAGGCTATTTAGTTACTTAGTAGATGGAGAGATGATTGCTAAGGGTGATGTTCTTCTAGGCCGGACTGCTGGAGGTGTGGTTAGTGGTTAGTACTGTACCAAAAAAAAGAATTTGAATATTGATTGGGACACCCACGATGCACTCACGGTTAGCAGTTGGGTGTGTGTTAGCTTTAATTTTATTTGGTGCAAAGTAGTTCTAGCTTATTACTAGCTTGTATCGTAACAATGGAATTCCGTATTTCACTTTTTCCCCGGTGTGTATATATAGTAGTGGTCCTGCTCACTTTTGGTGTACAATTCAAATTGCAATCCACACTTTCTACGAGAAGGAAAACGCTCTGATGTATATGTACTTTGGTGAAGAAGATATATGTACTTTGGTGAAGAAGAGGAGGACCCACTCTCAAATATTATTTGTCAAAAGAATTAAAACAAACCATTAATATAATCTGTACTCAAAAAAATAGAGTAAAATGTCAGCGTGTTTGCCCTGTGTGTCTAGTTTTGAGCATGGGACAATGCCAAGGGGACAGGTGGCAGACCAAACTGCCACATGTCCATAGTCTCGTTTTATACGAGCCCATTTTGTACAATGTCAACGTAGAGGACAGGTGATGACTCGTGTGAGTAGGTAAGGTATGCATGCATTTTTGGTTGGCGGTTCATGAGAGGCCGCTTTCCCGTTGTGGCCCTTGGGGATGACACGTCGGATCGTGACGCGCAGCAGTGATCTCTAGAGAGATTGCGTGCCACGTATACTCCAGGAGCGGGCATTTGTTAACGCTTGGGTCGGCGGCAACCATTGGAGGAGGATCACTGGGCAGGGATGCAGATGATATATATAATCATAACAAGTGCTAATCAGCAGCCACATGTATATTATATATAGGGTTTTAAAAAAAGAAAGTGCATTTCTAGCTAGCGTTTGACATCACTGCTGGCGCTAATCTGAGAGAGGGATCAGCAAACACAAAGCACTAATTAGAAAGATGGCTGATGGCGAGCAGCCGCCCATCTGGAAATATGTGGGAAAACTTTGAGATGTGGACAAATAATCGGACGATATTAGAGATCAAAATTTCAATGAACATTTCGTCCTTGCCCAAATCCTACCTAGTGCTCACATTTATATACAAAATTCTGTGGAAATATGTGCTTTCTGACCTTGGGCTACTCAGATTAAATATAGAAAAAAAAAGTAAAATAATGGTTTGACTTTGCACGAGGTAGTATGGTGGTTGGTTTCATGGCTGCCGATCGAGCAGTGATGATAACTAACCACCCCCACCGGCAGAAGCCAGTCAAGCGGTTGTTAGCTCAGAATTTATGTAGCAACAAACCTGGTCTCACACCCAACGGGAGAGTGTATGTGTGGTGTGTGTCCCCCCTTAATAAATGAAATGAAATGAAATGCACATCCATTTGCATGCTGGTCACCTAAATGGCTAAATCTCATGCCTGCTTCCATGATCCATCAATGAAGGCATTGGCATTGGACTTGAGCAGCAGACATGAATGTGATGCCTCATGCCTGGACCTGCTGCAACCCAATCTCTGGGAATCATTTCCTTTTCCTTTTGATTTTTCCTTTGTGATCTGCTTTACTTTTGGGCACCAGAAATTCTCCCCATTTACGTCTCCATCAGCATCACTTCATGCATTAGATATTTGTTTAGTTTTGTGTTGGCCCTATTAAAGCAGATCTGGCCAATCACTGGGAACACACAGTTTTCAAAAGATAAGCTTGCAACCGACAGCAATCTCATCGACAATAGTGCTTTCCCCATCTCTCCTATGCGATTTAAATTGAAGAACTCATATTTAGTTTTTTAAAAAAAATTTGAAAAGAGGTGCAAATGATCATTAACCTTTGAGCTTTAGTTTAATCGTTTTCTTAATGGCACTCATCTTTAATCCTAGCAAGTAACCAATGAGACGGCATGATTTAGGATGATGCAACATAGGTAGGAACATGTCGTTATCTCTTTCAAATCCTGTCAGATCAAATGAAAAAAAGAAAGGAGCAAACCCACTCGCAAAACAATGAACAAAAAGATAAGTGCTATCACAGTTGGAATCGAGCCAACAATAGCTACTTATGTACGGTTTTCACTGACTAGGATGCCACTCCAGATTGGACCATCCATGTAAAAGCTGGAGCAGGTACATTTGGTACTTAAATCCTGTGGCGTTCATTTAATAGGAAACAGAATGTGTATCAACGCTGAATTAGCCGGTCCTATCAAAATGATGCAGAATATCAAACAGTAACCATCAAATGTCATAGCTTTTCAATCAAATAGATGTTACTAAGCATGTTACAACATGAGGACCAAACTGAGGAAAACTGATATGGTCCTCTGACACGCAATGGTTAAAATGACTAACAAGAATTTGAGGCACGATCCTTTGCATAGACAGACACTTCCTTCACCTCTCAAAAAGCATAACCATTTCGCAGTGCGAGGTGTGAGGAAACAGATCCACTGCCATCGCCCTCTTGGGGATAAAAGGCTCAGAGTTTGGCATGGACTTCGTCCGCTGCCTAGCAAGACCAGCAGTGCTCATAGATCGCCATCCTCGGTTGCCTTTGTTCTTTTCTTGTTTCTCAGATGTTGGGGTGCAGAGCTCGATCGCATTGGCGACTAGGCTATCTGGATTGCAGGAGATGTACCTGCCATAGAAGAAAAGAAGAAAAGCAGTGAATTTCAGAAGTGTTGTATATTCGACTATGATAATGTACCAGAATGCAGGTACGTGGAAGACGTACACTAGACGTCGAATGAGTGGATGAGTCCTCAATGCCTTGATCACCTATAGAGAGAGATACTAGGATGTGAGTATATAATAATACAAGTACAACAGTTCATCAGACTTTAGTCAGATAATGGGTGCTAGGTGTTATAACATGAAAATGTTTGATAATCAAGATCCATTCTTTGAATTATCAAGGAATAACTTTACGGCATATGAAGGAATACACTAAGATAGCCAGGCCTTTGATTAAATACAAGGGGTAATTCACAGCACATTTAAACTCTAGTAGCAGGGGAGAAAAGAAAGCAGATTTTTCAGTAATTAACTATTAGTCCTTTCAGCAAAATGTTAAAATTTACTTACAGTAGGGTGAAGGCCAACACGTGGAGGGTCCACAATGGCAACAACATTTTTGAACTGACATGCACTAGCAGCAAGCACATTGTTGTTTGGAATCGAAGAACTATCCTGGCATGTCTTGCGAGGATCCAAACTATCAGCTGATGTTGCGTCAGTGGGCTCATCATTGATCAATGATGCTTCCCCACAATTTTGTTCACCAGCAGCCTCATTGTGCTCATCAGGACTGGAATCAGCCTCTTTGTTAACCCTATCCACTGAATCTCCCTTTATATCCTCATCACCAGCACAAGTGGGAAGATCAACTGATCTGTCTCTAGGCTGCTCACTTTCACCATTGTCATTTTTCTCCGTTGAACTGTCCATATTTTCACCATCATTCTCTGGGCAATTAATTGTATCATCAATTTTGCTTGTATCATTGATTACAGAATTACTTTCAGAAGCTGAAATGTGTTGCTGTGGTGAACCAAGATATTCTGTGAGAAGGGACCCGATCACATCTTCAGCCTGTTTAATCCCAACATATGAACTCAAATTAGATTATTTCAGCAGAGGTCAATGGAACGGAAAAGAATGATATGACAGTAGCTGATAATTAGAGAAGTGCTGTAAATTTCATGTACGGAATATGAGCCTCACCTTGTCACAGACAAAGCGGCAATTTTTTATGTCATTAATAAGAGCATTTCTGTGAGCATCTGAAACCGCCGATTCATTCATTTCAATCCCAACAACCTGTAACAATTAGTAACTAGATTTGAAAAGATTCTTCCAAAGAAAACAGAGTCCTCTAACAAGATAAGTTAATAAAAGCTCGGGTCTGGATGTGTGTTACACTAGATAACAAGATTGATCACTTAGAAACACATAAATTGTGGAAAAGAAATTACCATTCCAACACGATGTGCTAAGGTCAGACCAATAGTTCCAGTCCCACAACATACATCAAAAAGTAATGTGTCCGAATTGAGATTGGCCCAATTACCAGCAAGGGTATACAGTCTTTCTGCAGCAAGAGTATTAACCTGCATAATCGTATGTCATTACTATATTTAACCATAGAAATAGATTGGCAAAGTAACTTGCTATTTCAGCTACAGACCTGGAAAAAAGCTGTCGGTGATATGGAGAACTTTAAATTGCTGATGTGATCATGGATTCTCGTTTTATCTTCTGCTCCGCCTTCCAACTGATCTCCCTTTGGCACCAATAGTGGGATCAGCGGACAGTCAGCAGGCGCAGCATTTGATATTCCTTTATGATCCTGCATGAATAAGTAGATTTCATTATTCTTCAAATATTTCAAGAACAACAAAGATAGACAACTTATCAATATAAGCTGCAAGAAACATCCCCAAGGGATTGTTTGATCTTTTATCAAAAGAACATTTCGTGAACTCAATTACAGTGCCTAACAACCTCAAATCTGGTTTGGTTAGGAAAGATAAAACCAAGATAAGCAGAAACATCAAATTTTAGCCAACACTCAATCATGAGTTTTATGAAAAGCCAACCCTTGTTTTTCATGAAATCAGTTTCCGATCTAGATTTTCTCTACTGCTGAGCTACTCATCCAAACAAAATGCAAATTTCTCCAACAAAATAGTAAATTAAAAATCACTTTCCCTAAAAAATCATATAAAAACCTATATTCTAATAATCTTATTGCTAAATCGTGAATTTATAAATCTTATTGATAGATTAACATGATCCAAACAACCACTAAAAACAAATGAATAATGAACTCAGTATTAGGAAGGAACATATAAATTAGTAGCAACCTTAAGTACTCCCAGAAAAATGTTAAGCAAGATTTCAGACTACCGCGACAAAAGTAACTGATTAAAAATATATGTACATTTTACTGGATAGCATACACTATGCTTCACAAGCAAAAATAGTGAAAGAAATGAAGTTTAAAAAAAATCTATCCAGATTGCATAAAACAGACAAATGAAAAAATACAGAAAAATCATAGCTCTGAAGCTGGGAAAACATTACTTGCACTACAATAGTTGTTAGCGGCAAGGGAGGTGAGCACGTCGCAGCGCCTTGTGCCAAGGCAGAGGACAGCTTGTCAAACTCTTCTTTCATTAGAGCCTCATCAACATCTGTTGAACACACCTGAAAGTATAGGTGAAGTTTGATAGTGTCAGTGGTCAGCCACTAGGATTCTTTATAGCCATTGAAGTGATGCTGTAAGTGCCTTTTTGCTCCAAACAACCTGCACAATAAGCATGACTTCTGATATTTGTGATTCCCCATTCTGTAAAACAACAGCTTCCGCTGGACACCTTCCCTCACGAACCTGATAACAATCCCAATTTAAAGTGTTAAATCTAGAGTACTCCTAATTATATATCCAATAAACATAAATAGAAGCATCTCACTCAGGTTCAAAAGTTAGAGAGAGCATACTGTGAATTGGCGCCAAAACCCACAGTTATCAACTCGGCTCCACAAAGGCAAGCTTGATGACTGCAGAAAATCTTGGAACATCTGAGCATATTTACAGGAAATTTCTGAGACATTTGGGCAGTTCACAGGTTCCTCAACAGCAGTCACACCTTCCCTAGAATCATGTTGTACCAGTCATTATTACCGGAACTAAGAGCAGTGAAGAAAAATGAGAAAGAGATAAGCCAACCTGAAATTCCCAAGCATAAATCCTACTGTCTTCTTGCCCTCCAAGGAATATCCTACAGAGAACTCGCACTTGTTACGGTATCCATCAACAATAGGGGAGTCCAAAATGCCTTCGAGCTTGCAAGGAAGACCACCTGGGTAATTGAGCAGATCATTACTGCATGCTTAAAAAAGTAGAGAACATTTCTCCTAATGCAATTACACACAGCTCTCCTGCCTGTTTGAGAAAAGAAAATAGAGAACAGAAAGCCATTTCCAAGAATCTAAGCACAGGTCATTGCAAAGACCACAATAAATGCATCCCGCTAAGCTGAAAAAGCAAGTTTTGTGTACCCCATTGTTTCAGAAGTCAGAACAATGAGAAGTGCATGCTCCAAATATTTGAGATTATAATCGCAAAGCATCTCAGATACTGATGCAAAACAAATCTATACTATACATGTTCCGAGTAAACGAAGTGTATTAGATTTCATTTTTTTTCATGAAGAGTTGGATTGCATGCTATCAGTGTCCACATTTCACCAAAAGAAAGGCATGGCTGCCACACGTTTTATACTCAAGCACTGCATATTACATGTCTTTGCCTGGAGATTCTAACGGTTTGTCTGCTATTGAAATGAAGTATGGAAGCATTGAAGACAGAAGCATTGCTTGGGTGGAACTATGAGAATTAATCTTTGCAAGTTTGGATCATGGAATTTTGTAATTTGGGATACAGAGGCAGTGATTCAGTTTTAGAGTCCTCAACATTCAGATGGGCTAATCATCATAGGATAATGCAAAATTGAATAAACAGAAACAACATAGTGGACAAGTAGATGTTCCCTCAGCACATACATATACCTATCTGCATCTGATAATTAATACTTCTATATTCACTAGAAATTTGCATTAACTTATGGGTAAGATTAAGTAAGCACTAAAATGCATGTCCGTTAACGCTATATTTAATTCTTCCGAGGATGGAGATTGTATCAGTTTACTCATAATCCCACATGGACTGCCCAGATATGCATTATATTTCTGTCATTCTGCCAAAAAAATCCAACAAAAAGCATGCCATAGAATCATCTTTATCCATATAGTTGTCTAAAAGAATCTGCACGGGATCATCAGAAGTAGACCGATTGCTTATGCATGGCTAAAGCCAAAACAGGCTACAAGTGTAATTATATTTGATGAGAACATGTTACAGTACTAGTTGAGGCGTTTCTTTGAAAAAACACAAAGGGAACATAAATTATCCGATCGTGAGGGAGCTAGATTGGCTCATCGCCCTCTGTCAATAGAGGTTAGCACAATTACTGAGGATAAAATGTACAAATGCAACACAATAAATTAAGGGCATTACCAATTTCCTTTGATTTAATAATCCAATTAGGAAGGGAAATGGCAGGTGGGCAAGCTTTCCTAGCATTGCGAGTCTATGATACAAGACAATAACAAAAGTGGTTAGTAATTTCCGCAGAAACATAGTAAAGCACTGTTTAAAACAGTATACGGATATGAAATTGTTCTTACAAGTCTCTTCAGTATTTGTGCCATCGAATGTTTTTTGTGTTCTAGCTGATCGTTGTAAGACATATGGGCAAGGGGAGTAACAGCATCACGGGCACTTTTTTTACTTGATGCAACCACTTCAGGTGCAGATGTTTCCCCAGCAGGAGTAGCAGGACTACTACCATTTTCTGTTGCAGTTCCATTAGCAACAGGCCCTTCAGTACGGACTTTCTGATGAGACCTACGATTAGCATCAGATATCTTTATTTCCTTTCCACCAGAAGGATTCTCCTTGAGGACCTAATCAAGTCAAGAGGAAAACGTCAATCTTAATTTCAAAGACACCTCAGCAGGTTGCTAGCATGAAGAGGCAGATAATTACCTGAACAGCATGTGTTAATTGCTCGACACTTTCAAAAGTCACAAAACCAACTGTCATTCCCTTCTTCTTCTTTGCTGTCGCATACAAGATTCCCTGCAGCAGCATAGTTTTTAAATTGTAGCATTTAGATTGGTGAAATCAGCGTAAAAAACAGGCTTGACAAACGCAAAGTCATATCCTATCTCTTGGAAGGAAAAAAAAGGGAAATTGGCTCCATGACACTCCGTATGTGTGGGCTTTCTATGGAACACTGTAAAACCGCCATCTAGCTCACGGACACAAGAAATCCTATTTTCAGTTAGATAAACATTGCGCCACAACAAATGCCACATACTTGAAGGTTCCATAGCATATTTGCAAAAGAAAACATGCCAAGGTACTGAAGTATCAAATTTGCTAGAACTTAATTGACAAGTTACAAATATTTTTTTGTTCAAAAAACATTAGTTCATGCCTGGTTATTTCCATAGCGTGTCAACTAAACATGATCGAATTCCATCACCCCCGATGTTCCTAAAATACCCATGGGCAATGAACACTCAGATACCACTGCTAGACAGAATCAACTTTGCTCAGAACTTCAATGTTAGCCATTCCAGCCCTAATAGTGATTCAATCTAATGCTATTTCCTAATGCCGGCAAAGTAGAGTAGAGTAACCAAGAAGGAATTTAACACTAAAAGTACGACTTACCTGGTCTTGGAGGAAGGCCTTGAGCCTATCAGCCGTCCACCCCCTGGGAAGGCCAACAAGGCACTTGTCGAGCGACTGCTCATCCACCGTGACCTCCTCCTCGGCCTCCTCCTGGGCCTCCGCGGCGGCCTTGCGGAGCTTCTTGGCGCGGTCGGAGGTGGGGTCCCAGGTGCCGTCGGGCCTCGGGCGGAGCTCCTCCTCGGTGTGCGCGTAGCGGCAGGACTCCCCGTGGCTGCACCCTTCGGCGCCGGCGCCGCGGCGGCGGAAGTAGGAGCACAGGCTCGTCTTCCACATCGGGTGCCGGCTGCCGCCGGCCGCGTCCTCACCGGAGGCGGCGGGGGAAGATGGCGCGTCTTCGGCAGCCGCATCCGGCGATCCTTCCTCCCTCTTGCGCTTCTCTCCGGTGAGTTCGGGCTGCGACGGCGGTGTCTTGGCGTCCTCCATAGCGGCGATGGCGGCGGCTGTGTGCGCGGAGGGTTGCAGAGACTAGCGGTTTGCAACCAAAGGACTTGTCTTGGGCCTTTTTGGTTGGAAAGCAAGTGGGCCGTCGCTTCTTCTATTTTGGGTCTGGATGGAAAACGGCCTGCTTGCTGTGTTCTTGGGCTCCTCCTCCCGAGAAAAATCATGCTGTATTCTTGGGCCATCGGTTCTGCCAGTAGAGAATTGGGTGTTTGGAAACACTTACCTTTAGGGCCTGTTTGGACCCTCGGAATTGGGCTGAATTGGGATCACTTTCCGGATTGTGTGTTTGTGGGTGTGTCCTCCAAAAATTAGAAGTGATATTTTCGGAAATAACAGAGGTCGCGCTCGCATGTGCGAGCGAAAAGCGTCGCAGAAGGTCCACCGACGGCCTACCAACGCCGCCGCCGCTCGCCACCGAGGCTGCCGAAGTTAGGGTTCTGGGGCTACCAGGGTTAGGGTTTGGGGTTGTCGAAGGTTGTTGTGCTGCCGGACCTATAGAGGATCGCCACGGTGGGGGGGGGAGGGGGGGGCGCCAGACCAGCGATGGAGCCGGTCGAGGCGGGGCGGCGGGGGCGCCGCCCGCCGAGGCGGTGGGGGATGGCGGTCGGGCAGGGTTGGCGGCGGGGGAGGTTGGCCGGAGTTGGAGGAGGAGCATGTTTGGCAAAGGGTTAGGGTTAGCGTTGGCGGCGGTAGAGGACGGCGGCGAAGGCGCCAGAGCCGGGGGAGCTTGGCCAGGAGCTGGGTTAGCGTCGGCGGCGGTGGAGGTGCCGGGGCGGCGACGGAGGTGCCGGAACGGCGCCGGAGCTAGCCGACGGTGGTGGAGGCGGGGGAGCGACTCTGGGCTATATACGACCCACGATGGTGGAGACGTGGAAACCTTCTGCGAGGCTTCCCTTCCCAGTCGTACCTGCGACTGGAAATAGCGCCCGATATTTCAGGCTATTCCAGAGGCCGAAACAGTGGCCCCTCCTAAATTTTTGGGCTAAGTGGGCTTAAATAGGGAATTTCTATTCATCGCATATGCGAAACGAGGCTGACACATCGCAGAAACGATAAGAGCTGGCCGGTTTGGAAAAAAAAAACACATGCCTCGACTTGCGTGCATATACATCCTCAACCAAAAATGCTCTATCTCACAAACTAGTTATCCAAATTAATTTTTAATTACACCGCTGTGTTTCTTACAACGAGATCTTCAAAACTTGACCACACTTGATTATATTTAGATGATATTTTTTCTAAAATATTTTTATTTGTTCCGGAACAATTTCTATCCCTGGAATACAACAACACAAAAAAGTTGGCCTAGGAGTAGATATTAAACAAAGTTAGAAAATAATTGCTTTTGGTGGCCTATACACTTCATCACAGGAACAGAAAAGCGACACCTGCCCAACTCACTCACATCCAACCATGCTCAGCCTACTTTTCGCAAAAAAACAATGCTTAGTCTACATCTTTCTCCATCTTTTCTTTTTCTTTTCTATTCGGAATATAGCCTATGTCTCATTTTCACAAAATTTAATTTAACTTGACCTATCATAACAACTATAGAGATAGCAATTGGGAATGGAAGAGCGGATACTAATTTTAATGTAAAGTGATGACACAACGGTGAGCACTCCGTAGCTGTTCCCTAAAAAAAGATAAAACATTATATATTATCCACCATGGAGCAAATAGAACCCAAAATAGTCAAACATGAGCATGTGGTTGATTGTTTATCACGGAGGAGAGGAATTTTTTTCTCTCCCTTTAGTTGTGTCTTCTATCTTCTCCCTTGTCCATTTGGGGTTGAAGACAGTGAAAATCTATCGACCTGACCTAGCTAACAAGCATCTAACAAAAACAACAAAAAAACACAGCATAAGGTAAAATGATGCACTTTGAAAAAAAAAGAATTTTAGAGGTGTTGTTTTATCTTTTTTAAACGAACCAGACATAAGAGGTACCGATTATATTGAAAATAAGAATTAAACTCGGAATGGTTTGCTAACACGATAAATGAGAAGAAAACTACAACCCCGCAGCAAGCTCACATTGCTCTACCACCGATCACCGCTACAGCACAGGCACAGTAACCGAGTTAAAAGAACGTTGGATCTAAGACTTGCGCATATAATACATTATTTTCGGGGTTCTAAGCAACCTTGGCAATAGCAAACTCTACTACGATGAACGGATAAACTAGCAAACAATTTATTTGGAGAAAAGGTGTCAATTTAAGGGTGGTAGAAGACTTTAAAATGGTTGTCGTCGCACTTGAAAAAACTATGCACAAATACGTCTTTTTGCGAACTATAATAAACATACTAAATTTGTATTCTTTTTATGATACAACAATACATTAGCACGTTACAACTAAAGTTTAGCTATAATTCTCTTTAATTTAATAGTTGTAAGACAAATTGCATACCTTATTTGTAATTCTGTCATAGAATTTCATGGATGTGCATTTGTTGCACACAAATAGTTGGCACATTTTACCTGCAGTTTCGATTGAAAGAAAAATAATGGGCGCCTAACAGTGGTTGGTTTGTTTGACTTGGTTGGAGCAAGAAAGTAAGATATTGGTAGTTGATTAATGGTGGGGGTGGGCCCACATAAAAAAATCAAGGGAGGGATGTCCCTTAGCGAAATGGACACGATGAGATTGGGACCGACGGAAGGAGAGGCCGCTTCTCCTCCTCCTCCCTCTCTCTCGCATTCTGCCGTCAGTGCTGTTGGCTGAGCACACGAGCGGAGCAAGGGAAGGGAAGGGAAGGGAAGCTTTGAGGAGGAGGAAGCAGCGGGGTTGGGTTGACCGGAGCGGAGCGGAGTGACAACCCCCCCCCCCCCCCCCCCCCCCCCCCCACCCCCACCTCCCCTTTCTTGTTGCCACCGCTCCACGTCTCCAACAAACAAGGCAACAAGAAGAGATTGGCAGCGCGGGGAGGGGGAGATCTGTGCAACCTTCTCCAGTGATGATGGAGAGCCAGCCGCTGCAGGAACCGACGGCCACGGCTCCGGCCGCCGGAGAAGAAGCAGCCGGAGCGCCGCCCGCCGTCGTAAGCGCCCGCTTCCTTCCTTCCTTCCTTTGCCTGTCCTTCTTGCTCTTCTTGCTCGCTCGCTCGCTGGCAGTTGAGCTTACCGGGCCACCGAACCCTTGCCATTCCGGTGATTGGATGGATCTCGAATTGATAGCTTCGGCCAGCCCGGAGATCTGGTGCTTCCTCTTGCTTCGCCCTGTCCCACCAACTCCTCCCACCAACCTCACTCGCGAGATCTGGTGGGATAGTTTTGGGATCTGGGGAGCTCACGGCGTTGACTGGTTGAGGAGAAGCAAGACGGCATCGCCATGACCAAGCCTTTCATTCATTTTTCCTCGCATCATTGTCTCTCGCTTGGTCCTCGTTGGATTCGGATCTGCGTGTCTTTGCTGCTTTTACTGCAACTGCCGCGTGCCTGCTGACGTTTGCTGCTTCTTGCAGGTCCCCGGCAAGGAGTTTACCCGCACCTGCAAGGGCCTCGTCGTCGTGCTCATCGGCGGATACGTGCTGCTGCAGCTACTCCCCTCGTCACTTAACTACCTCGCTATCATCCCCTCAAAGTACGTACTTGCCTGGATAAACCACGACGCACAAAGAAACAACTTTTCCCGCACCAAGCAGTACATTTCTAAGCTTGTTCCGACGTCTTGCAGGACAATCCCGTATGTATGGACTGTCTTCACGGCTGGTTACATCGAACAAGTCCTTCCAGGGGTGAGCTCAATTCCTCCCAAATTGTACTACTATGCAATCTTTGATTGCAAATTTGGACTTCATGGCTGTGAAATGCCTGTACCATCTTAAGTACCTTTCCTGTAACACTGCGAATTGAACATCACAACTCAAGCAAAAGTGTGCTGTTGAAATTCATTTATCGCATTAGAAGTAGCATTACTGTGATCTTTGTTACCTTATCATGATTGAGTAGTAGAAAGGGAGAGTGGCATTACTCAACACCATAAATCAGGATCATTTCCTTTGTCATATGACTTACTGTAACCAAAAAAAAATCTTGCTTTTACAGGCTATTGGCAGTTCTCTTGGTCTTCTCTTCTGCGGGAAGGACATCGAACCAGTATGGGGCCGCAAGGAGTTCTTGAAGTTCATTATTTTGGTCAACTCCATATGTGGAGTCCTTGCATTCTGCTTTGCTATTGGACTCTACTATGTCACAGGAAAGGAGAGCTTCCTGTAAGTTTCAAGCCAACATTCAGCTCTGTATAGATGTGCCTATTCTCATTTCTCATTAGCCATTTACCTGGCAGGCTTGGCACCAGACTTCATAGTTCTGTTTGATGTGCTTATTGCCCTTGTTTTCTGTTTGTGTAAAAATGGTCAATCAATGTGCTATTTGTCAACATTTACCTCAATTGAGGAAAGCCACACCCTTAGGCTTGCTTGTAAGAAATACATATTACTAGCTGATAGCATGATATCACACAGCTACTCATCTATTCAATAATGGATATTCTTTGGACACATTGATCACACACTACTACAGTTGTTATTTTTGCATCATTCGAGTTGCTGGGTTACACAGTAACATAGTACCATGTAGGAAATAAAATTGCTGTCTGAAATATGGTACATCACCTGACGTTGCTGTGCCATGCCATGCAGTGTCACACCACTTTCTGGTTTCCACAGCTGCCTTGCTGGCTTTCTTGTGGCCCTGAAGCAGCTGTTACCAAACCTTGAGCTCCCCATGTGTTTTTTCTGGAAAATAAAGGCAAAGGTATATTATTTTACTACTCTATTGCCAGTTCTAAGCCTACAGTTGTATTATACCATTCTAATGGTATACTTCTTCAGCAGCAAGTTCACAAGTTTGTTGATGTTGAGTTCTCTTATCTCTTTGTTTCTCTTGCTCCTGCAGTGGATGCCATTCTTTGTTGTATGTTTCTCAAGCATCATGGCCTTCATCGTGCCTGATTCCATCAACTTCCTACCAACTTTGGTGTCCGGGATGTATGTCAGCTGGCTTTACCTCAGATACTTCCAAAGGAACCCACTGACTGGACTTAGGGGTGATCCAAGTGATGACTTCTCCTTCCCCAGTTTGTTCCCAGCTGCCATGCGGTAAACTTCCGATCCTCATGCATCAGCAAGTACTCACTTATTCATATCACTTTTGACAACATCACCCTTTTCCCCCTTGCAGACCAGTGACAGATCCTGTCGCCAATCTGTTTGATAGGATGCTGTGTGCAAGGTCTAGGCCTTCCGAAGTGGCCCTTCCAGTTTCAGATCCTACCAAGGCTTCAAGGAGAAGGTATATGAGTTCTCCTTTAGTTAGGTGGGATGGTTGTGCATACCAGTCACACTTTTTGCTCTCACTTTTCAGTGATTGTAATGGTAGTAATACACTAAGACTGGGAGTGATACCTGTCGATGGTATTAATTTATATTTCTGCTTACGCTAGTATCAGAACAGTAGCGTTAAACTATGGCATAGAATTGTTGTAAAAAAAACTATGGCATAGAATCAGTCATTTGTGTCTTCAATAAAGCTATGGTGCTCCTCTAAGAAAAACAAGCTATGGTGCTCCCCTAAGAAAAAAAGCTATGATGCTGTGAGACTGAAAATTTGAGTCATGACATCACAAAAGGAATTTTTGTTATCAGTTCCAAGCTCACCAGTCCAATTTAACTGCTACAGGGAGCGTGGCGAGAGGGTGCTGGAGGAAAGGTTGGCCGGCGATCATGCTGCTGACACAGAAGCCCCAGCTCGTGGCCATGGCACCGCTGAAGATTGAGAACTTCCTCCGTCCCAACACCTTAAAAAGGAGCCACGGGTTCCCTCCACCATCGCAACTCTCCAAATCTGGAGAGTGCATTCAGTTTACAGAACCAATAATATGATGTCTTACTCCTTTTTGTTTCTTCGCCTGCGAAGATTTATTGGTTAAATTGTGTTGTAGTCCAATTATTATTATTACAGTGAAAGAAGAAAAGAGTGGCATTCCCGGCCAGATGTAATGTAGAAAGAAGAATGGCTTGTCAGGATCAATATTGAGGTGATTTTTTCTAGTGAACATGATTCGAGTGGATATTAGGGTTCACATAAGAAAATGGTGTGCTGAATGTTGTGGCCTTATGATTATGGTGTAGAGTCAAGAACTCAATATTGATTTGCCCCCTTTTCTGATACTTGAGCAATCTTTAGTTCAGATTTGTAGCAGAGTTCAGAAACGGCTGTCAAGATGGAATCCTATATATGAATCCTATATATTCTTCCTACATGAAGTAATGCAGAGCTACGGATAACATCAAACTTGCCCCCAACGAACAACGATAGTGAGTAAAACAAATCTGACTCGTGAAATGGTATGCTTACCAACGCCAATTTAGCCATCTCCGGATCTATGAGTGAGCTCTATAATTGAGTTTTGAAGATGGGGAGAAAGAAGCAGTTATGAGTGAGCTCTATAATTGAGTTTTGAAGATGGGGAGAAAGAAGCAGTGAAAGCGCACCTTCAATTTTACGTTTAGCCTCTTGTGAAAGCGCACTTGCAATTTATGTTTAGCCTCTTTGCATATCGTGAATGGTAGGGGCATTATTGTCAATGCACTGGGACTAAAAACAGAAGAAAATAAAGAGATAGAAGTTGAAGAGAAGGGAAGAGAAACCCTGAATTGGAGCAATTCGTACGTGGAGTGTCAAATATGGGGTCCCATCAACTATTGAAGAGAAAGGCATGTGAATTTAATATTAAATGTAGTATGACGGATATTAAAATTTCTCGATATTTTTACCGTGAGAGGTACTATTACCTAAATCTGCTAACCTTAATTTGATGAATTTGAATCGTCCATTTTTTTTGACGCATCTCATCTGGGTACAACGGTAGTATCTGTTCATACACATACACGCACACCCACTCTACCCACGCACACCTCACTTACACCACTATACGCGTACAAACAGCCCTACATCTACACTATACGGGTACAGCTGTAGTATCGTCCATTTTTTTGGGTGCAATTAGTAACTTGTAGGTCCGAAAGGGAAGTGTCCTTTGGAGTTTGCACAAGAGTTTACCACGGGCCGTCCATTCTTGATCCAACGGCTGGAGTGTTGAGAGGTTGGGTGAGGGACTGGAGAAACCCTCGCAATCTCGCCCCCGTCTCCTCCAGTCCTCCTCCCTTATCTTCTCCGGCGGCGGCGGCGGCTAACGCGCAGCGAAGGAACAAGAAGATGGCGACGATCGTGAACACGACGGAGGAGGAGCCCATTCTGGCCGTGGTGCGCTTCACCGCGGAGCTCGCCTGGGCAGACGCGGGCCTGGAGGTCGCCGACCCCGAGGTCACCCGCCTCTGCCTCGAGGCGCAGGAGCACATCCTCGCGGGGCGCTGGCTCGACATGGCCTCCCTCATGCTCGCCTCCGCCGACCTGCTCCTCACCTCCCCGTCGCGCGTCCCGGACAAAGGCACCTTCCTTTTTCTCTTTCTATTCCAGTTCTAGATTTGGTTTGTTTGCTCCTGGATGGGGAATTGAGCCTCCAACTCGGCTTTTGCAGATCTCGAGTGCGTCCTCTCCGTCATCTGCAGCCTCGTCACCAAGGCCGGGTCGGAGGACCAGGCGCTGCAGATCACCGACCTCATCTGCGCCAAGCTCACCCAGCAGCCCGACGACAAGCCGGCGCTGCGCCTCAAAGTGTAAGCAACAACTCACTAGTAAAACATTCTATCAATTGAGCTCTTTGTTTCAGATGCTTGATTCGCTTACTAATCACAATGTTGTTTCCAAATGTATGCATGTAGTCTGTTCAGCTTGTACAATCTGCTTCCGAGCCCCTACGGCAAGGCATTTGTTTACAAGAAGGCTCTCGAGCTCGCCACGGCTGGAAAGGCTGCCGAGTACATCATCCCGTCATTCAAGAATATCGACAGCTTCGTCAGTGAGTGGGGAATTGGCAATTTAGAGCAGAGGGAGCTGTACCTCGCCATCACTAGGATCCTCAAAGATCACAAGGGGTGAGGCACGCTTGACGCTTGCTACTGATCATCAAGTTACTTTTGTTTACTACTTGTCTGGCGAGGTTTTGCACTGATGCAGTTTGACCTTTTTCTTTCATGGGCAGCATGACCAAGGACTACTTCAAATTTCTCAACAAGTACCTTGCCACTTTCAAGGGATCAGATGATGACTCTGCTACAATTGGTGATGCAAAGGAAGAGGCTGTTGCAGCAATTATTGAGTTTGTTAAATCGTCTAACCTCTTTCAGGTGCTTGTTTCCAGTCTGTGCCTCTGGAATTTTCAATTCTATGAGAAGATTCAGGAGATATCGTTCCTAACTCCTAAGAAGGATGTTTTTTTTTGCTGAGCTATTCATTAGTGCCTCACTTCTTGAATTGCAATATAGCATCCTGTTCTTATATCATTTATCCAGATGTGAATTTGTCTGATCAGAATGTTAAATTTGGTACAGCATTAGTTTCGCCGACAAAAGATGCTCTAATGTTACCCATCTTGCATATAAACAGTGATTATTCTCTCAGTATCTTCTCTGGCCCAAACTTGTGTGATTATAAATTGGTAGATTTTGACATAGGGGTAGATTACAAGTCGTGTTTTTCTTTAACCATTTATGTTGTAAAATCCTTCCACTATTCCATAATGTAACCTTATATCTTGTATGCCAATTGCCTACAATAACTTTGAATATGGTGGCCACATCATAAAATCCTTTACCGACTTTGTACTTCCGATCAGTGTGCTGGATTGATGGGAAATTTTTGTAATTACAGTGTGATCTGCTCAATATGCCAGCTGTTGCACAGCTTGAGAAGGACGAAAAGTATCAGTTGGTTTATGAACTTCTAAAGATATTCCTTACTAAGAGGCTTGATTCCTATTTAGAGTTTCAGACTGCAAACTCTGCCTTGCTGAAAGATTACGGTATGTTCTCCTGCTGGACCAGTACTAATGATTCCCTTGCGAATTCAAGTATCTCATACATCTTGGATAATTGGATTCATTTCTTTGATTTCTGATGAACAATCGACAGGACTGGTTCATGAGGAGTGCATAACCAAAATGCGCCTCATGTCTTTGCTCGATCTGAGCAGCCATTGCTCTGGTGAAATCCCTTATTCAGCAATCACCGAATCACTTCAGGTAAATTGGCTTTTTTAGTTCCTGTTCCATCTGATCAAATGAATTTTATTCACCTTGTTGTAGCTTTGATTTGACTTTGATAATGCTTTGTTAGATTAATGATGATGAGGTGGAGCAATGGATTGTGAAAGCAATTGCATTCAAGATATTGGATTGCAAGGTTGATCAGCTTAACCAGACTGTCATCATCAGGTATTTACTTTGCTAGGACTTTTGAAAGTCGTCTTAATATCTTATGTGTGAATCAAGGTTTCTTCTGCTTGTCATAACATGATTTTTGGTTAATTTGTGGTCTTATGTGCAAATTTCAGTCGGCATACGGAGAGGATATTTGGGATGCCACAGTGGCATGGTCTGCGCAGAAAACTTGGAGTTTGGAGGGTAACCTCTTGATTCACATCGAATTTGCAACTTGATCAGCAAATTTTATCTAGAGAGCCTACTCTGGCGCGTTGACCTATTTGCGTTTATTGTGCTCCTAATTGACTTTTCTTCCAAAAACTGTGATCCAGGGAAACATTGCCAGTGCTATTAACACAATCCAAGCTAACAAAGTCACTGAAGAGGGCACACAAGCAATGCATGGCTTGATGATCCGCTGACTGTAGGCGAGTCTGCGAGTTTATAGCTTGAGGGATTAGATGAGAAATTTTGTATGAGACAACTTGTAATCTGAGTTAGACCCTGTGATGATGCTGGATAGATTTCAGTTACATGTATTCTGTCAGCACAGCTGTGCAGTTTGCTATGATAATTTTTCTTCACTGCTAATTGTTATCCTTTCTAGGTTTCGGTCATTCATTTGTGTTCGGTCTGAGCATTTTGGTTATCCGCATTATTTTACTAAGTTATATAGTTGGACACTTGGACCTGTACACAAACAAAACATCTCAACAATATATTTTTGCAGCCCCAAATCCCGCCCTTAGTGGTGTTGTACCGGGAGTTGCAGTCAAATGCATTTGTGTTGCTTATATTTATATTCTGAATCTGAAATTACCACAGCCAATATTTTTGGTACGCCTAATGGATTTACAACATGCATCTCAACAGAAGAAAATATTTTTACTTGCCGCTAGAAATACACTTTTATTGAACTTATATGAAGTAAAATGCAGAAGATGTAAACTTCTATAAATATACCTTTCTGTTTTTGAACTAAAAAATGAATACAAAATGCATTTCTGTTGCTCTGAAATACAGCAGCTTACTATCTGGTACAGTAATAACGTTTACTGATCATCACGAAAGAACAAGAAATTCAGCACATTTTACAGATCACTCACAAGAACAAGAAATTCAGCACTTCAAAATAAAGTGATTCATACTTTAACTGAAACTCCTGAAATAATCAGTAACTATGCAGAAGATTTAAAACTTTGTATTTAACGCCTTTTGGCTTGTGAACTAAAAAAATGAATACAAACATGTACAAATACAATGGACAGCTTTGCAGCGTAATGGCTGGCTTCTTTGGTGATGCTGCACTAATCTTCATCCTACAAAATATCTCCCGAAAATTCTGACTATTAACAGCAGAAATTCTGCATGAGGTTGTGCAAAACCTGAAGCCTCCTCTTTGCAAGAGCTGCTTCTTGAAAGTAGTCAAACCTGGGATCCCTCTGCACTATTCAAGCCAAAGCTTCATGGCTTTTAATTCTACAGTATATGCCTGAAAAACAGTACCAATAATTAGCTGAGGTAAAAATGAATATTAGATTCGATATTAACTTGTTCAGTGGTGGAATGGACAGTAATGATGAATGCAAACAAATACATAAAAATTTGGACCACGTCCCAAACAATCAGGATAGCAAATCTCCTACAGATAATTCAATGCTTTTGTAACGGTCTGAAATATATTACCAAAAAGGTAGAGCTAATCTAACAAACAACTTTTGAATTACAAAATGAAAAGCACAGGTGATATGAAAAAAATGTTTTGAACCTAACAAAGAGGAAATAGAAAGTAACAGCTGGCTGTAATCAACCTTATGGGCTCAAGGGCAGATCATCAAAGTTGAAATGTGTCGCAATCATAAGTCAATTGATTTAATATAGTCTGCCTTGAGATGCCACACTTTCTGTGATTTTGTGGTGCTGATCTCATTGAAATACCAAAGACAAATGAAAAGGGACCGAATGACCCTTTTGTATATATGCTAGCGTCAAGTTGAAGCATGTAAGAAATGGGTGCAACTAAGAACCCGTCCATGTGTAGAGAACCAAAGGAGATTTCTGGAAGGTACAAAACTAACCTGTCAAAGGAGTTAGTGCTTTGTTGAACATAGCTGGTGGTACTATTTAAGAGGAATAATCACATCCAGATTCGTCCCAACTCGCCATCCTTTAGGATAGGCAAGATTCTCAGATCCAAATGGTGCATGCCAGTTCATTATATGCGAGCAGTCAGCAGGTACGCCTTCCATCTGGCTTTCATCCTCCACTAGTTGCTCTACAAACGTGGTTCCCTGCAAAGTAACAACCATCTCAGCCGTGATACTACAAGCAGAAAGGCATCAGAAACAAAGTACAAACAGGGAAGCAGATAGGTCTTCCATTTGGTGATCACCATATGTTTGATCACTGGACAGCTATTTATTAGTCTTATTTTATTCCACTGCAGCCTTTTACATTCATGAAATTTAACATATCCAGGGTTGTATAATAATAGTGGAGAAAAGACAAAATGTAGATCAATCTTCTATTTAGATTCTTCAGAAAATGAATTAAGAGTAGTCTCCAGATGCACGAGAACAGAACATTGTATGGTCCTAACTCACGAGTCAGAATACATATAAAAAAAAGGAAAAAAAAGAAACAGGCAGCTTACTTGGAAACCTTCTTTCACCGTTTCTGGATGGCGAATTGAATTCCAGGCCACATGGGACCTCAGCTTGGGATCCCAGAGCATGGTGCTGTTGAATGCGAATCCTGACATAGCAACATGAAATCTACGAATCTTGCTGTTATCTTCACTTGTATGCCATCCAACAACTTGATTCTGCTTACACACAGGGCCCTCCAGCACCACACCATCCCTTATGTTTTCAGAGATCACGGGAACAGGCCATGTGCCAAACCTCCTAATCATCAGAAGAGTTTGCAATAAGTCAACATGCTGATTTATATGCAGCATCCAATTTTCTCAAGAACACAGAACATTATATTTTTGCTTGTCAGAATTTAAAACCAATTTTGTTGAGTTGAACCGTACTAAATAGGATGAACTACCCTACCAATGAGCTCCAAGACAGGAAAAATGGTAAGAATTTTGAGCTCCTATGTTCAGTCAGCAGGTGTGGTTCAGACAGCATAGCAGGAAATGGAAGGTTCCTTTCCCTAAAACTGGGTCAAACACGCTGTCGCTTTGGCATCCGGAAGACGGAATTAGTACAGCGTGTTTGACAAGATCAATCTTAAGGACGCGAAGCTGAATCGAAGGGGGGTAGCAGTACCTGATTTGTCGCAGGCGCTGGAAGAGGTCTAGGGAGTAGACGCCCTCCTCGTGTGCGAAGTAGACGATGCCGTCGAGGCGGTGGTTCTCGACGAGCTCGAGCGCGGCATTCATCTGGTGCGGGCGGAGGTCGGCGGCGGCGGCGGAGGAGACGTTGAGCAGCTTGTCGCAGCAGCCGACGTACCGGTGCATGACGGCGGTTCGGCGCAGCGCGGCGGCCGCCTCGGGCGTGGGCTTGCCGGCCTCGACGACGACCCAGAGCAGGGGCGTGTCGACGAGGCGCAGCGTCTGGCCCATCCGGGCGAGGTAGTACGCCTGCGCGGCGCGGGCGCGCGTGGGCGTGACGACGATGAGCAGCTTCCTCCTGCTGTCATCGGCGGCGTCGGCGTCGTCCTGTACCCGGATGGGGAGCTGGTCGGCCGCGGACGCGATGGGGTTGGGGGAGGAGGAGCCCGCCGGGCGGATGTGCGGGGTGTGGGGCAGGTGGGAGAGGAAGTGGAGGAGGCCGAGGAAGGAGCCGAGGAGGAAGAAGGCGGCGAAGCGCGGGAGCGGGCGGCGGGAGAGGAAGAGGAAGGGGTGCGGGTAGCCGGCGGCGAGGTGGTGGTGGGTCCTCGGGGAGGAGTTGGAGGAGGAGTGGCGGAGCGGGGAGGAGGGCGGGGAGGAGGAGGCGAAGGGGCCGTGGTGGCGGAGCAGGTGCTGCTTGGCCGGCGAGTGCGGCCGGCGGATGGACGCCATGAATGCCCCCGCCGCCGCCGCGGATGGGGTAACGGCTGCTGGGCTAGCTTCTTGCTTGGTCCCCCTCTAAAATTAATGGCTCTGGGTGAGGATTGAGGCCTTGAGGGGAACGAAGGGAAGAGCTTGGCTTGGGTGGGAGGGAATGGATGGGTATCCGGCAAGAGTCGGGCAACTAGTAGTAGTAGTAGCTGCTCTCAGGGCAGGGCAGGGGAGGGGAGGAATAATCATGGCGCGAATGGCGGGGGATGTTGAAGTCAGCACGAGTTGGCCTGCGGCAGGCCCGAATTCGACGGACGGAGGTGGAGCAGAGAGAGAAGGTTTGGTCGGGGTTGGTGGCGTGGGGTGGGGGACGAAGGAGGAGGAAGAGGAGAACTAGCCCTGACCGGGAAGGGAGGTCGCCGTGGACCAGGAAACCCGAGCCAGGAAGCGAAGGAGAAGAAGCCGAAACGGAAGACGACGTCACAGGCACGAATTTTTTTATATTTTAATTCTTTTTAATCTAATATTTAATAACAAAAGAAGTAGCTTTTTGTCACGCCATAGCTCGTGGCGCGACTCGCGCCACATGCTTTGGCGCGACCAATATGCCATGCTGGGCCCGTTTTGCTAACCTGTTAAAGTTGAGTCACGCCACATGCTTTGGCGCGACCCCTTTAGGGAGTCACGCCATGCGACGTGGCACGACTCAATTTAATACAGGTCCAGCCTCTTCTTTCTCCTCCTGTCTTTTTTTTTCATCCAATCTCCACGTGACCCGACCTCCATGGCTCCGCCCCCCCTCCCCATCTAGATCAACTTCATCCTCCGCCCGATTCGAAGGGAAAATGAAGGGAAATTGATCCTTGAAGGTAACTTCTCCATTCTAACTGATAGAATTTTTTCCATTTTATGAATTTTCTAAGATTTGAATTTGTTGAGGTTATTATGGTGCTCCTGCATGTATTTCCTTTGGCAACTCTTATTTAACTGTTAAAGTTCAACACTAGTTCACAAAGTGATTTAGCGTCAGTTTAATCCTGGTGAGTCTGTTGGGACATATTGGATGATGCCTTGATAGTGCCTGATGAAGAATAATGCCTTAACCTTTCATTGTATTTTGTTGGTAAGGGTGCTGCGAGTGTTCATGTGGAAGTTGACAACAAACGTGTGGATGACATAATTCACTGAGTGATATTCTCAAGTTCTTGCTGAGCTTGTCAGAAGAGCATGGATATTTTGTTGTGACAAGTGCCGGAGTTTTATCTGTAGCAAATAGCAGGTGCGAAGCAAGCCGCCATGGGGAGGGGGAGGGGCGGAGTCATGGTGGTTGGGTCAGGTGGGGAAGGGCTGAAAAAAGAAAAGGAGAAGGAGGAATAAGAGTCCGACCGGGTGGGTCTGTATTAACTTGAGTCGTGCCACGCCGCATGGCGCGACTTTTTGAAGGGTCGCGCCAAAGCATGTGGCGCGACTCAACCTTGCCAGATCAGCGAAGCGAACGCGCGTACGCCAGCGTGACAGGTTGGTCGCGCCAAAGCATATGGCGCGACCCTTCAGCGAGTCGCGCCACGAGCTGTGGCGTGACCAAAAGAGCTACTTCTTGAAAATTTAAATCTACGAAGATTATTATTAAAATATTAGATTAAAAATAATTAAAATATAAAAAAAATTCCACACGCAGCACGGCAGCAGCCTTTCCTCCGCCCCCAAACCTGCCAAATCCAAATGAATGCCGTGTCTTGGCTTGCAATTGCCCGAAGGTTTGCAGCAGCAGTTACTGCAGTAGAGTACTCCTGGTTATTGTGAACCCTTTTGTCTTTGCCTCTGTCAAAAATGTTAGCGCGTTGTGAGCTGACTCTGCCAGAAGTGAGAAACGAGTGAGATTCTGCCAGGAAAAATGATGAGCTATGAACCTGAGGAGCGATGAACTGTGCTTGATTTTGTCAATTTGTTCCGTGAATTGCGAATGCATTGCTTTGTACTACCTTCATATCGAAATATTTGTCGCCGTTAATTTTTTTATAACTTTGACCATTTATCTTATTCAAAAAAATATGTAAATACCATTTATTTTGTTTGTGATATGCTTTACTATTATAGGTATTTTAAGTATGACTTAATTTTTTGTATGTTTGTAATAAATTTTTGAATAAGATGAATGATCAAAGTTGTAAGAAAAAATCAACGGCGATAAATATTTTAATATGGAAGGAGTAGTACTTTTGTACCATTGTGCCAGATGTTGTTATCTGGTGGACGATTATTACCACCTGGTTAATCTCTACTTAACAGGTGCCCTTTCACTTTAAGGCTGATGCTAAGTTACTCGACATACTAGGAGCTGGGTCAACGCGGTTATTACAAAAGGTACCCGACTGACTGACAAGCTGATGATGTGATCTTTCAGGTAGTAGTACTGACTCCTACATGGATCGGATGATGGAGCAACGGATGCTGCGTGTTTAGGTAGGGATGGATGACCTTGGGGATTCCGGTGGTCAAGCCATTCGAACACAACACGGCTGGCTTCTCTCTCCTTGCTCGGTCTGCTCTGCTCCCCTCCCTACGTGCTAGCTGGCCCAGCAGATGGATATATAGAATATAATAATACTATTGTCAATCAAGATGGGCTGGGCCCACCTCCCGGCTCCATCGGCGGCGGCGAGGCACCCTCCCAATCCCAACATCAAGCTACTAGGTGCTAGTGGTGTATACTGTTAAGCGTAACATCATGTATGAGTCAAGTGGGTAGTTTAGTCCTTTCCTATTCTAGGGTTTGGGTGCTCTCGTGTACTTATATATATTCGTCCCGAACCGAAAACAATTCAACGTTTCAGCCTTCATTCTTTCCTAACATGGTACCAAAGCACCCAAACCACACTTGACATATACTACTAGTTTTGTGTAGCAAAGATGGTGAAGCTACAAATTAAAACGCGGCGTACGTTTATAAACACTCACTTGTTTCATGCATGCATGCATGGGTTTATACTTTATATTAGTTTTGTATCTCTTTGATTTGCAACTAAATAAATTAAGGGAACAGCCACGATCTCGTACGTGCTGGTTTCTTGTTGGTCTTGTCTTGGGCCCTATTCCGTGTACGGACACGCACGCTATACCTTCCCTCCCTCTAATAAACCACTCAAGTTATTAGTCAACCGGCGGAATTTAATTTGTTAAATAAAGGTAAAGGAGACACCAAAAAATAACGGACCATAAAACAAGAGGTTAATACATGCAGTGCAAGTGGGTACAGCAGCCGCTCTATTTATTCGTTTTTGGTTGATCAAACGAATTTGGCATGGCGATCCAGATGGATGATCGTATCGCATGGCATGACATTGCACTGGGAGTTTCAATTCGTCAAATGGGACTCAGATCAGCACATGCATGCATGTCAAGTCAGCATCGGTCTCCCTCTCCTCCTGTGGTTTTGACCAGCCAACTGCTGCCTGTCCGCACATGGAATCCGAATCCAACAATTCTAAGCTAAGCTACCTACTGTTCAATAACGTAACAGGCTGTCATCATGCATGCTACCGTCGTCAGGTGATAGATTAATTGTTAACTATGTCTATCTACCATCACCGGAAGATTTGATCGAGAGGAGGACGTCAAGAACGAACGAACAAACGTGCACCTGCGCCTGCTTTTGTTTCTTTAGAAAATTGCAAATTAAACAAAACCACACCGTACGAAACTCAGAGTTTGAGATTTTCCTCCACAAGTTATTTTCTTGCGGATGCCTATTCATACCCGATTTCATTGCCAAAAAAAAACACTCATCATCACCCGAATGCGCACATGTTTAACCAAGTAAACCTATTTTAAGGATTCAGATAACCATGTAACCTAGTGTTTTATTGCTTTTAATCACTCCTATTAAACATGGAAGGATAAGATTCAGATAACTCCACGGTTTATATTTTTATAAAACCTTTGGTACTTGTTCCATATTTTTCTAATATTTTTGCGAGGAATATTTTTCTAATTTAAAATGTAATAGTTATAACTTTTTAGATTAATCTAGACTTTTTCTTTTTCTTTTTAAAAAATGGTAAACCACCGTTGAGATCGTTCCAAAGATCAAATTGTCTTATTTCAGTTGTTGGATGCTCTTTAATATCCAGTTTTGTAGTTTAAGATTTAAAATTGGACTATCGTGTTAGTTGGGTGGTTCAAATTGGACTTTACCCTCATGCTCCCTGGTATATTTTCCTATGCATGCATAGATGTGTACATACATGGGTTTTGGTAAGCTGGTTCGCGAAACAAAAGTTACTGAACCTTTCCCAAAGACACCAGCTCTAGTCTCAATCAATGCACAAGTCATCAATCCAAGGTCTTTTTTTTTTTGGGAAAGGGAGAAAAAGAAAGGTAAAAAAATAATCGAGAGAAAAGGAAAAGAAGATGAAGAGGAGCTGCTGCCAACGGAACAAGAAGAATATACATATAGGTGGTGGTGTTTAGATCCAAAATTTGGTCCAAAATTTTACAGCCCAAACTTTTGGCTGTAAAGTTAACTTTACAGCCGTTTAGATGGGTGCCAAAATTTTTTGGGCTGCTAGGGAAAAGACAGATTCCCCCCTATTAAATGCTGCATGCATACCTCACATGCTTGCCTGCACGCTGCATGCAAACCTTGCATGCTGCTGCATGCTCACAGCAATCAATTTATTCGAATGCACAGCAATTAATTTATTCAAATGCACAACAATCCATTTATTGAATTTATCAAAACTGTTCTCAAACAATACAAGTCCTTAGAAATTACAACAACAAATACATATCCCGAAACATAAATATTTCTCAAACTCGGAGCAACATATCGAGGGCAATTGTATCATGAATTGCATTCACCTGCGCACTTTAACAATACAAGTCCTCAGAAATTACAACAACAAATACATATCCCGAAACATAAATATTTCTCAAACTCGGAGCAACATATCGCGGGCAATTGTATCACGAATTGCATTCATCTGCGCACTTTCTAAACTACTAGGTGTCGTCTCGCACGGAGGCTGATCTTCAGAGGCTTCAAGAGGCACATAGTTCTCATCATGATCACAACGACCAAAGCCTCTATCACGTAACCCACTCATCCTGATGAAATTATGAAGAGCCATGCGTTTGAGGCGGATAACTAAGCATGTTGTTCAATATCCGCCACTTCTGCTTCAACACTCCAAATGATCTTTCTATGACATTTCTAAGGGATGAATATGCATAGTTGAATAGCTCCTCTTTACCTTGTGGTTCTGCGGCGTTTCTAAGGGATGAATGGTACTTGGTTCCCTTGTAGGGCGCAAGGTAACCAAGACGGTTTGGGTACCCCGAGTCCACCAGGTAGAAATCACAATACAATAGCAGGTAGCTGTGTACCTGAAGAGGGATGAGGAAAGACATTGCTGTACGTAGTCATTGCATCATTAAACACCCTCATGTCATGTACTGAACCAGGCCATCCAGCAAGTACAAATGTAAATATCATGTCAAAGTCACAACAGGCCATCACATTTTGGGTAGTTATGCTCTTATGACACAAGTGCTTGACAAACAGCTCTTTGGGCACCACCACAGGGATGTGAGTGCCATCCATTGCCCCAATACAGTCCTTGAAGAAGGGATAGAACCTACAGTTCATCAATCTAGAATGCATGGTTGTGAACTGTGGGTCTTTAGGTTTAATGATGTCAGTAGCAAGCTTGACCACACACTTTAACACTTTGTAAAATATGTTGTGAACTGTGCCTAGTGATCTCTCAAATCTATCCTCAGCTTGCCTTACTGACTGTGGAGCTCCAACCATCCAAAGGAACATTCCTAAAGCCTCAATTGAGCTAGACTTGGCACTAGATTTCAGTCCATAATTTTGTACCAAAAGATCATGTAGCCAATAGAACACAGTTGGGGTCATTCTAAACATGTTCTAACATCCCTTCCTATTTGCCAGCTTCCTCCCTACCCATTCCAAACCACTCATACCCAGGCCAACTTCCCTATACTCAGCCCTACTGCAGTATTTGTCAAGATGCATACCAATCTGGAATGAACCGTACATGAAACCAACATCTTCAAAATCATCAAGGAAATTGCTGATTAAAAACTCCTCCAACTCATCTTTAGAGACATCACTGTCCACAACCCTGGTTGGAGCTTCAACATCATCCTGTGAAGAATGAAATCATGACATCAACTCAGTTAGTAATCCCAAAAACAACTTCATGCAGTAGTACCCAAACCGACATATGACAACATAGAATTCCCACATAGAATGCCAACAACTTACAACCAACATCACAAACATAATTCAACTTCAACTGACAACCTTACTATAATTAACATGTTCAAACCGCAATAATGAGGGAGAAGTGCCTTGGTAAAGATTCATACACCATTGAGCGATCCGAGTGAATCATTCGAGGAACTTAGTATTGTTTTAATACTTCCAAAAATAAAACCTCCATATGGATTGTTGAGCAAAGGTAAAGTAAGTACTACTCTATCGACTGTTCTAACTCTCAACAGCTCAAGATGAGGAGAAGCTCATAAGCCCCATAGATGATGAAGGTAACAAGGGCCAGGTACTCATGCCAACATTACTCATTCCCAAGGAGATCATCTATGCCTCAGACTTGACACGACAACAGGTAATGAGTCTAACAATTTTCTGATCAACATCTTGATTTGTCCTGTTTTGCTCGGGACGAGCAAAGGACAGCTTGGGGGTTCTTGTTGACGCTCCTTACGGACCAATTTCGAGCATCAATTTGATCAGAAAATTAGGATGACTAGCATTCTTAACTTGCATATTTATCTAGAATAATATCGTTTCCACATTCCCCTTGGAGAATTGGCAATGTAGGGAAATTGAGCAGAATTCAAGTGTTAAACAAGCACCTCAATCCAAGGCAAGTGATGTCGACCAATTAGAGCGCGCCATTTGGACTCCCATGGATTGAAGGGCCCACCAAAGCATGCAACCGACTTAGGACAACGTCCACTCACGAACAGGAGTGACTAGAACCCATATGGCAGCCACCCAGAGCAAGTTGGGCTCGATCTGGGCCAAGACCAGGTCGGCTGACCCATGTAGGTCGGCCGACCCACCAGGGAGGAACCGACTTACCTCCCTTGACGTGGCGCTTCCCCATTGGCTCATAACGTTGGTTTGGCAAGGCTTCAGGCATTTGGGCGCCGAGGAGCTGCTGCACACCCCCCTTACTCACCTCTTTAAATATGAGGGGGGGGGGATCCTAACAATAGAGACACACCACAAGTTGAAGCCTCTCTCAAGTTTCTCTCTTGCTTAGTCTTTAGGATAGTGGAGTTTAGGTGAGGTAGCTCTTCTTCGGTTCCCGAGTCTTGTCTAGGAGTATTCGGTATGGGTTTTACTTTTTCTCTCCTTTGTAATATTCAGAATTCCTTAATAGAGTTATCTTCTAGTATAGTGTACTCGTATAGTATATATTCTGTGTATTCAGATGTGTATGCTATTCTTAGTTTATATCTAGGTCCTATATCTTGCATGAATAGACGTGGTAAGACATCTAGGCTACGACGTTGGTTCCAGTATTCGTATGTTTGCTCTAGTGTGATGTCTGTCCATCCGAAGGGTGAGGGCTCCGCGCGCGGCATTGGAGTATCGCTTATTAGTGTAGACACGGTGTCTGGGTTAATCAGTGTTGCTGGATGCGGCTCTATACCATGGTTAGTTGAGGTAGGCGGCAGGTGGTGACAACCCTGTCCGTCCAGCGTAACCCTCCCCGTTCGTGTAGTAGCTTTAGGAGGTGCATAAAATAGCTGTGAGGATCTAGTGGTCACCTAGCCATATCTTGTGCAGTCTCCTGGTGATGCCTGTGAGTCTAGAGCCCGTTCCTAATCATGCGTATGTATGTGAGTGCCTAGTATAGGTTGTATCCTTAGTTAGGAGTACATAAGTCCTTAGATTACCTTTCTTCTTCCTTTCTCCCTTCCTGTAAGTTTTGCATAGAGTTAGAACTTGAGTAACTTGTGTGTCACACTACCTCTTTACCATATATTATCTTACCCCTGTTTATTCAATAGAATATCCATGTTAGAATTAATCAACACACTAATCTATTCCAATAATCGCCGCCTTCCCTGCGGAAATATAAAAATGACCCCGTACTCAAGGTTAAAATGCTACAACGGTATTCCGTGTGCTTGCGGATCCTTGTGTAATGTAAGAAATATCCAAGGCATTTCTTGCATCATTGCTGAGAAATACCTATCCTAGCGATGATGCTACGAAATACCAACAAGCATTTTTGGCGCCGTTGCCGGGGAAGACACTGGTTAAAAGAATAGATCAAGTGGTTGATGAAATTCTAAAATGGTATTCAATTGTCTAAAGAGGCTAACTTGGCTTTGTCTTTTCTCTTTTCTATGCAGACAGGGTAGTTCCTTTTGAGAAGAGTTCGACCTCGTGTCGTTCCTCCTTAGATTACTCTCTCGACAGGCGAAATAGTCAATTTCGCACCATCAACTTCCAAGACTATCTCTCAGAAGACTCTCCGTGATTACTCAGCTCCTTTGGCCGACAATATCCCAATCGGGCCAAATGTTAATGCTGAAGCTGAAAATTTCGAGATCAAGATGGGTCTAATCACGATGGTGTAGGCCAGCCCATTCTGTGGCAAGGCCAATGAGGATGCCAATGCACATCTCCAACAGTTCCTGGAACTGTGCAGCACTTTTGTTATCAAGGGAGTCACAAAGGTGCAATGCGACTCCGTCTGTTTAAATTTTCCCTTCTGGGGAAAGAAAAATAGTGGTTCTACACCAACAGAAGTGTAGTGACTACGTGGGATGAGTGCGCCAAGGCATTCCTTGCAAAGTTCTTCCCGTTGGGTAAAACCAACGCTCTTCGGGGAAGGATTTCCAGTTTTCAGCAGGCGTCAAATGAGTCAATAACTGAAGCTTGGGAGCGGCTTCAAGAGTACATCCTAGCGTGTCCTCACCATGGGATGGACGCTTGGCTCATTTTGTAGAACTTCTACAACGGGCTGACTCCAACAACCCGTGATCATATCGATGCTGCTGCAGGTGGTGTCTTCATCTTGCTAACCATTGACAGGGCCAAAACTTTGATCGATAAGATGGTGTCTGACCAATGGTGGAACAATGAATGTCTCCAACCTCGCCAGCGGGGCATGAACTCCGTCAAGCAGACGGAGATGATTGTCGCTAAGGTCGACCTCCTCATCAAGAAGATTGATGAACGCCCCCAAGAAGAGGCTCAAACTCATGCACTTCAAGACTTAGATTCTCGTATGACTTGCGAGGTCTTTGGGAACATCGGACATTCGGGGAACGACTGCCCCGAAACCCAGGAAGAAGTCATGTTCATGACAACAACAACGGGTTTTGTCCACAAGGAGGTCAGGGGTGGAACCAATCGTGCCCTTACTACCAAGGAGGTAATGGTAATTCAAATTTATTTAATCCTAACCAACCTTCCTCGAGGGATCTTGTCTTAAGCCAAGCAAAGACCAACAACAAGACCTTGGAGACCGTCCAAGCGAAGATGGATGGCATCTCCTCAACACTCAAGAACCAGCTGAGCTTCAACAAGATGTTTGAAACTCAACGCGCTCAGCTGGCCGCCGCTGTTCCTTCTGCAGAGACAGGGAAGATCCCGGGGCAACCCGAGGCTCCCCTTGAAAGCGTAAATGCCATAACCACAAAATGGGGTAAGCCATCACGTGGTAAATTCTTTACTAACTATGCAGAAAGACTCGAGCGCCCTTGGAAGAGTTCTTGGGGCGATTTAGCGGTAACCATAAAGGAGGATCCCGGAACCCCAATGATCAACTGCTCAATATACGACCGTTATATTGAATATTATGATCAACCTTTTTACCATATATTATCTTACCCCTGTTTATTCAATAGAATATCCATGTTAAAACTAATCAACACACTAATCTATTCCAATAACCGCCGCCTTTCCTGCGGAAATATAAATACAATCCTGTACTCACGGGTAAAATGCTACAACTGTATTCCATGCGCTTGCGGATCCTTCTGTAACGTAAGAAATACCCAAGGCATTTCTGGCGCCGTTGCTGGGAAACACCTATCCTAGTGATGACACTACGAAACGCCAACAACCATCTTCTCGGCTTTCGCTTCTCTTTATCCTTGCGCCGTCTGGACAAGTACACCTCCATCATTGCAGTCCTGTCCTTATGATTGACGTTGAAGTCCTTCATTTCCGACACCATGGCCCTGACTGCAGGGCTCTTCACCTTCTTCTTCGGACTGGTTGCCGTACTGCCTGTGCTTTGTGTGCTGCAGGTTCTCTTGCTCCCAATGCTGAGGGGGGGTGAGCCGGTCGTCTTCATCATGTTCTTCTTCAGATTTTTCTTCTTCCTCACTGGGGATGTCCAGAACAGGATTATGTTGGCCAGGAACAAACGAAGTGCCATCAACTGCAACTCCCAGAAACATGCGCTCCAACTCATCCATATAATCAGCCCACCCTTTCTTCAGACACTTGCAATGGGATTTCTTCAGGAGTCCAGGATGCCCTGTCATTGTCATCCTAAATGATGTATGGCAACGCAAACAAATGAACGCAAATGGGAGCAGAAGGCAGTGCAGTCAACCGGCAGGACAACAAAGCGGAGAGTAGTGTACCTGAGCCACGCGCCATCGTCCACCGTGATGGCGGCCTCTGACGGACGCCCCCGTTTCAGATGCAGGCTGTGGAGCCATGGGAGGAAGGAAGCCGCCCCTACCGACGGACGCAGATCCGCCACCACGGACGGACGCAGATCTGCCTCCTCCTCGACCGCTGCGAGGGCCGCGCAAACCGAGGGTACGGTTCATGCCGCGGGAAGGCACGCAAACGGGAGGTGGGTCGTGGCTGCCCTACCGTCCCCCGGATCGAAGGAGGTCTTGCATGTCGGACCAACTTTGGGTCGAGCCCATCCAAGTCCAGCCGACTAGGGTTTAGGCTGCTCGACCCCGGCATGCCATACGAGCCGGCGGTGAAGGCGTTGTAGCCACCTTGCGCAGAAAAGGCCGGCTAGGATAGGAAGTCCCTGATGGGGACGCCGGCGCCGAAGACGTGGTCGTCGCCGTGGCCACCGTCGGTGCCGTACCCGGCGCCGAAGACGTGGTCGTCGCTGCGGCTACCGTCACTGCAGTACCCGGCGGCATTGTTGCCGTTGCCGTTGAACCCGTCCATCGCCGACGAGGTGGAGCACGAGTTGGATCTAGCCGCGGATGGGGTGGATCTGGAGGAGGAGGACGTGGATCTGCGAGAGGAAGGGGTGGATTTGGGCAGTGGGGTAGAGAGGGAGCGAGCTTGGGTTGGGATGTGCGGCGGGGGTGCGCGAATGGATTGGGACGGGCGGGGTGGGTGCGATGCGGCCAGGAATATATGGGGTCCTTCACGGGCCCCGAGGAAGTTGGGCCGTCTGGGCTTCAAGATTCCAAATATTTACATTGCGGGCTGTTTAGTTCCATTCTTCCAAAAAGTGCACTGTAGCCCAAAAATTTTGGAATTTTGAAGGGATCTAAACACCACCGTAGAAGTAGTACAAGTTCTCGTGCAGATGGAAACGGAATGACAGAAAGGCTACATACCTACCTAGCTGTACTCCAAACTCCAAAGCAGCAGAGCAGGCCCCATACTACTCTTTCGTTTTCTGCAATGGAGACGCGTTCACCATTTTCATGCACCGATTCGATCCATACGCAGATACGCTGGCTCGTCGGAAACCAAACTAAAGGTGCCCACCCCCACAACATCCTTTTGACCTTTTCCTCTTCCACTATTGCTGCCGTTTCCTTTTTTTTTTCTCGCTGGTCGACAAGCGACAGATGGATGCATGATCAATTATTTGCATTTGGAGCAAGTCGTCAAATGATTTCACATTCGTTTTCCTACATCACCAAACATTTTAAGTGCCAATTTATGAAAAGACCAATAAGACAACAAGCCTATATGCTTTGTGTTGGCAGATTGATCTCCCTGCGATATTTATTAACGCCCATAGGCGGCCAAACTCACACCACCATGAGTTACTACTTACTCCCATGAGATTTCAGAATTAAAAGAAGCCTGGTTATATAAATTAAATGCCATCAAATCGTACATGCATGTGGGTTTGCGTGGAGTACGTAACAACTGAAGAAATTGATTGCTTTCTGCAGATCAATTCCCAATAATATAAAGCCGGAGCCGTCAGGCACATCGATCTCATGGTTATGTTAGGCGCGCACATCTCCCTGCAACATTAATTTAGTTCAAAGCAGGGCGGCCAAATCCCATTGAGAGATCGGATTTCGTATTAAAAGACAGCCTAGCTAGACATCATCTAGAGACCTTCTTATTAATATACATCCTCCACGAATTGCAATCCCAACCCCAGTGAGATTGAGCGACCAATCTCACTCGATCACATGCATGGTGTGGCATCTGATCATCTCTGCTGATCAGTCAGTCTCAAATCAGTCTGAACATGCAAAGCTGGCCATATACACTGCCATCTCCTAGTACTTGTGTACGATCTGATATGATGTTGAGGATACATCGCCATCACCCTGCAGACCACACCAAACCATACCAGAATATAGGGCCCATTCCGTTGAACCTGAGAGGAAGTCGCGCGCTTCGGCCATCTCCAAACATGAACCAGTCTACATCAACTCCTTTTCCATTTGGCTTTGTTAATTGCTTCCAAGTCAGACAGAGATGATTGATGAGAGCAACAGCTAGCAGGTGGCGATCGGCCCTTCCTTCCTAACTGAATTTGCCAACTTTTGTCGGTCCTCAAGTCAAACTGTGACTGCTGCGGTGCGATACATGCATGGTCTGGTCATCGTGTCCTCCTAGATCATAGCAGCAGCAACACTGGTACGTAGCAAAAGTGCTACGGTGGATTGCCACCAAACTCTGATGGAATTGCTTGCCATGACAGCAGCAGCATTTCCAGCTGACCTTTTTATTATTTTGGAGATCACGCAAAAGATTTGGGCGCTTCAGAATATTCTGGCCGACTTTGGATGCAATGCAAGAAATAGGTGCGGATGTTTCATTTAATTTATTCAACATAGAAGAGAGAGAAAATTCACAGACAAGCTACCTAACCTCTGTTTCTTTTAGGTTCGTTCCCCCCTCTCCACAGCCTTCTCTATCTGAAATAAAGTTCATTCATGAACAGATGCATACATGAAAATGCTTTCAGAGATCGAGCAAGTGTGTCCTAACACTGGATACCGAATTTCTAGCAGACTTTGGATGCAATGCAAGAAATAGGTGGGGATGATTCATATATTTATTCAACATAGAAAAGAGAGAAAACTCGCAGACATGCTACCTAACCTCTGTTTCTTTTAGTTTCATTCCCCCCTCTCCACAGCCTTCTCTATCTGAAATAAAGCTCATTCATGAACAGATGCATACATGAAAATGCTTTCAGAGAGCAAGTGTGTCCTAACACTGGATACCAATTATTACCGGATATTAGGTACGATTAAGGATGCAAGTGGGTACCCAATAGTGTTTATTGGGTCAGATAATTAATTATGATGACATGCCACTCTAGTTAATTCCTTCTTCTAAATTATTTACACAGAATGTCATTCTAGTTCATTTTATCAACTTTTTAGATTGATCCAATGATCCAAAATATATATAACTTGCATCCCTAGGTACGATGGTTGAAAAACTGGTACTGCGATACAACTGAGAATCCAACGCCTCGTTAAACTGATCGAGGAGAAGGCATTGCATGCAGCAACACCGACACAATACATCACACACATACAGGAGCCACCGATCGGACCTCTCTACCTACTGAATTCGGCTACCTTTTTTTTGCCATCACAGACAGTGATGGATTGTTGCCAAGGAACTAACAGTGACTGCAAAGAGGCGCATTTCTCCCGGCGACCTTCTCTTCTTCTTTGCTGTTTTTTTTTTCAGAGAGCACGCAAAGATTTGCACACTACTTTAAGAGAATCTGCATCTGACTTTGGATGACTCGTTGTGCACTAAGAAAAATCACGCACATGCTACCTAACCTAGCTCTGTTTCTCTTGATTATTTGAAATTCGAATTGCTGCAGGTGAGGGTGCACCGAAACTAAAAAGGAATGATCCAGAGCAACGGGAGAAGTGCGTAACTAGGGATGTAAATGGTACGGATATTTTTTGACTGACCGTCCGATCGAGAGGATCGGATATCAATTAGTTATTTTCGGATATCCGGGTACTATTTCGGATATCGGATACTTAAATCGGATATCGGATTCGGATACAATATGACGAATATCCGGCGGATATCGGATATCCGGTCAGATTATCTGGATAGTCAATTTGGATACCAAATATATACATTAATAAAAATCAGATTTAAACTCTAAAAATTTATAAATAATTCATTTCTAATTAGAAAATTATAAAGTTAGCACCAAAAATTTTCTAAAAATATAATCTATCTATTGGTTGGTTGATAGTGGTATTATTCCAAATATATATTAATAAAAATCAGATTTAATATCTAAAAATTTATAACTAATTCATTTTTAATTAGAAAAATATAAAATTAGCACCAAAAGTTTTCTAAAAATATATTCTATCTATTGCTATTATATTGGTGTTAAATCTTATTGATCCTTATTTCAAGAATTAAACTCGAACTCTGGTAAATATTCAACAATAAAAAATAGACTTCTTCCATCTTTTTTTTTAAAAAAACTCAATAACAAAAAATGATTTTAGTTTGAATCTGGCTTCCTTGAACAGATGAATTGATTCGAGTGCTTATGAAGTATCATCAATATAATAAGTTATGATGTCGTTAATTGAGTGTCTCCAATCTAAGCTATATTGCAAATTAGAATGTCATGTAATCCAATCCCTCTATGTAATAACTTAGAAATTTTATGCAACTGTTTGTTAGTTTATTTCCTTAAGCATAATCTAGTTAAAATTTGGACACATAGTGTGTTCGAATGTTACAACGTGTGTCGTATAAATAAATATTATCTTTACTCGATATCCGAATACTATGTAAGAAACGACCTATAATGACGCGCACAAAGGTGATGGGCAGTTGTCGCCCGTCACCCCTCAAGTAAGGTGACGGGCTTCATCTCCGCGCGTCACCTTGGATCATTTTGGGGCCTCGCTAGGAACGTGGCCCGTCACATTTGAGAGAGCAAAGGTGATAGGGCTTAACATTGCACGTCACCTATACTACAGGTGACGTGCTACATTCTTAGCGCGTCACCTATAGTCCATACAAAGGTGACAGGCTAGGACCTAAGCGGCAAAGGTGACGGCCTTTACTTAGCGCGTCACCATGTTTTGTAATGCGCTTAACCTATGGTCCTTGAAAGGTGACGCATTACGTGTATAGTTCGTCACCTATGTGTATGCCCTATCTAACAAAAGCATGAAAATTGCGAGGTAACAATGTTGAGATTGTTGCGAGACATATAACAAGACAGAAGTTTATATTGTGAGACCCTGATAACTACTATACAAACTACAATCTACATAGTCATGGCAGCTCCCTGATAACTTTCGCCACCCTGAAGATGACATAGACATATCCGGCAACGTCCTCCACAAGTGGCGGGTTCACCTCCGGTTTCCCAAGGCGGATGAGGTAGTCGTTCAACTCCTTGAACGAATCCTTCATGACGCTGATTTCGCAGGTGTCGCCCAAGCTGAAGGGGTGGTCCGGATCGAACCCCGGATCATCAGGCGCCGGAGCAGGGACCGGCGCAGGCACCAGGGCCGGAGCAGGGGCCGAGGCCAGAGCTACAGCAGGAGGAGGCAACCGGCGATGGCGATGGCGGCGAGGGGAGGAAGAAGGCAACGGCGAAGGCGACGATGAGTCGACTCGAACGTAGTAGCGACGCTTGGAGCGAGAGCCAGAACCCAACATCGTTGTGCCTAGGGCGCGCGAGAGCAGTGAGGAGAGCGGTCGGGAGGCAGTATATAATGGCAACGGCCAGAGATCATGGGATCGAGAGATGAATGCGAAATGGCGCGCAGTTGCCGAGAGGGCACGTGCGTGTAGTCGTGCACAGAGAGGGTATTGGCAGTTGCGACTCCTAGCAATTGAATATTGCTAGCCGCGTCACATGACATAGGTGACACACTACATACATTGCATGTCACTTATGTGACACCAGTAGCCACGTCAATTGAATGTTCCCAACAGTTTCATGTGACATAGGTGACGGGCAACATTTATCGCGCGTCACCTTTCTCTTTTGTTTGAAAACATAGAACGACACATAGGTGATGGGCGACATATGTTGACCGTATCCTGTATTCATATCATAGGTGACAGGTCTAATTGATGTCATAGGTGACGGGCCTTGACTTCGTAGGTGACGGGCCACACATGTGTTGCCCATCACCTATTTCCCTTTTCTCCCATTTTAAACCACCCCTTTGACTTAGTTCTTTACGTCTCCCATTTGAAACCCTAGGTTAGTGTCCACCTCCTCGCCTCCTCCGGTTGCGCCACCCTCTTCGCCGCCGCATCGCCCACCTCCTCGCCTCCTCCGGTCGCGCCGCCCTCTTCGACGCCTCCTCATCGCGCCAGCAGGCGCCCGCCCACCAGCGCCGAGCCACCGCCCACAGGCAAGGAGGAGTGCAGGGCATGCCGTCGCGCCTCCTCATCGCGCCACCAGGTGCCCACCCTCCGGCGCCGAGTCGCCGCCCGCAGGCAAGGAGGAGAGCGGGGCGCGCCGTCGTGCCTCCTCGTCATGCCACTAGGTGCCCGCCCGCCGTTCCTCTCCGCCGCTGTCGGTGTTTGATATTGCTTCTAGACAAATCTAGATACTTTTCGTTAATTGAATGAACATCACAAAAATAACAAAGCTGGAAATCCTCATGATATTTGTTGGCAAATGATGATATGGGAGAGTGAAGCACTCATTGCCACCTTTGCCAAATAACATCCATGTTAACCTCCACCTCAGTGTTCACCAGGATAGATTGAGAGATTGATACGAGAGTACAAATTAAAGCATATTATTCTTATAAGGTATTGTGTACTTGTACATGAACACCTCTACCTCAAAAGGCATGAATCACATGCCACATAGCAAGGCTGAGGTGTTCATGGCAAGTACACAGTAGCTTATGCCTTTCGAGGCTGAGGTCTTCATGGATTGTTATATCCGAAACATATCTCTCCCTATTTTGATGCCTTTTGAAATGCTAAATAATGTGATTTACTTCTATTAGTTGATGAAAATGAGTATATTGAGTTGAATGTTTTTATTTCTTGAATGGATATGAATATGGATATTAAGCAAAATGAATATGAATGAAAAAGAGTGTAGTAGAATTTTTATTTTTGCAAAATGAGTATGTATGTAGGTGAATTTATTCGTGAAATGTGAATGTTTGAATGTGGATTTTCAAAATGAAGTGAAAAATGTGTATCATGAGTATTTAATTTGTATTAAGAAGAAAATATTTTGATACTCTAATGATGTATTTATTTAGGCTCCCATTCAAACCATCACGAAGTTAAAAAAACTTTGTTACGATATGTATATGTCGTTAACCTTGATCCCGCGGTGTTGATACGGCCATTCGGGACCAACATCGATATCCGTGATACGGTGCGGTATAAGGACGTGATGAAGGAGTACGGTTTTGGTCCCAATGAAGAAATCCTCAACTTTTTAGCTGGGGACTTCTTTATTAGGACCAAGGCCGTACTCTTTCATCACGTCCGTATACCGCACCGTGTCGCGTATATCTATGTTGGCTCCGAATGATAGCGTCATCACCGCGGGGTCAAGGTTGACGATATATGCATATCCTAAATAAGGATTTGTTTCTTTTCGATAATACCAAGTATAAACTTTTTCACTTCATTTTGAAAATCCACATTCAAACATTCACATTTCACTAATAAATCCACATATATACATACTCATGATGCAAAAATAAAAACATTCAACTCAATATACTCATTTTCATCAACTAATACAAGTAAATGACATTATTTATCATTTTAAAAGGCATCAGAACTGGGAGAGATATGTTTGGATTATAACAATCCCTGAAAACCTCAACCTCGAAAGTCATAACCTACTGTATACTTGCCATAAACACCTCAGCCTCGCTGTGTGGCATATGCTTCATGCCTTTTGAGGCAGAGGTGTTCATGTGCAAGTATACAGTAGCTTATAAGAACAATCTGTTTTAATTTTGATGTGCATGTGTATCGATCTCTCAATCTATCCTGGTGAACACTAAGGTTGAGGTTGACATGGATGTTATTTGGCAAAAGTGGCAATGAGTGCTTCACTCTCCCATATCATCATTTGCAAACAACTACCAGTAGGATTTTTTTAACTTCGCGATGGTTTCAAACATTCACATTTCACTAATAAAAGTATCTAGATCTGTCTAGAAGCAATATCAAATACTGACAGTGACGGAGAGGAACGACGGGCGGGCACCTGGTGGCGCGACAGTGTGCCCCGCCCTCCTCCTTGCCTGCGGGCGGCGGCTCGGCGCCGTCGGGCAGGCACCTGGTGGTGTGACGAGAAGGCGCGATGGCATGCCCCGCTCTCCTCCTTGCCTGCGGGCGGCGGCCGACGCCGGCGGGCGAGCACCTGGTGGCGCGACGAGGAGGCGTGACGGCGTGCCCTGCTCTCCTCCTTGCCTGCGGGCGCCGGCAGGCGGGCACCTGATGGCGCGACGAGGAGGCACGACGATGAGGCGCGACGGCGTGCCCCGCTCTCTGTGGCAGAACCACCTGAATTAATCCGGCTCAAGTGTATTAACCATCACCATTAGGGCAATCTCGGTTAACCTTACACTTCAAACGGAGTAATCCATTGGTCTGTCGGGTAACCTCCCGATACAACCACGGTAAAGCGGATCGAAGCCATACATACAAATGCTCATGCGAAGATGAGCCCAGAGAATACCACATTCCAGCAGATATTACAAAATTATCATAAGTGAATATTACAAACCAAGTTTGAGTTTAGTAACCAAGTACTTCAGTGATCATATCCAATAAGTTCTTCAGAGTTTAAGTTGCAGCGGAAATAAAATAACGAAAGCTACTCGACGATACAGGATGTCTCGGTGAAGCCCGTACGAGACATCACTCGGCATTATCTCCATTGGCCGGGGGCGTATCCCATTCCACCGACCAACCAGAGGGAAGAGTGCAGGGCCAAGTCAAGCTAGCAATCATATCTTTGAAGGTTTCACCTGAAAACGAGCCACAAGCAAGGCTGAGTATACTAATACTCAGCAAGACTTACCCGTGTAGTGGAATCTACTCCACTGACTCTAGACATGCAAGGCTTTTTGGCTCAGGGGTTTGTTTTGCCGAAAAGCTTCTACGAGTGGGTCCTTACTTTCAACTTTTAGCTCAAGATTCTAGTTTCATTAACCATTCTAGATAAGCAGCTATCCAATATCATTCATGGTGAAGCATTAAATTTCATCCAACAAGTTTATTCATCATCATTGTTCCTCTTCTTACTCTGTGTGGTAAAAGGGATTAAGCAGTCTCAATAGCCGTGAGAAACGGACGATTCGAATCGAATTTCTTAACCTTGCAGGGGAAACCTAAACACACGTCACGTGGTTACTCCCAGAGTCACACGTGCGACTTCTCCCCTTTCTTTCCGGGTTGTGGATCGGAGCTACCCTCCGAGAGTACAAGAGCCCCACGCCACGGTTCGGCGCCGGGTCGTGACCACTCGTGCACTCGCCATCTCCACATGGATCGGAGCTACCCTTCGAGAGTACAAGAGCCCCACGCCACGGTTCGGCGCCGGGTCGTGACCACTCGTGCACTCGCCATATGCACATGGGACCGAAGTTCAAAGGGTAGGTTGTCGCCCACTTGCCGGGCCAATCAGGTACTTAAGCTTACCGATTACCATATTCTCGGCATGTGGTTAGTACGTTCAAAGACTTAACCACCACTACCACACACTGCGGCCTTAGCATTTTTCACTAAACAGACGGGCCTCAATCGTAAACATCGTACCATAGCCCGTCCGTTGTCCTTATGATTGCAGCGTGTAGTAAACATTCAACTCCTATTTTCTCGCGAGTGACAGGAAATCACTCGGCTTCTACCGGAGTCCTATTAGCACAGCATTCTATCGAACCTTACATCTAGTTTTCAAGCATGGGTTCCTAACATCATGCAGCTAAGTTTTCATTCAACTCCTATGAACTTAATGCACAAGCAAAAGAGTAGTGAGTTGCATAATTTAGGGAAGGAAATGGGTTATGCTCCGGGGCTTGCCTTCTTGTGCAAAGTTAGTCCGGGGATCGTCTGAACGTTGACCCGGGTCTTCAACTTCTTCAGTTAAATTTGCCTGGGCTTCTCGCTGCTCACTCTCGGACTCGAGCACCAGCTCGTAAGTCCCGTCAGCGAGAGTAGTCGTTTCTACATGAATGCACAAGTTTAAGTAGTCGTGATGGTAAACGACATGATTTCCTTCACGATAAAGTTGCAGTCTGTAAAACATGAGTTTTGTTGTGAAGTGAGTTACTTTATCATTCATGGGCAATCCTTATTAGAGTAGAATAGTACAATAAGTAACTTCGTTAAGCAAGGTGGGGTGGGTGTTCATGGGAACTTATGTTCCTCATGGAAACATGATTTAAGTGTAACTTCTACAGTGACTAGTTTCTGGTCATGGAACCTTGGATCTAGGCACATCAGGGAAAGATAAGCTTACTGTAAACTTTTCAGATATTTTCATGCAGCAGATTAATTATGAAAAATATAATACTTGGTTGCTGCTAGATTCTTGTTCTTTTTGTACAGAACAAATGGTGCAAAAACTGAGACTAAGATTTTTACAGGGCTTTCGTTTAATCATGCAGGAGCTACTGTAATTGTTATAGGATTTATTATGCAGTTTTCAGAGCATAGTAAATATGACATTACACACCTAGGTTATTTAAGGATTTATTTTTACAGGATCCTGCACAGGGTTTTTGTCCATGAAACGTTTTACACAGTATCCCCTACCACTAAGTACCTTCTAGTAAAAATATGAGAATTGTCCAAGCTAAGATACTATTTTCTTGATTTAATGTATGTTATTAGCACATAAATCAAATAAATAGGTTCCTGTGAGATAAAAAATCTCTAAATTTTTCTATGGCATCTCGGTACCATGACACCAGTATAGAAAAAGTTTCATTAGGTGATTCATAACCTAACTGCAGGGACAATTAATTCTATCCAAACATGGTATGAAACTAAGTTTAATAAACAGTGTAGATAGAGATGGAGTTTGGGCCTGAACTTTTGCCATTGGCTTATATAACAAGTAAATCTCCTACTGTAAAATTTTCAGGACCAGTACTTGTCTACAACAATGGTTGTGAATAAAGGTCATTAAACAACCTATTTAATTTAGAGCATAAATTAGCTAGAATCTGAGGAGATGCATGTAACAAAGGTTGTGGAGTTTATCCTAAAGTCTCCAGAGCAGTTGAGTTTGCATTTTTCTGAATTTTCTACGATTTTATACGAATTTTACAAGTTCACTGATTTTGAATCTAAGTTTGAATCTTTCTCTTACATCTGGGTCCTTGGAATCTTACGTGCAGACCCTTCTAAAGATTTCGATTACTGCAATTGGGTCCTTGGGTGGCTCGGGTACGGTGGCCGGCCAAAATTCCGGCGAGGGGCTCGCCGGCGGCGAGGGGTGAGGGCCGGGGAAGGATCAGGGGTGCGAGGGCTACCTCGTGGGGGTCTTGGTCGGGTGGGGGACGGCCGGGAGTAGCCCGTCGGCGTTGGAGCAGGGGCGGCGGCGGCGGTACGCGTCGACGGCGGTGCTCCGGCGGGCTTGGGGCGGTCTGGTCTGGACGGGGAGCTTCAGTGGCGCGTGGGGAAGCTGCTCCGGTGCTTGGCTTGGGCGGAGGGGGTCGGAGTCGAGCTGTCCGCGGTGACCAGGGGCGGCGGCGACGGCGGGTGACAGCGCGGGCGGCGGTGCTCCGGCGGTCCTGGGCGGTGTTGAGCGGGTCGGTGAGCTCCGGTGGGATGATGTGGTGGTGGCTGGAACTTCAATTTGGGCAGGAGGCGGCTGTGGAAGGCTGTCCACGAGCAGGTGGAGCTCGGCGGCGACAATGGCGGCGACGACGTTCTCTGGTTGCTGGTAGCTCGCGCGGGCGGCCTGGGGCAGCTTTTATGGGGGCAGGAAGGAGGTAGGGGTGCCGGGCGACGCACGGGGGTGGAGGCACGGTAATGGCGCGGGGTTGGCCGCGGTGGGCGGGTCGGTTCACCGGCGCGGCGTGCGGAGGGCGGAGGCGCGTGACTGGGCGCCGGGGATTTGCGTGGGGGAGTGAGGAGATAGCGCGGCACGGGATTGGAGGACAGCTGCAGCAGCGGCTCGGGCAGGAGGCGAGCTCAGCGACGGGCGGGTCGCGGCGGGCGGTGCGGCACGGCGCGCCGCGGCCGTTGGGCGCGGCGGGCGGCGAGCTGAGGCGCGGCTGGCGTGGCGCGCGTGGCGAGCTGGGGCTGGGCAGCGCGGCGGTGGGGGGGGGGGGGGGGGCAAAGCCGGGCTTGGGGGCGAGGACCGGCGGCTACTGGCCTGGCGGCTTGCGCCGGTCAGGCATCACCGGCCACTTGGCCGGTGTGTCGGGCGGGGAGGGGAGAGAGAGGGGGGGGGGGGGGGGGGGGGGGGGGGGGGATGAAGGGCGTATTTGCGAGAATTTGAAAAGTTCCAAGGGGCTGGTTGCAAACAGGATGTTTTCTCCACTTTCTAATTTGAATCTCAAAAACTTTTGAACATGAAAGTTGTTCAGAATAAAAAGTTCTACAAGTTTGGTTTCAGGAAACACCTCATTTGGCTTGTGGTTTGAAAGTTAATTTAAAAATTCAAAGGTATTCATATGTGCCCAATTTCAATTTGAATTTCAACTTAACTTGTTCTAATTCTTCTCACCCTTTTATTAGTTGGTTAAGCATAGGGTTGGGCTAATGACATTGCTTTAGAAATGTAATTTATCAGGGTTGTTACACTCTCCTTCTTGCCTTCGGGCGGCGGCTCGGTGCCAGCGGGCGAACGCCTGCTGGCGCGACGAGGAGGCGAGGAGGTGGCCACTAACCTAGAGTTTCAAATGGATAAGGTAAGGAACTAAGTCAAAGGGGTGGCCTCAAATGGGAGAAAAGGGAAATAGGTGACGGGCAACACATGTGTGGCCCGTCACCTATGATATCAATGAGACCCGTCACCTACATCATGAATACAGGTGACAGGAAACATATGACGCGTGTGACCTATGTGTCGTTATTTATTTTGAAACGAAGGAGAAAGGTGATGCGTGATATATGTTGCCCATCACCTATGTCACATGAAATTGCATGCTGGGAACATTTAAAGACGCGGCTACTGGGAATCGCAACCGCCGGTACCCTCTCTCTGTGCACGCGTGCACGCCATCTCGGCAACCGTGCGTCGTTTCACATTCAATTGTTGGGAATCGCAACCGCCGCTACCCTCTCTGTGCACGACTGCACACGCGCGCCATCTCGGCAACCGCGCGCGTCCTCTTGGCAACCGCGCGCTGTTTCACATTCCCACGATTTCTGGCCGTCGCCATTATATACTGCGAAGCCGGCCGCTCTCCTCACACCCCTGCTCTCGCTCGCATTATGTACAATGACAATGGAGGGTTCCGGCTCAAGCTCCAGACGCCGCCGCTATGTCCAAGTGGACTCGTCGTCGCTTCTTCCTCCCCTTGCCACCGTCGCCATCGTCGATCGCCTCCTCCTGCTGCGGCTTCGGCCCCGGCTCCTGCGCTGGCCCCTGCTCCGGCCCCTTCTTCGGCCCCGGCTCCTGCGCCGGCCCCTACTCCAGCGCCTGACGATTCGGAGTTCGATCCGGACCACCCCTTCGGCTTGGGTGACGCCTCAACAATCGGCGTCATGAGGGATTCGTTCAAGGAGTTGAACGAATTCCTCGGCCGCATTGGGAAGCCGAAGGTGAAGCCGCCACTGGTGGAGAACGTCGCCGGATACGTCTACGCTATCTTCAGGGTGGCGGAAGTTCTTATGGACCTGCCATGACTATATATATCGTAGTTTGTATGTAGGTATCTTTGTGTGTGTGTGTGTGTGTCTATATAATATATATATATATCGCAATATAAACTTCTGCCTTGTTATATATCTCGCAATAATCTCAACATTATTATTGACGGTCCTTAAGTTGAAAATCAACCATCAACCTCTGCTTCATTCAAAGATAAATAATCACGAAAACTTAGAGATAGGGGTTTAACCCTAACAATTTCCACAAGCTTTGGTGAATCGTTGGTTTTATGAAACCGTGTCTGCATAAGGAGTAAAACCATGCTCCAACAAGTAGTGAAAGCACAATTCAAAGCATCCTATGCAAGCACGAGAACTGGAGGGCCCACAACACAACACAAATCAGCCCAAGCCCAAGAGAACCAAGGGTCATACGATATGCTAAACCAACTTAACTTCAGGCGAGCACCCCGCGATCCCCATAAGGAGCCCACAAGGAGTATACCGACCAAAGTTGAGCCCAAAAGGCCTTAACAAGGGGTCGGACGACCCCCCACTGGGTCCAATCAGGCCCAGCTTTCTCCAGGGGACTCCCACTGCGTTCCCTACGATGGTTCTGGGGTGTTCCACCTCGGAAGTTCTACCTAGGATGCGCCCTTGGAGGGGCTATATAAGGAGGAGGAGAGCCCCCCTTTCAACACACCAACCAATTGGATCAATGTCTTAACTTGAAGATGTAGTCCTCAACTCCAAGGTGAAGCACTGCCTAGGATAGTGCGTAGAATAGGGGGGGAGAGAGAGAGAGAGAGAGAGAGAGAGAGAGAGTCGCTCCGCTCCGCTTATGTACCTCTACAGATGCTGGCTTCCTTCTTATGTACCTCTACGGATGCTGGCTTCCTTCTTAGTAAAGTAAGTTAGTATTTGTGATTCCTGTTCTTGCATAGTACTTATACTTGAGTGAGATCAGTTCATCGCTCTATATTTATATAGAGTGCCGTAGTTTGCTACAGGAATCCTGACGTAGTTAGACTGCGGTAGTAATAAGTAGCGTAGACGTGGTATCTAGGCTAAGGGTTACCTTCGTTTGCCTTATATCCCACAGTTTGTAGAGGTAGGCCGCAAGTGGTGACAACCTTGTTGGTCCTTTGTAATCCTCCACGTTCGAATATAGCGTAGAGCTGTTGGCCGGAGTTTCGTGACTATTTCAGGGGTAAGTCGGTGCCCGAAGCGAGTATTCTGCCTGAGAGATCGACCTTTAACTCATTTATAGTACTACCTCAGGAATCCTCTCCATCCTCGCCGCATATCTTGGTGTGTCCTTGGACGGACTAAGTTAGAAGTTAGTGCACACACGTTCCCTGTGGATTCGATACCCTTGAATACTCTCGGGTGAAAGCTACGACGGTATCCGTGCGCTTGCGAATTTATTCGAAACATTAAAATACCCAACAAGCATTGTTACCTCGCAATTTTGTAACACCCAAAAATATAGGAGTTAAAATTTTAAAAAGTATTTTATAAAAGTCTCAAGATAAAATTGTGCATGCATCTTTATTTCTTTTCTTCTCCTATTCTTTCTTTCAGCCCAGCCCAATTCTTCTCTTCTCCTTTTCTCTTCCCGCGGCCCAACTCAACCGGCCCAACTCAGCAGCCCAGTCCGCTCATCCGACCCTTTTTTTCACCGACGTCTAGGCCCCACCTATCGGCGCCTTCTTCCACTTTCCTTTCTTCTTCCTCTGTTCCGCATCGCGCCACTCTTTCCTTTCTCAGCCGTGACAGCAGGCGCGTCGTGTCGTCGTCCGTCCTTTCCTCCTCCTTTTTCCTTCTTCACCCCGAGTCCGGATCGACTCCGCGCCGTCGCCCGCGTCTCTCTTTCCTTCCCCGCGATGCAGGCTTACCTTATTAGCCGCGGATCCACCCTTTCCTTCGCAAGAGCCGCCGCCTTCCTTATTCCCGGCCAATCCGCCCCTATAAAATCCCGTCGGAGCCCCGCTTTGCAACCAGAGCCATCCTCAAACCCTTTCCTCTACTCAACACCATCGCACGCCGCTGGAAGTCGCACACCGGAGGATCGCCGCCGCCCCGTGTCGCCGCCTCTCCGTTGACTCGCCGTTCCGCAGCTTCTCCGCCGTCTTCAACTCTCGCCAGAGCTCCGCGAGTTGGTGAGCATCAAGCCGCACCAGATTCCCCTCTCTCCCTTGCTCCGCCGCAAACCCGATTTCTCGCCGGACCCCTGTTTCCGTCCGCCGCCGTGGCCGCCAGTTTACAGCCGCCGCACAGCCATCCCGTGACCACCCTCACCTTCGCCGTGCCGCCCACGCCCTTCCCGGCATAAACTCAGCTTGAACCAAGCCCCGGAACACCGGATTCGGTGAAGCTCCGGCCATCCGCCGCCGCACTCGCTCGCCGTCGACGCCCAGCAAAGCGCCGATTCGCCCGACCCTCTCTTCACACCGCCGATTCGCCCGACCCTCTCTTCACTCCGCCGATTCGCCCGACCCTTAACCCGCCGCTCGATTCCGATCCAACGAACCAGATTCATCCGACCCTAGCTGTTCCCAGAACTTTTGCAGAAAGACCCCTAGGTTTTCCAGAAATCAACCCGCGGTCCAGAACAGTAGAAAAATAATTAGAGTTGAGCCCTTTCTTCTTCTGTTCCGACCCCTAACTTTTCTAGAATTAGTACCCGCCGTCCAGAACCTATAGTTTTGCACCCCGACCCTCTATATAAGGTTTAATTATGTTTTAGCCCCAATTTCTCAGATTTAGCCCCTGGAAGTTCAAAACTCTCGCAGTTAGGCCCCTAGATCACTGTTTTAGCCATATCTTCATCGTTTCAACTCCGATTTCAGCAATTATTGCGCCCACATGATCCTTGCATCATGAACTACAACTTTAGTATCTTTTTACTTTCTGTTTGTACTGTTTGTTGTATTGTTTCTTATTTGTTTGTGTATGCTTGTTTGTGTGATCGCGTAGACAACGTGACGTTCGAGCAAAACCAAGAGCAAGCTTACGAGGAAGAGAACCAGCAGCTGTTTGAAGAAGGCAAGTGGATTTCCCCCCTGCATATTCTATTTGATCCCAACAACAGCATGATAATACACTTTACTTTAATGTTGCTTGCATAAACTTGATGGGTTACCTATACTAAGGACATACCTAGTCTTTTACCCCAAACCTTGAAACACCTGGGTTTACTATTCATGTTGGGTAGTCACGCTTAGTTGCAAACTTTGGGATTGGTATTGGTTTACTCTTATGGCAATGTTGATCACATTTTATATTGTTGTTATCGCGTAATTTCAAGATCAACTTTGATTAATGGGAACATGGAGAACCACCCAAGTGAACAGTGCAACCACAAAGTCATATGGCTCTGACCTTAGCCAATTAATTAGATGTGTAGTTTGCTGGTGGCCTTACCGAAAGGGCAAGGAGGGGGTCGGTGATAGGGGTCATAGCCCGGTCCTCTTGGGGTAGCTGCCTTTGCTAAGGAGCTGACCATTAGGGAGGTTTATGGACCACACTGCTACTGAAACTCTAGCGGGCTGCCTAGCTCTCGACATGTCTTTGTAAAGGCTTCGTAGTGTACTCTCGCCACTCACCTCGGAAGTGTTTAAGGGCCTTGCAAACCCGGGCGACTCAGGGAAACACGATTTGTGGGTAAAGTGTACAACCTCTGCAGAGTGTAAAACTGTTATAACAGCCGTACTCACGGTTAAGAGTGGCTTGGACCCTCACATGATAATGAAACTTGAAGATTAATTAAATTGTGGTTCGTGGATAATGTTATTGTTGTTGGTACCTTTATGTTCTTGCTAAAGTGGGTTGGTATAAACTTAAACCTAGTTAATAGGTGCTTGTTAATAAATACTTGACCAACTAAAAGTGACCGCTGCTACAAACCTTAGCCTATCCTTGATGGCCTTGCATTTTCACCCCACTTGCTGAGTACCAACCATAAGAGTACTCACCCTTGCCCCCTGCTGTTCAGAAGAGAACTTTGAAGAGGAGATCTTCGACGATTTCGAGGAGTTCTAGGCCCTGCGTTCACCAGTCATCGCCTGTGGAAGACGGAGTTGTTGCAGACTTCGTATAGGGTATAACGGTTAATCGTTTAAAGACATCTGTGTCTCTTTTATACGGAGTGTAATATTGTTAAATACTTTATTTAGTTACTATTTGAGCATTGTCTTTGATATATTACACTTTCCGTCTACCATATGTGTGTGAACATGATCCTGACACACATATGAGATGCATCTGGTTCATTCTAGAATCGGGTGTAACAAATTTTCACGTAATGCGAATGTGATGAACTACATATCTCGCAATAATCCCTTTTGTTAAATAAGGCATACATATAGGTGACGAACTATACACGTTGTTGGCATCGTGAGAACGGGGGTCCCCACCCAACCCGACAAGTCAGAAGATAAACGGGCCAGCAGGCCCTCCCCGGGTGTCAAGTCCCGGCCCAGCGCAGCGGCCTCCGAGGATGCCATGTTGGGCAAGGGTGCGGGCGGCCCCCACCGGTCAGGTCGGTTCCTTAGCCTTTAAGGAATTACCCCCGGCTGGAGGTTTTTACCGCACCAGCATAGTGCAGGGGTGGGGTCCACCATGGTGTGGCTTCCCCATAAAGCAGCATGATTACAGAGAGGCGTGTGATCAGACGGTGCCCTGACCGGGGCAAGGGGAGCCCCTCCCCCGGGTCACGTCCTGTCAACCCGGCAGAGGACGGTGCAGGCGGGGCCCACCGCCTGGGCCCCCGTCACATCGGTTGGACCACCAGGAAGACCCCGGGGTCTGGAGAAGACCCCGGGACGGCCCGAGGGCGCGCGTCGAGGACCTCGTGGGCCCCCCAAGTACCCTAGGTGTCGGCCTGACCACCTCGGGTGCCTTGGGAAGACCCCGGGAAGCGACCCGGTTGGGCCCACGGGATAAGATAGCGTCAAAAGGGTGGCGCCACTTGCAGGGAGATGCGCCCCAATACGGCACCACATTCACACCTAAGGACAATAAATCCCTCCCTGGGCTCAGGGAAGGGGCTATAAATAGGATATCAGGGCAACATGTAAAGGGGAGACCAAAGTCCCACAACACATTGGCTACAAGCTCATTCGAGCAGTGAACAAGAACACCACACACACAAGACGTAGGGTCTTACGCTTCCGAGCAGCCCGAACCTATCTAAACTCTTCATCCCACGGTTGGAACCTCACTGCGTGTTACACCTCTGGCCGAATCTCTAAACAGGGGTTCCCACGAATCCCTGTTTAGAGAATTTGAAATGTAGGGAAATTGAGCAGAATTTAAGTGTTAAACAAGCACCTCAATCCTAGGCAAGTGACTTCCACCAATCAATGCACGCCATTTGGACTCCCATGGATTGAAGGACCCACCAAAGCGGGCAACCGACTTAGGACAGTGCTCACTCACGCACAGGAGCGACCAGGGCCCACATGGCAGCCACCCAGAGCAGCCTGGGCTTGATCTGGGCTGAGCCCAAGTCAGCCGACCCCCCTAGCTCGGCCGACCCAGCTAAGGCGAACCGACTTACCTCCCTTGATGTGGTGCTTCCCCATTGGCTCCTAATGTCGGTTTGGCAAGGCTTCGGTCATTTGCACGCCGAGGAGCTGCTGCACACCCCCCTCACTCACTTCTATAAATATGAGGGGGGTGCTACAATAGAAGACACACCACAAGTTGCAACCTCTCTCATGTTCCTCTCTTGCTTAGTCTTTAGGATAGTGGAGTTTAGGTGAAGTAGCTCTTCTTCGGTTTCCGAGTCTTGCCTATGCGTGTTCAGTATGGATTTTACTCTTCCTCTCCTTTGTAATATTCGGAATTCCTTAATAGAGTTATCTTCTAGTTTAGTGTACTTGTGTGGTATATATTCTGTGTATTCAGATGTGTATGCTATGCTTAGTTTATACCTAGGACTTATATCTTGCATGATTAGATGTGGTAAGACATCTAGGCTACGGCATTGGTTCCAGTATTCGTATGTTTGCTCCAGTGTGATGTCTGTCCATCGGAAGGGTGGGGGCTTCGCGCGGGGTATTAGAGTATCGCTTATTAGCATAGACGTGGTGTCTGGGCTAATCAGTGTTGCTGGATGCGGCTCTATACCATGGTTAGATGAGGTAGGCGGCAGGTGGTGACAGCCCTTTCCATCCAACGTAACCCTCCCCGTTTGTGTAGTAGTTGTAGGAGGTGCTTAAAATAGCCGTGAAGATCTAGTGGCCATCTAGCCATATCTTGTGCGGTCTCCCGGTGATGCCTGGGAGCCTAGAGCCCGTTCCTAATCATGTGTATGTGTATGAGTGCTTAGTATAGGTTGTATGCTTAGTTAAGAGTGCATAAGTCTTTAGATTAGCTTTTTTCTTCCTTTCTTCCTTCCTGTAAGCTTTGCATAGAGATAGAACTTGAGTAACTTATGTGTCACACTACCTCTTTACCATATATTATCTTACGCCTATTTATTCAATAGAATATCCATGCTAGAACTAATCAACATACTAATCTATTCCAATAACCGCCGCTTTCCCTGCGGAAATATAAATACGACCCCGTACTCACGGGTAAAATGCTACAACGGTATTCCGTGCGCTTGCGAATCCTTCTATAATGTAGGAAATACCCCGGATATTTCTGGCGCCGTTGCTGGGAAACACCTATCCTAGTGATGACGCTATGAAATGCCAACACTCACCCACCATCACACGTAACGCATCACCTTTCAAGGACCATAAGTTAAGTGCATCAGAAGACGCGGTGACGCGCTAAGTAAAGGCCATCACATTTACTTGAGGGGTGACGGGCGACAACTGCCCAGTATCTACGAGCGCATGGCCCGTCACCTATAACAAGACTACAGGTTACGTGCGCTAAATAAAGTTTGTCACCTGTAATATAGGTGACGGGCTTCATGAGCCACGCAGCTTTTGCTCGGCCATAGGCGACGGGCCACTTTTTGCCAGGGGCCCTAGGAGAATAGAAAGGTGACGCACCTAATCTGTACCTGTATACAGGTGAAAGGAACAACCACTCGTCCCCTTTATATGCGTCACTATAGGGCAGTTCTTACATAGTGATGCGGGATGACAAGGACAAGAAATTGGAGAAGAAGCAGCTCCTGGCTATTAGAGAAAAGGTTGCCTCCTTCTTGCTGGTAAACGTAATAAGCGACAAAGGTGATTTCCACTGTCGTTGTTGAACTGAGATCTTTCATGGACTGTTGGATTCATGTTGAACTTCTGACTTACTGTTGGATTCATGTGATTATTGTACAGTTTGTTATGGAAAGATGCAATAGTTTGTCACACTTGGTGGTTGTTTCTGATGTAACATGTGTGATATATGAATGGTGATTTAAATATGCAGTATGTAGTCTCTATTATGTGTGTTTGCAGGATCAAGATGGCTGCCAAATCCTAGCTGTGCTCCAGGATGCAGCCGGAAGCCAAAATGATCCTGCTGGGGTCTAGTATCAAAGGTGACGGGCAACAACCAAAGCCGGCCACCTTTAATATACACCAGGTGACGGCACCTGGAAGCACAACCCATCAGCTTTAAAAATTCCAAGTGACGAGTGTTGTTCTATGCCTGTCACTTATGCTCGAACCATAAGTGACAGGTTATGTGTTACGCCCGTCACTTATTCTCGAATCATAGGTGACGGGCGTAGACTTCATACGGGGGGCCTGGTCACCAAGAAAGGTGACAGTTCTCTAGTGAAGTCCGTCATCTATTACGTCACATAGGTGACGGGCAGACACCCGTCACCTTTCTGTTCAAAACAGTGACGCGGTAGAAGATGATGCCCGTCACTATATGGAGATGATGCCCGTCACTATAGGGCTTTTCTTACATAGTGGAAGAAATATCCGTATCTGATAGTAACCGCATCCGGTATCGCTCTGTATTCGATACATATCTATTCGAATTCGTAACCAAAGCAATCCGCATTCGTATAAGTATCCGAGTATATCCGTGTTCGAATCCGAATCCGATAGAAAATATGAAAACAAATACAATGTCAGTGATATCCGTCCGTATCCGATCCGTTTACATCCCTATGTGTAACAGAGGGCGGAGTAATATGAAATAAAGTGTGGACGAATCTACTTTAAATGACAGCACAAGTGAAATCAATATACAAGTGCATGCCACTGTCCGGCCAGGTCAGAAAAGAAGGAAACAAGGCGTGTTCTTGAAGCAGATGATTGCATTTGGAGTCTGGCTGCCAAATATTTTTTTCCCTTTTTCTTGCCATGCCAGGCCCCGGCAAGAAAGCATCACACACACACACAAGGAAAAAAAAGTGAAATCAATATATTTTTTAGAAAAAGAAAAACACGCAAGACGGACGTCATCAGTTTATGTTGACAACAAACAAACCCCAACATGCGCCTGCACTGCACACTAATCATTTTTTTCAGAAAAAGAAAAACCCCCTGCAATATTTAGCGTGCAGGCGGCCGAACCCAAAACATCGCCATCGTCATCGTCGTCGTCGTACCAGAATGCAAACCGGAGCAGACCATATGCACAGCACAATACAGAGGAATTCGTGACTTCTGCCAAATAAACACAAAACAATCTTCAACTCCTTTTATTTGGATGATCGGATAGGTTGGTTGCATCGGTTGCAAGTGAGTGAGACAGATTGATAAGAGCAACAGCAGGCGGCGATCGGTCCGTCCCTTTCTTCCTAACTGAATTTGCAAATAGTTTTCTCATCTTCCGCGAACACGTACATGCTCAAGAGAAGGTTGTGCTACAAGCCTACAACTGAACTAGCACTAGCAGAACAACACATACAGTGAATCTCCAGCTGACCTTTCATTATTCGTTGAGAGAATTCCTAGCTGATCATTTTATGCGGTACGAGAAACAAGAGCGGGAGACTCATTCTGCACCAAGAATAATCAGAGACATGCAACCAACCAAATTAACCTTTGTTTGACTTGGGTCCCCGGTATGAACTCTCACTGCGATGTACTTGGTGAACTGTGCTGCAGCTTTATTTATGGTTTTTCCCCCCTTCATTATTTATAGCTGAAGGTAAGATATTCAACTAGATCATATCTAATAAGCATACGTAATTATGGAAAGAAACTTTGATAATAATGCAGACACTCAGATACAACTTTTATGTTTCCAAACTAAATATTTTGAAAGCTAGTATGGTCAAAGTTACAAAGTTTGATTGCATATTTGTCAAAACATCAGTAATATATTTGTGACAGGGGGATGGCACTAATGAAGTGCAAAGGATGCATGGTCAGGTCTGTTGACTCAACAAGCAAGTGTTCGCATATATTCTTTTAGAGTGCTACATGTCCTGGGCTCCTGGCTGGCCCATGGTAGGAAAGATGAGGTTATACGTTTCGATGGGCTGGTTTCTCAATTGTTGATGAATAAAAGGGTGGCCCAGATGAGGTGTGGAGATACTGAGTATTTTGAGAAGTGAATTGAACATGATCTCTATGAAGGTATCAACCATAACTCGCAGATATGGTTGATCATTTATTTCAAGAAACTCATGGACGCTCAAGCTAAGTGCTCAACTAATTCAAGTTGGTTCCTCACCACCTGCCGCCTATAACACAGTTCCATAGGATGAACACACAACCCAAGGTAACAAACTAAGCCGAGACACCATGCCTAAACTCTCCCAAATTGGCCCAATTTCGTACCATGAGTTCCTGAGTTCAAATAATTACCAGAACTCATTAGTTTAAATCAATTTAGCTTCGTGAAGGGTTTATAGCATGAATTATGAAGTAATGTTGGTGGTCAAAATCATCGCAAGTCGACCGCCAACACTGGTGTTTCGCGATTAACTTTTAAAACGTAAATAATCATTTTTGAAGCATGCAATGTAAGGAAAGAATACCAATTTGCGCCAGATTAAAACACAAAACAAACCAAACATAGCTCCTGCCTGTGACGTGATAGAGCCATTGAAATCATAAACATATATTTTTTATGCCTCCGATTGATGTAGCAGCTAGGTTCGTTAATTTGTTTTGACTGGATCCCATAGTTCTTTTCTGCACGCTGACCTAGCTTCAAAAACGGATAGAAACTCAGATCTCACGATCTCCATAGAAATCCGATCGACAGGCTGCTTTCGAGAAACAAACTTAGCAATATACAACGATAAACAACACATTTCCTCCTCCGATCCGCCTCTATATATACGGTGGCAGATGCGTCAGGATAATCCTCTTCTTGCATGTTCCTAAATTTTGAAATGGAGATCTAGAAGCAGGCGGCCGGCCGTAAATCACGTCATTAGTTGGAGATTAGTTCTCAATGTATATATGGGTCTGGTGGTGCATGCGTTAGCGCAAATTAACAAACCAGATAAGCGTCCAACGTATCAACACGTACATGTAGATAAAATTACACTCATACTGTATATCGATCATAAGATGAGGAGCACAGAACACACACACTACGCGTACATTAGAGCAAAATAAAGACACTGATTCGATTATCATGCAATGCAATGCAACATATAATGGGAATAACAAATATATGATTGAGCGAGCACCAACTAATTAACACACCCTAGGACTAGGATACTAATAGGACTATAGCAGCGCATGCGCATTATTATTAGTCGTCGGCCACACGACTCACACCTACTGATCGATCCAATCCAAGCAAGGTGCTCCTTCATGATCGATGGACATCGTTCGTCAGAGGCCGGCCTCTTCATGCAGGTGCGGCCACACCTGTTGGGATATCTCGTAGAGCACCTCATCGCGGTACCGGGTCCGGCGCCGGAGCTTGCCGCCGTTGGCCGCGGCCTTGGCGGCAGTTTTCTTGAACTTGCTCTTGAGTTGGGACATCTTATCGGAGAGCTGCCTTACATCCACGCCACGGCGGTTGAGCGCGACGAGGTGCTTCCAGATCTCCGAGGCCTTGGGGACCTCGTCATTCTTGTTGCACATGCGGAGGAACGCCATGGTCTCGAGGACCAAACGCTCGTCTTTGAGGCACCATTTGTTCTTCTTCTTCGGCTGCCTGCTGGTGGCCTCGCTGCCGCTGCCGCCACTGCCGGATGACGCCGGCGAGGATGGACGCGCGCTGCTGGTGGCCTCGCTGCGGCTGCCGCCACTGCCGGATGACGCCGGCGAGGATGGACGCGCCGGCGCCGCCCTCCTCGGCTGGCTCCTGGCCTCACCGACCCTGTTGGATGAGGCCCGCGGCGAGCGGACGACGGACACGGAGGACGGCGGCGTGGTGCGCCGCGCCGCGCTCCTGGGCTGGCTCGTGACCTCGTCGTCGTCGTCGTCCGACGACACGTTGATGACAGTAGGCCTGCGCACGGACACGTCAGAGCCGGAGGAGATGGTGATGGTGGGGGCGGCGGCGCGCTGGCCGCCGCGGGAACCAGGGAACGACGGCGCGATCGTGGGCGCCATGGCTGGGATGGATGGATCCATTCGGCGGTGGGGAGCTTGCCCATTTATAGGGCAGCAGGGAGAAACGGCGGCGCTGGTTACGCTCCCGCCTTGCTCCGCGTCCCGCCTTTTTTTTCTCTCTCTTTTCGTTTGGGGGGAAAAACAACGCGCGTCCGCCATATTTTGGCGCTTCGCCTTGCTGCTGATCGTCGTCTCCTGTGGTTCATCCATGGTCTTTGATGGATTCGATATCCATGGGCAATAATTATTCATTCCAAATCCTCTATTTGGAAAGAGGGATTACATATTATATTTGGCAGCCAATCTGCCTGCTGTGAAAGAACATGATTGCGGTGCAAATAGCATTCCCAATCTGCCTGCTCCTGCTTGCATCCCTTCCCCCAGTAGTAGGATCACGAATGGCAAAACCCAGCCAGGAGACCGCAATGCCCAATTGACAGCACAAGAGGCAGCAATCGGTTCCTTCTTCCAAACAAATTTTGCCAAACCTTTTCTCTTCTCTTGATCGTCAAAGCGCGGTGCAATAGATTTTTTTTCATTAATTTAGCAATACTCGAACAGAAAAACCAGAAGACTGCGGATAGTGGACTGCCACCAGACCAATCAATTAAAAGCAGGATTTCCAGCAGACATTCTGATGTTTTTCCTCAGAATTTCCACCTGACTTTGTGTACAATACAAGAAACAAGTGTGCAAGAGTCACTAGTCACTATGCACCAACAAAAAACGGTGACATGCCACCCAATGTCTTTTCCCTTCCCCACAGCTGCCTATTTCTGGAATAAAGTCTATGAAGTTCTAACGAGAAGGTGCACCAAATGCTCAGAAAGAACACACGATACCAGATGTAGATACAGTGATCTGGAACTTGCTACAAATGAGAATGCAACAAAAACTAGAGAGGTATGCATCAACACCGACACAAGACATGAAATGGCTGTTAAAACATTTCAAGGTACAGCATGATCGCTAAAATGTAGGCAGCTGTAAAATTTGTCAAAGCTGCACGATCTAAGGCAATGGAAGGAGCCCAGATACAGGAACATGATTTTCAATGGGGATAAAATCTATTGTAAATAATACTGAAAACAACAACAATCTACGATCCTAGTTATGCATACAAAAAGCCTATGTTTCTTTATCAGAAACCTCGTTGAAAGATAAGTCAAGGTACTCAGATAGGCTCAATCCTGATGACGACTTAATTTGGCCTTGAGCAGGTGCTTCCTTCTTTTCTCGCAGCGACTTTGGAAGCCACAACTCGGAGAGGCCCCTGGGTATCAGTATGTTGCCAACAATAGGTTGCAAGTCCAGCCAAGGGTCATCAACCATGGACTTGTTGAAGTAGCTGTGGTCTTGCCAACCAAAGCAGCCCCTGCCCCCTCTCCCCCTTGAACCTGAGCTACCATAATAACTGGGCCCCCTGCCTCGTCCATAAGATGAGTTCGGGCTACCTCTTGGTCCATAATTCATCGGGCTGCCCCCTCGGCCGGGATTAGGGTGCCTGAACCCAAACCTAGGAGAATTTGGACCTCTAGCTGGAGGACCAGAATGTGGACCCCAAGGAGGTGCTCCTGACATTGGATCCGGGAACTGCATAGGACTTCTCCATGGACTGCTCCCTGGTGGATCTCGTGGCATCAGGGGTGGGGAGTGAATTGGCGATGGAGCCAAATGATGCTGCTGCGGAGGATAGTTGTCACCATAGTTCCCTGGTCCAGCCAAAGATGAAATGTTTGAAGAAATGGTCAGGATGAGACTCGGAGTGGTTATGAATATGATATGCCAGATTAAAACAGAATAAAAAACAATTAGCAAGTTAAGCATGCAGCAAACAACGGATATAATAATGCTCACATGTTAATGGAACCAGTAACTCAAAACAGTAAGGAATCCTCATGTGTAAACCAGCCACTCAAAACAGTACAAGCAAAATGATAGAGAGCATTTTAGATTTAAAAATCATTAACCTAAAAATCTAGTCTAAATTTCTTCAACCAATTAATATCCATTATTATCCACTATTGCAAGGTTGCTGTTTTCATCATGAGAATTCAATTCTTAGTGCCATCCTTCGGTTTCTCTGGTTAACCAACTTCAGTAAAATGGAGTGCTATAAGAAACATGTGTTGATGCCCAGAAATTTCAATCTTACACAAACCATTAAATTTGAATCCAATAACATCAGTCTTAGGTGAACTAGATACAACTAATTTTTTTTATGTCTTGCTGCCGAACCATCTAATTCCTAAGCTAAACAAACATTAACAAGACAATAAGCAAAAGTGCAGAACAAAGATTTCTAATTGATCTGCCAGTGTCAAACATGCAACATCTGTGCATTCGCATTTGGAATCAAATAAAACATTCTGCATTATGCTCAAGAGATGATTACATAAACTGAGACATCACAGAGAATAGCTTCAGAACAAAGCAAGCCTTTTCAATTCAACTGCAACTCTTATAGAGAAATTAAATCTGAATGTAGTCAAATTCAAGGAAAAATAAAAATATGTATGTTCCGACCTAATAGAACACATAGAAACCCCCAGAATGGCATCACTATATGCAACATGCACCCAAGAACACTATCATTAATACTTAGTTATATTACAATGTGTATGTCATATACAGATGGCCTAAAATAAATTGAAAGCAACAATGATTTCTAATTGATCTGCTAGTGCCAAACATGCAACATCTGCATATTTGAATTTGGAATCAAATAAAATGATCTGCATTATGCTCAAGAGATGATTACATAAGCTGAGACATCACAGAGAGTAGCTGTAAGACTTGTAGAGAACTTAAACCTGAATTTAGCCCCATTCAAGCAAAATTATGTGTGTTCCGACCTAATAGAACACGCCCCCCCCCCCCCCCCCCCCCGATGGCACCACTATATGCATCATGCACCCAAGAATGCTATCCTTAATTAGTTAGTTAAACTATAATGTGTGCGCCACATACAAATGGCCTAAAATAAATTGAAAGCAACAATGATTTAAACAGTGGTAGGTTGCTTTGATTTGTCTTCGACAATTCAAGCATCCTTGGGTATTAATATATTGCCAACAATAGGTTGCAAGTCTATCCAAGGGTCATCAACCATGCACTTCAAGTAGCTCCTACGGTATTGCCATCCAGAACGATTCCGAGAACTAGCACCGAACCTCCACCCTCTCCCCCTCGAGCCTGTACTTCTGTAGTAGTTTTGACCTCTACCTCGCCCATAAGATGAGTATTTGTTACCCATTGGTCCATAAGTAATATGGCTGCTCCCTGGGCTGGGATTAGTGTGTCTGAACCCACCAAAGCTAGGTGAATTTGGATATGAACCTCGAGCTGGAGATGCGAAATGTGGGATCTGGTGAGGTGGTGCACCAAAGGGATTCCCTTGGTACCCGGGCATTGGAGTCTGGAATTGCATGACTTGGCCAAAGGGATGGGTAGTGAGCAAGTGACGGGGCCATATGGTGCTGGTGTGGGGGATAGTAGGTACCATAGTTCCTTGGTTCAGCTAAACAAGCAAAGTTAGAAAAAAATGGTCAGGACAAGATTCTGAAGTGGTTCCTTAAGGGCTACTATGTTTGGCACAAGCTCAAACACTGCTAACAGAACACATAGGGAAACTGCAATCTGAATCACCCAGCTATAGAAAAACACCCCCTAATACCAAGTTAGCTGTTTAAGAATGTGTAAACCCCAGATGACCAATGTGGATTAAACTGACAAGTGACAACTAAGTTTGTCGTCTCCAAATGCAAACCAAGATTGAGCTAATGCTCATTTATTATGATTTCCCATTGAAAGAATGTTCCGTTCCTGTTGATTCTCGTGGATTTATCATATAACCAATGTCTAGGTTTCAATCAAGCCTGCATTATCCTTTTTCCCCTTTGCCTATAGGATGGTATTTGTTTTTCTCCTTGTAACAGGGAGCGTTTGTCTATAGGTTTAGGTTCAAGTATGACTATAGGCAAGATCAAACTACAGCTGCCAACTCTAGTACTATAAATCAGAGGTTAGCACTAATACTGAACTTGAAACTACAAATCGATTGAGCTAGAACCTAAGGTAAGCAAAGCAGAACATGTGGCCTTAATCCACCATAATAGGGGGGAAGAGAAACAGCAACCTAGGTAGCGGGTTAGAGTAGGGTCCGAACCGTAAGCAGGCGGAGGCGGAGCGGGACGCGGATCGTAGCAGGAGGGAGGGCTCTTGCGCTTGTGGGACCAGGTCGGGTTGATGGCGCCGCCGGAGTAGGAGGAGGAGAAGGCGGCGGCGGGGTTGGTGTAGTAGTCGAACCGCTGGGTCGGGCGCGGGCGCGGAGAGGAGGCCTGGTCCCCGGCGAGGTCGGGGTCCGGGAGGAGGCTCCCCGCGGGCGCCTGGGGAGGAGCTCCCGCTGGCGACGCGTTGGCTGCGGAGCGGAGGGCGAGGAGGCGCTCCCGGCGCTGGGAGGAGGACTCCTCCGGCTCGTGCTCCCCGCCGTCCATCTCGATCCTGCTCGACCCGAGTGGAGTGTCTCCCTCGCTCGCCGCGACGGCGTGGATTGCGGCGGAGGGCGACGGCGCGATTCCGGAAGGGGGCGGACGAGCGGTGGGAGGAGAGATGGGGGAGCTATAGTCAGGCAGGCAGGCCGACCGACCGACTCCGAACAGGGATAGGTCAGCCCATCGGCCCGTGTAACAGTTTTTTTGTTTCTTTTTCTTTTTTCCGACTTCTTCACATATATATAATTTGATGCATATGATTTTTAACCACCCCTAAAAAAACATATGACTTTTATCTTAATTTTTTATTTATTTATATACATAACTAAAAATTAGAATACAGCTAATTTACGGCCGGCTGTATTGCCGTCACTTTTAGCAAGGAAAAAATAAAGGTACCTGCACGCATGTGAGTGGGGAGAAAAAAAAAAGTCACCACAGGCATGCATATGTGAGGGGAGAAAAAAGAATGAATATACCTATGCATGCACATAATTTCAAAATAGAAAAGATCGTAGTTTCAAAATCCAGTTGCACCGTTGCGCTTGTTTCAATAAAAACTTCGAAACAAGATGTCGCATTACTATATTTTAGTGATATATTTTTTTGAGAGAAAAAAAATACTATTTAGTGTATTCTAATTTTCTTGTAACTTTTGTAAAAGTTGCTTATGAAATTATGAAATATTGCTTCATATGTCTAAGTTCAGTTAAGTGGATATTGGTGTTGATATTGTGAAGATATGTTGGTTGGTGTGATTAGCGGATAAGGGTAATCAATTTTGTTGGGGAGAAAAATGTCTAATGCATCATCAATGACAAACAACTTTAGCGGATCAATTGAGCATTTTAAGTAATTTATTTTGGTATTTTTTCAATCTACATAAAAGCAATTTATGTATGTTTGAAAATATCGTCAAAATATACGCAAGTGGGGTCTTATTTTGAAGGTCTCGTCGAAAGAGATACGGTTGTGCAATCAGAATTTAAATTTGATAGATGGTTTAAGAAGTACAACTTTTTAAAATTCTAATTGCTTTCATGTGATTCCATTTGACCGGCGGATCACGTGGTCTGGTGGGAAAAATGTGCATATGTATGGATAAAATTATGGCCGGTCGGAGAAAATTCATTACCTAGAAATTAATTGAAACTTATTCCAAAATTTGATAACCCTAGTTTGACAAATATGAGCACCTAATTAAACATTTTAACAGCCATATATGTTCAACGACTAAGAAAAGCATGTTCAAATATACTTTACATGTAACTTAGTTGTTCGACTGCGGAGAAAATGAACAAACGTTTGTTGGAAACAGTGTATTATTTGACTTGTTGAAACAGCACGTTATGATTTTCGAGGTTTCAAATGTTCTAAGTCATTAATAACCTTTATTTATATATACCAGGTACTTCTAGGAATGGATTAGCCCAAATCCAAATCCAATTGGATTTTTTCACTTGAATTCCACTGGATTTGGATCTAGTTGGATATGGATTTATATTTAATTTAGATCTAATAGGATTTGATTTGTTGGATAAAAAAGAAAGGATAATCCAAATCTATTTGGACTGGAGAAAGGGAACTGGCGGACGGTAGCTGTTGGCCGCTGCAGCGTTCGGGTATCGGTCGCCGGGCCCCTGGCCGCTCTAACTTATCGGCAATCTTTCTCGACATGCGTGATCATCTCCTCCCTGGACTCCACTCGAGAGGGACTCATGGGCGCGCATGACCGGTGCCTCACCGCTGGCATCGTGGTGTCACAAGTCTTCACTTCGCGCTGCCTCGCGGCGATACGCGCCGTCCAGGAGCGGCAGGTTGGGGTGGATATGGAGCCGGCTCGGCTCGGCTCGGCTCAGCTCGAGCTAGCTCGTTAGCTCGTTAAGGTAATAAGCTGGCTTGGCTCAGCTTATTATTTTAGCGAGCTAAAGATGAGCCAGCTCGATAATACATGAGAACGGATCTCTACAGGCACCAAATACAGTGCAAAATCAAATCAGAATTGTTTGTATATTTATACTAGTGTAGATTGTCAATATTCAATTTGAATAATAGCTGTGTTTGGATCTTCGCAAAATAATCAAATCAGAATTGTTCGTTAATCCCCAATCCGGCAAAAACCCAACGAATGTTCAAGTCTAGATTCACTGGACCCTTGCCCTTCACTTCCCCGCAGCCCCTTGTAACGAGCCGAGTTGTCGGTGTATCGAATCACTAGCTAGTAGATTTGTATGCGCGTCATGGCCCGGATGGTAATGCAAGGGAAGACACGAGATTTATACTGGTTCGGGCTGAATGTCCCTACGTCCAGTTCAAGCGATTCGTGTTCTTACACTCAGTTCGTAGTAGGGGTTACAAATAGACGAGAGAGGGAGATGGGCTCCCAAGTCTCCGTGTTCGTGCGTGGGTGAATGTGTGTGTGGGTGTGTCGTCGAATCGTCCCCCTCCTCGGGCCCCTTTCCGCCCCTTTTATCCTTCAAGGAGGGAAAGGGGTCGGTTACAAAACCAGAGAGAGAGACAGATGATAAGTCGGGAGGCTAAATGTTCCCGATTCCCCGTCGTCGTGGCGTGGGGCCCTTGATTCCGACGGGGGATGTGTCACACCCGATTTAAGGACAAAACCGAATGCATAACTATATGTATGCCAGGATCAAGTTCCATACATATAGTGACATCATCAGTGAATAACAGCAACAATATCACGTAAAGAAACATAAATAAGGACTTACAAGACTACCAGAGATACGCGCTTAACATGGAAACGAAGGCTCCAAACTTCACAGGCAAACGACTGGGGGTTGCGTACGCCTAGAACTCTTCATCATCTTCAGTAGACTTCACACTTTTTTCTTCTGAGCAGCAGGTAGCAAGGGTGAGTACACTTATGGTTGGTACTCAGCAAGGCCACAAGAAATAACCAGAGTAACGATTTAAATCCATCTTTAAGTTTATTAATCATGTGAGGGTCCAGGCCACTCTTGACCGTGAGCACGACTAATATATCATTTTAGACACTCTACAGAGGTTGTACACTTTCACCACAAGTCGCGTAAAAGTTCAAAAGAACTTTGGACCCAACCATGCTGTGCTAGCTAGGCACAATACCACACTTCCGGCGTGAACCATAACCCTCCCTAATGGTCAGCACCTTAGCGAAGGCTGCTACCCCAAGAGGACCGGGCTATACCCCAATCACCGACCCCCTCCTTGCCCTTTCGGTAAGACTGCTTCAAACTAGAGTCTCTAATTATTTAGCCAAGACCAGAGCCATATGGTCCTCGTGGTTGTACTGTTTTCCTGGGTGGTTCTCCACGTTCCAATTAATACATGGTATTCTTGTAAATAAGCATAGATAGAAGGATGGTTAGGGTCACTTTTCTTTTTCCAACGAAAAGCTACTCTTACTGCTCTTCAGCTCTTGCTTACTTGGAAACCTTGGTCTTCAAGCTTCAATAGCGATCATTCTACTCGAAGCAAACATCGAGCACAAACATACAAAACAACAAACAAGTACAGCTAAGAACAATACACGAATCACAAAACAAAAGCTTTTAAAAGAGCGTGCTAAAGGATAAGGCTCGCTGCTACGGTTACAAGAGCACATGAAACACGGAAAACGGAGCTAGGGTTGAAAAGACACAGCTATCGGAAGATTGGTATTATAAAAGAAACAAAAGAACTATAAGTTTTATTTATTTTAATTGGAAAACAAATGTAAAAGATATTCAAGATAAAATATCCCTGATTATAATTAACTTATATTATATTTTTATTTATAAAAGTGGAGTAGAACTTAGTCATATTTTATTTATGATTGTCTGTACAAATTACACTAATTAACAATTAATTAGAAAGAAAACTTGTGAGAGCATCTAAACGCATAACTTCATATTTGGTGTTCAACTAAACAAATTATATTTAGAATAAATTTGAGTTGGTATTAATTGAATTGACATTAGTTATGAAAACCGGAGGTAAAGACCTAGGTAGATTTTAATTAGAAAAACTAGGTGAGAGGACTTTAATCAAATTAAATCTATTTTTAATTAAAAGACAGGAACTAAGGCACAACGACATGACTAAATGGTAGCTTAGGATTTTAGAAGACTTAACACAATGAGAACGAGTTGAAACGGATCTAAAACGATGAAGATAGGGCTAAATCAAGGCTCTAGGGACTTATCTGCGAAGAAACTGAACTTACAGGTGCTAAATCTGAAGAAATCAGGGGCTAAAATATAATTAAACCTTAAACAGAGGGTCTAGGTGCAAAACTGGAGGTCCTGGATGGCGGGTACTAATTCTATTAAGGTCAGGGGTCGGGACAGAAAAGAAAGGGCTCAACTCTAATTATTTTTCTACTGATCTGGACTGCGGTTTGATTTCTGGAAAGCCTAGGGGCTTTTCTGCAAAGGTTCCGGGGTCGGCTAGGTTTGGCTCAGTCGGGTGGATCTGGTCTGTTGGATCAAGATCGGACGGCAGGGTGTGGGTCGGGTGATGTCGGACACGGCTCGGCGGAGTAAGGGTCAGGCGATTACGCGGCTCAGCGGAGTAAGGGTCGGGCGTGGCTTGGTGGCTCGTGCGCGGCTCAGATCTCTTCTGGCCGTTAGATCTAGATCGGGTGGCAGGACAAGGGTCGGGCGAATTGGGCGCGGCTCGGGTCGACTCGCAGAGTTAGGGTCGGGCGAATCGGTAAGCGGCGCTGGGCGGCGGCAGACGCCGGCGGCGAGCAGGGCGGTGGCGGACGGCCGGAGCTCACCGAATCCGGTGCTCCGGGGCTTAGTTCAGGCCGGTTTTAGGCCGGGGAGAAATAGGGTGGCACGGCGAAAGTGGTGGGGGTCACGGGACGGTCGTGCGGCGACCGGAGACCGGCGGACCATAGTGGCGGGCGGAGCCAGAGCTCCGGCGAGAAATTGCCGGGGCAAGAGAGCGAGAGGGAGGGGGGAAACGGGAGCGGCGTGGTACTCACCACCTCGCGGAATGTTTGCGAGGGTTGAAGGCGGCGGAGAAGCAGCGGGACGGTGGCTCATCAGCGAAGGGCGGTTCGGGGCGGCGGCGTTCACTCCGGCGAGCGATTTCCAGCGGTGTGCGATGGTGCGGAGGGGAAGACGAGGCCGGTGACGGTGCGGGGTCCCAGGCGGAGCTCTGGTGAAGGTCAGCGTTGATGAAGAGGCGGCGTGAAGGCGGGTCGATGGCATTGCGGCGTCGGCGAGCTCGAGCTCGGGAAAAATAGCGGCACAGAGCGGCGGGGTAGTCGGGCGTGTGGTGCAGGCGTGGAAGAGGAGGGGCAGGGGTTCAGGTGCTGGTTTTATAGGGGAGGAGAGGAGGCGGAGCGGCCGGGGAAGGCGGCGGCTCACGCGGCGGCCTGCGAAGGAAAGGGGCAGGTACCGCGGCCATTATAGCAGGCCAGCGTCGCGGGGAAGGAAGGAGGGGACGCGGGCGACGGGCGCGGCGCGAACAGGATTCGGGGTGAGGAAGAAAAGGAAAGGGGAGGGAGGCACGGATGACGGCGCGACGCGTCTGGTGTCGCGGTGGAAAGGAAAGAGAGAGGAGCGGGAGGAAGAAGAAAGGAAGGTGGGGCGGGAGGTAGGGGATGGCGCCGACAGGTGGGTCCACGGTGGCAGTGAGAGAGGGGGAGAGGGAGAGAGGGACGGGTTGAGCCGGCTTTTGGGCCGCGGGGAGAGAAAAGAAAGAGAGGAGACGGAGAGGTTTTGGGCCGGGCTGGAAGAAGGGAAAGAGAGAGAAAGATGAGATGAGCCAAAAGAGATAGGGAAGAGAGAAAAAAGATTTTAGGATAGTTTTTGGGTATTTTTATTTTGCAAACTCAAACACACAAACAAACAAAAACCAATGCAACGACATGAATGCAACATACACAAAACCATTTTATTTAATCCTGAAAGACAATTATTTATTTTTCCTATACTAAATTCTCTGTAAAGAAAGTAAACGTTGAAATTTTATATAATTATGAGAAAATCATTGCTTCTCTATTATTATTATTATTATTATTATTATTATTATTATTATTATTATTATTATTATTATTATTATTATTATTTTAATCACATCCTGAAATCCAATAATTTCAGGGTGTGACAGGATGTCCGTCCCCTGTTCCTCATCCTGTGCGGAGCGTGGAGCGCTCCCCATGCCGTCGTGTGTGGGGTGACGTTGTCGTCGGGGAATGTACGTCGATCCTGGTGCACGTCCGTCCTTGGTCCTTCGGTTGCTGTGGTCGTTGTACTCTCTGGCGACGCTCACTGGAGGAGTGGTTGGAAGGCCTCTCCCTGTACCGCGGCTGCCGGAGCTTCACTATTCAGGGCATGTCCCGAACAGTCGCATTGCCTCGTTCTGTACCCCGATGCGACCATTCATATCATCCCTTTGACTGGGAGACGGCTACCTCAGGGTAGGTTTGCAGTCTCATCGGAGTACGGATGATTCAAGGCGCGGGCGAGGTCCCGACTCCCTCCGCAGAGGGTCGGGCGAGACGGAGTCCCCCGACCCCCTCCGTGGAGGGTCGGGCGAGGCGGATTTTCCTCGGCGGGACGCGCTCGCAGGCCGGCCCTTGCCCGTGGACCGTTGGGCCGTTTGTTGATGGTTCGTTGGCCGCCTTTGGGCCGTTCACAGGCCGCTCTAGTATTCTCCGATGGGTGAGGTTTTTGATCCCGGCGTCTAAGAGCATCCGTTCTATTTTCCCCCAACAGTAGCCCCCAACCCCCTCTCGGTTACATGGTAACCGCGAGGGGGTTTTGTTTTCCTTTCGGCTGGCAGGAGCTAGCGTTGGTAGAGTTTAGCCCTTAGGTGGCTCAGATGGGTGCGCGCGAGCGCACCCACTGGGTGTAGCCCCCGAGCTCCTGAGTGAATCGGGGATTCACTCAAGGGTTCTGCTTTCGGTCCTGCGGGCGATCTCTTTCATTTCAACCCAACAACGTGGAGCCCGTTTTCAGCACTCGGGCGGGTGCGCGCGAGCGCACCCAGTGGGTGTAGCCCCCGAGCCTCTGGGTGGATCAGAGATTCGCTCAGAGAGTCCAGCGAACGGTCCGCCCCCCTACTTGTTCGGCGGTCGCTTGGGTGTATCGCTTTTGCCTTGGCGTGACTCGTGCTGGGTGATTGCGACAAGCCAGGCAGCCTGCCAGCTTGACCGGCCCCCCCTTTTCTATATGGCTTCAAAGCCCATCGTTTTTGCTCATTTGGGGTCGATGTACGGCTTTGTCGCCTCCGCTCACTTCTGTTTCACCCGTGGGAAACCGCCCGCCGGCTACGTACGGCTATAAAGAGGGCATGGAGATAGCCGTTTAGATTCACTCGAGTTTCACCGTTCATCATTCCTAAACTCCTATCAATGACGGCGCTTTTCTCCCGCGTGCGTCCCCCTGAGCGAGCCCATCATTCTCTTAACCCCTGATGCTAGAAGAATGCTTGCGAGCGGCAACGGATGGTTCGCTGGTGGCGTTGGGTGGCCTCCTGGAGTCGGCTGATGTTGCGGGGAGATGGGTGATCCTGCCACTCACCCTTAGGGATGAAGCTGTGGGTTACCCCGCAAGCTGGACCGGCAGAAGATGCCTTCCACAGACCGCGACTCGCGGAGGGCCTCGCTCCCCTGCCCTGACGCGGATGTGTCAGTGCTTCCACCGTACACGGGCGTGTACCGTGGGCATCTCGACGCTCAGGCAGAGGGGTCGTTCGTGCGTCCTCCCATGCCTGCATCCTATTCTGGGAAGACCTTCCCAGCCTGGGCATCAGTCGCCACGAGGAAGCTCTCATCGTTCCTTCCCACGGAGAAGAAGCCCAGGCGACGGTGGCGTCAAGCAGGCTGTTCGGCATGATGTCCTAAGGGGAGGTGATGTAAGAAGAATCCTAGCGAGGCGCAAGAAGAAAACTTGCGAGGCGGGCGCGGCCCTCTTCCTTCTTGCGATTGAAACTACCGCCCCTGAGGACCCCATCGTTGCCGCCCTTACGGCGGTGACGAGGCTTTTTTGTACTATGAACGACCTTTGGCCAGATGAATCTTGTAATTCTTATGGGGAATAAAGCATTTTTCCCTTGGCTTTGGAAGATGTTCGGAGGAACGCAGGGGCGAAGCCCCCGAGTCCTTTTTTCTTTTCGCTATCAGCAGAGGGTCGGGCATCACCGACTCCTTTGGCTCAACATCAAGTGCGGCCCCGTCGGCGTCCCTGCGGGTCACGACCCCCACGACTCCATCCGCCTTCGAGGAGGCGGTGGAGAGGGGTCGGCCCGTCTTTGTTTCGACTCCTTCCGCGCGCCCCCTTCGTTAAGGGTGAGAGGGTTGGACACGGCCAGGCTCTTCCTCATTGGTCGAAAGCCTAGTGCCCGATGAGTTGTTAATGGGTCGGTCCGAGTGAGGGTCCAGCTCCCCTTCGCTAGGGACCCGAGATGGATCAGCTGGTGACCACCCTCAAAGCTCCTGATGGTCAACCTACTCATGTTACCGGAGTCATTCGACCAACTCTAGCGGCTCGATGCCTCATCTCGGGGGGGGGGGGGGGGGGGGGGGGGGAGGGCACCACGTATCGATCCCAAATCAGGACTCGGACACGGGTCGAGATGCCCTTTGACGCACGGGCGTGCCTGGGTTCTGGACGTTGGGGCCCATCTGCCCCTGTCCCTGGCTCATAGTTATTTCGGGCGGCTGCGAACCCTTAACTGGGCCAGCCTTAGAACCCGTGGACCAGAAATGGGCTGCGCGAGGCGCCACTGGCCCATTCTTCTACTTACTTCCGGGGCTTTTCCGTCTTTTCCGCCGTGGGCGCGATTCTCGATAGGTCGCGCCTGTAGCGGCACCGCAGCTCGGTGCGGTGGGGACGTGGCGAGAGAAGGTGCGGGCGGTCCCCATGATGACGGCGGTTGCGAGAAACGAGGGGGCGGTTCGCCTTGCCCCTTCCCCCCTTTTTATTGGGATTAGACGGGAAACGACACTCTCCACCCCTGCCATAGTTAGCGCAAGTGAAAAGAAGGGACAAAAAGAGAGAGACCGCGCGCACACCTGATTCATCGCGCCGCCGCCATCGCCGTCGAGCCCCCGAGCCTCCGCGCCTCTACGCCGTCCTCGCCCCTCCGCGACGCGAGATGGGGGAGTGGCAGCGCTCGGACATGAACATGGCCCGCGCGGAGGGGCTCATGGCCAAAATGTTGCTTTGCCCCTTGACCCCGAGGGGGCAGAAGTGGAAGCTCCCCCGCGGCGAGAGGGTGTCGTCTTCGCCCGACGGCTACATCGTGTCATTCACCCAATTCCACGAGTGGGGGTTCGACACCCCCCCCCCCCCCCCGACTTCTTCTACGGCCTGCTGCATCACTACCAGATTGAAGTGCAGCACCTCAATCCTAACGGGATTCAGCACATTGCGGCGTTCATCGCCCTTTGCGAGGGATTCCTAGGAATCGCTCCACACTTCGACCTCTGGACGTATTTCTTCCAGGTGGAGATTGCCAAGGTTAGGGTACCCAACTCAATTCCGGCGAGGTGGGTGGTGCCCGCGATGGGCAGTGCCTCCATCCGCCTCCGTCAGGGGTCGAGGGCCCGTCAGTAGATGGATCTGGTGCTCACTAGGAGCAACTGGGGCTGGCACTCCACCTGGTTCTATGTCAAGAACCATCGGGAAGCCCCCCTGCCGGAGTTCTCGAGTGAGATCATCGGGGAGCCACCCTAGGTGTGGAGATTCGGGCCATCCAAGAAGAACAAGAAGAGGCTTTCAGCATTCCTTGATGCGATCGCGCACTTGAAGGAGCGCGGGCTCACTGGGATTGGGGTGATAGGCGCCTACCACCAGAGGTGGGTTGCGCCGCTGATGGCGCGGAGCATCCCCATGTGTGCGATGGATCCCCTCCTGGCATACCTGGGGATCATGCTCGCTGCCGGGGAGATCAGTGCCTCGGAGGTCGGGCAACGTGTCCTTGAGGCGATCGACGCCAAGGAAGTGGAATACCCGGTCTCGGGTCATCCGGTGATGCTTCCGGACTCCCGGGCCGACCCATTGGTAAGCGTCCTCTCCCTTTGTTCGTTAATTCCGCTGCTTGCGCCTCTCCTTCCTTCTGCCTGATCCTTTAGAGGTCACGTCTTGCAGGACGGGTACGGCCGCTTCATGGCCAGCTCGGCGCCTCTGCCGGAGGACGCGGACCAGAGGAGGATCAACCGGCTCCATGCCGAGGAGTACAAGAAGAGAAAAGACGAGCGGGCAAAAAGGAAGAAAGAATGGGAGGAGAGGAGGCGCGATCGTGAGAGGCGCTGCAAGGCCAGGGAGGTCGTGTCCAGCGACAGTGACTTCATGAGCATCGAGGAGGAGGAGGACGACGATGACGATGGCGGCTCGGACAGCGAGGGGGATGCGTCGTGGGACACCCTCCTGGCTGACGACGAGGAAGGGGAAGAGGCATCGCCACCCCCTTCTGAGGCGGCGGCATCCGACCCCCCGCCCCCCAGCGCGTGAGGAGAAAAGGGCCGGAAACGTGGAGGTGCCCGACTCCCGCCCCTCCGAGTCACAAGGAGGAAGAGCCGGGAGTGCGGGGGCGGCGACATCGGTCACCGCGCTCGCCCCGCTGATGCCCATGACGCTGGAAGCGGGGTAGAGGGCACGACAACAACAACAACTGGACCTTCCTCGACGGCGTCGTCCTCCAAGAGGCGTGCCGGGGCTTCAGAGCCGGGGTTGGGTGGTCCGGCGCTCAAGCGCTTAAGAATGACGTCGACCCGGTGCGTAACCTGATTTCTCTTCTCTTTTTTCTTGGCGTCGTCCTCCTTCCCTTACTAAACTAGCATTGCCGCCTTCCGCATCAGCCCCCGTAGGACCGCGGCTCGTTGTCGCTCACCCCCAAGAAGGCTCTTGCTAAGCAAGGGGCTGCGCCGACGAAGGCCGCTGCAGGAGAGTTGGCCCTGCCGCCACCTGCACCCTCCGTCGCAGAAGGAGTGTGGACCGTCGAGGTGACGCCGACGGAGCAGAGGGGTGACGCGGCCACCCCTCCGCAAGGGGTGGCTACCGCAACCCGGAGCCCCCGACACTGGCGGTGACCGCCGCGGCGGACCAGTCGGTCGAGGAGATGTCACAGGACCGGGCCGCCGCGTCGGACTCATCGGCGCCAACCCCGATGCGAGGACTGACGTCCCATCCCAGATCAATGATGCGACGAGTCAGGGCACGGGGGAGCGGGGGGTCGGAGATGAGGTCATCCCCCCTCCCCGGGAGGTTGCACCGATGGTGGAGGTGCCTTCCACCTCGGAGGTGGCGGTGCTCCCATCGATGAGCCGAGCCAGGGAGCTATCGCCCTCCCTCGCTCAACACGGCGGCGATCTTACCCTGCTGGGAGGCGGCGGCGCCTTGACGGACATCCCCCCTACCATGAGCAACGCGCTGGTGGACGCCAAGTGCGAGGATCTTAGGAGTGGCGTTGCCTCCGCACTGACTGCCCTGCGCGACATCGTCGCCCCCCTATGCGAGGTATGGCACCCTGGTCTCCCGTGTTTCATCCAATCCTGCCAGCCGCGACCGGCGGGTCTTTTCGTTTCTAACCCAAACCCTGCAGGCTCTTGAACTACAACATTGGACTCGGTATGCCGAGGACGTCCGTGAATGGGAGGTCCTGGCGGAGGAGCTTGACATGGCAGCGCCACGAACTTGAATAGGCTCCGGAAGGAGCGTGATGAGTTGCGTGGCGAGCGAGATGCCGTGCTCAAGTCTTCCAAGGATGCCGCGTCGAAAGCGCGAGCGGCACAATCGGAGCTTCAAGGTAAGGGGTCTTGACCGTCAGAGATTGAATATCTGTGGGATAGGGGTCGGGAATGTCTGACCCCCTATCTCATGTACGTGCCCAGAATGAGACAGCTGCTCTTCGCAAGGAGCTAACCGGGACAAAGATACTGAAAGAGAAGGCTGAAGCATCCGACGCGGCCCTAACCCAAAGTCTTGGTAATGCACGCTCGGTGATCAGCAACCTCAACACCACGGTTGCGTCGATACGCGATCGGGAGATTGGTAAGTGTCATCGCCCTCTCGCCTTCCTTTCATTGTCTCGGTGACTAGTTTTGATGATGTGTTTTCATTTTTCTGGCGCAGCCATCAGCGCTTAAGGACGAGGAGTCCAAGTCGCAGCAGCTGTCGATTGAGCTAGCCATGGTGAAGGGGCTTCTCGAGCAGAAGGAGGTCGAGCTAAATAACCTACAGATGGCTGCGAGGATGGCGCTGGAAGACCTTGGCGGGTCGGCAACCATGGAGGATGACAGGCTTATCTCCCAGCTGGTTCACTTCGCGGAGGAGGCTCAAAGTGTGGTGACCCAAGCGCTGCACCTCGGTGCCCACCATGCGTTCCCGGTCGCCCGCTCCCACTACGAAGACATCGACAAGCCCAAGCTGAGCCAAGGGTTCGCGATTGGGTACAAGGAGGAAGAGCTAGAGCAGATTGAAGACGATGTCGCTCCCCTCGTGCGCGCCTTAGCTAAAAAGATGGAGGACAAGGTCGTCCTCAAAAAAAGAACTTTTGTTTAGTGTTCTGTTTTGGTTTATTTTGAACTCATCAGGGAGCTGTAATAATTCAACTTGCTTTTTGTTTACAAACAATTCCGACCCGCTGCGAGTTGGGTCGGTTAGTTAAAGCATCCTTTCCTATCGCCAAAAATGAACAGAAGAAGTGCGGTTTGAAAGAAAAGCTCCTTGGGTATGCGAGTGAGCGAGTGCCCTTGCTGCCAGAGCTCTGGCGGCTCGCATTCCGACTCGCAAACGCCAAGTGTTCTCCGACCCGCGACCTGGTCCGTCCGACTCGGTCGCGATAGGAAAAGGAAAAGAAGAATGAGGGTATAGCCTGTATAGCCCACGAGTGAGCCCTGGCCCCACGCTGTGGCGGGGGTCGGGGGTTACTCCTGAATTGTAAACGGATCGACAAAGAAACTTTCTTAGCAGAGCGGGTTCTCTTTATTGAAACAAGCAGTTTGCATAATTTGCTCAAACTAAGAGTAGAAGTGACGTAGCTGCTCGATGTTCCATGTGTTGGGGAAGACTTCGTCATCCTTAGTTTGGACCTTGTAGGTTCCAGGTCGGAGCACCTCCGCGATGACGTAGGGCCCTTCCCTGGAGGGTGAAAGCTTGTGGCGATCCTTGTTGCTCTGTACGCGCCGGAGCACCAAGTCTCCAACGTGGAACGCACGACCTCGCACTTGGCGATGATGATATCTTCAAAGAGACTGCTGATATTTGGCCGACCGCAGGAGGGCGACATCGTGCATCTCGTCGAGCTGATCCATGGCGTCCTCGACGGCGGCCTCTACTCCTTGCTCGTTGTAGGCCTTGACCCTTGGTGAGCCATAGTCCAGGTCGGTTGGGAGGATTGCCTCCGAGCCGTAGACCATGAAGAATGGGGTAAAACCTGTGGCGCGGGTTGGGGTCGTCCTCAGGATCCACAAGGTGGTTGGGAGCTCTGCGACCCATCACCCTGCGAACTTCTTGAGGCGGCCGTAGATTCGAGGCTTTAGTCCTTGGAGGATCATGCCGTTGCCGCGCTCAACCTGCCCGTTCGTGCAGGGGTGCGCCACGGCAGCCCAATCCACCCGTATGTGGTGGTCGTCGCAAAACTCCAGGAACTCCTTCCCGGTGAACTGCGTGCCATTATCGGTTATTATGGAGTTGAGGACCCCAAACCGATGAACGTTATCCTGGAAGAAGGCTACGGCTTGGGTTGACTTAATGGTACTGATTGGCCGAGCCTCGATTCACTTGGTGAACTTGTCTACGGTGACAAGGAGGTGTGTGAAGCCCCCTGGCGCCCTCTTGAGAGGGCCTACCAGGTCGAGTCCCCAGACCGCGAAAGGCCATGTGACGGGGATAGTCTATAGTGCTTGAGACGGCAAATGAGTTTGCCGAGCGTAGTACTGGCACCCTTCACAAATGCGTATGATTTGCTTGGCGTCGGCTACCGCCTTGGGACAGTAAAACTCCTGCCGGAAGGCATTCCCGACCAGGGTCCTAGGAGCAGCGTGGTGTCCGCACATGCCGCCATAAATGTCGATCAGCAGCTGCCTTCCCTGCTCGATCGGAATGCACCGCTGCAAGATCCTCGTGTGACTTCGCTTGTAGAGTTCTCCATCAACGAGAACGAAGGACTTGGCGCGGCGAGCGAGCCGTCGGGCCTCCGTCTTGTTGGCAGGGAGTACTCCATCGGCTAACCAATCAACCAAAAGCATTCGCCAGTCCTCTGCGGGGTAGGGGACAACGCTTTCCCCCTCATCGATCTCCATGACTATTGCGGTTGTGTCGGGGTCAGCCGCTACGGGCGTCTGCGATCGAGCCCCCGCGTCAGCTGTCGGTGCAGCAAGCCCAACCCGCTCTGTTATGATGCCATCTTGGCCAGAGTGTCCACGACCTCGTTCAGCCTTCGGGGGATGTGAGTGAGCTCGAGCTCGTCCAACTTGTCCTCCAGCTCGCGCACCGCTTGGCAGTACGCGGCCATCTTAGGACTGATGCAACTCGACTCCTTCATCACCTGGTCGACGACGAGGCGAGAGTCACCCTTGACTTCTAGGCGACGGACGCCTAACTCGATGGTGATACGGAGCCCGTTGATGAGAGCTTCAGACTCCACCACGTTATTAGACACGGGGAAGTGCACGTGGATGACGTATCGCATGCGCATGCCGAGGGGGGACACGAAAATGATGCCGAGACCAGCGCCTTCCTTCACCAACGAGCCGTCGAAGAACATTGTCAAGTACTCCACATCGACGGGAGCCGGCGGGAGCTGTGTCACCGTCCACTCGGCAACGAAGTCCGCTAGCGCTTGCGACTTGATTGCAGTGCGCGGCTCGTAAGTGATCCCTTGACCCATGAGCTCAAGGGCCCACTTTGCTATTCTCCCCGTCGCGTCGGGGTTTCGCACAACCTCGCCAAGAGGGAAGGACGTAACTACTGTCCTGGGGTGAGATTCAATGTAGTGACGCAACTTCCTCTTGGCGATGAGCACTGCAGACAAAAGCTTCTGGATCTGGGGGTAGCGCATCTTGGCGTCGGCCAAGATTTCGCTGATGAAATAAACAGGGTGCTGGACCTCGAGGGCGTGGCCCTCTTCCTGTCTTTCTACGACCAATGCGGCGCTGACCACCTGCGTGGTCGCCGTGATGTAGAATAAGAGGGGTTCACCATCGGTCGGGGGGACCAGGATCGATGCCCGGGTCTGGAGCACCTTGAGCCCGTCAAGAGCGTCTTGAGCCTCGGCAGTCCAGGTGAAGCCCTCGCTCTTTTGCGAGAGTTTATAGAGAGGTAGGCCCCGCTCCCCGAGTCGGGAGATAAAGCGGCTGAGTGCTGCGAGGCATCTCGTAACCCGCTGAGCTCCTTTGACATTTTCGATCGGTCCCATCTTTGCGTTGGCCTCGATCTTTTCGGGATTTGCCTCAGTCCCTCGCTGGGAGATGATGAACCCCAGAAGCATACCTCACGGAACCCCAAAAACACATTTCTCGGGGTTGATCCTAACGCCGTTGGCCCGGAGTCGGGCGAACATCTACTCAAGATCCGCAACGAGTTGGTCGGCCTGCTTGGTCTTGACTATGATGTCATCAATGTAAGCCTCGGTGGTTCGCCCGATGAGCTCTT